>CM061348.1:147123542-148378185 GCA_030867105.1 Liasis olivaceus
TGGGAGCATAAGAAAGACAGAGCTGGGGGAGGGGGAAACAATTCATAGGTGCTTTCCAAAGAACCTGAGAATAGTGATAGTGAATGGACAAGCCCTTAATTAATTTGCTCATAATCAAATGAAAAACAAGAGGAACAGTAGCTGGCAAGACAGCAGGCAAAGAGCACCTTGGGATGGGAAAGGCGACACTTGACTTGAAGGGCAGCTTAAGAGTTTCTAAAACAAACAGTCTAGGTCCAGATGGGGGCAGATGTGAATTGTTGTTATCTCTCTAGAGGCTTTCAAAGTAGAGATGTTTCCCAACAACTCATCTAGATTAAACATTTCCAAGAATGCAGAATCACCTGGCCTTTCTAAAGGGAAAGAAGACAAACTCTGGACCAAGTTGCAGTTAACCAGCTCCCTCCCAAATGCTAAGAGTTCTGCAAAATGAACAGATGTCTGCTGAGTTTTATGTTATTTGAGAAAAGCAAAGGTTCAGGGTGTTCCTCACAGATCACTCCATTGAGGTTGATAGGAAGTTACGTGTTTTCTTCCTACATTATTTAAAAGTGCACTAGCAAAGAATTATACAAAGCAAAAATGTTTCATATTGTTAAGAACAGAAAGTCTTCAGTCACACACTCTTTCAACCACAAGCCCAGCCACACTGGCCAACTAAATGCATTCTAGAAACCTACAAACGTGGACATGAGAGCAAAAGCCTCTTTCTCTGTTGATTTAGGAAGAGATATGCCATTATTAAGATTAGCAGCCACCAATGGTCCTACTCCTGATGAATTTGTCAAAAACTCAATTGCTGGCAATGAATTCCATTGTTTAAATATGCACTGTATAAAGATGCCTTCTCTTCGTTGGTTCTAAATTTCCTTCTACTTTGTTTCGACATTTTTCATACCATGTATGACAAGTTTCTCTATCTTTTACCCTTTACATGTTTTTACTCTAAATTAAAACACTCAAATGCTATTGTCTTTCCACAGAGGGGAGCTGTTCTAGTTCCTAATCATATAGCCTGCCTGTCTTATTTCAATTTTTTTTTTTTTGAGATGTGATGCCCAGTCAGCTGAAAGAGTAGTTCCCCCAAATTTCTATGAAGTGTTACATAGTTTCAGTTTTATTCTCAAATCTTTCTGCAATGATTTTCAACATGATTTAGTTTTACAGCAGCTGTACACTGAGTTGCCTTTTCACTGAACTACCCATCATGATTTCAAGTTCCCCCATTTGCCACCTAAGTCCCCATGTAAAATTCTGATTTTTCTGTATGTGCAAATGTCTATCAGTCTGTACTTGCTTGCCCTGAACATCTGCTATTGTAAAGTCCATTCAGCCCAGAAGTAAGATATAGGATTAAGATGTTCAGTTGCATATGGCTTTCTTTTCCACTCTGTATTTTCCCAGAATCCATTCTGAGTTGCTTACTTGAGGGTATAAATGATAAATCTACTGTCAGGCCACATCTGAGAAACTACAGCATTCTGGGGGCGCCATCTCCAGTATTGTGAAACATAGCTTTTTAGATTTACTTTGTGGGTTTGGTTTTTTTTTTCACAGTTGCTCTGACACCAGATGCTCTTAAGTCCTGTATTCTCTTGTTTTGTCTCAGCTCCATTCCTTGCGTTTCTTGCTGCTCTCTGAGAACTGGGTATGGTAGTTTTTGCATAGGTTCTGAGGTTGAACTCCAACCCCTACCCTCACATTCCTATCCATTAGAGACAGGGAGACAGAAACAAAGACAGAAGATGGCCCACCTCCATCTGAACTAATGTGAGTAAGGCTTAGGCTACAGAAAAACTTCTCAGTTGGGAACCAGAGGTAGAAACAGGAAACAAGGAAAATGATTGTGGGTAACATGACACAAGCTTGAGATCAAAGAGTGGAACTGGCGGGCTGAAGTGACAAGAAAAACAAAAGGAAATTTTGTTCCACACAACACACAATTCCTTGCTTCAGGATGTTGTGATGGCCGTCAACTCATGTTACACATGACACCCAGCTGCAAGTGCCTTTTTTCTCAAGTCTCTTTTGCAGTGATGTGAAAAGTGGGGTTGGGTGGGGGGAAGGAATGGGTTGTTTTGAGCAGAAATTGGCCAGAGGGGAAAGAGTTAATTAGAGTCTTGTTCTCTGTCATATCAGTCTTTTGTTCCTCATGGTGAGTTAGTATTAAATACACATGTATACATGTGGATAAAAAGAACACTAAAGGAAGCAGGGATGGCCAAAATGCACATCAAGTGGCTTCAAACCTGGACAGCTTTTTAAGAAATAGGACAAATATTATTTTAATTGTTTTGATATAAAGAGCTTTGCAGCCATCTCAAGGTGGTTCAGACAACATCATTATAATGGAATGATATAAACCAAGTATAAAACACAATGTATAAAAACTACCAAAGCATGCTATCTAAAAACAGTAAAATGCATACCATTAAAACAAAAAAAAACCTCGCTAACTTCCTCCCCTCGAATCTGTTTCAAATTCATCAACAAAAGTTTGAAAACTCATCCATGAGGAGGAGAACAAGCAAATGAATTTTCTGTCAGAAATTTTCAGTGATGGGACTACATCTTCCGTTCTGCTAATCTCATGAACGATTGCTGGATCATTAAACCATAAGGTCTGGCTCTTTTCTGCCTTGTCCCCACATTCTCAATCTTCACTCAGACTCCAGTTCCTGCCTTCACCCATTTCCAGACCTATGGTACCACCTGAAGGACATTGGTTCACTCTCCTTACTGGATGGCAGGCTAACTCCACTGGACCCAGTGAGCCTTAGGCCTAATCCTATCAGGCTATTTTTATGAGCCTAGAAGCAGAGACTGGACATAACATTGGATGTCCTGAGGGAGAACTCTTCCCTAAACAATGGCTTGTCACACTGAAGAAATGATGGCTGTCAAGGGAAATGTTGTGGCTTCTTTGTGGTGCTTAATATTACATCGGTAATTTGATGTCCAGGCCAAGTCCTACAGTCTGAGGTAACCACACAGCTGATTGAAATCCCTGAAAAAGCAATATGTGGATAGGCTGAAAATTAAAAGACTGAATACCAAAGGAAGGGCACCCTGGCAACTCATGCCAGGACCTCATCATCACAGGTCCTAGTGGCTTCTCTTAACTCCCCTTCACATTTTACATGGTTACACTGAGTAGTTGCCAAGTCCCCCTCCTCAGTCTAGGTTCTCTTCTCAAGAAGATCCCATCAGTAGGTTCAAAAATAGATTTTAACTGAAAGAGACAGGTCTGTCCAACAGGTCTATGTGCCTTGAGTCACAGATAGCCCTTAATCAGGGACTCTGGGTGTACATTAAGAAAACTAATGCTTGGAATTAACTGAGAGTTTGTCTTTTAAAAAAACAAGATCTATTCAGAGCTGTCTCTTTATAATCCTCCTCCCAAGCATGACCCACCTCAGCTGAGAACCTGATTTTAAAAAAGAAAATCCTATTTGTTCAAACCTTATAAACGAATATTTTGGTGTCTGAGAAGGGAAAGGCCCCCAACCAAAGCAAAGTATGCCAATAGCCAAATTATTTTGGCTGCTCACATAAAAAGGCCACGCCCTGATGGTACAAGTTAACTAACATCTCCCAAGATTCTGCCCAATTGTCTTGCCTCCCTTTGCTCAAGAACGTAAGAACAGCGATCTGGATCAGGCCAAAGCCCATTAGTTCAAATTTTTGCTTCTCACCATGGCCAATCTGATGGCTCTGGGGTGCTCCCAAGCAGGAGGTGAAGACCCCTCTCCTGCCACTCTTTTCTGCCACTGGTACTTGGAAACACACTGCCCCCAATTCAGAAGTAACAGGGGTCTTAAAGACTAGTACCCCTTGACTGACCCAACCTCCAGGAATGTATCCAACCACTTGAAAAGCCATCTGAGTTAAAACCATCCACACTTATGTCGGCCCACTTGCTACCACACACAGCCATCCTCGAGATACTGACTTGCTTTCTTCTCAGCTATTTTTATCCATGTTTTGTTTTGTACTTGTGCCTAGAAGATCCTTGGAACTGGACCGCGTCTACAAGGCTGCCTGGATGCAACCGAAGAGTGGCCCGTTGAAGGAAGGAAGGAAGGAAGGAAGGAAGGAAGGAAGGAAGGAAGGAAGGAAGGAAGGAAGGAAGGAAGGAAGGAAGGAAGGAAGGAAAGAGAGAAAGAGAGAAAGAGAGAAAGAAAGAAAGAAAGAAAGAAAGAAAGAAAGAAAGAAAGAAAGAAAGAAAGAAAGAAAGAAAGAAAGAAAGAGCTCCTTTTCCACAAGGGCCACTGATTCTCCTGCAGAAGAGTAAAAGCAGCTGCATGCTGCACACTCAAGTCCTGCCGTTGGGAGGGAGAAGCTCAGCATTAATTCCAACACAGGAGGGTCTGGACCTTCAGCAACAATAGCAGCGACCAAGCCCAGGCTCCCCGCCCCCACCGAAGCAAATACAATATTCAAGACCAAAGGCATCAACATCGCGGATTAGAAACAGCTAAATTAGGCCATTCTTCGGGACCATCGCAGAGATTCCTCCTCTCCCGGTTTTGCCGGGGGCGGGGGGGTTGCATGAGAGCCGCCGCTCAGGAGGGCGCGCGTTAATACGGGAAGAAAGAGCGTTTGAAGGAGCAGAAGCGGTCTGGAGGGCGGGCGGGCGGGCGGGCGACTGCTCTGCTGTCCCGGCAGCGACGGGAGAAGGAAGGCTCGGTAAACTTCTGCGGAAAAGGTCAGCGAAGGGTCTGCGAAAGCGGCGGCAGGAGGAGTGCAAAGCGAGGGCAACGTCGGAGGCCGCATCGCGGAGCTGAGGGCAAGCGCTGCAAGCGGGGGGGGGGGGGGGGGTCGAGAGAAAGAGGCGATTCTCCCTGGCCAGGAGGAGCGAGCGATGCCTGGACTTCCACGAAGAGGGAGTCCAAGGCGGGAGGTGGAAGGGGCTGCAGAGGGAAGAAGCCACCGAGCAGTTGGCGGGGCGACGGCGGCAAGCAGCGAGAAGGAGCCGATCGAGAAGGAGGCGAGCGCCCCGGGCAGCCGCCGGACTCACCTCCCGGCTCCGGCAGGCGCCAGAAGCGGCGGCGGCGGCGGAGAGGTGCCCTCTCAGCCGGCTGTCGTAGCCTGAGCGACGGCGGCAGCAGGAGGCAGCCGGGTCGAGCCGAGGGGCTGGCGAGCAGCCTCCATCGCCCGCCTGCCCGACCTCCCGCCCAGCCGTCGATGCGATCCAGCTGTGCCTTGGATGCAGCGGAAAGGAGGCGCGCCGCCCGGCGGGGCTCAGCGGCGCTTCCTCCGGCGGGGGTGCGCCCCTTTCCCCGACTGCCCGCCCCCTCGCTGCCTTGGATCGCAGCGACCCGGGGCAGGACGGGACTCGCGGGCTCTTCCCTCTTCTCCCCTCCACCCCGCCCGAGGCAGCAGCCGCGAGAGCAAATCCGCAATAGGCTGAGGGCGCGTGAGGAGGGGGGCAGCAAATTCGCATCGCCCAATGGCCGTTTATCAATAAAATGTAAAACGCCTAAGGATCAAAACTTCAACACAGAATAATGCTATCTCTACAAGCCCGTGACTCAAAGGGTCCCTATTCTGCCTACCCCAAAGCGTGCTTATCCGTTGCAGTAGACGCTCGGGGGACCAAAGCGCTAGCAACCAACAAAACGACCCTGCAAGGTAGGTCGCGATTAACTCGCAACTTGGAGAGAGGAGGGCGAAAGCCGCTTGGCGAGTTGCGGGCAGCGACAAAGCTCGAACTGGGGGACTCCCTGAATCTTGGCTCAGCCTCGTAGCAGCAATCTTACGGGATTAAATGCGGGAGAGAGGGAAGTTACAGAAAGTTTGGTTGCAGCTTGTTCAATGTAGCGACATTACGAAGAAGGGGGACTTTTAAAAAATGTGCTTGACTGAAGCTGATGATGAGAGTGACCAAGAGGGGAGGAGTGGGCTGAGCGAATCATTACTGGCAGCAAAGGGTCTCCCTTATATCATCTGGGTCGCGACAGGGCCCTTAAAACAGACCAACTTACTGCTCCTATCTATGTTTATTGGGAAATAACAGGCTATAAAATGATTGTCACACACCCCGGCAGATACTTGTACCGTTGTGGCAAAATAATGAAAGCTTCTTTTCCAGGCAAAACGTGTGCCTGGAAAAATAAATGAAATTTGGGGTCTTCCGATTCGGGCAGATCCTAAACGGAAACAGACGATGTCTCAGTCGAAGCGGATTTGCCTCGAAGCCGAACGAAAACAAACCCGAATCTCAATCTTCCCGAAGGTTGGTGAGCAATTGGGAGATTCCACTTTCGGAAAGGATGAATGAGTGAACGAGTGGTGTGTTGTTTGGGGGACAGGCACTTCTGACTTCATGATTTTAGCAAGGCTTTGCAGGGAGGGTGATCTAAGCGAGCATACTCAAAATGCTTTTTGTTAGGTTCTGCTCCCAGTCGCTGGAATATTGAAAGAGCTTTGCTCTGATGTTCTAGATTCTGGATTCTTGGATTAGCGGTGGCAGAATTCCTTGGAAAAAGCTGGATATTGCCCTTCTTCTATTCCTCTACATCCAGCAGCCACCATTGCCTTTTGGTGTTTTCTGTGAGTTTGGTGCCAAATGAGCAGAACTTTTTTTTTAAAAAAAATCTTAGACTTTATTAATCATACCTCCCAAGGGAAGCATGGAAGCTAGGGAGATGTGCCAATTTATTTATTAGATTTGTATGCCACTGAATCTCCCAAGACTCCCAACAGCTAACAACAGTAAAATCATACAATACAAATAATGAAAATGTCATCTATATCTGTATATCTATATATGTATCTATATCTATCAACACAGAAGAACCATCAGAAAGTAAACACACAATTGGTGAGAATGCATTTGTCCCCAAATGCCACCTGGAAGAGCTCCCTTTTAACCAGCTTCCAGGAGGGAGCCATAGAAGGAGCTAGTCTAGTTTCCAGGGAGAGGCTGCTCCAAAGTAGGGGGGCATTATCAAAAAGGATCTCCTGTCTCAGCTCCCCTCACCTCATGAACATGGTGCACCACTCACAGTTTTCTCCTGGAGGGAATGCCTTGGATGAATTGACTCTGGTCAGAGAAGGTAGTCCTGCAGGCACCTGGGTTGTATGTCATTTTCATAGCAGTAGGAAGATACTTGCTTCCCTTTTTAGAAAACCTTAGCTGGATAAAGTATCTAAAAAACTTAAGTGAGGCCACGTGACATCGGCTCTTCCATGTATGAATTTATTTTGGAGAAAACATACATGCCCTTTCATGATAACAAGTACATCAAAGCCATTGAAAGGTCAGAGAATACTTAATTCTGTAATACATATATTACATGCCATTTCTTCCCGCCTTTCTTCTTAAATCCAGCTTCTCAAAAATCAGACTATTTCTTCCCCCAATATAAGGTGTGTGGGGGGGAGCTTTTTTATTTTGAACCAGAGCTAATCCTAACATTGCATTTGAACCCATTTTCTGTGCCATGGTTTAGCTTTGCAAATGAAACTAGTACTTTTCACCGCTGAATAATCCCAACTAACATCTACGCATTTTGGATTAGGGAGAAAAATTGCACCCAGACCTGGGTTATTATGGGAGCGGTTGGTTACTTTGTTAGCCAGAGAAGATGGAAATGCCACACGTCATTTTAGAAATTCATTGTCAACCTGCTCCTCAGACAAGGCAGCCAAGCAAGGCAAAATGTTGCTGAAGATCAGACGTGGGTTTCTTTTCCTCACTAAAATATCACAGACTAGCCCAGTAGCATTGCTTCCTCAATTGCAGCAGCAAGTGGAGTTTCCAACCTAAGCCCCTGACTCAAGAGGAATAATATCCTAATTCTTGTATTATCTAAAGAGAACATCTCACATATGCCTCCTTCCCACAATACGTTTTGAGACTTAGTCTGGCTTCTTGGGAATGCATAACGGAGAACGCAAGGGAATGATGTTTAGGAAGTGATGCCAGGTTGAAAGGCAATAGATATCTATGATAATGGCAGCTCCCTGGTCCCTGTAGAAAAAAAACTATTTAATTACTTGAAATAAGTATGATGGTTGTAGTTTATTGCTGGACACACACAAATGGCCTTTTGAAATTCCCTACGAAATTTGTGGGCCAAGTCTGGGCATGGCAAGACTGAAAGAGGAGAAAGTGGACATGTCCAGAATTACGTATTTTTCTTAATCTCCATCCACTGATTTTTCATGATTGGCTCATTTTCTAACTTTATCCCTCTTTAAAATTAATTTTAATATAATAACATTGGCAGGAGCAGAGGGAAGGTGGGGGGAAGGGAGACTTAGAAAAGTTTAGGGGCTACAAATGTCCCCAGGCTTCAGGTTATGCAGCTACAATTTATCATATGGGGTTCACAGATAAAGAACTTTGGGCAGACAGATCAGAGAATTAAATAATACTTTAGAAAGTGTAGTTTTTCTAATGTCTAGTTTAATTTATTACAAGAGCTATACTTTTAACAGTGCAACAGGGGTACCTTCAAATTCCAGAGAAGTTTCTATATTTAAAAATAACATCTTTGAGGTTGGCTGACATAGTGCATATTCAGTGGACCATATCTGATATAGACCCAATCATCTCTGGAGTTGTGTCACCAACTCAGTAGGAAATTTTTGTAGTATAGTGATGCATTTATTTACTTATTTATTCTACCATATTTGTAGACGGCTCCCGTCAAAAAAGATGCTAGACATCTGGGTTTTTCCCTTGTGGTTCTGCCCCATTGATTCTTTTAAAAGGAAGTCATGGGGAGAAGGGGGGTTTTTTAGCACCGAAAAGGTCTGAGTTTCATAATCAACCTGAAGTATAGCACATCGTTCTGAGAAACTCCCCCACCGCCATTAGTGTAGGAAATTTTCAAAAAGCAAGAGAAACAGCTGGTAACCAGCTGTACTTGGAAGACCAATTTCAGGGCACTGATGCTGCTGAGGTTTGCATCAAAGGGAAGCTAAGAAAATAAAGCAGTGGTTTCAAGGGAAGTAGACGCTTTATAAAACTGGTGTAGCATGAAGTATAGATCAGCGTATGGAAAGGGCTTTATTCTTTTTTTAATTATTCAGTTTTATTTCATCTATTTCTTCTTATTGTTAACCTCTTTCCAGACAAGGATCTTTCCAAGGCAGCTTTCATAGCAAGGCAGTATCAGCACAGAATCAAATTATATGGTATACCAACAATTTTAAATAAAATCAGATTCCTGTGTAAACACAGATAGTTTAAAACTATCTACATAATATACTCTTTTGTGTAAGTTTTGTATGTTGTCCTCTCAGCGCTGTGTATGCGATTAGATATTGAGCCTATAAGAGAGTTCTAAGTGTACTACGGGTAGGTACAAACTATACAATTCATGGCCTCATGCTGAGACTTTAGAAACAGCCTAATTTTTCTGTATGACCCTGCCCCAGCTCTGATAGGAGCTATTGACTCTTTCTTGAGGGCAGGAAATACGATGTCCTCCTCTACCAACCCCAGCCCACCAGCAAGGCAACTTTTGCCCAACCTTTTCTACTATGCATGAGAGGTGATGTTTGGGCTGGCTCCAGAGGTCTTTTCTGATTGGCCTGCTGTGCTTCGTTTCATTTTAAACAACCACTCCAGTTAGTTACTATGTGCTCTGGCAAGAACATCCCGCCCCTCCAATCACTGCTCACTGCCCTGAATGGCCATTTTCTTTACAAGTTCAGCAGTGGGTGAAAAGCTGGGCATATGCGCTTTTTACTAGTACACTGAGAGAAGACCATTAAAAAAAAAACATTAAAAAAAAAACAACCTAGTACACTGAGAGAAAAGCAATACAGTGAAAGAATGGACTTGTCTTTGTTTTAACCAGATAAAAATTTGAAAAGTTCAGCTACTTTCCCCTTCCAGCTCAAGAGACAGGAAAAATGATTAAACTAGGATACATGCAGCTTCCCTTCCCTTCCCTTCCCTTCTCCTGGTCCAGGAGGGATAAAGAAGCAGAGACGTCCACCCACTTGGACTTGCACAACATCATGCCATCCTTGTGGCCAAAGAGGATTAAGCTGGCTTCATGTCCAGCTGTTTTACCAATAGGAATTCAGCAGTTTAAAGCTGCAGTGCAGAAAAGCCCTCTGGAAGCCACTCAGTCCAACTCAAGAGTCAACATCTGAAGCAAAATTTGGAAAAAAAAGAAACCTCTATTCTATAGTTTAGTGTGCTGAAGCCCAAGGAAGGGAATATGTAGGAGGATGGCATAGTATTCACGCTCTGCTTGTGAGCTTTCTGGAGACATCTGTTGGGTTGCTATTGGAATACAATGGTAGACTAGACTCTGACTCTAGACTCTGTTGGTCTGACATAGCATATCTCATCTTACCGTCCTGATTCCTGAATGGTATTTCCAGGGTTGTTTTTGTTCAGAAAGTGCCACGGATTACCGCTGATAACATCTGCAGTGGCAGCTGGGATGTCCTCAGTTAGATGGACCCTGGCACACACTCAAACATGCCAAGTTCTGATGTCAGCCCTGGGCTGAAGATCAAGGTATTCATACTGTGGAAAGGTCAAAGAAGGCAGACAGATCCAGCCGCAGATCAAGGCTCAGTTCTACAGCCAATCCACAATACCCTAATAAATGACATTAAGGAATTTCTGGATGGGATGTATTTCTATATTAATCTATCTGCGTGGCATTTTTCCATGCATGGAGACTTTGAGAACTGCCATTTACATTTGGCATCATGGTTTGGATCCAGACTATGCCAGGAGCACTGTCAGAAAGTTAAATGGCAACCAAGGCCAGACTCCTGGCATTGCTCACCATCCCAGGATAGGGTTTTCTTTTCTATCATACCCCTCCCCATCCTCTTTTTTCTAGGATAATAAATATGGCTACTTAGGTGGACTATGTAGGAGTGGTAGGGTGGTTGAGAAATATTTTTAAATAAAACATTAAAAATAAAATTGTGAAAATGCAAAGGAAATTAAAATAATACCAAAGGTCCTGAAGATGGTGTACCAGTTGATCTTGGCCTACATGTACATTTCATTTGTCCTGTTTTCCTGTTTTCCTGTTTTTTAAACTCTACAGGGATGAGTAAACTTCTTTGAGTAAAGGCCCAAGTACAGCAGCAACTCTCTCAGGTTCCCACCCAGGCCACCCTCCTTTTTAGGTCATTCCACCACCTCAAGCCACGCTGATAAAATCTTCAAAGAAGGATTTAAAGGAAGTCTTTTTTCAGGGTTTTTTTTTTTTTAAACACCTCCGGTTAGAGGGAAATGATTATTTTACACATGCTCAATAATGGATTATCTGTAGTAGTCAGTGGCTTTGCTTGGAGAAGAGACACTCAATATTTCCCCCTGTGGCATTCAGCTATCAAAAAGTAGGAACAACTCAGGAGTTCTTCCTTGTATCAGTGAGTGCCCTTCTCTCAGTACCAATAGCAGGCATGGGGCATGTAGTCTAGACTGGGATTGTGGTGATGACACAGTGTAAAACCCTGCTTTCCCTTTCAGAATTCTGATTTGGGGACCGTCCTACAGTGGTGATCTTTTTCTTAAATGCATATGCGTAGAATTGGTAAATGTGTGAGTGGTAAGTCAACTCTGAACAGACAATGTTGGTTGCAGTGTACTGTCTGACTCCCACTCCGCCACGAGCATTGCAGGTTCCTGCTAGCCCCACGGCCAGGGACAAGGCTGCAGACGTTGTGGGTGCCAAGACATCAAACATTACAGAACAAGTAGCTTCTCGTTTCCATATGTTTGGAAAACCCAAAAAATCGGGTATTGGTCTCTACGCCCACGTGGGAATCAAGTCATAATAGCTGCAGGGTTGACTGGTGATCAAGTTGGGAAGGAAATGCTGATGCTTCAGAGAAATTATGTCATGGCAAGATGCTTCCTGCACCCCCAGCAAAACCACATCAGGGGCTGCACCTCATTCATAGATTAAAGTGGAAGAATTGCTGCAGCGCTCACAGCTTGGAACATTCCATTGTCGGAGCAACGGGACAGCAGAATCGTGATCCGCTGCATGAACATTCATGCTTAAATTCATACTTTACTCGGTTTTTGAACATTTTCACCAAATGTGCTTGTTGACATATCTTTTATTCTGTAATGCATCTTATTCTGTGTATATATGTATGTTTGTTTTTTAATTTCATTTTTCAGTAGGGAATTGCATGCGGACTTGGATAGGCGTCAGGATCAAAGATTGGGTCCTTTTCTTTCAAACTACAAATTGAACAAAATCCTAGTCTGAGATCAAGAGGTGCCTTGCCACTAAGTTCAAACTTGGAACAGGTTGGACTTATCTACTCAACACAAGATAATGGAGAGAAGGCTCCAGACAGAGACTAGAATAAACTACTGTAGGTTTGGCAAAGTCTCAGAGTTCAGTTGAGGGATCTCAGCAGCACATCAAATGCTTGACTCCAGAAGTTCAAGGGGCAGTCCAGTGCCCCCCTTCCCTCAGTTTCTCCCCTCAGTAAACAATCCTATAAGGTAGGGTGAGCTGAGGAAGAGTGAGTGTCTCAAAATCCCACATGCGCTTCCATGGCTGAGGGGGACTTGAACCTGGCTCTCCCGGTCTCAGTGCCAGAACCTAACCCTTCTTGTGTTTGTCAGTCAAGCTGCCAGTCTTTGCACGGATGTCTGCATTTATTGGTAATTATTGGGAAGCTGATGTCTCCCAGGCACTGACCAACCTGAGGCCTCCTTAGCCGGCTTTTTCCCCAGTTCAAAGGGATTGCGTTCAGTTCTTGCCAAACTGGTTTTCAGGGCTTGGCTGGAACAGAAAAAGGCAATGTGAGGATTTGAATACACTAAGGCCGCTTTCTATCTGCCCAGGCGGCTTGAAAAATGTTGTGGCTGCCTTTTGTTCCTGGTTTTCTGTAGGATGGAAGAAACTTCTCCCAAAGACGCGAAGTCAGAAGAAGAAGAAGAAGAAGAAGAAGAGGAGGAGGAGGAGGAGGAGGAGGAGGAGGAGGAGGAGGAGGAGGAACTTTTATTTATTTGAATTTATTAGCTGCCCAAAGAGACTTGAAAGTGTATGGATAATATAGTATCTTTGAGGGCAAAAAGGGGGGGCTTTTGTGTCCCACATTGTGTCTGGCTCTGCTCTTCCATGCGCAGCAGGAACAGAGTTATGCTTAATTTGTACAATTTATCCTCACTGCAGAAATCAGCTTTTCTTGCTGCAGAACTGATCTTCATTGCCGATAGAAAATCAGAGAACGCAGATCTGATTACGTTCCACTTTACAGATAAGGAACTGGGGCTAAAATGCAGGATTATCCATCTACGGCAAAGGGTGGTTTTGGATTTCTAATTGCGCCATCTCTCTGTAAAGATTTGCCAGACACAATCAGTTCATTCTTGGGTAAAGAGCTGCAGCTGGTCACTTCTCTCTTGGCTCTTGAGGTGCCCCTTGCTTATAATGATGGGATGTGTCCAGGAAGAAAGAGCCCTGCGCAGCATCATTGACTGAGCCATGCGTGAATGTCTGTAGGAGAACAATAGGCTCCTAGTGTGCCCGCGTCTGCCTCAGGGAAACTGTTCACAGGAGCTCAATAAGGGTGTATGTGGGGCAGAGAGAAAGAGGCCTCTCTTTTGCATGGTCCAAGTGGAAGGAAAAACTACACGGTTCACGTGTGAAAAAACAGAGTCAGACCACATCATTTGCTGCTCCACGAGGCTACACCACAAGTTCTGAAATGCCCAGAATCTCTTGCCATAACAAGGGATTGCTGGATCAAGCTAAGGATTCCCCAAGTCCAGAAAGAGGGGCTCTCCCAATGTTTTTCACTCAGCCATTGACATTCAAAGATAGACTCTTTCTCTACAAGTGGCTTGTATTTAGCACGGTGAGAGTACTGATGCTCAACTCTGAGACCACACACCAGAGCTCTCTAATTTCAGGGAGAGAGCTGTGCAAAGTGGAAGATGAGATTTTAAGAATCTCTGCAGAATAAGAGGTGAACCTTGGCCTGTTGTGGGGGATTCTGTGTGCAAAACCTTTCAGCTCAAAATCCGCTTTGTTAAGGCCATTTCAGCATTACTGGAGTGAACCAAGTGTCTTGTTTCTACAAGCAGATAGGTTGGTGCTATCCTGACTGCAGCCTGACTGATGCAGTATGGACCTAGAACAGAGTTGCCAGATCTGAGCTGCAAGATTCCCGGTAACCACTAGAAGGCACCTGTTTTTCCATCTCTCTCTGCTACCATGGAGTGGTCATCTGAAGCTTGGCAGTCCAGATCTGACAGTTGTGGTATAGAGGCTTTGTAAAACCCAAAGCGTGGAAGGAAGTGCCACACTGGCTAGCCAACCATAAGGACCAGCTTTCTCCTTACTTGGGCAGGACAGGCCTCTTGATTCTAAGGCCAAGGGAGGTGACACACATTTGCATAATCTCTACAGAGACTGGAGCTCAGCTACACAGGATCAGTAGGCAGATGTGACGTAAGTCACTGAACTCTGCTGTTCAGAATGCAGATGGTGGTTCTCCCAGTTAAAAAGTTCTTCCTGGAAAGAGACTCCTCCTATTTGTAAAACTAGATGAGAAAGTAAAGTCAGGCTTACAACTTTTTTCTTTGAGAGGTTATATGAAGAGAGATTTCTTAAAAAGCTACATGACAAGAACAAAATGGAGTGTCCAGATACTGTGATTAAGCCTCATAGTGTGGCTCTGCTGTGCTTGCAACAATTTTAGTTCTGTAATTCACCACCCGCTAGTTAAACTAGATCTGCTTTCCTGAAATCGCTTATTGCTATTCCCCCTTCTCAGCAAATAGCACAAGAAGACGCTACTGCTAATACGTGGGAGACTGCTCTCTTTCTCCTAGTGATTAGATAAGATAAAAATGGAATTTTTTTTCTCTCATAGTTTTCTCTTTCTTAAATGCATGCTCACCCCTGAAGAAAAGAGACATTTTCATTCTCTGCCTATTCTGAAGAATTTACTAACTCTTATCATTCTTCCATGCCAGAGTTGATTTTTTTTTTAATCAATGAGCTGGAAGTGGATTTCAGTGATGACTTTTGCACACAGAATGGCTGTATTATCTTTTCCTCATGGCCCCAATCCTTCTATAATGCTTACTTGCATGTAAACAACATCTTAGCTTTAATTAGCAGCTTCCTCTAAGCCATTTTATTGCTTCTTATTTAGTACAGCTGAAGAATTTTCCCTGTTCTCCAGAAAAGGGTAAGATTTTAATAAAATATTTCGTCATGTTCTTTCTTTTTAGCTGTTGGTGGTTTTTATAGCAGGGAGAGGGAGAGATGGAGAGAGAGAGAGAGAGAGAGAGAGAGAGAAAGAGAGAAAGAAAGAAAGAAAGAAAGAAAGAAAGAAAGAAAGAAAGAAAGAAAGAAAGAAAAAGAGAAAAAGAAATAAAAAAGAACCAGCAAATGATCCCCTATCATTGGGGGAACTGGAATGAATATTAACGGGCTATTCATCACTAACTCCCCAAATGCTAAGCAGAAAGCAATAACAAAAGAAGTGTAAAGAAAGGAAATTATGATGAAACATCTTTTAAAACTCCATTGATGTTTTACCTATCCAACCAGGCAGCTGGCATTGCATTGTATTTTATTGCAAAAATCATTAACAAATCAGGTCTGAACAAACATGAAAGTGATGTAGCTACTTGTTATAATGACGTCATCTGGATTTTCTGTAAAAAGAAAGCGAACAAAGGCTAAGAAAGCCTAGATAATCTTGGCTCGTCCTATTTCGCTCGTCCTAATTCACTCGTCGTATTGTGACTAAAAAAAGCAATTACTGTAAGAAAACTGCTCCAGCACAATGAGACACCCATTTCCCATGTGATTTCAGGTGTGGATTGAGTCAATCTGCTAGACAACCTCAGACCATATTTTGATCAGCCACTGCTTTTTGTAGTGACGGAATACTAATTCTCCTCTAGCCACTCGAGCAGGAGCAGATCCAGTCCAGCGTGCAAACTGTCTAAGGGCAGTCCCACACTGATAGCCTGAAACTGCTTTTCTCCCATGATCAAAATAGCTGAAAAGTCAGCTGGCATAAACCCCTACTGTCCAGATTTCAGTCCATGCCTCAACCTTGGTTTAGCTGAAATCCACTAAATTGAGATCCATTAAATGGAGGATTTACTGTCTCTCTAGAGTTGCCACAGAAAGTCTAGAATGCTTCTCAGTTGAGCACAGAAAGAAAATCTGAAATACTGATGTAAAAAAATGGATAGTAAAAATAAGAATTAGAAAATACTATGCTAGTAATTATTAAGAGACATGCAAGGGATATCTTGCTGTTTTCGTGCTTTTGAGTCAGTTTTGACTCCTGGCAACTGCCTGGATTAGTCCCTGTGGTTTTATTGGCAAGGTTTTTCAAAAGTGGTTTGCCCTTGCCTGCTTCCTGGAGTGGAAAGAGAGGGACTGGCCCAAAGTCTGCCAGCTGGCTTCGTGCCTAAGGCAGGACTAGAACTCACAATCTCCCAGTTTCTAGCCTAGTGCCTTAACCACTACACCAAACTGGATCTCACAATGGACATCTACAGAACTAAAATTTGTACATAACTATCTGGAAGTGGTTCTGTCTGGACAGATGGGCCTACCAGTCTTTTGAAAGACTAGTCATTGTGGGTTTAATAGTAGGTCTAAAGATCTTCCCGTGTCTCTAAGGAGTCTGTGTAATGCTTGAATGGTGTTTTGCAAAGTGTGGGTTGTATGCCTCTGTGGAAACTAGGAGTTTGGTTTCTTTTGCAACTCAAGCCAAAAGCCACAGTAGGCAATGGCCAATGACTGAAGGGGAGGAGCAGGCCCATGGCAGCCTCTGCTGGCCAGTAAGAGCTCAGCAGGTGACAGACCTCTGACCAAGATTGAGGTGCCATACAATGCTTGCATGCCAAATCTTATGTCAGGAGAAAACAGAAAACACTACTTTAAAACCGGAACATCCCTAAGGAGCAGCATGCACTGCCTTTACAATGGACTGGAGATGAGTCAAAGGCAGCATCATGAGGACCTCTAAAACTGGTTAATGTGGTGTCGTCATTCCAAGGTCAGTTGAGAATGAACCCTGCATATTTCCATACTTTTCTATCCTTGCAAATCATTCTTGTTGCCACCGTGCCCATCCATCACTTCATGCATTGCCTTTTGTTCTTTAAACTTCTCACTTCTCTCCTTTTGAGGATCTCAACACCATCCAGCCATGACTTCCTTGGCTTCCCTTTTCTTCTCAGCCATTCACTCTTCTCTTCCTTCACATACTTTTTTTTTTGGTGATTCGTCTTCCTTTGTCCTCTATAAATGACCAAACCACCTCTATGTATTTCTTTTGTGATGGTCACTGACTTTTGTATGCAATCGACATTCATTCAGTCTTATCTTTTCTTGTTTTACCACACATACTTCCTAAATATCCCATTCCCACAGTATTCAACTTCCTTTTATATTTTTTCTAATGTAGTCAGTTTTCATATATATGTAGCGAAGTGGGTGGTAGCACACTCTTGTACGCAAACATTTTGGTTTATTTTGACATTTCAGTCTTTGCCACAGACCGCATACTACCCACTAACTTTCTACCAGTATTTGTACATCTTAATTTTTTTTATTTGTTTCCCCATCTCTAATAAACATTCTGTGAAAGTGTATGAAGTTATCTGTTTGCTCTAGTTTTTTGTCATTTATATAGAACTTGCAATAACCATCTTCTCTTTCTCTCAAGGCCCATAATGACCTTGGTTTTGGGTCCATTAATTTTCAGATCCATATACCTTGTTTCATCAGATAATCTACCTATCACATCCCCAACCAGCATCTCTAATTTTATGATTTTATCAATGGTTGTAGGGATAACTAGTTAACAGGGAGATAACATATGTGTTCTGTTCAGTAATTCAGTCATTATTTACAACAGAGGTGGAGTCCCAGGGCCACATAGGTTTTTGAAAGCCCTGGATGAAGCCCCTAGAGACTTCCAGAGTTGCATCATATTGCGATTATTTTCGTCTGGTAAAAGGGGGAAATCAAGTATGTCTTCTGGATTAGTTGCCTTCTGAATGACAAAGCTAACTTTCATTTCATATAAAGGGAATCCCTTTTTCTTTTTTCTTTTTCTCTGCCAAACTCAATTCATTTTGAAGCACGGCCCCATAGGCACATCGCTCAAAGGCCGAGCGTGGCCCCTGGTCCAGGAAAGATGCCACCTCCAGCTCCAATTTAGAAGGAGGCACTCTGAAATTCTTTGCAGCAGCAGTTGTGGTCTGGGGAAGGCCAGGAGGAAACCCTACTAGGGAAGGAGTGGTAGGGAAGGAAAAGGGCCAATATGTTCTCACTTTCTTTGAAGCCACAGGAGGTTCCTGGCCAAGCTGGTGGACTTTTTCCGTTGTTAGCTATCGGAATTCAGTTGTTAGGTACACTGGTTCACGCACAAAGGCCTTCTGTGTTTGTGTTGAATGGCAAGACCTGAAAGACATATTTTTTCCTAAGAATCAGCTGGACTCAGATAATTTGATACAGAGAGACTTTCCCACCCTAACCCCTGTCTTAGCTCACAAACACCATTTTCCTGCCACTGTGTTTATCTAGCAGTAAAAATTTGTTTTTCAGAGCCCTAGCTGTGAACTGGGACCATTCCCAGCAGCGTGGGGCAGACGCTGCAGCAGGAAGAATTCCATCCAGAATTGAAAGGAGGAGCTGGGATAATTTTGTTTTATGTTAGGCAAACATGGAGTTCTTGTTACTGTGACCATCTTACTCAAGTAAGCCAGGGTAATCGGCTTGTGAATTTTGCTTTGCTGTATTGCACACACAGAGAAACCTTCTTGATCTATTCTATCTTGCATAATTCACCTAAACTTTCTCAAGTGTTGCTGTCCTTAAGCAATAACTATATCCACCAGATCTGGCTGTTAGGGTACCATGGTATGACTGCTGGTATGAATTTTTATTGTAATATATGAGACAAGGGTGACTTAGAAAGAAATAGAATTGTTGAAATGCTTCAGCTCTCTTCAATAAAGATTGGAAGCACACCAACATACGGTATGTGTATTGTGTGTTTGTCCTATTTGCCTATATTCAATATAGTTCTTGAGTGCACGTGTTTTGTATTTCAGAAGTATTCATGACTACTGAGTATTCCTGAGAAGCTCAATTTGTCTTCAAAACACTTATCTAGCTCCTGACCTACATGTAAAGACTGTAGGGTCCCTTGAATGAAGGGGGAGGTGGGGACAGGAGAGAAATGACAAGTACTTGATTAGCAGTAAGTTAAACAAAACCAGCTGAGAAGGAAATGATCAGGCTAACAAACACAGGAATGAAAAGCAGAGGGTCAGAGCTGAGTTTATCCAGGCTGAACAACCCGGTTTTAGGATAGGGTTTGGAGCGGCGGGAAAAGGGTGATTCATTCATTCTGCTGGCTGGTTTTCCTGTCCAAATCTCCCCCTGCTTTGGTTTCCAGCCTTCAGAGCAATAAAAAGAAGAGCTTGTGGCAATTACTTTATCATTTCCTTGTGGTCAATAATGCAGTTAGGGAGCGTAGCAGTGTTATCACAACTTGAACCTAGCTGATTGGGTTAATTGCCCTTTTTCCTTTGTTGCTGCTATAATTAAATCTGCATGTTCTCTTCCTAGGGATTCATTGGCGCAAGTGTGGTCTTCTTGTCCCATGACATTTTCCCCACTCATAAGGAGCACAACATGTTCTCTAACTTGCTCTCCTGATGTTATTTTCCCTTAATAAGTGGTGCTTCACCTTGGCTGATTTTATGACAGCTGTAGTTTCCCTGCTTAAAATAAAATACTTAAAATACTTAAAATAAATGTTCATTATGACTCTAACTAGGGTAAGCAGTTCTATCATTCAGCTGCATTAGGGCTGGAGATCTAGCTGCCAAAATCCAGACAGCCACTGCAGGGCAGCATCATTTTCTGCCAGTCTGCTACCAAGGAGTAGTTGTTTGAATCTTGGCATCTTGGATCGAATTGCCCTAAACCAGTGTTTCTCAACCTCAGCAACCTTACGATGCGTGGACTTCAGCTCCCAGAATTCCCCAGCCAGCATGCTAGCTGGGGAATTCTGGGAGTTGGAGTCCATGCATCTTAACGTTGCTGAGGTTGAGAAACAGTGCCCAAAACAATATGGTTGGACAGGGTGTCAGAGCTTGCTGAGAGGAGGTGGGGGAGAAGCAAATGTCATCAGATCTAGCAAAGGGTTAATATCTAAAAGAACTGTTGCTAGATCGGCAATTAGGGGAAAGTGTAAAGTAGAGTCACATGCAGTAACACTACAAATATGTACAATACAACCAGTGGAGTCCACAGATATGTTGCTCTTGGCAATAGAACTCATGCAAATACATGTGATTTCTCTAACATGTCTTATTTCTCTAGCACTTACATGATGAATTCAAAATACTGTTGCCTCCTTGCCAGTCAAAATGCCAGACAGCTTCTGAGTTTGAATACACAACTTTTTTCATGTAGGGGCTTTACCACACACTCTTAGGAGAGTCTTTTGGTCCTTCCCTTCCTAGATAGAGAAAGAGTGTTGGATCTTGCTCTGGCATTCAGGTTACTCTAAGGAATAGGCAGGGGTATCTGCAGGAAACATAAAAAAAGATAAGATAGTAGCCACTACTGTATGATTGAACCCCCTCCCCTTTTTTTACATGCGTGACACATGTAAAAAGGGATGGGGCTTCAATCACATGGCTGCCATCTTGATTTTTTTGACATCCCATGTGGACCCGCTAGGAATTGGGAACTGCTCTAGCTGGACATTATGTTTAGTTTTCATTTATTTTGCCTCTCTGTGTTAGAAGACTTATTTCTCCTATTCTTATTTATCTGCACAAGTAAAGCATTCTGCACAATTTGAAACTGAATTCAAGATTGACTGTTCTCTTTATTAATTTCTTGGGAGCTAACGTATAACTTGAAAGCTGTCTTTTTCTCCCAAGGTAACTGCATACAGCAGACAAACAAATCATAGCGGATCAGCGGATCTTGTAGTTTGCTGAGAACATGGGATACATTTTTATAGATTGGGCTTCATATGTCATATTGTTTAAAGTTTGTTTTTGTTGAATAAAGTTTGATTTTATGTCTTGTGAGATTAATTTATCTCCCACAGGGTGCAGGACTGAAGCCACTAGTCACATACCTTTATCTTACAAGGATAGGTGGTTACATTATTTCATTAGTTCCATTTTTACTTTTTATTTGCCATAAGGAAAAGTATAGATTCTAGGAACTCTATCTATCTCATAGGACAGCTATGGGAAGTTGGGAAGCTTGCCAGATAGGATTCTTCTGGGAAGATAGGTGATGCAAGTTGTAACTACTGAGCAATTGCACAGAAAGGTGGAGCCAGAGTTTTAGAGACTCAGAGATTTTCCTGGAGAGGAGTTAGAAGCCTGTAGCCTTTCATCCTGTGGGCCTGGCTGTTCCAGATGCCAACAGAACAACAAATACATTTGAAACTGTTATAGACATAGCATTTTCTCAGACTTGAAAGGGGCTGATCCAGCTCTGCTGATCCTTTTCTGAATCCGATTGAATATAAAATCAAAGAAAAATGTCAGAAGGTCTCCAAATTCTTATGTAATTGAAGTCATAGGATGCAATCAGGAAAGACAATAGGAAATTCATCACCAGATCTCCCACATTTTTTTAAAGGACCAAATCAGCCAAGTGGATTTCACTTGGGAGGTGCTGGCACTATGGGGAAATATTTCTCTACCAAGATTACAACCAGATGGGTTCATATCCATAATGGTAATTCATGTTTAACCATAATTTATTTAATGTGCCAAATCAAAGGTTTGCAAACTATAGTGGCAGAGTTCACGCACCAAGCTAAGCCAAAATAAGCAATGGCATAGTGTAACATGTGAGCCCACACAGAGATGTACTGACTGCTGTTTGACATTTGATAGATACATATAAACACATCTCAAACTACAGAAGAAGACGCCATTTCAGCAGGAGGAGCTTGTTTACATGGATTACTGGAGAAGAGCTTTGTGGGCTGCCTCTAAACCAGCTCTAGCCAAAACAGACTTGGCTGATGATCCTCTTTCCAAACTATATGGATATAATAGAAGGTATACCTCCCTGGATGATGAAATGTATGCATGCCCACAGAGATGTACAGTTTGCTTTGGAAGAAACCACTATTTTTTAGTAAAATGTCCAGAAGTATGAAGAGCAGAGGTGATCAACCTGTGCCTCAGCTGCATAACAGAATGCTTCTCCATCCAAAATCTGGAGTAGTCCTGAAAGGATTGAAATTTATACGATGTTCTAGCCTTAAAGAGAATTTTTATGAGATGGTGTATCATTAGTATTTGTCACCAGAGAAATTGTCTAGAATGTATAAAGGTACTTTGAATCTTTGCTGGACATGTGAACAACATGAAGGAACATTTTATCATGCTTGGTGGACATGTAAAAAAGCCAAAAAAATGTGGATACAAATACATACATTAATTCAGAAGATTTTAAAGGTTAAAGTACAACTGAAACCAGAGACTTTTCTTTTGGGACTAATGGACAGGCAACTAGAAAAAAGTCATGGAACTTTGTTTTTATATATGACAACTGCAGCGAGACTGTTATATGCTCAAAAGTGGAAAGGTTTGTCGCTACCCACAATGGAGGAATGGTTGGCGAAGATGATGGAACTTGCAGAGATGACTAAATTGACTTCCTTGATTAGACAAAAGACAATATCTACATTTAAGGCTGACAGGAAACCCCTTATAGGCCCCGGCCTAGGGCCCCAAGTATGCGAAGGACCCCGTTTTGTGGTTGTGCTGATACCAATGGTTTTTTAAGATCTCTTGGCTGTATTTATATTTAATTTTCTGTACTGTTTTAAGTGTTGACTGTTTTTATTATTGTTAGCCGCCCAGAGTCACTGGTCTGAGATGGGTGGCTATATAAATTGAATGAATGAATGAATGAATAATAGACTTTTTGCATGAAACAGAAAAAATGCACTTATGGCTTGTTGTTTTGGTGATTAGAAAAAAATTAGTAGAAAAAACTGAGCTTGTTTTGTAATCATATAATAGAGATAACTTTGTAATCATACTTATATTTGCTGCAAAGGAAATTGGAAGCTTTTTCTTTCTATCTCTTTTTATTCTTCCTTTCTGCACATTTGTTTTTTCTTTCTCTCTTTCTTTCTTTGTTCTCCTTTTCCGGTATTAGTTGATGTTAGTTTTTATGTTTTCTTTAAAACTTTTAATAACATTTATATAAAATAACAAAAACAAAATCTGAAGTAGTCCTGAGATCCTATTGTCTTGATCACCTAGCTCAGTGTTGTCCAAACGTGGCCACTTTAAGATGAGTGGACTTCAACTCCCAGAATTCCCCAGCCGGCATGGCCAGCTGGGGAATTCTGGGAGTTGAAGTCCACTCATCTTAAAGTGGTCACGTTTGGACAACACTGACCTAGCTGCAGCACAGATACCCAAAACTGGACCCAAATTTGCTCAGACAGAACTTCTATAGACTATTCCTCTCCTCAGTCCTTGATAGCTTAACCATGGATGAAGCAGAGAAGTAGCTTTGGGTGAAAGACACTCCTTCTTCCATCAACCAAAGTCCTGTAATATAAGCCAGGTCCAACACTTCTGCTGGAGAGATTTGCTGTCTCTTATAAAGAATAGGGTAGAGAAGGTGCCCCCTAGGACAGTGATGGCGAACCATGATATGCCTGTCAAAGGTGACACGCCGTGATGTTTTGGGTGACATGCCAGCATTCACCAACACCCGACAACTATTCTCCCTGTTTGAGTACCAAAGAAACTGAGTTTGTTTTACACGTATTTGATTTTTGTAATTATCTGACATTTATTTATGTAATGCAGCACCACACATTATTGGACTGTATTTTTTAAAAAAATAAATGAATATGTAAAGAATTGCTTCTCTTCTGTTTGGGGGTATGTGTGTGTGACACACCAGTAGAGTCAAGTTCAACATTTTCCAAGTTTTTGACACACCGAGCCCAAAAGGTTTGCCATCACTGCCCTAGGATGTCTTCCTGAGACACCCAAACATCTTAATCAGTTGCCAGCTTCTCAAATTAAATACTACCCTAGTCAATGACTAGCAAGGTGAAAAGAATTCAGAAACAATGACAGCTGAAACAGTCATATAATACCTAAAAGAGATAAACTTAAAACCACAGTAAGAGAAATGTTGAATAAATTACAATAAAATAGTATAAAACATAAGATTAGGTATGAATGGAATGAAATAGAAATACAGTAAAAGCGAAGAAACATTATAATGTCATCACTCCAAGATTAGGACATCTTACATCTTCTTTTGGAAATTGCTGCAGATAGAAACTCAGTTGCTAAAGGTAGGGCTCTGATCTGCAAGTAGGAAACAGACCACTTCTCCCTCGCAAGAAATTGGTTTTTTGTTAAGAAGTGGTAAAGGTGTATCTGCACATAACTGGTGTGAAAAGGGCAATGGAAAAATACATGCAAAAAGGTCTCTAAAAGCATCTCTCGGTGAATGGGGTCCTAGTGCACCTCCCATCAAGTATTGCTGAGGGTAAGATGCTGAAGCGAACCAGAGAAAGGGCTCTACAGTGTGATGGGCAAACAGGGTTGAATAAACAGGTTGTTGGTATAAAACATGTCCAATTTGGAACTCACCACTGAGAGTTGTCTCACTGATGGATTTTGGCTTTAACAGAGAAGAGGTAGAAAGACCACAGTAACCCAGGTCAGTTGAGATTTTTTCTTTCCACCTTGATGAAAAGCCATCAAGGAGAATTAATGGGGCTCGTGAGCTGTTAGAAAACAGGAGTTTCAGCCAATAAGAGAGTTGGCAAACACAGACTTTTGCCTCCAGTGGAATCATACCAACTTCCATACCCTTGAATTTAAAATATTTGGGACCTGGAAGATGGCTTGTAAAAACTGAGAGAGAACGCTTTAAATCATCATAGGCCCGTACTTGAGCATCATACAGCATTTGGAATGTCGTTTTGGCTTTCAAAAACTTAATGGTAGCAGGTATTTCCACCTGGCTCTTTTGGTGCAGAAAAAGCACAAAATTGCCTTGATGCTGTTGTTGGCTTTGGCAGAAATGGCTTTAATTTGTTCCTGCAAGCTCCAGAGGCTTGAAAAACTATGCCAAGGTATTTAAAAGCTGGAATTTGCTTTATTATTTCCAATTTGCCGTTGGTTTTTATGGCAGCTTTTACCATAACCATACCATAACTTTGCTCTTAGAGTGATTGATTGTAAGCCCTTCCTCCTTATAGGAGGAAGACTTCTCCTGAGGCCCACCTGTATTGCTGCATCATTGGCATACAGCAATACTGCCAAATGCCAGTCACTAAGCTTAGGAAAGTGGAATTCCTTTTTGGTTAAGGCAGCTTCCACTGAAATAATATCTATATTAGACAACAGGGGAGTTAGAATTCCACCCTGTTTCAGTCCTCGATGGATTGGAATGTCTGCAGTAAGGTGGCCAGCTCTATCCTATCTAACCTGGGTGACTGTATTTTCATGCAACATCCTATTTAGGAAGAACAGCACCCAACTGATAGATGAGAGACAGGTTCCACCAGAGGTTGTTCTTTGGGATAGAATTGAAAGCTGATTTTAAGTCAATAAAGGCAACATATAAAGGGTGGTGTTGTAAGATTGATCCATTCTAGATCTGCTCTCCTTAAATCCAGCTTGCTCGTCAGCTAAGAGCTGCTTCTGATCCAGCCAGTCAGTAACTTATAATACAAGAAGCGGGCATATAGTTTGCTTGGCATGCTTAATAGGCTACGTGGACAGCAGTGTAAGGGCTTTGTGCTGTTGCCATTCTTAGGAATAGTTATAGATTGAATCCAATCACCTGGCATTTAGAATGTATTATTAATATGCATGAAGAGGGAGGTCAGAACAGAAGCCCACCCATCAGTTTCTTTTCAGTAACTCCATGGTTTTAGGTCACAGCCAGGGGCTTTCCTACATTTCAGCTGGTGAATTAATTTAAGAATCTCTGAGTGGGAGACCAGGGGCTGGGTAGGGATACTAGGCAAAGGCAAAGGGCTATAAAGTGTCCTGTAGAACTCTTCCAATCTGGCAGCTGGAATCCTAGCCTTCAAACACGGCCTCCAGCAGATTGTCAGATATGGCTTCTCTTGTTCTTGCAATGGGATGGTTGGAAACACATAGCATTTATGTCCATAAAATGGACAAAATGCAAGAGTCTCTCTCTTGATATCTAGAAATGGCAACTTGACAAACCCTGCACATACTTACAACTCAGCAAAACAATGTCTTGGATTTCATACGTACCACATCCGTTTGTGCTTCATGATAATATCATCAAATGATATTATCATTTTTCCCCATATGCATCCAAAATAGTGTACCTAGACCTGTTGGGTCTGCAACAGTTGCTAGTTTGAGTGATCACAAGGGGTTCACCGGAGGTGCATCTTCCTTCCTGTTTCATTTAGATGTTATATCTGTAGCCTAAGTTTGCAGGCAGACAGACAGCTGCTCTCAGCCTTTTTGTGCACAGATGCTTTGTTCCCTGAATCTAGTTGCTACTTTCAGTAGAAGAAGTGTGGCATAACAGAAAAGTGTGCGTTGTAAAGCAGGAGGTTCAAGTTTTTAATCTTATTTTTCCTCTGCACTCCTTAACTGGCTTAGAGCAACCATGTTTGAATACTGTATGAAAAATACAAGTATTGGACTGTAGGTGTTTTGAGAATGATTGGGGCTTAAGGGAGTTAAAACCCCAAACATCTGCAGGGTATACAGGTATCTGGAACCAGATCCTGACAGTAGTTGTTGCTGTTTGTGAAAGGATGTTTGTGGGAGGAGCTGTTTGAAATAGAGAGGTGGTGGAGTTGAAGTGGATTTAATAGAAATGTATCTCTATTCATAGTTCTCTGGACTAAATCATCTTTTAGATGTCATAGCGCCTCTTTGTTCAAAGTAATTCTCCTGAAAGTGTGAGTGGGAACCTACTGCAATTTTGGATTTGTTCCTGCTGTATCTTTCCATTGTGGCCCACTGAATGCCTGTCTGGGAGAAGGACTCTTCCTAAGTGCTGCATCTGAAATGCTTACTGAACATGTAATAAATCTAACAAATAAAATACAATTCTGCACATTTTTCTTATGGTTCATTGAAGATTTCTTTCATAGTCTCTACTTGCTGTGATGCATTTGGTATATTGTTGTTTAACAGCCCCCAGTACAGGCATGTTTTGCAAATTTATATTGGGAGAGTTTCATAATTTTGAGTGAGTTAATGTCTACTGGGGCAAGGTTGACATACTCCCCTTTGCCTGAGGATTTCTGAAAGAGACAAGCCCAGATCAGAGACTTCTAAAGAAGTTGGCCTTCTCCAAGAGCAGGTAACTCTGCCATGAGACTACACTGGGAGAGCCGGAATAGGGAAAAGTGGTTAACTTCCTCTGAGTGTGTCTTTCTGGACTCCAAAAAGCCTTTCCTTTCCTGTGTCCCAGCCATTACAATCCCAGAGCTGAAAGGACATCTTGTCCAAGGCAGAAAATCTACCAACCACAGCCCCTCTGAATTGGTGGCTGCTGTCTAGAATGAGAATTTGGAATAAAAGAGAGCCGTTGTCTTGCCAGGCTTTCTTTAAAAAATAGCTCAGGCCACCGGGAAGCACTTTTTTTATGTTTAGCCGGAATCTCCTTCCTTGTCATCTCGGTGCCTTGGTTAAAGTAGGCTTCTTCAACATGGTGCCTTTCTGATGTGTTGGAATTGGTTGGGAATTCTGGGCACCATCTGGGCGCTAGAGAAGGCTGCTGGGGAGCAGCAGAAACGCTGCCCTGTTGTCTTCACTTATTTTAAGACTGGTGTCACTGGGTCTCTTAACCATCTCTCCTCCAGGCTCAACTCCTTCAAGCGTGGAATTTGTTTCCAGTTCTTTTAGGGAAGCCTTATGTGCTCCCAGCATGAAACTGAACCCAGCCTCTGGGTCACCCAGCCTGTGTGCTTCCCTGTTGCTAAATACCATCTTTCAAGATCCACTAATCCATGGGCTGTAATGTAGGGCTTTGGTCGTGTTGCTGACCACAGCAAGGAAACCACATCCCTGCCTGGGCCAATCCAGAGGCTGCTCCCTAAACTAAGGGAAGTTATTAATTGTCCACTGATGGAAGAGCCTTCTGCTCAGTCCATTGGCAAAGGCACCTGGCAGAGAATGACATGAAACATTTATCCCGGTGCAGCCACTGACATGCCACTAATTATCCAATTGAGGCAGGGTAGCATTATAGGCTTGGAAGAATAACAGACTGGGAATGGAGCAGAGTCACAATTACCTAAAATGTCATGGTGACTCAGGAGACAGATGAGGAGTTACGGAGCTGGGTTCCAGTCTGTATGTGGTTCTTAGAGATGGATAAGCTCATGGCAAAGGCGGCCCCTTCTCTAGGAATGGAATGAAAAGTGGAGGGAGCCTCAGGAAGCCCCACAGACAAGTTCTGGGGAGACTCCTGTGCTAGAAATGGTATCTTCTCTTAAATCATGTCTGCAGAACCAAAAGTCTCCCAAACCCCAACCTTGATTTCAGGGAATATGCAATTCATTCACCATGTGCTCTTTTAAAATATCATTTGGTTGCATCTGCCTTTGTCTCTCTTAAATAATTTGAAAATAACAAATAAATAAATAAATAAATCTGAAAAAGAATTGAAACACTGTTCTTTCACATGGCTAAGATGCCAGTGAGACACAGTGTTTTAAAAAAATGTAAATAAATGACCATCAAAAGAGAAATCGTCTTACCAGTTGCCAGTAAGGCTTTGACTGGATTCATGTTAAGAATAAAGTGGGCTGCTTATTTGTGGTTTACCATGTTGTAATAAATTGAAAATCATGGTTCATAGCTCAGCATGTTGTGTGAAGAAGCTAACTATGGTTTATTCAATAAAGCGTATGTAAGCAAAGCATACCTTAATTCAACCAAGCTCTAAGTTCAATAGATGATAATAACAGTTTCGTATTAGTATGGTTCTGGGAAGGAATTTTATTCTTATGACCAACATAACTAAGTCTGCTTTTCGGGTAAAGCATTTTTCTGCAAAATATTCCCCAAATTACCAACTACCACCCTGCAAGATTCTTCTGTGGTGCACATCCCAGAGGATATTGTGGAGGAAGAAAGGCTCTGTAGGGTTGCAGAGGGGTGGCAAGAGAAAATGTGGACATTTGGGATCCTTGCTCTACCCAGTTTTCCATTCACGCATTGATACCAGAACTCACATTCATAAATATATGTATATATCAATATACCTATTTATACTTTCTTTTATTACCTGTGAAAAGAATGAAAGTGGGTTGTTCAATGCAAATCAATATTATGCCAAAATTTAAAAAATGTTAACCAATAACTCATCCACCGCTATTCAAACCCTTCACTCCTTACATTGGCTTTCTCCCAAATGCTTGTTCTTTACAGCAATTTGACAACCACTCTCATGTCTCCCAAATGGTTGGCTATGTTGGTGAGAAATGATAGGAGTTGTACTCCAACCCCACTCATCTGAAAAGCTCCATGGTGGACATGGCTGCCTTAAATCTTTCCTCTTTGAAGGGAAGCTAAAGCAGCTTTTATCTCAGGTTTAGGATGAATATCAATTTTACTCTAGCAAAAAATGCCCAGTGGTGTTGTCAATAAATACCTCTCTATGGCTTTCTCCCCCAGCTTTGCCCTTATCTCAGCCTCAACCCATGAGCGAGACAGTTTTAAGGGCTCTCCCTCTCAGCTGAGTTGAAATGCCATCCACCACTCCTTCAGGAGCTTCCTAACAACAAAAGTTTCACAATCTGAACATGGCTAGGTAAGTTTCTTTATTGCAGAAAAGAAATAAGACATATACACCCCAAAGACTGCCGAACATAGAAATCAAGCCCTATTTATATGTCTGTTCCAGGGTTTAAATTGTAGGGCTTTTCCTTCCATCATCTTTGGGCTGTTCTTTTCCAAGCCTTGAGTGTTGGAGACATCTGCTCACTATTTACATAATAATTCTGTCCAGCCTAAGAATCACTGTTCCCTCCTCACTAGCTTTCATCCTTAAATTAATGCTATCACAACTGGAACAGAATAGGCAAAAAGGCGCATCGAGGGGACAGGAGTAATTGTTTTCCATGGTACAATCTGCTATAGAAATTCCCTCTTGGAGGTCATCTTGGGAAGCAGTGTAGTGCCTGAGGAGCCCAGAGGAGCAGTACCTTCTGGGAACAGGAATGGACAATGGTAGATAAGTGGAAAAACATGTCTCTTCGTGTGAAACTAGTTACTCAGAGAAGTAGTGGGCTCCCCTTCATTGAATGTATTCCAATGGAGGCTAGACAGCCACATGTTTGTAATGGTGTGTGGGAAAGACCTTGGGAGTCAGTCAGATAAGAGACGGCATAGCCCGCAGCTGGAGAGTGGGTGGGGCAAGAGGCTCGGAAGGGACTGTCCCTAGTTTCTTGGGCTGTAAAGGAGATGATGGGAGAACTGTACTTTCAGACTTGCAAGATTGATGTCAGCCTTACCAGGTAGACCAGACAGGAAACATGACCAGGTAAGCTAACTCTACTTTATTATAAAGCTACATTAACAGAATCTTGTAAGTCTGAAACTACAATTCTCCTACTGTTACCTTTACAGACTGAGAAACTAGGAAGGGTCCCTTCTGAGCCTCTTGCTCATCCCATTATGAAGCTGCGGGCTATGCTCCCTCTTATCAGACCATTCCCTAGGCAGCATCTCTTCGCCCTATCTCTCAAGGTCTTTCCCACATATCGTTACCCTGTCTGGGATGCTTTAATTTGGATCCTTGCACTGAGCAGGACAGTTGGATCAGTGATCCCAACTAGATGATTCTATGATATTCTGCAAAGCTTTCATTTGTGTGTGGAGGGAAGATAGAATGAAAGCGAAACAAATATGCACATGAAGTCAGGTATTTGGTTCTTTAAAAATAAAACAATGCAGGACTTTGGATTTCCTCTGCAGAACAATGCCCTGCCATTTAAAGATTGCTTTTTTTCTTAAACCTATTTTAAAAATGAAGTTTGTTCCCCTTTGTAGTCCACATCAGTTAGATTTTATTTAAATTAACAAACTTATTTTCTTCTCTCTTATAGAAGGTCCTTCTCCCAACACAAAGGAAACTATTCTGAAAATACTAAATCCGTCAGCATCCATATCCTATGGGTCAGGCTTATCAGAGGAAGGTCCCCCAAGCTTCCTCCATCCTCCTCTTTTGGCCAGAGAAATGTTCTCTCCCAGGAATCCATGTCCTGGCTGATTCCAAGAAACATAAATCAACCTTTGGCATAATTTCCAACGGGAAGTAAATTGAAAACATCCCGACTTGATGTGGCTAGAGTGCAGGGCACAGAAGCAAGAGTTGATCTGTCTCAGCTATATAGGCCGCATCCCTGCCCTTCCCTGAGGAAAATCAACTGCTTATCCAAGGAGACTTTTCAGACTTGTGGAAGGACAATGTAAAGGTAAAACCTGTATTCACTGCCTCCTTTATAGTACTTGCATGCAAAGATAAGAGGCTGGAGCCAGTGTAAGCCTGCTGCAGACTCTTCTATCACCAGGTGACATCTAATTGACACCAATGGAGACATCCCACAGGTGCAATGGAAGACACTATGATATTGGCTCTCGCTTTCCCTCCAATTCACTATATTTCGCACCCCCTCCCTTTGCAATAGAAGAGATAGGATGTCAAAAAGACATGATGACTCCACCCATCCCTTCCTCTCCTTGGAAGAAGTAGGTATTCTAAACAGCATCTGCCCCCCTCCTACTTCAGCTGCTCTTCTTTCCCTACCTGCTGCCCTGGGGCAATGAGCATATTTGAAAAAGCTAGTTGGAAGCTGGGCCAGCAAACACATTGTACTGTAAGGAGCTAGCCAGCCTAAGGGAATTCTGAGTCCAGCAGGAGAGAACTGGAAATGTAGGAACAGTGTTTTGTGAACATTCAGTTGAGGTGTTTGATGGTGACATTAGTGGAACTGGAAGTCCAGCCCCCAAAGTATCAGGATAAAAGTTAAGCAGGTGTTTGAATTGAGCCATGGTCAGCTCTTCAAGGTAGACCAGACTAAGAAACTAAAAACATGAAGACCAATACCACTTTTATTGTAAAGTTATAGTAACAGAATCTTGCAAGTCTGAATGCGTCTCCCCCACGCCCTCTTTATCTAGGGAGTGGCTTGTCTGAGACCTTTATACATGTTGCAGTCCTGCCTTGGACTCAGGTTTCTTTTATCTGACCATTGCTTTGGCACCGGCTCTTCCTTCAGTCCCTCAAGGCCATTCCTTCTTTTCTCTACATCCATAAAGCAAGCAAACCAGACTGGGACAAGCAATGTTATCACCTTCTAAAGAAATGCAAAGAGAGAGAGAAAGAGAGAGAGAGAGAGAGAGAAGAAGAATTTGAAATATATCATTAGTAGCATTAAGTCCAATAATACAGTGGTGTTCAAAAGCAGGAAACCTGTAGCATGCAGTGGTTAGAATGACAAGAGAATTAAAGGAATACCAAAGGAGGATTAAGAGTTTGTAGAGAAGCTGAATGAATTCACTGTGGAAGATGTATTTATTTTTAAATACTTCTTTGGACCCCCTTGGTAAAAGAGCTCTGATTAGTGGGGTCCAGGAGGTGGGCCTTCTCTGCTGTAGCCCCCACCCTTTGGAATATCTTGCCCCCAGAGGTGAGATTGGCCCTTTCACTCCTGGCCTTCCGGAAAGATCTGAAGACCTGGCTGTGCCACTTGGCCTGGGTGGGGAGGAAAGACATCAAGCGTGGGGATGGCTGGCCCCTTAGAGGCCTGTCGTCTGCAGCTCTGGAAACCATCAGCCCCTTGGACTTTTTCTTTTCATTTGGTGATGCTTTGTATAGTTTTCATGTTTTATGTAATTTTTTATATATTTATTCTGTTAACGGATCTTGTGAGCTGCCCAGAGTCCCCCATTAGGGGGAGATGCATGGAGATAAATCGAATGAATGAATGAATGAATGTAAGCCACTTACCAATACCTGAATTACTATTTTCAGGAAGGGAGGCAAATACCATAGTGTTAAGAATACTTTCTAGATTTAATAACAAATTAAAAACAAGCAAATCAATGGTCCAGGTGGGATCTATCCAAGAGTGTTAAAATAACTCAAATATGAAACTGTTAATATTCTAAGAAAATATATACCATTTCCAAAGATCAGTCCCTCTACTAGAGGACTGGAAACTGACCAATATAATGTCAACTTTTTGAAAAGGATCCTGGGACAATAAAAAATCTGATATTAAACTGATGTAAATCATTGTTAAAGACAAAGCATATAGAAGGACAAGTCTTGCTAAAGAAGAAACAAGTTGGCATCTATAAAGGTAAGTCTCTTACATAATCTTGGCTTGAGGGTTTGGAGATGTCAACAGTGGAGTAGCTCAGGGTGATTCAAGAGGCATTATTTACTTGGACTTTGACAAAATATCTGATTATCTGGACCCCTTTCAGCCAGGATTCGGGCTCGGATTGGGAGGGAAATGGCATTGGTCGCAGTTTTGGATGATCCTTGGTGGGAGTGGGATGGGGGTAATGCATTCATCCTTGCTCTACTTGACCTCTTGGCAGTTTTTGATACCATTGACCAGAGTCACTTTGTGTTAGATGGGCAGTTATATAAATATGATAGATGATAGATAGATAGATAGATAGATAGATAGATAGATAGATAGATAGAATGGTGTCCTTCTGGACCAGCTTCAGGGGTTGAGAGTGGGCAGCCATGTATTGTGCTGGTTCTCTTCCCTTCTCCAAGGCTGGTCCAGATGGTGTTGATTGGGAGCGAGAAGTCCTGCTTTCACCCCTTCTGGGAGGGGTGCCACAGGGTTTGGTACTTTCTCCGCTCCTATTTAACATCTACATGAAACCGCTGGGTGAGATTATCCATCACCATGAAGTGAGGTATCATTAATATGCTAATGATACCCAGCTGTACATCTCTGCCCCTAGTGAGCTAAGCTGGGTTTTAGGGCCTTCTGTATCTGGGAATCTACCATCTTTGATGCTGGATGGGGTTGCACTGCCCCAGACAGACTCAGTGTGCAACTTGAGGGTTCTTGTAGACTCATGACTCCTGCTCAAAGAACAGGTGGCAGTCATGGCCAGGAGGATCTTTGCACAGCTTCATGTTGTGTGCCAGTTGCATCCATTCCTGGATTGGGAAGCTGTCAGTCACTCATGCCCTATTCACCTCCTGAATGGACTACTATAACAAGCTCTACATGGGGCTACCCTTGAAGAGTATCCAGAAGCGTCAGCTGGTCCAGAATGCAGACGCATGGGCAGTTATGTGTACTCCAAGATCTGCACACATCACACCTCTGCTATGTGAGCTGTATTGGTTACCAGATTGTTACTGGGTCTAATTCAAGGTATTGGTTATAACCTCTAAAGCACTACATGGCCTGGGACTGGGATATTTGAGGGACCACCTTTCCCCAGTTACATCTACCCATCCCATCAGGTGGTTGGTTTCTGTGGTTCAGTGTGCTATATGGACCCAACCCAAGTCAACCAAAATCCAGCTGGAACCTTATGAGTAACAGTGTTCACAGGAATGGGGAGAGAAATCTCAGGTCATAAAATTAAAGTACAGTAGAACCATAAACATGTCCTGGCCTTGTATGCCTAGACTGTCACTGAAGCCTGATCTCCAAGCTGGTAAAACCCACCAATTAGGCATTTAGCCTGTTTACCTTGAGTTTAGGTAGTCAGGATTTAGCAATTCCTTCTCAAGGAATGGGAAACAGCCCCCACCTTCGCTGGAAGGATCCAGGCGATCAGATTTCCTTGATTTCTCTCTCAGGCTGGAGGGAAGAAGACTAATTGGAAACAGCTACCTTGATGCTGTCATTTCTGCCCGCTCGGCTGCGGGGAGAGGTGATGGCAGTCTGAGGCTCCCATTTCAAGACTAAGGGGGAAGGGTCTGAGTTTGCAAAAGGCACTGACAGATGAAGGCTGGGCTTTGGTCCAAGACCTATAGAGCAAATGTACGCAGACTATACACACAGAGTCTGGAGGCCAAGTATACACACAGAGGCATTCTTCCTAGACCCCTCCCAGCTCTGCAAAAGGCCTTCACGGAGACCTCCCTCCATCTCTATTCCTCTTCTCCTTAGCAGCTATTTCTTCAGCAAAAACCTTGCCGAGTGCGCTTCACTTTACAGGACCTGTTCCACCATTGCTACTTAACCCTGCGGCTTGAAAAGGGTTTCTGCTCGCAATCACAGGCACCTCCAGCTTTCTCTGTTTAGTAAGGATGCTCTGGGCTCTCTGGAATCCATTTTGGGTAAACAAATCACTCTCTTGCTATTGTGCTTCTATTTATTTTTAGTTTGGGGATTGCTTGGGCTGGGGTGAGAAACAAAAAACTTGTTGAGAGCAGCTACAGGTTTCATTGTTCCGAGTTTAAACCCCTTGCCCTGGTTTTCTGGAACTTAAATCTCTAGGAGTCAAATTATTTTTCCAGTGAATCCATTAGTATATTGCCTATAGTAGGTACTGATGTCTTCTAGGCCTCCTCCAACAATCCCGTGCTGTATGTTCCTTTTCCATTAGAATCATTGTTATCACATGAGCATCAAGGAGTGTGTGTATGTGTGTGTCCGTACAGTGTTCTTGGCAGCATTTGCGTCACTTTGAATGGCTTTGGGTGAGATGAGTGGCTATATAAATACGATAAATAAATAAATAAATACATTTTCAGAAGTTGCTTGCCATTGCCTTTTTCCTAGGGCAAAGAGTGACTGGCCCAAAATCACCTAATTGGCTTTGTGCCTAAGGCAGGACTAGAGCTCAGAGTCTCCCAGTTTCTAGCCTGGTGACCACTACACCAAACACACACACACACACACAGAATGTTGGCTTAAGGTACACTATCTCTGTCTATGCACTGAAAAAGTTCAGCTTACTCTAAAAACAAAAGATAAAAAAATAGTATTTAATTCAAATTCCCAAATTCCCGTGTAAACATTTTAAAAAGGAAGTGTGCAAAACACCCACATGTGTGGTCCCAAGAACTCAGAGAAGGGAATGGGGTGAGGGTGCAGGAGGTCAATGAACATCACTGAAGATCTGGAAGTTCTAAGCCCTCCAGATTCAAATCAAGTAAGAGGCAAATTTATCGCTGCAAGATAGAATGCTGGCTCACCATCTGGCTATTTCCATATAGCTCGGAAGCTCAGGCCAAGCAGGTTGTTGATTTATATACATTTTTTTCCTCTAGAGAGACCAAAATGAAAGCCCCATCCTCATGGAGATGTCTTGCTAACTGTTTTTAAAGGATAGCACCTCATGATATTGCCATTGTTTCATCCTCCGTTCACCCTAAAGGCAATTTAAATTCATCTTTACCTGATTTACTTTTAAAGTAGTATTTTCCCTCTTCTCCTGACATAAGGCTTGTCTTACAAATGATCTACAGTGTTTCGCTGATGATATTGGTAATTGTGTTGTCAGAAGCTGGGATTTTCCCACCTTCTACTGGCCACTTGAGTATGCTTTGGGCTCAGCCCTTCCTCATCACCACTGGGTGGGTTCCTCCTGTATGGCCATCTTGGCTTGGACTGAAGAAGAGCCTCTGCAGAGAGATTTGCTCACATTGTGCCTGACTAGCACGTTGTAAAGCACCTGTCAGCTCTTATATGGGCACCTTATCTGCATGCGTTCATTGTTGTTTTGAAAGAGCTCCTGACAGTGAGTGCTAGCCCAGAAGGCCAAGGAAAAAGAAAGCCGGTTTCTGCCACCCATGCAATTATGGTTTCATCCTAAATGAGTGCATTCCTGTACAAGTTCTACTTTGTATGACTCCACTTTCTACTTTTTTTAAATTTCTTGGGACGTGGCCATTGGATCCACTCCTGCACCATTTTGTGTACTTTGGGGTACTGCCCGCCACTGCCACTCACTACCAGCATTACCATTCTCTTGAACACTTACTGATTCTGGATATACTGAAGCTAGGATGAAATTGACAAGAGTTCCTTCTGTTTCTCCTTTTAGCCTGACTGACAAGTCACAGAGGGGTGCCCTAAGCAAGAGGGAGATGCCAGATGCTCTTAACAACCCTCTACTGCACAAATACCCTGTTGCCCAGGCAGTTTCTGAACACAGAAATAGACCGGCTGGTTGGTGGAGTGGAGGAGGGGTGCAGAAAGAAGTAGAGGGAACGTTGCCTGACGCATCAGTAAGATGTCACTTAGGCAAGTGGAAAGATGGCTAAAAGTCCTAGACACCTGCCTCAGTCATCCAAGCCTGTCCCGCTACATGCTAAGGACAGCAAGTGGCTGCTTTTCCTGTTGGCACATGACATTGGGTGGGAGCAGAAATGCCACCAGGGGAATCCTCCAATTGCTGGCCCTAAAGTCTCCTGCACTAAACTGTAAGGGCTGTTCTAGCTATCAGCTGCATCTCTGAGGCAGAATAGGACTCAGTCATTGGGGCAGTACAATTAATATCAGCAGATTTTCCAACCAATTTGAAGACTGAAGACATGCATGCTAATGTGGCCATGATAAAAAGCCCTCTTAGTCAACAACTGAGATTTCTGGATAGGGAAAAGCAGAATGTTATTATTAAAAATACAAACAGTGGCGACAGTGCTTTTTATCTTAAATATGTTAAAATAGCAACACATGTGCTAGTTGTCTACATATTCATTCTCTCCCCACCCCCATTTTAAAGGAGCAAACACAATGGGGAGAAAGTGTGTTAGTGACTACAAAGCTGAGCCAATCAGTGCTCTCCACTTCTAACCATTCCCCAATTCAAACTGAGGAACGTTTTTTCAGAGTTCAGCCTATGTATTTCCAAAACAGTCTATGTATTTCTAAAGAGGCCAGACCTTTACAGTTTGTGATCAGAGAAGATCCTTTATGGCTTTTCTGAGTGATTAACACACCAAATACCTGGATTGTGTCATTGGAATACTGCTTCCCCAAGAGATGATTTTGCTGTTTCTTGCTGTAGAGCTGCTCCTAGTGGCTTCTGCAGAGGAAAACCTAGTCCACCCTGAGCCTTGGATGCATTTCCCACATCTATCATTTTTGGTAAATAATTTCACAACTACTTTAGCTAAAGCCTAGTTGAGGTCACCCAACTAGAGAGAGCAGCTGGCTCCAGAAAGTCAAACATGCTGTTAGAAAGAGGGAGGATGTTCCAGTTGGAAAGCAGCTATAAAGGATTCTGCAACACAGAACGACTGACATCAAATGCATGCCACTGTTACTCTTCTTGAGTGGCGCCACTCAAATCTCCCAACTTGGCATAAGCTGTACAATGTCTGGGCTCTAAAAAAAAAAAAAAAAAAGATCAAGTACCAAAACTGTTATGCTTGGTGACTGAACAGGAGGAGAATTAGCAGGGATACTGGAAAGACATGTATGTTGCTGGAAATAACTTGCTCAGCCTACTTGCTGGTATCAAATCATTATACAGATCCCTTCATGCAGATTGTATGCAAAGAGAGACAATTTTAGACCTGCCTTCCCCAGTGAAGATGTCCTCTAAATGTGTGGACTTCATTTCCCATTATTCTCTGCAATGACCGTGCTGGCTTGGGAATTCTGAGAGTTGACGTCCATAGATCCAGAAGATACCTTAACTAGAAATGAATAAGCTAGACCAGAACAATTGGTTGCTTTCACAAGAAAGAGGCATATCTGGGGCTCTTATGAAAATTAGAATGGTCTTGCTGAAGAAGCTAAGATCTGTTAATTTGATGTTTTCTTTCCCAGCACAGATGGTTAGATGCTTTGCAGCATTCAAGAGCAAGGGATCAAGTTGATGGTTTCTCTCTATCTTGTATATAGATAGAATCATTTGTCAAATGAGGAAAGCAGTGTCACAGTACACTGTCACAATGCAAGCTCTGCCTCTTTTGTACACATATACAACATCGTGCTGCTTTTGTCATTTCCTCCCCCTGTCTCCTAGGACAATGCCTCTGGGCATAAAGAAGCATTGCCATGAATAGGGAGGTTCTAATACATAGCTATTGTTAATAGTCATTGAAGGATCTATTCTCCATTAATTATTTTAATACATTTTGATCATCTAATTGCTTATATTTTCATCCCTATTATTGTTAACTATCCAATGTGTTGGGAGCTGAGAGGCATATAAAATATGTGTAATAAATAAATACAAGAAAATAAGTTCTCTGCCGTCTTCCATTGTAAGCTGGTGGCCACCAGTCCATATCCTGTACATGCCGAGTGCAAACTCCTCCTTTTTGTCAGTTTTGAACTCCAAAATTGGATCCACTGAGGCCCAAGTGCATCAGGGGATGATGGAAGAGACACAAGGAACTGATTAGTGGCCGGAAATTACAGCCCCAACACGAGAAGTGTCAGGAACAGGGTGAAGCCCTGGATTTGTTCCCTGCTTCCATGATCTTTCTTCCTCTGACTTCTGCCCCTGCGTCTTGGAAGCCAGAAATCTTCTGGCACTCGACAAGAGGGCCTCATGCGTGGGTGGGAGGCTCCAGTAAATCAAGGCAGAAGTTCTGAAAGGGCCAGAGCGCTTTGAGAACAATGCCTGGAAAACTTTGGTTTTTTCCAAAAGTTCCTCGTTAGGCAGTACCAGTGGTGACATTTGGTGTTTTTGAGCAACGGTTGTTTGGAGTGGAGGGCACACAGATTCCTTAGCACTTGCTCTGTCTGCATTCCCAGCCTTGTTCCCCTTCCCTCCACCCTGCCCCCACCCCCAGCATTACTCAGCGCACATGGAATCCATTTGTCTCTGGCATAGTTCAGGCACATTTGCACTTGAGGGATTTATCTTGTGTTTGCCGAGCGGTGAAGTCAACAAACTCAGACGTGAAGTGGTCCCAGCTGTTTGCAAAGGTCCTATCCTGGCCCCCTCCTCAGCCATACTCTCTTCTCCGAGACAATGATCTCATGCTGGCCGAAAGGACCAGAATGGTTTATGGGAAGGCTACTGTGTTAAATAGAGTGGACCTGGCTTAGTCCCAGGTTAACAGACTTAGAATAGATCACAATGAGGTGTTCTTAGCGAAGGGATGGGAAAAGGCTAAGTATCTGTAGCACTTGAAATAGGCATTCACTGGATTCTGGTTAAAGCAGAAACAGCCCATGTGCTTGCCTGCATCTCCACACCCATGTTATGATTCTAGCTTGAATGTCCTTTTGGAAGAGGGCCCTGACTTTTCTTGCAAAAAAAATTATGATTCCTTTAAAATAGTTTTTACACCCTTTTCCCAATCAAAACCCTCACAAAAAGAATTAAAAAGAAGCCTGTGGTATTTGTATTGCTGCTTTTATTTTCTACTTTACTGTTTTTGTCTTTATGGCTTCTTTTATGCACTGTTTCATTATTTTATTGTTCAGTTTATCTTGTATATTTTATATAACATGTACAGTAACTGTATGTTTCTTACCAAATTTTTCCAATTCTGTTGTGAACCACTCTGAGCATACGGTTCTGAATAAATGTTTTAAATAAACAAATAAACATATATAAATACAACTGATATCTTAATTTAAAATCAAGATTGAAAATTCACTATGAACATTTCAAAAAGAGAGAAAATATCTGGATCTTCACTCTGTGAATTCAGCTCTTGAGGTTTGTATATCATGTTATGTATCAACCAGACCATCATGGCTTAGTCAATAAATAATGATTAAAACAAACTACTATGTTTTGAGAAACCAACCAATGCATTAGGAGTAGTTTGTCTTGCTCTTAATTGTTCTTAGTGTACTTCCTGGTTTGGAAGATACCTTTAGTGGACTTTAACTTGGAAGAATCTGCAATCAGCTGTTAGTTACCAAGAACTTTTCCTGTTTTCTAGACTCTTCCCAGATAAATCACTTTCCAAATTTCATTCCTGTTCTGCCTTCTAGATATTTTTTGTAAGAATTAGAATATGCATATAAAATGTATCGTAACTTCCTTTCTACCTTTGCTACCTCAGATGATAAATGTTGCTATATGTCTTTCAGTTGCAGCTATTTTATAGGAAGCAAAATCTGATTTTTCTCAAGATTAAATACTCTTCTTATTTTCAAGGAAATTGTGGCTATTTTACTCTCATAGTTTCACTTTGATTCACAAAGCAACAATAGGCAGGTTGGCTACGGCAGTATAAATGAATATAGGAAAAATCACCCAGAGGAATGAATCTAAAATGATGTCCCCAGATGGTATGTCTTTGGATGGTGAGTGCTCTTTGGAGGTATGAAGGACCCAAGAAGTCTGCTATTTTCAAATACAAAATGCAAAAGGGTAAAAACTAGGTGTGTGCAATGTACATCATCTCGCATCTGAAAGGCCATGTTTCACACTAGAAACAGCTGTCCCGAGCAATGCCAGTTCAAGTGTGGTTCATTTCTGGAATGGTCTGAAAGGCAGCAAACACCTCCTGGTAACTCAGAACAACTTGTTTCAAACTTGAAACAGCTGCTTTGAGCTCAAAACATAGAGTTTTGAAATCAAAATGTGTACATACCTAGGACACATGTCACCTGGGATGTGCAAAGGAGAGTCCAGAGGTGATTTTGTAGCTTCTCCAAACATGGCCCAAGTCTGTGCTATCTTAGACGAAGCAGCAGATGTCCTCTTGTCAAGACACAAAGTGTCCAAGACCTGTCAAGTTTGTTGGTTGGTTTGTATATTTATTTCTTTAACTGATAAGCTGCTCATATCCCCAAAAGACTCCGAGTGGCTTACAATAATACAAAAGGATAATAAAAAGAATTAAAAGAACACCCACTTACCCCACAACTTCCAGATCCAAAAGCAACAATTGCCTTCTACTGGGAGGGGAGCCTGGAGACCAAAAATCCCCCGAGGCTTTCCAGGACACCAACTATATAATCTATATATTTCAGGATTGGTGCTGACCTGATCTCAGGTGGAACACTATTCTAAAGGAGGAAGGCATGCCCTCCCCTTCAAGGATGCAACTGGAACAGCGCTTTCCCTGCTAGATCTTATAAGATGGGAGAAGTCACTCCCACAGGTACCCAGGTCCTGAGCCATATTGGGCTTAAAAAGTGACAATCAGCACCTTGAATTGCATCCAGAAGCCAACTAGCCATCAGTGCAGTAGTGGTGTTACGTGGACAAACCAGGTGGTGCCACATAACTATTCACACTACTGCATTCTAGACCAACTGTAGCTTCTGGGTGATCCTCAATGGGAGCCCCACGTTAAGCAGGTTGCCATAGTCCAAACACAAGGTGTCCAAGACAGGAGTGCCTCTGAGCAGGCACCTCCTGCTCTGGTTCTGGCAACTGAAGCCAAAAGCTTCTTCCCCTTCCTTGGCAATAAAATCATCATTGTCATCGTCGTCGTCGTCATCATCATCATGTAAAAAGTAATCATTTTCTTCCTCCTCATGTGATTCAGAATCATTTGCCTGTGGCAGCTTCTTGCCCAACAATAGGGCCAGCCTGCGTAGGTGTAACGTGAGCGCGGGATAATGTTAATCTTGGATGCCAGTCAATGTCCAGCCTTGCTAGCCAATGTAGTTAGCAGCCTATCGATTTAATATTACGGCAGCCGACAGCACCTAGCTGACATTGGCTGATCTTGAAAAGTTAAGCACGGTTAAAAAAAAAAAAAAAAAGAGGAAAGCAAGGGAAATCATTTCCATTTCCATGTCCTTCCTTCCAGCTAAAGGCTAAATTGAAGATGTAGGTACTGTACAATCTCCATATTTCACAGACTAGTTCCATTCTCCTGCCTTTTCCCTTCCTTCAGTCCTTCAGGAAGAGGCACAGCCTTGTTTGTAGAAGTCTTAAAACTTCAGCACCACTTTTTTTGCTTTGCTCCAACTTGACCTTTCCTTTCCTTTCCTTTCCTTTCCTTTTGCCTAGTAGTGATGCCATCGTAGAGTCAGTTTGGCTAATGTGTCGATGTCACAGTAACTTGGCAGAAGAAAATCAATTCCGCAACAAATGATTTCCAAACTGGAGCTCGTCAGGATTGCAATCAGATATTTCAAGCAACATTTCCGCTTAAACTTCTATTTGCACAAAATATCACCTCCCTCCTGCAAACATTTAGGGCAGCTCTTGCCCTTAAAACTTTTTTTTAAATACTATCCAAATGTATCTGTGGGGTGTGTATCAAAAAGTAAAAATGGCAGCTAGGATTGTGCAACTGAAGCCCACCTCTTTTAGAAGTGCATTCTGCATGCCATGCATGCCATACATGTCAAAAGGGTGCAGGGATTTGATCATGCATCATGGCTGCCCTCTTGACTTTTTTTACCCCCGACCCCCTATGGATATGTCTGTCTGTCTGTCTGTATTTATTTATTTAATTTCTGTAGCTGCCCATCTCAACAAGTCACTAAGTATGTGCTGTGGTGCTGGGATTCCCATCAGGAGTGGTTACCCTGAATAGTTGTCACTTATAGGGTGGATGGGGAAAGTCATGAGGTTATCATAACTCACAGATTCATAGAATAGAATCTAAGGGGTGGAAAGGATCTTGAAGATCATCCAGTTCAACTTCCTCCCTCGTGCAGGAATCCAATATGATATCATTCCTGACGGAATAGAAAGGAGAGCAGAAACCCATCTAGATCAGTGTTTCTCAACCTCAGCAGCTTTAAGATGTGTGGACTTCAACTCCCAGAACTGGCTGCCTGGGGGAATTCTGGAAATTGAAGTCCACACATCTTAAGGTTGCTGTGGTTGAGAAACACTGATTTAGATAGTATTCTCAACAGCACATTGCAGTTTGCTGTCAAAAGTCCCACTGCTGTTAGTGGATAAGAAGCCTTTATTTTTGCAACAAAAGCATGGAAGATTTCTACATTACAGTAACAACGGCTGCATAGTTACTGCTCCCAAAGAGGACTGAGAAGAGCAAAGTTGCATTGCCATAGGAAGCAAGACATTTGTCTCTGACATTGCCTTTTATTTTCCAGGAGCAATGTCCTGGAATGCATGGACATGCAACATCCTACAGAGCTGGAGAGGTACTGAACAGCCACATCAGTTTTCCTTTGGGAAAATAAGTGTTTTTATGACAGGCCACAAGCACCATTGGCAGCCAGTTGTGAACAACTGAACAACGCCCCTCACAGTGCCAACCAATCTTTAGGAATGATTACAACATGGTCTCAAAATTCCAATCCAAATCTTTTGGGGAACCCTGTGAAAGTACAATACTTAAGAATGTGCACAGTAAATTAGGGAAAACAGGAGGGAAACTGTATTTTAGTCTTTTGATTTTAGAAAATTATTTGTAAAAAACAATGATATACTATTTAGGAAACATATTTTTATGGAACTGGTTGAAAAGAAACAAACAAAAGGATTTACAAAATAAACTGGGAAGCTTCTGATTCATAAGGCATCACTGTTCTCTTAGCTGCAGCTCTCTCCCCTCCCAGCTGCAATATGGAAATAATAAAGCTAACTACTCAACAGGGCTGTTCCAAATATTACAAAATAATTTAAATACTCGAGATGCACTATAAATGACCCTTCAGCTTGTAACTTTGCCTGCATTGTGTGCTTTTGATCATTCTCAGAGCAGAAGCACTTCCAAATCAGCCTCTTTTCTCTCTCTAATAGTTTGGCATCCCATTTCACAGGTTCCAGACTTTATTATCTGCCATTTGTGTTTGCTCACTGCACCTTCCTCCTTTTCTGTCACCACGATGGATCCCAAAGGGTGGAAGGAGCAGAACTACTGGAGAACGTCTTTTGACTGAGAGGTCCGGAAGTCATTCGGAATGTCCATAATCTAGAAAGGCACTTAGAAATGTCAGTTTCAATCTAGGAAAAAGAAAAAAAAAAAACAGAAGCGCATTGAAAGGGTCTGGAAGTGAGTGCAAACAAACTGACTTTGGAAGGAATGGGAAGTTTTGAGATGTTTATCTGAACTGCAGGCCGGGCAGGGAGGTCGCAGACTCCTCTATCGAGCCAATGAAAGCACTAGAGACGCATGATTTCACTTTATTGCCATAACCTCTTGAACCCCTAAATGTTGCGGTGGAGCTTGCATTTCCGGGCTGTATTTTGGCTGAGCTTTGCTCAGCTCACAACTAGCCAATTGGGACATTTGTGGGACTGAGACATCCACCACATGAACCAAAGCTGGAACAGCCACGCAAGGCGCTAAATGGCTGCTTGAGGTAAGACTATTTTAAGAGCCATCAATCAAGTAATGAGCAAGGCAGGAGTTGGGGTGGGGGTGAGGGGAGGATTCCTGGATTACACTTGGCTTTCCCAAGAAGGTTCTCAACTATGTTGGACTACACCTCTCCTAGCATGGTTAAAGGGAGTTGTGGTCCAAAACAGCTGGAGTTACCATGTTAGGAAATTCTTCTTTAATGGCTCTTTGAAAACTCCTCCAATAAGCAGGAGAGGCTCAGGGCCGTCCAAGAGAATAGCTCTGGCCCAAGAGCTGAGGACTCTGAGCTTCTGCTCAATGATCCTTGAGGGAAGATTGTACACGTGTCACAAACGGAGAGAATGTTCCTGGCCAGAAAGCACCAAATTATGGAACGTATCTATGCTCGGAAGCAGCCAGAGCAGGATCTTTTCCTCAATAAAGCACTGTCTTGGTTTGGCTGGTGGGTGTATTAAAAATCTAATAAATAAATATATACAAGAGGTCAGAGGAAGACAAAATGTGCTGCAGACACACACCACAAGGTAATAAATTCTCCGATGTCATAAATGAACATTTTCTTGCTGCTGCTCTTTAATTTAGTATTGTTTTCAGCTGACGTACAGTATTATATTAATCATTTATTTTTGTTACTTCTGATAAGAAATAAGGAGCTAATGTGTTATGTACAAGAAAATCAAACTTACTTCACGGTAAGGTTCTTTCAGTTGTCCTCAAAGCACAGGAGTTCAAGCCTGGAAATCAGACAAGAAGAGCCCTTCAAATTTTGTGACTCAAAAAATATCCAGTTGTTTCGCTTGGCCAATCTGGTGCCATCTCATAAATTTGAACTGGCTGGGAAACAGCTGAACCCATTCAGAAAATTAGATGTCTAACCAAATGGAAGTACTATTTACAGGAATTTACAGCAGAGACTGAAACAGCAAGAAACTTCAGATTAAAAAGGTCTGATTGAGTACAGACAATAATGACTAAATTTAATTACAAACTTTGAGAGAATCTCAGTTAACTTCAGCTTATTGGGAATGGTCTCCTCTTTTAATAAACATAAGAAATATTAATTATTTTACAACTCCCTTTTTTCAGGCCTAAACTGAGTCTTGAATCTTAGAATCTGTTTTCCCACCAAGCCCCCTGCCTCCATCTCCCCAAATCTAAAAGAGAACAGGAAACATGTGCAGAGTGATTTCCACATTAACATTTGCAGTTTTCAAGCATTTCATTACTGGATATTTTGACATATCAGCAGAGCAGTACTGCGTCCATAAAGATATATAAAAAATAATGGTGTTGGCCATAAGAAAAAAGTAAAATTCATTTTAGGGTAGTACCTTTACTATTGATCAGTAATAGGCTTTGCTGCCTTTATTTTGGCCAACTGAAAAGGGAAAAAACACTGTACAAACTTCCTGAGTTCTCCAGAATTATGCTGAAGACTTTTCATGAACCACTGAGTGTTATAAAGATTCTGGGAGAACACAAAATTTTGCTTGCCATTATTCACAATTCAAAAGGAGCTGTGCTAATAATGGGGTCTCCACTGAAACACTTGGGGACCCCACTGGATCCATAGATACCTCACTTGATACCTTCCAAACTCCCTGCCCCAGATGTTTAGACTGGATTTGGCATTTTTATCTACCTATCGAGTTCTTTTTAAATGAAAACATTAGGAAGTGAGCAAGCTGCAAAGAGGCATGGTAGCCTCCAGGTCCACCTTTATGTTTAGGGATGTTTCAGCTTACTTGCCCAGAAAAACAGACAAAACCCCCCTTAAAGATAGTAGTACAATACACACTGGTGAGAGGGTGAGAGGGGATGTAAAGTTGGTTCTTTATCCCTGGATTATATTCCTCATGGCTGGATTATACAGTATTCTTCATAGTAATTTATTATTATGGTTGGTCGCACAATCAGCCAGATGTTTAGACTGGATTTGGCATTTTTATCTACCTATTGAGTCCTTCCCAAGGACCTGGGATAGGCAGAACCTATGGTTGTCTGATGGTGTTAAAGGCATTGTCGCAGGATATAAGCTGTTCCAAGTAAAGCTGCCTTTTGCAATTAACTGATTTTGTCAATGCCGATGGTGTTCAAGTGGTTTAATAATAATAATAATAATTTTAAAAAATTATCTTGTCTTTTATATATTTTGGCCAACTCAAGGCAGCAAACATACTGAATACTCCTGCCTCCTATGTTCCCCACAACAATAACCCTGTGAGGTAGGTTGAGCTGAAAGAAAGTGACTGGCCCAATGTCACCCAGCTGGCTTTCATGCCTAAGGTGGGGACTAGAACTCACCGCCTCTTGCTTTCTAGTCCAGCGCCTTCACCACCATACCAATCTGGTTCACTCTCTTATTTAAACATCGGAGTTTGCTATCATGAGATGTGGTGCTGACTATCAGCTTGGCTGGCTTCAGAGAAGGGTTGCACCAATTTGGGGAAGTCATGGGGATCAATGGCTCTTAGCCTGGATGGCAGCGTGACTGCCTCTGAAGGCCATCTGCTGGGAGGCTAGTGGGCTTCCTTGTGCAGTTGGCTGGCCACTGTGAGAACAGGCTGCTGGACTAGATGGGCCAGAGGCTGCTGGACTAGATGGGCCCTTTTAGGATATTTTAGGAGAGCCCATCACTGCAGCCATTTTGCAAGGGTGTCCACAACATGTTCTCAAAAATCTAAATGGGACTGCCATCACAAAGTAGTTAGCAAAGTAGCCTCTGCTCTGATATGTATGGATAAGAAAACTTACAGGATTCACATACAAATTTGCTTGTCTCAGAATGGGTTCTGATTCCTGGTTGAGGGTTTTCTGAAAAGCCATTTTGCCCACCACAAGCAGCTTTCAGGCTTAAGCAGGAAGTCATACTTAAAGCAGCTGAAAACATGGTTAGGGTTAGGGTTTGCTGCTAACCAAAACTGGCTGGGTTCAAACATTATGCTAAGTTATGATCCAGGGATAAACACCCCGTAACATGTGGACTGTGCATGAATGCCAGCTCCATTTTTCAGCAGTGGCATTTCCCCCATTTTTAAGCAACAATTTTTTGTTGTTCAGTCGTTAAGTCGTGTCCGACTCTTTTTTTTAGCTGAGCTCAACTTCTGGGGCCTTTGTAAACACAGCCATGTTGTTTTCTTGCCACTAACAAAAAAGTGGTTTGTTATCTTTTTCCAGAATGTTTTCAACTTCTCAGCCTACCTCCAGTCCTGGGCTTTTAGGTGGTCCCTCAAGTATTAATGGGGTGACCCTCTGCTTAGCCTTTTGAGATCAGCTATGTGTGTCATTCAGGAAGTTGGAGTCCCACCATACTGAGAGGGCCCCCAGTTGAGAAAGGCTGATGTGGAAAATCCTAAATTGAATCTCCTGGATTTCTGGCTCAAAAAGGATCAGATGGAAAAATCACAAGAAAATCCTTTGCTTAAGAGTTGGAGGAACCTTTGCTACTCAGGGCAGAGGCCAATGCTGGGCTTAATGGACCTGATTCACACATTGCATTAAAATCATGGTTTGCTTTATCATTATTGGTTGAAGAAATGACAGTGGCTAGGTTCACACACTACGCTAAGTCATGCTGTGGTTTGCTTGTTTGCTTTGGCTTTCCAGCTTGGTCCATGTGTGGCACTAATCCAGAGTTTGCTATTGTTTGTTGACAAAACCACAAATGGCTGGGTTCACACAACACGCTAAGCCACAACCAACCACATAATGGCTTAATGTGGTGTGAATTCAGCTGTGGTCTGACCTGTGTAAAGCCACTCAACTCAGCTGAGCAGTTCAACTGAGAAGAGATGCATCCTGAGATGATGCCAAGGGTTGGAGATGGCTTTGGGGCTGCAGGATGGTCATGCAAAGACACTTAGTTGTTCCTTCAAGCAGCACACAGGAGTTTGAAACGCTAAATGTGCAATGGCCACAGAGGTCTGGCACACGGGAAGAAACAGGATCCTCCAAAACAAACAGGACTAAAATTAGCAGCTTGTGCTTTCTCACTCGTCAGCTCCTCTGCAATTAACCTTTTCCCAGACCCACCATGTCTTCCCTAAGATGAAACTGAAAGGAGGAAAGAGGGTGTTAGAAACAACTGGGAAGTAGGGAGCAGCTTCTCTGCCTTATCGTATACAGACGCTTGGAAAAGATCAGAATCTTTTGTTCCTGCTTGGTTAACATTGTAAGCACTTCAAAGCAAAACTCAGTGTTCTGACTCCTCTTTTGAGCTGGCCTACTACGCTGGAGAGGAAATTTACTTCAAGTCAGCAGATAAATGGCTTGATTAATCCACTTGAAAACCTTTAATCATTTGCCAGTGCTTACATTTTTAAGACCTTGTCATCAGATAATTCAGATTAAATTTCTAATTTTGCAAGGAATTCAATATGATGGTTTCCTACATTATATGTTGCAATAGCCCCATTCACGTGTTATTATTCTAACTCTAACTCTTTATAGTCTAACTCTAAAGTGCCCAGAGTGGTTGGGACTCAAGCATTTTATAAATCTATGCAAATAAGTAAATAAACAGTGCAGCAAGAATATCTGTGCTGGAATGAAACACATATTTTCAGGGCCAGTCTAGCAGATTCACCTTTGGCATATCAAATCTGGTAGAAAGATGGTGAGGGAAGAAAGAATGTTACAATAAATTCTGTTTATTATTCTGTTTATTCATTCTACTTATTTATATTGCTTTCCCAAGCAGTAGAATTCCATTCCATTCTACTTATTTATATTGCTTTCTACTTATTTATATTGTGTTCCCAAGCAGATTTTGTTTTATAACCCTCCCTGGGGGGAATATAACTGAATGTAGTATAAAATAAATCATAAGCTAAAATACAGGGACCTATGGGGCAGAGAGTTCAAAAAAGGCAAGATGGTGGCTAAGATGCAGCTTCAGTCACATAGTCTTGATTTTTTTAAAAAACACTTCCCCCCCCCCAACCCAAAAGGAAGTCCCTGAGCTAAAACCTATAAAACTGTAAAACAGTGTTGTCCAAACTTGGCCACTTTAAGATGAGTGGACTTCAACTCCCAGAATTCCCCTGGCTGGGGAATTCTGGGAGTTGAAGTCCACTCACCTTAAAGTGGCCAAGTTTGGACAACACTGCTGTAAAAGCAGCTTGACATAATCAACAGAATCAATACTTCATTTTTTTAAGAATACAAGACAATTTTGTAAAAGCTTCTTTGCCTCTCTTGTTGGTAGGTCCTCCCTCAACTGAGCTGCAACAGTGCTAACAGAAGAACTTTGGCAAAGGTTTCTAATATGAACAGAAAAGTTATGTGTGGGACAAGTGACTCCTCAACTATTCCCTTAAACCAGTGTTTCTCAAGCTTGGCAGCTTGAAGGTGTGTGGACTTCAACTCCCAGAATTCTGGCTGGGGAATTCTGGGAGTTGAAGTCCACACACCTTCAAGCTGCCAAGCTTGAGAAACACTGCTTTAAACCATGATGGGCCTTTTTGGCCCAAACTTTGGAATGAGATAGATGTAGTCCATGGTCTATGACTCTGCTGAATTATTTCTGAATGTGCCAGAAGTTTTCTTCTGATTTTTTTCTTTCTTGTTCTTGACATTTTTTCCCACTTCTTTCTTTTTCAGATTACTTTATTGTTGCAGGGTGGTAGAAGATGCAGTTAGTTTCTGTTGCCCTGCACTTCTCTCAGATTCTCTCCAGCTTTCCTGTCTTGTCCCATATGTATCTTTTTAGCTGGTCAAAGGATTTTAATCCTGAATACTCAATAGTGATATTTACTTTTAAATATGGGTGCATAGGATTGCATTGTAACATCTGTCATTTAATAATCATGGTAATCAGAGTGGGATTTTTTTTCCCCTTGTGTTCCCTTCTCCTGACTTATTTTTCCTTGTACAAACCATTGTATGATAATTAGACATCCAATTAGGGTCAAAAGACTAGATGACTGAGGAAGAGGAAATCACATGGATGTTGTTTGGAATTATTAAGTAAGAAGCTGCTGCCAAGGTGAAATTTGCTTTCCAGTCAGCTGGTTGATGGAAATCTCCTCAGCCTATTTGGGGTTTGAAGCAATCAGTCAGGCGTGTGTAGCTGATTTTTTTTCAGCCAAGATGCATTTAGGTAATTGGCAACAATCTGCAGTTCTTCAGAAATTTCTAGTTTGAGAGTGTCCCAATTTATTTTAAAAATAAAAGCCTTACCTTGCAGAGGGATAAAGATATTTTCAAGATGTGCTATTACTGAAGGTGTCCCCCCCGCCCGCCCCATTTTAGATGGCTCAGGACTATTGTACGGAGTGAAACTGCATCCAGTCCTGTGTTCCTGTTCTGAGATTATGAGTAACTACATAAAGCATTAAGCAAGAGAGGAAATTTCACCTATTTTGTACAGTACAATTCATTTTTTTTTTTCTATTTTACTGTTGCCTTCTAGGAAATGGCTTACTCAATAGTATATCTGTACTGCCCTCTGCTGGTTCCTTTAAGGTGGTCACTGAAATCCTCACTGTGTATGGGACTTTTAGCTGCCGCATAACCTCATTTACCACCTAAAAGCTATGGTTGGATGACATGCTAGTTTGGATATATAAGAGGGACTTTTCTCTGCCTGTAGAGTAACTGTAGGACCAAAGGAGGTTCAGGTGGCCTCTCTTCAGATTTCACTGCCTGTGAATACAACTTTGCCTATATGTGTTCTTTGCTAAGATTGATAACTTAAGCTGTTGTTTCTCTTTTTGTGGTTTCCAAGTGTCTAGTCAGTGTTTCTTAAACTGGGCAACTTTAAGATGTGCAAACTTCAACTCCCAGAATTGGCTGGCTGGGGAATTCTGGGAGTTGAAGTCCACACATCTTACAGTGGCCCAGTTTGAGAAACATTGGTCTAAATCATTAATTGGGTTTTGAATGCGATCTGCTGCCTTGAGAGCTATTTGGGAAATTGGAAGAGCGGGACAGAAATTATTCAAATAAATATAGGTCTGCTCAAAGGTAAGGTTCTTGAATGTAATGGCACTTATTTCTTAAAAGGTAGTGGTGCTAATCTTTTTGCAGCCTGCCCACCTCATCCGATGAGTAAAATCCATGTGAGTTTGTGGAGGGTGGGGAAATAGGTAGGGGTGTTATGAGGGTCAGGATAGAATTGCTACATGATGGTAATACATTCTAGAGTTGAGGTGCACTTCTGTGGCCTGAAAGTAAATGTATTATCATGTGAGTTTTCTTCCATAACTTTAAAACTATAAAATTTGTCTCAAAGGAGTTTGCTAATAAAATGGGCACAATCCATGAAAATTTCTGTTTAAAGATTAGTTTTATTAGAGACTGCAAACTATTTTTTTAAAAAAATTCTCTTTCCACATGATTATGCCTGGTCAGAATAACCGTACCTATATTTTTTGAAAGCCCAAATATCAGTGCTGTTGAGAAATCCAAAGGCTTGTTGACGCTAATACTGGATTATTATTATTATTTTTTTACCCCTCTCCTCTTCCTTGTCAGTCAAAGGGAGTTCTTTATATCAGCTCCAGGGCTAGCATAAAACCCTTCTTGGGTTGAGGGAAAGCTTTAAAATGGGGGGATCATGGCTCTAGCAAACTTCCAACCTCTCTCCTGAAGTGCCTTGTTTGGCCTTCCACTTACACCAAAATGAATTAGCTCCAGAGGCTTCTGGTGAGAAGACTAATTATTTCTCTAATCTCAGAGGAGGCGATTCCAATAAATCCAGCATTCCCTGGAGACCTGTCTGGCACCAGAGGACTGCAGATTCAGCTTACTATTATATTGGCAAACTGAAATTTAGAGGCTGTACGGAAAAAAATATTTTGTGTACTTGTCTTATTATCACTACTGAAAAATTTGCTGGGAGATTCTGTATTTTCTTTTTTTAAGATGACACTGGGACAAAAGAAATGTGTGAGGAAGCTTGTCTTAAAATGCTTTCAAAGTTCTATTAAACAAAAGTTGTCTCCTGTTTAGATTATAAGGTATCAGGGACATAAGGTCAGTGCTCTATTTAGCATCACGGGGAAGAGAAAAACAAACACAAGCTGATTTGTCAGCAAGGTTTTTTCTACATCTTTGCATGCTGACACAGCTGCCTAAGTGGGTAAGCATTCCCATGAAGGCTGCTCCTTCGATACTAGTGTATAAGAAAAGGAAATGTTTCTTCTCTCACACACACAAGCTGCTGGAAAATCACCTGGTATTGGGAATGTTTTCTTATACAGGCCTTCACTGTGTGGCTTTTTTGTAACTCATTTCTTTTTATTGTAGTTGTAAATCACTTCCCATTAAAAAATCTGAAAGCTGCTCCAAATCTTGCACAGGGCAGCTTCCTGGTGGATCGTGAGCTGCATCTGCATGTTGTTTTTCACCCATCTGAATTCAGGCAGAATCCAGTTGTGAGAGAATTTTTGTGATCCCTGTGAGTCACTTGATTTTAATGAAACAATTTTCCTGGAAAGTGGAAGATCACAATTTCCAATAGTGACTGCCAAGGAACTGGAGAGCAAACAAGAACTCCTTTTTCCTGCAGAAAAAAGATTAACTTTTGAAGAACATTTTCAATACATAAAACTGAACTGAGTTTTATTGACATGTGTTTTAAGTATCAGTTTGAAAACAAGAACCATGTTTCATCCACTATGGCTCACACAGTGCCTACATCACTCCAAACCCCTTCTTACCACTCAAGGTTCCTTTGAATTACAAGATTTCTTGTAATTTGAATCTGCAGGGGGAGATTTTCAGTATCAGTGGCAGGAAGGAAGGCAGCCTCCTGACTTGGTGAGAGTGGTCACTATTGCCATTGCTGTTCCGATAATCTATGTTTTTCTCAGCCTGAGTGACAGGTCTAGGTGGCCTTTGATCCATGAGGCATCATTCTGAGATACAACCAGGCTTTGACCTCATGTTCCTTTTGTTGCTCTGGAAACAGCAGTGACATATAACAGGGCTAAATTTATTTTTAAAAATGGGTGGAGAATGGAGGAGGTATTTGACACTTAAATTCTCGGTTGGCTTAGAGCAAAGTGGATATTACAGGCAATGCATTTCACAAGGCTGTTAAAGCTATACTTTTCCAACATGGCTTTTGCTCTAGATGATTGTGGGCATTGATCTTAGGTGTGTAAGCATAGATTGTAAATTTTATTTTCAAATAATTGGTATTGTCGGGGATTTGGTTTATTTTTGCTTTGTTCTTGATTTTCCATAATCTTAATTAATTGGGGTAATCTATGAATCTTATAACAATGAAAAGTGTATCATGAAATAATAGCTAGCATTCCCCAAGAAATTAATTTAATTGAAAAACCAGAGGCTTCTTTGAGTTTACATAATTCACCAGAGCTGAGGGTTAGATATTAAATATTCTGCCCTTCAGGGGGTCCATGAATGGGTAAAAAAAGTCAAGATGGAAGCTATAGCTACACAATCAAAGCCCTGCCCTTTTTTAAATGTGCATCATGATACATATTAAAAAAAGGGTGGGGATTCAATTACGATCACCATCTTGACTCCCCACCCACCCAGCCTCGTGCTTCTGGATCATCAAATACTGTTGATTCTAAAGTCAACTTTTGTTGTATCAGAGGTACCCAGTCTCTGCTGATGTCACTGCCACTGCTCTAAAGAGGGGTGCCCAGATCAATACATGTCTCACCCAGAAACACCATGGATGGGATCTCAGAGATCCAGTATTTCTTTGTCTAGATAAACTAGAATTCATCTCAGCAAAGGTATGTTTCCAATATCAGCTTTTGAACAATGGAATATCTAGATGGGGGATCCTTACATCAGAAGATTGATTTGTGATGGGGTGAGCCTGGACTTCTCTCTCTCTCTCTGCCTGCCTGCCTGCGAATCAGTTTTTGACTCCTGGTGACTACCTGGATAAGTCCCTACAGTTTTTTTAACAAGATTTCGGAAATAGTTTGCCACTGCCTGCTTCCTAGGGCTGAGAAAGGGTGACTGGCCCAAGGTCACCCAGCTGGCTTCGTGCCTAAGGAAGGACTAGAACTCACCATCTCCTGGTTTCTAGCCTGCTGCCTTAATGACTACACCAAACTGGCTGTTTTTCAGAACTTTATTTTATATTCACAACAAGGATGGGCAACCTGAGCCCTGAATACAGTCCTCAATCCCTAGAGCCATCTCAAGGCAGCTTCTGAGAATTGGTGGCATAATATCCTGCCACTCTGAAATGGAAACACTTAATAACTGAAATATGCTTAACATAGTCGCAATCCGAGAGTGCTCCTTGATCCTCAGCTGTTACTGGATTCACGGGTGGCTGCTATAGCAAGGTTCACTTTTGCTCAATTAATCCTACTGTATCAGTTGCTGCCGTTCCTGTGCCAGTTGGCTTTGATTTTACACCCCCCAGCATTTTGCTTTGGTGGATAATCAAATAAATAATCAAAACAAAGACCCCCCCTTCAGTTTTTCTTCTGAAAAGACTGCTTTCACCCCATTTGCAGTATCACCGTACATTCTACAATGTACATAATACATAGAAACAGCATATTACAATACATAGGAGCACAGTCATAATGTCAGTAAAAAGACGGGCACAACAAAACTGCTTTGAGGTTGCATTAAAGATGCAGTGAGCACAAAGCAAGGCTTCTCAAGGAGGGAATATTTTTACAACAATTTTCATTATTTGCCTACATAGTAGCAAGCAAAAGAACAGGTTTATATGGGTGAAATGTACTGTGTAATGATAACAGTGTTATTCTTTCCTCTGCACTGGAAACAAAATACTGTATAGCTCTCTGCCCGCCTTTAAAAAAAAAAATCCTTGCCACAATCCTGCAAAGTGGGCTACACAGGGAATGAGAGACATCATCCTAAGGCTACGAACTGAACTCGGTGACTAAGCAGGGATTTAAATGTGGGCCTCCTTCAGTCTGACCCTCAAGCCACAGCATTGCTCTAGAGCAGTGTTTCTCAACCTCAGCAACTTGAATTGCTGGCTGGGGGAATTCTGGGAGTTGAAGTCTACACATCTTCAAGTTGCTGAGGTTGAGAAACACTGCTCTAGACTAGCGGTTCCCAACCTTTTTGGCACCAGGGACCGGTTTCGTGGAAGACAATTTTTCCATGGACCGGGGGAGGGGATGGTTTCGGGATGATTCAAGCGCATTATATTTATTGTGCACTTTATTATTACATTGTAATATATAATGAAATAATTATACAACTCACCATAATGCAGAATCAGTGGGAGCCCTGAGATTGTTTTCCTGCAACTAGATGGTCCCATCTGGGGGGGATGGGAGACAGTGACACCCGAAGTATATTGCTTATGTCAAGTCTACTCCATAATCTTGTTTTGGTTGCTGTCACTGCAGAAAACCCTGCTTCGCAAAGATAGGATGTTGGAAATGGAAGCAGGCTTTTCAGTGCTTTTGTGGCAATCTCAGGATTTTCTGCTTTGACTTTAATCCAGAACGTATGGAGATTTGAATTTGTCTCAAACATACTTTTAAGGCCACTGTCATTTGCATTCTGAAGCAGTTGATCTTCTTCTAGCACGGACAAAGTCGATTCACCTGGTTTATTCACAAATGGGTCTCGGATCCATTCCTTCCCAGTTCAGGGGTCTTTTGTGGTTGGGAAGTAATGCTCAATTTTTTTTGAAAGCTGAGACAGCTGAGATAGCTAGCTGAGCACCAGCTGGGAGAAAGAAGGCCCTGGCTCGGTCTCTTTCAAAATCTCTGCTAATGTTTGAAACATGTCAAAAATCCCAATGTTCACTCGTCACCCCCATAATTCCAGTTTGGCTTTGAATGCAGCCACTTTATCTGCCAACTTGAACACAGTTGTCGTTCTCCCCTGAAGTGACAAATTGAGTTCGTTGAGCAGGTTGAATATGTCACACAAGTAAGCAAGTTTTGCGACCCATTCTGTGTCACTGAAATGTGCTGCCAGTGGTGACTGTTTTTCTAAAAGATATCTCTGGAGTGGCTCTCATAACTCAAAAACTCTGGCCAGTGATCTACCTTTAGAAAGCCATCTCACTTCTGTGTATAAGAGAAGACGTGTGTGCTTTGCGTCCATCTCCTCACAGAGCTGTGTGAACAGACGTGAGTTAAGGGCATGTACTTTAGTGTGGTTGATCATTTTAATCACATCTTGCAAAAAGTTGTTAAGTTCAGGCGACATTTTTCGGCTAGCCAGCATTTCTCTATGGATGACACAGTGCGTAGACGCACATTTAGATGTGACCTCTTTGACCCAAGTAGTGAAACCAGAAAGCCGTCCAGTCACGGCAGCCGCTCTGTCCGTGCGTATACTGACACAAAATGACCAGTTGAGTTTTCCTGATATGTAATCATTCAAAGACTTGAATAGTTCTGCAGCTGTGGTGTTGGTTGGCAATAAAAGTGCACATAACATATCCTCATGCACATCCTCCTGAAAAATATATCGCACAAAAACAAACATTGTTGCCTTGTTGTCAACATTGGTAGACTCGTCAACCTGGATTGCATACCACAGTGACTCATTAATCCTCTCTAACAATTGTGCCTCAATTTGTTGTTTAGTCGTTAAGTCGTGTCCGACTCTTCGTGACCCCATGAACCATATTGCGCCAGGCCTTCCTGTCTTTCACTGCCTCCCTGAGTTTGCTCAATTTCATGCTCATTGCTTCAGTGATGCTATCTAGCCATCTCATCCTCTGCCGTCCTCTTCTCCTTTTGCCTTCCATCTTTCCCAGCATCAGGGTCTTTTCCAAAGAGTCCTCTCTTCGCATTAGGTGACCAAAGTATCTGAGCTTGAGCTTCATTATCAATCCTTCCAATGAGCAATCAGAGTTGATTTCCTTTAAGATTGACTGGTTTGACCTCCTAGCAGTCCAGGGGACTCTTAAGAGTCTTCTCCAGCACCACAGTTCAAAGGCATCAATTCTTCGGCGTTCAGCCTTCTTTATGGTCCAGCTCTCACAGCCATACATCTGCTATTTCATCAATTCACTAGTTATGGTGCTAGCCGAAAGAGGAACAACTGCCACCTTTTGAACTGCAGCCTCTCCAAAAGTTCATGACAAATGTCCTTAGCAGCAGGCAGGATCAACTCTTCACCAATAGTAAAGGGCTTCTTAGCTTTAGCAATGCGGTTAGCCACTAAGAATGATGCTCTCAGTTCTTCGTGTTCACGTTTTTTTCTTTTGAAGAACTCCAAAGGCTTGTCTTTTAATGCAGGGTGCTTGCTCTCCATGTGGCAAAGCAGTTTTGAAGGTTTCATGGCTTCGTTGGATAGCCGGTTGCCACATATTATACAAAGCGGGCTTGGAGAATGTGAATCACCTGTTGCAATGAACCCATAATTTAAGTAGGACTCTTGGTATTTTCTTTTAAACGCAGCTTTCTTTTTGTTGGCAGTCTTAGAGTCTTCTGCTGTCTCATCATTGGGTCTTTCCCCCTTTTCAAAGAAGCTCTCCAGCGACGTTTGTTTCTTACTCATTTTGGCTAGGGTTAGCGTGTGGGCTTACGAAAACTGTGACTGAGACAAGTGTGCAGTACGGGAAAGAGGCGCAGACAGAAGTGGTAAATAAAATAATGGGCGGGCCATGTGCGGAGTAAAATAAGTGTTGGATTCTGACTTAAAGCCTGCCACCAGACGCAGCTGTACAATCGAAGTACATCAACTCACTTGCCACTATAAAGCCTGCCACCAGATCCAGCTTAATTGTCATTCGCCACTCCCTGATAGGGTTTTGATATGAGTCTGCAAGCAATTGATTTATTGCAGTCTCTGTGCAGCCAAACCTCTCTGCTAACGATAATCTGTATTTGCAGCCGCTCCCCAGCGCTAGCATTACCGCCTCAGCTCCACCTCAGACCACCAGGCATTCGATTCTCACGAGGAGCGCGCAACCTAGATCCCACGCATGCGCAGATCAGGGTTCGCGCTCCTATGAGAATCTAATGCTACCGCTGATCTGACAGGGGGCGGAGCTCGAGGTAATGCAAGCGATAGAGAGCGGCAGTAAATACAGATGAAGCCTCGCTCGCTCGCTCGCCGCTCACCTCCTGCTGTGCGGCCCGGGGGTTGGGGACCCCTGCTCTAGACGAGCCTACAAATGTCAGCTTGGCTTTGCCTACACCTCCCTCCCGCCTCTGGATCTACATCTCCTCCGGCTCCTCTCGGTTTTCTGCCCTGCTTACGTCTGGTTCGCGCCCACTAGCTTTAGGCCCCGCCCCTGGCCTTCTCAAAGCGCGTTTAGCTCATTGGGGACCAGAGAGAGAGGACGTGGTGAGGCAGTCAACTTCCGGTTACAAAAGACTACTTCCGTTGGTGACGGGATGGTACACACACAAGAGTTTATCAATAGATTTATTTTTTTATCTAGATGACTTGGAGGGAGCTTCCTTGCCTTTACAGTGTTGAACACACTCTTCGGGATTGCTTTCAAAATGAAGGGCGCCCAAGGCCTCCCCTACCCTCCTGCACTTCTTTAATGTTTCTATGCCGACAGCAAATCAAGTTGTTCTTGACGGTGACGTCATCGCTCCGAGCCGGAAGCGGTATGCCCCCGTAGCGCGCATGTATCCTGCTTCTTGCTAGGTGCGGGGTTCGCCGCGATGATCCGGCTGTTGGCTCCTTTGTCGAGCCGGACAGCTGCTGCTTCTCGGGTGAGAGCGATTGTGAAACCGGGCAAAAAGCTATGGGGTGGTCCGGAAGGATTTGTTGTGCATGGAACGGGGTCCCCTAGGGGCCCATTAGATGATCCTTGAGAAAGCCTACTAGCACGATATCAAGGCTCCCGCTCATACTTGATTCACCCCCAGTATCTTCTGTGCAGGGGTATACTGCTTCTACACATGGAGTCTCCATTTTCGACAAATAGCTGATGTTTCTAATCATCTCATCTCTTTTTATGACATTATGAAAATGCAATGGAGGCGAATATATGTAGCTCAGGGTTCAACTGTGGAGTCCTTGGGGTTCTCTGAGCTTGGTTCTTTTCTTGCAAACGTTTCATTACCCGGCTCTCCAGTGCCCTGGAGCACTGAAGATGTTACCTAGCCGGGTAATGAAACGTTTGCAAGAAAAGAACCAAGCTCAGAGAACCCCAAGGACTCCACATTATGAAAATGTTCATTGGGTATCCATCCTAAATTAGGTGACTGAATGAATTTTAGTTCTTCACAGTTGACGATTGTGGCAGTATAAGCATATGTTTCACTATGTAAGGAGATGGTTAATAAATCAGGCTCAATGCCCAAGGACTGTTATTAATATAATAAGGCAAAATAGTTATATTTCTAATGGGTTGTGTTTGGGTGACCTTAGCTCCCAAGACAGCAGCCACATTTTAGATTAGTGTATTGTGTGAGTCCAGTTTTGCAGTGAGTTTATTGGTCAGTGTTTCATGGAAATCCAGTATAGGTTAATGGGTTAAACCATGGTTGTGTTACCCATGGCTATTTATGTTACATGAGTACAGCAATTACGTTTACATATTCTGAGATGAATTTATTCCCTCTTGGCTGTACTGGGTAATCCCAAAGTTGATAGGAACCTGTACATAGGAAATCCACTACATACTCTCATATTGCACAAGAACTAATCCTTGGTCACAAAGTTTCCTTTCCTTTTGTTTTATTTATTTAGCAGCTGTTTGTTTTATTTATTAAATTTCTATCTTGCTTATTATTAAAAAAGAATGTCCTCCCATGATTTTTTTTTAAATAAATCATCCTCATAACATCCCTGTGAGGCAGTTAAGACAAGAGAAAGACTTGTCTAAGATCACTTCATGAACTGAATATCTGAAGGAACTCATGCTTGTGATTCTTGATAAGCATCTATTTTCTACATCACACTGGATCTCATTTCAGAATTATCTGTTAATAGCAGTAAACTCCCCTGATAAATAAGACACTCTAAATCAAAGTTTGTTTTGTTCTGGAGCTATGTTTACTGTGTAACCTCAGCTAATTCTGTTTAATTCAGGTAATCCTGATTAAGATAGCCATGTTTTAGTATGGCTGGTGTGGATCTTCCAGGCTGTGTGGCCGTGTTCTGGAAGTTCTGTTTCCTAATGTTTCGCCAGCATCTGTGACCGGCATCTTCAGAGTGCAGGAGCACAGACAGGAGCAGTTCTCTCTGTGCCCAGGATGGTGTGACCCTTTTGTGGGTATTTATAGAGATCTGAAGGGGGGTGTTGGGGGGGTGGGGGGTGTTAATGAGTGGCTGCTTGTTTTGGTATCAGAATATCTGTGTATCTTCCTGTGGGTTAGGCAGGGTTTTTTCTTCTATTGAGTTGTTAACGAGTGGCTGCTGAGGGTGATTAGCATGTTCATTGTGTGAGCTGTTCGCATGTCCTGGTGGTTGAGCTGAGTTCGTTGACCTTTTGCAAGCTATATTTTTCAGGATTGGTAGCCAGGTTTTGTTGATTTTTAGACTCTCCTCTTTTTTATTGAAACTGTGCTGGTGTTTGTGAATCTCAATGGCTTCCCGGTATAGCCTGGTATAGTGGCTGTTGGTGTTGTCCAGTATCTCTGTGTTTTCAAATAGGATTTTGTGTCCAGTGTGCCTGAGAGCATGTTCAGCTACTGCAGATTTTTCTGGTTGCTGTAGTCTGCAGTGTCTTTCGTGTTCTTTTATCCTGATGGAAAAACACAATTTCCAATCTTCAGACCCACCAGAAAAATACAAGTGCTAAAATCAGCAAAAGACAAAAGGGATCCCCTCACCACCGCAGGAGTATACCGCATACCATGCAGCTGCAGGCATGTATACATCGGGACCACAAAACGTAGCATCCATACCAGGATAACCCCCCCCCCCTTCAGATCTCTATTGTTGTTGTTGTTTAGTCATTAAGTCGTGTCCGACTCTTCGTGACCCCATGAACCATATTGCTCCAGGCCTTCCTATCTTTCACTGCCTCCCTGAGTTTGCTCAATTTCATGCTCATTGCTTCAGTGATGCTATCTAGCCATCTCATCCTCTGCCGTCCTCTTCTCCTTTTGCCTTCCATCTTTCCCAGCATCAGGGTCTTTTCCAAAGAGTCCTCTCTTCGCATTAGGTGACCAAAGTATCTGAGCTTGAGCTTCATGATCAATCCTTCCAATGAGCAATCAGAGTTGATTTCCTTTAAGATTGACTGGTTTGACCTCCTAGCAGTCCAGGGGACTCTTAAGAGTCTTCTCCAGCACCACAGTTCAAAGGCATCAATTCTTCGGCGTTCAGCCTTCTTTATGGTCCAGCTCTCACAGCCATACATTACTACTGGAAAAACCATAGCTTTGACTATGCGGATCTTTGTCGGCAAGGTGACGTCTCTGCTTTTTAATATGCTATCTAGGTTTGCCATAGCTTTCCTCCCAAGGAGCAAGCGTCTTTTAATTTCATGGCTGCAGTCTCCGTCTGCGGTGATCTTGGAGCCCAAATAAATGAAGTCTGTTACTGCTTCCATTTCTACCCCTTCTATTTGCCAGGGATTGATGGGTCCAGATGCCATGATCTTAGTTTTTTTAATGTTGAGTTTCAAGCCAGCTTTCGCACTCTCCTCTTTCACCCTCATCAAGAGGCTCTTTAGTTCTTCTTCACTTTCTGCCATTAGGGTGGTATCGTCTGCATATCTGAGGTTATTGATGTTTCTCCCTGCAATCTTAATTCCGGCTTGTGATTCTTCCAGCCTGGCATTTCTCATGATGTACTCTGCATATAGGTTAAATAAGCAGGGTGACAGTATACAGCCTTGTCGTACTCCTTTCCCTATTTTGAACCAATCGGTTGTTCCATGACCGGTTCTAACTGTTGCTTCTTGGCCCGCATACAGATTTCTCAGGAGACAGGTAAGGTGGTCTGGTATCCCCATCTCTTTAAGAATTTGCCACAGTTTGTTGTGATCCACACAATCAAAGGCTTTTGCATAGTCAATGAAGCAGAAGTAGATGCTTTTCTGGAACTCTCGTGCTTTCTCCATGATCCAGCGAATGTTGGCAATTTGATCTCTAGTTCCTCTGCCTCTTCGAAACCCAGCTTGTACATCCGGTAGTTCTCAGATCTCTATAAATACCCACAAAAGGGTCACACCATCCTGGGCACAGAGAGAACTGCTCCTGTCTGTGCTCCTGCACTCTGAAGATGCCGGTCACAGATGCTGGCGAAACGTTAGGAAACAGAACTTCCAGAACACGGCCACACAGCCCGGAAGATCCACACCAGCCTTCGTATGCCGGCTGTGAAAGCCTTCGACAATACATGTTTTAGCATGTTGCGTGAATATGGCCTCTTTCTAAGGTAGCACTCATTTTAGAAGAGGTGCATGTTGGGATTGTGGGACTTGTAGTCCAATGCATCTGAGCAGTGCCAGGTTACAGAAAGCCTGTAAGGGCATTTTCAGGCTTTGCAGGAAAGTGATAACTTCTTGCAGTGCACTGTCGAAAGGAGCTTTCATTACTTATTCATTAATAACTTAGTCCTGCTTTACTGAATTAACTCTGGTTACAGCATTTGCATGAAACTGAACCATAACTAATCACACTAGCTGTGGTTGGACAGCACTGTAGAGTAAATTTGGTTGGTAGTATGTAGTTCAGCAAATATGCTAATTGGCAAGCATGGCTGGTTTTTATACCCATCGATGAATTTTACAAATCTGCATAGGAAAAAAATATTGGGGATCATAAGCAGAAAAGGCCTATTCCTGCTTCAGTGAGTTGCCCATATTTCAGTAGCACAGGGAACTATGGGGGGTGATGAGAGAAAAGATGATGGTAAAGGTAATGGGCTGGATATGAAAATACACTCCTCCACTTCTTTTAATGTCCTCTGCATCACCTCAGTAAGCACTGTGCTATAATAAGAATGCACAGAATTGGAGCTCTGCGCTGCATTTTATCTCAGATGTTTTATTTGCCTTTGTAAAGAGAACAAAGGATCGGTACAGGAAAAGGTATTCCAGGTGTCAGTAGTAGTGATGTAAACTAAGCAGCCTAATGACAGTCCATTCATAACACACTGATCCAGTGAACCACAGGTCAGAGTGTTCTTCAGATGTTTTAAAGTGGAATTATAGCTCCCCCGTGGCCCGGCCTCCCAAAATATCAATAGTTGGGTATTTTGTAGTCCAAAATATCTAGAGGGCATTTTTCCTTTCCTTTAATCAATTGTTGAACAATCCAACAAGAACCCTGGGCTATTTAACTACAGTTTGCTTTAAACCACAATTCCCAGTTTGCAAGTAACCAAGAAACAAGCTGCTAAAGTGAAACTGAATTCTAGCTTATTCCCATTTCAGCAAACTGGGAGAAAGGGAATTTGCCACGAGCCTGGCCTATGATCTTTTTTTTCCCCCTCTCCTGCTTTACTGTGGTTTATCATTATGCTTGAGTGCTGCCTTTGCACTGGAGATAATCTCTGTGTTATTTTCCATCCCAAGCTTCTTTTTACATTGTCAAAAGAACAGAGTTTGGTTGGCAACGCAGATGGTTCTGCTCCTGTGGTAGATGAAGCTTCACTGCAAAGTAAGTATCTTTCATGGAAATAGAGCATTGTTTACTTCTGTGTATGTAAATTTATATTCTGTTTTCCCTGAACAGCTAAGGTGGTATCTGTAATTCCTCCCCATCACCACAAGTTATTATAGCAGCAATTCTGTGAACTAAGTTAGGCTGAGAGTTAATGGCTGGACCAGGGTTACTAACTGAATTCCATGGCAGAATGGAATTTGATTAGAAGCCAGTTTCCCCAGCCTTAGGCCAACACTATAACCACTATGCTATTGGTACTGAGTTAATTGAATGTATCATCAAATACATTACTGATGCCTGCTCCAAGACTGTGAAGTGCAGTAGAGAATAGGGATCATTTGTCCCCTTCCAATATTATTTTTCAAAAACATGTTTTAGAAATGCCCAGTATCAGGAAGCTTTTGAAGCAATCCTGTGAGACTTCTCAGAGTTGTTCCCAATAGTAACATATTGAACAGATCCGGATGCTGATCGGATCTGAAATCAAAATTATTTTTTTTTCAGAAGGCTTTCCCTAGAAATTTCATTGTGTGATCAGTTCTTCAGACCAAAAAAAAAAAAAGGATGTTTAACAAATATTAGAGACTTCATTTAAAAAAAAAAAGTAAATCATCCTCCCCCAACCTGTTTTCTTCCAGTTGAGTTAGGTTACAATTTCCATTATCCCCAGCCAATTTTTTTGTTTGTTTTAAATGATTCAGATATGTGATGAATCACATCTCAGTCAGTTTAGGAAATGAAAACTGTTATGGTTTAGAATTTCTCACAGAAAAAAACTCCCTGTTTATCCATGCTTGGAGGTTTTTAGATGGAATTTTCTGGGTCTCTCTCCTTTTTCCAATTCCCTGTGTCCATATTAGGGATGTGCAAAGTATTTGAAAGAGGTTCTTCATAAAGCGTATTAGCAAAACACTTGTCTGCAAAGTGTTCAAACAGTCACAACTTACTTTGAGAAGTCTCATAGGGTTGCTTTGAAGGCTTGCTGCTACTACGTGCCTGAGTGTTTGCGTGTGTGCACACAACCGCTTCACTTGCAGCTGCTCTTTTAAAGCTTCAAGGAGGGTGCTTCACTTGTGCTACCAGGTTTTGTGAAGAACCTCTTTCAGATGCTTTGCATTGCCTTTGCTGCACAACCTGTTACTACTAAGGAAGAAGAGTTAATATATTCCATGTGGTAACATAGGATAATATCTTTAGGGGAACAACTGCTTATAATGCTCCTATTTGTCCTACACATTTAATGCAGGCATCTGGAAATGGGAAATAAGTGTTTCAGTTCAGTTATCTGTGAAGAATGTTGATAATGGTCCTTAGTTCCTTCAAAAATTTTTCTAGCTTTGCTCTGAAATCTTTTATTGGATTCTGGTTTTCACGCTGTGTTTAAAGAAGCCACCTATAATGAAGCAGCAGCATTTTCTCCAGGTGGCCAAGAAAGCAAGTATTTATAAACCGGATAAGGCATACTTTGTTTCTTTCTTGACATTAAGGGTGTGTGTGTGCGCATACTGATTATTCAAAATGTAATGAGTTAGGTATTATGAGTAGCTCCTTTGTCGCATCTAAAGGATCCTTTGCTGTGATTGCACTCTGTCTTTTTCTCTTGCTGTCTCTTAGAAACATATCCTGAAGTAGTCTCCAGTAACCCAATTCTACGGAAATGCAGCCTCCCTGTCCCCAGACACCTTATGCCTGTCCAAGCCTGGATTGAGTCATTGCAACATTACGATGCCAGGCATCTGGGCTTGGCAGACTTGCATCCAGATGTATTTGCAGTGATGCCCCGGTAAAGACTGTCGTGTTATTCATTTCCATAAACCTCATAATTGCAGAGATGACTGAAGCTGAGCAAGCTATCTAGCTCTCCCCCTCCCCTCCCATGAAAGATATAGAGATCTGTATCGGGAAGGAGTAGGAAGCTGTGACAAAAGGGATGGGACAAGGAATAAAGTTAAATAAGAGTTAACAAGCAAGAGCTTTGGAGATTTTAAAACATTAGGAATCCTCTCCAAGGACAGCATCTGACAAACTTAGTGATCTGCATGAATCTGTTCTTCTGGACCATAGGGTTCTTAGAAGTCAGAGTTGTAGAGCCGCTGAAATCTGACATGCATACAGTATATCTCTGCTATTAGAGCCATGAGCAACTGGGAAATTCTAGGACACCAATATCAGATACTAAATTAGTTTGCCCATGCCTCTTTCTGTTGTACAGTTGCCATTACATTATCTGCTTCTGATGTATTTCGCTAGCTGTTGCTTCTGTCTGAAGCATGTCTCTGTATTTTTCTCTCTCAGCATTGATATCCTACATGAAGTAGCCATCTGGCAGAAGAACTTCAAAAGAATTGTGAGTATTGGAATGTAGATTGCAATGAATGCCTTGGATGACCAAGTTGCACCTGAGGTCACCTGGCCAGAGAGGCATGTGCAAAGACTTAGAAGGGCACATCCACATGAAAAGTGCTGCCGTTCCCAGACAGTCCTCCAGAGTAAAGCTGGATATATAGGCAGCCTTATATTTCTCCCAATCCAAAGAAGGTATAAATGTGCCATGGTTCTCACCATTCTTAAGCAATTAGAGTTAAGGGCATTGAACATCAGCCCCCAAGCACTGGAAAACTGATTGACTTGTCCCTTTCAATAGCTATGGCTTACATACTTTGCAGCCATAAGGATCACCTGCCTCCCCCTTTTTTTGGGGGAAATTAATTTTTGCATAGCCCTGCACTATACTTCATCCATACAAGGTTATGTACTGATACTTTACTTGGGTTACAGTATAAAGACAGCCTGTCTGTATTGTTAGATTCCATCCTTTACTCTGTGTGCTGCCTGCCCTGTGCATTTCTCTTTTTCCACATGCCACCTCCTTGGGAGCATTATGGTGGGCATGTAGAGGAGCCGCCCAGCCATGCCAAGGATTATCAGATTGAATGCAAACAGCAAAAGAGAGCAATCTTGGTGGTTGGGAGCCGCCCAGCACATTTTCTGGGCATAATGGTGAAACAAAGTGGGCAGGGCTGTGTCACATGTGTATGCAGAATGAGGGGTTTCTGTTATTCCTGGAACTGTGGAGGGAAGTTTCCTTAGTTCAAAAGAACAGTACAGGTAGTCCTCTCTTAACAGTGGTAATTGGGACCGGAAACTCTGTTGCTAAGCGACACAGCTGTAAAATGTGACGTCATGTGACTGCGCTGCTTAGTGATGGCAGTTGCAGCAGACCCAGTTATGGTCACTAAACAAGGACAACCGCAGGTTGTTAAGCAAGGACCTCACGTGACTGTGAGTTGTGCCTTCCTGCTGAATTTCCCATTGACTTTGCTTGTGGGAAGCTGGCAGGAAAGGTCACAAATGGCGATCATGTGATCACAAGACGCTGTAATGTCGTAATTGCAAGCCGGTTGCTGAGCACCCAAATCACGGTAACATGACTGTGGAGATGCTACGGTGACCACAACTATGAGGACCTGTCATAAGTCTTACTTGTTCAGCACCATCGTAACTTCAAACAGTCGCTGAACAAGTGGTTGTTAAGCAAGGACTACCTGTAAGCTTATTTTTGGACTCAGAGTACAGTGTTCATCCTCAGGTTGTTGAAATGCATTTTGGGGTATGTAACCCTGGACATCAGTTAGTTTATCTCTAAAACAGGCTGGGGAATTCTGGGAGTTGTAGTCCACATATCTTAAAGTTGCCACGGTTGAGAAAGTGTTCTAGAATGATTGAATTTGAAAGATGGCTTGGCTACTTGTACTGTAATTCTTCTGGGAGGTTGCCTCAACAGGGGCTTATTGGGCACAGAATTTTTCAGCATGGAATTGAGGTTTGTAGTTCTTGCAGTGGCAAAGGTGTGTCAATACCTATGTAGAAAATGCCCCTGGATATTTTGAAATAAAACCATTCTAGTTGTCTCAGCAGTGGCTTATTGGGTACAGAATTCAGCAGTGGAATATGGTATGTCAAATTCAAGTTGTATTTTTTTTTATGAAGTTTATAGTCCTTATGGTAGCAAAGATGTGCCGACAAGTATGTAGAAAAGGCCTCTGGATGTTTTGAAATAAAACCATTCTTGGAAATCATGAGGTCTAGAAACATAGTTTCAGCCTTCACTAGGCCATTCGTTACTGCAAATACAACACTAGTGATTTAGGGAATTAACACAAGCAGAGGATTTAAAAAATGCTTTACAGGTAATCCTCACTTAACAACCACTCATTCAGCAACCGTTCAATGGCACTGAACAAGTGGGACTTATGACCGGTCCTCGTAGTTGCAGCTTCTCCATGGTCACATGATTGCAATTTGGGTTAGGGTTAGGCAGTTATGATGTCATAGCATCCTGCAGTCATTTGATTGCCATTTGCAACCTTTCCTGCTGGCTTCCCACAAGGAAAGCCAATGGGGAAGGTGGCAGGAGGTTGCAAGTTGCTCCCGCAAGTCATTCCTGTTCCTGCTGCATTTTCATCCACCCAGCTGCACTCTGTGGCACCTGCAGCAGCTGCCCACCTGTGCTCCGTAGTGTCTGCCTGTGGCACCCACCCATACTCCGTAGTACCCACCTGTGCTCCATAGTGCCTGCCCCTGGCAGCTCTGCCTGTAGCTCTTGCCTGCTGGCCTGCTTGCTTGAGACACCTGCACCTTCCCACGTTGCAGTCACGTGAGGTCCTCGCTTAATGACCCCCATGGCTCTGGGGTTACAATGGCAACCAGAACTGCTGGGATTGCCATCACCAAATGATGCGGTCATGTGACATTGCGTTTTATGATCTCTCAGTGTTCCGCAGTCACGTGATTGCCATTTGTGACTATCCCTGCTGGCTTCCCACAAAGTCAATGGGAAAGCCAGCAGGCTGTGTGCGAGTTATGGAAGGGCCGCCACAGGCTGTGTGTGGCGGGGTGTGTTGCGGGCAGGAGAAAAAGGGGGAGCGAATTACCAGAGTGACTTGGCGACCTTTCCTGCTGGCTTCCCCATTGACTTTGCTTATGGGAAGCTAGCAGAGAAGGTTGCAAATGGTGATCATGTGGCCAAGGCTCCCTTTGACATCATAATCTCGAGCCAGGCACCTGAGTGCCTGGATTGCGATCACATGACCGCGGGGGTGCTCTGATGGCTGGAACCCCAAGGAGTGGTCCTGCGTCCATTTTTTCAACACTTCCGAAACTGAATGATTGCTGAATGGATGGGCATAAGCTCAGGTAAGCAAGGCCTACCTGTATTCCCAGACCCTTCCCCAAAATATCTTTTACATTTCTGCCTTAGCCATATAATCTTTTCCTTAGTTCCTGTTTAAAAAAAAGACATATCCCACAGATACTTCCTTGCTGCCCATGATTCCTGTCCCATTACTTTATTTTTAAAATATTTTTTAAGGGGAACTTGATATGCTACAAAGCAAGATGCAACTTCCAATATGTACTTTATTTACAACAATGCCAGTGGGCCACACATAAATTCCATAGACAGTCTTGGAAAATAAAAAGGTACGAATCTGGTTTTGTTTAGAAACATACCTGCTCATCCAGAGGGGGGAAAAAAAAGCATGGCAGCTATTTGACACTCCCCACCCGCATCCTGGTAACCATATTGGGGAGTGCCATAGCATGCTCCCCAAATTCCAGAAGTGCCTATGTGGCCCAAAAGATTGCCTATCCTGATCTTAACATCTTAGAAAATGGAATCTCAGAAGATGATTATTTTCCCCCAAATCATAGCTGGCCCTTGGTACTGAGCATGGCAGGTCTTGTAGAATGCAATTTAGATATCTCTACATTTCCACCTTGTGAAATTCCATTATTGTTGATTGATTTTGGCAGGAGGTTGGGAGCAACGGTACTACCACCAACACTGTACATTCTTCAAGCTTGTTATTCTGTAAAACTGTGTGTACCCTAATCGTGCTGCACAGAGCATTAAAAGGGACAACTACCGTAGCAATAATGACAGCCTGCTCAGGAGGTCCTTTTCAGGGGTACAGAAATTGTGTGTCAGATTGATGATTCTGCCTTAATTGTAAACATTTCCTAGTGACTGGGAGTGAAAGAAAAAGGCCTGAGACTGAAGGGGCACTGGAAAAAAATTGACCAGAAACTGTGGGGAGGGGGCATAAAGGCTTAGATAGAAGGAGGCCACTTGCTTTTTGTATAGTGGAGAAGTTATCTGAAGAAGCTGGTATGGGAAGACCCTGGTTCAAATTTGGCCTAACCTGTGAATTCCATCACTCAGTCTGTTCTGTCTTAGTTGCTCCTGGATCTGTAGGAGAGAGGTAATAATGAGCTAATTTGTAAAACTCTTGAAAGAGCAAATGAAATGAGAAGCAGGAACTTCACTGAAGACTCCGATGAACTTCCTTTCTGACATATCCTGCTTCATCTTGGATCTTGCTTATCATTCCAGAGTTATGCCAAGACCAAGACACGTGCTGAGATGCGTGGTGGTGGTAGGAAACCCTGGAGGCAGAAGGGCACGGGCAGGGCCCGGCATGGCAGTATCCGGTCACCTTTGTGGCGCGGAGGTGAGTGAAGACTTCTCTCTGCTTCTCAGCTCTTCCCATTTCTTGTAATAAAGTGGGGTATGTGGCTATTCCATTAGGCCACAGCAGAGGAATGCGAAGTAGATTGTATCTAATGGATAGTTCTGTAAGATGTATTATTTCAGAGTAAACATGGCTACTTGCCTTGCTTTTCCTCCTTTCCGCTAGTTTTCTTTTGGTTTCACATCTTTTAGATCATAAGCCTGTGGGCAGGGATGAGGATTTTGATTTGTCTGTTTGTTTTTGTAAATAGATCACTATGGTAATCTTTGTTTCGTTGAAGATCTTTTAAAAAATTACAAATATGTAAACCTGGAATTTGTTTCGTGGCCTTTGAGCAGGAGGGTGAAATCCCACTCTGATTTGTTCTCTTAGCACATCATAAAAGCTGCTGTTACTCTTAATTTTGTTCATTTGTTAAAGTTCTCTCCTGCTTTTCCTCCAGAGTTCAAGACAGTACAGTTAGCCCTCACTTAACTATGGCAGTTGGGACTGGAATTTCTGTCACTAAATGGCGTGGTCGTAAAGTGTGACATCACATGACCACTCTGTTTAGTGACAGAAATTCTGGCACTTCTGTTTGCCATCAAATCCTGCAATGTTGTTAAGTGCAATGTCATGTGGTCACTGTTTGTGACCTTCTGCTGGTTTCCCCATTGACTTTGCTTGTAGGAAGCCAGCAAAGAAGGTTGCAAATGGACAGTGTGAGCACAGATGCTGTGATGTTGTTATTGCAAGCCAGGTGCCAAGCACCTGGATCAAAATCATACAACCATGGGGACACTGCAGTGGCCATAAGTACCACTTATTTAGTGCCATCAAGTTCAAATGGTCACTGAACAAGTGGTCGTTAAATGAGGACCACCTGTATCCATTATATATCCTGGAGGCAACATACATACCACTCTAATTTTCTTATAACAGCCTTGCGTGGTAGGTGTCTAGAGAGTGTGTGACTGGCCCCACATACCCAATGAGCTTCAGTGGCTAAGGGTGGCCTTGAGCCAGGGTTTCTCCAGCCCAATACCTGAACCCCAACATCAACCTGCCCCTTGGTTTTGCTGTTCATATCCAGGCCCAGTTGTGTAATAGTGGTGCTCTGGCTGGTAGCTCTTTGAGTTCTCTGACTCTTCGTGTTTTCCTTCTAGGTGGTGTGGCTTTTGGCCCCCGTGGCCCCACTAGCTATTACTATATGCTCCCCATGAAAGTGCGTGTCCTCGGCCTCAAGGTGGCGCTGACTACCAAGCAGACACAGGTATGAGAGCCATATTGCAGTGTGGAAGCCTGTTGTTCTATCCTGGTCTGCTTAGGAGAAGTCATGGTTCTTGTTGGGTTGATTCCTAGTTAGTTTTCCAAGGCTGAATGTTCCCTTCAGTAGGGCTGTGTGCAGTTCAGAAATAATTAGGGAACAGTGCTGTGGACCTCTCCTGAGCCCACTGTAATTCATTAAAATGGGCATTTGTGCAAGTCTGAGAAACATTTTAGCTGCTCAGAGGGATCTACTCATTAAACTTAAAAAGCAACTTTTAAAGCAGCTGCCACTCTGTCAGGCTGGCACAGAAGCCAGAGAAATGACAGGCTCTGTTAATGAATGGAAGAGAATATTCTTGGTATCTAGAATTTTGCTGAATTATTTTCTAGGCGTTCTGCATTTAAGTTGATGTACTGTATGTTTGCAGGATGTATATTGTGTTTCTCATATTTCAAGTATTTTACATGCTTTCGCACAGAAATCTCTAGAGTTAAGTAGGGAGAGTGAGGGGTTTTGGATAAGGAACACGCAGTTTGTTTAAGCCTCAGGGGTGTGTTGCAATATTTTGGCTGCATTGATTGATTGACTTGGGGGGGGGGTATGGAGGCTTTTAATGGGCAGGTGTGTTAAACCTGCATTGGGGTAAGGATGGAAGTTTTCATGTCTTTCAAATCTTTCAAGCAGTAAAAGCAAGGAAATGTGGGATTTGCAAAGCACGAACCATCTTGGTGCTTAGCCCGGCAGTGTTTAGAAAACAGTGGGCTTGGTGCATCTCTAGTAAGCCCCTTTCCTCTGCAACCACCAGCACTGGTTTCTGGTCTTCCTGGCATTTCTCTCTCAACCTCGATCTCTCAGTCTGATCTCTACTTTTGCACGTGGATGGCACACAACCCTCTTTCCACTGTACAGTGGTACCTCGGTTCACGAACTTAATTCGTTCCGTGACTCTGGTCACGAACCGAATTGGTTGTGAACCGAATCAAATTTTCCAATAAGGTTCAATGGAAATACGGTTAATCCGTTCTGACCCCTACGAATTTGGTCGCCAACCGATTTTTGATCGCGTCCTGAATCAAATTTCCCTATAAGGTTCAATGTAATTACGGTTAATCCGTTCTGAACCATGTTTTTTTTTTTAAAACTGCAAAAATATGACACAAAGTACAGTACGAAGAGAGAGAAAGCTAACCTTGCTCGACACGACTTCTGGCGTGGAGGACAGGAAGGCAGGTGGGGAGGCGGTTACTGCTTGGAGGGAGAGTCCCCCTCCCTACAGGAAGCCGCAACCACGTGTCACGGGAGGGAAAATGGCCGCGGATCCTGTTCATAACCCGATGCGGAGTTCATGAACGGAGGCAAAATTTTGCGACCAGAGCTGTTTGTGAACCGAATTGTTCGTGAACAGAAGCGTTCGTGAACCAAGGTACCACTGTATTCTTTTCCTTCTCTAAGCTCCCATGGAAAATGCTGCTGCTTATGCCCCTTCAGTCTCAGGCCTTTTTCTTTCACTCCCAAGCATTAGGAAATGTTTGCAATTAAGGCAGAATCATTTGTTTGCTGCTATGGAAAATTTCTGTACCCTTAAAAAGAATTTCCTGAGTAGGCTGTCATTATTATGGTTATTGTCCTTTTTAATGTTTTGGATAGCACAGTCAGAGTACATATAGTTTTACAGAAGAACAAAGCTGAGGAATTTACAATCTTAACTTTTGGAGATAGTATTGATGGGATAAATGGAAGGAAGTGAGTTTGTAAATACTTGGGTTTAGTTTGTGTTGGGAATGAAAAATCTGAGGGATTAAGCTGGGGTGTGGGTAGGCCCTTCAGTAAGTTATAGAACTACAATTCCCAGTTGTGCCAACCAGCCTGGCCAATGGTGAGGAATGCTGGGAATTGCAGTTCAGCACTAGGTGGAGGCCCCTTGGATAAGCCAAGGGCCTTGTGAAATTTGCTGCGTTATATTGAATCTTGAGAACCAGTTTGGTGTAGTGGTTAAAGGTACCAGGCTAGAAACCAGGAGACTGTGAGTTCTAGTCCTGTCTTAGGCAAGAAGCCAGCTCGGTGACTTTGGGCCAATCACTCTCTCTCACCCTAGGAAGAAGGCAATAGCAAACAACTTTCAAAAATCTTGCCAAAACAACTGCAGGGATTTGACCAGGCAGTCACCAAGCATCAAGACTGACTCAAAGGCGACCACATACAAACCCACAAAATTGAACCTGATCATTATTGAACATCCCTAGACTAGGGCAACTTGCTGCCTTCCAAATGTTTCAGACGTATGCTTCTAATAGCCTCAGGCAGATGGTCAATAGCAAGAGACACTGGGAATTGTAGCTGGTTGCTTCCCTTTGATCCACCTCTCAGTGTGTACTGTGATCAACAGGAGTTCATTCTTCGGGACATAGGACAAGGTGGTTCTTGTCCAGCTGTAAGTTTCATTAATGAGTGAGACTGAACCTGCATGCAAAGCTTGTGCTCTTCTCCTGAGTGTTTGGATTTCCTAAACAAATCTGAGAAAGGAGTAGAAGGGAGACTGATGGGAAGTGGTTCCAGAAACAGGGCCTCTGGAGGAGTAGCTCAATAGTCAACCTGCCTCTGGATTATATAGAGGTCCTCATTTTTTCACCAACCTGCAGGGTGATCTCCATGTTGTGGACTCTCTAGAGATGCCAACCTTTGATCCTCAGTATTTGTTGGACTTGGCTCGCTACAGGCATTGGGGAAGATCGGTGTTGTTCGTGGATGTGTGAGTTGACTTTGGTTGGGAAAGTAGACAAACATGGAGCCACAATTTAGCTAGAGGCGTCTGAATGAGAACACCAGTGTTGCCCTACAAACTCCCAAATGAAAGCTTGTACATTGCTATTAATCTTCCCATGAATTGATCAATCACAGGGGCTTTGGGGGCATGCCATGACCACATTCTTGAGCCATTAAGGATGACAGTACAGGTAGTCCTAGGGTTACGCCCGCTCGTTCAGTGACCATTCAAAGTTACAATGGTGCTGAATGAGGGGGATTTACAACTGGTCTTCGAAGTTGCAGCTGTTGCAGTGTGCCTACAGTCTCGTGATTGCAATTCAGGAGCTTGGCAACCAGCCTGCACTTATGACAGTTGTAGTGTCCCATGGTCACACAGTCACCATTTGCGACCTTCCCTGCCAGCTTCCCACAAGCAAAGTCCTATGAGTATTATTACATAAGTGGGGAATGGATCTGATTTGGGCTGTCCACTTTCAAAGTGCATCAAATATAATATTTTAGGGTCAGGACATCATTCTGTCCAATATGGCTTTTGTTTCAGCCATATAGCTTATGATTTAATCTAAGTTTTGAAATATCCTAGTCATAAACTTCCCAGAGTTGCATTGAAAAGGCTTCTGATTTTTGTTTAGGCATACAAAGACCTCTTTAGAGTGGCCAGAAATCCAGCACCTTTTGATTGTGGTACAGAATTCTTAAGTTCCTGCTACATAATTAATGGAAGGGCCTGATACTGAAATAGATTTCTTTTTGTACCTTGGAACAAATACAGAGCACCTTTCCCTAATAACAATATTTGTGGCCAACCTTCTTCTGAAGCTCCAGAATTGGGATACCCTTGAAGGCAATAAATGGAATGTCGGGAAGCACAATTCTCAGTGCTTATGATGGGGGAGAGCAGGAGAGCCACACGGAGAAGCCTCCCTAAGGGTTGCCTGAGTTGCCTCTCCCTGTTGTAGAACCTGCTGCCTTGCTGAGGCTTCAGAATCATTCTTAAGGATGCCTGGATTCCTTTACTAAGGAAATGTGCCATTCATCTTTGAGCACTGCTCCCCTAGTGCAAGACCCCGCTACCCAGAGTTGGGAGGGACTTGAGGCAGCAGATAGAGGGGATTCTACCCAGCAAATGGAGGGCACTGGCTAGGAGTTTGCATTTGGGAGATCCTAGATCTGAGCTTGCATAACATACCTGATTTCACCTTCTTGGCTTCCAGCAATGAAATACCTGAAAACATGAAGTCTGCAACAAGTGATCTTAAAACTTTCACAGTACTGCCAGCAATAGGTGAGTTGGGGTGGATGGGTAGGATTCTTCAGTAGATGAGTCCTTGCCTGCTCAGGCTGTATAACCAGTCCCTTCTCAGTCTTTAAACAGCATAGTAATTCCTGCCTCAGGAATGATGCTGAAAACACTCGTCCTATTCCGCTTTTTGGAATGGCCTGCTTCATCTTCTGTTGCTTAGGGTGTGCTAATGGTCATCCCACTGTAGTCTTAACAAGAAATAAAAGAGATTGATAACATAGAACCCATCTTGCATAAAAGCTTATATTAAAAAAGAATGACAGAGCAGCTGGTCGCTCCAGGGAAAAAGCCCTGATTCTTAATTTTTGTAAACGAATTGTTAGTGTTTACAGATACAGCCTGAAAATATTAACTGCAAATCTTGGAAGCTGCTACCAAAAAGAGTATCTTTCTGTATATGATTGGCACCCCCATATCTGGCAAGAGAGCACTGAGGATTTGCTAAGAACACTAGTTCCAATAAGAAATCTTCAGCACCCCCCTTCTTCCACCCCCAATGTTCTGCCTCGCCTACGAAGGTGACCCAGGCCTGCAACAAACGCCACAGGGTTGTGTCCTTTCTTCCTCCTAAAAGCACTTTTGGTAGGCAGGCTTGTCAGCACACAGGAAGAATGGTTTCACTGCTCCCTATCTTTGCACGGCACTAAGAGCAGGAGTGGGTAACCATTTTCAGCTGGGGGACTGCATCTCATCCTTGTATTTTGCTTGAGGGCCACCCTGAGGCCAGCCCCATCTTCCAGTGCCAACAATGTTTCCAAACATTTCCACAAACCCTTGGGGGCCTCTGGGGCTGAGGGCGGCTTCTTTCCTGCCTTTCACCTGTGGAGTCAAATAACCTGAAGACCGTCTTCTTTTTCCACCCCTAGGACTTAATGTGCACAGTATGCTGAAGTATGAAACCCTGGTGCTCACCTTGGACACCATCTCCTTCTTGGAAAAGAAACTCTTGTGGCATGACTCACGATACAGTTCGCTCTATCCCTTCCACTTGCCCTACAGTGATTTCCCCTAGCCCATTTGTCAAAGAAAGACTGACCATTTTGTGTATTTTTTAAAATATGTACATGAAAACTAAACTTCCTGCCTGAGTCATCATCTGTCCTTGAGTATAGGCAGCCTTGAAATAAAAGCTTTCAAGTTAAAAACGATGTGGTATTGCTCTGGGAGTTAATTAAATAAGGTGAGGAAAAGTAGAAACACAATTTACTGTTTATATAATGTATTTCAGAAAAATGGTAGAAAGACCTTGCTGAGTCAGACCAAGGTGTGTGTTTTTTTTTTGGTCTAGAATTTTTTCAAAAACAACCAGTGGCTGTCCTTGGAAGTTCCTGAGGAGAAATTGGAAGAGCAGACTTGTGTTTTCACAGAACTAAGATTTTATAGTTTTTGACTACGGGCAAAATGTCATGTTAGTTTTCCTGAAGTTAAATATATACTTTGAGGGTAGATGCTAGGAATGCTCACAGCAATAACTACTCTGCATATTCCACATCTTCTTTATAAAGCATTTATTAGCCCACAGAAGGAATTTTCCATTTTATTTCTTTCTTTCCCATCTTTTGTTTCTCTGGTTTGACAGCTTCCTGGCAATAGAAAAATTCTCAGAGGTGAAATATCTTAAATTTTACCCTGTAAAGAAAAAAGTCTTATGATACATCTAGGGCTCACTAACTTACTGAAGCATTTGTAGGAAAGTGATTAAATGCAAATTACTTGCCGTTGGCAGAGAGGCAAAAAAGCGATGGTACAGCTACAGAATAAACTGGCGTAATATAATGGCTGGAGCGCTGAGATTAGTAGCCTAGAAGGAGATGCAGAGAGACCGGCTCTGCCCACTTCAGCATTCCTGTTTCTGTGTTAACTTCATAATGATGATAATGTTTTTCCATTAAATATCGTCTTATCTTTGCTCTGCAGAACATTCATAAATGGGTACGTGTCTGCTCACTAAGCTGAGGGAATTCGAATTTTTAAAGATGTAATACTTCAAACTTTCCAGCATTGACATTTATTGCAAGTTTTTTGGAAATGTGTACGTAATTTAATAGAAAAGATACTCTTCCAGCTAAAAGTGTGCAAAATGCTTTGTCTTGGAAATATTTTGAGCTTGAAATGACAGTTGGACACATTGTTTCAGCACTGTTCTGGTGCTGTTGGAGGTGCAAATCCAGTGGCACTGAGTGGCACCTCAAGCCCACTGACCACAAAAGGTGGGGGGCGGTAGATAATTCCTGACGTACTCACTATCTCCTCTTGCTGCTCTTTGCCTAAGAGAATGCTAACCTGAGGTTACTTCCTTCTGCCTTTCTCAGATGCATGCATGGAGCAGATGCTCTCTGATTCCCCTCCTGGTAGGATCTAGCTAGCTAGGTGCCTGTCCCTATAACGTATTTTCTGTAAGTAAATCTCCTTTCTACTGTAGTTATAAAGCCTCCTTTACTAATCATTGCTCAGGTCAGATTCTTCCTTTCTGGAACACCTGCACACAGAGCTCCAATAGTTTTGAGTTTGTCTCAAAATTCAAGACCTTTTTTTATTTTTTTTTTTGCTGGGAACATTTCTGGAATTTTTGGGACACCGCTAGTTACGGTTGAAGCAACCTGGTTTGAACTCAGAATAAGCCTGTTCAAATTCAAAATATTTTGTGCACTGCTAATGAAAACAGTTGGCAGTAAGTTTTTACCTTAGTTTTGAAAAAGAAGTGGACGCAGTTGTGCCAGTGTTCATGAACGGTTGCCCATTTCAGTGGAATTCCTTGATGATTTTTTGAAAGCTGTTGCTAGTAGTTTATTTAAAAACTCAAAGATAACATCAGCATATAAGAGTAGTGAAAGAGCAACCCTTAATCTATAGTAGAGGCATATTTGTGCTTAAACATGTTAGTATCAAAGGCAGAACAAACAGTGACAAATGGAAGGCAATTTGATTTAATCTTCATTTGAACCAGCACCAAATTGATCTTCATTTCTGGAGCGGAAATCAGTTTCCAGCAACACCTTTATGAGTTTTGTACTCCAACTTAGCAAAATGATTCAGAGCAGAAAGTTTTGCGCAGAAATTTGCTCAGAGTATAATGGTCCAACAGACTTTGTCTCAGAAAGGCTGCCCACTTGCCTCTCTCCAGAGTCTTCCAAGGAGTTGCTGAATGTCCTCCATATAGCTTCTAGAGCAACTGGCTGGGGAATTCTGGGAGATGAAGTCCACACATCTTAAAGTTGCCAAGATTGAGAAACTCTTCTAGAGCCTGGGAAGGGTGTGTTGTCTCCACACCCAGCTTACTTAGCCATGATTTCATGCACTTCCTGTTCACGCTGTGGATGCCTGTTGGACAGAGCTGGTGTGTAATAGACTGTTGAAGTTTGGAGTTCTGGACTCAAAAATTAGGCTCACGTTACAGAGCTCACCGGGTAGCCTCTTTCAACGGAGCTATTCTGAGGTTAAATGGATAAGCCAAGATCTTTCTTATAAACCAGGATGAGCAAGCTAAAGTTCCAGGCCTCTATTGGTGCCGAAATATCATTTCCTGTGCCTCTAAGAGACACTGACAAAAACTTCAAAACTGGCACAGCTATCTTCTATCATTTGGAGCTGGCAAAATTAGCCTAGGGCAGTAAAATAAATTTCAAGTATCTTTTTAAAAAGGAAGAGAGGAATCTCCCTGAAAAGTCCAGAAAGTGGGAAAACTTTCCTCCTCATCTCCTATTTTGCACAATTGTCTTGACAATGAGGGTGGCAAATGCTTACTAAAAGATTGATCAGAGGCCTTCGGAGGAAGGATTAAAGATTGCAGTCACAACCAGAGCTGTGATTAGGGTCAAATGGAAACTGGTGGTTGTGATTTTTGTCTTCTCTGCGTATGATCAGCAGTCCCATGGGGTAGTGATACTTTGGCTTCCTCAATAGCAAAGCGGTATTTGTCCCATAAAAAGGAAGTTTGCTATCTGTGGTTGCGCTCCTGCCACTGGCAGTTTTAAGTAACAGATCCTCCTTCCCAAATCATAAGAATCTAGTATGGGGCACATCTGTAAGGAATGACACAGCCAGAGATGAAAAGGTTGTGAACAAGTTGCTTTCAGGAGACAAGTCTGTAAAGCGCACAGTAACATTGCCTCTCACCCACCCGACCCTCAGCTTCTTTCCCAGAGGAAGAAGAACAGCAGACAACTAACCAGACAGACTGCAGGGCTGGGGGACAACTCACAAAGAGGGCAGATTTTTGTAACACCTCACCCTTATTTATTTTTTAAATAAAAGATGGATATGGTGCTTAATTTTAGGGACCTCCAAGCTACAGGGCTCCAGACCACATAGTGGTCCAACTTTGGTGGCACCACTATGCAATATTGCATTTGAAGCCCTGGATTAAAGTGGCCATGAACTGGATCATCTTTGGAAGGTACCAAATTTGGAAAGCTCCTCTATTATATTAGAGAGTTAGAAGATCCAGGTTACAAATTAAATATAAATGAAATCTGTGGACATTGCTGTTTGGAAAATGAACAGCCACAAGTTCAGCTTATCCAGGTGTAAATAATTCTTAAGGAAGCAATCTTCAGTGTTATAAGTCACTGTGTTATAAGTCATGGAAGCACTGCTGGCTGGGGGATTCTGGGAGTTGAAGTCCACACATCTTCGAGCTGCCAAGGTTGAGAAACACTGTGTTAGAACAATGCTGCTCAAATTTGGCAACTTTAACACATGTGGACTTCGACTCCCAGAATCCCCCAGCCAGAAACTGTGTTAGGAGCTCTGATGTGTTCTTTAGCCTCTGTTTTTTCACTTCAGTTTGAAGTTGCGGTGAGAAAACGTTATTTTGCTATTGTTCCCGAAATGGAAGTCTACAGTGAGTACCTGTCAGTGCACTTTAAGCAAGGCATTATGATTGAATTTTTGACTATCAAAGGAATCCTGTTGAACTTTAACTACAAATGGTGATGACTGTATTGACATGAGCACTGTATCATGGGGCCAAATAATATAAAGGTGGTGAACTGGGAAGAACTGATTTGTATGATCAAGAACAATATGGATGATCTGTGACAGCAACTGATGAGTTTCACATGAGAAAGTTTGAAGAACTGATTTAAGGACAATTGGTAGATTGCTCAAAGAGGAAATTGTTGTCAAGCTCGCATTTCACAGGAACACGAAAGTCATGTTATTGAATTCTTAATTTTAGAAGGTTTGTATAACATGGGTTCCTCACATGCTGATGGCAGAGATGAAAGTTTAGGGCTGAATGGAGTTTAACCCTAGATCTCCTAGTCATAGTCCAAACCCTTAGGTATTTTATGTTCAGAATACCTGCTTTCATCTAATGCCCTAAATGTGTGTGAATAGCCAAAGTCTTCCCTTCAGTTCTGATGTTTTACTACATCTTCCCCCTCAAATGTCAGAATTTCATAGCCAAAGTATCTATCCTTATTTTAGAGCTACTTCTTTTGGCCTCAGTTTGGAGAAAAAGAATGGTTTCTCACTCCCCACCCCTACTTTGATTTCTCATTTGCACCCAACTTTTACTGTGTATTCAAATGTGAGAGGAGATTTATGCAAGGTATGACCTGGGTTTTCACAATTTACAACAGCAGATTAAAATGATAATTTTGTCATTTCCTTGGCTACTCCATGGCTTTTCCCCACTTGCACATGCCAAGAAACACTTTGTTCCGTAGGATTTGGAATAGGAAATATCAGCATTTTTGGTTTGTTTGAAAGAGAAGACCTTCTGAGTCCCCATGAGAACAGATGTTTGTATTGCTGATCTGCATGACTGAATACAGCTCATACTTGCTGTCTTATTGTCCCTCTGATGATGCTTGACCAACCTCCAATGTTCCATTTTTTTCATTTCCAGGTAGGCTGCAGATCTGAGAGATCTGATAGGATGTCTGGTGTCTTGCCTTCAGTTAGGCGAGTCATAAGATCTGCTTTTGAAGATTCAGAAGACTTAAATGTCTTTTCCAAGATCACAACATGATTTTTTCCCTTGTAGTGTGTGAGACATGGTCTTTTCTTCCATCTCTCCTCTTGGGATTTTAACCTCATTCATGTGACTAATCTGAATGTTTTTTTTTTCAGATGCGGCACAACTTATTCTAAGCTTATTAGGGGATCAATAAAGTTTTAAACCTTCCTGCCACTATCCCAAAATGATAAACTTAGAATTATTATACTGTTATATTCTCACTTGTAAGTTACTTTTGTGATCATGTAGTAAGTATTTTAGAGCCAGTTTGGTGTAGTGGTTAAGGCAACAGGCTAGAAACCAGGAGACTCTGAATTCTTGTCCTGCCTTGGGCACAGAGCCAGCTGGGTGACCTTGGGCCAGTCCCTCTCTCTTAGCCCTAGGAAGCAGGCAAGGGCAAACCACTTCCAGAAAAACCTTGACAAGAAAACTGCAGGGACTTGTCCAGGCAATTGCCAGGAGTCAAGACTGACTGAAGGGCATGCACGTGCATGGACAAACACACACGCACACACACACAAGTATTTTAAATGAAAGTGTATGTCGTTTATACTCTGTTTCTCATTTACTCAAGAATCAGCTTACACTCAATTAAAACATAATTTAAAAATGATTTTTAAAACTCATTTTAAACATTGCATGAACAGATAATATAAGATATGTTTCTGTGTAGATGAATCTCAACAAACTTCTCCTGGGTGCTTAACTATAGAATGATTGTCACAAAATTACCTGTCGTTTCTTTTCTACCCTGCATTCCTGATAAGAAAGTGGCCAGTTAACATTTATGTGCATTTTTTAGCAATCTATAGTTTCATCACAATCTGGGCTTCACATGCAGGTCAAGACAAGAGCAACAAATTTTTACTGTCTTCATTTGTATGGCAACAGTTTGGTCCAACAGTGTTTTTAGAGTTTTTTTTTAAAGTTGTATCTATCTAATATCAATTTTAGTATCTATATAATAGATCAACATGTCTATATAATAATTTGTAGTAGTTAGTTGTATTTTCAGTCTCTCTTAATGCATACAGTGTTTTAATGTAAATTCTCCCCAAACCCTTTCATTCCCTGACATTCCCAGATAAAGGCTTTAAAGTATACATTGCATGGACTTAAGTCTTTTTAAAAACATAGCTACATTGCAAGCAACTTCTCTAAAATAAGTTCTATTTTTTTTCTTTAAATGTGGTTTTCCTTGATCTTTGATCATGGAAAGATGAATACTAGGGGGTTTTGTCTGATGCTATGCTACTGTGAAATCTAGTGGTACCCAAATTCCCTCTCAGTAAAATCCATGGATTTTAAGTCCCTAGCCACTTCAAGGAAATTAAGAAAGTGAACTTCCATGTCATTTTTTTTTTAATCTGTTCAATTATGTCCAATTCTTGGAGACTGCCTGGACAAGTCCCTGCAGTTTTCTTGGCAAGGTTTTTCAAAAGTGGTTTTTCATTACATCCTTCCTAGGGCTGAGTGAAAGTGACTGGCCCAAGGTCACCCAAAGCTGGCTTTGTGCCTAGATGGGGATAGAACTCTCCATCTCCTGGATTCTAGCCTGATGCCTTAACCACTACACCAAACTGGCTCTCCATGTCATTACAGTATTTTAAATGCTTTTGGCTGCTCTCTCTCAATGTAACAGAAAGTACCAATAATAGGTTTCATTGTATGGTACATTTCCATAATTCTCTTGGTATCTCTGCCTACCTAGAACTCTTGACTTTTCAGTGAAAGGCAGGGATCCTTCTGTGGCCTGACTCAGGCATTGCTATGATGATCACCATTGCAACATTTCCATGAGGTTGCTGTTCTGCTTTGCAGTAGGAAGAGTGGGACGGTGTGGAAGTAGTCTAAATATACTTTGGCATGCAAAAGTCATATGCACAACTCAGCCTCTGATCTCATGGAATCTCTTGGTGAATAGATCTAGGCACATGCAGACCAACAGAGACAGCTGACCTTTCCTTTCAACCTGACCAAGGTGACAGCGCTGGTGACCACTCCTACCTGAATCTCCTGCTTTTAAGTGGCTGCATAGTTACTAATGAAACATCTGCTATCCAAGATATATTACTTTGGCCAATTAGAGGAATGGAGAGGATGTGTCTTTAGAGATTATGAAATTTTGTCCATCTCTTCAAATTGTAATTATTGCAATGTCAAACCAATAGACGTTGATATGGCTGAATACTTCATCAAGCAAAGGGGAGGGTGGGTCATGAAAAATGGCCTGGGAGCAAACATTGAGGGAATCAAAGGGGAAGATATGGTGGGAAGCTGCAACCTGGCTCTTACAGGGAAAGAAAAGCAGATTGGTTGTTGCAGCACTGCAACCAGGCTGTCATAGGGAAAGGATGCCCAATCAGTTACTGATAAAACACCTATTATCTAAGACTTGATTCTAAATTAAAGTCTTGAGTTGGCATGTATCACAGAGACGTGGTTGACATAAAAGGGGGAAGGATTAATTTCTCCCAACTTTATCCATCATTTTATTTTGGTAAGTCTAGGATTGGAGAGGAGGGAGATGGAGTGGCTAATACAACAATCTGCCAGTTTTAAGTGCACACTGCTGAAGTTGGTGGCTGGGACAGGGTAGAGACACACTGGACTATCCCCCCTGCTGCCTAAATGTCTCTTCTTGAGCTAGCTAGGATGACCTGAATCATGACATTGGATTTCCCTAGGCTCCTTGTCCAGGGAGATTTCAGTATCCATGCTAAATTTACCCAATGGGGAGTGACTCAAGATTTCATGTCTTGCATGACAAACATGAACCAGGCTCAACTGATATCTGACCCCCATATGTGGCAGGGCACCCACTGGATTTGGTTTTCTACTCAGGTGGAGCTGATGATTCAAAGATGGGGTTGCCCCATGTGACTCCATTGTGATGGACACTCCCAGCTCGGCTTGGTGTTGCTGTGAACCTCTGAAGGCTAGTTAAAATGGTCTAATCCAGGTGCCTGATGAATGTGGATGGTTTCCTGAGTGAACTTGGGGACTTTTCCACATTCTTGGAGATACTGTCAATGGTTTAGTAGACTTGTGGGATGTTGGCACTATTGTCATATGTGTCCTCTTCCTTTCCATGGAGTCAAATTAGCTGAGAATAGTGAAGTGGATGAGACTTCACCTGGAAAACAAGTGAAAGGACTCTCAGGCCTATCTAAACCCATTCTCTGCAACAGGGGAGGTAGCCAAGAGGGTTTCCTTCTCTGCAACCATTGTGTTGCAGAGCGTAGCGCAGGCTGGCACTGCTCTTCTGAAGTGTGTAGCATCTCCACCAATGTGAAGGGAGGGAGCTGAAACAGTTTGTGGCTTGAGATGAATGACTTGCCCTGGCCTTTTTCAATGAAGCTGATCTGATTGAGGAAGAAGAAACTTCCGCTTCCTTCTCCTCTCCAGAATCCCAGCCCCTTGACTCTCACGGGAAAAAGAGAGTGGTCGTTGCGTCTTAGACGTTTCTAAATCCACTACATCCCCCCTTTCAATCTTTCATGTGCGCGTTTGTCTAGTCAAAAAAGCTGAGTGATTTCTATGAGCGGAATCAACCTGGCGGCAAGACCCATTCCCTCCATCTCAATTTAAAAGTCACTGCAGCAGTGAAGCCAAAAGATAGCACAGCTGCAGTTTTGTAGTCAGGTGCTTTTCACTATAGCTCCAAAAATGGTTAGTTGTTCCTGTGGCTGCAGGCGTGGAGAATAAAACTGGAACTGATCCAGGCTGTTTTCCTGTTTGTAGATCTTGGGAGTGGTTTATAAGCCCCTGCACAACAAGCAGCGGCATTCTTGCCTTGACTCCTTGTATTGTACTAGGGTGACACTTGGACTCGAGCCGTTCCCTTTGTTTGCACTGCTTATGGGATCTCGGATTCTTGGCTTCAGTTAACACATCACCTGCCTGGACGGAAGGCTGGGGTTTGTTTTGCTGGCCACGGAGTGACCAACTAATTGGGGCATGTTTTTACCCAGTGCGAGAGAGCCAAATTACACACACAGCAGAGGGAAGGCTTTCACGCTTTATTTCTGTACAGAAGCAAAGAGGTGCACTCGGGACCCAAATCCAAATCGAGTGTGCAAAGGGGCATTGTCCAAAGGTTTTTATACATTTCACTAAGCAGGCAACATTCATCACAATTCTTATTGGCTGAAACAACTCCACGGGTGTATTACATCACGCATGTGCGTACAACTATGTACCCCATAATAAATCATGAGCGGGGCTCATTAGCATCTCATGTTTATTCCTAGGGGTGTTTTTTTTTTAACTATTATAATGAGGCAAAGGGTACTATAGTTCAACTTTTAACTAGTCGCATATCAAATCAAACCAGAAGAAGCTGGAGTGACACAGGAAATCCCTAATATAGCAACACAAGCAGCTCCCAGGACACAGACTGGAGTTCAGTAAAGCAGTGGAGCTTGTTCCAGCCCTAAACAGAAAGTCAGGGTGGACAGACTTGCAGCAGAAAACTCAATATCCCACAGTCGATTTGCACAATTCACAGCAGCTGTCACAGCCCTGCAGACACCCTGACATTTGTACTGAAAGCTGCTCCTGCCCTCTTCTATCACACTGGGATTGCCCGGTCTCCCTCTGCCCCCTCCCCAGATACAATGGCACTACAGAGAAATGTCCTCCGAGACATCTTGTTTTTGCAGCTACAAAGGGAGCTGAATGCCATTTAAAATTCTGGCAGCTGATTCATTTACTGACTGGCTCAGCAGCCAATTGGGCAATTCCTTATGTCTTAGAGCAGAGCCCACTTCTCCCAGCTTTTGCAGGCTTCATAAAATAAATTACAATACCTAAGCAATTACAACCAGGAATGCCTCTGAGATTTACGTGCACCCTGTGGTTCAGATTTTCCTGGAGCTGAGTTAGGCTGCACAAAGCATGTTATGTGAAGTCAGTTCGAGCAAGAAGAGTGAGTTCAATTAGAACAGAATAGGATCAAGGGGATTTGGGGATTAAGGCAGAGTTAAATTGCTGTTAGACTTTAATCCTAATTCAGAGGGAGACTACAGGCAACCTGTGTTAATAAAAGATCTGAGTCTGTTGACTCATGTTCAGCTATGCACATCCAACAGAATAAGCTCTGATGTGATTAGTTGGGTTTTGGCAAAGTAGGTTATCTCAACCCTGCCAATGCTGTATGTAAATTAGGGTTTACTGGGCATCCCCAGAGTGGGGCTTGTGGCATTGTAGGCCTGGTGCTGCATCCCTTGATGTGATCAGGTTCCTTGCCTGACTTTACTCTTTACGTTAAAGGAACATCTGAATTTTAGGATGGAGAACTGGAATGCTCTAAAAGAAAATGCAGCCTCCAGCATAATCTTGATTTCCCAATATGCCTGAGCCACACATCCTTTCTCAGAAGTGAAAATGAAGGGTGGCTGAAGGTTAGGGCTTGGTCTGGAAGTTGCCTGTCTGTCCGGCAAAGGACAAATATAAGTAGCAGGCAAGGTCCCGCAGGAGAGAGGATGTCAGGGACCAGCCTGGTAAATTGGTACTTTGTATCTGGTTAGATGTCCCATGGTGATCATTGGTTGAAAAGAGCATTCCCCCAGCTGCTTCTTGCAAAAGCACCCCTACTACCTTCTCAAATGTGTCCACCCGCCCCCAAAAGTCTAGAGACCCTTGTTTATGGCTTTAGTGCATTATGAACTCAGCAAATTGTGATTTATGTAATAAAACATGGCTTTGTCAATGAAACATACCAACCCAGCTATAAAGTATAACTTTCTATTAGAAATCATTTCATCAAGAGTCAGCTAGAAATGAAAGATAAAAATATGGTGGACTTTAAGAAGATGTGGCAACCATTTCTTGATTATCTGATGTTAGTTGACAAAAAGGATGTATTGATTACTGGCTTTGTATATTAAAGAACTGTTTTAATAGAAATAATAGTAAAATAGGTAAAACAAAGATAAGAGTATAAAAGTAACACAATTACTAGTATATCTACAATGTTTGACAGTCAGAAACCACATTTTAAATGAATTTTTTTTCTTCTACAGTATCTCTTACAGATTTAAATGTTACACTCCCATTGCTCAGCATTAAGTTTCCCGAAAGAGAGAATTCCATCCATTGTAACATTTCTTACAACTGAGTTAGACATTAGCAAAGTTCTACCTGATGTGCAATGATTCAAAGGCCTAAAATCTTCTCCTGTAAACTGAATAAAATTGATTTATTGTCTTAAAGGATTTAGGAAGCCACCGGCTGAAGGAAACAAATTACTTAATATTGCTTAAGGCAATCATTTAAACAACTTCCTCAGGTGTGACTTTCTCTAACACCTTACAGAATTCTCTTTGATGCAAATTTTAGTGCTGAGTGGCGTTTGGTAGTAATATTATGTCTGGGTCCCTTCATTTTCTGTTATTTAGGAATTGTATGTTCCTTTTTTCTTCTGCAGATTTTTTCATTTCAGGAAAATAAGCACGTGAGTGGGTGGAGTAAAGGAAATGCTTATTTCCTGAAATGACATACTGTTCTTTAGTACTGTACTGTTCTCATTCCATATATCATGCTTGAAAGTCCTCCATCTGACTAAGTGACCCGTCTTTTGTGCTTCAAGTTTCGGTCCCTCAAGCTGGTTAAAATGACAACTGCCCTGCTTCTGATCACACCTGTCCTTCTCTTCTGGGTGCCTACTAGTAAGTACTCAATTTTGCAAAAAACACTTGAATTTACCTTTAGTGTGGCTGGCGGGATCTAGAAGCTGATTAATGAAGGAGCAAAATGGAACAGAGCATGTCAAGTGGAGTATCTGAGTTTGTGGGAATGTTATATATAATGAATTTTGTCCAATGATATGTTGCATGCAGTTAGTAACCTTAGCAGTTAGTAACCTTGTGATGACAACATACTGCAGTATATGGCAAAAAGAAAAAAAAAACTTTGGTTTACCTGATATAATGTAATTTTTTAACAATAGCATGTTTAACACTTTCTCACACTTTCTCTGGATGGAAGAGGGAAATTGCTGATATGGCTAAGCTAGAACTCACAGGAGCCTTAACTAGCATAAAAAAATATGAGGGATGTGGGGAAACAGTACCAACATAAATTTTGCTGTTCTTACTGCAGATCCCTGCCTTGCCACAGGAAGAATGCTGTCAAATGGTGGTGTCATTATGTACTGTGGGCAGGGTGCATTAATTTTGGTGGATTCCCCTGGCTTTCTCCCTGCCTCCCTCATCAAACATCACCACTCAGCAAGAAAACATCCACAAATCACTCTTCTAACAGTGGGACAGACATGGGTCCTCACATCTGCCAGATGTTAGCTGCTAGCAGATGAGAGGTGTAAAGGGTTAGGGTGGCAGTGTGGCAGGAAAGGCATGTGGGATGGTTGTGGAATGCACTGGGAAGGACATGTACCCCCCATGCAACTGTCAGCTGTTGGCTACTAATCACTGACAGGAACACGGGGGCGACATGGTATAGTGGCAGTCTTCCTCCCACCACACTGTATACACCCCCCTTCTAACAGCTGACAGGCACATGGGAGAGCCTGTGTGGCGCCATAGGATTCCTGGAGCACCTTGCAACCCTCCCATGCATCTATTATCTCTTAAATCAGGCTGCTTTAAAGCATGGGTTTAACACTCTTCTAAAAGAGGCTTAAACCCATGTAAAGTAATCCAAGTCACAGTTTAGAGGATCAAGGGAATGGGTTGTGCAGTGCCAAGAAAAATCTACCTTCCAGTTGATCACGTAACTATCTTGTAGTGCCTACCAGCTGATAAGAAAATTTTAAACACCTAGTACTGCTAGGTGTTTGGCATGGGGAGAATTGCACCATGAAGCAGCAGCGAGAGAGCCAGCTCTCAGTCTGTAATTAGTGCATCGCTGCTGCCATCATTGGTCACCTGCTATTTAGGCTAATATATGTCTCCGAGCCAGGATCAGCTCACAAGTCTGGCAGATAAAAGAGAAAGCCTGATCTGAAAGAACTGGACTCTCCTACTGCCCAAAGCAGAATGACCCTGGAGGACAATGCCCAAGAGTAGCAACAGCTGAGGACACCTTAAGGCTGGCTCCGGTTTGGGTAGGGAATGAGCTGAAGGCAACCTCAGGAGGACACAGCAGGAAAAGGAGATCACCAGGGCATGTTCATGGGCCAGTCAGGCACAAATGGAGAAAGTAAGAATATCCAAACAGCATTATTTCTCAGCAGCTATCGAACATGAAAGTAGACTGCACTACTGTATGTAAGCCTTATGGACAGAAAGGTACAGTTCCCATTTGTTTAAAAGGGGATACAGTAATGTGGGGGAATACCTTGGTGGACTGGGCCCTGTTAGTAAAAACTCACTCTGTCACTCTTCATGGAATTCAAAACCTTTCTTGCCTGTGCCAAGAGACAGCTGATCGTCGTGGTACCTTGCAGGTGTGCTCTGTATATCTGTAAATGGCAACCAAAGAGCCATCTTTTCCACTCCCTCGTGCCAGTTTGAAGATTTCTATGATTGTTTTGAAGCCTACTGTCCTTGCACTGCTGAGAATGAGGAGCAAAACGATTATTGTCCACCCCTGTGTTGCCAAGGACTAGGGAGACACAGGTTGCTTCAAGTCCACCCTTAGCCACAGAAGCTTGCCAGATAATGCCGGGGAAATCAAGCTCTCTCAGCTCAGCCTATGTCATAAGCAGGGGAGGGGGGTCAAGGGAGGGTAAATGACATGAGTAGTGTGACTCTACTGCAGTGCAAACTGCCCCTTTTCTACATGTGTCATGATATCAAATGTACAGTAGGTACAAAAAGGGTATTGCTAGCATTGTGACACTACCTTCATCATTTTGACAAAAGCACTGTATCTTTAGGATGCTTCTGCTCCCAAGGGTGTTGGAAAAAATGGGAGAATGGAACACGGTGTACACCACCTTGAGCACCTGAGTTAAAGACAGGATGTGTTTCTAACAAATATTTTTCTTATTTATTTACTTACAAGGATTTATATACGGCCCAGACCCCAAGACTCCAGATGGTTTGCAGGGCAAAAATAAAATATTTGCAACTCAAAATCAGCAGAATAAAAGGACCATAGCCCAATACTTGCAGCCAAGCAGACAATTGCGATTGGCCACCAACCTCTCCCTGCTCAAGCATACAGACAGGGCAGATGGCACCTGGGGTTAACCACAGTCAATCCATAAATATAATTGACTGAAATGATTCAGACTTAATAAATAGTAAATCAGAAAATAATCAGGGCATAATTCATAAATTATACCAAAAAAGCGTATTAATCCAAATCAGGAAGAAAAGTACCGTATAAGGATACTTAGTACAAGCATTCTAAATACTCAAGGATGTAGTGAAAATATGGTACCCCCCGCTGCAAGTGAAGCTCCAAATTCCCTGTGTTTTGAATGCCCAAATTTCATTAGGCTGCTGCTGTTTTTGAATGGTTATTTATTTATTTAGCTATGGCATCTCATACATGGACTTGCATTAAATACTAACATTTAGTCTAAGTTAAAAGCGCTTTAAAATACAATATTAAAAAGATCTAAATTCAAATACCAGTGTCTAGGCCATCTAGCCACTGAAGCGCAGTGTCATTTATATATATAAAAAAATCAGATACTGGGCCATTACATGCCTTCAGCTTATAGCTGGTCACAATGTGATCTATAGTTTGATGTGCAGCCCCGCAGTCACACCGAGGTGACGATGTGATATTCCATTTATGCAGTGAATCCTGGCAGATGCCATGTAAGGTGCGAATCCTATTCAAGGTTGTCCATTGCTGATGAGATAGGTCAAAACCTGGCACCTTTTGCATAGGATCATCTATACGTCTTCCTGTATCTGGGCGTACATCAACCCATTTAACTTTCCACTGGGAGTCGATATTGAAGTTGTTATGCAGATGTTGTGCAAGTACCAATGGGGGCTTCCTAGATTTAAGCCTTCCAAGTGATAAGTGAATGGTCATTGTCTGTTGGTGATGTACCAATTAAAATTGACACTATATTGATTAATTCTCAGAGCAAAACACCATTAAATTATTTGTTTATATGATTCCAATTGGGCTTTTTGTATCTAAACTCTCCTAACCTTAAATATGCCAACTCCAAATGCTCTTGGCCCTAAAAAACCCTTATTGTAAAAAAGTAAGACACTGCTTTTCACCTGATTTCTCAGAAGTCCTTTATGTTAAAATAAAAATGATAAACAAGTATAATTCTATATATCAAATATAGTGAAGTACTGTATAGGGCTATGATCTGTGAATATATACTCTTACTTATACCCCACAGAGCTAATTAAAGTCAGCATTAACTTTCAAAGTTAAGAGAGTTACATCAAATTACATTTGTGTCTCTATGTTCCAGTAAAATAAACTTGTTTCTCTGCATCAGAATACTACATTTTCACACATGTCTCTTAAATTTCTCATAATTTTATCTAATGCCTCATAAATTTATTTATTTATTTATTTAGATTTATCATAACTTTGTCTTAATGTTATTTTTTTTCTGTTAGTTTTGTAGGCTCCACTAAATTATAAAAGTGACTTATTTCTCCAGGGTGGGATGGGATTGCTATAAATAAAGAGAAATGTCACGGTTTTAACTGCACATTTTAATTAAGAGAAATTTAGGTGTGTGGTCTTTGCTTCTTCCAACTTCAGAGTTGCTTCTAATATTGTATAGCCTTTCAAGCCCTACCCAAAATTTAAGTTGCAATACTTGCAATTTGACTTCTTTTTCCTGAATACACAGAGAAACCCAATATGGATTATTCAAAGCAAAACTAATTGGTTATGTGCCATCAAGTCATTGTCAACTCTTAATGATCATATAGATAGAATGTAGGGCAGTGTTGTCCAAACTTGGCCACTTTAAGATGAGTGGACTTCAATTCCCAGAATTCCCCAACCAGCATGGGGGAATTCTGGGAGTTGAAGTCCACTCATCTTAAAGTGGCCAAGTTTGGACAACACTGACGTAGGGACATACATAAAGCAAAACTATGTAGGTTTAAACGGTGGCTCTGCAAAGCAAATCTTCATGCCCATTTAAAGCAATCTTTGCTTGAAGAGATCACACCAGATAATCACTTCCAGTCTGGAATGAGCCTGATTCAAGGTTTGTTTGATTCAGGTTCTGTCTTCCAGTAAACTTAATGTTTTGTTCACCATATTCATAAAGCATGAGTTTGGTTCAGGTGTTACTGATGCAGGCTATGCTGTATTGTTGTTCCATGTTCACAGAACATCAAAAAGTGATCAGGTGAACATTATTTAAGAAAGTACAATACAATAGCATATAATAAATTGAATTCAATCCAACTCAGCAGTTCCTATGGGGGAAATTAAAAGGGAAAGCCCCTTTCTCCTTGGAAGACCTAAAGCTTGCTAGATAGGGAGAGGTGGGAGCACCAGCAGAGGGGGAACAGCCTGTGCACAAGCTCCACAGGCTTGCAGAGTTTTGTTTTGTTTTATTGATTGATTGATTGATTGATTGATTGAAGGTACTGGTGCTTCAGATTAGTGCTGATGATCCCAAATAAAATAAAACTGCCTTTGAACTGGCACAGTCCTTGTGTGGAAGTGCCCTTAAAAGCAGAACATGCTTCTTTTACTGAATTACCAGGCAGTGCTAACTTAGACTTCTCTTATCGTCGCTGCTAGTAACAATTCCTGCTCACTGCTTGTTGAAACAGATATCATTTTGGTTTGCTAGATCCTTTAGAAATCTCTGATACCATCTGGATCCATGGGACAACTTATTTATCTTTAATGGAAGGCAGAGAAGCTGAAGGATATTAAGCAAGTTTTGTTTTTTTTCAAAATTGCCCAGATTGTTTGCCAACCCTGAGTCATTCGTTCTGTTTCGGTTGAGAGGGGGTAAAAACTGTCAGACAAGGATACAACCAAGGAGCCTTTCTACAATTGTACATACTCATGGTATAAAAATGCCAGGACAACACTACTTCTTCTTCTTAACATCATGATGTTACTTTCCTTTTCCACACAGCCCATGGGTGAGACTGACAAGTCATCCTTAGCTGCGCCAGTAACATTTTCCTTTTAATTCTGACACCAAGTTCTGTCTTCAAGTGTCTATAATCTTTTAGGCTTTATCACCCATTATTGGCAAAGGCTGGCAAGGGAGACAGCTGTTACAAGTTCCTGTTGACTCAAGGATGGGTGGAGACCGTCAACTCAGCAAATGAAATAGACTGAGAATTTGGAAAGTGCTAGTTTCAGTGTATCTGGAAAAGGGAATCTGGGGAAGAATGAAAAAAGTGTTTCAGTCAAGATTTTGTTCTCTCTCTGTGACCCTGAAGGAAACCCTGGCCCTTAGTTTCATCCTCAGATGACAAGTTAATTCTTGTTTTTGAAACAATGGAGCTCATGACTGAGGATTGCCCTTTTTCTTTCTTTTTTGCTCTTTTAAAGAAGTTCAAATGCTTTTTAAGCTTATCATTAAGAGTGTTCATGTCCCCCCAGTCAAATCCAGACCTCTCTGTTGCTCCTTACAAAGTACTAGGAGGCATCTCTTTCCTCCATCCCTCTTCTGTTATCTCTAATTTAGCCCTTATTCCTTGGCCTATTGATCTATTCAATGGATCACACTGAACAATCTCAAATGAATTCTAATGACATTTTACTACAGTATTAATTTCCAATGGAGGTGAATATGTGTAGCTCAGGGTTGAACTGTGGAGTCCTTGGGGTTCTCTGAGCTTGGTGCCTTTTCTGCAAACGTTTCATTACCTGGCTAGGTAACATCTTCAGTGCTGGAGTGGGATGGGGTTTGCTCTCTGTTTATATACTCTTGCATGTCCTGCCAGTGTTGGTGGGGGTGGGGGGTTTGTTTTGTTCCTCTGGTAGTTCCTTGATTAGGGTATTGTTTGCTGCTTGCTTGAGTGCCCTGTGGTAACCTCTGCTTATCTGGGTGATAATTGCTGGTGAGGAGCTGTCCCGGTCTTTTGTCTCCTTTGATGTCACAGCACTCTTTACATCCATAAACCCAGAACTAGCGAAAGAATCCATATCAGCAATACTACACAACACACTGGACTTAACCAAATACACCCAGATCGAAATACCCAGAATCATGGACCATCAACCTCTGCCTCACCATCTATTTTCAGTTTGATGAACAAATATACCAACAAATCAGAGGCACACCCATGGGATCACCACTGTCAGGACTCATAGCAGAGAGTGTCATGCAATGCCTAGAAGCTATAGCACTCCCACAAATACAACCTAAAATATGGATCTGATATGTAGATGACACCTTTGTGATAATAAAAAAGGAGCAATTAGAGAAGACACATGAAACCATCAACAACATCTTCAAAGGAATAAAATTCACCAGAGAGGAAGAAAACAACAACACACTACCCGTCCTGGATATCCTCATCAGCAGAGGAAACAAGAGCAAACTGGAAACCCAAGTTTATCAGAAGACAACCCACACTAACCAAGTACTCCATTACCAAAGCAACAACCCAACCTCCCATAAGAGGAGCTGTGTAAGAACATTATTCAAGTGAGCACAAACACACTGCAGCAACCCAGAACAGCAGAGAAAGGAAAGAGACCACCTATACAACATCTTCCAACAAAATGGATATCCACGCAATGTTATCAAAAATGCCTGACCACTCAATTTACTACAACGCAAACAATACAAACTATGAAAAGGATCACACTGCCGTACATCAGAGACGTCTCAGAAACTACCAACAGGCTACTACAACCACATGGCATCTCCATAGTACACAAACCAACTAAAGCCCTCCAAAACATCTTAAGTAAACCAAAAGACCCAGTAGCCCGAGAAGAAAAAACAGGAGTCATCTACAACATACAGTGTAAGGACTGCACCAAACACTATGTAGGACAGACAGGCAGAAGACTGGCAGAGTGCATCCACGAACAGCAACTAGCAGTCAGAAGACACGATGAAAACTCCTTAATCTCACAACACATGGACAGACTTAACCATAATTTTAACTGGGAAACTGTCAGGATTTTAGACCAACTAAATCCAAAAATTCAAGAGAATTTTTGGAAGCCTGGTATTCAGACAAGGCAGCGATTAACAGACACATAGAGATAAACAGCATCTACACACTATTCAAAAGAGACAAAAGACCGGAACAGCTCCTCACCAGCAATTATCACCCAGATAAGCAGAGGTTACCACAGGGCACTCAAGCAAGCAGCAAACAATAACCTAATCAAGGAACTACCAGAGGAACAAAACAAAACCCCCACCCCCACCAACACTGGCAGGACATGCAAGAGTATATAAACAGAGAACAAACCCCATCCCACTCCAGCACTGAAGATGTTACCTAGCTGGGTAATGAAACATTTGCAGAAAAAGCACCAAGCTCAGAGAACCCCAAGGACTCCACAGTATTCATTTCTTCATTCCCTCCTGCCTTTATCACAGCACCAATGCTGTCTATGCCACTGATGTGGAGATTTAACTGCTTTGGATTATGCTGAACTTCAGAGGGAAAACATCTAGCCCATACAGTGGTAAAAATGATCTCTCTGTGCCAACTATCGAAGGGCAGACAGAGGTTTACACTTGGCAAAACACATGCACAGTCAACAACATGGTACGCTTGGAACAGAAATGTATGGGGAAGATGCCAACTTAAGCGTTCATTGCCAAGAATTCCATTGCAGAATTTTGTTTGTCAGTGTTCAGTGGGTCTGGCTCAGTACAACAGTTGCAGGAAGACAGTTCTATTCCAAGGAAAGGGGATGTGTGATTTTAAAGTATGCATTATGTCTTGGCTTGTTACAAACAAGTAGAAAGCAAGAATGCAATCAATGTTACAGTAAAGGGATTATTTTTTTGTGGACAGAACATGCTGTGAACTAATGGGAAACTATTTATTTTCTTCTTTCCTGGAAGCCTGCCCTTGGACCTGTTCAGACAAGTTGCTTCCTTTTTGTCTTGGCCTATTCCATTTTGTGGAATAAATGTTGGCAAGTGGAATGGCATGGGTCACTTCTGCATTTAAGGGGAGTAGAGTTCACTATAGACAAAATGGGAAGCCAGTGTCCTATATAACTGGCCAAGAGGTGAAAGAAAGACTATCGCTCAGTGCCTTTCAGTCATGCAATTTTCTGCACAGAACTGCTATTTCAGGTTCACCTTCTTTTGGAAGAAGAGATCACTGGTAACTCAATGGTTACTCACTGATTATTTGCAATCACATGAATAGAATATAGCCAGTAGTACTATTAATCAGAGTGAGGTGGTGATTTTGGCTAATGGATGAGCAAAGGTGATGGCAGCCTTCCCATTCCCATTCCTCCTCAGTTGGAAGACTGTCCTTTGGCCCTTGGATGCTATGGACAGTCTTAGCATCTATGTTGAGTTCAACTTCAACTAATATAAACATGTTACTTTTTAATTTTGCTTTCTGAGAACTTACTGGCTAATGCACCTTCAGCATAGTAGATAACAATACATTAATGGTAGTTGTTTTGAATAAGATCTTAAGTAACAGAAGCACCATCACTATCATCATTATCATCATCCCATTAACTTAACTAGATTTAGCAGTAATTTGTTTCTCCATCAGGGAATCATAGGTACTGTGATGCCAGGTAGGGAGCCAGGGACCTGTCAGGAGAGCTTTTGTAATAGCCCACCTGATATGTAAAGGCAATAAGCAAATGCAGGTAGTCCTCGAGTTACAATAGCAATTGGGACTGGGATTGCTGTCACTAAGTGATGCGGTTGTAAAGTGACAACAATCCCAGCAGTCCTGGTTGCCATCGTAACCCCAAGACATGTGGGTCATTAAGTGGGAAGTGGCTGGAGTCCTAGGTAAGGGGCAAGGAGTGTGGGGGTGCTGTGGGGGGCTGGGGGAGGCCCTGGGAGGGCTGGCACAGTCTGTGCATGAGTTGGGGGAGGCTGGGGGAGGGCTTGGAAGGCCCAGCGCAGATCACATGGGAATTGAGGGAGGCTTGGAGAGGGCTTGGGAGGCCTGGAACAGGTCATGTGCGAGTGCAGGAAGGCCAGGAGTTGGACAGTGTGGCAGGGCATGAGTGCAGGGAGGCTGGGAGATGGGTGGCATGGTGGGGCACTGGGGCAGGAAGGCCGGGGGGTGGACAGCACAGCAGGGTGCAAGTGCAGGAAGGCCGAGGAGGCTTAACAGAGCAACTTGCAGTCTTCCCTGCTGTCTTCCCCATTGACTTTGTTTGTGGGAAACCGGCAGGGAAGGTTGCAAATGGTGATCGTGTGACTGTGGGATGCTGCAACTGTCATAAATGCGAGCCGGTTGCCAAGCACCCAAACGCAATCATGTGACCATGGGGTTGCTCCAATGGCTGGAACTTCAAGGATTGGTCATAAATACCACTCATTCAGCACTGTCACAACTTTGAACAGTCACCAAACAAGTGGTTGGTAAGTGAGGACTACCCATAGGGCCCATTTAATTTTCATCCAAACATCTTTTTAGAACTATGCTCCACCTGGAATAACTGCTCATCTTTCTTTGTAACCTGACCTTTGCATCCTGTTCTTGTTTTTCTAGTGCACCCATGTGAAGTGACTATCAATCCCAAGATAAATAATGTGAAGTTCGGGGCTTCTTTAAATTTGACCTGCATGGTTTCATGTAGCAGCTACAATAAACTGAGATGGGAAGTGGCTCTTCCATCCGTGACCAAGAAGGGAGATGGCTGGATTGATCTGTACATTGCTAATGTAACTGAATGGACACTTCCATTGTTATGCTTGGTTAATTATGGAGTCTCTAATCAAACCTACACCAGGACAGAAATTTTTGTTTACCGTAAGTATTCACAGATTATGTTTGCCATAAATATTTGGATTGTCAGGACTAGAAGGTATCATAAGGCTCGGGCCATATTTAGTTTCTAGAAAGAATACTGTAGAGACCCTGCATTTATTTCTTCTCATCAACTATAAAATAGTGGCAATTTCTGGCCAGGCACTTCCAGTGGAATCTTTATAAAACATCCATTGTACTTCTGGTATAGATATAAAGTGACACCACAAAGGCCAGGCAATGGCAGTTCCCATTAAGTGACCTTCAGATATGTTGGGATGGCAGTTTTCAGAATTTCTAGCCATTATATTCTAAGGCCTGACATCAAGATCTCCAGTATCTTTTGGGCTGATGGACACACTGGAAATTTTGAAAGCCTGTTGAGAACATGGAGATTGACTACGATGAGGAAATCAGGAAACAGGAGTCACTAGGAGTTTTCAAAAGTACTGTAATGCGGTTAGGGTATTCTAACAGAAACCTGGAAGCCTAACAAAGCCTCTCTCTACTTTAACATATTCCCAACCCAATCAAGGCAGAATTGTTTTGAGTTTCTTTCTCCTGCTTTCTACTTTCCCAGGACTGAGATAACTTTCCTGTAACGTTCCACATTTTCCTGACATGCTATCACATCCTTGTACCAAGTGGCTGCCAAGATGTTGTCATGAAATGAAAAAAGTCAAAACCTGAGAAAATGTATACTGTACAGGGAGTTCCCGGGTTAAGAATGACCATGTTACAGACAACTCATAGTTAAGAACAGAGCCTATTGTAGCAAAATTCGAGGTAAATACACAATGATTAGAGTTCATTATGCAATACTACTTACACAGTATTACACAAGAATACTGTTCTGGCTTACATATAAATTTGATTTAAGGACAGACCTTGGCAACATAACTTGTTCTTAAACTGGGACTGCCTGTAATTCCAAACTTTGGCTTATTAGAAGAGGAACAAGTCAGAGTTTACATATTGTACTTAACAACTTGCAGAAGCAGCTTCCACAATGTCTAACCTTGGCATAAGAGCTAGCAACCAGGTCCTCTCCCAAATCCCTGCCCACTGGATGCTCTGGCTGGGGCTTTTAGGATTTGTAGTTCAAAACATCTAGAGGGCATCAGGAATTCTACTTCTGGTTTAGTCACTATTGCTGGCAGAAAGAGGCAAGCAGGATAATCTAATTTATTTATAATAAGCCAAAATTAAATGTAGTTAATAATGATACCTGTGCATATGGAAAAACTAAATCAAATAAACACTATTCATTGTAATATAAATAAGAAACAATTATTTCTCATCAATTTTTCCCTTTCATCCTGCATTTTTGCCATTAAGAATAGGTCTCATTTTTCTCTGAGACAACTTCACACATGATACTATCTGCTGTCATTGTTAGAATTGTAGCAAAATTCGAGGTAAATACACGATTAGAGTTCATTACGCAATACTACTTACACAGTATTATACAATAATACTGTTCTGGCTTACATATAAATTCGATTTAAGGACAGACCTTGGCAACAGAACTTGTTCTTAAACTGGGACTACCTGTAATTCCAAATTTTGGCTTATTAGAAGAGGAACAACTTTACTTGCTCCAGTTCAAAAGTGTATTCAGTAAATATTTATATGTCTTAAGGATGAGGCAGGAATTTATCTTCTGTCTTGGTTGGTTATTAGATCCTATTCAGAGGAGATCAAACCAAGGAAGTATGAACCATGTAAAGATACATTTTACCTCTGTGTAAGTTTAGTTCCTATTAAAATATAAACATCCTTATAACAAAATATACATGAATCCTTCCATAACTGGAACTTGAATCATCAATCATCTGAAATGAATTTGCTACTTGAGTTTTCTAACTCAGACACCAACATGTTGCCTGTTAAGTAGAACTCATTGTTCCAAAACAGGGATGTTAGAACTTAGACAATACAATTTCCCGTGTGCATCTCTTAATACCAGGAAAAAGGTCCCTGATGAAGATGTATTGTGCCAACCTACACTTTCTTCTACATCTAACTTCCATGTATTTCTAGGCATCAAGCCAAAAACTAATCAGTTATTTCAGACAAATAGTCGCAACCCATCCATTTCCACTTCCTCTTCCCATGATTGGGAACAAGCTATTCATCTTGATGAGGTCCATCAACCAGCTCACAGGATCACCACACCCATGGTAACAAACTTGTCTATTCTGAGTTGTTCTACGTATTCCATAAGGAAACAGGAAACTGGCAAGTTACAGAGGAAAGCAGCAGCTTCTGGTAGCATCCTTACTTCCAAGAAGAAGCATCTTTGGGAGTCCTGATGGTATCATTAGCAATTTAAAATAGAGGAGGGTTGCACTGCAGTGCTTTCCTTGGAAGCAGATCCATCTGTCCCTTCCCACAAAAGTAAAAGAATAACCTGGGCTGATCGAGAGCTTGCTGGGGGACCAGAAAAGATATAAGGGAGCAACTTTCCATTTTGACTTTTAGTAAAGAGGTGGTTTTACAATTGGCTACATATCCCGTGGTGGCCATTTTGTGAAGAGGCAGGTCCCCCTCCATCAAGACAGCCATGTTATAAGAACGCCTGCGATATACTGTCTACGTTCCAAATGGATCGTACTCGAAAAGTTGTATTGCCCCAACTTGTGACACATCTTCCCACTCTCACAGCTAAACTGAACTCTTAGTTAAGGCCTCCATGATGCCTGCCAGTGTATTCTATTTCCATTGTTCCAAGACACTGGGAGTCTACATCTCAGCACGATTTGTTTCTCATAATAATGTTACTCTTCAGATTGAAAAGCAATCATGGTACAACTGCCATAGTCACCATTAAATGGTGTGGGAAAGAATATTTAATCCTCATTATTGATAAAATTAATCAAGTCACAGTACCAAGATATATCAGAAACCAATTTTTTTTTCTTCCCCCCATGCTCACATATGTACTTTATCCAGACTATTCAAGAGCAGAATTTCATATTACGTGTGATTCTATAGATCTTTTTGCAAACTGTTAAATTTTACGGGGCACAATCTTGGGAAAAACATTGTGGAAGGTCAGGGCTTCCTCTTGATCATTTATTTATTTAAATTGATATGGCTGTCCATCCTCTGGGCAGCTTACGAGTTAAAAATCCAAAAAACAGTACAAAAATCAACCAAAAAAATGACCGCTTTTCATCTCATGCTGTTGGAAGTCACACAAAAATGCCCAGCAAAAGGTTAAGATACCCCCTCCCCTCCTGTTTTAATTCTCATGCTCAGCTTTCAGTGTTGCTTTTCAGTTTCACCCACACAAAGAATCTCCTCTGTATGGCCTGCTTTTTCTTGCACAAAGTTCAGGTTGTCATATGTAGTTGATGGGCTGTGTTCAGATGTGAAAAAATACTAATTTTCTTGTCACCGTTCACGTGCTGATTCTCTACTAGCCGTACAGAGCCATGGAGATGGCCTTGAGAGAAATACTCAAAAGCCATCACAACAACAAAAAGGGCAGAAGCATTTGTGGAGACGTGGAAAGGAGGTAGAATTAGGAAGAGACTCAGGCTAGCTCCTCCCTGACTCACGGGAGTGTGAGAGGGAGAGGAGGAAGAACACAGTCAGACTTGCAAGATTCTGTTCATATCGCCTATCTCAATAAAGCTGAGTTCCAGTCTTCTTGTGGAGTCTGTTTCCTGGTCTGGACAACCTGGAAGGGCTGACACTAGCTGAGATGGCTTATGACAGGAGTGGTGAACCTTATTTCTATGAACATGTTGGCACTGAATGACATGCCAGGGGACTGCAAGGAAGAAAGCGAGCTGGGCCAAGGCAAATATGAGAATAGAGCCAGGAGAGGAAAATCCCTATTAAATATAATAATACAGTGTTTCTCAACCTTGGCAGCTTTAAGATGTGTGGACTTCAATTCCCAGAATTCCCCAGCCAGCATACTTAAAGCTGCCAAGGTTGAGAAACACTGCAGTAATATCTCTCTTCTCCCTCTTCCTTTTGTCTCATGCTCATCTACTAAGCTTTTCCACCTTAGATTTTGCATACCATGGGTTCATCTATAACTGCGTCCATTAGACAATCTAGGGTCACTTTCACAATGTATGGAAATAACATTAATATTAATAATAATAACAACATATAATACTAATAATTCTTGATGGCATTACTATCTCCAGGAGGCCAAGATTGCTTGGCCTCTTTGAAGAGCTAGGTCCCATTTATTTTTCTAAATACTGGTCATTGCTATCTTTTGTTATTCCAATCTAGAATTCTCTACTCCAGCTATATATCCAGTTTCTGAAGTTGTGAGCAATCATTTGGACAAAATCGTGTGCAACATCTCTAGCTTGAAGGTGAGCGGCTCCGTCCCATCTAACATCAACATTTCTCTGAGCAGAGGTGGTAGTATCCTGAACAGTAGCAATGGAGAACCATCTGTGGAATACAACTTTGTGGCTAATTTAGAGCAGGATGACGGGGCTGAGATCCTCTGTGAGGCCAACCTCCTGGTGGGTTCACAAGAGCTGAGAAAAAATGCAACTCGAATTTTGAAGGTTGTGGGTAAGTTGCATTTATTCTGTGGCAGATTTCTTTTCCTTTAGGCTAGAAGGGATTATTTGTTATTAGATGTCATATTTCTCTCTGACAATTTGTACTGGCTTGGAAAATCTAGGGCTTGTCCTTGATAGTGAGATCAGCATTTAAGCAATCACATCAAACCCACCTTCCCTTCCCCTCCCTTCTCACAAAGAATGCTGAAGATTATTTCCTTCTTGTCTGCAAAACATTTTTGTCCCATTGCTGACTAAATAAATGAGTGTCAAGATTTCAGAAGCACCATACGTTTCTGCAGAAACTGTTCAGCATTCATGGAGTGACTATGTACCCCCAGGGCAAGGATGCTCTTGTCACATTATTTACACCAGATATTACTTGCCACCCTTGCCATAGTTGAATTGCTGGGGAGGCTAAGCTGTGGGAAACATCTTGGTTTCATTCTTGGAGTTCAGCACAGTGAAGTGAGAATAGGATGTGGCAGGCTGAGACCTTCTCTTCCACTTGATTAGTGTAATTTGGCAGAGGGAGCATGTAGCCAGCTTTGTAGCTTGTCCATGCTTGCGTCTGATGTCAAAGCTAGAGCTTCTTTAGTCCAGCGTTCTATAGGATCACACCCAATTGTTTTGCTTTGGGTACATTCTGGTAGACATTAGTTTCCCTAATGACTGGGTAATAATGGTGCTATACTGTATTGATCTTCTGGCCTGCCATCCATTACCAGGTTTGCTTTTTTCAGTGTAACACCTTATAATAACTTTATTTTTTATGAACGTGGGAATTTCACTGTCCAAGTATCCGTAGCAGGAGAAATGCTAGCAGTACTGAAGTCTGGCTAGTGTTCATCTCCCCCTTAACAATAATTAACTTACTTGCTTAAATATAGCCTACATATACTTCTTCTTTCATTATAAAAATGCCATCGCCAGCAGCACAAGGGTCATTGTTCAGAGGCTGTCTGTCCTAAAGTGCTTTATGAACTGACCATGAAACAAGATAATTACATGATCAGTTCATGAAGTGCTGTGGGAGAAGCATACTGTGAGTATATGGGGGAGTTCCACAGTAAATCTAAATAAATGTTTAGGATTCTCAGCCATCCTCTACATCTACAGTAAATCCCCTTTACTAAAAGATCTAGGGGTTCCCCCCCCCTGGATTTTTAATGACAAATCCTTATCAAAACAGAACAAAACAGAATATCTGATAGGAAAGTGGTGCCTGAAGAGTGGACAGAGAAATGGAGCAGTCTTGCTTGTATACATTTCTGTGCCATCAGTCAACGCTGTACATGAAATGGTAGACAAGATTTCTGTAACTCACCTCTTTGGTTTCTTCTTGCAGCTAAGCCTTATAATGTCAACATATCAGCAACTCATGTGACCTACAAAGTGGATGCAAACATTGTGGTGACATGTGATGCTAAAGGAAAACCCCATCCAGAATTTTCCTGGGATCTTCCCCCCAAAGCTGATGTGGAGTTCTCAAACGGCAATAAGACTGTAACAATTCGTTCAGCTAAGGAGTTCCATAATGGGACTTACCGTTGCCTAGCCCATAATGTTTACGGCAAGAATTCAGCACAGATTGACATTGTCTTTGAAGGTAGGATGAATGTTTTTATTTTTCAGATTTGCACATTTCTCCTTCTTTTACTTATATTCATGTTTAATATTTACAATTAAAAATTTGACTGGCAAATTTGCAGGTGCTGGGCAGTAGTGAGGTGGTAATTCTCCAGAGGAGCTTTCACTGGCCTAGTGTTCTCCTGATGTGTGGGGAACACCAATAATTCTGAACCCACAAGCTGAAGGTTGTCATGTTTGGGGAATATGGGTGTTGAAATCCAGCACATCTGGATGGCACCACGTTGGGAAGAGTGCTCTGGAGAAACATCTCAGGAATTTCAAGGGAGATCAATATATAGTAAAACTGGCCACATTCTGAGAGGGAAAGATTGACTTCCCTACTCTGTCCTGGTCAGCGTGAGTTGCTATGAATAAATGTGAGAGGTACTGAAGCTCCCAATCTCTGGAAGAATGTTCTAAAAAAGGGAAAAGCAGCTTCACATAGACATGGCCTCCTGGCTTCCATGTAGTATCATCCAACTGCGATTGAATGGTTGGTTGCCCTGGATTTTGTCTCTCTAGTCTATTTCTTCCACATTTTAAAGGGACAGGGAGAGAAGAGAAGTGTTCTCATCATGAGACCCTGGGAGGAGACCATTCCTGACAGCAGATATTGGTCCCATAAGAACCATAGCACTGGTGCTATTAATCTGCGCCATAAAGCACTGGAGAGTCACTTCTCAAGGAGGCTTTAGCAGAAGTGTCCTGTGATGGAATGTCTCCAAGGGCTCATCTAATTCAGCATCAGTTTTCATCTACTGCTTCCAGGAAGACCACAAACAGACCACGAGAGCCCTTTAAGCCCATCCCTGCTGCTTGTCCCCAGCGGCAGGGGACATATTGCCTCAGAAGCTGGAGACAGCAGTCTTACCAGCTCTGTGGTTTCCTCAGTCGCAGAATGAAATGGATTCTTGATCCAGTTGGTCAGAGAAATGTCAGCGAAACAGCAAAGTGCAATTACACACATGCAGAAAGTCAGCAAACGCTTCTATAACCATCTCAGGTCCAAGCCATCTCTTAATGTTCTATTGCAGGGACGTCTCGCACCTGGGTTATAGTCCCAGTGATGATGGTGTTAGTGTTGGGTTTAATCATCATTGTTGGTGTCTGGTACTTTTGCCAAAAATGACCATTTTAACAGAGGGCGGATCGGGATTCCTTTGTGATACGGAGGCAGAATTTGCAACCGATCCCTTTCCTGACCAGCCACAGCAGAAACCAGGTTGAGAAGGAATCTTTGTTCTCATTCACAAGTCTACACAGCAGCAGGGACAGAAGTTGGATGATCTTCTCTATGGAGCCTGATCAACATTCATCTGCTGATGGAACCAGAAAATTTTCCTCTGAGCAGCCAAGAGCCTTTGTAGGAACTGGAATGTGTGCCAAACCAAAGGAAGAAGCTGAATAGAAGCAAAACCTCTATCAGACATGAGATTTAGCTACCTGGGAGCCTTTTATTCGGAAATAAAAAAGTGTTTCTCATCCTTAGAGCTGGGGATCATATATATAAGGGTGATACCTGCTGAAATCTCAGAATGTGAATGAGATTCCCAGTTACTGCAGGTAGGGTTCTTTATTCGTTCCCAAGTTTACAAAAATTTGAATAATGTAAGCAAATTAACATAAATCACACATTTTTCAACTCCCTATTGGATGTAGGTTGTTATATTCAATATAACATAAAATTTTGAATTGGCTAAAGTTTATAAACAGTTCTACTTTGTCCCTCTTCCCTAATGCTTTGCTGCAGCTTATACAGGCAGCTCTGTGTTCAATTAATAAGTAAAGGTTATAGAAGTTCACATCTTTCATTAAAATAATTTTAGCCTTTGGCTGCAATCTTATGCAAAATACCAGGGAAGTGAAACTAAAAATTATGACTGCCTATTTTTCAGTTGTCTGCATTTATGGATGTTTTTGTTTTCATTCTGCTTCCATCAATAAAAATACCTTGATTTCAACGATTTTAGACTTGTGGAAGTCTGTACACTTGCTCGCAACTGGGGGCTCTGCTTAAAAAAAAAAGGCCTACTTAAATTGCAGAAACGTATCAGTGATGGTGACTTTTTTGCAAATGGGAGGTTTGTGAGGTGTGCCTGGGTATCCACTGGAGAAGAGGAAAGCAGTTTGGTCAAGCTAATCAAGGACAATCACTTGTCTGGGGGAAAAGTTTCACTGATGGTTTGTGATCATTGAAGACCAGAGTGCTATCTCAAGGATCAATGGAGTACCGGTGATGGGATGAAATCTCCAGGTGGCTGGGGCTGAAATGTTGGGTACTTTTTGTATTTTGGGAAGATCTTTTAAGGCAAATGAAGTGATCAAATCCTAACAGAAGCTCAACACATATTTTAGCCTTTATTTTCAGCTCTTAAAAATCGAGCATTTGTGTTGCCCAGATTGAGGTGTTCCAAAATGGGGCTGGGGCAGGCCATATGTGGCTCACGGGTTCGCCATTTCTGATTGACTCATACTCTCAGGGCACATTCAAACGTTAAACACGAAGCCTGTCGCTAAAGGACAAGTAAATTGCATCGCTGATGCCTCTTCCTTGCATTTCCATTGAAAGACTCTCAATCAGAAGAACTTTTTTGGGGCGGGGGGTGGCTGCTGCTTGCCAGTTGTGGAGAACCATAGCCTATAACCAGAACTAGCTCAGAAGTGAAAAAAGGAATAGACAGACCAGCTGACTGGATCACATCTCTGATAAAGAAAGCATTTAAAGAAAAAGGAGGTAACTTTAATGTGCAAGGCCGTAATTAGCATTAGTCAGTTGTGGTATCAGCTCCTTCTTGGTCAAGAAACCGCCAAAGGCCTCTTTTCCACATCAAGTTTAGACAGAGAAAAGTTGCCATCTTCCCCAGCCACATGTCACATCTTAAACGAAATCAGTCTTTTTCCAGGAAAAAGGCAAAGCTCCTTTAAGGAGTTGCATTCAGGCCCCTTCATGCTCCAAAGCATCTTATGCCTTTGACTCCAAAGGGCAGTATGGCCCTAATAAGGACGATGAACAGGAACGCAGTCCAGTCCAGTATAGTTTTCATTTGCCTTGCATGGGTTTGCCACACGATGGAGCTATACTGTCACAGGAAACTCAGCGTACATCCCTAGTTGTGTATGAAGTACAATTCTGGTGAATGATTCAGTGTGACTCTAAGGGACTTTCCCTGTTGTTCTCCAGAGTGCTGGCACCAATGTCTGCCACTGATAGCTAATTACTGTTTCTAGTTTGAGTGGTTTATGTTGAAACCTCTTATCCGGAAGGTCCCTGGTTGGGGAAACCCATCACAGGCTGAGGTACTTCCCTTAGCACAGGGACATTTGGCTGAGGGAAGAAGGAGTTTTTTGTAGATAAGCAGAGATGAATTAGGAGATGACAAACAGCCAGGAGCCCTAGCTGGACAAGTGTTTCTTATCACCTTTCTTAGACCCTCTTTATGGATTTTATGGAAAATTATGGAATTTTCTTTCTGTAGTCCATTTTCCCTCAGGTTCTTGTACTGTATTACAAGTTTCTTTGTTTATTATAGGGTCTTTTTAATATTTGTCCACCACATGATCACTTTTGCAGTATGAATACCGAATCAGATCCTGATTCCTGAATCTGCAAAAGTTCCTCCACTTAGTTTCTCTGGCAGGTAAGATGTTTTCAGATGGTGGCTCTGTTGTTGTTGTTTAGTCGTTAAGTCGTGTCCGACTCTTCGTGACCCCATGAACCATATTGCGCCAGGCCTTCCTATCTTTCACTGCCTCCCTGAGTTTGCTCAATTTCATGCTCATTGCTTCAGTGATGCTATCTAGCCATCTCATCCTCTGCCGTCCTCTTCTCCTTTTGCCTTCCATCTTTCCCAGCATCAGGGTCTTTTCCAAAGAGTCCTCTCTTCGCATTAGGTGACCAAAGTATCTGAGCTTGAGCTTCATTATCAATCCTTCCAATGAGCAATCAGAGTTGATTTCCTTTAAGATTGACTGGTTTGACCTCCTAGCAGTCCAGGGGACTCTTAAGAGTCTTCTCCAGCACCACAGTTCAAAGGCATCAATTCTTCGGCGTTCAGCCTTCTTTATGGTCCAGCTCTCACAGCCATACATTACTACTGGAAAAACCATAGCTTTGACTATGCGGATCTTTGTCGGCAAGGTGACGTCTCTGCTTTTTAATATGCTATCTAGGTTTGCCATAGCTTTCCTCCCAAGGAGCAAGCGTCTTTTAATTTCATGGCTGCAGTCTCCGTCTGCGGTGATCTTGGAGCCCAAATAAATGAAGTCTGTTACTGCTTCCATTTCTACCCCTTCTATTTGCCAGGAATTGATGGGTCCAGATGCCATGATCTTAGTTTTTTTTAATGTTGAGCTTCAAGCCAGCTTTCGCACTCTCCTCTTTCACCCTCATCAAGAGGCTCTTTAGTTCTTCTTCACTTTCTGCCATTAGGGTGGTATCGTCTGCATATCTGAGGTTATTGATGTTTCTCCCTGCAATCTTAATTCCGGCTTGTGATTCTTCCAGCCTGGCATTTCTCATGATGTACTCTGCATATAGGTTAAATAAGCAGGGTGACAGTATACAGCCTTGTCGTACTCCTTTCCCTATTTTGAACCAATCGGTTGTTCCATGACCGGTTCTAACTGTTGCTTCTTGGCCCGCATACAGATTTCTCAGGAGACAGGTAAGGTGGTCTGGTATCCCCATCTCTTTAAGAATTTGCCACAGTTTGTTGTGATCCACACAATCAAAGGCTTTTGCATAGTCAATGAAGCAGAAGTAGATGCTTTTCTGGAACTCTCGTGCTTTCTCCATGATCCAGCGAATGTTGGCAATTTGATCTCTAGTTCCTCTGCCTCTTCGAAACCCAGCTTGTACATCCGGTAGTTCTCGGTTCACGTACTGCTGAAGCCTAGCTTGTAGGATTTTGAGCATAACCTTGCTAGCATGTGAAATGAGTGCAATTGTGCGATAGTTTGAGCATTCTTTGGCATTGCCCTTCTTTGGAATTGGAACGTAAACTGACCTTTTCCAATCCCGTGGCCACTGTTGCGTTTTCCAAACTTGCTGGCATATTGAGTGCAGCACTTTAACAGCATCGTCTTTTAGTATTTTAAATAACTCAGCTGGAATACTGTCATCTCCACTAGCTTTGTTGTTAGCAATGCTTCCTAAGGCCCACTTGACTTCACTCTCTAGGATGTCTGGCTCAGGGTCAGTGACCACACCAGCATGGACATCAGGGACATTAAGATCTTTCTTGTATAGTTCTTCTGTGTATTCTTGCCACCTCTTCTTAATCTCTTCTGCTTCTGTTAGGTCCCTGCCTTTTTTGTCCTTTATCATGCCCATCTTTGCACTAAACGTTCCTTTGATATCTCCAATTTTCTTGAAGAGATCTCTAGTCTTCCCCATTCTATTGTTTTCTTCAATTTCTTTGCATTGTTCATTTAAGAAGGCCTTCTTATCTCTCCTTGCTATTCTCTGGAAATCTGCATTCAGTTGCTTATATCTTTCCCTTTCACCCTTGCTTTTCGCATTCCTTCTTTCCACAGCTATTTGTAAAGCCTCATCAGACAGCCATTTTGCTTTCTTGCATTTCTTTTTCTTTGGGATGGTTTTAGTTGCTGCCTCTTGTACAATGTTACAGACCTCCGTCCATAGTTCTTCAGGCACTCTGTCTACCAAATCTAATCCTCTAAATCTATTCATCACCTTCACTGTGTACTCACATGGAATATGATCTAAGTCATACCTGAGTGGTCTAGTGGTTTTCCCTACATTCTTCAATTTAAGCCTAAATTTTGCAGTAAGAAGCTCATGATCTGAGCCACAGTCAGCTCCTGGTCTTGTTTTTGCCGTCTGTATAGAGCTTCTCCATCTTTGGCTGCAAAGTATGTAATCAATCTGGTTTCGGTATTGACCATCTGGTGATGTCCATGTGTAGAGTCGTCTCTTGTGTTGTTGGAAAAGGGTGTTTGCTATGACTAGCTTGTTCTCTTGACAGAACTCTATTAGCCTTTGCCCTGCTTCATTTTGTAGTCCAAGGCCAAACTTGCCTGTTATTCCGATTACTCCTTGACTTCCTACTTTAGCATTCCAATCCCCTATGATGAAAAGGACATCTTTTTTTGGTGCTAGTTCTAGAAGGTCTTGTAGGTCTTCATAGAACTGGTCAACTTCAGCTTCTTCGGCATCAGTGGTTGGGGCATAGACTTGGATTACCGTGATGTTGAATGGTTTTCCTTGGATACGCACTGAGATCATTCTGTCGTTTTTGAGGTTGTACCCCATTACTGCCTTTCCCACTCTCTTATTGACTATGAGTGCAACTCCATTTCTTCTAAGGGTTTCTTGCCCACAGTAGTAGATATAGTGGTCACCTGAATTAAATTCACCCATTCCCGTCCATTTCAGTTCGCTGATTCCCAAGATGTCGACGTTCAATCTTGTCATCTCATGTTTGACCACATCCAGCTTGCCTTGGTTCATGGATCTTACATTCCACGTACCTATACAATATTGTTCTTTACAGCATCGGACCTTCTTTTCGCTTCCAGATACATCCACAGCTGAACGTCCTTTCGGCTTTGGCCCAGCCGCTTCACTCTTTCTGGAGCTACTTGGAATTGCCCTCCGCTCTTCCCCAGTAGCATATTGGACACCTTCCGACCTGAGGGGCTCATCTTCCGGCGTCATATCTTTTAGCCTTTTAACATTGTCCATGGGGTTTTCTTGGCAAGGATACTGGAGTGGGTTGCCATTTCCTTCTCCAGTGGACCACATTTTGTCAGAACTCTCTGTCATGACCTGTCCGTCTTGGGTGGCCCTGCACGGTATAGCTCATGGCTTCACTGAGTTACACAAGCCCCTTCGCCACGACAAGGCAGTGATCCATGAAGGGGATGGTGGCTCTAATCAGGCTTATTTTCTTTGGGGTGACAGATTACTGGAGAATTATGTTTTTGCAATAGTTGCATTTTGTATCTCTCTTTCTACACACACACACACACACACACACACATTTCTAGTAGTTGTCTGACTTGCATAGCAAAAAAAAAAAAAGAGTTTGATGGCTTTTTAAAGAGTAAGAACATTTTTTTCCTAAATGTTCATGGATTATAGTCTACTATCACAGATAGATGGAGCCTGGTGCTGAGAATAGAGTATCATAAGTACTCATGTGCACATACACCCAGGAAGAAAGAGAAGCAAGGGGAACGGTAATAAGAGAAACGAGAGATAGGATGGATCAGAGGTTTTCAAACTTTTACAAGGCACAGAACTTGTTAGTTAATGAAAAAAAATTCCTGGAACCCCTGATCAAGAGGCAGAACTCTGACCTTGATACTCAATTCTTTTATCTGTATGATCTATTTAGAATATTCTTTCAAAACTATCTAATAATAAAGAAAATAAAACAAAAAGGAACGCTTCCACAGAACAGTTTGAAATACCCTAGGATAGACGTTGTTCCTTCCTAAAGCAAGAGTTAGATAGGATACATGGATTAGGGTTTCTGAGAAAGCCATTACAACTTGGCTTGGGGGTTGTTTAATGTAACTGACAATCCTGACATATATGTATATGTGTTATTGGTTATTATCACTGCAATTTTGTTTTTTGCTTTCCTTTCAGCTTGATTTACAGATATTGGGTAGGTATGCCACTCAGCAAGTAGAGTGGAATATAAGCCCAATAAATAAACAAATAATGTAGATATTTTCACCGATACGTTAATTAATATGTAATGTGATAAGAAGATGGTCTCTGTAATCCATGAGAACTGGTGTTAAATATTGTGAAGCATTTTAGCTCAGCTGTTTCTTGATGAAATTGGTCTTCATCATCCCTTTCTTAAAAGTTGCCACCTTGATTTCAGTGGTAGAGAAATATAACCCCCTCCAATTGTTTTGGATATTGTTATTCTGGAGGTCAGATTTGTGCTCATTGATTCCCTGGGAGGCTGACCAGTTGGACAAAGTCAAGTCCAAGTGGCGTTGTTGATCGATTACCACCTATACCAGGTTGGGGGGTGAGCAAGTATATGTGTGCTTAATAAAACTACCCACTGTAGCATCAGAAAACCAGCATAGTGATTATGCAGTAATAAATGTGTTCATCTTTCAGGATCCTTCATGCACTTTGTGATCTCTGTGTGTGTATGCAAAAAGATAAAGTGCATACACAAGGGCAAACAACATTGTGCTATCCTCCATCAAAGCCCTCCATCATTAAGGACTCTTCAGTTATTTATTTTTTATTTATTTATAAATCAAATTTATATCACCACCCAACTCCCCCCCACAAGGAGGGACTCTGGGCGGTTCACAACCAAACAGTTAAAACCAATAAAAATGTAAATAGTACAGCATAAATACAATTATTAATTATGATCAAATCCAAGTGATGGTGGTATTATTTCAGCCTGTGACCAGATAATATTGGTCAGGTAGGACTAGGGAACCAGCCATCCCCAAAACTGACCATCCCCATCCCCACCCCATGCATAATAACAAAACCAGATCTTCAGTTTCTTTCTGAAGTTAACCTTCTCTTTCTGTCTGCCCCATCACATCATGGTCTTATCTCAAAAACTTCCATGCATCTGATTTCAAGTCTATTTAAATGAGTGGTATTGTTGTTCTCTCTTCCGCTGTGCAACAAATGAGATTTCTCTGTAATGTATTCACACTTGATTTCTCTTGCATATCTTTTATGTATTATTTCCTGGAAGTATTTCTAAAGGAAAAAGAAATGATTCATGTAAAAGGATTAGCCAACCTGGGAATGTTGGTGGAATATTTGTAAGTTTAAAATAAAACTTACCAGAGGGTCAAAGTTTCCTATATACATTCCAAAGATTTTTTTTTTTTTCTGATAGTCAAGAACTTGCCAAATATAAGAAATGGTTCTTCCTCTTCTCCTTTTGTTTGGTTTCCATTTCCATCAAGTGATACAAGAGACTGAACTGCATCCGATTCTCAGAATGAAGAAGTATTTCTGGATCAGGCCCCTTGTTACGCACAGACATTGCAGTTATTAGAAAGTAGTTCTCCAAGTTAGTTTTCAATCCAGCTGGAAATCTACAGTAGGAGTATCAGTGATAGTATTTTTATTTCATATGCAGCAAGGTCTGTAGTGCTCTTGTCAAAAGGAAGAAAGCAGAGTCACAGCACAAAGACTTAAGCTCTTCCCCTTTTGTCTGTGTGTGTGCATTGGGTCAACACACGTAGGAAAGCAGTGGAACTTGCGTTGCGTTGGCACAACACTGCTTTTGTCATTTGCTTCCCCTTGATTCTCTGCCCCCCCCCCCCCCCCCCCACCAAATACCTCTGTCGGTACGCCCTTATATCTCAGTTCAGGACAAGATCTATTCTCCACAACCACCTCCTTGTGAAGCAGACTGTGCTGAGAGAGAGTGACTGGACCAGAGTCATCCAGGGAGCTTCCATGGCTAAGAGTAGCCCACCGCCTGCATGACTGCACTATCCTGAGTCTCATAGATATGTACCACATTAAGCCATTGGCCCAAACCAGGACATATGAAGCCTAGACTCTGCCACATAGACGTGGAAAGGCCCATACAGTGCAAAAACTTGCCTTAAATGGCCATTTGTGGGGAGGGGATGTCTGTTGTACCCCAATATCCATGAAACCTGAATATAATTTATGTCATTTGTACATCTACACGGTTATGATAAAAATGCACACAAATGATATAGCAGGATGCAGACCCAAGAACTGTCCAAACAAATGTCAGAAACAACTGGTTTGTGTGTTATTTGGAGGGTGAAGTTCATTTGAGTCCTTTGCATCCGAAAGCTGCGACATTGAGGTTTCTCTGTATGTTTTTATGCTATTGGCTAAAGTTTATTAATTAATTAATTTATTAAATAAATTTATATAGCCACCCATCTCACCAAAAGTGACTCTGGGCGGTGTACAATAAGATAAAAACAAATATAAAAATAATATTAAAAAATATAAAAACCACATTAATAAATATCATAAAAACCAAGATATAAACCATAGGGGAGGGAGAATAAAAATGGCCCTCTCAACAATGGAGCCATCTAAGCTTCCCTGGGACCCCCAGGCCTGGGGACATAACCAGGTCTTGAGGACCTTCTGGAGTAGCAAAAGGGATGGTGCTAAATCTAATCTTGGGAGGAAGGATATTCCGTAAGGTGGGTGCCACAGCAGAGAAGGCATGTCTCCTGGCACCCAACAAATGCAGGTCCCTGGCCGATGGTACCCGCAACATGCCTTCTCTGTGAGATCTGATGGTGTAGGCTGATATAACTGGGGAGAGGCAGTCCCTCAAGATAGCCCGGTCCCATGCCATGAAAGGCTTTAAAGGTTAAAACCAGCACCGTGAATTGGACCCAGAAGCAGACTGGCAGCCAATGCAGCTCGTGGAGCAGAGGTGTTACATGTGCTGTTCTCGGAGCATACATAACTGCCCGTGCTGCCACATTCTGTACCAGCTGAAGCTTCCAGATACTCTTCAAGGGCAGCCCCATTGCAGTAGTCCAATATGGAGGTGACTAAGGCATGAGTGACTGTGAGCTTGTGATAAACTGTAAGGTTGTGATACCTGTGTGGATTGAATGCCCAATTTAACTGGAAAAAAATCATTTTACTTGCCAGGGAGGAAATATATCACTATATAAAGCCATCTTACAGAGAAAAAGGCTGAAGCAGACCATTTTGGGATCACAAGTCTTTTCCAGCCCCCTACTTACTTTATTAAGAAGGCATAGCATCTCCTTTTATCAGTCCCAGATTTCCTTATATTTCATTTTAATGGGTGATTCAGATGTTAACCCTGTGTGAGAGGAGAACTTCTTGCTGTCCATGTATTCCAGACCATACATGATTTTATATACCTCCATTGTGTCTCATCTCATGTACCCCAGTGCTGTTATCTTTTCTTGTAGGAGAGATGCTCTAGTTCCCTGATTATTTTGGTTACTTTTACTCTTTGCACCTTTTGCAGCTCTACAATAGCTTTTTTGAAATGTGATGACCGGATGTGGATTAAAATTCTGTTAACGTTCTAGACTGAATGGTGACATTCAAATTGATACCCTTCCAACACTGATGTACGTATTTCAGACCCTTCCTGTAAACATATCACATAAAAATTTCTCAAGCAGACAGACATGCAATTAATTCATTAAGCCAAAGAGCAGCAGCAATAATTTATGTATATCTAGGAAAAAAAATTATCATATTTGAAATTACATTTTCAAGGAGCACATTAGCTCACACCTTTCCTTTTAGTTTGGAAGGCGTAGCAAAATGCTGACATTGGCCATTATTTTAACATATTTGCTTTCTTTTCTTTTTTAAAGGAGTCTTGTAGAATGTATTAAATTAATATGATACCCATTTGAAGCAGAAGGATTTTGAGGTTCGGGTGGGTATGTCCCCCTTAATCTCCCCAATAGTACATTCTTGGTTTTATAATCAAGACAGTACAGTAGAATTTTAGCATGGAAAGAAAAAGGATTAGAAGAAAAAGAGATTTCTCTAAAAATTCCACCCTTCATATTACAACGGAGAGAGTGAGAGTACAACACTTAGGCTAAATAATACTCCAGTTACAGCATCAGCTGAACTCATTGGTACAAAGCAGAACAGTAATAAATTTAGTTAAACTCTGCCTTTCATACTTTGAGAACTTAATTATTACTCTTTCTTAAGAACAGGGGTGTCAATGGAGGGGGGGACGGGGGAGGGGGGAGAGAAGTCCAAAAAGTGAAGTTGGTGGTGGTGACCTGGCTCATTCTCTATGCATGTCACTTGTGCAGATCTTCAGTCATGTTGTTGTGGCTGCCATCTTTAATTATTTCACACACACACACACACACACACACTGCAGGTATCTCTGCTTTAGAACTTAATGGCATGGTTTCTGAGATCTATAAATGTTAGAAAAACAAACAGATAATTTTACTTGAAAAAAGTGTGGGAAATCTGGATAGGCATCTAGATAATATTATATGGGCTGTCTTTATGATAGCTAAAAAAAATTCTTTCAACTTGAGTACAAGAGGTATTAAGCTTTTTTATTATTGCCATTTAACCCAAATAATATTATATATGCCACATAAATATCCAGGATTTGTGAGAGATCTACAAGAGACATTTTTTTCACTTCTGGTGTACATGTGATTAATGTTTCAAAATTTGGGGAGGATGTTTTTGATGAAATAAGCCTTGTGACTACACAAAAGACTGAATACACTCCAAGGTTAAATTTGGTACATATATTCAGTGATCAGAATGAAAAACAGCAAACTACAAAAGGGGTTATATTCTTTCTGATGTTAGCTAAACAAATTATTGCTCAGCATTGGAAATCACTGGGTAATCTTTCAGTTCAAATGTAGCTGGAGAAGAACTACTTGAAAGGTTTTTTTAAATGCTGGAGAGACAAAATGGAGAAATATATCTTTATAAAAATGGTGTGATTTTGTTAAGTGAGCAATAAATTCTTTAAAGATTATCAGGATTTGTAGAAAAAATGACAGATTTCTACTGAATATGAAACAGATGTATAAATAACATTATACTGGATGTATAAATATAGACTCCACAATGATATAAAACTAATCATCCTCCTCCTCCATTGGGGGATACCATCTTGAATGAATATATAAAAATTTCCCTCTCACCCCTTATGGGTGGTACATGTCTTCCTCAATCTCGGGTCCTCTACCAGAGGCCTGGGAGTTTGAGGGTTCTGCGCAGTATCTGAGCTGTTCCTAGCACTGCACTCTTCTGGACAGAGAGCTCTGATGTTGTTCCTGGGATCTGTTTGAGCCATTCTCCCAGCTTAGGAGTCACAGCCCCGAGTGCTCCTACCACCACTGGGACCACTTTGGCCTTGACTTTCCACATCCTCTCTATTTCCTCCTTCAGGCCCTGGTACTTCTCCAGCTTCTCATGCTCCTTCTTCCTGATGTTGCTGTCACTTGGCACTGCTACATCTATCACTACCGCTGTCTTCTGGTCTTTGTCTACTACCACGATGTCTGGTTCATTAGCCAGTACCCGCCTGTCCGTCTGGATCTGGAAGTCCCACAGGATCTTAGCCCTGTTATTCTCCACGACCTTCTGTGGAATCTCCCATCTGGACTTGGGGGGGTCTAGCTCATATGCTGTGCAGATGTTCCTGTACACAATGCCAGCTACTTGGTTGTGCCGTTCAGTGTATGCTGTTCCTGCCTGCATCTTACACCCTGCCACTATGTGTTGGGCTATCTCTGAGGCCTCTTTGCACAATCTGCACCTTGCGTCCTGTCTAGTGTGGTAGACCCCTGCTTCTATGGATTTGGTGCTTAGTGCCTGTTCTTGTGCTGCTATGATCAGTGCCTTAGTGCTGTCTTTTAGTCCGGCCCTTTCCAGCCACTGATAGGATTTCCCAATGTCAGCCACCTCAGCTATCTGTCGATGGTACATCCCATGCAGGGGCTTGTCTTGCCATGGTATTTCCTCCGCTTGAACTTCTTCCCATGTCTGCTGCTGCCTGAGGCATTCTCTCAGCAGCTCATCTTTGGATGCCATCTTACTGATGTACTCCTGGATACTCTGGGTTTAGTCCAGGATAGTGGCTTTGACACTCATCAGACCCCGCCCGCCCTCTTTGCGGCTGGTGTAGTCTCTGGGTGTTGGACTTGGGGTGGAAACCTCCGTACATTGTGAGGAGCTTCCGGGTCTTCACATCGGCAGCCTCCATGTCTTCCTTTGGCCAGCTCACTATACCGGCAGGATATCTGATGACTGGCAGGGCGTACATTTGATGGCATGGATCTTGTTCTTCCCATTGAGCTGGCTCTTCAGGACCTGTCTTATCCTTTGGTGGTACTTGGATGTTGCTGTCTTCCTTGCCTCCTCCTCATGGTTCCCATGTGACTGTGGGACACCAAGGTATTTATAGCTGGTCTCTATGTCTGCTATGTGGCCCACAGGTAGTTCCACTCCATCGGTCTTAACTACCTTCCCTCTCTTTACTATCATCCTGCCACGCTTCTCCAGTCCGAATGACATCCCAATGTCCTCGCTGTAGATCCGTGTCAGGTGGATCAGTGAGTCGATGTCTCGTTCACTCTTAGCATACAGCTTGATGTCATCCATGTAGAGGAGGTGACTGATGGTGATTCCACTCTTGAACTTGTACCCATATCCAGACCTTGTGATTATCTGGCTGAGGGGGTTTAAGCCTATGCAGAACAGCAGTGGGGACAGTGCATCACCTTGGTATATGCCACACTTGATGGCCACTTGTGCGAGCTGTCTTGAGTTGACTTCCAGTGTTGTCTTCCACAGTCCCATTGAGTTCTTGAGGAAGGTCCTTAGTGTCCTGTTGACTTTGTATAGCGCCAGGCATTCACAGATCCATGTGTGCAGCACTGAGTCATAGGCTTTCCTGTAGTCAATCCAGGCTGTGCTCAGATTGGTCTGCCTAGACCTTGAGTCTCGGGCGACTGCTCTATCTATGAGTAACTGGTGTTTTGAGCCTCTGGTGTTGTTCCCAATGCCCTTCTGAGCTGTGCTCATGTACTGGCCCATATGGTCTTGTAGCTTGGCAGCTAGGATGCCTGATAGAACTTTCCATGTTGTGGGGAGGCAGGTTATTGGCCGGTAGCTGGATGGTGCTGTTCCTTTGTGAAGGTCTTTCATGATCAGCACTGTCCTTCCTTGTGTTAGCCAGTCTGGGTGGGAGCCTGCTGCTAGCAGTTGGTTCATCTGTGCTGCTAGGCGTTCATGCACTGCTGTTAGTTTCTTTAGCCAGTAGGTGTGGATCATGTCCAGGCCAGGTGCTGTCCAGCTTTTCATATTCTTGACCCGCTGTTGGATGTCTGCTACTGTGATGGTGACTGGTTCCTGTTCTGGGAGATTGCTGTGGTCTGCTTTCAGGTCTTGCAGCCACTTTGCACTATATGCAAAATATATATATATATTCAGATTGACAGGCTAATAACTTCACGTCATTGCCTCTATTTGAGTTCATCTCATTCTCCTCCTGAAGAGGCAGTTCAAACTCAGGCACCAGCCTAACATACACTGGAGTGGAGGCAAAAGCGAATAATCATTTCCGTTTCTCTGAAATTTCCCTGTCCTCTTTAAGCACCCCCTTAGTGCTTCAGTTGCCTAGTGGCCTAACGGTCTCCTTGTTTGGTTTCCTGTTTAGAATATATGTAAGTAATCGTTATTATCACCTTAATATGCTTTGCCACTCCTTTGCATAACAACAACAACAATGTACGTTCTGTTGATTGCTTGGAGTCTTCCAAGCCTTTCACTGTTTAAAGAAAATCTTCTTGCTGCTAAAGGCTTCTCTGACCTTGTTTACTCACCATTGTGGACTGTCCTGGTCTTGGGAGGATAGAGTTTAGCTTCTGTCAGGGTTGTTTTGAAGAATCTCCAAGCTCTCTGGAGAAATGTGAACCTCTTGATTTCCTTCCAGCTTTCTTTTTGCCAGCTTCTTTCTTAACTGAATTCTGTTGGGTTTTTTCCCCCCAGTCAAATGTGACACCGTGTTGGACTTTTTTGTCAGTAATTTACATGTATTATGATCACCTTTAATAAATCAAATGATCAGTGGACATTGGACTTCCCACGGATGGGTTTAATGGATACTTGGGATTAAGTCTTCAATTACATTACAATGAGACGTTGTAGTAGGAAAGCCGTGTTAGCCTAGGTGACAAAAAACATCAGGAGTCTGACAGCACCTTTTCCAAATAAATAGATAAATAATTAAAGTGTGTTAGTTGAAAAAGGTGCTGTCGGACTCCTTCTGATTTATTGCCTCTAACTGGCTATTTAACAAGCTTCTAAGACAAAGACAATCATTTACAGTTTAGCCTTTAGCCTAACCCAATGCCTGATTCTGTGAAAAGAGAATGTGATGTTCTTCCTAGACATTTTTATGGAGAAATAAATAAGATCTTATCAAGGAACAAAGGCAAATTGGAAGTTCTCTTCTAAGGCTACCAAGATACTGGATTATGGCAAGGACAACAAGAGGCTTGGGTCCTTATTTTACTTGAGATAATGTCCCTTTCATCTATTTTGTTTGATGTTTTTTGATATGTAGGCCTGGCCCAGGATATTTGGAAGCTTTTGACAGGGAAATAGTCCCCTTTTCTTGAAGACAGAATACAACTTGTGGTGCAAAAAAAATGTGAACAAACTCCATGGACAATTCTTCAGTGTTTGTTGCATACAGGTTGCAACTTGAACTGCGTCAGCTATTCTGTGGAGAAAAATAAGAACATGAAAAATGTGTTCTGAGTTTCCCCAATGCCAAAAGAGTGCCAGATGCTGCCTGGAAGTGAATCAGTTTTTCAAACTGGCAAAAGAACAACAGTGAACACAAGAGAGAGATCAAAGTATTGAGAAATAATTTGAGGAAATGAGGTTGAGGGGGAGGTGCAAAGAAGTAGATCTTGAAGGAGCATTAGAATGAGTCTTGAGGAAAACAAAGGAATAAATTATTATCCTTTATTTTGGAACTGAGTTTACTGGTCTACCCCAGTTTGATTTTTCTTTAGTTTTATTACTCAAATTCAACTTCATGAAAGTTCCTTCCTTCCTTTCTTTTGTTCCTGTGTTTCCTAGACAGCTTAATTGTGAAGGGTATACAATTTGGAGTCCTTCAGACATTTTGGAACTCCAGTTTCCATCAGCCCCCAGCACCATGGTGAATGATAAGGCATGGTGTGGAACTGCCATTCAAAACTTACTCAGAGGCATCCATGATGTGTGTGTGTGTGTGTGTGTGTGTGTGTGTTAAAATGTCAAGATGGCAGCCATGACTGTGCTATTGATTATTAGAACTTTTCAACTCTAGAGAACTTAAAATATATCCAACCCATGATATCTAATTAATTGTACCAACATTTTAGAAAAATATCAATTTAACCTCATATAAAGAGTGGAACAGTAAAACTGGGCAAATAATACACTTAGTGAAAATCAGTGAGACAGGTTTAGAGCATGTAGGCAGGAAAACAGAAGATTCTGCAATCAAGGGAATCCATGTCTGAAATACCAAAAAGTAAGTGATAATGTGGAAGTTACCTATCTTTGTCTGAAGACTGACGTCTTCAGAGCCTCCAGGGAATCCATTGTTTTAGTAATTAAGTGTTCTTTCAGTTGGAGATACTTTTTTCCCAAAGTTAGGCAATAAAATGAATAGGATGGAGTGAGGACTTTATGAAGTAATGTCTTTTGTCTGGCATGGCGTCTACATTTAAATAGAAAGATGTACGTTGAGAAATACAGCAGAGTTAATTTAAGGAAATAAAGATCACAGAGGAGACAGAAATTAGCCCCTCTTTAATCCTTCTTCCTCTCCAGTATCCTGATACTGGAGGTACCTTATTTACAGCAGCTCAGAAACTCAGAGTGGTGCTGGGGCATCCACAAGGGGATTAAAACAGCCAAGATGGGGACCGTAACTACTATGTCAGTGTTGTCCAAACTTGGCCACTTTAAGATGAGTGGACTTCAACTCCCAGAATTCCCCAGCCAGCATGTACTATGTGATTAAAGCCCTCCCCCCCTTTAAATGCGTGTTGTGGTTGTTGCGCTTGCCATCTTGACTTTTTAAACCCCTTATCTTATCTTTTCTAACATAATTTACTCTTGGATATTTTTTCTACAGCATTTACATCGAATCTTGAAACCGAAAATATCTGTAGAACTACATCTACTTTAATAATCTGTCTGGAAATTCTTCTGTGCAAAAGAGAATCACTCTTATTCTGAAATAAGCAGACTTGTTTTACTAACTGTAAAGCAAGCAGCTTAATGAAGCACTGGATCTCCTCTCCAACCACTATGAATTCTAGCCATCAGGTTCTCTCTGGTTTCTGAAATTTCATCAGAGTTTGGCTGCCCACATTCTTTCAAGTACACTGATGCAGACTTGTTCTGGCTGCAGTCAAATGAAAGCTTTGGGGTACATGAATAATAGGGTAATACAAATGGCAGGAATATAATTGTGAAAAAATATCTGTGCAGTCTACATTATATGGTACGCAGGGACACAATTTCAGATGTGCAGGGAAAATAGGTGTGTGCACAAATGGACCTGTGTATGCCTATCTGGGGAATTCTGGAAGTTGAAGTCCACACATCTTAAAGTTGCCAAGGTTGAGAAACACTGCTCTAATCAATGAAGCATGCTGGGTTATGACCACAGCAAGAACTGTTGGGAGAAGCAGGAAAACAGTACTTTAAAGCTGAAATGACTAAAGAGGTCTTTAAGCTTCATCAGGTTTGGACTGCAGATGAGATGGAGACAACATCGTGAGGGCAGGGCATAAAAATGGTTAGAGGACTAAGTTCATGCCACAGTTAAGGGACATGAGAATGAGCCCCTTATCTTGTCAGCTACTGGGACAGGAAAGATGTCTGATTTACAGCTGGCCATCTCTATAGCCTAGTTGCAGCTAGTTTGACTTGCTTTTTTTTTTAAATTGCACATTGGAATAACAGCATTTTTGGTGATTTTGGGGGCCAGCTATATGAGATACCAGAAATGTTGGGGAAGGGTCTCTTTCTTAGAGTTGGAGTCTTCAATGGGGTGTCCAGAACCCCAGTTTGCTGTGGACACTTCTCTTGGCACACATCAAACTCCTTGCCCCATCTGGCATTTTAGAAATTACAATGTATTTTTATATTGTCAAGTACAAAAAGGTGGATATTTTTAATAAATGCAAAGCAAAGAACCAACTTCCAACATCATCTTCATTTCCAAGAATCCTCTGAAACCCAAATAGGCCTCATGAAAACAAACATGATGGGGGCTGCCTCCAACTGCTTTGTTGGACATGTACCTATGGTCTAGACCAGTGTTTCTCAACCTTAGCAACCTTAAGATAGGTGGACTTCAACTCCCAGAATTCCTCAGCCAGCATGGGAGGCTGCCTGGGGAATTCTGGGAGTTGAAGTCCACCCATCTTAAAGTTGCTAAGGTTGAGAAACACTGGTCTAGAAATTAGACAAGGGACAGCACAGAACATTCTGCAGTGATGGAGGGGCCAGAGGGAACTCAAGTAACCATCCTGGTAAGTTTTCAAGTAGTTATATATTCTGCCTGGAAGCCATTTTGTGAGTTGGCAAGACATTTTGGGAGGGTATGCACAATGCTCACAAAATCCAAGGGTGCCCATGAGTCTCCAAACTTTGGCCCGGAATCGCCCCTGTATATATCTCATACCTGTTGAATTCTGTTGTGTCAGAAATCGTGAATCAGTCAGAAAGACAGTTAATGCTGAAGAATTAAGACACGGTGATTGAAACACAATGGAAGATGTCTGCTAGCCCTCCCTCCTTCCAAATGGATCCCTCAAGGTTTCCTTGAGGAAGTTGCTAAGGCCCCATAAATTTGGCAGTCTTTCTCTTCCCTGGAAGGCTTCTCCCCTGCTAAGTAGTAATCTCTTGATTCAAACGGGAACAGGAAATGAAAGTTGGCCACACAGGGTGCTTCTCTTGAAGATGCCAAACTGCTGAGTCTGCCTGGAACACAACAGCTCCATGTGAAAAATAAAAACATTATTAAAATGGCCTTTGCACTCCCCCATCTATTTTCTGCAGCTGGCCATGAAAAAGCTTTTGTTCAGCTCTTGGAAGCATCCTATGTGTGTTCCAGTTTTTAGAGCAAGGACAGCATCGCAAAGCATTTCAAAAATCTACAGAAGTCAGCAGTTTCTCCAGTAAAATGAAGGGCCAGGTAATAAAGAGCCCCATATAGCACATTTGACTTGGTCTATACTTGGCAGCTTAATAAAGAAGAGCAGTGAATGCAAGTTGTAAATTCAGTACTGAAAGTTCTGTTCCTGATTTTTGCTTTGCATTAGCATATTCACGCATGCAGATCAACATTTGATCCTGCTGTAATCAAATGATCATTCAACCTGCTTGCATGAAACAGTCTAAAGGGGGCTTCAACATGTGGATTATATTTTGACTCAATTTTGTAATGCAGATATACAAGGACAAGAGATAGAAGTCCTGGTAGAGAACATATCAGAGAGAGAATTTAAATGGGCTCTGCCCCATTTTCCAATTCAGTCTTCTTGTAGTATTTAAGATACTCTACAGCTAATCAACAGACCTGAATAATAAATATATAACTAGGTAGCACAAGATGCCTATAAGAGGGTCCATCAAATGACTAGAGCTGTCATCGGAATCTAACAGTCACAGGCACATACATTGGTCCCCTTAGAACAGTGTTCCTCAACCTTGGCAGCTTGAAGATGTGTGGACTTCAACTATGCTGGCTGGAGAATTCTGGGAGTTGAAGTCCACACATCTTCAAGCTGCCAAGGTTGAGGAACACTGCCTTAGAAAACAGTGTCTCAGTGCCTCATATCCCAAGCAGCATAGACATCTGTTTCAAGCTATGATGATACCAACATGAGCTTTTATTTAAATCCCTCAAAAAGCAAGTGGGGAAATAAAAATTGCAACAATTTGTTAGGGTGCCATATTGGGAGATTGTAGAAGATCAATATGGTGGTTAGATTCAGCTGCTACTTAGACAGCTCAGTGTTTGGCTGTTGCTGATCATTCCCAGTTACATTTGTCAGAGTGGCTAATGAAGGAAGGGTCTAGTAGATGAACTTTACCCAGATCCACCTCAAGCCTGCAACCTATGAATCCAGGAGTTCCCCAACTTAACAGTGCCATGATTAATTAACTTGTGCAGCCCCTATGAATAAAAGTAATGACTACAGTGGGGTATACATTTGACAAACAACTAAAAATAATACAACCTTGCAACTTTAGAAAACAAAACCTTTTACTGGAAGTAGCAAAGCCATCAAATTCAGAGCCATATTTTTAATAGAAGGATGAGCTTGCTTAGTTTTGCATAATTCCTTGAAAACTGGGTTTTATTTTAGGGACATTGACTCCCATTTATTCTGGATGGCTATTTGCTCTTCTGAGTTGCTGTCAGCTCATCTAATCAAAGCAAAAACTGCCAGCAATCCAGCCTTGGATATATGCACCTTGAGGTTTGGGTACAATTTGCTAGCCCATTACCACCTTGTGGCTCTACCTTAGGTCCAAGTTCCATAGCTGAGTCACTTCAGATGGCAAACAAGTCCTTTTATTCACCAGAAGACAGCCAAGCACACACAACAACCAGAGTACATGCAAAAGCAGAAAGCCCCCCAACAGGGATGCAGTCAATATATATAACATAAATTAGGATTATTAAGGGCAGTTATCTAACAAGCACCTGCTCATTAACATGTCTCCTTAAAGACATAATGCTCTTATGCCACATTTACCCTTTTGGGAAGTACTTCAATAGGGCTAATTAACTTTTTAAAAATTAAGCGATTAAATATGTGTGTGTATATACACTACCCATTTCATAATCCTGAAACCTCAACAGGCAGCTTCCCCAGTCACCGTGCTTTGTGTCTATGCAGGGACTAGATGAGTTGTTTGCACTCAGAGTGAATGTTCTGCATGTGGTGTACTTTGGTTCAAGTCCTCTTTGCCTCTCCCAAAGTTAGCACAAAAGGCAATGGCCTCTGTAGTCTGAGTCTCACCACTGTAGGGCCATCTGTCCAAAGACATCTTCAGTTCCTCCGGAATCTCCCACCCTGTCAAATCTCTACCACTTCAGATCAAGGCTCGTTGTCCTTTTGGAGTCTAATTGTGGGAGAGAATTTGTTGCAGTCCTCCTTTTGGCAAAGTTGCAACCAAACTAGAAATGAATGTCATCCCTCTGGAATCTCAGGAACCAAACCGGTTGTAGTTGTGGAGAGAGTAGTTCTCAACAACCTTCCCATTAACAGCTGTGATGGAGCAAAAATATACTGTCACTGGTGTACTCCTCAAGTGAAGCAATACAAGTTGTGGATCTGTGCCATCTAGAAAAGCTTTTTTTTGGCATCTCTTTACTGTCTGAACCATCTTCTCTGCTCACCCATTGGACTGTGGATAGATAGGACTATAATGGATTACCTCTATGCCCCATTTGTGTATGAATGGGGCATAGAGGTAATCCATTATACAGTAGTCCTATCTGCATTGCTCCTGCATTGCTTAACTTGCAGAAGAGACATGGTGCCAGACAAGCTCATTTGGAACCCCATGTCATGCAAATAAAGATTTTAACTTGGCAATGATCACAGCAGAGGCCTTAACCTTGAAGTCCAGTGTTTCTGGGAACTTAGAATAATAATCAGCTGTTAGTAGAAATGAACATCCTCTTATCCCAAAGATATCTGCAGCTACTTTCATCCAAATTAACTCGGGATTTTCATGAGGTTGGACAACTTGCTCTGAATTGCTCAATCTGCTTGTTTATTCTTGGCCAATACATCTGGCATATGCTTTTGATCACTGAGTACCTTGATAGGTTCCTTTCTGGCACCTAAAGGGACTATTATCTTATACCTCTTAAATGTTAGCCCATTATCTGTACAAAACTGCCCTTTAATCAGCCAATATGGGCAAAGCTCAAGTTTAATTAATTTACACAATCTAGGCCAGCCTATAAGATTGTAAATCCTGAAGGCATGCAAAACTGGGTTGTCACTAGTGCATTATTACAGTTGCTTTAACTGATGTTCTGGTGCTGAATGAGTAGGGTGTGAGCAGCCTTTCCATCTGATGGTACATACTCTTTCATAGCTAAGGGAGGCATGGTATTTGTCGGTATTGGCTGATTAAACTAGATCTACTCCCTAGCAAAGGTATAGCTTATGTTCTAATACCATTTAAAAACACAGCACCAAATGCTGAGTAATTTCTTGGGGCATAAGCTTTTCCATAATGCCTGCAAGTAAATCGACTACCTGTCACCCCTACTGGAACCTTACTAGCTGTTGACTTAGCCAGGACATCTGTGGACTTCTACAGCCTAGAAAGCTGCCCATAAGGTGTCTGCTCCAAAGTTGAGTTAACTTGCAAACCATATGCCTCATTCCTGGATGCACCCAAAATTTGCATTTGAGATCAATTTTATCCAAGGTCAAATCATGCACTCTCTATAATCTAGTCCAGCGTGCTTGAATGTACACTGCACAGAATCTTGTCTTTTATAAGCAACTCAGAAAGTTCTCTAAATCCACAGGTTTGAGAGAATCTTTCTAACTCCATAACATACCGTACATATCAAGCCTCTGCTCTTTGAGTCCTAATAAAAAACCCATGTCTCTAAAATGTAATGTTTTTCTTAGAGACAAGTTGTTCAGAAAACATTTCTATTATTGCAGTTTTTGCTTATCTGCTCCTGTGTAAACTAAAATGTGTTCTAAATCTCCTGTGCCTTTTCACCAGCAAACTGTAAAAACAAAGCACACGGAAATTGTTTTTTCCCCACTTGGACCCACTAGCACTGAATTGCCTGCAGCCATATATACTGATTCTCTACAGCCTTTGCTGCTGTCACCAGGATGGCCAGGGTTGGAAGGCCATTTAGAGTTCACTCAGTTCCAACATCATGCTGCATTTGCTGGCCCAACACTGATCTTGGCTCTACCTTAGTTCCAAGGTCCACAGTTGAGGCATTTCAGATGTCAAACAAGTCCTTTTATTCACAGGAAGAGAGCCAAACATACCCAGCAATCAGTACTCATAAAATAACAGTAAGTCCCTGTCACAGTATGTGGGAATGACCTTTGGAGGCAGGGCAAAGAGATGCTGCTTAGGGAATGGTCAGATAAGAGAGAACATAGTCCGCAGCTGCACAGTGGGCAGAAGAGGCTCAGAAGGGACACTCCCTAAGTTCTTGGGGTATAAAGGTGACAGCAGGAGAATTGTGCTTTCAGACTTGCAAGATTCTGTTAATGTAGCTTTACAATAAAGTAGAATTAGTTTATCTGGTTGTATTTCCTGTCTGGTCTACCTGGTAAGGCTGACACAGGTACAGGTACATATATAATAAATTTGACTTATTAAGGGCACTTTTCCAACAGGCATCTGCCGATTAACTATTCCCCTTAAAGGCATAATACCTTTATGCCACAGCTTGCATGCCCAAAACCAGCACCAGCACTCCTATCTTGGCTTGGACAAACCAGCTGCTCTTTTTATGATGACACTCCAGGTTTTCCTTCCCATTCTACCTCAACCAGCTGGGTCTCAATTTTTAACCAGGTCTGACCCTACTTAGCTTTGCCCAGATTAACTGAGGAAATATGTGGCCTGCAGGCCTATAGGCTGCCCTCCCTACAGTGGGAAGGAGAAGGAGGAGAATCATGGGGTCAAAAAGCAGTTTTACAGTATTTGTTTTCTTTTTCTCTTAGCACACCTTCTCCCACACATGCCAACGCAGGAATTTAAGGGGCCTTGGCAGTAAAACCCTGTTGTGGAATGCACCCAGTGTCCTGGAAGGGGTATATGTTGAGGATGTGTAGCTGTTGAACCAAATAAAGCCCTTTCCTGAATGGTCCACTTCTGCCTCTCCATCCTGGCTCATAGGTGGTCTGTCCCCTCCTGCTGCTGGTGGGCTACAAACACAGTGCTTTCCCTTGTCTGCAGTTGCTGGCTGGCACCTCTTTCAGGTGTAATGTGAGTTCAGACCATCAAGGGGAAGCTGAGGTCACAAACAAGGAAGTAGATTCCACTAATTGTCCTCTGCCCAATTGCTCTGACTAAGGATGTGGAAAGCGGAGCTGAGAGGATGGCTTTTTTCACTTTCTCAGTGCCCCTCCAGGAGGGTACTTTAAGCACATGTTCTCTAAATATTGTACATATTTCAAAGACCACTGGACATGCATCATGAATGCCCCTCTAAGCTTCAGCCCTGGAGCACCAAATCTGTGGGGGACCATGTTAATTTCTGTCCAGCCGTCTTCCAGAAGACCGTTAGATACATGTCAACAAGATGTATGTCACTGTCCTCTGGAAGGCTGCTGGACATGTGTTTAAAGTGCCCCCCTGCCACTGAGGAACTGGTACCCTCTCGATACAGCTGTCCACTTCCGCATAGCTTTGGCACAGTGGCACAAAGCTGTGGAGGGTCATTTCTTGGGAAGGGAAGGCTTTTCAGCTGCTACTCCAGGAGGAAAGGCAGTCTGGAGCTGGGAGAACTGGCACCCAAAAGACCCGCTTTCTGTCTTTTCTCCCACTGCTTCGTCCACCAACCATGGTAAGAAGCAGAAGAGGTGTGGGCGAAGGTGTGTGTGTGTGGGCGGGGGATGGCTCCTTTGCTGCCAATTCTCCAATCCCTTGGAGACAGCTTTGATTGTGAAAATTTGGAATGGAAATAATGGTTGTATGAAAGTTCCCAGGGAGTGAGGAAAAGAGCTGCATTTCACATCTAGACTCAAAATGTACAACCAAATCTTGCCATGATTCAGCTAGACAAAGATTTGGTTGTACATTTTGTGTCTAGACTGAATCTAGAGTATACATGATTCTTTTTTGTTTCGAAATACAAACATGGAATCAATTTGAATGGAAAAGCTTGCAGGAAAAAGACTATAATAAGAACATTAAGAGCAAGATCTCAAATTAGGAAATCTTCAGGTAAGTGGATATTGAGATAGACGACTAAAATAATGCCAGACTCCCTGGGGCCAATCTACATAAATCATCCTGACTCATTCATGAAGAAGGCATGTTTGTTCTCCACAACAAATTCAAGTCTTCTGACGTCATTTTCTATTCATATTCCATTTTTACACACAGTTTTGTTTTTTAATAGGCGGGTGGGGTAGTTGGCTGGTTATGGCTTTCTTATGCTTATGTAGCACAGAGCTTCAGCTTTAATCTCCAAAAGGTTAACAGGCTGTAAAAATCCAGGCAACCATTAGATTGCACCAGAGGGCACGTGTTTATTCCTATTCCACTACTGCCTTCTAATGGTCATTAAGATTTTGCCACCCAGATCTGGTACCTGAATTTCACGTCTACCTGCGACACCATAAACTAGATGTTTGTTTTCTAGACAGGATTTTGCAACTGCTTCACCATCTGGCTGGGTTGAAGGGTGGGAGGAAAAATTCACATACCTGATTACCTGGAAGTGGGGTGGGGCAGCTGCACCTCTTTTGGTATCACTGCAAAACAAAGTGAACTCTGAGCTCTCTGCAAGGGAAAAGACTCCTGAGCACGTAGTCGTCTTCTTTTTTTTTAAGACTGTTTCCAGTGTATAGGCATGGTAATACGGAACAGTAAACAACCACACCATTTTTAATCTTTCTTCTTGCACAGGTCTGCACGTTCACAGAAGCAGGGGTTAAAAATATTAAACTGTAGCAGAGAACTACTATGGATTGCAAGAAAAATTTTAAAAAATTGAGCCATGCTGATATTTAAACACGGTGCATACAGATGGCTAATGGATAGCAATTGCCTTTTGAAGACAGGCTGTTGTGCCTCTCACACAAAGGGCCCTGGCAGATCTTGCCTTGTTCCTGTCCAGCTACTGGGAGTCTTGTAATCAATACAGTATAGGTCAGTGTTTCTCAACCTTGGGAACTTTAAGATGCATGGCTGGCTGGGGAATTCTGGGAGTTGAAGTCCATGCATCTTAAAATTCCCAAGGTTGAGAAACACTGGTATAGGTAGACCTTAGCCCAGGGCAGATTTCAGACAAGCAGAATTTGTTTTGCTTATTTACTGGAAGTAGGTCAACTGGATTTCAGTGCAAAAGGGGTGTGTGTGTCCTATTATTAATATTTCATATTACTAATATTAAAGAATTTTGAGCCCAGAAATATATTTTGAGTACTTAAGCTTGTTTCCAGGATTGAATGAAGGCATTATAATTGGAAAAATTATTTTCTGGAATATTCCTAATAATCCCTAGCATAGAGCTTAACCTCGAACCCTCTCATATTTTCAAAACCTCTTTCCTGATGATCCCCTCTCTGTTCCATCAACATGTAAATGAAGTCAGAATTTTTGCCCCATGTATACTTAACCTCCCTTTCTAGGTAACTTAATGTGCTTTATGCTGTTATAATTATTTATAGTTTAGTGCATGAAGGAGAGGTGGGACAGGGAGAGGGGATTTGCTATTGCTGCCAGTGCCCTAGGCAATAGGGCCAAGGCTGGACATTTCCAAGATGGGCGTATTCTCCATCTGCAGACAGAGCGACACGTTTGGAGGAAGGGGAAACGTTGAGGCTCTGAAAGGCGCCATAAGGTTTGCATTAGCACTCTGCAGGCTTCCTTTTTCTGCTCTGTGACCTTTTGAAACAGGCAAACTAATCAAAAGTAATAGCCCAGATCCAAGTCCTTATAAATAGCATGCCAACGGCTCATTTAACACAACTAGCAATGAAGAGCAAACCCTGACATGTCAAGTATGAATTTGCTACCCTATCATGGCTTGTCTCAAATAGATTTGCAATCCAGTGAAGCAAGGGAAATATGAGATCATGACAAGGTCTTTTTCTTTAGTGGTGCAGTAAATATGCAGATACTATTCAGGTATATAGTCAGGGGTGGACAGAATTCTGGCTTGGAGGATCAACTTTGTTTCACGTGTTTTTTGTTATTTCTAATAGGCTAAGGCTATCAGATCTGGCCTGCAAACATCTGGCCAGCCACCAGATGGTAGCAACATGATGCCAGAGTGCCCTTTGCTCCCATCTAGTGGCCATCCAAAGGTTTGCAGCCCAGAACTGGTAGCCCAGTAACATGGCCAGTAATAGATATCCTCTAGGCAGATTAAAGGTTTATTAAAAGAACAAATAAGGTTTTAAAATAAAACACTGGTAACAGTAAACTCATCACCAAACAGCAAAAGAAAAAATAACGATGTAATATGGTATGTAATACAGGCCCCCAAAATTTCAAAACTAACCTATCAAGGTCTAAAATCTGAAATGCTTCGGAGAAGAGGGTTGTCTTAGCCTGGCACCAAAAAGCGAACAACATAGCTGCTAAACAGCTTAGGGAATTCTGCAAGGCAGGCCCTACTCCTGAGAAGTCCTTCTCTCATAGCAAGCCACTTAACTAGTACATATGGATGGGTCACTTGGAGAAGAGCCCTTGAGGATGACCAGCTCAGACAGATACTCCTTTAGCTGTTCCTTTAGATCCTGCATCGCCAATGTGATGCCCCAGGTACCAGTACTCAGACTGATATAGTCCTTGGCATCTGGCAGACATCATGCTTCCTCTGATTGACATGTATTGTTCTTTTAAATTCTTAAACAACAGCAACGAGGGATGTAGCATTCTTCACAGCAACATGTCAGCTTCCAGCTTATTTATTTCCATGCAGACCTCAGAGGCGATCATAGGGGGAGGGAAAAAAACCTGGGTAGCTACTTTCTTTGGAAATGTGCACATCTGCCTCCCCCAAACAAGGTAAACCTTTCAGTTCATCTGCAAGAGGTAGAGACAATGGTGGCCCATAATCTCATCACTTTGCCTACTGGTAAATGGGTGGTGTTTTTTTTTTCCTTGACTAATCACACCCTTAGTCACAGCCACTTGATAAGAGTGCCCATAACATGGTGTCAACCTTTCAGATGGCCCAGAAAGATTGGGGCCCAATCCATTTGATATTATGGCCCTGGCCATTCAAGTCCTTAAAAATCAGCACAACAATCTGAATTTGGCCTGTGAACAGGTGATAAAGAGGATAAAACCCTAGCATCATTTGACCAATCCTATCTAATAACCCAACAACTTCATTCTGGATTAATTGGAGTGAGCACATTTTCCTTAAAGGTATGCCCAACTACAATGTGATGTAAAAATCTGACTGAGAAAACACTGAAGCTCATCTAACTCAATATCAAAACCTGGCTTTTTCAACGGGCCTCGTGGGAGTAGGATTGTTGTGAACTGCTTCCTCCTGAAATTTGGAGATTAACAAATGTGGTGTTTGGGGTTTTTTCCCTCTGGTGCTGGGCTTAGTGTTGTATTGTTACATTTGTTTTAGACTTTGTACTTTTAACCTTATTTATATAATAGAGTACATAAGCTGCTCAGAATCAGTTTTTATTGGGGAGATACCTAAGCTCAGCAAATGAGTAAATAAATAAATCTGATGTCAGGTGATCTTTGTCCCCTGAATATATCAGTGGGATGGAAAGAAGGTCCTCCTAGCCATTAAGAGAACTGATGGCTCCAGGGTCAGTGATGGATCTAGGAGGGCCCATTACTTTACGATGGAGGCTCATTACGGTAGCAGAGGAATTGCTTCTGCAGAGATATTGCTTCAAGTCTCTCCCTTCCTGACTGTAGAAAAAATAATTCTTGACCATTATTAACTTCAGGAACTAGCAGCAAGCAATTTTCTTCTGGGAGCCATTCTGAAGAGGGCAAACTCAAAACAGTATAAAATCTTCAAGGAGATTTACCCCTTTCTCCAAAATTCATCTATGGTTTTACGATGGATAGTGACCAATGAGAGCCAGCTGAGTCAAACTTTCAGTTTCGGAACCACAAGGAGGCTGATAAGAGGGACAAGGACAGTTATGACTTATGGTCAACACTGCAAGGGTTTTTTGAGCAGACAGGGTGGAAGGTTTCACAGATCTTTCCAGAGGTTCTGACTTCCGGGGAAGAAATGGTGAACTGAAGACAGCTCTGCTGAGAGCAGAGCGGATGACCGCAGTGGAATGAAGAGCTGGTGAGTGGACCGGCTCTTTGGGATTCCTCTCCAGATAAGGAGAGGACTTGGGATCACCCACAAGTGCTCCAGACAGTTGCTCCTCACAAGGAAACTGCAAGATAGTGGTCTCTGGCAGGTTTAGAGCTTTGGGAGATGAGGGAATGCCATCTTCACCCAAACCACAGTTGGTGCCTTTATGGATACAGAGTTTGCATACTTCCTTTTCTAATCACTTTTGGAAATTGCTTATTAACTGCTTTTCAGATATTAGGAATCTTTAAAATGACAAGTTTTACTGCACCAGTGAGTTTCCTTCAATCCTTAGTGAAAGAAGTTTTAAATACAAGTTTAAGGACTTTAAAAAATTCTTTTTTTGGAATAAACAGCAAAAGGGTGATTAGAATGTTTATTTGGGAAAGTTACAAATGGACTAAAGGCCCAGATGGATTTGAAATAAGATTCTGAAATTAATTATAATAGGATTAATTATGATAGGATGGGACTTTGAAGTTTGGACAACAGAGGGAACCGAAAGGAACTAAAGATTACAATTACATTTAATAAAGTTAAAAAAATAGATTACAACTAAAGGAGAAGAATACTTAAATTTGACTTACTAATACAGAATAGAGCAAAATACTTTAACATTGGACATACTGAAGGATATTTGTGAACAATGGACCCAGAAGTTAATTTTAAGAGTGTTTCCTGTTATAGATAGACTGTGTTTGGAAGATGTTATGGAAGTGGAACAAGTTTTACCGGACGGGACTGAGACTAATTTGAAAGTGGATTTAAAAATGATGGGCTATGGGAATGATGTGGAAGGAGATGCTACACTGGAAATACAAATGAAACCAACTGACGTTTTAACAAACCAAAAGAATGACTTAGATAACTGTAATGGAAGGCATGTGCGAGGAGGATACTGGAATGGAAGATCAAGGCTATCAGGAGGGAGGGAGTGCATTCCAGGAGAGGGTACAAGGCAACCGCTTTCTCAGCCCGCAACAAGACCGTGAGAAGAAGAAGAACCTTAGGCTGGCCCCTCCCTAGAGTCTCATGGGGTATATCAACTAGTTGCTTTAGCATAGATTTAGTCTGGTGAGATTCTGTCTTTAGGGTGTAAGCAAATAAAGGAACTATACTGGATTGCACTGCCTCATCGTTGTTCTTGGGCTGGGCCTGACAATAACTTTCTTATATTGGATTTACAAGAGACTTGTTAAAGTTTTGAAGGATTTTGTGAGAAGGGACAAAGAAAAAATGAAAAGAAATCAAGTTCTAGGACATTATTTGAGGGGCTTAAGGAACAAGATTGTTAAAAATAAAGGGAAGGAATATAAAGTTGGCTTATTTGTTCAAGGTTAAAATAGATATGTTATTATCTCTGGTAACTCTTAATGGACTTTTGCTGATCAGGACTGAACAACAAGAGTTTAAGGATTTCTTTATAGATAAGAGATGAGATATGGGAAGAAGAGATCATTTGTTGTATTTTAAGAGAAGTTACTAAAATTGTGTACACTTGTGATGAAGGGGAAGTCATTTCTTTATATATTTCTTTTCTTTTTCTTTACTATATTCTTATTTTTTCTACTTTTCTTCCTATTTTTTAATTTTCTGTACTTTCTATATTTTCTTCTTTTCTTTTGTTTTACTTAGTTTGTATTAGTTTGTATCTTTTTAATTGTAACGTTTAATGAAATTACCATAAAAAAGATCATTCCAGAGTGTCCCACATCTCTTTCACAGAGAACAACAATTCCCAGAGCTCCCTAGATCAGCCATCAGTATCAAATGCCCTGAGCAGCACATGATCAGTAGCATGCCAACAAAATCTGAGAGTAAAACACAGTACAACAATAAAATAAATCTGTTTCCTTCCCCCTTTGGTCTGAGTGATCATGCAGTTCTTCCAGCCAAGAAGCACTTTGACAGAAACTCTGCATTCCTTTTAGAATCATAGTTCAAAAAGGACATTCCTGGAAATACATCAGAGAGGAATGATAAAAAATAAGTGCAAAATAATCAGCCCCAGGCTTCTTCTGAGTTAGCATTATCATTAGCTTAGGCTGGACTTGGGGAACCAGTGGCTGTCCAGATGTTGCTGAACTATAATGGCCAGCAGCCCCACCCAGCATAGCCAATCTGCTCATCAACACCTGGAGAACACAGATTTCCATGCCGGGCCTAAGGAGACAAGACTGCATCTGCTATTAAACTAGGCAGCAGCAGGAACAGAAATTACAATGCGGTAAGGTTCGACTTCACCATCCAGCATCTTTGGTCTGCTCCTAGAACTGCCGACATTAATTTTTAAATTAAATTAATAATTAATTATTTTACAAATACTTTACTTTAATGACCAAGTATAAAATATACAAGGAATTTGTCTTCGGTGAGGAACAGCAAGATCAACAGTGCATTTGGATATCAGAAAATTAATAAACAGTAACAATAACCCACTACCCAGTAAAATAAATAATGAAGATAATTAATTATCTTCGTTAACAATTCCCTGATATACTGTATATTTTGTTGGCCATACACTCATGAATATACCTGTAGATTCTCTGCCATATACTGTATATTCCTTAGCTTGGTTTTTGTCATTTACACACATAGGTTTCGCACCTGCACAGAGCCCTATTCAGAACACTGTAGAACAGTGTTTTTCAACTTGGCAACTTTAAGATGGCTGGAGAATTCTGGGAGTTGAAGTCCACGTATCTTAGTTGCCAAGCTGAAAAACACTGCTGTAGAACCTTTCAGAACTGATTTGTGGGAGCCTGACATCCATCAATACCTCATGGCTAGGCACAGCTCTCACCAAACCCCTTTTCAATTGGCATACCAGAGCATTGTCACTTTTCTTCTTGAGATGGTCATCCTTCTCCCTGATCAAGATTATTTATGTATTGTTTTCCTTTGCTTTTTTCCTTTAATCTCTTAACTCTTCTTCAAATCTGAGTTGTTGTTCGTCAGGATACATCATCTTCTTCTCACAGGCCTTTGACCTTCAGCATTATGGCTCTAGGGAGTCCCATCTTGTAAATGCCAGCAAGGGGGGACCAAATTTTTCCCCCAGCTCAAATGGTCAGAAACTGGCTTTTTTGCCTTATGAAGCTCATACAGAAGACATTTGTAAGTATGTCACATGTTTACTAAATAAACTTGTCATGCTTGTTCTTATTTGTGAACTACTGTATCAGAACAAGGTTTAAGAGTAGTAGCTGCCATTGCCTCCTGTTTTTCCTTCACGGGAGGAAGGACCAGCACATCTCTCTTCTGGTATCTCTTATACTCTCTATATTAACATGAGACTTCCTTCAGCCAATTGTTACCTTCTTGATTTACCTCCTCGCATGAAAGATAGCTGTGACATTGAATCATCAAGCTGGAAAATTATGTGCCTTACAAAGAAATCTTCTCTTCTTTATTTTTCATAGGGTCAAAGTACTCCTTGGCCAAAAGAGTTCCTTCCTTTAAAGTCAGTCTTGATTTTCCTCTGGAATCAGGACAAAATACTGTTTAGTTTCTTCCCCAGCTCCTCCAGATAACTGGAAACTTTGCTTCATTCCTGGATGTCCATCATGCTCTTCACTTTTCATCTGGACTGTATGGCACTGTTTCATCAGGGCAATTTTTCCTGGTCTTCTGAGGCTCATATAAAGGTGTGATCTCCAGAGAAGAAGCTTGCTACTCACCCACGTGTGTGATTCTCCACTGATACCACAATAAAGAACTGATAAGTAACGGCAGTGGTTTGAGTAGTCATCTGTAAACTTTCATGATTTGTCCTTCTACCTCACATGGTCTCAAATGACTTCAGTATCTTTGGATTTATTGTTTGGCTCTAGGAAATGAAGAGCTTTAGCAGGAGCCACAGCTAGTCATATGGGATGTGGGGGACATAGGACTTCTGCCAAACAATTCTGTAAACTCCAGAAAGTTTCAGATTCTCCACATGTATGAATTCCCAGATGACCACTTGAAGAACAATTTGGTGGATGGTATTGTAAAACTTATTTAACCTATATGCAGAGTACATCATGAGAAATGCCAGGCTGGAAGAATCACAAGCCGGAATTAAGATTGCAGGGAGAAACATCAATAACCTCAGATATGCAGACGATACCACCCTAATGGCAGAAAGTGAAGAAGAACTAAAGAGCCTCTTGATGAGGGTGAAAGAGGAGAGTGCGAAAGCTGGCTTGAAACTCAACATTAAAAAAACTAAGATCATGGCATCTGGACCCATCAATCCCTGGCAAATAGAAGGGGTAGAAATGGAAGCAGTAACAGACTTCATTTATTTGGGCTCCAAGATCACCGCAGACGGAGACTGCAGCCATGAAATTAAAAGACGCTTGCTCCTTGGGAGGAAAGCTATGGCAAACCTAGATAGCATATTAAGAAGCAGAGACGTCACCTTGCCGACAAAGATCCACATAGTCAAAGCTATGGTTTTTCCAGTAGTAATGTATGGCTGTGAGAGCTGGACCATAAAGAAAGCTGAATGCCGAAGAATTGATGCCTTTGAACTGTGGTGCTGGAGAAGACTCTTAAGAGTCCCCTGGACTGCTAGGAGGTCAAACCAGTCAATCTTAAAGGAAATCAACCCTGATTGCTCATTGGAAGGATTGATCATGAAGCTCAAGCTCAGATACTTTGGTCACCTAATGCGAAGAGAGGACTCTTTGGAAAAGACCCTGATGCTGGGAAAGATGGAAGGCAAAAGGAGAAGAGGACGGCAGAGGATGAGATGGCTAGATAGCATCACTGAAGCAATGAGCATGAAATTGAGCAAACTCAGGGAGGCAGTGAAAGATAGGAAGGCCTGGCGCAATATGGTTCATGGGGTCACGAAGAGTCGGACATGACTTAACGACCGAACAACAACAATTGTAAAACTTGAAATCCAACTTTTTTTTAAAGATAAGCTGTTATTCAAGTGCAAACTGAGCACATTTCTGCTGTACCCTTGCCTATGCAGGAGAAGTGGTGAAAGATGCCTCAGCTGCAAACTCAAGTCTAATATACAGCACTGTATTCTAGACTGTTTGGTTTGTAAGCTGGCTTCACTTAATACAGACTTGCCCAGAAGAATACATAGTTGCATCCAGTCCAAGATCAGAAAGTAGATCGTGTCTGATGGGAAGATGGCATGGTTCCAACCCTTCCTTCTTGAATGGCACTCAAAAAATCTATTTCCTGGGTTGATAAAATTATTTATGAGAGATAATGAAAACCAGGCACTTTTTTGGTTGAAAACTTAGTTCTATTTTTGGTTGCATTCATGAATCTAGATTTAAAGGTAGTAAGCACTTACCACCAGCAGTCATTAAAAGCACATGAGATGACTATTGCAATAACTTGGAATAATGGTTGCCGTGACTTACAATAAAACTATTCCCAGGCTCCAAAGAAATTGGCTTAGATTGTTCTGTTGAGTGATTTGTTTCAGCTTATACACTTGGACTGAGTCCAATCACAGAAACTGTGGGATAGGTTTTATAATAACAATCCTATTCATGTAGCTAAATTTAGCATGTGCCCACAGTCAGTTTACCATGCTGACCTCTGATCATTTTTAAATGACACATTGTCACAAAGTTGCTTTTGCCACAGCTCCATCCCACAGCCCCACATAGGTGATTTAAAAGCATCTCTAGCTGCTCCAGTTTTAAAATATCCTCTTCTCCTATTCCAGTTTTTACTGAGGTTATTATCTGTACGTTCACTTACGGTGGCTGTAGGCGCAACAGCTGATCTGTCAGGTGGGAGAAGGCGATCCAGTAGAGCAAGAGGGTCTTTCCTGCTTTACTGGGCAACCCCACAAACCACATAGATCAGCTTTTTCAGTACTAGGTTTTGACAAATGGCTATACCGCTGATCTAGCCATCTGCCAAAACCTGCCTCTGTCCCAGCCCATTTTTAAGCAGAGTGATTGGTCAATGTTTTCCTGCCAGCTGATGATCCTTGGGGGGACAGGACCTGAAGTTAGGATAATCCATCATACACTTTCCTTAAGTTGTTCCACATTGAATTTTAAGGATAGCACCGCTCATCAACTTCAGCAGGAGCCAAAAAAGACAAATGTAATGCATGTACAAAGGGGGTGTGGCTTTGATCATTCTGCTTTTGATCTTTTTAAATCAGCCCCATGCCCATCTTTCACTGATGCTGCTGACCAGCCTAGTTTCTGAGGCAGAATATCCAGGCAGCAAATTTTATGCCAGCTCAAGGATTTGTAGACTGCATTTTAATGTGGCCACGAAGAAGAATCCACATATGTAGGGCAGCTCCTACATAGGAATGTATTTTGATGCAGATTTCATTGTAGCAACAATTTTCACATTTTGATGCAGATATACAGGCCATCATGACATGAGGGCCAGGTTGGATGTGGTGAGACAAGGAAAACAGGAATGTGATCAGAGCAAAGAGGAAAGACAATGACTACTGCTACTTTCTTGCTTCTCTTGTGAGAAAGCAAACTTGACCTGGCAGAGATATAAAACAACTCTCCAGTTGTTACTATTATCCAACATGTTGTACTCGGAATTTCTATGCACATAGTTAAGGCACAATGCAGTGTATAGGCCGGAATGATCAGTCATGCACAGATCAACAGTTTCTTAAACGAAATTAGTAACTTAATCTCTTCGTTGACATATGATCCCTTCTATAGCAGAGGAGGACTTCCCTCAGAGTATGGCGGGTTTCTCAGTCTCTCTTGGTGTTGGTTAACTCTGCTTTCCCTGGCCCTCCTCCATCTGGCCCTTACATAATCAACCTTTTGTAACTTTCAGCCAGTTCTTTAGCTTACACCCAGCAAGCCTCCTTTCTGAAGGCCTCAGTATTCTTGTTATCTTCTTCTTGGAAGGCTCAAGTCTTTCTATCCATTTTTATTGTGACTAAAAAATCATGGTCCATCCATATTAGCCATTTGTAAAATGGAATGGTAGGAGGAAAGGGCAGAGAGTTGGGGTTGACCAGAGCCATTTGGAGACCCACACAAACATGGGATCAGAGTTCTAGTTGTGTGCCACAACTTTAAGCAGGAAATTCAAGCCATGTCCTTGCTTTCACATGATATTTATCCTGTGTATATGTTATACGCTCCAGTATGTGTCAACAATCTTTTCAGATAACAGGCATTCCAACATGTGATCTCACACTATCTTATATGAGAGAGCCAAAAGTCGTAGAAAATGTGGCTGTTTTGTATCACTCAGTCATTCTTAATTTTTTAAACTTTAGCATTAAAGATACTTTAATTTGGGAGGATACTTGGAGATATTGTTGACACTCTGGCATCTTTATCTGTTGTGTTTTTGACCTCTGCACATTTATCTAACACTCTATCTATCTATCTATCTATCTATCTATCTATCTATCTATCATCTATCACCTATCAAATTACATCTATCAAATTACACACATTAATTTCCTCTGACTGCCTTCTTTTAGCCTAGCACCATATTTAGACATTTGGAGAGAGAATTTTATTCCAATCCCCGACCCTCAAATGTTCTACTTTATACAGCAGAAATATAAGTCTCTTAAAAGGCAATGTTCCGCTATTCTAAATCTGCCTTAAGTTGACTGCTTCCTCCACATGAGACTCGCTACGTTTCCCTCCGGACTTCCCCAAACTATTTAACTATAAACAATCCTTGAAGCCCAGAAACAGATGGAAAGCAAGATTTGCTTCTCTGCTGCTCAAAAAAATCCCCAGAGTGCTGAGCGTTACTGACGGTGTCCCAGAACACAGAATGAATAGAAAGAGGAAAGAGCAGGGAAAGATGCCAACTCATGCAGCAACCAGAAAACTCCAGCTGGGTGCAGCCCGTAGGAGCCTTTGCTGCAGACCATTGTTTCTCCTGGCAACTTTCCTCCCAGAGGCTTTGGAGATGAGGGGCCCCATTCCACAGATTCCTAAGGCAGAAACAACTCACAAAAGAACTAACATTGCAAACGTTCCAGCATGGAGGACTTGAAATGTGACTATCTGACCTTGAACCAACTCTGAGAGATTCCTGTTGAGATGATGGAAGAGCTGTTTGGAAGAGGGGCCAGACAGACCCTCACAATCTCATTTTATGTCAGGAATATGGAGTGGGAGGGCAAGACATCGAAGCTGAAACAAAATTGGTTTCAGAAGATCCGGGGGGTGGATTTTGCTTTCACAAGGAGCACCTGAAATGCAGTTGTTTAGAGCTGGAGATACTATTTGGAGGGACTGATGGATCGACTTACTCTCTGTCCTCAATAGTAAACAATTGCTATCACTTAGAAAGGAGAGTGAGAAGTAATATGTCATTTAAAGGTTTGGTAGCTTAGTGTCATGCCTAGTTAGACTATCCAAGACTTTCCTCAGTTCAGATCTTGTGAGTTTCTGCTATGAACTCACCAAGGAATCTCAGACCATGATTCATCTTAGTCTTCCTTCTGCTATTTGTAATATGGTGATAATAATGCTGACAATGCTTTGAAGCTTCACTGGAAGGATTACAAGAAAAAATGGACATTGGGCACAGCATCATGTATGATTATTTGAGGCTAGCACCAACACCTGGCATACTTGGGCTAATGCTAGGGTCCCAGGAGAGCTCACTATACCACTACTGACATCTCAGGAGACCACTTTCATTTTTATTGGCTGGTTGCTGACACACATACTGGGTAGCTACTACTGTTTTATTTTCCCATAATGCAGGGCCCTCAGTCTATACAACCTAAGGTGCCTGGTGTATAGCTATGTTCCTGGTTACTGAAGCAAGTGGCAGGGCTAGGAGGCAACTTTCTTTCCTGGTAATCAACTCCAGCCCCCCCCCCCCCCACTTCTTATGTATATCACGAGGACTTGGGTGCCTCATGAAAACTGCCCCCCCACCACTCAATTTCTCACACAAGCAATCAATAGACCTTGTGAACATATTCCATCTTTGTCTTCATAGGGTTAGGGTTAGACTCTAATTCACTCTCCTTTATTAAAAAAATGAATCACATTTTAAGGTTTTAAATTACAAAAGCAAAGGGTATTGTAGGCTCTTTAAAAACGAAACATTTATTATCTCACCATATTTTGTGGATCACAGTCCACTTGCTGAGGTGCCTGGGCCCAGATGTCTCTTGCTTTGGGGTACAAGGAGTGGATGGCTGAGATTGTATGGAGATAGTCACACAAGAGAGGGAAGGAAAGCATGATGAGAAGACCCTGTTTGTAAGTGTGGGAAAGAACTTGGACCACGTGGCTTTTTGGGTATATTTGTGGGGGCGGAGGCTACTACATAACTACATATCCTGAAAGCCAGTTGACAACAAAACGCTTAGTGCCACTATGTTTAGCATCTCATGTGACTCAGGAGGAAGAGGAAGTATCTCATTTGGCCACATGGCCAATTGAACATGATCTTCTGCTTTCACTTTACCAGCAGAAACTGTGTGTGTATGTGGGTAAGGGAGAACATATAAATTAAACATGTAACTACTTCATTGGCACCAAGGTAATTGTTCATTATCAGAATGACAAGTCCTCATTTTTAAAGTGTTTGTGTGTGTGATCCCCAGGCGTTGGATGGAAGTATTATAAAGAGCAAAATAATGTTCTAACCGACTGTAACTTGAAGGAAAACTTCAGGCGTTTGTTTGGCTGGATTCCAGAGGGTAGTAGCCAACGAATGATGATCTATTAGCAGGAAGGACTACTCCCAACTCTGAATTGTCTAACTGGCGACTAAATCCACCAGTGAGATAATAGATCTCTGCCTGTAATGCCTAGACTGTTTGTGGGAAGGATTCAGGAACTCTTGGGAAGCCAATGTTTCCCTGTTCTGACTTCATAGGCCTTTCAGTGTGGAAAAGAGAGAATTCTGGGGATCCCTGTCAGTCTGGGGACTGCCAAAGGTGGGTGCAGCCTCCGACCTGGGTAGCCTTTTTCTGCTAATAGCAACCTCTGATCATGCATCTTTGACAGCAGAGGCATATCACAAAGTCCTCTAGTACAAATGCATTCAGAGTCAGCGTGAAGGGGGATTTAACTGCAGTCCAGGGAAAATCCCTCTGAAATTTGCATTGGGAGGAAATTCCAAGAGGAAGGGACTTTTTTAAAGCAAAAGGCACATTCCAGATTGTTTCTCTTCACCAGGGACAGTCCCCTTTTTCTGATTGCTGTCCCTGATAAATAACTCCTCTTATTTTGTCCAAGCTTTGACATGCTGCTGCTTTTTAACATGGCGTTAGTTTGTCAAGGTTCTTAGGAAGAAAGATTGCCCCGTCTGGTTATGCCAAGAATCAGATCTCTCTGAATGAAGTACATAGTACTAAACGTTATTGAATGCCCCTACCACACTATAACTTGTTGGGATTGCCAACTGTTCCCAACAGAGACTATGTCCAGCCTACCTTTGCTTCACATTGCTCTCACTTTCTGGTGTTTGCAAATGGGGGACTGGGAGATGGGGGTCATGGGATGGAGTCTTCTGCTCTGATCAAAACCAGACCAAACACAAACACTGGGAAACATGCATACAAATGCCCATTCCTCTGAAAGCAGGGAAAAGAAATCTCATTTCTGCAGGTTCCTGAGCAGTTGAATTTTGACTTCCGGCACTCTACTGCTGGATCACAACTAGTATCGTGGGAATGCCATGGCACGTCCTCCGACAAGCAAGCAATTGTCTCGTAAGGGACTGGGGAGATTTTGCGATGGCTAACCTTACTATGGTTAACATCATCCTCTCTTGTTCCGTGTGCTTTTTTATAGTTTTTATAGTTTTAATAATGACTGTTTTACTGTTTTCTCAATAAACCAAGAAAACGTATTTGTTTTCTTTTTAACTAAGTCTTGTATGCCTCCCAGAGTCACTTTTTTGTGAGATGGGTGGCTATACAAATATGATAGATAGATAGATAGATAGATAGAGAGAGAGAGAGAGAGAGAGAGAGAGAGAGAGAGAGAGAGAGAGAGAGATGGATGGATGGATGGATGGATGGATGGATGGATGGATGGATGGATGGTAGGACTCCAGGTATGGAATTTCAGTGACTTTGGAACTAAGAAACATCTGAGATATGACAAAGAAACATGTCTAAAAGCAAATCTGTGGGGCCAGAACAAGTCTTTCTCTGTTTAAGCTGCCTTTCTCTGAAGCCCTTTCTGTGTGGGTGACCAGTTGCTTCCAAAATGGAATTGTTGCCGAGGAGGCCCAACAAATCATACAGCACAGTATCTGCTGGGTGTATCATATGAGCATGAGGTACACCATGGAAGAATTAGGAAATGCTAGAAAGGGCAATGTGTTGCAAGCCACCAATAAGCCTGCAGGTTTGTTTTGTAATCCTGCATAAATCTGAATCATAATACCTTCATCCTGGCTGATTTGGTAGGAAAAAAAGAATCCAGTTCTTTTCTGCCAACTAACCCCTGGATAAGGAGAGATTTGAGTGCCTGTAAATTGTGCAAGTTGTTTCATTTTCTAAGCCATCTCACAATCCAGGTTTATCAGAGAACTTAACCTTTTAATCAATACCTTTTATAAAATGGAATCTACTTCATCAGAAGCATGGAAGTTTATGCCAAATCTATGACATTTAACCACGTGGAGTGGAAATCCATCAACAGCATAGGATGTATCTGAAGTGGTAAACTCTAGTCCATGAAAGTTTAGGGTATGATAAATTTGCTAGCCATAAGGTCCTTTATTATTGCTGCTAATTCTCTGGAGCTTTATGCCCTGTTCTCTTTATGCACACAGTGGAGAAGAAATGTAATAAAGCACATCAAATATACAATATCTTGCACCACCCCAGTACAAAGTATAAAATTCAGTTACAGTTACATCACATGGACTGCTATTTGTTGAGTGTTGATCTACACAATCTGAAATCTCTTCAGGCTTGACATGAAGAGGCTCTTCCTTATATTTATTTATTTATTTATTTACAGTTCTTTGTTTATCCCTCCCCAATCCATAAACTCTGGAGAGTGTATGACAGAATAACAGATATACAGTAAATATTTAAAGAAAGTGACATCACTTGATCTGTTCCAGAATCCCAGCAACATTCCACTTGGCTGCACATACATACCAGCTTTGCCAAAGAATATCAAAATGTTTACAGATGATTCTTTCCTCTGGTTTGGGTTATTTTCCCAAGGTTTCTGCCTAGATATTTGGCTTTGGAAGGAGAAGTGTGTGTGTGTGTGTGTGTGTGTGTGTGTGTGTGTGTGTGTATTCTTTCTATGATGAGGGTCAGAAGTCAGAAGAAGTTGTTTTTTTTTTAAAATAAACTTGGAATTGAAGGCAGATGCAGACTTAGAGCTGATTTAACCACCTGTTCGTTCTGCTAGACCCACAGCAGGTAAAAATTCAAAAGGTGCCCCTTAGTGCATCTAGATTTTGGATCTGGCAAGCCTCTGTATTTTATGTGACCTGTATTCCCCAAAGAGATGTGCTGTTCCTTTAAGAGAAATGGCAGAATAAAATTCAAGAGGTGTGGCTTTAGTTTAGCTTCACTATTCCTGATCAGTATTCTGATTTGACTGAGATGGGGCAGTCCCAATCTGTCAATTAATTGGTTTTAATATATTCCTCTTGTGCTGAGTCATGGGTGTTGCATCCGTGTGTTGAACTCTGTCTCAGACTCATAAAACACGAGGAGCGCAAAGGCCCAAGGCTACTATTTTACCTTTCTTAGTCATGTGTATTTAAGAAGAAGCTCCGCAGAATTACCTGTTGATGCAGTGTCATATGTAATGTGCCCTGAGTGGTGGGAATATTTGTGGGATTTTTTTTGCACGAGACGTTCTAAGAAATGAAGCGGTGATTTCATTTTAGCCTAAGACATGATTCCTTCCAGCAAGAGAAGCCAACTTTTCTGATGCAGCTTTCATCAGCCACCACTCCTCTACACACGTAACCAGTTCTGGCACTTATGTATTTTTTATCTCCTTTTTCCTGCTTGAGGGAGGTTTTTAACTTGGGGGTGGGGGAAGAGGGAAGAGATAAGAGGACTTATTCTCTGAAATATTTGTTTAGCTCTCCCACTCCTTCCACTTGGATTAAGCCAATGTGGTGGAGATATGATGATGACAAGGACCAACCAACCAGATTTCTGTACAGCTGTTAAAAGAGGAGAGTCACTTCTTGATAGTTAGAAAATACAATGAATCAGTAGTCTTCATACAGTGGTACCTGTGGGAGTGTGGAGCAGAGGTATGAAACATGGACTCTCATCCCCAGAGGAGCGGACAAGAGATAAGAGAATGAGACTGGCCCCTCCCTGAGGAATGCTAAGGATGTTTGTAGTCTGACCCTGGGAATTGCTCTCAGTCTGAGAAGATTCTGTAACGGGAGTGAAGCCAATAAACCTTGCTGGATTGAATCTGTATTGTCTCCTGGAGTTTCCTGGGCTAAACCTGACATCAATCTTCTCAGACTGAGAGCAATTCCCAGGGTCAGACTACAAACATCCTTAGCATTCCTCAGGGAGGGGCCAGTCTCATTCTCTTATCTCTTGTCCGCTCCTCTGGGGATGAGAGTCCATGTTTCACACCTCTGCTCCACACTCCCACAGTACCTCGGGTCACGAACTTAATTCGTTCCGCGACTCTGGTTGCGACCCGAATTGGTCGCAACCCGAATCAAATTTTCCCATAAGGTTCAATGTAAATATGGTTAATCCGTTCTGAACCATATGTATATTTTTTTTTAAACCACAAAAATATGACACAAAGTACAGTACGAAGAGAGAGAACACTAACCTTGCTCGAGGCAACTTCTGGTGTGGAGGACAGGAAGGCGGGTGGGGAGGCAGTTATTGCTTGGAGGGAGAGTCCCCCTCCCTACAGGAAGCCACAACCATGTGTCACAGCAGGGAAAATGGCCGCAGATCCTGTTCATCACTCGATGCGGCGTTCGCGGACAGAAGCAAAATTTTGCGAACGGTGCTGTTCGTGACCCAAATTGGTCACGAACAGAAGCGTTCGTGACCCAAGGTACCACTGTATATGACTTCTTCAGGAAACAAGAAATGCTGGTTGCTGTTGAATTCAGACCTGGTTGGATGTTTGGGACTGGGTTCAGACGTCATGCTTAGTCAAACTGTGTTTGACGAAGAATTGTATTTTCAGTTCAACAATACAATGCTTCTTTTTACGCTTGAAACGATAAAGGGACAGAAGAATTGCAGTGAACAGGTCAAACAAACAGGTTCAACCATGCCTTTGTAGACAAATGTATTATGGACTGCATCAACAGTTCGCAAGAGCATGAACAGAATGTCTACATACAAACCTAAGCTCACCTCGCTTATCAACCCAGTATTATCCTAGTACTTTTTAAATTCATATTCCACCTTCTTTTCCTCTGAAGCCATGCACCCATGTATACACATGAAATCTCACTTCCCCATAGCAATTCTGGGGGGGGGGGGGGGGGGAAGCAGCAAAAATGTAGTTTCTAAACCAGTGTATCTCTAAGATGTGTGGACTTCAACTTCCAGAATTCGCTAGCCAGCATTGCTATTGCTAAGAATTCTAGGAGGTGAAGTCCATATTTTTCAAAGTAGCTGAGATTGGAAACACTGTTCTAGACAGCCAGACAATGGCATGAATGCCTGGGGGAGTAGACAGAATGGCTTTCTCCTTGTGCCATATGTTCTTTAAATGCTTTGCTGAAAAATGCCATCCTCAGATCCCCACTAGTCCCACAAAAGATTAAATCAAGCACACAGACCATCAGCATGAAAAACATGCTGGCAAACTCCAGGCCTAAATAACTCCTCCCCAATCAGACGCCTGAAGAGTCAACTGGTGGACTTGACAAACAGCAGCACAACATTTGGCCGGTCTCCGCTATATCTGTATCTGCCATTAAAAGCAGGGTGAGTGGCTGTGAAATAGATCAGATCTACCTGGTCTATTAATCAAAAATGGAGAGGCACATATACCTGGATAAAATGAGCAATGCCACAGAAACGAATCAGGTTCTCAAGCTCTCCTAAGTCACAAGGGCAGATCACGTCTCCCATAAGGATATTACAAAATTTACCCTCCAAGCTGATTGATGGAGAAACATGAAAGTGAAACATAATGCCTCATGCTTCGTTGTTCCCACCAGCCTATGTAAGGGCAAAATAACGCTTTGTCCACCCACCCCTGAAAAAATGCCATCTGTTACACAGAATTTGGCTCCAGAATTTCTCTTCAGTCATGTGATTATCACTTCTTGTTTTTTGAGCAATCGTCCTTGTGGCTTATCAGTTCAACAACAGGAACCTTGGCTTCATTAGCGCTGATCTCACTGGAATCCCCAGATATACCAAGTAAGTTGCAGTCACAGGCTTGTAGTTTCTCTTTCAAACAGGCCTAAAGGTCAGCCATATGGAATGCCACCTGAAGGTGTGCATCTGTTATTTATCAAATTATGAAAACCTATTCGGTAGGAGTTTTTTTAAGGGCCAATGTGCCTGCCTTAATCAGGAAATGTGAAGAGAAACGTTTTTCTCTCTCCCTCATCCAATAGAAGTGATTGTTAACCATCAATGAAGCCACGCGTTTAAGCGCAGGATGGCAACTTGCAGCCCATGAGCTTCGTTATAGGAAGCCAAAATTTTAGGCTGCTGTTTGTTTTGTATTTTTGGAGGGGGATGTTGAATGGCACAATGGCTGCCTTAAGCCTTGCACATTTTCCCATTGGACAGTTAAGGGGCAAAATGTGCCCCTTAACCTGCAGATCCCCAAAACAGATCTGCCCCAAACTGCTGACTCTGGGGAGACTTTAAGAAGCCCCCTACAGACATTAGGAAGCCAAAGGAGTTACGGTGCATCTCCACCTCCACAAGAAAGCTGCTGTCAGAACCTGCATCAACCAAATGTCAATTTAAAAAGCTATAGCAGTCAATGGGTGTTTGCTTGACTTGATTCTGCCATTTGTGCCTGGGGGGGGTGGGGGCGGATGGTAGTTAACAGCTGTGCTTAAGGTATTGCTTTGAAGAACTGTTAGCAATGGGAGGAAGGTAAAAGGTCACCACCTGGTGAGTCAGACATTTGGTGCCAATGTAGCAAAGGGTGGGGGAGCAGGGATAAGTAGAGGAAAATTTACGCAGGCTATAGTTTTAGCAATGCTTTGCTTCAAGCTGCATGTACCAACCAATAAAGGAGTATTTATCTGAACCAGGCCTGGCTTCATAAGAAGGAGGCTTTGCAGAAGAATTGAAATGCCTAACCTTGGCCCAGCACTTTCCTCTCTTTCACAATGATAGAGATCAGTCTGATTCTTCACACTCAGAAGCTCAAGAGCTTGACCCACAGGAATTAGCTAAAGGTAGCATCCTGAGGAGGCACAGGTGTGGGCTGAGTCAGCTGACCCAGAGCTTGAGCAAGGCAAGGTCCATGACCCGGAGCCCAGCAAAGGGTCACATATTATGAAGAGTCGAGCAAAGGAAGTCAAACTTCTGCTTGAAAGACAAAAGTGTGACTTGGCCAATCAGTCAAGCTGATAGTCAGTGCTATATAAAGAGATGGCGTTTATAACTGGCTCTTTGTGGCAAATAATGTTCTAATTTCTAACCTGTGACTCTGTCTATATGCTGCCGTTGGATTACATGGATCCTTGAATTAGAAATGAACAATTCTTGGATCTTACTGAACTTGGGATTTGTCTTTCTAGCTTTTTGTTTTTTAAAAGTAAGCTCTGGTGACTGTTTTCTATACAGAAAGTTATTACAATAGCTAAAAGGAACCCTTAGATTTAGAGGCAATATACCTCTAGATCCCACATGTCGGAAGCAAAGAATTGGGGGACAGCAAAAGGAAAGATAAACTACGTTGTTAACTGGGGTGTTCCAAAGGCAGCTGGCTGTGTCTGAAAACCCACTGCTAGCCTAGACAAACCATGACTAGTCTGCCACTGTTTTGGCTGCTGCCTGAAGGATCAGGATCCTGCATTGGTATCCACTGTGGGAAACACTAAGAGCTCAAACCCATAAATCACCAGTCTGGCACAACAGAAGGGCCCACCTGGAACCTGAGTCCCTGACAAGCCATCAGTATTATTAAAACAGGCTCCTTTGTCCTGCTGAGCCTTACATAGTATAGATCAGCCTTTTTTCTGGTGCCCTTCAAATAAGTTGAACTGACACAGCCCTCATCTTTCTCTTGTATGGCAAGTTCATGGATGTCTGTGTGATGGGAGCTGCAGTCCAAGCAAAATGGCTGGCACATCAGGCCAGGGAAGGGCGCAAAAAGAGACCTTACCTCTGTGGAAAAAAGTACTCTTTCCCTAGTATTTTATATAAATCAATCAATTAATTAATACATCTCTTTCAATTCTGCTCTGTTCAGATGGGTGCCTGTCCAGATACCTCAGTCATTCTAGTCAGCACCATGGTGGAAACTGTAGGACCACATCTGAACGGCATCAGGCCAGGGGGAGGAAGACATTGTATTCCCAGAGAATTAAGAATGTCACTTAAGAAAGATCAAATATTGTAATTCATTTGCAGTACATGGTATTGATTCATTTGTGGCCTCCCAAACTCAGATTAAAATTTAGGAGCATATTTGCAGAATTAACTCCCATTATTATCCTTTAGACATTTAGATTCTCAACCCTTGAGTGTTTTGCAATTGGTCATTTTCTGTTTCATAGTTTGCCTTTGAAAGCCATACAAAACTGTGAAATAGGTAACTTCCTATAAGAAAAAAAAAGTATCTGTTCTACTTCTTTTCTGATGTTCTCACCATAAATATTTAGAGGAAATGTATCTAGCCAACCGCAGGTGAAATGCTTTTCACACTGCAGCTGATGTGTCACAAAAAGGAGCAAGTTTTAAAAAGCCCATAAATAAATCACATCTATAAATGCACAGAAAGGTTAAGGAGGCGTCAAGAGGCCATTGCTGATTATTGCAATTACAGGTAGCTCTCATTTAGAAACCACAATTGAGACCAGCAGCTGTGTCATTAAGTGAAGTGGTCACTAAGTGGGAAATCATGTAACCATGACTGTGTTTCTGATTTTACTTCAGCTTCCCTTTTTCCCCACTCCCCCACCCTTTGGAATGCTCACCCCAGCATTGGGATAATTAGCAAGAAAGGAATTATTTGTATTTACATTCATTGGAGAGGAAGGGATTACAAGAGAGTAAGCAGGCACACAATGGGATATATACATCGAAAGGAATGCGGTGACGCCGGCAGCCCCGAATGTGCTTGGGACTGGGAGCTGGGAGCACCTACACAAACAGCCCAGTGTATTCCCCATTGTGTGCCTGCTTACTGTCTTGTAATCCCTTCCTCTCCAATCTCTCCACTCTGTGAGGTGGGAACAAAAATATGAGTCAGGCCCAGGAGAGATTGCCTACAGAGATTGCTTTTTTTTCTCCCCTCCCCCCCCCCCCCCCCCTTGTTTGTTTAACCAAACTCTCCACTCTGCGAGGAAGGGAGAGGAAGGGATTACAAAAAAGTAATCAGGCACACAATGGAGAATACATGGGCTGTTTGCGTAGTGTGCTTGCAGCTGCGGGCACTACCACATTCCTTTTGATGTGTATTTCCATATCCCTTCCTCTCCAATCTGTCTGCTGTGCAAGTGGGGGACGGGGAGAGAAAAACCACAGGTCAGGCACAGGTCAACGTGTACTGACTGTAATGGGGATCATGTGCCTGAGGGACTCGGAAAGGGACTGGGGATTAAGTCCAAGAAAACCAATTGGAATCTGAATTTTCAATAAAGATAAAACTGGCATTTAAAGCTCTAGGACACTTCCATGTTGCCTTCCAGTGGTTGTTGCAGGTCAGCCTGAGCCAATCTCCTTTCTCTCCACCTAATCAACAAGGAAGCACAAACAAATCCACTTTCAGAAGGTGGGCTGGGTGACTTTGGACCAGTCCCTCCCGACCCTCCACCTACCTCACCGTGGAGTTGTTATGGGAATCAAATGAAGAGACAGCCCCATATAAGCCACCTTGAGCCCCTAGAAAAAAGGTGGAATGTAATCATTTTTTAAAGCTGACCTTGCTGAAAATGAGGTCCATGCATAAGTCTTCTCTCTGTCTTTCTGTAGTGTCTGTTAAAGGTTACCCATTTCTGACATTGAGGTTTCGACCTGCAGCAGCCGAAGGTGCGAAATGTGGAGCCGGGAAATGTGGATGGCCATCCCACGGGGACAAAATGTTCTCTGAGATCTATAGCTGAACTCAGCTTCAGTTGGGTTACTGCAGGTTGGTTTTCTGGGCCAGGTCAACAACAGTTCCAGTTCAGCTATAGATTCCTTTCACATTACATGTGAAGCATATTATTTTATTTTCAATTTTATTTAAATGTACTGTGATAAAAAATTGAAAAATAAAAACATGAGAGAGAGAGAGAGAGAGAGAGAGAGAAGCAACATAAAAGCCAACAAAAAATTGTAATCTTAAAGGATATATACTTTTAAACATCCTTATATAATTAAAAAATCCCCACTATTTGTATAAAATAATCAAATAGGAATTATTTTATTATTAGAATTAAAAATGCTCACTTACCTTAAGATACCACTGAGGCACAGTATGTTAATGATCATTTAGGGAATGGATGGAAAAAACTTGTATGCCCAAAACTATTGCAATTAATTATCAAAAATTATTGTTAAGCATAAATGAAACAGTCTAGTACTTAACAAATAAATGTTTATTTTCTAAATCAATGCATATGCTACAGCACACCTTTTGTTTTTGGATGAACTCTTATTCTGAACTGTTAAACCATTTTTTAATCTGGTAACAGTTCAATGTACTTTCAAATAATCAGATGTTTATTAGTGTTCATCCTTACATCCCATTAAACATGCAACAAAAATGTCTGGTTAACCATTTTTAAAGAACATTTTCTCATGATGTCACCTTCAGTCATCCCCAGCCCACTATGGAAGCAGCTTAAAGTCATATTTAGCTGTTCCAGTTTTAAAGCAGCATTTTCCCTGATCTTCCAATACAAGTCTTGCCATACAAAAAATCTGTGACCCAATCCTGTTGATGATGCTGGGGAGGATGCAACCGGGTGCTGGGATCTCCCCAATTCCTATTGGCTGCCTTGGGTCCAATCACTGGACACTGCCCTGCATGGCCATTTCTGCTCAGACTGGGAGAAAGACTGTACACTTAGCTCCCAAAGATGCATCTTCTGGAGGACTGTTAGACCTTCTTGCTTCCCCTTGCATATTCTCTCCCATCATCAGAAACAGAAGCCTTGCCTCTGAGGAGCACCTTTTCTTGCATTTGAGGACATCTGCCTGGTCAATGCGCTGCAGAAACTCTAATGTTTGTCACATAAGCAAAAAGCCAACATCCTAAAAAGAACACAATGACCTTTTCTGTATATGGAGAAAAATGCCTTAAAAATAGCTGTCACTATATCCACAAAATAAAAATAAAAGTGAAAGGACAGAGTGTAAATTACCCCCATTGAGACCTTTTGACCTATAACAGCCTTCCCCGGTTGGATTATAGGCAGTACAGTCTGGGAATTCTGGGGTTGTGGTCTCAAAGTTCAAAAGGCACCAATTTAGGGAAGGTTGGCATATAGCTCCTTTTAGAGCTGAGGGCCACCTCTGGCTTTGAGTGGCATCTCAGGGGTCATACTCAAACAGGTAACTAGGACCAGAACAAAACAATAAAGAGGCAGAACAAGAATTGGATTTGAATTAATTTCTTTTCATACAGTTAATACAATTACCTCCTCTCTCTTCTCCTTCTGTCACCCAAGGCGTAGGAAGACTGCATGCAGCCTGGGCTACAGGGCGTGTACTCTTGATAGACAGACCCCATAAGAAAGATATGGCGTGGTTGGTTGGACCGTAGCAGGAGAGATATTTTTGCCCCAGATGCTCTCACCTGTATCTCTTGAACCATGGGTGTTCAAAGGAAACTGCAGAGCCAGTGCAGGATATTGTGATCTCATCATTATGGCTGGGGAGGGGGGGGGGCAGAGAGAGAGGCAGGGCTTATTTATTTACTTATTTCATCAGATCCCATCTTTTTGGCAGGAGCTCCTATGCCTGCAGCAACCATGGCTCTGTGAAGCAAACTGAGGGGACAGCTAGTTACTGGGCCAAAATCATCCAGCAAGCTTCTTGACTAAAGGTGGGATAAATTCAAACATGAGACACTCCAATCCTAATCCAACCAAGACACCACACTGGCTTTCTAGTGGGCTGAGTTTGAGCAAACCTGCTTGAAACAAGCTGGAGAAGTTTCAGTTCCACTGACAGAACAGTACAGAACTCCAGCTGCCCCAATCCAGCTGCATGAACTTGCTTGGTTTGTATGAATAAATAGATTCTCTCTCTCTCTCTCTCTCTCTCTCTCTCTCTCTCTCTCTCTCTCTCTCTCTCTCTTATCTATCTATCTATCTATCTATCTATCTATCTATCTATCTATCTATCTATCTATCATCTATCTCTACCTATGTGTGATGGAATGGAATTATGAAGGCCAGGCTCAGGGAGAAAAACATTTTCTTACATCTCCTGAGGAGCGTGGGAGATACAAGAGGATGAGACTGGCACCTCCCTGAGGAATTCACAATGTTGTGGCGGGCATTACTTGGGAGCTGGGGTTTCAGTCTGGGAAGATTCTTGTTAGAGGTTGTAGCTAATAAACATAGCTGGACTGAATTTACATGGTCTCATGGAGTTCCTTGGGCTAGGAAATTCAGTCCAGCTATGTTTCCCAGACTGAAACCCCAGCTCCCAAGTAATGCCAGCCACAACACTGTGAATTCCTCAGGGAGGTGCCAGTCTCATCCTCTTGTATCTCCCACGCTCCTCAGGAGATGTAAGAAAATGTTTCTCTCCTTGAGCCTGGCCTTCATAATCCCATTCCATCACACTATGTTTGAATTGTGCAAAATTAGGTGATTGGTTTTTCTAGTCCATTATTGTCTCTTCTGAGAGGTGGCTGCTCAGACCTCGAGGGAGGAGCTCTGCCCAGCTCTGTCAGTCAAGATCTTTTTAATTAGACATGCCAGGGATTTAATCTGGAATCGATTACAGGGGAATCAGGTGTACCTTTGCAGCTTTCCAGGCCATAATGGATCTTGGAAGGAACCACCATTAGCACTTCTTCTGAAGTAAGAACATTGGCGACCTAGAATTGTGCTGCTTACTCATGCCCTGACCACTATACAATGAATGATCTTTGCAGAGAGAGAAGTTTGCAGCCTAGAGTAGGATTTCAGAGGAGGGGGAATAGCTGTAATTGAGGAATAATATGACTCAGGCTCCCACTTCCTCAAACTGAAAAGAGGATTGAAACACAGAACTGGTATTTTGGACTAATTTTTTGAATCCTCATCTTTTGAGAAATATGCATCTTTTTTAGAATTATCCCTAAGCCTTTTCCATACTCACGAAAACCAAATTCTTTCATCATCTAAGATGTAAGCAACTTTATAGCTTCCCAGCAGGAACAAAACTAAACAGAGTGCCCAATGCTCAATAGGTAAAACAAACAAAGGCTCCTGAAATTTACAGAACAGGTTTTTTTAAAAAAAGATGTAGCCTTTAAAAGTTTGTTCTTCTCTCCCTGCATACTGGAAGCACCAGGAAATGTCTCTTGCAGGCTTATAATTCAGGGATGGGAAACCAGTGGTCCTCCAGATGTTGCTGAACAAAATAGTGTTTAGTCCTGACTTGGTGCAATGGACTCTTGTCAGTTCAAGCTGCAGGAAAAGAAATCAGAGTGTTCCACTCTTTCCATACATGAACCATTTGCTGCGGATAAAAATCTAGTTCAGCAGAGCTCAGGCTGGGCTAAAACACTTTTTCCTAGGTGCCTAGTTTTTGTTTAGTTTAGTTTTAACAATGAATTTAAAATGGTAGCCCCTCCCTGTCATTACTCACAGGATGGATTCCCATCTTCTTCCTCTCAGCGAGGGTGATTGAGTTATTTCACTGTATATTAACTTTCCAAAGAAATAATTCAGATAGACCAGGAAGCACTGGAGATTTCCAGCTAAGATTGCTCTTAGGCAATCATCTGGCCTCACTCACAGAATGTAATCAAATTAGTCATCACCAAGAAAACCCACAGTGGTATGTCCACATAATTCCAAGAATCAAACTTGATTCAAGGGGGACTTTATTTTTAGAGTCCCAGAAAGCACGGAGTTCTTCTTCCAGATACCAGTGCCGTCTTGGTAATCCTGTGAGCCCCCATTTTTTGATGTCATCACCTGGGGCTTGCGGTTGTAAGCTCTTTGAATGTTTCTCTGGTGTTGTATCTGTTGGAATGGCTGCTTTCCAACAGTGGCAGAATGTCACTGTGGTGTCATAGGAGGGGCTTTGCGCATGCACTGCTTCTCACCACCTGGTATCCCACTTGAGCACTGTGGCATGGTTACAAAGGGGAGGGCCAATGCACAGGACACCTACATGAAGAGTTAGAGCTGTGCAAGGTTTTAAGCCACCTCTTCAAAGCTGCCTTGCAAAGCTGTAGGGCTTCCCTTCTAAAAGCACAGCTTCACTTTGAGGTCTCCTCCTTCAAGGATAGAGTTTTGTTAAGCCCTGTTATCTGTTGAGATGGCATCTTTTATTTAACCAATTCAACATTGCAATCTCTCTCACACACACACACACATACACACACACACTACAGATACACTTTTGTGTAAATAAAGAATTACTTTTTTAAATACTTTTTATTGAGCATTTTAACAATACTAAAAGATAATACAAACTAACCCAGCCTCAGAAAGAAAGAAAAAAGAAAAAAAATAAAGTAAAAAAATAGGAAGAAAAGAAATACAAACTGCAAAAAGAAAAGGAAAGAAAAAAAGAGAAAGAAAAAAGAAAACAAATAGAAAAAAGAATATTTAGGAAGTGACTCCCAATCTTCTTCACAACAAGCACAAGCAAATTTAATATTTTCCCACCCCCTATAAAATTATATAAAGAATTATTTCTTTTTTAAAAATCTAATTCAAACTAACATTTCCAGATCCTGCTGGCCTTTTGAAAAGGACTGAAGACTGAATGTGCTTGCAAGCAGGGTGGGGGTCAAGCGGTTAGTTGGACCCCATGGAGAAATCTTAATTTATTAGATCTCTTTTATCCCAGCAGGTATAGGTTTAACATGTTGGTTGTTTCCTGTTTTGTTTGTTTATTTGTTTAGTTCTGCGGTGTTTTCCTCCGTTGTTAGCTGCCCAGAGTCACTATGGCAAGATGGTCCACCATATAAATCTAATTAAATAAGTAAGTAAGTAAGTAAGTAAAAATATGAATTGGGCTTTCCATTTTTCCATGCCAGAATACTAGGCAAATTAATCATGACCCTTTGACAATATCTGGAAAGAAGATAATGGATAAGATGAAACGATCTAAGAAAGTATCAGACGGACAGTGCCAGTTAATAAAGGCTAAATAGAAAGGGAAAAACCAATTCTTGGGTGTTGCAGAGGAAGGAGAATGGCATGAAAAAAGGAGCTAGGATTGGCATCCATCTTTAACTATTACCTATCACTTGAAAGGGTAGCTTTAAATTTAGCAAATATAGGATCTCCTCGAGGTGCTGATTCCAGTCTAAGGGGTCTCCGCTGGAGGCTTTGCAGTTTCAGATTCCCCATTCCAGATGTGGTCCCTGATCTGTGGTTATTTCCAGTTGCAAATGTGTTAAATGCATATATAATGGTTAGAACCCCAGAACTAGACGAAACCTATTTCTTCTTCATACATCCCATGCCTTTCCTACATGGGTGGTTCCCGACTGCTAAGTCCAAGTTTTACCCAAGTAATTTCTCTTCAGCTATAAATGACTTTCCAAATTTTGAAATGTATGGCATTTGTATATACTGTATGTGCATTGAAATATCTACTAGAAATGCAGCATTTGTTAAAATTTGCACTAAAATCATTTTTAATTCAAGCTCTATTGTGTCAGGGATTTTTTTAGTGTCAGAGCTTGAAGATGATCTTAAAGAATATTTAAACTGTTTAATCAATCTGATGAGTGAGCCACAAAAACCTATAGGTTAATAAAATTGATTAGTTTTTAACGTGCCGTAAAACATTTACATTTTGAACAAACAAACTTGTGGATAAAATGGTACCATACTAACCCCACGTTTTAACGTTTTGGAGCTTCTACTGAAAATTCAGTATATGATAAGAGGCTTTCCTGAAATCTTGTTATACCAGATGTCAAAACCACATCTTAAAAAAAGAAAGAACGGAAGAAAAGAAGTTTTGAAAGGATAAAGAGTGATTCTAAGCTAATCTACACCTGGCTGCAAGGTCTAGGCAACAGTTCTGTTATTTCCCTAAATAACGGTTGAAGGGCCTTTCCCACTGCTGACTTACAGTATTGTTTGGCCAGCACAAAACAATGACATCTGTTATCCCCATTGCTAATCCTTGTCCCTCCTTTACTGTATCTGCCCCGAGTCATTGCTGATTTGGGAATGTGCAGTTATTATGGAGAAGGTGACCCGTAGCTCTTCTGGCTTTGCTGCCAACCCCCTCAAGTGGGGGTTAACATCATCAGTCAGTCGAGACAACATCCACTAGTCAAGGTGCTGAGGAAGGAAGGGAGTGGGGCCAACTTCAGGATTCTGTCTGGGGTTTTCTAAGCTGATTTAAGAATAACAATGAGGAGAGACTTCCTTTTATCCAAAGAGGGGCACGATCGAAGACAAGGCAAAGCCTTACTAAGGAAAGAAGATATGAACAAGACATGCATCTATATATCGATATCTAAATATACATAAGATCTATACAAATAAAACAAAATCACCAAATGAATGATACTTATAAAGAACCAGAGATCGTAGAAACTGAAGCCTTTGAAATATTGCTAACAAGAAAGTTTCAGGAGTTGATGGAATACCAGCAGAACTGTTTGAAATCATGCAAGATAATACAGTTAAAGGACTCCTTGAGATTTATAAGCAGGAATAAAAAACACAGCAGGGTAACCAAGGGACTGGAAAAAATTTATTTATATTCCAGTGTTAAAAAACAAATAATAAAGAAGGCCAGTGCAAAAAAAAATGCCCTTCCCACAACTGCATTTATTTTACATACTAGTGAAGCACTTCAAGGTCTTGCAATGCTTCAGCATAACATGGAATGAGGAACTGCCAGATGGATTTCAAAAAGCAGAGACCAGAGATCACGTTGCTAATACTGACATATAATAGAAAAGGCAAAGGGATTTTTCAAAATGTAAATTTTCCTTTATTGGTTATACAAACTCCCATAGGATTCAACACTCTCTCCCCTCGTCTTCAACATCTACATGAGGCCATTGAGCAAGATCATCTGTTGAAATGTTGATGATACCCAACTTTATATCTTGACCCCTGGCTGAACATGATCTTGTGATGGTATTGTCCTAGTTCTAGAAGCTATGACGGTCTGGCTGGAGATGAACAGGCTTAAATTCAACTGTAGCACAAATGAGTCACTTTGGCTTCAAGGACCTTACAGTCACAATGAATAATCATCTTTACTTCTCAGTGAGGGGGCACTGCCCCAGGTAGAACTGGTATGCCAGGAGGATTCTTGCACAATTCAACTTAATCCAATTCCTGGATCAGGAAGCCCTTCTCACAATCACTTATGCTACAATCACTTCCTGCTTAGACTGCTTCAATGCACTGTACATGGGGCTACCCGTGAGGATCACTCATATGCTACAATTTATTTCTAACCATAATTATGGGTACACACAGACGTTTCACCCTGATAATGCCACAGCTCTGCAAACTGCACTGGTTGCCAGTGACCTTCCAGGTGCAGTTCAAGGTGCTGGTCATCATCTACAAAGTTCTTCATGGCTTAGGAGCTGGTTACCTATAGGAGCATCTTCCTCTTGGTGCTTCTGCTTAATCAATAAGATCTAGACAAGTTGCCACACTCCAGATCCCAGCTATAAAGCAACGTCATCTCCTGGGTTTGGCAAGATGTATCTTCTTGGTAGCTGTGCTTGCCCTGTGAAATACTGTGCCCCTGAGTTCTGTATGGCCCTGATCCTGTTAGGTTTTTGTAAAAAAAACAAACAAACTTTATTTCAACAGGCCTGTGGGTACAGCATAGGGACTGCTCCATAATGGTGTATTGTTGGGAATATATTCATGTTAGTTATCCTTCCCCGATAGCATATATTCTGTTATTAATTTGGTCTCTCCTGCTAATTGTACTTGCTGTTTTAATTCTATTATGTAAACTGTCTAGATCACTGTTTCTCAGTCTTAGCAACTTTAAGATGTATGGAATTCTGGGAGTTGAAGTCCACACATCTTAAAGTTGCTGAGGCTGAGATACACTGGTCATGATTTACCTTGGCGACTGAGGTAGCCTACCAGCTGACAAACAAATAATCACTAAATAGAAGCAAAAATCCAAATAACTACAGATAGGAGGAGAGAATAAGATTTTTCTGTAGCTCTTTGCTGACAACAAGCGGTCATCTGGATTTTTGCTGCACAGAAATGGTAGCCTTAGGTTTAAGCCCACCCCAATGGACAGATTTCCCTTTCCTCACAGAATAAGGATTTCAGGTTATTCAGTTGAACATTCAGGCAAATGAACATTCTATGCTGCTTCACGCTATTCAGTAACAAATGTTCATTGAGATACCATGGATAGTGTAGAGGGCAGAGGGAATGGCCTTGAAGAACAGGAGGAAGAACCACTACTGAGGCAATGATCTGACAAGCAGGGCTGGAGCCCATTCCAAGAAACTAGTTTGAGTAAATGTCTCAGGCAGGCCCCTCTCTAGTTCACACTAAGATAAAATGAAGGAGGGGGGAAGCACATTCAGACTTGCAAGATTTTGTTAATATTACTATTGCAATAAAAGTAATCCTGACCTTTGTGTCATTGGTTTCTTAGGTCTGGTCTACCTTACAGGGCTGAGAAATAGTCACTCAAAAGGATTTGCAGAGATAACTAGGCTGGGTTAAACTAGGCTGGAGTTCAAGATGGTTTAGTGAGATCTGACCTCCATCTGAGTTAAGTAAAAGAATAACGGGGGAAGAAAAGGATTCTAAGAATGATGGAGGCTCCAAGCAAATGCATCGTTTTATTTATTTATTTATTTATTTATTTATTCATTCATTTATTCATTCATTCATTCATTCATTTATTTATTTATTTAATGTAATTGTATTGAAAGTTTAAAAAACAAGAGTAAAAATTAATACAAACTAAAATAGAGTAAGAAGGAAAAAGGAAAAAGGAAAAAGGAAGAAATAAAAGAGAAAGCTAAAGTGCAAAAAGGAAAGAAAAGAAAAGTAGAAGAAAACTGGAAAAGAAATAAAAGATATAAAGAAGTGGCTTCCAATCTTCTTTACAGCAGTTATAAGTACAATTGTAGATTTACCTCTTTCTCTGAAGTTACAATGTGACTTTTCATCAAAACCATAGATCATAAGTTCATTTTTTTCTGTTTTATGCAAAAAGTCTATCAGGGGTTTCCAGTCAGCCACAAATGTAGATATTGTTTTTCCTCTAATCAAACAAGTCAATTTGGCCATCTCAGCAAGTTCTATCATCTTCACCAATCACTCCTCCATTGTGGGTATTGCACAAATGCATCATTTTAGAATATTATTTCTTCAGAAACTGTTGGTGCCAATTCACAATGAAGAACGGTTTGCAGATAAAGGAACTGAGTCAAGAGTACCTCAGCAAAACCCTTGGATGAAAGGCATAACACAGTATTTTTTCCCCTAGCAAATCAAAAAATGAGGCTTCTGACATTTTACAAACCCAGGCTTTGTTTCCATTATTCTGAAAAGTGACAAGTACCTGGCAGTTACACAACCATCTGCATCCTAACATTTGCACATACAGACAGTTAAAGAATCGTTTGAAAGAAACTGTCACTTCATTAGGTTTTTTTAATGCCTCCCCCATGAAGCAAAAAGAATAACAGGAAAACCTTGAACAATTTTCTGGGAAGGATTATTTCCTTTTCAAGATTATTGAAAACAAGCCACATGTGCATAGAATGGTTTTCTAGTGGTTTTCCAAGGTTGGCTAGAAAAAGGCAGACTGTGCTTTATTGTTCATGGATGACTCACCAATTTCTAGTAGGCCACTTAAGCTGTGTCTTTAATACAAATAATAATAATAAAAATAAAAATAAAAATAAACAATAAGAAGTAGATGTAGCAGCAACCACGGAGTAATGAATTCAACTTCAAAGAGGAAGGCAGGAAATAAAGACTCACTTTGCAGAGAATAGGAACTGAATAATTAGAGGCTATAGTTCAGGGATGTCCCTGCCATGATACTGAACAGAATCAGAAGTTGTTTTAAAAGAGAGTGATGACTCAAGTAAAATGCTCTATTTATTAAACAGGAACTTTCATTAAAAATACGCAAAGACAAATCCTTATTCCAAATTTGCTGACAGTAACCCCACTGAATTCAGAGTGATGGCTTTTTTTTTACTTGTACAGGAAAAGTTTTTTAGTTGACTTTACATTTTATTGGCATCTGATTTCCTCTTATATAACAATCAAACAGTATATGGCAGTGTTGTCCAAACTTGGCCACTTTAAGATGAGTGGACTTCAACTCCCAGAATTCCCCAGCCAGCATGGGAATTCTGGGAGTTGAAGTCCAGTCATCTTAAAGTGGCCAAGTTTGGACAACACTGCCACATGGAATGTTGCTAAATGAGATCATATTTACATCGATTACAGTCTTAAATTGATTTAAAGGTACGGGAAAGCACTATTAACCTGGCGAAGACCCTAAAAACAACCTTACTGGATCACACCATCTAATTCTTTTCCCAGGGGATCAGCCAGAAATGAAATGTTTAAGGATTATTTAACTTGTTGCGACCCAACTTTTAATCACACCAATGAATCTGATCTATTTTCCTGGGTGGGCAGGTGAGTGGAACAGTAGAATTATTGGCCTAATCTTTATAAAGGTTTCAATTTATATAGCTTTCAATTGTTATGGTCCTTCAAGTCACCCTGACGCCTGGCAACTATAGAAACAAGCCCATGTCATTTTCTTGGCAGCATTTTTCAGAAGTGGTTTACCAGTACCTTCTTCCTAAAACGGAGGGAGAGTCCAGAGTCACCTAGCTGGCTTTCATGCCTAAGGCAGGATTAGAACTCATGGTCTCCTGGCTTCTAGTCCAGAATCTTTAACTACTGCATCAGACTCTCTCTAGCCTTCAAACTGTATGCCTATTAGTCCAATTAACATTGTAGTACGAATCCATGTTAGATTCTTACCAACGAACTGGAGGACTAAGCAGCAGACAATGACATTTTCTTGGCAGAACAAACAGGGTTCAGGAAAAGTATTCCACACATGATAATAGATTTGTTTTAGAACATTTAGTGTGTAAATACACTTTTCAAAAAAGCCAGACTGTATGCTGGTTTTGTTCACCCTTTGATTCTATTAAACTTGACCTGAAGGTGGCTTTGGAGTTAGCATCAATCATGGAAAACATTAAATAATAGAAATCTAGATAAGCAACAAGCACCCTTTTAATGGTTTTTAAGAATTTTCATTTGAACTGTCCCCAATGTGAGAGCGTGGAACTTCACTGTTTGCTGAATGAACAATTGTTTTCATTTCTAACTAAGTACAGTGTTGTCATGTAGTTGGCCAACCACATTGCTGTCTGAAAAAGAGGTTGAGAGGGGGAAAAGATTTCCCAAAGAGATAATTCAATGGATTCTAGATTTCTAGAATTTTAGGATGAATGGCTTATATGGATGTTTAGGTACAAAAGAATCTTCGAAATGCAAACCATTATTAATCGCACGTTTTTGAAGAAAAGGGAACTTCACACAAACAAATGGATTCTCGTTTTGCTTTTTTAGGGTATAATAATTTTAGACAGTGAGATTTATTGAAGTTAACAAACTTTTTTCCAGTCCAGAGGCCATAAATTACTTCATTGCCTACATCCTTCATTGAATGAAAAGCTACATTTCAGTTAGAAGTTAGTGAAAATAAAGTTGTGGGTTTTTTCCCATGCAAGTTCATGGACCCCCTGAAATTTATTCATGGACCCCCAGGCTAAGAACTCCTAATGTAGAGGAGAGAGCCAGTTTGGTGCAGTGGTGAAGGCACCAGGCTAGAAACCAGGAGACGGTGAGTTCTAGTCCTGCCTTAGGCACAAAGCCAGCTGGGGGACCTTGGGCCAGTCCCTCTCTCTCAGCCCTAGGAAGGAGGCAAGGGTAAACCACTTCCGAAAATGTTGCCAAGGAAACTGCAGAGACTTGTCCAGGCAGTCACCAGGGGTCAAGACCAATTAAAAAAAAAAAAAAAAAGTAGAAGTCCCCTCTCCCTGTTTCAGTTGCTCATTTATCTTTTCCTGCTTTGCCATGTTATTTTTGAAATGTGGCAAGCAGAACTATACATGGTATTCCAAGTGCGACTGCACTATAGACTTAAAAAGGTATTACAATATTGTAGGATTGTAATCTTTTTCCTTTTTTTCTCTATTACATTTGAAAAAGAAGGGAAAATTAATTAAAAAATTCAGAAATAGAAGGATTAATTTCAACACATATCAGATAATACAGGTAGTTCTCGACCATTCGTTTAATGACCATTTGAAGTTACGACAGTGCTGAAAAAAGTGACTTATGACTGGTCCTTGCACTTACAACCGTTACAGCATCCCCACGGTCACGTGATCAAAATTTGGGTGCTTGGCAACTGGCATGTATTTACAACGGTTGCAGCATCCTAGGGTCACATGATCGCCATTTGTGACCTTCCCAGGGGGCTTCCAACAAGCAAAGTCAAAGGGGGAAGCCAGATTCGCTTAATGACCGTGTGATTCACTTAATGACCACAGCAAAAACAGTTGTAAAATTGGGCACGACTCAATGATTGCATCACTTAGCGACTGAAGTTCCGGTCCCAGTTGTGGTCATAAGTCAAGGACGACCTTACAGGACGGAATAATCTATATTGGCAGCATCTCTGCATGGAGGACTCATTAGAAAGATTTTCATGCAACAGTCAGAAAGGAAACTGTTAACTATATTGAACTGATAACTTGTGTTTCTACCCCCATCTCTTGCTCTTTAGAAAGTCTGTAATGAAACATCTCTACTGCCAGGCTTTTAAGCATGAATAAATTTTATCATTAATTTCAATTTGTGTGTTTTTTTAGACTCTTTAGCTTAGTTTTAGCTAAATTTTGCGAATTCTCACTGGTGTATAACAGTGGGATGAAAACAAATAAATGAAGAAATAATTACTGAGGTTGCAATAAACTTTCATTTTCAGCATCCTTGTTGCTACTATATTTGTGAAATGAATCCACTCTGTATTTTTTCACTCTGATTTAAAAATTTATGGGAATACCCATTCTTCATTTTGTCTCATGGTTTCAGAGATAGCACAAAGGCTACTTTTAAGAGCCAAAATATACATTATGTATGACCAAATATAAGTGTTAAACTGCAGTTGAAGCCTCCCTCCCCCCCATTTTAACACAAACAATACTTTTGGGAGGGTAGACTAAAAATGGAGAAATGATGGAAAGTTTAGAAGATTTTTCTCATATAAACTAATGTTCTTGCCATACATTTCTATGTTTTAGAATGTCAGGTAAGGAAAGGGTTAAGCACCCTCCTCTGCTTTCCACTTTCAGTTACCCCAAATTTTCCAATATGTATATACATGTGAGTGTGTGTGTGTGTGTGTGTGTGTGTGTGTGTGAGAGAGAGAGAGAGAGAGAGAGAGAGAGAGAGAGAGAGATTTCAGGTTACTATTATTTTTCTTTATGTGCAATGTGTGGTTTTGGCCCCATGATGAACCAAATACATCTGCCTGCTGATCAATAAGGTTAGGTTGTTGACTCATGTTAATCTTTGCAGTTGCTTTACCCCGAGGGAAATTTACGTAAAGGAAAGCACAGCCAACTCCAAGGTCAAACATCTAATGAGAATAGCCTGTGTTTCTTTCCTGTCTCTTTCCTTTTGCCCACCACAATCACCACCACCACCACCATCACCTTTTTAATTTCTTCCTTTCTCTTCAGCTCAGATAGATCTCAAACCATAAATGGGGCAAGTGTGATCTAGCCCAGAAGCCTGCTTAATTGCAAAGTGGAGGCTAACGTTTCCACTTCCTACCTTCGGTGCTTTTTTCTCAGGGCCCCCTGAAGACTTCTCAAGCTCTGCTTCTTCCCCCCCACCCCCAGCAAGGCCTTCAGAGACCGAATAGTTTGTAAATGGCCAGTGCCAGAAAGATAGGATGCTACCAATTGCTTATTGTTGTATTAATAAAAGTATTGTTATTGCTTCTCACAGATTATTGTTGTACACTGCTGCTTAGAGGTAGGGATACCAGACATCTTGCAAAAGGAGGACATGCCCTCTGGCAGGCATAGCCTCAAAATCACATATTATCCAGCTGCTTGAGTATCTAACATGCTTTCTCGTCCTGAGCAGCCTTCCTGGCTTTCCTAATAAGGGCCAAGTTAACAAGCTCAGCTCTGTGACTTTAATTAGTTGATTAGTACCCTCCTGCTGGCTTGGGCTGCTGCCTGAAATTGACAAGACTTTAATCAGCGTTTGCCTCTTAACTGGCTCTAGTACGTTCCTGTGATTGAAAAACCAGTCTTTCTGATGCTGGAAAAGGTAATTTCATATACATATAGGCCTCGGTACAATAACCATTGTAGTTTTTTACCCTTTGTTAATATTGTTTTTATTGTTTCAACATGTATTGTTAGCTGCCCAGAGTTGCATTTGTGAGATGGGCAGTCATCTAAATCAATTAAAGAATAAATAAATGTACAATGGGCCATAAAGGCTAAGAAGCAAATGAACAACATAAAAAGTTATCCAGTGATGACTGGAAGGACTGCTGAAGCTGCTGCTGGCTGCTGCTGATCACCATCTCCACCACCGAAAAAGGCAGAGGTGAGGCCTTACATCACTGGGCTAGTTGCATAGCAGTGCAATCTCCCCATTCTTTAGAACTGCCTTGAAGCAGAGGTTAGCCCCTCGATTGGCACAAGTAATTCCCTCCAGCATCACCCCCCCAAAAAACAGAATAGGGACCATCACCCAATCTGTCACCCCAATGGAGGAGCAATGAAACATGCACTGTGTTGTGGAACTTTGCCCTTTCTGTACATGGTTGTGACATTGCACACATGTATATAAGCTTGCATCATAACATATTAATGCATGGACCATCATTCTAAAGCAACACCTGTAGTTTCAACTGGAGGTCTATGGGAGAGATGGTGTCTGAAATACCGCAGGGGAAGCACATCTGCAGATGACACCCTTGCAGTTAAGTGGATCTTCCATGAAAAGAAGCAGGTGTTTTTTTGGTACCAGTTCCCGGCACTGCAAAGTCCGACTTCCCCACCTTCTCTCTTCCCACTGCTTCTGCTACCCATGAGTGGCAGGAAAAGGAGAGAAGTCCCTTTGCTGCTGCTTCTCCAATCCTACGATGCTTGAGGAGCTGACAGCAGAAGACCCACTTCCTTGAAATGACATTTCAAAGACACTTCCTTTCCTGGCTTCTCCTACCACCCATGAGTCAGAGGAGTGGGAGACGGGCTTTCAGGCACAGACAGAAGGACAGCACTAATGGCCCTGAAAACCAGAGGCCAGGAACCAGTAGGGAGGATGGGGAAGGTGGAGGCTTGTCCACAGTAGCCTCAGGTGGCCAGTTGGAGGAGGGTGAGCTCCTACCCCAAACATACCTTGAAACAATTCACTACAGCAGTGTTGTCCAAACTTGGCTGGCTGGGGAATTCTGGAAGTTGAAGTCCACTCATCTTAAAGTGGCCAAGTTTGGACAACACTGCACTACAGACTGCTCTGTCCAATGAGGCAAACTGGAAAAACCCTTCTGCAATGGAGCAAAAAGTTACAGGCTAAGACTGCCTGGGTAGCGGGCCAGGATTAGGCTGAGGTTGAGGCTATGCGTTCAGGTCTTCTGGTCAGACAGGATGTGTGTGGTGAACCAGGATGAGATCTATGGAAAGTTGTGTCACCATCTTAGAAATGAAGAAGCAGGCCTGAGATCGCAAAACTTTCAGTTTCCTTCAGATAAACTCATTTTTACAGAGTTCACAGTGTAAGCGCAACAGATGTCACCTTTCCATTAATCTGACTGGAGGGTTTCGAGGCTGTCAACAGACCCTTGCCCCGCCTCTTTTTATTTATTTATTTATTTATTTATTTATATTTATTATTAAAGTTGTATGCTGCCCATCTCCTCCCAATGGGTGACTCTGGGCTGCTCACAATTAAAGCCAGAAACCCCATCCCCAATAAAAAATCCCCCCATAAATAGTTAAACAAATAATCCATTAAAAATCAAATCTAAACAACAAACCCTGAACATAAATACTAAAAACATTCAAGACGACGGGGGGAGGGGGGCAAGGTCAATCACCCCACAAGCCGCCTCCAATGGTGCGAGCCCCCATCCGGCCCCCAGGCCTTCTGGCACAGCCCTTTTGCAGGGACAATGTCGAGGTGAGCCGCAGTCACCCCTTAAATTAAGCCCCCTTTGACTCATCTGGGACGGGCGAGGCGAAGGAAAGCCAACGAACGGGTCGCTCGATCTGTAGCTGTGATCGCACATGCTCTCCCTTCACCACTTCCGGAGTTCCCTCCGGGCAAAACGGCTGGCTTGAAGCGCAGCGCTCGACGGGCACCTTCTGTCAAGAGCTGAGCGGGCCGCTCCAACTCGCCCTCATTCATTCGCGCCGATAGTCCTGCTGGCGGGGGCGGGGCAGCGCCTCGCGGGAGGGTGTCACAATGGCTGCAACTTTCCCCAGCCGCGCGCGGAGGGGCTAAATCGATCGGGGCTTTCCCGTGACCCTCGTGGGTGCTGCTGGGGAAGAAGAGGCGTTTCCTAGAATGTGTATTAAATCAGAGCCGCACGTCTGAGAAAGGCAAAACGGCTCGCGCGCCGGGCGGTGTGTATCTCTAGCGGCGGCAACCAGGATTACAATATATTGTCTTCGGCCACTTGGATATATTCGGATCGCCTCCGGAGCAGACGCCTTTCCCTAAGTCTGAGTTTCGCCTCGATCAGCATGCAGCGGTTTCTCATCTTTTTCCTCCTTGCCTTGGGCTCCTGGGCTTCTGAAAAAGGTAAGGGCGGCGGTAGGTTTTTCTCAAAATCTTCCTCCAAACTCTCAACGATTCGTTCGAAGGGGAGGTCTGCCACAGAGGGAACGTGGAATCTGTACGGTTTGGATGAGGAGGGAAATTGCCCGCCTGGGTCCTCTGCCTCCTCTTCCCGGATCTGTCGGGAAAAAGCGGGTTCTGGTCCGAAAGCTTTTCTGTACCCTTAATTCATTCTGCAGAGGTACTTTATATGTCTAAGAATTGGCACTGGAAATGAATAGATGAGGTTGAACTCAGATCAACCCCAGCACTATTTAAGTCTTACTTAAACCATACACTACAGAGGCAGTTTGGTGTAGTGGTTAAGGCATCAGGCTAGAAATTGGGGGAACGCGAGTTCTAGTCCCGATTTAGCCCGAAACCGGCTGGGTGACCTTGGGCCAGTCCCTCTTTCTCAGCCCTAAGATGGAGGCAATGGCAAACTTTGCCAAGAAAACTGCAAGCCCTAGTCCAAGCAAGGCGTGTACACCCCCCCCCCCTCTTATGTTAACTTGTTACTATAAGGCTAGAATGTTCTCCTTTTCCCTCTGTCTATTCCTGGAGAAGGATGGGAATGGAATTTTTTACCATTAAAACATTAGGTAATTCTGCAAATCAGTTTCTGAGACAGCAATTGCAGAATGTTTGCCTTAAGATTCCTTCCCTTTGGCTTTTTAATTATTTGCATGACCTAAAGCTTTGATGAGTAAAGTTTCTTCTGACACACCTTCCCTGAACTCTAGCACATGGAAATCAACTGGTTAGAAGGAAACAAACAAGAGGTCTCACCCATTGACCCCAGAACACTCAAATGTCCACCTCTTTGCATTTGATCTCCTGTGAAAACAGGGTGGGCTGAATATTTTTGGGCAGCCACATTCTTTGTGGAGGCAGGTTACAGATTTTTGTTGCAGGCTGAGCTGGCTAATTGAAGGACAAAGTAGGGCAGTCATTTCGGTGCATAGTCCCATCCTTTGAGTGCCGGCCCAGACATCTGGGGGGAGGGGAATGAGATATCTCCTCCAACCCCCTTGGAGGGATGACTGCCAGAGTAGAGAGCATCTGATATCATGGACAATGCCCTAACTCGCAGTTTCCAGAGGGTTTTAACTCATAAGTCAAGGGGGCTTTTTTCTCAGTATTGCCATTACATGCTTGTGTTGACTTGTAGATGAAAGTTAGATTTGTCTCTTTAAACACACTGTTGGACTTCATTGATTCAGAAAATAATGCAAAGGTTGAGAAAGGAGACTTTGGTGGGGGAGGAACAGACATTCCTCTCTAGTGTTACATAGAGTGGCTTAATTTAGAAAAATAAACAATGTAGGATGAATATCAGCAGTTGCTTACATGAACTCTGGAGAATTCATATGAAACAAAGCTACCCAGCTTGTAGACCCTGCTGAAATGCATTTCAGTTGTGTGTTGGTCACATTTTTTTTCCCTTTTGAGGTTATTCAGACTGGGGCTTGCCGGAGGACAAAGGCTCCTCCTCAAGTTTCAACATAGATAAGACATCTCATAGTCCTTTGCATGTTGGTTCCAGATGATCAGTGGGCTTAAGAGGCCAGCAACCATGCTGAGAATTGGAACATGGTAACTCAAGGGTTTCTTTAAGTGAACATTCTTCTCCTCAGTTATCGGGAAAGAGGCTACATTTCTTTTAACACTGGTAAGAAAAGGAGTGGCCATTAATCCTAGACAGACAGGTGGTTGGTAAAGCTTCTAAGTCACCTCTGAGCACATACAATTGAGTGATTCAGTGAGTGTGACTCCCAGGTATCATAAGAGGCAACACCTCAAGGAAGTATCGGAACAGAAGATTTCAACAACCTCTAAGCTAAAAGATTTGGCCTGCAACTTTTTTGTTGAATGATCAGATCTCCTTTCTCTAATCTGCCATCACTCTGATGTGTTGAGATGGCTATGTCCAGAATTCCCAGCCAGTGCCGTGATACATGTAAAAAAGAAGTGGGGCTTTGATTGCATGGCCATGGCTGCCATCTTGACTTTTTTGGCACCCCACCCCACCCCCATGGACACTCCTGCTGAAGCACTCAAGAGTAGAGGCACCTATGTTAGATGAACTGATGAAGCATACTTGTGATGATCAGATCGATACTTTTGATGGCTAGAGAACCAAATTCAGGGGAGAGAGGGATCTGTCAAATCCCAAACCCATCTGGGCTTATTCAAATCCAGTCAATTTTCCCTCTCTTCTGGAGATGAGTCAGAGGGAATGGAGAGTTTTGGATTGAAGGTTTCCATGCTTTTGGAGTACCAGTAGTGCAGCAGCAAGGACTGAAATTTGTGGAAAGGCAGGCCTCCTCCTCAGCTGTGATCTTGGCCCCCTAGATTGCCTTCCCAAGGGGAGTATAATTCCTCCCTTACAAAGCAGTTAGAACAAATATGAATGATTTCCTGCAATTTACTAGACTCGGGTTCTGAAATTCATAATAAAGAAAAGGCAGGAAATTTCTAGCTCTTAGAACTGTAAAGATATGCTTGCAATTATGTGCTAATCCTTGCTCAGAATTCAGACAGCAGCTAGGTACGATTAACTGAGAATTGGTTTACCCATACCCTGACCTTCATATTCACAAGGGGCTTTTGCTGGCCATAGAGCATGTCTCCATCTCTCTAATCCAGTGTTTCTCAACCTTGACAACTTTGAGATGAGTGGACTTCAACTCCCAGAATCCCCCAGCCAGCCATGCTGGCTGGGGAATTCTGGGAGTTGAAGTCCACCCATCTCAAAGTTGCCAAGGTTGAGGAATACTGCTGTAATCTCTTGGGCTTGACTTGGCAGAGGCAGCATTCTTGCAGACTCGGCAGTAGCTTGTCTTTGTTTCGGGATCAGTGTTGGGCCTCCTCCAACCCCTGACAGCTATTCGTTTATAACCCTCAAAAGCCTAATCGACCTTAACAGAGTGATTGTCAACCTGAATGCCATATTATGCTTTACTGTCTGTTCTATTCACCCACATTCACTAATGCCTGGTAGATGTCATTTATGTTCTTCCATTGATATGGCTGCGCATTATGCCAAGGCAACCCTGGATAATGAATACAGTTAACCCTAGAAAATCAGATTGCTTTTCAGCCCTTCCCACTCTAATTGTAATATACTTGCCTTTTATAACTGTATTTTTAAGTAAGTTTTGTATTTTATTTATATTTCAAATGGTATCTGTGTTGATTTCAGAAGCCACAAAGGAAGGCTTTGTGAGAATTTCGCCAGAAAATCCTGTGGTGGAATTTGGAGGTTCTCTTGTGCTAAACTGCAGCGCCAGTTGTGAAACGATTGGTCTGGAGACCGCCTTCACGAAGGTTCCCAATGGAACTGGATCCAACTGGAAAGCCTTCCTTCTCACGGACATCAGGGACTGGGTCAGTGACCCATTGTGCTATGCTAACTGCGGGGATCACCAGCCAAAACCTGCAAGTGCAACCATTACTATTTACAGTAAGTGACATGGTGACTGTGGCAGTAGGTGAAAAATATTGGGCACCTAAGAAGGGACTCTCTTTCCTTCGATACCCTCAGTTCAAATTCAGCAGGAAGCCAGAAAAGAGAATGAGTCGCTCAGTCTAAAGTCAGACCTTAGCACTACTGGCTGAAGGGGCTGTGGGTCAGATAACCAAGAGTAATGGACAACAGAAGCTGGATTAACCAAGCTTTATTGAACAATTCTGGATGCTTACGCAGGAGAGTTCTGTTCCTCACCAGCTGCAGTTGGTGTGAAGAGTGGCAGGAAGGGCGCACCATGGCAAGCCACCCTCGAGGGGCTGCTTTGGCCGGCAAGTTTTATACCCCCTCAATCTTTTTCCCCTCCCCCCCTTCAGGGTTCCTTTTGGGAAAATAAAGTAGGCAATAATGGTTGCATAGTTTACACTGTTAAGTCTTTAGGAAAATAAGTCAGGAGAGGTCAAATACTGGAGAAGGTTACATATTAGTGAGGATTGGCTACATTACTGAATGTCTAGCAGGAATGTGGCCACCTAGCTAAGGCAAAAGCTGGAAATAATTATCTAATTGGAGTAAGCAAATAGGAAGAGACCAGTTTGCCCAAGCAAGTATTAGGGTGCCAATTAAAGGTATGGTTCAGTCACCTTTGGGTACAGGACGTTGCCTACAGAACCCAGCTGTTGGTCCATCTAGCCAAACACTCTGTGCGGGAGGCCATAGGAAAGAACATGGCATTCTGTTTCAGTAATTAATTTTAGGAACATTGAAAAAGTTTTTTGGCACCAGTTGAACATCTTTTTATTTGTAGGCCTTTGAATACTTGATGTTTTGTATTTCAATCTGTTCTCCAAGTAGCGGCTGCTTTGGCTTGAGCTCAGGCTGGTTTCTGCTGTTTGGCTTGGGGAAACCTTCCCCAGTTGAAGAGTAGCATTTGCTTTTAACCACACAAATGCTATCTTGGTGCAGGAAGATATCCCTGTCTGCACGCAGATGGGAAGGGACATCTCCTACCCGCCCTTTGCTCAAATAATGGTTCTCCTCTCCAGGCAAAGCTGTCCCTGGTTCATGAAACTTATTAAAACTGCATTGAGAAATGTGTGGTTCAGCATGTTGGGGTAAATCCAGCTTTTGCATTAGCTTCTTGGGATTGACATGATAGGCAAAAAAGGAAGGACTTACACTTGAAAATAATGGATTTCTCATCAGTCAGTCTTTTGGTGCCTATCAGACGATAAGAGACAAGATGTTTCACTTGATGGAAGCTACGGCATGTCATTCACTGCCCCTTAGAGGTGTGTAGAGATCAAATTTTTGACCTAGGATACACAGGAAAATTTACAAACGTGCAGATGGAAATTTTTACTTCCATAAAATAAAGAACAGAAAAGCCAAGCTATTGCTTGTTCACCACTTCTAGCATATGCTAGTCAAACTAAGTTGATTTAGAACTTTTTAATTTATTTCAGAACCTCCAGAGAGTGTTGAACTGGATCTAGTGCCAGAAATGGAGGCGGGCAAGCCGTATGACTTGACGTGCCGGGTTTATGGTGTAGCCCCCATCTGGCACCTTACCGTGACCTTGTTGAAAGGGGCAGAACAACTTCTGGTAAAGACCTTTGAGGATCATACTGCACCTGAAGCAGGTCCTGTTGTGGTGAAACATACAATAATAGCTCAGCGAAATGACCACAAGAAACCAATCACCTGCCAAACATCCCTGGATCTGAGACCAAGAGGACCTCTCCTGAAAAATACCTCCCACAGTATATTAAGGATTTTTGGTGAGATCCCATCCATTGCTCCCATTCTGATTTGGTTATTCTTTATAAGCTTTGATTTATAAGTTCCTTCTCTTTGCCTAAACGCACAGCTAAGGACACGCTGCGCTGTGTCACTACAGAGTATCATTCCTCATTGGGGGAGGGGGATGGTGAGAAGAATTTTTTGTTTTTTGGGATTATTTTTATACCAAAAACAAAAAGGCCCAGACATTTATGCTGATCCCACTGTTTTGATTTTTGTTTGCATAGACTTGATGTTTCCTACAATTGCTCCTGCGCTCACCATCTGATTGGCTAGAGAGAGAGCACTATCATGGCTGTGATTTCATTTGCAATAACTGCCATGGTTTCTCTCACTTCCTTGGCAGATTTTGCAGGTATTCCCCAGCTCCATGCTGGCCTGTTCTTAGAAGCTGGGACCGAGATGACCGTGACATGTGATGCATCTGAGGTTTCCCCAGCTGAAGAGGCCGCGTTTGATCTGCGGTTTGCAGGGAAGCCTCTGACCTTAAACACCAGGGTGACGGGGGGCGTAGCAAGCGCCCAGGCTGTGGTGATCCCTTCCTCAGTCGGAGAACATGAGTTGCTCTGCAGGGTCTCTCTGGGGCCAGTGACCAAAAATGTGAAGAAGATGGTGAATGTGTTTGGTGAGTCTCAAATCTGTAACTGTTAACACAGCGAGATTTAGAAGAGTGGGTTCCCTTCCATCTGTTTGAACAAACGTAGAAGAAGTTAGAAGTTAAATTGCCTTCTTTTGAAAAACAAAACTTCAATAATGGATTGTAGCTGAAGTGAGAGCCCTTTGAAACCAATGGAACTGAAGGGATAAGTAATTTATCCTAGTTATGTTTTCACTGAGACCCAAGAACAACTATTTTAGGGTGAACCAAAGCCATAGTATTCTTATTCAAATTACATTTTATAATTTATAAATGTATAATTTAATTTTAATATATGGAGCTTAGGTCTGACATAAAGCCACTGGAAAGACTGAAGCAGGGAATGTGATGCCAGGGTTTGGGAAAGCTGATTGCAAATGCCTGAGAGGCAGCTTCCATAGAAGACAGTTTTCCTCATCTTCCCGGCTGACGGTGTCCCTGCGTTCCATAAAGATCTTACGATCGCTTTTGTTTCTACTCTTTCATTTTGACATGTATAGATTAATTTAAAGAGGTCCATATGTCTTAACCAAATAGAGAATGCAGAAATTGAAAGAAACAGCCACTCTCATCCACTTCGCTTCTTTGGAACATCAAGGATCCAGCCATTAACAAACGCACCCAGGTTTCAGTTTTTCTTACAAGAACCCGGAGATGAACGTGGGCTGAGAGACAGTGTGAAGGCAAAAGCCACTCACTAAGCCTCTGTGGCTGAGGATGGACTTGAACCTGGGTCTCCCCTGTGCTAGTTAGTCCTTAATCACTGTTTTCATATCTAGGATGGGAGGGAGAATGATTTAAAAGCTGTTAGCCAGCATTTTTTTAAGTTGTTTTCACTAATCCATTTTGTAACCGTCTGAACACATTAACACTGCTCTGCTCTGTTCCCTTGCAGCTTTACCAAAACCCATCTTGCAGATTGATCATTCAGAAGCTGTTGTCAACCAAATGGTGAACGTCACATGTAGTGCTGACGGCAATGCTTCCCCTGGTTTTAAAATGCAGATCAGGGATGCTGCCAAAATCTTAGCCTCCAGCAACCAAGACCAACCCTTCCTGCAGCATGAAGTGATCACTCAGGAAGAGGATAATGGGAGGGAATTTATCTGCCAAGTAATCCTGATCGTTGGTGGGCACCCCAAGGAAAGAAGCTCATCTCAAAAGCTCACCGTCTTCTGTGAGTTGGAAAAAATACATGTTATATTTTATTCCTAGAGATTTAGCACTCTGAAATGATTACCAAATGTCCAGCAGCTTTGCAGAATAAAAGAAGATGCTTCCCTTCGTGTATTATTACCAGTGAAAATAATCACATTTCCTTCTCCATTCTAGATGGGCCCCAAATTGATGATTCCAAATGTCCGCATACGTTGACCTGGGAGGAGGGAAGTAGGACATCATTTACCTGCTCAGCCTTGGGAAACCCCACACCAACAGTCCAGTGCTGGAAAGATGGGAGACCTTACAGCATTGGGGAACAACAGCTGGTCAAGAGAGATCATGATGGCATTTATCATTGTAATGCTACCAACCAGTATGGCTCTGATGTTAGAGATGTGACCGTACATGTTGAATGTAAGTTAACCCCTTGACCTAAAGAACAACAAGAATGGCCACAGTCTTTGGTCTTGTAACTAACAGCCAAATCTACTTTTAACTTTATTTGTCAAAGAGTGAGTTATAGACTTAACCCAGTAAAACAAACTGATAGGAGTTCTGGCCACCTCAGCCCTTAGTGCCATTTCCATCTATGGTCCAATCAAGAAAAATTGGAAATGGTTCTTGTGCTAAGCAAAGATTCATTGTAAAACAGTGAAGAGACTCGGTTTAAGAAGGGTTTAGAGAGAGGGAGCTGAAGGCCGTCTCCCATGCCAACAACCCTCAGCCTGTTTATTCAATTGTCCTCCAATAATTTTCCATAATCTTTATATCTACCTTCTCCAACCTGGTGCCTTCATGTTATGTTGAATTTCATCTTCAGTAATCTTTAGCCAACATGTTCAGGTTTTGCAATTAAACCTCTATGCATACATTTCCATTTTAATATGTCTGCTTCAATATCTTAATATACTGTAGCAGGAGGAATTTCCTGGAAAGACATGTGGGCAGAGATTTGGCGTTAATAACATTAAACCAGTGTTGTCCAAACTTGGCCACTTTAAGATGAGTGGACTTCAACTCCCAGAATTCCCCAGCCAGCATTCTGGGAGTTGAAGTCCACTCCTCTTAAAGTGGCCAAGTTTGGACAACACTGGCATTAAACAGTATCAAAGTTGGGGGACTCAGCAGAAGTTTGGAAAGCAGAGACAGGAATAGGAGAGCTATGATATACTCTTGCTGTATAGTTCTTGGAAGAAATGTCTTCCAGGATCAACTACTGGAATGTTTTGCATTTATCATTTAGTAAAGTGAAAGTCTTTCCTTTCAATAACCCCATATACCATTAGTTCTTCTGATCCCTTTCTCTCTTCCCTGTATTCATCCCTTTTTTCTGCCCTTTCTTATCTGCTGGCAGGTAGCTCTCTTGCTATTGCTCATTTATTAGACACCCTGAAACATGTTTGTCTGCATCCTCTGTTGAAAAAAAACATCTCGTAGTCCTTTCATACATTTCAACTTTTCCCATTGTCTCTCCTTCCATTCCTATCAAAACCCCTTGAGAGTGTAGCTTTCTCTCAATTTTCTCCCCGTCAATTTCACATACCTGCTTCAGTGGGGCTTTCATGTGGGGCATTCTACTAAACTGACTTAGATGCATGTTGTAATCAATGTCCTGGTGGCCAAGACAAACCACCTATGTTCCGTGCTGGTATTATCACATTTTTCTGCTATATTTGCTACCTTGGACCATCAATATTATTTTCCCACCTGAGTTCCCTTAGTAGTATCAGAACTCCATTCCACTGGTTTCACACCTATTTATCTCAGTGTTCCACCCCATTTTTTTCCTTCGTCAGTGGGTGCTCCTTAGGACCCAGTTCCTCTTTTATTTACTGTTCCTCCTCCGGTCCTTTGATTCTTATTTTCAATTACGTATATCATGTATAAGCTGGCAAAACCCAGGTGTATTCCTCTGTCCCTGTTCTGGATGACGCAGTATGAACATCCTCTTCTAAATGCCTTTGTAAGGTCTTAGGCTGCATAGGTTCCTACCATGAGAAGCTAAATATGGGCAACAGATTGCTATGTTTCTTCCTGATTGTCCCACCTCCCCTCTTTCTTTTCCCATCTTCTGTTTTTTTTTGTTTTTTGTTTTAACTGCTAGCTGTTGGCTTCCTCAGTGGTGAGGAACCGAGGAGTCCAAATTAAGGAGAAACATCCCTTAAAGACCCTCATCAATAAAACCATCCACATTTGTAGTTTTCATTTAATCAATGATTATAGGATCCATTGGTTCCCCACCACTAAGATGACAAAGCAGCCAATCATCTCATGTCTGAATGATTGCAGCAATATGGATTTATGTGATACCTCTCTCTATCACCTGATCCAGTGCCAGAATTATGCTGTTCACACCATTCTGGACATTCTTTAATCTATCCCTAATTCCTACATTGGCTGGGTGTTCATTCAAAGTATGGAAGTATTATAAAGGAAGTTTGTTTTTAGCATATTTTAATTAATTAATTAATTTTTATCTATTTTAATTAATGTTTATTCTATTTTTACTGTAAACCACCCAGAGTCACTCCTCAGTGAGATGGGTGGTGACAAATTTGAAAAATAAATAAATAAATAAATAAATAAATAAATAAATAAATAAATGTACTAGTTTAAGTAGCTGGTGTTAACTCCTTGGGCCTTGTGCACAGGCACACCCAGTATTTCTTTAAAAAATGCTTGTGGCTCCTGTACCAATACAAGTAGTCCTCACTGACAGTAATTGGGACCAGAAACTCCATTGCTAAGTGATGCAGTTGTAAGTCACGACGTCATGACCGCGCTGACATAACGATGGCCCAGCAGTCCCAGTTGCCATTGTTAGGAGAATCCTGCACAGTTGCAGCATCTTGTGGTCACATGATCACCATCCATGACCTCCTGCCAGCTTCCTCACTGACTTTTCTTGTTGGAAGCTGGCAGTGAAGGTTGCAAATAGTGATCACGTGACTGTGGGATGCTGTGACATCATAATTGTGAGCCGGTCGCTGAGCACCCAAATTGCAATCACGTGACCACAGGGATGCTGCAACAGCCACAACAATGAGGACCTGTTGTAGGTACCCCTCGTTCAGCACCGTCATAACTTTGAACAGTCACTGAACAAGCATACGTTAAGCGAGAACTACCTGTAAACCTGAGCTGATTGTCAAGATAGGGCTGGCTCATACCTCATACTAAAGTAGCCATATCATGGTTAAGAGTTTTTTCCCATCTAGTGGCAGTTCTCTGGAACCAACTTTTATCAGACTGCCTTGAGTCTAATTTTTTCAAAATTTAAAAAGGCACTGAAAATATATTTCTCTTATGGAGTTGGCTTAAGCATCAACACTTCATGCAAAATTCTTATTGTGGTTCAGATATAAGTGCCCATGATGGTTTCAAATGCTATGGGCCATTCGCTTAGTGAGGCCTTACATTTTAAGTTATCTTCTCAGATTGGAATGTAGTGTGTTATTGTACCAAATTGTTGATGTTGTATTTTGTCATTTTGAACGATGCCTGAAAAATAACTGCTACTACTACTACCTAGGTGGTCGAATTGTAGTGTTGTGGAACTGATTAGTGCCAACATTTAATGCATTTGTCTTTTCCTTTCACAGCTCCTCAACCCATTGGCCTTATTGTTGGCTGTGTAATTGGTGCAGTGGTGATCATTGCTTGTGCAGCTGCGGTAGCTTATTACATATACTATAATGAACAAAGGATTGGGATCTATCATCTGCGGAAGCAAGGGAAGCATCGGCAATCACCACAAGCTGTTGGAAACTCAGCAGAGCAAAGGTTCCTGAATGGCAAAGCAAATGTCTGAGCAGACTTGTATTTATTACAAACTGAAGAACAACTTGTCCCAATGCCAGCAAGACTGTAGCTATGTTTGTGGTTCATCACTTTACTTAACTACAGAGGAAGATGATGATGATTAGGTGCCATCAGGCTGTTGTCGACTCTTAGTGACCACACAGATAGATTTTCTCCATGATGTGGAGGAAGAGATATGGGAAACTGTTCTTCCGCTCCCGAGCATCTGATGGGCAGTGCTTCAACTGGACTTGTCTTTGGACTTTGGAAGGGTGATGATGGTAACTTCTGCACTTTCAAACAGTGAGTGGTTGTACTCGTGCCTCATGTTCTTTACTGAAGACCTCCTCTACCAATTAAGTGGACATCCAGATTTTTGCTCCAGAAGGCAATCAGGAAGCTAAAGATGGTCTAAAAGACTTTGGGCTACCTCCAGTGGGAGGCATTACTGGGAAACCAGTAAGAAGTACTGGAACAGGAAGTGGATATCTGCAACCCACCAGCTTGGGCTCGTCCTACAATAGTGGACAACTTAGCTGTAGAATGTAAAGTGTCTTCCAGATTTCTCCTCACACTATTGGATTGAAAACAATACCATGATCATACGTGGCATGGTAAAATCCTTTCTGTTTTTGCAAATTTGCACTTAACAAAATTTTCACAGCACATGCCAGAAAGCTAGAGTGTCTTTCTGTTTTTAAATCCTGGTACAGAAATTTATGATGATCAAGATGCCGCATTCCGTAACCCTAAGTTAACTCCTATTTCTGAATGCCAGGAAGTTTGGCCTACATCCAGATATCCCTGCAGTGCAAGGATAAAGGACGAGCCTCTCCCGATGGCAGTTTCTTTTGCTTTACAACTCGGCAAGTCTTCTAACCTTCTCATGCGGTTGCTTTGGATCAAATCAGATTTTTATTATTGTCATAGATCAGCATAATATTCATGCAGTTACTTGGTTTTACATCTGTGTTTTATTGTTGGGAGAAGAAAATGGTGGTGTGGAAGTAAAAGAACTGAATCAGAAATCTAAATAATAAAGTTAATGTATTTTTTAAAAAAATATTGTGTAGTAGAAGGGAAGCGTTCCTTGCATCCTGCAGGGCCTCTATGTTGAGTAAGTTATGTTCCCAGAAATATAGGAGAAAACGTGGTATGTTCACCAGATGTTGGACAGCCATCTGGTAGGGTTCAGATGCCAGCTCATCCTGGCAGTGAGAGAAGGGGTGGATCTGATGGCCTCAATGATCTGTTCAGCTCTGGGACTTAGAGCAGTGGTCCTCCATTGGTTGCATGCATCATACTGCAGAGGGGACTTAGAAGTAGACTAAGAGCACTGTATGGGGGTAACATGCTAACTCATTGAAACTTCGGGCCCTCAAAATGATTATGAATGACAATTATGACCACAGAATACCTGTCAACATATAAATGTGTTTTTTTGGGGGAAAAGAGGCGTTTTCTTTCTATCAGGCTGGGACCCAGATTCCTTGAGAGAAAGACTGATGGACTTTAAGATACAGAAGGCTGAGAACCACTGATTTTAGAATGCAGTATTCTTTTGTGAGAAAAAGAAAATGCAATCACACATGTCAAAGGACTGTTCTTGGACAGAAAGAACTATAGTTGTGCCAGAAGAGATGCCTGTGCAAAAAAGTAACTTTTTCCCCATCTCCTCTTAATGAATGAGTGGGATGTCTTGATGGGCCAGGCAGGAACAGGGTGACCTTTCAGCCATTCAATTCAGCTTGGAGAGTGAAAGAGACATGATCATATGTGTGAATATGTCCAGCCCGTGAAAAATGGGTGACTGTCCTCCCTTCCCTTTTTAACATGCCCTTGAAGTCCTTTAATTCTGAAATGCCAGGACTTGGAAGGGGAGGGGGCTGGAAACCATGAGATAGCAAGAGCCTTTGAGAAAGAGGATGGAACATGCTGGTTCCCAGTGGTGGGGCTCCAGGAACAGGGCCCAGGCATTCAGCCTAAACTCTGACTATGTCTGTACCTCGGAGTGGAGGTTGCTGAGTTGCAACTTGCAGCAAAATCTCTCAGCTCCCTCCCAGGCTTAGTCCTTTTCTTATGCGCCCATTACTGGTGACCCTGAGAAAAAGAAAAAAATCTGGATGTTTGAAAAGAACTACTGCAAGCTTTTTAGTTTCAAAGAAAAGAAAAAAGGGCAGACAAAAATATGGGTAATTTTGGAGTCATGTGTAGGCCAAGTTGCACTGGTGGACAGAAAAATAGTGAGCCTTTGGCCACACAAGGAACAGAGTCATATCTGTAGTGTTAGTTTGTGCAAATGGCCCTCATGACCTAAATCCATCGGATTCCCATGCAGTCAGAACCCCAGTAAAATTGCGAGATACAAGGACTGTTGGTTTTGACTGAGCAGCCCAGCCACGCCACGCTGGGGTGTATCCAGATTGCTCCGGCTCACGCAAACTGGATCTCTCACTCCTTACCATTACCACTTCATGAGACCAAATAGATCCCAATAGATCCAAATGCATTTGATGATGGCTTTGGGGTCCTGACTCATTAGAGGTGGAAACACTTGGGCCGGGTCTTCTGGGGGAAAATATTGGGGGTAAATTGAAATGGGAAATGCTTACTTGCTGATCAAACATGCACATTACTGCTTAAAATGTAAAACAGGTACCTTAAGATGTAAGATAGCAATATTTGATCTATTCATGGAATATAAAAGCACATTTAAAAATATAAATATTCACACACACAGGCACACTCACACAAACAATGCACCCCCCAAAAAACTGAAGGCGCAAGTTCCTTTTTCTTAACTTTTAAAATGGAGGTGGTTAGTGTGGGGGGAAAACAAAAACTAAAACCATCAAGATTGCCCCAGACAAAGGAAATTCGTTAGCATTTGAATTTGGATGTAGTGTTGTATTTTTAGCGGTAACGGTAAGAAAAATAACTGGCTATGGCCACGTGACACATAAAATGATATGACTAACGGAGGCTGGTACTGAAACGGAGTATGTTGAGCTGAGAATGGCTGACCAAGAAAGGTTACTGAAAGAGTTAATCAGTAGATTGCAGGGATGAAGCAAAAAGGTGATTTCTTGGGGGGGGAAACTAAGGCAGCCAAGGCCGGAAGAGCTGGCTCAGTCAGCCTCAATGAGGAGGAAACAAGTATTTCCTTGAAGCTACGTAAACGTCAAGGGAGCTGGGCACATGTGTTCCCGTAAGCGTGCTTCCAGAAGCCACTAGCAGTGTCGACTGCAGGAGCTTGCATGGCCCCAGCTCCTCGCTTTCATCGTCTGCTTGAACTGATGTGGATTGAGCTGCTTATCTCCAGGAATCCGCTCAGACCAGAACCCAACCCAAGAGACCGAGAGATCGACATGCGGAGATTTCTCTTCTTCCTTGCCGTAGGAGCCTGGGCTGTTACTCAAGGTAAGGAAGAAAGCTTCTATGTTTCTCCTACTGGTCTGGTGCTTCTCTGAGATTAATCCATCGATTCTCCGCATCTCACAACCATTCGCTTTTTCATCCTGGATTTCTGCACCCCATTGATGACAACAGAGGGCCCCAAGGAAAGAACGTGGCCTTCTTCCCCGACACTGGTGGAGGTCTGTGGGGTTCAAAAGGTACATTTCCTTTCCGTTCCAAAGACCAGCGTGCTCCCAGGTGCCTCGGCAAAAGCACAAGGGCTCCCGGAAGGAGCCTGATAAAAGATCATTACCTTAAAAATATGAATGTCCATACTGCACATTCCTTGGAACTGGCTTGAGCTTCTGTATATGCTTAGTAGCAAATCCAGGTTTGCTGCCCTGTAGGCTAATACCTGACTGTTATTGGAATATGAAGGCTAACAGGCAGAGATTCAAAGCTGCAGTTCTCTGATAAGCTAATTTTATCACGGATGCTAGAAAAGTTGCAATAGAGCAGAAAACCATTGTAACAGACATGTCTGGGTTTTGGCCCTTTGTATCTGACTTTGATCCTTCAAGCCTTCGTACGTTTCAGTATGTAGAGGAGCATGAAAAGATAAAAACAATTGATACCTACTGCACAAAATGGCTGCCTTAGTATGTGTCGAGTCCTCAGAAATATAAATCGTGGTATCAGAAGCCAGTAAAACATGTCTCTCTTTCACCATCTCCCTGCTCTAAGTACTTTTTGATACAGCAAAATTATCCAAAACAACAACAACAACAAAAGATAGAATGTAATAAAAAGACAAAAAGAAAAAGAATGAAAAGAGAAGAAAACATATAATTATGACTTCCACCCTTCTTTCTATCAAGCAATTATCATCTTATTCTTTTCCCCATCCTCTTTGGCCCTTTTTAATCCCCAAATCCAGAAATCATCAATTCGGCCTTTTCTTCTTTCCACAAAAAGTCCATATAAGTTTCCATCCAAACCTTTTCCTTTAAGTTTTTGAGGACTACAATAGAAAACAAGGATTGGCAATATGGCATTAACACGTAGCATAAAGCCCAGAGTCACCCGTTGGGGGAGATGGGCGGCATACAAGCCGAATGAATAAATAAATAAATAAATAAATAAACAAACAAACAAACAAACAAACTCACTGTTTTTTAAAATTGGAATGACTAAATCTTCATGAAATGTTGGGGTCACCAGCACTTGGTCAAGAAAGCCAAAACCCAACATGTTTCAGTGATTTCCCTTATCTGGGCCATGGAAAAAAATATTTATATTTTTATTTTTGTTACTATCCCAAGACCATGTGTGCAGTATCCTGGCTGGGAGGATCCACTGGCCAATGACTTATTAGTATTAGTATGAAAGAAGCCCAGATGATCAGAGCGGTGTTCAGATTACCATTTATTGCAGCACTGCAGGAGCTTATTCACTCACATTTTCCACTTCCATGCTTTTTCTTATGTTCTCTCCATTTTGAAAAAAAGAGAGAAAAATATGCAAAAAAGGAGAAAAGCAGCACTATGTTTTTTTGAAGGGTGGACTGGAAAAATCCAAGCTGATGCAGACTGGGAGAAACTGTCTTCTTGGAAATCTCCCGGGGATGCCCCACTATTCCTGTTGAACTCCCTCACTTTCCCACATGGTTGATTACCTTGATTCTTAACATTTGGTTGATCTTCAGAAAACAAACCAACAAAGGGAAAAAGTCTCCCACTGGGATTTGCTCTGCGTCCTGCTTTCTAATTGATTTGTGTCTGCTTTAAGTATGTTATCAAAATTCTGATGAAGTCCAACTGGGCGAGAACTGAAAGAAAAACATTCAAGACCGTTTTGTGACAGGATGCAGCAGGGCACCGGCTGAGACTTTCTCTTTATTTAGGCCAATGTTGGGGATCAAGGGCCAGCTGAACAATCATTTCAGCCACACACATTCCCCCAAATTTCTGCTCCAGCAGCATCTTAGGTCAGTGTAATTTTTCTCGACTGAAAGTCAATGGCCCATGAAAGAGAAAGGGTGGGGAAATCCAAGCCACTTGGGATTAGATTTTAACTGATTACTTTGCAATGCAAATTCTCATTGTTCTGTATGATGGAAGATGTCCAGGAGAAGGGTATTATCCATTTATGCTGTAATATATAATAAAATCTGCTACTAAACTATTCAGAGAGCCAGTTTGGTGTAGTGTAGTGGTGGCAAAGGTGACACGCCACGACATTTTGGGTGACATGCCAGCATTCACCAACACCCAACCCCAACTATTCTCCCTGTTTGAGTTACAAAGAAACTCTTTGTTTTACTTGTGTTTCATTTTTGTAATTATTTGACATTTCTTTATATAATACATAGCTCCACACCTGAGGGGACTGTATTTTTAAAAAATAAATGAATACGTAAAGAATTGTTTCTCTTTTGTTTGAGTGGGCAGAGGGGTGACACACCAGCAGAGTCAAGTTAGGCATTTTCTGAATTTTTGACATGCTGAGCCCAAAAGGTTTGACATCACTGGTGTAGTGGTTAAGGTGTCAGGCTAGAAACTGGGGGATTCTGAATTCTAGTCCCGCCTTAGGCACAAAGCCAGCTGGATGACCTTAGCCAGTCCCTCTCTTTTGGCTGTAGGAAGGAGGTCATGGCAAACCACTTTTGAAAAACCTTGTCCAGGTAGTTGCCAGGGGTCAAAGACTGACTCAAAGGTACAAAAAAGGAAAAGAAAACAACTCAAGCAGTTTAGATCAGTTTTACTCTTCCTGAACTGCAAAGTTAATTTCCATTCTCAGCTCAGGATTCATGAGAGGAAAAGGAGACAGTAAGAGTCCTTTCTGAACTCACCTTTCTATAGAGATGGGTGAAACATCAGAAATGCTGTAAATGTTGCAAGCTGGGTGTGAAAAGAAGTTGGGATTTGTAATATTTCTATTTTGGAGAAAGGGAATGTCACCTGCCTCTGTTACATTTTAAAGGATCCGTGATCCTATTTTAAAACAATCTTGTATTTTCAGTACAGTATATAGGGGGGAAAAATCTTTTCCAAAAGAATAAAATAAAGTGAGCACAGCCAGAACTCCAGGTATGGTGGTGTTTCACCCTATGATCTCAGATAGATCTTTCAACCTTGTGTACTTGTTGAACAAGGCAGATTCCAGATGGGCAATTCCTTAACGTTATAGAGAGTGAGTGAGAGACAGATACAGTTGGAGAAAAAAGAAAATGACAAATAGCAGATGGACACATCTGTGCTGTTGTAATAGTCCCTAACGGAGGCAGAGTGATTGCACAGTAAAAGCATCATCAGAAAGGACCCCGAAAGAGAGAGGGAAAGATGGAACTGAAGGATGTCATTGACAATAGCGTCCCAGGAAGTCATTCTCAGAGACAATTGTTATGGAAGACATCCAGTGAATACCTTGGTGTCAGATTTTACGTCTATGGCTCAGTGTTACTAGCTCAATGCCTGCGTATGTCTTTACTAAAACAAATAGTCTGCTGTTTTATATCACACACAGCCTTGTTGGGGGGAATCAGTTCCTTTATTATCCTTTTGTTCTGCTGCCACTACTAAACCTCCTTTCTGGTTTAGAAATTCTTTAAGTCTCTAAGGCAGTGTTTCTCAACCTCAGCAACTTTAAGATGCATGGACTTCAGTTCCCAGAATTGCCCAGCCAGCCTGGCTATCTGTCTGTCTGGGGAATTCTGGGAGTTGAAGTCCGCACATCTTAGAGTTGCTGAGGTTGAGAAACCGCTCTAAGGAAAAGTAACTGGTGGAATGTGGGGAAGATGCAGGGTAGCCCAGACACCTGGTTAAGATAGGAACATGTTGACTTTTATTAAATAGCTTAAAAATAACTTTAAAGCAGTTTTGTCTACTCCTACAAAGTATCTATGCCCCCTTGATGCTAATTTACTCTGGTGCTAAAAATCACCTAGCCCAGTCCCTCTGACCTAATGGAGGCTTCCTGAAGCCTCTGAGACTCTGAGACTCCCTCAGTCTGTCCTTCCACCCAGACCTGCCACCAAAGCCCCCTCTCCTCAATCTCCCTCCTCCCACTCTGAAATATAAACTGGTAGGAGGTGCTTTCCATTGTCATGCTTTGATTGGCAGTTCCATCTCCAATGATCACAACTGCCATGTTCCCCAAAGTCTGAGCAGCTTGCTTAATGTTGCTGATGGTTTGATGGAAGTCAGGAAGAGGATATTAATCTTCTTTAAATCCTCTGATTAAATTTAAGTTTGTTCTTTTTGAAATCTGAACCAGTCCCGACACTTTATTTTCTATCATCCTCGTTGCTTAAAAGCAAGAGGTCTAACTGTTTTTATCCCGCCTTCATTATTTTTATAAATTACTCAAGGTGGTGAACATACCTAATATTCCTTCCTCCTCCTTTTTTTCCCACAACAACCACACTGTGAGGTCAGCTGAGCTGAGAGAGAGACTGGCCAAGTCACCCAGCTGGCTTTCCTGCCTAAGGTAGGACTAGAACTCACAGCCTCCTGCTTTCTAGCCTGGTGCCTTCACCACTAGGTTTCTCATCATTCTTTTGCTAGCACAACAGTTGCTTAGGAAAAGTATTGAGGTGTCAGTCACATAGTGATGGGTGAAATCAACAATTCTACGGAAATCTATCATTAGGGGCAGATTTGCTGCTTGCAGCTCATGAATCATGGGTTGCACAATCATACGTTGTAAGTTATTGATAGCACAGAATAGGAGCAACTTAACTGGACTTTTCATTCTCCTTTATAGTTCATTATGGAGCAATCAATTTAACAAATTGTAACAAATGTACACTTTTCATGATAATCTCAAAGCCGATTATAACCTATAGTTTAATCTAAAATAGGACTTTAAAGCATAAATTAGCAACCACATATTATAACTATAAAGCTACACAACAGCGACATTTTGAAAATATCAGATACCAGTATATTGGATCTATAACTCACAGAAAATCAAGATTTCTAGTAGTATAGCTTCAACATTTATTTATTTGTTTGTTTGCTTATCACCTCTATGCCCCATTTCCAATGAATATCTCAAAGTGTTTTATAAAGAAATTGAAAAATAATCATGTTTAAATTGTAACTATAAAACATACATGAAAATGGATTTGAGACGGTAAAAAATACACTAAAATAAAAATAAATAAAATCTGTCTCCGCCATTCACACAGGGAAGACATAGATGAAAAGATGGAACTTCAATAGGTGCCTTAATAATATCAGAAAGGAGGGAGGAACATCCAAAAGAGCGGACGTCGGGAAGCCCTGTCTGAGAGCAACTGGAAGGTGACAATCCACAGTATGGGGCACCAGCAGTAGAACCTCCACCAAAGCTCTTAGTGATTAACAGGGAAGGTGCTCTACTAGATCTCTTGATCCCAAGTTGTTTGGAGTTAGGAATTTTCTGCATTTATGATTCCATGTGGGTGCAGTGCATGTTGGAACAACTTTCTGTGACAGTCCAGCTTTGTGTACTTCTTTAAACTATGCTGGCCTCTCTGGGAACCTGGTCTCCTCCTTGGACTTGAGGATTCTGGCTGCTAATAAAAAAACTCTGTTCTCATCTTGGACTCTAAACCAAACTTCTGCAACATTTGAACCCAAAACTTGATTTTCACCATATTAGAAACTTTTCCTGCAGCCAACAAAGCTAACACTTCATGTGTATCAGCATTCAGGGCTACTATATCAACCAGAAGTCTTAAATGATTTGAAGCTTGATGCTCTTTTATGAAACCATATTGTGCGGAAAGATTTATTCTGGGTAGTTCCTTCGGTAATCTTCTCACCAATATAGCTGTTAAAATTTTAGCAACAGTATTGAACAGAGAAAGCAGGCAACAGTTACTATACTAGGTAGGATCCTAACCAGCCTTCCAAATTACAGAGACATAAACTTCATAGTAAGAAGCTGGCAGGGCTTTATTTTCATAAAACGTCTGAAATATAGGATCTACTTTCTTCTTGATTTTGTTTAAGCTGTTCTATGGTTATCCCAACTATTCTAGGGGCTGACATAACATATCTAGAATGTCACAGATTTTCTATAACGTTAGGTGTGCAGCCAACACACTTGACTGTACATCTGAAATTTCTGGAAGATTTATTACATTTTTAAAATCATCTATATGTTCACCAGCTCTACATAAATTTTATAGCATTCTAAACATTAAAATTAATTTCGTAATTGGTCTATTTTGCTCCTGAGGAATCTCGTATTAAAGAGATAATTCTACTTTGTTGCAAAGGTTTCATACAAGAAGCCATTCATTTCCCAGGTTTTTCTCCCTGTTCCCAATACATTTGTTACACTGGTTTTTTAAAAAAAATATTCCATGTCCAAAGAATTCAATTGGTCCAACTCCATGTTAGTAATATGCTTCCTGAATCTGTTTTGCAAGATAGACTTTGAATGCTTTTTTAAAACTTTTATTTCAATTTTTCTATGTTTTCTGCCAGGAGTAATAAGCTATTATTACCACAAATAAGTGCTTTAATAATATCCCATACTATCCCCATATTAGTGAAATCTCTATTTATTTGGGGAAAAAATGCCTATATCTTTCTTCTGCTGTTCTACAAACTGTTCCAGCAAAGAAGTGTTAAAATACCATCTCCCATTAACTGGGATATTTTTATTCAAAGTCAATGACATTACCATGAGTCCATGATCAGAAATTAAAACTGTTGCGTATCTCATCTAAATTAGCTGTCAAGCATGACATTAAAAAAATAACTGAGTCTTAAACATGTGCCATATGGAGTAGATAACACAGTATGCTGGAACTGAACAATATCCAGATGTCCATTAAATTCAATTCTTGGATATATAGGTAAAGGATATTGTGACTTTGGACATTCATTTTCTTTTTTGAAATCTTAGTCCAATAACGGATCTAAAACTAAAGGCAGAACCATACTTTCTGCTTGACCAATACAGGCCACAACTGCTTTGAGAGCTACACTGGTTACCATTACGTAGTTTCTGACTGCGAATCAAAGGGCTGGTTGTCACCTTCAAAGTGTTCATTATTCAGCACCTAGATATCTGTGGGTCTGCCTTCTCCCAGCAGTCTCTGCCTGTCCTTTGAGATCTAGAAGAAAAGGCTCCCATTGGATCCCGACCCTTAGGGAATGGCATCTGCAGTGATCCTGGGGTTGGGCTGTCTCAGTCACTACCTGTTGTCCTCTAGGGCAACATTCCTAGCCTGATATCAGATGGACCACAACTCTGTTATCTTTCTGTAGAGCTCTTAAGACCTGGTTGTTTCAACAGGTCTTTAAAGGGGTCATGGGGTTTGTTTCTTCTTTCTTTGAGGATGATTGCATGCATGGGCTATGGATGTTCTTCAGAGCCTGTGTAAATCATACTGTTATATAGCTGGGTTTTCACTTTTTAATTTTACTACTGTTTGGAGGTCTGTAAGCAATCCAGAGTCAGATATGATTGGAGTGGCATATAAACAGTAGCTTGAATTTATTTCAAGATAAGGCTTTTAAATGTTTGTACGTTTGTCCCTATTTGTGAGAGTGTGGAGCAGAGGGGTGAAGAATATACTCTCATCCCCCGAGGAGCGGGGGAGAGAGTACATTCTTCACCCCTCTGCTCCACACTCTCACACTATTGAAGGTCCACGTCTCAGCTGGAACACATTGAGTTTCCTACTATTCAGTATTAATTTTAACTTTTCCCCTACTCATCTGTCTGAGTTCATTTTTGTGCCAGCTGTCTCTGTTTTGATTCCAGGAGTTGCAGAGGAAGACTTCGTAACAATTTGGCCAGAAAATCCTGTGGTGGAATTTGGAGGTTCTCTTGTGCTAAACTGCAGTGCCAGTTGTGAAAATATTGGCCTTGAGACCATCTTCACAAAGGTTCCCAATGGAAATGGATCTAATTGGAAAGCCTTTCGTCTCAGCAATGTTAGTTACTGGGGACCCAGTCCCTTGTGCTATGCTAACTGTGGGAGTGGACAGAAGAATTCTCCAAGGGCAAACATTATTATTTATAGTAAGTCACATGCTGGATTGTGTCAGTTATGCTCTAGTGTTTCCCAACCTGGACAACTTTAAGATGGGTGGACTTTAACTTCCAGAATTCTCCAACCAGCATGGCCTTTGCTAAGAATTCTAGGAGGTGAAGTCCACAGGCTGGGAAACTATTGCTCTAAGGGATGCTATTTTAAAAACAACAATGGGAACAGGATGGCTCTCAGAGCTTCAGGACCTGGATCAAACTCAGGAGGAACTCAGGAAAGGATGCGGCTGCATGAGGAAGTCCAGTGTCAAACCCTGAGGGCAGAAATTTACCTACAGAATCCAACTAGCCAAATGTAGCATGTGGCCGTGGGTCCGGGACATGGCATCCTGTTTCACCAATAGAAAGAGCCTCCATAAACTCTTCTGGTTTCAGCTACATAAATGGCAAAAAGTTGGAAGAGGCATGCAAATGCAAAGGGGCACCTCTCTTCTTTTTTACTCAAATACCAATCTTCCCCCAGAAGCAAATTCCTCCCACCCTCCTGAGGCAAAACTGGGACTATGATTATGAGATTATAGTAAAAGAGGGTGCGTTGTTTGTGTTTCAGCTGGTTGTGGGAAACCAGGCTTGTCCTGTAGCAGACTACCATTTGATAGGATAATCGCATGTCTGATGGGCACAGACAGCAGATGTGCTTTGTTAACATGGGTTTAGCATGTTGTATGAATCTAGCCTATGCAAAAAAAAAAAAAAAACCCTTTCCTTTGGCGGCTGCCATTGAAAAGTAAGAGATTAACCAGCAAGAGAGTATTTCCCTTCCTGGAGGCTTGGGGATATAATATAGTGCCCCCAAGGCATGTAGAAATCAGGCATTCTTCTTGGGCTGCACATGAAACTATATTCCGAAGATGCTATAGAACGACTACCTCAACCTAATCAAAGCAGTTAATTTAGAAATTTTTATTCTGTTCCAGAACCTCCAGACAGTATCACACTGGATCAAATTCCAAAGATGGTGGTGGGCAAGCCATATAACTTGACGTGCCAGGTTTATGGTGTAGCCCCCATCCAGAACCTCACCGTCACCTTGTTGAAAGGGGCAGAACAACTTCTGGCAAAGACCTTTGAGAATCATACAGCACCTGGGGTGGGTCCTGTTGTGGTGAAACATACAATAGTAGCTCAGCGAAATGACCACAAGAAGACAGTCACCTGCCAAACATCTCTAGATCTGAATCCAGGAGGACCACTGTTGAAAAACACTTCCCACAACATGTCATTAGAAAGTTTTGGTGAGATCTCATTCATTGCTTCAATTCCTTGTTTGGATATAGTTTATAAGCTTTAATTTGTAAGTTGCTTCTCTTAAAATGTACAGCTAAGAGTGCTTTGAGGAGAGATTTTTCTCTTCTGGGATTACTGAAAAATATTGTTAGACTTCCTTTTATACTCCAAAATTTGGCCCAGACATTTATGCTGATCCCACTGTTTTGATTTTTGTTTGCATAGACTTGATGTTTCCTACAATTGCTCCTGCGCTCACCATCTGATTGGCTAGAGAGAGAGCACTATCATGGCTGTGATTTCATTTGCAATAACTGCCATGGTTTCTCTCACTTCCTTGGCAGATTTTGCAGGTATTCCCCAGCTCCATGCTGGCCTGTTCTTAGAAGCTGGGACCGAGATGACCGTGACATGTGATGCATCTGAGGTTTCCCCAGCTGAAGAGGCCGCGTTTGATCTGTGGTTTGCAGGGAAGCCTCTGACCTTAAACACCAGGGTGACGGGGGGCGTAGCAAGCGCCCAGGCTGTGGTGATCCCTTCCTCAGTCGGAGAACATGAGTTGCTCTGCAGGGTCTCTCTGGGGCCAGTGACCAAAAATGTGAAGAAGATGGTGAATGTGTTTGGTGAGTCTCAAATCTGTAACTGTTAACACAGCGAGATTTAGAAGAGTGGGTTCCCTTCCATCTGTTTGAACAAACGTAGAAGAAGTTAGAAGTTAAATTGCCTTCTTTTGAAAAACAAAACTTCAATAATGGATTGTAGCTGAAGTGAGAGCCCTTTGAAACCAATGGAACTGAAGGGATAAGTAATTTATCCTAGTTATGTTTTCACTGAGACCCAAGAACAACTATTTTAGGGTGAACCAAAGCCATAGTATTCTTATTCAAATTACATTTTATAATTTATAAATGTATAATTTAATTTTAATATATGGAGCTTAGGTCTGACATAAAGCCACTGGAAAGACTGAAGCAGGGAATGTGATGCCAGGGTTTGGGAAAGCTGATTGCAAATGCCTGAGAGGCAGCTTCCATAGAAGACGGTTTTCCTCATCTTCCCGGCTGACGGTGTCCCTGCGTTCCATAAAGATCTTACGATCGCTTTTGTTTCTACTCTTTCATTTTGACATGTATAGATTAATTTAAAGAGGTCCATATGTCTTAACCAAATAGAGAATGCAGAAATTGAAAGAAACAGCCACTCTCATCCACTTCGCTTCTTTGGAACATCAAGGATCCAGCCATTAACAAACGCACCCAGGTTTCAGTTTTTCTTACAAGAACCCGGAGATGAACGTGGGCTGAGAGACAGTGTGAAGGCAAAAGCCACTCACTAAGCCTCTGTGGCTGAGGATGGACTTGAACCTGGGTCTCCCCTGTGCTAGTTAGTCCTTAATCACTGTTTTCATATCTAGGATGGGAGGGAGAATGATTTAAAAGCTGTTAGCCAGCATTTTTTTAAGTTGTTTTCACTAATCCATTTTGTAACCGTCTGAACACATTAACACTGCTCTGCTCTGTTCCCTTGCAGCTTTACCAAAACCCATCTTGCAGATTGATCATTCAGAAGCTGTTGTCAACCAAATGGTGAACGTCACATGTAGTGCTGACGGCAATGCTTCCCCTGGTTTTAAAATGCAGATCAGGGATGCTGCCAAAATCTTAGCCTCCAGCAACCAAGACCAACCCTTCCTGCAGCATGAAGTGATCACTCAGGAAGAGGATAATGGGAGGGAATTTATCTGCCAAGTAATCCTGATTGTTGGTGGGCACCCCAAGGAAAGAAGCTCATCTCAAAAGCTCACCGTCTTCTGTGAGTTGGAAAAAATACATGTTATATTTTATTCCTAGAGATTTAGCACTCTAAAATGATTACCAAATGTGCAGCAGCTTTGCAGAATAAAAGATGCTTCTCTTCGTGTATTCTTACCAGTGAAAATAACCACATTTCCTTCTCCGTTCTAGATGGGCCCCAAATTGATGATTCCAAATGTCCGCATACGTTGACCTGGAAGGAGGGAAGTTCGACATCATTTAACTGCTCAGCCTGGGGAAACCCCACACCAACAGTCCAATGCTGGAAAGATGGGAGACCTTACAGCATTGGGGAACAACAGGTGGTCCAGAGAGAGCATGATGGCATTTACCATTGTAATGCTACCAACCCGCATGGCTCTGATGTTAGAAATGTGACCGTACATGTTGAATGTAAGTTCATCTCTTGATCTAAAGAACTGGAATGACCATAATTCTGGGGCTTGTAACACTCAACCAGAACTACGTTGAAGTTTATTTGTCAAATGCAAGTTAGAAATGTAATCCAATAAAAGACACTGATAGGAATTCACATCTGAGCTGTTGATATCACTTCCATCTATGACCCAATCCAGAAAGTCTGAGACTGTTTCTAATGGATAAGGAAGCATCTACTATGAACTAGTGAAGAGATAGTCCCTTATGTATGGATATGAACTGAGTCTTGTGTACCCAAATAATGCTCCATTATCTTTAAGTCAGCCTTTCCTGACCTGATGCCAAACAAATGTGTTGGCTTTCAATTCTCATAATCCCTAGCAGCCACTGGTTAGGGAGAACTGACATCAAACATATCAGGAAGGTACCCATTTGCAGATGGTTAAGTTGAAGAGTGTGTATTTAAACTCCCCAAAACATTCCCAATATATGTTTTGGAATTAGGTTCAGAGGTATTAATCCACTTCAGTGTTTTTAACCCAGAACAGTTCTTAAAACTTGAGGAATCTGAGGAAGGGACTCGCTTTTTGTGAGTTAAGTTTGCCTAACAATAAACAGAGAGTAGTCTGGTTAAAGCATCAGGCTAAAAACTGGGAGACCGTGAGTTCTAGTCTTACCTTAAGCACAAAGTCACCTTGGTGACCTTGGGCCAGTCAGTGTCTCTCAGCCTGGCAAGAAGGCATTGGCAAGCCACTTCTGAAAAATCTTGCCATGAAATCTGCAGGGAGGTCTCTAGGCAGTCACCAGGAGTCAAGAATGACTTGAAGGCACACACCAAAGCAGTAAACAGTAAGACAGATTGTGACCGAGCAGAACTTGGGAAATTAGGGAAAATGAGCCATGCTATTCTTCTACTGTACAGTGTAGTTCCCAGAGGGAGGCTCAACCAAACTCATTTACATTGATGTTTCTCAACCCCCACAGTTTTAAGTTGTGTGGACTTCAACTCCCAGAATTCCCTAGTCAGCATGCTGGCTGGGGAATTCTGGGAGTTGAAATCCACACATCTTAAAGTTGCGGAGGTTGAGAAACGCTGATCTACATGAAAACTGGCATTTTGCAATTTGTGTATATTTTGTCCCAGCTGTGAAAGCTAGAACACTCCCTTTTTAAAAACAGACATGGAGTGTGTTTGTGGATCTAGGTGGCAGTGGGTGGGGGGTGCTTGTGTACTTGCAACTCTCTGGAATGCTTAGACATTTGATTTTCATCCCTTTTGTCTTTTTCTTTCACAGCTTCCCAGCCCAATATCAATGCAATTATCGCGGGAATAGTTGCACTTGTTGTGACTGTTATTTTATTAGTGGGGACTGTTATTTACATCAAGAGGAAGAAATGTAGGATATACCATCTCAGGAGACAGCGGTCATCACCACAAGCAACAGGAACCTCAGAGGAGCTAACCCACCTGAATAGCACCACCAACGTCTAAATGGATGCTGGTTGTTACGAACTGAAGAGAAACTTCAACCATACCAGCAGGAGCATAGCTACGGCAGGGGTCATCGCTTGATTTAATGCCGGAAAAAGCGATAGAAAAGTATTCTTCAGCTCCCAAGTACCCGATGGACAGAACTTTCTTTGGAGTCCTTGGGGTTCTCTGAGCTTGGTTCTTTCCTTGCAAACGTTTCATTACCCGGCTAGGTAACATCTTCAGTGCTAAAATGGGATGGGGTTTGCTCTCTATTTATGTACTGTGGCCTGCCTTGCCAGTGCTGGTGGGGGTGGGGGTTCTGTTTTGCTCCTCTGGTAGTTCTTTGATTAGCATATGTTTGCTGCTTGATTGTGTGCCTGGTGGTGAACTTTGCTTATCTGGGTGATGATTGCTGGTGATGATTGCTGGTGAGGCGATCTTCTGGTCTTTTGTCTCTTTTGAATAGTATGTAGATGCTGTTGATCTCTATGTGTCTGTTCATTGCTGCCTTGTCTGAATACCAGGCTTCCAAGAATTCTCTTGCATTTTTGGATGTAGCTTGGTCTAAAATGCTGACAGTTTCCCAGTTGAAACTATGGTTGTGTCTGTCCATGTGTTGTGAGATTAAGGAGTTTTCATCATGTCTTCTGACTGCTAGTTGGTGCTCATGGATGCGCTCTGCCAGTCTTCTGCCTGTCTGTCCTACGTAGTCTTTGTTACAGTCCTTACACTGTATGTTGTAGATGACTCCTGCTTTTTCTTCTTTCTTTCTTTGGACTTTGTCCTTAGGGCTTTCTGCGTTTGTATGTTTTCTTAAGACCTCCCCTACCAAGATGGCCTTTCAGTCTCACTATTCCAGGCTATGGGCTAAATCCAGCCATTCAGTGGAAAACAGCACCAGGAAACAAGGAAGAAGCACTGTAAAGGGAAGGGAACAAGCATCACCACCAGCCTGGACAGTTCCCACAGCAATGGATGGTTCAGTACAGGTAGTCCCCAGTTTAAGAACGAGTTCCGTTCCCAAGGTATTTAACTTAAATTTTGCTACAGTAGGCTCTGTTCTTAACTATGGGTTGTCTGTAACCTGGGCATTCTTAACCCGGGGACTACCTGTACTAACCTTTTAGTCCTGCAGTGTAAAACATCTGCTTGATTCCAGGTCATACTGTTTTTTTGGCAGCAACATGTTATATTATGGGAATCATTTTTATTTTGGGGCATTTATACTTGCAAGCTTTTCATAGAACAGGTTGACCGAAATTGCGGCTTATGGAGTGACAAATCCTGCATCGAATCTCAGGAAGCCAGAATGGTTTTTTTGTGGTTGTTGTTTGTTTTTTAATCCTGGTACATGAACTTTTGATTGTCTTGTTGAAAGTCATCATAGACCATTAATGTGAGTCAACTCATAATTAACAGTATCATGCTGAATGCAGGAAGATTTTCCTGGGACAAGAAGATTATTTGGAAAGGACTGCAGTGAAAGGCCAAATGACCTACAACTCCCAAATAGGGTATCTTTTTCTTCACAACTCAGCAAGTCTTGTAATCTTCTGATCCACCTAATTGTTTTTACATTTACCTTTTATTACAGGGAGAATAAAATGAATATTTAAATTCTGCTTGTAGTTTGGCTGGAAATTACCACTACCATTCAAACAGAATGCAACTAAGATTTTATCCATTCAAAATGGATATTTTGCAAAAAAAAGAAAAACCAAAACAACTAAATAAATTGAAATTGAGCTTCAGCCAATCACATCTGAAAGAAGGAAATGGATGATCACTTAAGTCTGCACCAGTTTTAGCAAAACTAGCTCTTGTCCTTATTCAACTGAAAGAAATAAAAACTATCTGATTTTATATTCTCTCCTGGTGTATCAATATTAAAATATAATGGATAGGAACGATGATGATGATTTTATCTTCATATATCACGCATTTATTTATCAAACATAAACACTCAGTGCTTGCAGGGTAAAATCTGATCAAAACCTTATCATCAGAATTTGTATGATGTCAAAGGCTATGCAAAATTGCATTGACATAAGCAAGTCAGAAATCTGTTTTTAATAACAAAAAGAAAAAGAAAAAGAAAACACAAAAATAATAATACACCATCAAGAAGAAAACATTAAAAAGTGCTGTTACAAAAAAGTGACAAAAATACAACAAAGGAAATAGTATATATACTATTGGCATAGTATATCATTATAACAGTAAATAGTTACAAATCTATATATATTTATATAATGCAAATATTATTCAAATACACATATACATCCAATACATTTATGTGACTATCTTTGTTTTTAACTTACTGTATTTTGTATAAATGAGTCCCATATATCATTATACTTGTCCATACAAAGTCGGTGTCTATAGGCAGTCTGCTCCTAAGTGGCAAGTGCGATCAGGTCTTCAATCCACTGAGCGAAGAGGGCCATGCATTTATCTTTCCGATGCTGCAATATCAGTCTTTTGGCCATAGGAAGGGCACGGAGAATCCATTTATGTTGTCCAGGTGTCAAATTCCATGTACTAACATCAGCAAGTTGGAAATGTAATTGACTATAAGGAAGAGAGAAAAGGACATGAGGCCTCTGTGCGTGGGAAAGAGAAGGTGTTAAAAAGCTACCTCCTTGGAGGCCTATTCAAACCCAAACCACACAGTATGGGGGAACACGATTCCTGCTTCTTGACTGTTCAACCTCCCCTTGCAATCTTAACTATTCAGCTAGAGCAGTGTTTTTCAAACTTGGCAATTTCAAGATGTGCAGACTTCATACTGGTCGGATCAAGGTTGGTTGCCCATAATACAAATCAGGATGGTCTGAGTACTTCTGCAAATAAGGAGTTATAAAATGGGACCTTGTGTCCTGTCAGCTGTATTTATATTTTATCTTTTTTATTTCCATATTGCATTGTTTGTGGTTATATGGTGTTTTCGTTTTGGATTTATTGTTTGTTTTTAAGCTTTACGCTGCCTGCAGTCATACTGCGTGAGTTGGGAGGTCTTATAAATCTTTAGAAAAATAAATCTTATTTTATTTATTTTATAGGGAAGAATCCGAGACCACTCCCAGCAAAACCAATAAAAACAACAATAAAACTATGTCACCCACAGATGGAGCAGCACACTCCCCACTGTGGCACCATTAGACCCATCGATTCCACCTCCACTGGATCCTCCCCATCCTAGCTCAAAGCAGGCTTCGTGGCCTTCTGGGTGGCTGAAAGGGTGGGGCCTTCCAGATCTCGGTGGGAGGCTGTTCCAAAGGGTTGGGTCAGCTGCAGAAAAGGCACCCAGTTCTAAAGAAGACAGGAGGCTTGATGGCTGCAGCGGTTCCCCTTCATAGCAACCACCTTAGATTTGGGGCTTTGTTTATGGTTTGTCTGAATAGCCTACATCAGTGTTGTCCAAACTTGGCCACTTTAAGATGAGTGGACTTCAGCTCCCAGAATTCCCCAGCCAGCATGGCTGGCTGGGGAATTCTGGGAGCTGAAGTCCACTCATCTTAAAGTGGTCAAGTTTGGATAACACTGGCCTACATGGTTTTATTTACTGTGGATTGTTTTTGTGGTGATTCAATGGATGCTTTTAGCTTCCTATATTGTAAGAGAGAAAGAAAGAGATTCCAACCTGCTGATTCTACTTTAAAGTGCAGCCTGAACAGATCTGGTGTGCTTCAGTTCTTTCCCACCTTTGCGGCTGCTTCTGCCTCGGCCCAGCGACATACACAAAAAGAGTTGGACTGAACTGCAGTTGCTGCAAAGAACCACTTTCTTCGAGTAGGATGGGGATTTTCTTTCCTATGTGAAGGAAGTTTTGTTGCTACAAGATTCTCACTCTTCCCTCAATAGGCAACCTTCAGCCCCCTGTTCTTGGGCTCTACCTGTTAGCTTTGTTTCTAATGATCTCTCCCTCTCCACCAGATTAACACATAATCATGGTCATTGTAACTGAGAAAAACACCTGGTTGCAAAATTGCTGGGATGTCATCCTCTCACTGTCCTGGGAAGCAATAGAGTAGGCCCTTAAAATTAAGTAGGCCCATCAGAAGAATGGTAGCTTGTCAGCTTCACGGTTAACTCTTTAGAGCAGTGTTGTCCAAACTTGACCCCTTTAAGATGAGTGGACTTCAACTCCCAGAATTCCCCAGCCAGCCTCCCCATGGCTGGGGAATTCTGGGAGTTGAAGTCCACTCATCTTAAAGTGGCCAAGTTTGGACAACACTGCTTTAGAGCAATTGCTTAGATATTTTTTCCCCAGAAACAAATGCAGACAATATATTCTGAAAACATGGAGTAAGGGTAGCAATTTATTTTATTTTATTTTAGTATAGTTTATGGTTTATAGTTTATAGTTTAGCCGTGGCTGGCTGAGGAATTCTGGGAGTTCAAGTCCACACATCTTAAGGTTGTCGTGGTTGAGAAATACTGGTTTAAAGTTTATAGTTTATTTTCTATTACATTTTATTTTTGTGTGATGGGTTGGAAGGATTGTAATTGCTTGAAGACTAATTGAATGAAATTCCTTGCACACTGCTCTTCATCAGCCAGAAGGAGAGCACTGACTGGGTGTCAGTATTCCTTGCCTGTTCTCTGTGTTCTAAAGTTTGCTACAGTGAAGATGATCTGGTTTCAAAATGGCTTGGAGAAGTTGTGGAATGGATATGGTGCCATGTGCAAATGCAAAGTGATGTATAATGTGCACCCCACCCCCCATGCTGCTGAATCATTCAGACTCCTAACAGTTTGCAAGGTAAAATACAATAAAACATTAACCATAAAGAAACACGCTTATAATAAAACATCCACAGTGAGAAAGAAAGAAAGAAAGAAAGAAAGAAAGAAAGAAAGAAAGAAAGACAGACAGACAGACAGACAGACAGACAGACATTCATAGACTCCAAACCAACAATAATAGTACAAAATAAAACCATAATAATGATGACAAATAATCACATCCCAAAAGCCCGCTGCCATTGACTGGAACCACCAACTGAATCAGGAGTAGAATCATTGCAACACAGTGCCCCCAGTCTCTGACCCCATAGGTGGTCCAGAAGGATACCATGGTTGATGGTCTCAAAGGCAGCTGAAAAATCTAAAAGCACCAAGGAGAGGCACACTGCCTTTATCAAGATCCTGACAAGATCATCCACTATAACTACCAATGTTATAATCCCATGTGAGTCTAAACTCTGACTGAAAAGGATTCAGATAATCCATTTCCTGTAAAGTGCTCAGCAGCTGGATTCCTACCATGTGCTCAACAGCCTTCCTCAAAAAGAGAAAGTTGAAGTCTAGACAACAGCTGTCCAACACTACTGGATCCAAGGAGGACCTCAAGGCTACTCACATCGTCCCCTCCCACAGAGTGGTGCTGACTACCTTCCAGATGCAACAGGTCATGCCCCTCCCCAGCACCATTCGGGACCAGGAAGTACGGAAGAAGCTCACACATGGCAGAGGTGATGCCAGAGACCGCCCTAGTGGTCTGGAACCCGAAAGGAATCACAAATAACAGCTGGACAATGTCCCAGTCACCACATCTGGTAATCAAAGGTTTGGTGAATCTGAGCAACTTGTTGCAAAATGCTGAGCAAAAGAGTCACAATGGCCAGGTGAGATGCTTCCTATCTGTCCCTTCCAAGGAGGACATTCACTACCCAGTAAGGCCACCAGCCAACACCAAAAGGGAGGAGAAGTGAGGATACCCTGCCTCCTTTATTTCCAGGGTATAAGCTCAGATTCACTTTTGGTCTTTCTCCACCGGCGCTTTAGGCGTTGTTTCTGCTCTTTGTCTCCAGGAGCTCCTCAGAGAACCCAGGTAACCCTAGGCTGGCAAGGACTGATCAGGAAGAGGATCTTAGAGTTATGGTCAATACCTTGAAAATGTCAAGACAGTTGATATCTGCTGCAGAAAAGGCAAATTCCATGCTTAAAACAGGAAGAAAATTGAAAACAGAGCAACCAATATAGTAATAACTCTACATAAATCTGTAATAGACCACACTTGGTATGTATACTTTTGATTACCACACTTGAGCAAGGATATTTTACAGCTAGGAAAGGTGCAAAAAAGGCCAGCCAAAATGATTAGGGAACTAAAGGACCTCCCTCATGAGGAAAGACTATAATGCTTGGATATTTATCTTAGAGTGGCAGCAGATAAGGGGAGAAAGCTGTATAAAATCATGCATGTTATGGAAAGTGTGGATAGGGAGAAATTGTACTCCCTCCCTCACAATGAGAGGAAATTCGGGACCAATAAATAGTACCGGACACATAATTCAGCTGGGGAATTTGCTACCAACAGATGTGATGATGGCCACCAACCTTTTTAAAAGGGGGTTGGATAGACTCATAGTGGGATTAGGCTATGAGTACTATGGATTGCAAAACTCTGAACCACCAGTAGATAGCAAGAAAGAGTTCTGTATCTCTTTACCGCCATCTAGTGGTCACACAGAGTTTTGCAGCCTGTATGTGGTAGCTCTATTAATGGCAAGTCTCTTGATGACCATATGTTACCTCTGAAATTGCAGATGGCCCTGGCTATTGGGGGGTGGGGGGTGAGGGGGGAGCAACACAGTGAGACAAACACTGCAGCAGAGTTCCTGGGTGTTACAGATGCTCATGTAAGCAGTATACCCTGCGTATCGTCTGCTAGAAAACAACGGTTTTCTTTCTTGTGCTTGTGCACTTCCCGATGTATCTAGTTGGAGTCTGTGTGACCCTGAATGCTAGTCTAGGCTCGAGGGATTAATTTTCTCCTCTTTGAAATCGATCTACATTCTGCTTACAATTGCTTCCTCATTGCTATCCTATTTGAGAATCTGTCAGCGCCATCTACTGTTGAATAAGGGCTGTGTCTTTCTTTCTTTCTTTCTTTCTTTCTTTCTTTCTTTCTTTCTTTCTTTCTTTCTTTCTTTCTTTCTTTCTTTCTTTCTTTCTTTCTTTCTTTCTTTCTTTCTTTCTTTCGTATAAAATGATGGGGCAAAGAAAAACCAGTTTGGTACCGTAGCTACTGTACTTGACTGGATTTGGATAAGGCTATCATACAGTCTCTGGAGTGCAAACCTTCAGATGAACATAAGAGGGCAGCAAAGCGGTTATGAAGACACACACACAAGCATCTCAGCAGTATCAAGGAAGAAAGTGTATTTTATGCTAGTATTAGGGCAAACAGAGAAGGTTGGAAACTGGAAAAGGAATTTCCAATCCTTGTTTGTTTGTTTGTTTGTTTAAAAGATTTATGTGGCCGCCTAACTGGAACAATGCAACTCAAGGTGGCACATCATAAGCCAAACATCAAAAATACCAAAGTGAAATAAACAGTGCCAGCTAAAAACAAAAGGCAACAGCTGGTGATCGGAGCCTCAGAAGCCTAACATTCTTCCAGATGGGAATCGTTCCAATCATTCTGGCCCAAATGCTTCAGGAAATTTATCAGTGAGTTAATAAAAGCAGAGACCTGCTTCTCTGGTTTCCCGCAGGGGTGTCTGGGGGTCAAAAAAATCAAGATGGGAGCCCACCATGCAATTGAGGCATCACACATGAGAAAGGGCGGGCTTCGCTTGCATGGCTTTGGCCATCATCTTCACTTTTTGGAACTACTCCCCCTCCCTGGACACCCCCAGTTTCTTGCCATCTGGATTAAGTTGCTGTTTATGAGAGGAGCTACCAACAGACTCCCCTCCTTTCTCTAGGCTGTTTACGTCAAGCTCTCCTTCCATTACGCTCCCCGTCCACAGCTGCAGAACACACTAACTACTGCTGTCATCTAGTGGCCATCTGGATTTCTGAAGCCCATATTAGCCTCCACTGATTCATTGAACAGAACACAAAAAGAAGGTGTGGGGGGGGGCAGGGGGGGAACAGAAAAGAAAAATGAGAAAAGAAAAAAAAAGCAAAGAAGATTGTAAAAATAGCCCTAAATTGGGGGCAGGGGTGCTGTGGGGAATCTAATATGGATCTAGAGGTAATCCAATTCCTGGATCTGGAGAAAGATGGGAAACTCTGTATTCTTTCATAAGGTAGTATTAAAAACCCACAGCTGACTGTGTTTAAAATAAAAATACTAAATAGGATCAAAGTTGTAGCCAAGGTAGAGAGCATTAAAATTGACGCTGGCTGTGAAAGCCTACACCAAGGCGCTGTATTACGTTGACCTCTTTCCACAGAAATTAATGCTGAACATTTTCAAAGTACAATCCTTTTTTTTTCAAAGCGAGCGTAACGTTGTTTATTGCATGACAATGCAATAAAATCGTAGTAGCTTCTTCTGTGTGGAACAGCTACCCCAAATCCCAAGCAATCTAGCTCTAATACATGCACCTTGCAGGTTATGTGCACAAAGGAATGATTTTTCTCTAATGCCCATGGCCTTCAGCTAAGAGAGGCCAAGGCAGGGTTGTCCTGTGTGCGTGTGTGTGTGTGTGTTTCAAACATGGCAGGTTTCATTCATAGTGGGGTGCGAACTTCAACCATACGCTCACAGTGGCCTGCAAAACTTGATTCTGATGTAACCGCAAAGGTTTGGGAAATCAGTGCTGCATTTGCAGTTCCAGGGATTGTACAGACGACGATCAAATCTGACCAAAGCAAGAGAGGAAGGCTTGAAAGACAAATATCAAGCCGCAAGAGTTGCTCACTGCAAGGAAGGTAGAGTCTCACAGAGGGCATTTCCAGCCTGCAGCCCAAGCTGCTTGTCTCCCGTCTCCTCCCGATTGTCACTTCGGCCAGTTTCAGAAATTCCACTCCAGATTGCAGTGGCTCTTAGCCTGGACTCCGGGCATCACATGATTTGAGTGGTCATTCCCCTGCTTCTTCCTCTTCCCATCCACACAGGGAAGGCAAGCCTCACTGGCTAGCTCCAGTGTGGTTGGGTCTACCTGTACCTGCCTTTTCCTTTTAGGGACTGTTCCCTTGTCACTCATCCCCATTATTTTCCCTTCCTTTCCCAAATGTTTGCATGCTTGGGTGCCTTCATCCCTCCTTTGGCACTAATGCATGCCTTTCTTTTTTCTTTTTTCTCCCCTTGATGGTATCATTGCAGTTCCAATGACACCATCATGAATGCAGTAGGGGTCTTCTTTCTCTCCTATTTCCTTCATTGTTGTTGTTGTTGTTCAGTTGTTAAGTCATGTCCGACTCTTTGTGACCCCATGAACCATATTGAGCCAGGCCTTCCTATCTTTCACTGCCTCCCTGAGTTTGCTCAATTTCATGCTCATTGCTTCAGTGATGCTATCTAGCCATCTCATCCTCTGCCGTCCTCTTCTCCTTTTGCCTTCCATCTTTCCCAGCATCAGGGTCTTTTCCAAAGAGTCTTCTCTTCGCATTAGGTGACCAAAGTATCTGAGCTTGAGCTTCATTATCAATCCTTCCAATGAGCAATCAGAGTTGATTTCCTTTAAGATTGACTGGTTTCACCTCCTAGCAGTCCAGGGGACTTTTAAGAGTCTTCTCCAGCACCACAGTTCAAAGGCATCAATTCTTCGGCGCTCAGCCTTCTTTATGGTCCAGCTCTCACAGCCATACATTACTACTGGGAAAACCATAGCTTTGACTATGTGGATCTTTGTCGGCAAGGTGATGTCTCTGCTTTTTAATATGCTATCTAGGTTTGCCATAGCTTTCCTCCCAATTTCCTTCATAGGTCCATTGAAATGTGATGTGAGGAAGAACTGGATAGTCCAGCTTCATAGAAACAAAGCGACAGTGATCCTACGTGGTCACTTGACGATGATTTCCAAAACAAAAGAAAGGAAGTGAAGCTTCACAGGACTGTGGGTAGGGTGTGGGAAAGCAAGGAGCACATGCTTCACCCAGCCTGGGCAGAAACCCAAAGGGTGCCCACACTGGGAGATGTCAGGACTGAATGGAGTGATAAGCTTCTAGTGTTGAGGATGGTTCATTGACTTAACAGGCCACCATTGGGTCAACTGCAAGATTATTTAAAGGAAAGCATTGCCAGTCAACAGGGAACATAGCAGCCAAACAGCCCCGGATGGAAAGATCTACCAGGCACTGCAGCCAACTGGAGTAGAGCTGCAGTTAGAGCAGAGCGAAGCACCGGACACCCTCCACCCCTGTGAAAGGCTTAAGATGACTCAGATCAGAAAACAGTAATTACCCTTTTTGAATTGAAGCTGGTAAGAAATTGGTGTGGGGTGTATTTGCAAAAGGCTGAGAGTAGGAGTAGGAGGACAACATCATCTGTTTCTGCACTTAGGAAGTGGTGAGAGGCCTGTATTGGTGATGGGCCAAGCAGTAGGTGCCGTTCTAATCAGAATTATTGACAGAGAAAAAAAAGAGGGGGGCTGGGCTGTAGGAACATTGGCAACTGGACATGTTTATCTTTGTACTCCCTTCTTCCCTCAGTTAGTTAGGACAGGGATTCCTCGACCCTCTTGCTGCCCACTTGGTGCAGTGGGGAGTTGCCTACCTCTTTTCATGATCAAGGAGGAATGTGGAGATCTTCCAGACTTGCGCTGTTTGGCGAATGGCCACCCTCTTTCTCAGGCTCTGAGAATGCCATTGCAATGAACTGGAAGGTGCGTATTGGAAAGAGGAGTTTCTTCTCTTTGATTTGGTTCTTCATCAGCCCTCTTAACAGATCAATGAGGCTCAGATCGACTGTACTGGGAAAGCCCCATGAATTGTTGCTATCTTCTTATATATATTTTTATTAGAATTTTTCAACACGGTAAAAATGAACAAGCAGAAAGATAGAAAGCAAGGAAAAAAGAATACAGAAAGGAATGAGAGAAAAAGAAAAGAAAACATACAGTTATGCCTTCTGCCCTTTTCTCTATCCGGTAATTATCATCTTGATCTTTCCCCCATCCTCTTTGGCCCTTTTTAGTCCCTGAATTGTTGTTATTCTAATGAATTCTAGGCTCATTTGTGGCCACCTCAGAGTCTTCTGGTATCTTAACAAGAAAACTACCTCAGAGTGCAGTTTCTGATTGCCTTCGTAGTCCTGCAAGTGGTGGATTTAACTTTCCTGGATGGCGCTGATTGCTGGCCAATCACCAATAGTGCTGAATGCCCTCTACATGCCATGGAGATGCGTATGATCCATTGGTCATTAGTTATCTCCCTTCTCAACCATGTCAGCAATGATATAGTCTGGCAGCAGATGGGCATTGCACCAATAAGAGAGAAAATGTGGGAAAAACACCTACAGTGGTATGGCTACATCCTACGAACAGCACCCCACACCATTGCCTGCACCTCCTATCACTTTAACACTGATGGCAAACACCTGAGCGGAAGACCAAAGCAAAGGTAGCAGGCCACAACTGACATGGACATGAAGATCACCCAGTTGGACCTGGATCCAAAAAGTGGACCCTACATCTGTGGGAAAATGCTGAGGAGGAGGAGGAGCAGGAAGTACCAATAGACGAGAATAGATGTGGCTCAGGGTTGAACTGTGGAGTCCTTGGTGTTCTCTGAGCTTGGTTGTTTTCTTGCAAATGTTTTGTTACCCTGCTAGGTAGTGCTGAACACTGAAGATGTTACCTAACCAGGTAATGAAATGTTTGCAAGAAAACAACCAAGCTCAGAGAACCCCAAGGATTCCAGAGAAGGAGAAGGAGAAGGAGAAGGAGAAGGAGAGGAGGAGGAGGAGGAGGAGGAGGAGGAGGAGGAGGAGGAGGAGGAGGAGGAGGAGAGGAGGAAAAAGAGGAGGAGGAGGAGGAGGAGAAGGAGAGGAGGAGGAGGAGGAGAAGGAGAGGAGGAGGAGGAGGAGAAGGAGAAGGAGAAGGAGAAGGAGAAGGAGAAGATGATTAGTGTTAACACTGGCTGGATAATGCCCAGTATTCCTTATTAATGCAAAAAGCTCCTCCTTCAGTGTTGTCTTTCTAGGAACTCAAAGCTGGCTGCCTTATCTTCTCCTAGCAGGAAGGACATTTGCCTGCCTGCATTTTACCACCAGCAGCAACGGAACCCTCCCAGTCCTTTGTGCTGTAGAAAACGTGTAGCAAGGCAACAGCACCAACCACACTGAGACCACTTTGTCCTCTTCAGGTGCTCTTTCTCCTTTGAGCCATTTCTGCCACCAGTGCAGGTAAGTGATGAAGCCTTCTCCTGAATCACTTTGTCATCACAGTATTGTATGGGGAGGAGACATAAACCTTCACTGGGAATCCACCAAATGGATCTAAGCTGGCAAAGGGTGGAGAATAGACTATGGGAGCAAAGTAGAGAAATGCTTTGAGCAGTCTTGCTTTTTCAAGCTTCCTTCACTTCATAAGGATTTTATGAGTAGAAAATAGAATTGTCCTGAATTTCTTGTAGCAAAGGAGAGAGGAAAAAGGGGAGATGTGTAAGAAGAAAGAAACAGCTCTAGAGGATGCAAGAAAACCCAAGAAGTACTTGGGGCAGAAGGTTGCAAATTGATTTTCGGGGGGAAAAAAAGTAGCAAACTGTAAAATCAGTAAAAGCAGCAATTGCAAAAGATAAGGCAAGACCAATTTTTTACCTACTTAACACACTTCACCGCATAAGAAGTACAAGAAACATAACAGAGATCAGAAAGCAAAAAATCCACATTCAAACGGACAACCAACCAACCAGCACTGAAGCACGTGCAGAAGAAACCAGAACAATCTAAACTGAGGTATAAAAACCAGCAACAGCAACAGATGGAAACTATTCCAAGGCTTGCCGTACGTGTTCAGCTTGCAAGCAAAAACCAACTGGAACACCAAAAGCCCAGCCTGATATCCCCGGAAGAAGAGCAAATGGAAAGGGAACGTGGAACTAAAATATTTTATTTGCATGTTGGAATATAGGGAAACCTTCAGGGCTGGTCATCCTACATTCAGGTTTTCTACAAAGTGTGTCAAGGAGGATTTCAAATATTTCTCTACATGCCAAAAGGTTTGGGCAGCCATAGTCTCCAGGAATGGACTCTCCGGTCCTAGAGTCAGAGGTTGTCCCTGAGCTTGCTCTCCACCCTCACAGTTGTCCCTGGTGATTTATTCTCCTGCAATCTTTGAAGGACATGTTTTCTAAGTCAATGAACCGCTTCTTTCCATTTCTTTTCAGCGATGGAAGTGAGAACCTGGAAGCTCTTTGGTGCCTTTCTGTGTTGCATAGGATTCCTCCTGGCCTTTTCAAGTAAGTGTTCTGAAGCTGGAACTTATGCAGAACTTAATCTCCATCCAGGACGTGGTGTTCACCTTGAAGGTCTTTTGCTAGACTTTCCAAACTGTGCACCCACCACATGCTTTAAGCTGCAACTTCTGTTGTGCCATTCCACAGGCTGGTGGGGCACAGGAGTTATATTCCAACACATGTGGAAGAATCAGTTTGGGAAGCGTTCCCCTTCTTCTTCTGAATCCTCAGTGTATGCATAATTGACTCTTTCACCTCCCAACATGAAACCTGGGTCTCCTTTCAAGGGAGACGATGGGGGAAGCACTTTCTCAGTGGTAGCACTCTAAGTATTAATTTTTAATTTTTCCAAGTATTTAACTCTGGCTGTACTTCTAATTTTAACAGATTTCTGCACACATGTACACCTGAGTTTTCTTGAGTGTGATCTTAATTGTACAGTTTCTTTCACTGTATTTTTATTGCACTGCTGTATATCTTTCATTTAATTGCATGAGCTGCCTATATATAAATATTGTAAATAAGATGTACCAGGGAAGCATCTTCAGAAACTACAAATAGAGATGTGCATTATTATTATTATTAGTAGTAGTAGTGGTAGTAGTAGTAGTATAGGTTTTGTTGTCTTCTGCACCAGAAGGGCAACTGGAAGGCTCAGATATTAGCATCACAGTGTGAATGAAAAAATAAGATTGGATTAATTAGATATAAACTAATTCTAAATGAGAAAATGGTTTTTTCAATAAAAAGAGACTTTTCCAGCTAGCACCCCCCACCCCCTCCTGCTTTGAGACCAGAAGACTCAGAATGCTTCAACCCTCTTTTCCATTTCAGAAGATGGCGCCTTGGCCATTTTTAATCTATATGGCTCAGAAAATATCCTGAGAGGGAGTGTTTTGCATTCAGGCCATTATCAGAACCAACAGAAACCATCCTCACGTGGGCCGAAGAGCACACATTTCTTTACCATACTATGTAACGATTAGATATTAGACAAGAAAACCGGCTGGGTGACTTTGGGCCGGTCCCTCTCTCTCAGCCCAACTCACCTCACAGGGTGGTGGTTGTGGAGAAAATAGGAGGAGGAAGGAGTATTAGGTATGTTCGCCACCTTGAGTTATATAAAAATAATAAAGCAAGAGTTATATATATATAAATAAATAATAAAACATCTAAAAAAAAAAGTACACTGCAAACATGGCCACTTCTCACTGTGTGGGAGCTCAAGAAATGCAAAAACAGTTCCTGATTTTATCCTTGCCATGGCAAGCCTGTGAGGAAGGTTAGTTTGTGCAGTAGTGATGGGTCCAAGATCACCAAGATCTTAGGAACAATACTGGAGTAATCCAGATGTTAGATCCGGAAGGACAAACTGGTGCTCTCTGGATATCAGCACACTCAGTAGTCAAGGATTATAGGCTTTGTCTTCTACCCATTTACCTTCCCATAAGAGCAGGGGGCAGCCCTTTCTGGTTCCTTCCATCTCCAGCAAGGAAAAACAAGTGGGCACACTCAGAGTGACAAAAAACCAGGAGCCTGGTAGCACCTTTTCCAACATTTTATTAAAAGGTATAAGCTTTCGTGAGCTGCCTCTCACTCGGTCAGATGCATAGAGTGGCTAAACTGATGTGAGATTTTAACTGGGGTATAAAAGGGAGGGGAAGACAGGGTGGTTACACAGATGCAGGCTACATGTGAGACAGATTACAAGTACTTTATCAATTAACAATTGTAATGTGTTAAAAGCCCATTGTGTTTTTTGAGACTTTTTAAGATAGCCTGACATCTTTTGAAGTGAGTTTAGCGTCTCTCTCAATTGTGCTGTTCAAGACTTTTTGCCAAAATGGTCACTTTGAATACTGGGGAGTTGAAATGCTCTGATACTACTTTGTCCTTGTTTTGAATCCTGATGTCAAACTTGTGTCCATTCATTCTTTTGCACAAAGTTTTTATTATTATTATTAAGATATTTTTATTATTGGATGTTTTGTGCCTTCGAGCCAGCAACTGCCTGGACCAGTCCCTGCAGTTTTCTTGAGAAGATTTTCTGAAATGGCTTGCCATTGCCTGCTTCCTACGGCTGAGAGAGAGGGACTGGCCCAGGGTCACCCAGTTGGCTTTGCACCCAAGGCAGGACGAGAACTCACGGTCTCCTAGTTTCTAGCCTGGTGCTTTAACCACTAGACCAAACTGGTTCTTTGAATTATTAGAAGAATTAAATAGGAAGGAAAGAAAAGGTCTACACTGGATAGTGGCAGTTGAATAACACAAAAAGAAACCACTACTAAGCATAAATAGACAGAAATAAAAGCATTATGGGAAAACTGCCATTTTTTTCCTGCATATGTGTCAGCATATCTCTTAGTAAAATGTGATATTTTTTGTTTAGCTTTTCTGGACTTCTGTGCAAGGTTTGTCCTGTTTATCCTATGTAGAATCCAGAGGGGCATTGCTGGCAGATGATGGCATACATCACATGATAGGAAGTGAACGTGAAAGTGCCTCTGATCTTGGGTGTGCACTTATTGGAGCTGGTGATGATGCTGTTGGTATAGATATGAGAGCCAAGTAGACATCTGGATTTGTTGCAGGGTCTGGTTCCCATTTTAGCATCATTGTCCTGTTGTTTCTTGTTGCTTGTGAGAATCTATTTCACGTTGGGTAGCTGTTTATATGCAAATATAGGCCTGCTACCCAGTACTTGAGAAAATGAAGTGCCATTGTCTATTATTAGCTGTAGCTTATTAATAATGTTTTGTGTGATTTCGCTGTGAGCTGTAAACAACCAATGGTGTTCTATTCTGTTTTTGTGGTCTGTTTTTTAATAGATCCTCCCTGGGAGTCAATCAATCAATCTATTGATTGGTCTATTGATCTTGTTGGGTGGGTAAGTTCAGTCTCCTGAATCCCTGGTTTAATTCCATCAGTTGAGCATCGCCCTCAAGTGGGTCAGAACATATAGACGATAATTTTGATTATGTGTTCTGGAGGGAAGCTAGATGTAGGCATGCTATATATTGTTTATGTGTCCATTATGTGATTTTACTGTGACATCAAGGAAGTAGACTTGTTTTGTAGATTCATTGATGCTAAAGTTGATGGTGGGATGGAAGCTGTTGAGGTATTGATGGAATTTGTTGAAAAATTCTTTTCTATGAGTCCAGATAGTGAAAATTGCAATGAATCTCAAGTAAAGGAGGGGCTTCAGGGGGTAAGAGTTGAGAAAGTATTATTTAAGATCAGCTGTGAAGATGTTGACCTATTGAGGAAGCATGTGTGTGCCTTTTAATAAAATTCATTAGTAAGAAAAAGGTTCTACCAGAATCCCCCTGATTTTTTGCTATGATAGATTCATATAACTAGCTTACTCAGAGGTAAATTACATATATGCTGCCAAAACATGTGGTAATCCAAATATATTTTAGAAGCTCAGTAAGAAGAGTTAACCTCCCGGTACCAAATTTTACAAACATCAGTCTGGAACCAGAGAATGCCAAGGAAGAAGCAGGTTACCATAATATTTTCCTTTTCTGAATTTTCCAGGGTCATATTGGTGGGTGTGCCTAGGGCAAGATGTCAGCTGACTGAGAAAAGTGTGTGAGTGATTTAAACGCTTTGGACGAAATCGGGCTGAAATGATACCATCTTGTTCATTCATGTTCTTGTCATTCCTTGGGTTTTCAGGGGCTCAGAAGGAAGACTCAGCAGTCCACGTGACAGAAAAAGTGGTGAAATTTGGAGACTTCTTTGTGCTAAACTGCAGCAGCAACAGCAGCAGCAGCAGCAGCTGTGATATTCAGGAGGAATCTTCCTTCAGCTATAATTATACAGAAGTTGGGCCCACCTGGAAAGTTTTCACTTTCATTGTCAATAACTGGTCACTCCATGTATCATGTGTGGTGAACTGTACAAATAACGAAATCAGCTATCCAGAAACAATTGTCACAGTTTACCGTAAGTCAGTTTCAGCTAGGAAAGTCTGCCATTTTGAATGCTGCTTACTGTGAAGGAGTCTTACTGCAATTCAGTGGAAGACAGGGAGGAATTCTTTCTCCTTCAGGACCACAGGCTCAGCTTCAGCAAGGTCAGAGAAGAAAATGGGGGCTCAGGGAGCCGAAAGTCCAGCCTGAGGGTACAAATCTGCCTGATATAGAGGCAGTCTTCCTGACCCAGTATAGTGCCCAAAAGGAGTCCCAGACATCTGGTAGGAATCTTCTCCCACACAATTCCAGCAAAGTTTTTGAATTCTTTCCCTGGAAAAACTATGCCTTGTCCCATTTTGCTTTCTGGCATCAGCTGAAAAGCTTTCTATGCACCTAAGCCTTGGAATCCTTTACAATCTCATTTATTTATTTATTTATTTATTATCTATTGAATCACATTTATGTGGCTGCCCTTCTCACAAGAAGCAACTCTGGGCAGATACAACAATCAATAAAAACAGCAAATATATAAAAGACAATTGTTATAAAATATAAACGTCATTATTAAAAATGGAGAAAACACTATAAAAATTTTAAAATATACAAACCACACACAGAGAATGCAAGATCAGCCACAATGGAGCCATCTAAGAATGTCTCCAGTTCCCTGGGACCCCCAAGCCTGGTGACATAACCAGATCTTGAGGACTTCCGGAATGATAACAGGGATGCAGCTAACCTGACTTCAGGGAGGAGAATGTTCCATAAGGCAGGTGCCACGGCAGAGAAGGCCCGCCTCCTGGGACCCACCAAATGTAGGTCCCTGGTCAATGGTACCCACAACGTGCCTTCTCTGCCAGATCTAATGGGACGGGCTGATGTAATCAGGGAGAGGCGGTCCCTCGCATAACCTGGTCCTATGCCATGAAGGGCTTTAAAGGTTAAAACCAGCACCTTGAATTGGACCTGGAAGCAGACTGGCAGCTAATGCAGCTCGCAGAGCAGAGGTGTAATATGTGCTCTTCTGGGAGGACACATAAGTGCCTACACCGTGCATTCTGAACCAGTTGAAGCTTCCAGATGCTACTTCTGGATAAAGTCAAAGAAATGGGAGATTTTAGGAATTCCTGATTGCAAAACAAGAGGTGTTGCTAAATTTCTTTGCTGCTGTCATCCACTGTAGGAGAAAAATAATTTCAAGTTCCAATGCAATGTCAAGGTTTTGTTTCAAAATTAACACTTGGCTGTTAAAGTTTGGTAATAGGTCTAATCTAGTAGGAGGTGGTTATCTGGTATTTAGAAGAGCCTACTGCTCCACTATGATAAAATTTAACTATGATAAAAAGTGTATACTAAAATGCCCCCAAAATCATCCCAGTAAAATGAAACAACAGAACTTGGTTTAACTGGATGATTTCTTTCTGTCTTGGGTAAGGGAAAGCGTTTCACAGTTAAGGCATCTCAGCCAGTGAAGTCCCTCTGGAAACCCTTTCAATCATGTCTGGGTACACAGAGGAGAAACGTGGGAGGGCTCCCTCAAGCTGAGTGCAGGAGAAAAGAGAACACCTCTGTCTTGAGTCTTCCTTGGCTCAACTGTCAGTCTTGCCCCTCCACCCGGGCCATGCAAAGCTGCATAAGAAAAATGCTGGAATAGGGGTCCAGGGGTCCAGTGGTTTAAATACAGTTAAGGCAGGGGAGGCCACCACTTCAGGCCCACAGGCACAGGGACAGCCATTGGGTGTCAGCCTTGCATGGTAGACCAGACAGGAAACATGGCCAGATGAGCTTATTGTAAGGTTACAATTAACAGAATTGTGCAAGTCTGAAAGCATATCTCTCCTCCCCCAACCCCATCGAGGGAGAGTCCCTTCTGAGCCACTTGCCCTGCCCACATTCCTGCTGTGGGCTAAGTTACCTTTTATCTGACCCTTCCCTTGGTTCCATCTCTTTGCCCTGTCTCCCAAGGTCATTCCCACATTCCATTACACTAGCTTTCCCTTGGCTGCCTATTCCTTGGCAGATGCCTTCAACCAAGGAATGACTGCATGGGGTAAGGCTATCAGAGAATCCAAATGACCCCTAGATGGTTGCAAAGAATGAGAGTTTCCTGTAGTTCTTTGTTTATCTAGGGGTCATACACATTTTTGCACCTCAGACGTGATAACCCAAATGTAGGGTCTAACAGGCAGCATGGTGGAAGAGCCGTATGGAAGGAAGGAGGAATGAGTGAGTAAGGGAAGGAGGAGGACTGATGCTCTGCAACAGCATGGGCTAGAAGCAACATCTCTGAAGGCCATTAATGCTTCCCTAGCTATCACTGCTGGATGCTCTTCTCTCTTCCTTCTTCCTTAAGAAGAATGAGGGGAGACAGCAGATGAATCCTGCAACTGTATATATTATGCAAATGAAGGGAATCTACCCATTTTCTGTTAATAGCAGAATATGGTTGGCCACTGTTTAGTGAAGCTCAAGTTGCTTTTAAAGAATGCAGCCACCAGTGCTTCACCGAAGTTATCTCAAGTTTACATCTGCTGAGAAATCATTTTCCACCAGTCTGTTTTCTCCCCAGCCCCTTCCCCCTTCCTCACTCCCTGGACCCAGGGAAATTCATTATCTTTCCAAATGGGAGATGGAAGTCTACAGTATACTGGGTGATAGAGAAGGGCAGATGGCCCGAAGCCTCATAGAACTGGACACATTATATTCTATCCCTGATATACTGTGGAAAAAGATTTCCCAAGCTGTAATGGAATGAAGTGCGGGAAAGTCATTATTGTACTCATCATCACCTCTCCTATAAATAGTGGAGAAGTTTGGCTACGCTTTATTCTATTTCAGAACCTCCAGAGAGTGTTGAACTGGATCCAGTGCCAGAAATGGAGGTGGGCAAGCCATATGACTTGACGTGCCAGGTTTCTGATGTAGCCCCCATCCGGAACTTCACCGTGACCTTGTTGAAAGGGGCAGAGCAACTTCTGGTAAAGACTTTTGAGAATCATACTGCACCTGAAGCGGGTCCTGTTGTGGTGAAACATACAATAATAGCTCAGCGAAATGACCACAAGAAACCAATCACCTGCCAAACATCCCTGGATCTGAGACCAAGAGGACCACTCCTGAAAAAAAACTACTACAGCATATTAACGATTTTCGGTGAGTTCCCATTCATGTTTTGCATCCTTTAAAGCAGGTCTACACAACTCACCTTTCTTGATGGCCTTTTGGGACTACCCTCCGGAAAAGTAGGTGAGATCAGAACAGAGAAACGTGCAAGACCAGGGCAAAAAAATGAAATGGATTTGGAAGTTGAGTAAAATTAAATGAATTAGAGATAAGACAATAAGGTACAATCAGAAAAAAAGTACTGTCAGACTGGAATCAGAGATTCATTTAAACCACCCAATTTTGCTCCTCCCCACCCCACTGCCACAAGGCTGTTAAAGGAGACTGATAGCCCCATGGCAAAACCCAGCAAAATCCTGATTTTTGGAAGACGGTGCCAGAAGACCCCCACTGCTGCCCCACCATATATTCTGGAGAGTGATTGTGGGGGAAACACTGCTCGCTCTCCTTGAAAGCGTTCTGCACTAAGTCTACAAGGACAGCAACACTTCCTGGCCTTGTTGCTGTTCGGCTGTGCTATCAGAACAATCCATGACAACACTTTTCTGTTGCACTTAAGGAGGTGCAAAACATATGCTTTAGGACGGCCATATGTTTTTGGCTATTGTCTGCAATATCTGTAAGAGTCAGAAGAAAGGAAGAAGAATGAGGGGCTGGCTGGGTGTTGACCCAGTTGGTCTATAGTCTCTTGTCCACTATCCAGCTTGTCCAGTGCAGAAAACAGCATCCTCTTCCTCTTGCCCTTTTAATGTCCTGCAAATAAATGAAAGCAGACTTTTAAATCAGCAGCCCCCCTCCCCCAAAGATCATGACAACCTCTCTGGAGCAACTGTTCTCTTCCAGCCTAGGATGGAGGGCTGGAATCTCTTAAAACACTACGGTAACTTGAGGAAGAGACAGGAAAGGGCAATTCTTGTATCCTCCTATGCTGGTATTAATTCATTTATATCTTGCCTTTCATTCAAGGCCATAGTGCTCATCCTAATTTTCCCCAAAACAACAACCCTTGAATAGGTTGGGCTGAGAGAAGGTGACTGGCCCAAAGTCACCCAGGAAGCTTTCATGGCTGATAGTGGACTGGAATCTAGGTTTTGCTGCTTCTAACCCAGCATTTTAAGCACACTGTACTCCTTCCTACAACTGGCATAAGAGCATCATGTTTTATACAAGGGCCATATTCACAAACAAGCTTACCCACAGTTAACCCAAATGTCTGGGTTCTTTTAACACCCTGAAGCATAAACTAGCTACAAGTGCTGGGCTAGGGTACAAATAGGTTGGCTAGCTCGCCATTCAGTGTGTAGTTGAAATACCGTAAAGAACAGACGTCTGTGATCAGATGAATTAAGGCACTTATAGGCTTTGGTGGTAAAAGCATCTCACAAAAAAAGGAGATGTTCTAGAAGGGTGATTCATCAAAGATGTTGCTGCTTAAAAAAGAAGCAGGGCAGTGGCTGAGGTGTTAAAACAGGCTTTTGATACAGTTTAAGTCTCAAGACACTTGGCTATCAAATTATGATTCATTGTTCCTTGGATAAGATTAGAAATGAAGGAAGGTTGGGCATTTAATGTCCATTTCAGTGTAGAATTTCAGGGGAAACCTCACTAATTTACCTTTCAGGACAACATTTTGTCTCATGAGCCAAGATGTTCCTAAGATATCACAGACTTTCCAAAATGGTGGTTTAAGAAACGCTATCTCACAGTCAGTCCTGAAACATCAATGCTTGCCTACCGGATAGACCCACAAAGGTAAAATAGCAATCAATTCCTTATTTGTTTAGATAGACTATAATCTAGCATAAACAGGTATGTTAGGTATGCGCCTATGTTAGGTACCTGAATATCCCAGAAAAATAAAGACATCAGCCATCATATAAAATACCAATGCTTCTAAACCTGCCTGTCTTTGAACTATTAGCTAGCTATTCACAAGTCTGATTAATGCTGTAACTTGGAGTTTTTCTCATTCCAGGCACTACTGGGAACATCTCTGAAGAAACAGTTTTCCCACAGAATGGGGCAGTGACTCAGAGAAATCTACCCTGGTTAAACAACCACCTTACTTCCAACTCCTTGATTGACTGGAGTCTGTCCACAAGTCCTAGAGTGGAAAGAACAATGAAAGAAACTTACCGTGAGTGACTCCTGAATTTCAGGACATCCACTGGGAATGGATTTCTAAAGGGTGGTGGTAGCAATCCCCAAATTTGGCAGATAGAGGAGGAAGTCTTTCTTCTTGAAGTGGTCAATGGGGAGTTGTGAAAGAACCCACTGAAGGGTTTCAACCTATCCAACCCTTGGCAGGATAGGAAGGGAGAGAAATATTCCATCACCCTCAGAGAAGAAACCCAGCCATTCACCCATTACTGTTGTCTTTTTCTGGCTATACGTGTCATTGCAGAACCTCTTGTGCAGTTAACCCTGGAGCTCCAGAAGCCCTCACCAGACCAAAGCTGGACCTATCACCTGATATGCCACATATTAAGGGTACATCCCTGCTATAATCTTACTGTGGCCTTTTTCAAAGGGTCAAAGCGTTTTAATTCACCAAGTTTCATAAACTGCACTCGGCATGAAGTAACAAACATTACAATCCCTCTCCCTGTCATCCTCCACCCAGAGGACCACGGTCAGAAAGCTTATTGTCACGCAGATGTGTATTTCAGCCTCCATGAGCCGGCCTATCAAACCACGTCCTCAGGACTTTCACTCAAGACTGATGGTAAGTTTGCAAGCCAGAACCCACTCCAAGGAGCTTTCTTTACTGAACAGACATTCCAGTCCCTCTTCTCATTTCAGGAATGTTGCAACAGCTTCCACTCTCTGGGGATGATCAGACAGCATCCTTCTTTCCTTGTTATTTCAAAAGACATTTTATAAATGGGGGACAGCCAGCTCAGGCATATCTCAGATGAAGAGAAAGACAGACAGACAGTCATTTATTTTTATATATACATTTATAATGTATTTTTCTTTTAAAACGCATTAACCCTTTCTCCATTTTTTAAAAAAAGTATGCATACAGAATTACATGGGTGTTTAGGATCAGAGTAGCAGAAACTCCCTTTGTTCTTGCACTCACTAGGGGGCTGTGAAATTTTAAGTGAACTTAACATGTAAAATGCTATATCCTCCATTCTTTCGTCCCCAGTCAGTTTGGCAGATGACTTCTGTTGCGTGCCACTTGGCCCTAGTCCACAAGGAACACAGCAATGGTAAAACACGGCCAATGGGCTGGGGGAGAAAAAGATTGCAACATACAGAACTGCCGAGGATGTTTTTCTGCAGAGTTTGGATTAGATCTCAGAATACCATCAAGGGAAGGTGCTCGAAAACAAAATGCCAAGTTTTTAAACCAGGATCTGCCCCAGAAATCTCCTTTCTCACCCACATGTATAACAGAACACTTTATTATAAGTATGTAGAAAAAGCATGAGACTGCTCAGGTGTGAGAGAAACGTTCTCTATACATGCTCAGATACCTTTCTTTATTATATAATATGAAGAGAGAGCACAACATAATGTTGAGGTTGCCAGCCAGCTCTGGGAGATACATCCCAGACCCCTCTCCTCTTGCTCCAGTTAATGCTTGATTAGTCATTCTTAGGAAGCTATTTTAATTAAATCTGTTTCATCAACTCATTTTTTAAATAATGACTAATCTCTCCTACCCAATTCTTCTGCTAGTAAGTTTCTGAAGTAAAGGCAACACATTGATTTATCTTCCATATCACAGATGGACTATAGTGCCTTTATTTATCGATTTCATAATATTTCTACTATATATGTCCTTTCCATTAATGTCACCAAGACTGGTGCACTAGATCATGTTATAAACAATAATATAGAGAAACAAAACAAAGCAGCAATAAAATAAAAGTAGAATAATATTAATAGTACTAAGAGTGATTCAAAAGACCAGCGTTTGTTGTTGTTTTTTAAATTAAAGCAGCCTATATGCCTCACTAAAATCTTAGTGTTCCTTCTTTTCCAAAATAATGGGAGACAGTGGATGAATCTTAGCTTGGAGAGGAAATGACTCCACAAATTGGAAGTGATACAGTGAAAACCTATTCACATGAGCCCATGAATAGCGGAAGGAGTGTCCCCTTCCCCACAAGGGGACATTTGCAGGTCCTCAAAACTGGATAGATTCCTCCTGGGGAAAGGCCCTTATCTACTCCCTATTTAGGCTTTAATTTAATTTAATTAATTCCATTTCATTTATTCAATTGAGGCGCTGCCTGACTCCGAACAACTCTGAGTGGTTCACAATGTAACAAAAATCAAATAATAAAATATAGTACAATACAATTTTTAAAAAAACACACAAATCCAAACAAAAATAAATACGGGATTAAAAGATTATAGTGAATACTCTGAATTGCAGCAATTGGCAACCAGGGCTGGACTTGAAGAACACACCTGGTTTTGCAGCCAATGGTTGGACACATCAAAGAAGAATCTTATTTAGGTCTTTTTATCAAGAGAGTCAAGAAACTGAATTTTTAAGTGAAACTTTCCTTGAGGGAGAAAAGGAGATACTATGCAAGTGCCTGGGGAGTAAAGCATATTGTAGTTTCCTCCTTGTAGAACTGAAGCTATCTTTTTGTGGTTCCTCATATGTCCAGATTGTTGGCAGATCCACGTTTTAACAACAAAAACAACTTTGAAACATGAAAAATTGCTGTCATTCAGATCTTTAAATGGAATCACCACAGATTTAGTGAGGATCTCCTTTATGCAAAACATTTCCTTTGCTGCTGAGTTATACATTCAGTCTAAAGTGAACAAATAATTGCTAACTTACCGAGATATTATTTCTTGAAACTTAAGAAGTCTGAAAAGTTTACAGTATGAGTTCAAGATGTATTAGTTCAATAAGCTGAAAAAATTGGCTGTGAACTTATAGTGAACATATACAAAACGCAATATCCTATTTGCTATTTCTCACAGTTGAGTTTATTTTTAAGCATACAATATAACTGTAAGCTGGCGGTGGGGCATAATCAAATAACAGATACTTATATCCTCGGATCTCATGTGCTCTTCAGAGCCAGTTTCAGATCATATTAATGCTTGGCAAATTTGAGCCAGGCTGGTACTTTCTCTCTTGCTTAGTTCGATTTGAGGAATTTGTATTTCTTTTTTCTATTGTATAATAACTTTTCGGAAAAAACCTTGATACAGTTGGGTGATATACTGAATTCTCTTTGCAAAGTTTGTCTCCCTAAAATATCCAAATATTTGACAATAATTTTGTGATGTTTCCTTCTCCTTTCCTAATTATCTTCCTATTTGGCTTTCAGAATCCTATTTGGCTATCACTGTAGCTGCTGTTGCCACTGCTCTTTTGCTGGTCAGTGTGCTAGTGGTCTTCCTCATCTTCATCATTAGACTTTGGATCCGTAAATACAGTGGAAAGGGCAACTGAATGAATCAAACAAATATCATTTGAGAAGAGAGACCAGGGTAGAAGTTCTGTTTTATGAACATCTCATTTGCAAGGAACGTATCATGACACAGTGGTGAATCACTTTGTATGTGGAAAAAGTATTAAGGCTTTAACAAAAGCTCATGATATCATATCCAGACCTGATTTTGAGCTTGTGGAAATTGGAATCAGAAAAACATCTCCAACTCCCTGGCATTCTTCTTTCTGCTTAAAATGTCCCATTCAAAAGTACCAAAGCTGCAATGACGGGCTGGTGTCATAAACCTTTGTGAGATGGGTTCCCATCAATTCATAGCTTGAAGGATAGTTCACATTTGAGGACTTTTTGATCATTATCAAATGAGCAGTGATTATGCATATTTTTTTTACAAGAACCATGTTTCCTAGTAGATGTACATGTTAAAGGAATGTCAACAATCATGGATGATATATTCATTCTTTTAATAAATTGACAGGGCAATATTATATTCATGTAAATTCCCTTCCACTTCCTGTAATGTACCGTATTTTTCCGACTATAAGAGGATACTTTTTTCTAAAATCCTTACCCTAAAAATTGAAGGGCGTCTTATTCAAGGAAGTCAGCCAAAAATCGTGCGGTTGCAAAACTGCCCATACTTTGTTTCTGCAGGCAGGCTTCCTCCTATTGCTAGCCTCCAATCACGAGTGAAATAGCTTGTCTCCCAAACAGACTTCCTCCAATCACGAGCCTGATGTAACTGATGTCAGCTGATGCTGAACAAACCAATTAGAGGAAGTCTGCAGAGACGAGCTATCGGCAGTTTCACTCGTGCTTGAATGTAATCAGTTATGCAAAAGAGCATGGAAATAGGGCTGCAGAGAGACGGTTTGGACCTCCTCCCACCGAGTGTATCAGGTCAATGTTACCTAATTACTAAATAAAAATGTGTTCTGCACTATTTTTAAAATATTGATTTCTTAATTTGGGGTTGGAAAAATGGGGGTCATCTTGTACATGGGGGCATCTTATTGTCGGAAAAATACGGTATATAATATTACAGAATGTAGTGAATAATGCATTTATTAGCAATGCAATAACTTTGTAACTATAACACTTTGACAGGAGGTAGTGAGATATGAGTACAAATGTATACAAAATTGGGGACATTTGCTAGAGAAAAACATACAGGAAAGGGCAGCATCAGGACATAAATTAGCACACTGAAATCAAAGGCCATTTTGTATACAACAATGCTAAAAGGTCTATATTTCAAGGTCCTTCAGAGTGCTTTTCAGTATCTAGCTACAGACATTTAAGGGAACAGGGCAATTGCCTAAACCTGAATGACTGAAAGCAGGTCTTAAGGAAGCATAGGAACATACAGCAATAATTCAGTGGATCAGGGAAGAATAATTTTATGACAGCCAATAGACCAGAGGTAAGAAGACAAACAGTATACACAACAAAAATTATAGCTGCAAGAACAACAACATAGTACATAAATGCAACACAACACCACAGTAATACCCAAAGACACCCAAAATAACTGTATAGTAGTCTTTCCATCGACAAGTTGCTTTCTCATTCTAACAGCCACTTAAAGAAACTTAGCCCTTAGAAGAATTTTATCTTCCAACAAATGTTTAGTATAACATCAAGTGATTTGCTTGGCAAGGCAATCAATATAGGAGCGATCAACTGCTATTGGACTCCAGAGTAAACAGAAGAAAGTGCTCGACTCGGCTTCTTGTCCTTTGCATGGATAACCCCTGAAAGGCTGAGGAATTCCTGCGTGACTTTTCTGTAGAACCTGGGAGGGAAGGACGTTCCATCAGGACTGAGGATAAAGGCTGTTCAGTAGAGGATAACATGAAGATAAGCAACTGACTGAAAAGCATCTTCAAATAAAATGTTAAAATTGCTGGGTGAACAAGATGAGTGACCGTAAACAGAGATATCCTGAAGGGAAATGGAGAAAGAAAAAAATGCTTTATTAAGTGCAAGTGCAGAATTATACTCACCTGATAAAGTGTGATAGCCCAATAGGATGAGCTCTTTAGGCTACCAGAGTCACCTAGGATTAATGGTGGCCATCTACAGCAAGCTACGCTAAAGATACAGACACTCATCCAGAGCGCCAGGGCAAACAGCCATGCTCTGACCTCTAAAGAGGCTTAAGAAAAGACTTCTGCACTGGCTCAGAGGCACTCACCAGCAACGATGAAGAACCAGCCACCATGGAACATGACAAACAAGGGCCATGAGGAAGACACTGTGTTAGAAACAATAGCTTCTAATAGAACGAGCAAGCGAATATAAACCTATCCCATGTGATTCTGTTCTATCTGCTTTTTTGAGTAGATTTGCTTTTAAAAGTTTGCCAAACACCTACAGTAGGTTTTTTTTTTTTTAATAATAATAATAAATTTTGTGCTTTCTTAACCATGCCAACAAAAATGTGTGTGTGTGTAAGTGGATGACAAGATGAAATAAAAATCCCCCCCCCCCATACTGGAAATGTATATCACAAATTAAACCATATAAAAAAAATCTGATAAGCTATTCAGATCTTCCTTGCTCCTTTGTCCAAAAGCAAAAGCAAACCCAAACTTAACCCAGATGTTGACAAACGTTTCAGCAAGCCACAGCTTGGGATTGGGGGGGGGGCAAGAGAGTGACTGTCTCAAAGTCACCCAGTGAGCTCCATGATTGAGCGGAGACGTGAACCTGGGTTTCCCCAACGTCCAGCATCTTAACTGCTACAAAACAAAATATGTACTTTCCCCTAGTACTTTTTAACTTTCTCATATAACAGCTTTGTAAATCAAATCAAGTAATTGTTAACGGAAATGCATGCTGTAGAATGTTTTCCTGATGAACTTTCACTGTGAGGAAGTTTGCTCCAAATATTTAGCTGAAATCTGCTTACTGCTGATTAGAAAAGTGCTCCACCTTTTGCATGTCAGCCCTTCAGGAATTTGAAGATAAGTATTGTATTTCCTTTTAGCCTAAGCATATATTTATTGACTGTATGAACACAGCTCTGCACTGGGTGCAAAGCTCCATTTGTCTTGTGGCTCCTTCCCTCCTTTCTCCATTTTCATGAAATATTGTAAAAAGGGAGAAGAAAATAATTTGCCATCCACACTGTTATCAAGACCTCAGGATATCTTGGATCTTTGGGCAGTTGCTCACAGAGCAGCTGGCTGACAATGCAGATGGAGGATGCCTAAATTCACAGAATCTGCTGGTTTTCCAGTGAAAGCTTGGTCAAGTTGTCCATCGTCTTTCTTCAATAGCTGTCAGGCAACTAGAGTTGCTGTTCTGTCTGGCGCTGTTAGCACCTGTCCACCCAGTATCTGATCACAAATGTTTCTTCTTCTTTTGAATGAAGTTTGGGCAGAGAAAGTGGGCATGTTAAAGAGGGCGTGTTCTCAGAGCATCTGGTTACATTCTTGCAGGAAACCATCTTGTCCCAGTCTTTCTTTTCACTCTTGTGCATAAATCTCGATGCCAGTTCAATGTGTCAGTTCTCTTCCCTTCCAGCTCACATTCTTCACTTTCTTCACTATCCCAATTCCTTCAAAATCCATTCAGTAGGGTAGTTGATGGCTGTTCATGCAGAAAGCCACACCAGCTTTGTGTACAGATCCTCTTTGTATTTGGTCACTTGATGTGTGATTATGCCTCAGCAGCATAATAAAGTTCCTTCTGTAATGGGGATGGGCAGTCTTGCAATGGGCAAGATTTTCAGTTTATCCAAGAGCTGCATTCACATTATGATGGAGTCTACATGTAACAGAGGAAGGATGGGGCAAAGATATCATCATGATCATCATGATCATCATGATGATCATCAAATGCAGTCCCTTGGTTTCAAAGACAAAGGGTGCTTCACAGCTTCTACATGGCCCAGATAAAGATGTGTTTGGTTTAAGGCAGTGTTGTCCAAACTTGGCCACTTTAAGATGAGTGGACTTCAACTCCCATACTGGCTGGGGAATTCTGGGAGTTGAAGTCCACTCATCTTAAAGTGGCCAAGTTTGGACAACACTGGTTTAAGGAGTTAAGGATGCCCCCAGATAGCCCCAGTAGTACTGACTTTCAAATGTTACACTTTATAAAACAGCCATAGAAGCAACAATGTTTCATAAAATGACATTGCTGATTTTTGGGTGCACAATGAGGCTTCTTGGGGCCACACAAGAGTGGTACAGGGGCCCCATGCAGGCTGCATGTGACTCAAATGCAGCTAGAGTTCTAATATTGTTTACTTTGGTCACCTGGTGGCCTTGATTTAGTTGTGTCTGTGGATTCAGGCACTTATTCTTTCTCTTTGGTTCTTGGTGTAAAGAATGAACTTTCCATCCTAGTGTCTTGACTGGCATGACATTTTAAGATTTCCATGACTCTTTGGAAAGGATGATCACAGCAAGTCCTCTTCCAGGACAATCCCACCCGTGTTCATGCTGAAGAAAGAATCATGGTAGTCAATGAAACATGCTGATTGTTAAGCAGAGGTGCATGAATGGACCCAATTATATTCAGATGGATGTGGAAAATTGTTCCAATTCAAATATTTGAACTGATTCAGAAAGTCCAATTTGATTCAGACTTCCAAATCAATTCTGACCCAAATCTCTGACTTGGATGGGATTTGATTTGGTCCAATTTGCACTATTAAAACACAGGTGTGCTTGCATGAAAAGCATTCAAATAAGTTACTGTTGAGTTGGATTTGGTGCTCCAAATCAGTACGTGGAACATTTGCACAGGCGTACAGCAAAGGGACACAATAATATGTTTGTAAATCCTTAGCAAGACATTGAACTGTGCTGCAAACCATTGAAAATTGCTGCAAACTCCAGGGTTCCAGGCTTGAGAGTAAAAACATGAGAAAAACAAGCATGCACTCGCATTGGGAGCAAAAAAAGAAATTGGAACAGGTGGAACAGGTGGAACAGGAACATATTTGGCTCAGGATGGGAGTGATGTTGGTTAGGGGTTCAAGATCCCATGAGTGAATGCTGGTCTTTGCAACATATGACAAGAAAACCAGCAACAGCGACAATATTAATATGGGTTTTATATAAAACCAGCCTCTTTGGCCTTAAGGAGTCGTATCAGAATACCTTGAGTGTCTGGATTGACCAGGCTTTTGGGCTTCAACGTCACTGAAATCTGAAAAGCTGCGCTTGCCACATAGTCCGAAACGGGTTTGATAGACCCATCTGGAGCCAGCAACAGTATGCTTCACCCACCCACAGATCCCCAGCTATTATTAAAACTGCCTCCCCCACTTCTCCTGCCTGCAAGGCAGTTGCCTGGAGCTCTCCTTGCGGTTACTTTTCTCTAATCAGAACATCGCTGCACATGTGTTGGCTCGTTCACTCAGAAGAAAATCTTGATGGTTCATATAACTAGCAAGACTAAAAATGTCAGGGAATTGTTTGAATCTAGCCAAGACGGCTAGCTGCTTTCTTTATAGCTCCTGTAGTAGCTGTCCATTGCAAGAGATTCCTAGATTTACTCTCCTCAGACAACTTCAGTCTGCCTTGGAACGCATTTCTTCTGAAGAGCCTTGCCAAGGAATCCACTCCAGGAGTTGGCAAGGCACCTCATCCCACCTTCTGAAGCAAGTTCTCTCTCAAACAGAGAAGTCCAATATGTCCCCTTGCTTTCACACCTAAAGAGGGGGCTAAGCCATATGCTGCAGAAATTATGTCACTCCCTGCCTTTTTTATTGTTGGAGGACTTGCCCAGCATTTTCCACATGAGATGCTTCAGCTCCTTCTCCTGGTCTTCTCAGAATTCCTCCCAGCCCACTCACTTAGTGGAGGCTTATAACACACCTACTTGTGTTCTTATTTTGATCAAAATGAAAAAAAAGCAATTACGTGGCTGAATTTCAGTATCTCCACGGGCTTCAGGAAAAGGGTAGGGCTACGAGTGGCCCAGGATCTGTGGGTAGTGCATCCTTATCTTAGAACGATAAAACATCCACAAGGGAAAACCGGTTACACGTCCTGCTTTAAAAGACAGAAAGAATTACTCAGGAGCCCACCCATCTTTACATCTTTGAATCAGGATGTGCCAAAGAAAGTAGAGTGCAAAAAGGCACGATTTTGTTGTAGGAAAATGGGGCATATTCTAAAATAAAAATAACAGCCTAGGTGGTTGCCAAATTGTGATGAATTTGTTTAAAACAGGTAACGAAGTTGAAGCAAGTAGCATTCTTCCCTGATGGGCCCCTGAACGCCCCTGACAGTGAAGACGGTGCTGTCAGAGGTCTTTACCGCTGTTTGTCTCAGTGACCTCTGGGCTCTGTGGGACCAGCAAGTCATTGCTGCCCTCACTTCCTATTTTCCTTATACTCTTACTTGTTTCCCCTTCAGCTGAAATGTATCTGGTAATAAGCTCTTTGGGTCAAGCATTTATCTTTTCAGCCTAAGCCCTGCTGCCAAGTGAAATTTTGTACTGATGTGATAATGTTACAGATGGACTGTTGTTGCTTCTGCTGCTGCTGTTGAGGATCATTGGAAGTTCCTACAGTACAGGTCAGCATCTAGCTGATTCTGAAAAGCAACGCAGGGTCAGACCTGATTAATGGGGATGGGAGACCACCAGGAAATCTTAAGACTGCAGCCTAGACTAGGAACTAAAACTGAAGAAGGCAAGGGTCAACCACTTCTGTATTGCTTTCAAGAAAACTATAGAAATGTGCCCATGTAGTCACACGGAACTGAGTTTGATTTGATGTAGACTACACATTTTAGTTAGAAAGCATTCATGTTGAACTTGATAGCATACCATAAGTGTAAAAGACAGGGTTCTGCCCCAAGGGAATCACAGTTCTGATAACCAGCGTCAGTGTGACAGAAGTGTCTGGAGCGGGAGGTAGGGGGAGGTTGGCTCAGAGCCCTTCCCTTTGAAGCCTGTAGCCAGCCACTGGAACTACAACACATTTCTGCAAACCTTTAACTTGATTCCAGAACAATAAAGCAAACTTTTGCACCTTGAACTGCTCACAGCCCGTGTCTGAAAGGCTGTCAAAACGTAAGCCATGGCACAGTCAAGAGAACCCCATTTGGCTATGGCAAGCACAGAGCCATCAAAGCAGTCCTGTACTTTGCCCCTCAAGGCAACAAGGCTTGGCAGGATTCTGCTCTGAAGCCTCCTTCACTCCCACAAATGGAAAGGGATGCAGGAATGGCTGGACCATTCTGCTGATTCTACAGGGGCGAGGCTTTTCCTTATGAACTAGTAGGAGGTGGGAATTAAAATGCACAGCTTGTGCCCCCGAAAACATTTGGTCTCCTGCTGCCGCCAAGCTTTTTAGCCACCTCTGCATCTTCCTGTTCCTTAGATACCAAGTTGCCAACGCTAAACCAATCAAGAGCCCCCTTTCTCCTCCCCTCCGCTTGCCAGCTATTCTTTCTCTGGTTTTGCCTCCTCTCTTACTCTCTCTCTAGCTCAGCTTTGCTTTATCGGCCATGAAGCTCCAGTGGCTCTGGCATTTCCTTCCCTGCTTCTCCCTGCTTCCGATGCTCCTGCCTGCGGGTAAGTGACCCGAAGTCCACCCTTCTCCCCACCCCCACCCCCACCCGTGATGCTCTCCATTGCCCAAACTGTGCCGATGGGCTTCTCGCTGACCGGTGACAAAAGCAAAGGGAGGGGGCTTGCGTCACCTTGTCACAAATGGGATGGGGTACAGCTGGATGGGTTTGCCTAAGATGTGTGAGGACCTCTCCCCCCCAAAAGGGGTTTCCATTTGTCTCTCTCTATGACTCCCCCCCCCCCCCCCCCTTCCTGGACAACATAGGCATCTCTGCTTAGATCTTCACTGGCTTCTGCACATGCTGTTTTTCCCATGGCAATCTCCCACCGGCTCCTAGTTCTCCATACTGTGCTCCGATTCATTCACTAGAGGTTAAGAAAGGGAATAAGGGGAGTTGTTCTTTGGATGATGATGATGATGATGATGATGATGATGATGATGATGATGACAATTTGTGTTGCAGCCAAGAGGAAATAGTCCATGTTTTATTACAAGAGAATTGATAGTTTGAGTCTTGGATCGGGCTGGTGTATGTTCCACTTTGAATTCTCCTCCAGACTGTCTGCTCAGGATGTGGGTTAAAGGAATGGGTGCTGTTGAAGTTCTTCTCTGTGGCTTTGAGAATAGAGGTCCTCCTCTAGTCTAAGAACAACATTTGATTTCCAAAACGAGACATACTAGAGCCCGAGATTATATGGATTATTAAGCCTTTCTTGCTCATCTGGCAGATGTGTGAGTGGAAGGGGAGCTGATTGTGGTTGCTCAGGACCCCAGACTGCACATGGTTGATTTGGGCCATCAGATCTAACCCTCTGCTCAGCGCAGGAATCCAAACTCAAGCATCTCCAACATGTGCTTAGGCATGCAGCAAAGGGGAGTCCATCATTTCTACGGCCATTAGAAAGATTTTCTTAACATTCCAATTGATATCCTTACCCTGTTCCAATCTCTTACCTGTTGAGATGCTTATAAATAAATTTCTCTTTCTCAATCTCTTTCGTTTTTCATTCACACAAATAAGCAAACCCAGGTACAAAGTGAAGGGTGTTGACAGGTGGCAGCTTGTCATTCAGGCAGGAAAAATGTTGAAGAGGTGGAAATTCTCCTTGCAAAAACATCGAAGGAACAAAATCCCAGTTTTCATCTGAACAACTGACATGCACACCCACTTATGCTGGCTGGGGAGCTCTGGGAGTTGAAGTCCACATATCTTAAAGTTGCCAAGTTTGAAAAACACTGCTCTAATTGTTATCTGCTCCTGAGACATGTAGATGAAATATTTCTCTTCCAGTCCCACATGTTCTCAATTTGCTCTCTGATCATCCCACCCTCTGGCATAAAAAATTAAATTGTAAGGACTTTCGGGCAGGAACTCATCTTTATTGCTTTCGCTCTTCATCCTTTGTATTAGTTTGTCCCATCCCTTTCTGACCAATCAAAAATGTCTTTCCAGCTTTCCCTGTTCCTTTTCCTCCACATTTGGGCATTCCTATTCTTCCATTCTGTTCTGTCTTCAATTCTTCTACCACTCTCTACAATCTTCTGCAAGGGTAAACTGGCCAGACAGTGCAGGACAAAATCCTTGTGTGCTCCATAGTTGGATTAAAAAGTGGATTTCAGCAGAACACTTGAGGACCTCAGAATCTTGAGTCTATTTCTGGACCCCACTTTTTAAATATATATATTGACCAACTGAATGTCCAAAGGCAAGAAGCACCAAAGGAGATGAACCTTGTGTGACTAAATCCTGTAAAAAAAGTTTGAAAGAATTAGTGAAGTTTAGGCTTGAGAAGATAAGTGCAATGGTGTTTGCAGCAGGAACAGGGGTGGGTGGTTGGGTCACTACAGAATGATGAAAGCAGCGTCATAACACTATGGTGCCACAACACAAGCCCTGCCCCTTTTGTATGTGTGTTATGACATTGCACGTGCACACAGAAGGATGGAGCTTGCAGCGTGAGGCCACAACGCCTCGTACTCCCATGCAAGGATGGTGCATCTATCTTCAAATATTGAAGGCTTGCTTTATAGAGAAGCTGGATGGCCACTTCTTAGGAATCAGGACCTGCCCTCCATATCTGCAAGGCGAGAGTTGGACTAGAAAAATATTGAGACCCCTTCCAATTCTATTAATCTATCTCCAAGGGCCACAAAGTTGCCCCTCAGAAAATATGGTCCTCCATTAATTAATTACAGGAAAGAATCTGGTCATCATGCTTCACCAGTAGATACTCTGATTTCCCCTCCACCAAACCCAGATGTTCTTTCCAATTTAAGGGCATATTAGAAAAGAAATATGGAAAAAAGGGTTCAGGACTCAGTCTCTCCACCAGTCTGTCTGTCAGCAAGATAACTCTCTCCCAAAATAAATTTCCCACGGAGGAAGAAGCCAACAAAAAAAGATGGAGCTTGAAAATGGGCCTAGGGCTTTGGGAAAAAATGCAGAATAAAATGCCCCCGATGTATCCCTATGGGAGCAATTGGACAATAGCTCCGAATATTGATGACTCTTCTATTCTAAGCCCTCTTCTTTTCTCCTTCGTGATACTGTGATCCTGAGCTACTACTATGGAATTGGGAAAGGGCTCAGAAACACACTTTGCATATTTTCTCTTCTTTTCCTCTGCTTATTTATTTGCTAGAGTTATGTCCCACCATTAATTCAGGCACTGAATTATATTACCAAAATTATTCCTGTTCCAGCTATATAGGAAGCTTGTAAGATGGTCTCACATATCACTCCAAATCATGGTTGTGTTAATAACCATGCAATTGTGCTCTGGCTCACAGATAACACTAAGCTATAACCCAGAGTTTCCAAACCACAATGGTTAGGTTCAGACATTATGCTATAATGTAATTTGTTTGGGTCTGGTTTAGTGGTTGTGTGAATCCAGCCACGGGATGTGAATTTAGCCAATCGCGTTTTCATTCCCAGTCAACCATGGCAAAACAAACCATAGCTGAGCAAGATACATTTATCTAGCCATAGTGACCTGGTTCATATTCAACATCAAGCATTATGAACCAAGTATTGACATTATATAGTGACCAGTTTCACATATCATGCTAAGCCCAAACCCAACTACATTAGAATGTTGGTTTAACTAACCTGGGATTGTCTGTGCTAATGGCACAGAGTTAAAGCAAAGCAGACATCTTTTCACCTGCCCAGAATGCCAGGGGCTGAAGCTGGCACAATTGGAACGCCAAGCATATGTGTGTTCCCACACCCAGCTATTGCCTAAAGCAATCCCAAGGCAAGGCTCACTGAAAGACCTGTGCAGCTGGCAATTCCTTGACACAGAGAAATATATGAATCTAGAAGCATTTTCCCTCGACTGCCCTTCCTGACTGCATCTACTGATCTTTGCATGCAGCCAGCTCCTGCTTCATTCATTTCTACTCGCCAGATTACTCAAAATGGAAAAACAAATTAGTTTTCTTATTAACACAGAGTACAAACACCTTTTAAAATACTGTGCATCACTCAGTATTGTATAGGGCAACTCATTTAGTGGCGTGCTTTGAGAAAGCAAAATGTCATTTGTGCATGCCCACGCACTTTGAAATGGGGTAGAAGGCTGTCAAACGTGCTTGGGGAAGTACCTGTCAGAATGACATTATGGTCCCCATATTGCAGATAGTGAGACTGAGGCCTAGTGCTTTCTTGGATGATAAAAGCACAACTCTGTGTTTGGATAATGTTATTTCTCCCCATTCACCCACACAGTCAGTAGGCAATCTTAAGGTGACTGTCACCACCCGGTCACTAGAACATGAGTCCAACTCTCATAGATCCCTTTCGTACATCCCAGATGAACATATGCCAACAGGGAGAGCTGAGAATAGGACTCTGAAATAGGTTCTCTGCCCAGTGTCAAATTCTCAAGCATTCAGATGAATGCCTGAAGACAGCTGGAATAGAAAACTAGCATTTCATTGAGTAGTTAGGTAAGGTCGTTCTTCCAATAGCTAGCCTTTCTTGTAAAGAAAAGTTTGGGTGAGTGAGAAGTGTTATGTTTTGTGAGTACCAGCTTGCAGTTCAAAGTAATATATATAGTCTTTGAGGCACATTTTTAAAAATGCAAGTTTGGTTTTCTTGGAATCATTCCAGCTGTGTTCCCTGGGATTCACTGTCTCATAAATGAGTATTAACTGCAGCTACAAGAATGGAGTTTCCATGTTTCTTCAGTTATTTCAGGATGATGAGCTCCGTCTATTGCTAAAATGCACTGAAATTAATGAGAGGGAGGGAGAGGATGGACTGGAATTTGTGCTTTAGCCTCTTAGACATTCCCTATCTCTGGACCCAAAAGCCGGAAAGTCTCTGTGTGACCTTTTGGGCCAACATTTTGGTAAATCCCTTGTGAATGCCCTGTTTCAGGAGCAGAACAGCACATGTTTGATGTGACCATTTGGCCAGAAAACCCTGTGGTGGAGCATGGAGGGTCTCTCTGGCTGAATTGCAGTACCAGCTGCCAGGAGGCAGATGCCAGGGGAGGCTTGGAGACATCGCTGATGAAGGAGGAGAAAGACAATGGGACTCACTGGGCAGTTTTCCAGCTTGTGAACATCACGGAGTGGGCGTCTGCCACTGAGTGCTCCTTCAGCTGTTACGGAGAGCATAAATCTGTGCAAGCAAACATCACGGTCTATCGTAAGTGGTGATGAAGCAAAGATCTGTTTGTTGTTTATATCTGTAAAAGAGTCTTTCTCTTATGCAGCTTTTCATCTAGGTAATTACTTAGTCCAGACCAGCTTGGCTTAAGAGTTGGAAAAATACATATGAACAAGGTCAGAATGTGGCCCAGGATCCTTTCGAATATCACACAACTCAGTGATGCTAATTGGAAGGGACCACTGGACTAAACTCCAGGGCCCCACAACCTAGTGAGATTCTCTCCAGATTCAACAACATTTTAATTATTATTATTATTACTATTACTGTTACTATTTGGGTAATCTATTGTTAGATTCACAATCTAAGACTGATGGAAGCTTAATAATTCAAGTCCTAACCAAGGACCTAAGAATTATTAAGGTAGTGTCTAAGAATATAGGCAGTTCCAAGTAGGGTGGATTTTTGTAAAATTAGGGTATTCAGGTCTGATAAATTCAATATTTCCAGATATCAAAGGAGTCCTTCAGGTATTGCTCCGAGGGCTCCAATAACAATTGGTATAACAACAGATTTCTTTTTCCATGTGTTCGGCTTTGATCTGCAAGTCCCAGTATTTCGAATTTTTTTTTCTACCGTTTTTCCTCAATCCTAGCATCGCCCGGTATAACATTATTATTGTCGGTCGCACAGTCAGCCAGACATTTAGACTGGATTTGGCATTTTGGTCCACCTATTGAGTCCTTCCCAAGGACCTGGGATAGGCAGATGTTGTTGTTTGCTAATATTAAAGCTATTGTCACAGGACGTAAACTGTTCCAAGTAAAGCTGCCTTTTGCAATTGACTGATAGTGATTTTGTCGATGCTGATGGTGTTCAAGTGGCACTACAGATGTTTTGGGATTGCACCCAAGGCGCCTATTACCACTGATACTATCTTTGCTTTCTTTTGCCATAGTCGTTCTACTTCTATTTGCAGGTCTTTGTTGTATATTATTATTATTATTATTATTATTATTATTATTATTATTATTATTATTATTTCTTCACAATAAAAACATAATTGCCCTGTCTTTTCCTTTTACCTCATTCCTCTATGAGCCCATTGAAGAAATGAAGGTGCTGAGCCTAACCCCAGTTTTGCTCTGTAGCCCAGCCCAAAGCTTTTTAAAAATGTTAATGGAAATGTAAACAGCAGGGAGAGGAAGTAAGGAGAGGGAGGAACAGGAAAAGAAAAATGGGGAGAAAGCCTGGGAGGTCTGAGCCACTGAAGAGGAGGAGGAGGTTTGCAGTTCATGTCCAGATAGATATAACCCAAGAGTTGTGCCCTTTAGTATCACCAAAGAGGACCATGGTGCTCTTCTCAAACTGCATGTTGCTTTACAGGCATCCCCAAACATTACAACCCGGTTAACTTGTCGGAGTTGAATTTAAGGGCTTTTGATACGTCACAACTACCAGACGAATGTTCTCAGAATAGAATGATGGCATTTAGGTAGCCTTCTTGGACAGAGACTTCCCCTCTTCCAGAAGTGGGTTATCACATCTTGCATGCCTAGAAGCTACTGCAGCCCCATGTGAACCATATAAACATATTAACAATAGATTATCCTGAAACTATTTAAAGGTGTGACCTAGAAAGCCAATTTCCAGGTCTTTTATAATTCAGATCCCTAAGGAAACAGAGCCTGGTGGAACAGAATTGGGTGCTGGTACAAGGTGTAGGCTGAAGGTTATACCTAACAGGCCAGGAGCAGAGCCTTGCAATGCTTGGTGCTTGCAGGTAGTGCCAGAAGATCATAAGCAGAAATTAGTTCAGCAATCTTGGGTTTTCTCTTTCCCCGTGGCATTTTACCTCTAAACTTGTCAAGATCATACCTTGAGATGGTCATCTGAGTAGAAACGCCTTGAAAAATGTATTTCTGGGAGTATAGAATGTGCAGTGGGAATGTGTGGCCCACTGGGCTGAAGCACTACTGTGTCTCAATATTTCATGCAGCTAGGGCTTTACTCTTGCCTGCCTTTCCAAGAGCTGCTGCTCCGATTTCCTGGTTTACTAGATTACAGACAAAACCATAGGTTTTTGGCAAGATTCCCATCAATGTTCACCACTACTGCTCTGAACCTCTTTTGTCTATGAGATGTACAGTATGTCAATGAGAATCTGGAGAGGAGACATCTTCAGTTGTCTAGATCAGTGGGGTAGACAATCTATGGCATTCCAAAGATAGTTGGACTGTGATTGCCACTGTGCTGCATTACTGGACATGCTAGCTAGGACTGGTGGTTGTTCAATATCATTTGGAGGATCACATGCTGTCTATGCCTGATCTAAATGGTTTGACCCTTCCCTTCCTACGGATTTCTTCAGCAGCTGCCACCTTCATATGAAATCCTTTCCCAGTAGGCTTCCATGTATCATTCCAGAAATTCCAGAACACGTAGTGCTGGATCCAGTGCCAATAATGGAGATGGGCAAAGTGTATAATTTGACATGCCGAGTTGCCAGTGTTGCTCCCATCCGGCTCCTCACTGTGACATTGTATAAAGGAACAGAAAAACTCCACATGGAGACCTTTGAGAATCACCATGCTCCTGAAGCAAGTGACATCATGGTGATCTTCCCCATAACTGCTCAGCAGGACAACCACATGGAGGAAGTCACTTGCCACATTGCCTTGGATCTGAGACATCAAGGGCAGCTCTTTGAAAAGACATCTTTCAGTGAAGTCCTAAAAGTCTTTGGTGAGTTGCAAGTTTCTTATTGTATATTCTTTATTTTCTCCAGAATGAAGCTTCCTCCCCACCCAAAAAAGTAAGTGGTGAATATCTGTCAAAATAGAGGGGAAAAAAACGCTCAAAAATTGAAGAAAGAAACATCAGAAGCCCTAATCCCGATATCTGGGATTCTTATTTAGTGTCAAATTCTTATTTGCCCTGCAAGAGAGGTGGGTGTCTACTGTCATCTTGGAGGAAGACTGGGTCTGGGGACTATGGGGGAACCATTTGGAGTTCTGATCTAGCTTGAGAACTGAATCTGGGATCACTGGCAGGCAAAGCATTATACTTCCAATGTTGCAGTTAGGAAGGTTTGGATTCTGTACTTAATGGTTTTATATTGGTGGAGAGTACTTCAAAATGTGGCGAGTCAGTCTTATTTCATTGGGGGGTGGGGGGGGGCAGCTGCTTATTCTGCAGAGTAAAGCTCTGAAGTCTCTGAATATTTAACCCCAAACTACTACTACCAGGAAGTTTAAACGGTGATAGAAAAGTGACTAATCAAAAGGGAGGAGATTGGATCAAATCAAAAAGTGCTTGGGACTATAACTCAGATGCATTATGGAATCCAGGAACCATGCTCCAGACTAAATTCTGGAAAACCAAAACTGCTAACTAATGGCCCTGACTTCAACCCTTATTGTCCTAGATTGTTTTCAAACCACCCACCATTCTTCACTCTCAATGCATGTCCACATGGAATTTCTGGGTGAAGTGGGATGGGTGTGTGATTCACATATTCTCAAGTGTACACACAGCAAACTATCATAGCTTCTTCCATTCTGCTATTACAAAGACTGCAATAATTGCAAACTCACCATGTACAGAGCAACTTGTATCAGAGATGGGAAAGCTATGGACTTCTAGATGTTGCTAAGGTACAACAGCCATCCAGGCTGTGGCTGCTGAAAATTAATTCAGCAACATCTGTAGAATTCAGCACCCCAAACATGTACCATGTTAATCTTTCAAATTTGAAATCACAAAAGGAAGAAGTACCAGAAAAGGAAAATATAAAGTTCTACATTGTTAAGGATCCTAATTATTGTGTACAACCAAGACAGAGTTACCTGCTTTTCTGTGCTGATCCTGATTAGGCCTCAACTTTGAGAGGTCACAGGTTAAATTCCCTACTGTACTCTCCACTTTTCAGACCCCTTTTGTGTTCATATTCTCTTTGTATTCTCAGAGAACAGTGGGGTCAGGCCTTGCCTGTTCATCTTTCTCCAACTTCCTATATAAGAATTGCCAAAGGCTTAACTGATCCAGGGAGATTCCAGTTTCCACTTTGGGTTGGGTTGTACTTCCCCACTCAAGGGTGGTGCACAATCTGGGGATCTTCTTGGACTCACCACTCCTGCTCAATGAGTGTTGCCATTTACTTTCTTCCCTCCTTCCCTTCTATGTGCCATGCATAAATTGCCAAAAGGAGGAACAATCACTTCCTGTTACAAGAACCAAGGATCTTTTGAAATCAGGCTAAGCAATGATTGAATATGGCCTCCAGACTTCAGCTTGTCCTAATGGAAAAAAGACTCTTAATGCAGTGGATGTAATGATGTAAACAAGACATTTTCTGATGTTGAAGTGGAAAAAAAAGTTGGGCCACTTAAGAATTCCTGTTTTCCTCCTTTACTTTCATGGATTTCTCAAACAGTTTTGAACAATTATAATTAATTTCAGGATGTTGAATCTGATAAGCTATTGATGTGAGCCAACCTAGCAAGGACTTCATTCATAGAACAAAGAAAGAATCACTTGATTTCTTTCCCCTTCCTCACAACCCTAGTTTTGTGCTCAGGAAAGGCATTCTATTGCTGGTGAGCCTGTCGGAAATATGTAATTATTATAATCCTGTTAGTGGGAGTCTATTAATAACTGTATGTCAAAGACACTGCCCTTTCTTGTCTCTGAGCTGGGTGCTTTAACGAAGCTATGATGTCTGTGACTCAGAACTTTGTTCTGGCGCCCATAGATTAGCTGCCCCCAGTTTTACCTGTAACAGAGTACAAGAGCATTGGAAAAGAAGAGATGCAGGCAGATTTCTTTACACATTTGGTAGCTCCCACAGAAACATATGTATATGGATGCCTGGACATCAGCTGACAGTATGTCATTGCTCTGCTTATTCTAAAAAGCTCAAGATGTGTTTTAGAAATAATTATGCCCCATAATTAAGATGTCAAATCCTAGAAAAAACATCAGTGGCTAAGAACAGTGAAGGCACCAAGAAGATCAAGACAACTAGTGAGCACATTATGTCAGTGGAAGGCAATAGTCAGGGACTGTGAAGTTTTGAAAGCATCTCATGGATGCTTTCACAAGATGCTTTCACACATACCAGCAGTGCGCCCCCTGACACCCCATCCAGCCTCCCCAGTGATCACCACCACCTCCCCAATTTACATTTGTCAATTTTGATGGGCAAGGGGGAACATTTCCAAACAAAGCCCTGGGCTGCCCACATGCCACCCCCACCCCCCTTTTCATTCTGTTTCCTAAGATGAGGATACACTCATCCTTGGAAAAAATGAAGATGTTAAAGGCTAATACTGTTTTATCGCAAGACAACTTCCCATTTTATTTGGTATCATTAAAAGAATCCTTGGGGGAAAAGGCTAGTTGGGGCAGGCAATCTGGAGAGAACCAAGAGAAATGTCACCACATTGATGTTCAGAGGCGCAACATTGCCTAATCATGTGGTATCGTCTAAATCCATTCCTATGCTGCTCTGGCACTAGCAGGTGCACCTCATTATAAGGGTCTAGGAACCCCTAGCATCCATCAAGCCAATCAAATCCCTAATTATGCCAGCGTTCCTATCTAGCAGTAGTTCAGAATACATGTTCGGAAGGAAACTCTTTCAGATCTTACAATGAGCATGTTGTTGTCATGTATACACGGTCCCACAGAAACTCCATGCAGTTGTATGTTGCCTCCAGAGGATGGAGTGCCCATTCTGGATAAATTAGACAAATATTGCTAATGGCAGGAGAAGGGAAATGGAGGATCCAGGACCTCCTGGCTGGTTAGAGAGCAAAGAACAAACATGTACAGATAAGAGTAGATTTCTCTGGAGGATTCATGAAATTAATCCGGCTTCCTAAAAGGATGCTGACAGGGGCTGTCACACCCGATGGCTTTCCTGGCAGAGAAATAATCTGAAAATCATTCTTTCTTACAGATTTTCTGGCAGATCCCCAGCTTCACACTTCGCACTACGTAGAAGCCAATGCCAACCTGAGTGTGACCTGTGAGGTTGCTGGGGTCTTCCCAGCTGAAGAGGCCCAATTTGACTTGATGTTCGCAGAACAGAGTCTGAATGCCAGCATCACTCTGTCGGGCAATACTGTGAGAGCTCAAGCTCAGGTGTCTTCCTTGCCAACAGGAAACCATCAGCTCAACTGCACCGTGTCCCTGGGGACCATCACCAAATCTGCAGTGGAGACAGTGCATATCTACAGTGAGTGGCTGCTCTGATTTCCAGAGAATTGTAGCTTGTATCCAAAACAAGCTTGTTAGGACCTAGGAGAAGGAATGACAGTACTAAGCACATTAATCATCGTCACTGTCATCCTGGTGGGTTTCGAGGTAGAATAAAGAAGCCAATCCATACACCTCACTATAACTGAGTTTAACCTTACGTGTATATCATTGGTGTCTCACGTACTGTCAGTCCAGCTTCTTGTACAACGGAGGGCAGGATAAGGCAAAAACAGAGGGGGGCAGAAGGTGAAAGGCATCTGTACTCAGTAGCAAGTTTCTTAACTATTCCAGATCTCAAATAGGCCTGACACCAAAGCTTTTACAAAAACAATCTTTCAGTTGTTTTCAGACAACCTTCCTCTACAGTTGGGTAGCAACACACTCACTCTTCTTTTCCTTCAAGACACCAATTTAAGGCCTGTGTGGATGTGTCTTCTGCTGACACGCAATCATCACTAAGAAGCCGGATTGACAGGGCACCCTACTTTCTATTAAGTGGGGCCGGGGGGGGGGGGGTTGCAACTGTTTTTGAGGCAGGAGTTCCACTTGCTGCTGAGTGGTATGCCAAGAGCCCTGATTTCAAAAAGTAGGTGGAGAGCTTCAACAAGAAATCGGCTGGGGCAGGTCAAATGCCAATTACATTAAATAGAATTGTTACGATTACTCCCCATGTATTCATTCTCTCCCTTCTGCTACAGTTTGGGTTCAAATTCTGGAAGGTCTTTGGGGCTTTTGAGGGTTGCATAGGACTTCAGTTTGTGCATGCCTGCCATAGAATAAGCTTTCAATGGCAGCAGACCAAGAGACAGGAAAACCTCAGCTGCTTGCCCTTACTCTCATCTGCTGCCAGTTTAAGGTGGGTGAATGGTTCTATCTCATTAGAAACCATTAGCAAAAAACAAAAGGAAAACCATGGACCAGCTCCCACACTTGGGTTCCTCAAGCTACTGTTCCCTCTAGCCCCATAAGAAGGCACTTCTGAAGCAGAGGGCATGGATATCACAAATGCATTTTGGGAGATGACATCATGATAAGCTACCATACAAAGTTCTAAAGAACCTGAAAGAAGAGCGTAGCAGGTCATACTGTCAGCTTTATTTTTTTCAGACATCAGCTGATCTTCCAAATCCCACGATCCTTGTACCAATCTGTTCCTTCTCTCCTCGAGCAGGCTGTAACAAAAATAATCTGGTCTCAGAACTGTAAACAGTAAGACTCTGCCAAATATGTGTTGCTGGCTATGCCAAAAATGGAACATCAGATCTCCCTCTGTGGTATCTTCTGTAATTTCCCCCAACCTGTGAATCTTCCTGTTACATTGAGCACTAACTCCCGCTACATTTGATCACTGGCCCTGCTAGCTGGAGTTGATAGATGTGGTACTACAAAACGTCTGGAGAGCAACAATTACCTATATCTGATCAAAAACAAATTCTTACGACTATATGTTTGTTAAAGAATGCCTAGCATTTGTTGTAGTTCCCAGTTGCCACCATCTCCTCTACTGTTTAGAAGTAGCATTCTTTTTTATCCAAACTGCAGGTTTTCCTGAGCCTTCTTTGGAAATCCACCCCTCTGCGGCCCTTGCCAATAATCTCGTGACAGTTCTATGCAGTTCTCCAGCTCCTGAACCACCCAGCATTTCTCTTCAGATCCAAAATGCTTCTGGAAGGATCTTGGCATCCAGTGATAAATTCCCTTTGCAACTCAGCCTGATAGCTCAGGAGGAAGACAACGAGCGAGAATTTGTATGTACAGTGGACCTGGCAATTGATGGAAGGACCATAACAAAGCACACCTCTGCCACTCTTACTGTCTTCTGTGAGTACAGAAGATTCTTCCTGTAACAACATGTGGTTTGCTAGTTTTCCATTAGAGCTTTTATATCCTTTCTCCCTGCAAACGAGCACATTTGAACCATTTTGTCTCTGCTTACAATTGCACAGTAGGATCTAAGAGATGGAACCTCTTAGATTATATTGCTAGGGATCTTACAATGACCCTTCCAAATGCTTTTCTGTACTGCTGCTGTCACTGAAGCTGCTGGTGCGCTCCTGCTCAAAAACGTCTCATTATTGTAGCCCCCAATAACAGCAAGCAGCCTCTTGGCCTCTGACCATAAGTGGGAACCCTGCAAGCACCGGGGAACCCTTGTCAGCAGCGCCAGGACCCTTCAGTGCTTGCGTCTGTGCTGAAAAACCACAATAAAAATCTACCAGACTAGTTGCATGCACACACTCACTGCCACTTTAGGCATAATATCGTGTTAGCAGAAGTTAACACCAGTAGTGGGGAAAGGAGGCAGACAAACTCATTTTCAGCTCAGTATCTATCAGGAAGGAGCAAGGAGAGGCAGCTCCACACTGTTAGTGCCACCACCAGCGCTGAATCAAAGAGGCCTGGAGTTTGTGCTGGTGATTGACGAGGAGAAGAGGCTGAGGAGGGCTGCAGAGTTGGATTCAACTTTTTGTCAGGAGTATAGGGAGAGGGGGCAGAGATGGAGGCAGCTGGAATCTGGGCTGGAAACAAATGGCTTGCAGATCCCACCTCCAGGCCTTTTGGCCCAACAGCATTTATGCTGTTATCCAGGGGGAGAGCTGGCCCCAAAGCATGCAGGCTCAAAGAAGTGTTGAGTGCTCCTCCACTTTTGATTCTGCCTCACCCCAAAGCAGGAGGGGTCCTGTCCACACAAGAAGCAAGGGGAGGAGAAAGGCAAGGTGGGGAACCCTTCTTCTGGTGCTGGTAACTGGCAGCATGAGACCCCAACCCATGGAGGAACCAGAGAACAGGCCCCCGAGGGTCCATTCTCTGCCACATCTCTCCTCTTCCCCCTGCTCTTTCTGCCTTCCACAGCAACAGCAGTTGGGGGTAATTAGAGCACCCTGCTCCCCCGCTTCCCTTGACATAGGTGGCAATCAAAGCAGAAGAGAGGAGGAGGGGAGGAGTGCAAGCAGGATCCTCTGCTGTGACATACTGGCCCACTGTATCAATACACCCCTGGATGCTACACAGTTGAAGTTGCATTTTAAAACCAAGGGAAGGCTGCTGTCCCCCGGAGTGCAGATGATGTTTGTAAGCAATCTCCTGGTGGAATGCCAACCTGCATAAGATGCTACTTGTCCGGTGGTTGACCAGCAGCCTGTTAGACACATGTGAAAAGTTCCCCTGCAGCTGAGGCCCTCTGCATCTCTGCAGTAGGCACCCCTGTAGTTAAGTAGACCTTCTTTGGGGGAAAGGAGGTCTTTTTACTGCTGGGGGAACCGGAACCCAAAGATCAGCTTCCCCTCCTTCTCTCCCCACCCTCACCCCCAAGCACTTTTTGTCCCACCTAGTACTCCTGGCTCCCTCACTGCCAGCTTTCCAATCCCATGGAGACTGGAGCAATGACAACAGAAGTCCCCTACGGGAGGGAGAAGTGGATCTTTTGGGTCCTGGGAGAACCGGCATCCCAAAGTCCCGCTTCCTCTCCTTCTCACTCTCTTTCATCTGGCACCCATGGGTTGGAGAGATGGCTTTAGGATACAGTGGAAGAGCCCAGAAGGCAAATGGTCCTGAAAACCAGTGCCTAGGGATTAGAGGGTGTGTATGTGCCCTTTGTGACAAGATGGCAAATGTTGTCATAGACTGCAACTTCCAATCAGAGGCCCAGGAGCAGCATTTCTTAGCCTTGCTACCCAGCTCCTGCCTTTGTCCCAAATAGCCTCTTTCTATCAGAAGGGGGGCAGTTTAGGGCAATCCTGCTGTGTACATGATCTTCGGCTACAAACACTGGTCAGCAAAAATGAGTATTGAAACTCAGATGATGCTGACTCTCAGTATGGAGCAGGGCTTGCCTGCCAGTTGCCATAGCATTAGTGCCCTCCTCAAGTACAGATGTGTCCCTCAAGTACAGATGTGCCCTTGCTACATATATTTAAAGCACAATGGAAGATCAGTAGGATTCTAGTTTTTAAAAAGGAGACTACAGAAGACTGCAATCAGCCTTCGTCCTTGCAAATCATAGTACCATGATTTCTGGTGTCAGAAATCCTGGCGCAACCCAAGATGCTGAGCAAAGAATTAAGCTGAAATATGTGGAATAGCCCTGAATCTACAGCAAGGGAATAATTCTGAGTCTCCCATCACAGAGCAGGGCCAGTTTGGTGTAAGCAGTTAAGGCACCAGGCTAGAAACTGGGAGACCATGAGTTCTAGTCCTGACTGAGGCCCGAAGCCGGGTGACCTTGGGCCAGTCCCTCTCTCTCAGCCCCAGTAAGAAGGCAAGGGCAAGCCACTTCGGAAAAACCTTGCCAAGAAAACTGCAGGGACTAGTCCAGGCAGTCTCCAGGAGTCAACATTGCCTCAAAGGCACCAAAAACAAAACAAACAAACAAAAAATCACAGGGCACTAAAGATCTCCAGTTATCCTTGTTGAAAATATGAAACACCCCTCACCTCCACTGAAAAGTCTTCAAGGCAGTTTACAGGAAATCAATTAATCCAGCAGTGAAATATAAGACAAAGTTATATAGTTAACTGAAGAAGTAGCAAGGCCAGCTCAGCTACAAAAGTATAGTACAGCAACAGTATTGAACAGTGCACTTTGCCTGCACGTAGTCTGAAATATAATAAGGGACACGCCATTTTCTATAGTACCATGATAGGTAGCCTCTGCCACCCGAGACACCCCCCTCATCAGATCTTCTTAAATCAGCCTCACTGAGGGCTTAACTGACGATATGCCCACTGTCACCCCAACATTCTTCTCCAACCTTAAACATCCCCCTTTATTTCTCATCCAAAGAGAGAAGAGCCTCAACCAATGTGTGTGTTCCCTCTGCACATTGCAGATGTGCCAGAAATGGATGGGTTGTCTTGTCCCAGCAACCATACATGGGTAGAGAGGACGCAACAAATGCTCCACTGCTTGGCTAAGGGGAACCCGAAGCCTTCGGTGGCTTGCCTCAAAGAGGGCATTGCTCACGATGCAGAAGAGGAGATACAGGTTGACCGGAGCCATGCTGGAGTCTATAACTGCACAGCCACAAATGAGCTCGGTTCCAGCACTAGAACAGTCACCATCCATGTTGAATGTAAGTAACATTTCTGCATCTCTGTGCGTGTACATGTGTATATATATGGCAGCCAATGTGGTGTAGTGTCTAAGGTGATGGACTAAGAGAGCCTTCTTTTAGGCATGGAATCTGCTGGATGACTTTGGGCTAGCCACTCTTTCTTAGTCCTAGACTGTGAAGTCAAAAAACATGTATTTACTGTATCTACCAACCTTTCTCCCTTCTCACACTTTGGAGCATCCGTTAAAACTCATTGCAGGGAAATTCAGGACCAGTAAAAGGAAGCACTTCTTTAAAAAAGTACATCAGCCAGATATCATAATGGCCACAAGATGACTTTAAAGGAGACTAGACAAATTCATGAAGGATCAGAATGTTCTTAGATACAATATTGGCTATATATTTCTGGTTTGGTGGCTATATACCACTTCCTGAATCACAGGTCTTTTCCACTGTTGATGCAAGCAACCACTGAAGAAAATTTTCATCGTCATCGTCATCATCATCACCATCATCATATTTTGTTTGTAAGATTCCTGGATGCATCTGGTTGCCCAGAGTGTAACACAGAATATTGGACTAGATGGGCTTTTGACCTGATACAGTAGGACTATTTTTATGTTCCTCTGTTCTTAACACCAAATGCCTTTTCCATCTTCTCTCTGCTGTAGATGGCCCAGAGTTGGGAGAGTCCAAATGCCCAAGTAATCAAACTTGGTTGGAAGGAAGTCTACGGAATCTCAGTTGCCAAGCTGATGGTGTTCCAGTTCCAGAAGTATTCTGTATGAAAGATGGCAAAGTGTACAATGCTGGAAGGATGCAGAATATCACACAAAGTCATGCTGGTGTTTATCACTGCAATGCTACCAATGCACATGGGTCAGACATCAAGATGGTTACTGTTACAGTGGAGTGTAAGTGCAAACTGTGTACTGCGTGCAAACTGTGTGGGCTAATACTGAAGAATTGGAGTTCCATAATATGTTTCTATAGATCTTAATAGATCTTGAGAACATACCACAACATTTACTGGCAAATTATCTTGACCTGGAGTCCTTAAAACAGAAATTGACAAGGTATAGAAAATTCTCCCCACAGTGGAAATTATCAAGCATCATCTCTTGCTGCACCAATTGTAAGTTATTGATCTATATTTTCCTACATTTCACTGTAAAAATCAAGTGTTTTTTAATCTTCTAGATGAGCCTGAAATGGATGATTCCAGCTGTCCTCATAATTGGACTCTGACAGTAGGAACACCACACACGTTCACTTGTTTTGCTTGGGGAAATCCAAAACCAACTGTTGAATGCACTAAAGACGGAATGGCTTACAGTCCTGGGATTCTCCAGAATGTCACCAGAGAATATGCTGGGAGTTATCTCTGTACAGCCACAAACATTCATGGTTCCAGATCAAGAGCTGTGAGCATCCAGGTGGAATGTAAGTGAACATGGATTTCAGCCCAACAGGGATGGGTACACTGGCAAGGATTTTTTTTAAAAAAATTGGCCACTATTTAGGAGTGATCCAAAACAAGTGATGCCATTCTGGAACTCTTTAATTTTTCATAACTATCTCTCACTTATTTGGTTTTTAACTCTTGTTGCAAACCCAAGCAGAGATGGGACCCCTATGGATCAGATTAGGGTCATGGGCTAGAGGTTTCTCATACCTTCCCTATCATGCTCCTCTTTTACTGGTCTTTTTCCTCAGTTGAAAACTATGACTGATGTAACTTTTCCTCCAAAGGGAATTTGTTCTATTTCCAACTGCTCCTTAAAGACATTCTTCATTGCACCATTGTCACAACTGTTGTCCATTTTAAAACATTCTTTTGGAGGACAAGGTACTAAAAAGGTGATAGTTCAAGTACAGGCAATGTTAAATGAAACAGGTTTTCTTAACCTATTTTCCGTTCATCTTCAGATCATGATTTGATACTGAAACAACTTCACCATGATCCTACATCTAAAGAGAATTAAGAGAGTTGATTTCTTGATGGCTTTTTATCTGAATTTTTAATTTAGCTATAAGAATGGACTTCATAAAGAATGAACATTTAGACTAATGTTTTGCATAATACTTAGCCAGCCCCCACCCCCAACATCTGCCAGGAAATTTCTGCACATTTGTTGCATGAATAAGAACTGGACTTCATAACTCGCCTAAAACTTCCCAATAGCAGCATATTACAAAGAAAGATTATGTCATCTGCCATGTTTGATCTTACCTTTGAAGAATCCCTGATAAGCTTCCTGGGGCTGCACCTTAAAAACCCATGACCTAGCCTTTTGCAAATTATGCTCTTTCCTGATATTCCAGATAAGCCAGAAATGGATGAATCTAACTGTCCGAGCAACTGGACCTTAGTGGAAGAGGTACTGCCAACTTTTCTCTGTAAAGCTGACGGGGTTCCATCTCCTAAGATTATATGCACCAAGGATGAGACATCGTATGATCTTAGCCAAGGGCAAAGGATTCTGGCCCACAATGGAACCTTCTGGTGTAATGCAACAAACCGACATGGCAGTGTAGCCAAGGCAATCAAGATTGCAGTTGAAAGTGAGTGTTGATTATGAATAGCAATACATTAAACTTGTCCATCTCTTACTTTAACCTGATAGGAAGACTTATTTTTACTTTATTTTTGTTCAGGGACCCCTGTAGTACCACTAAAGGTTGGGAGCCATTTATCTAAGTAATTCTATGGAAATTCATGCTTTACTCACCCTTTTGTCAGATACAAGACTATTATGCCAGGTTCTGGAGTGGTTTTAAACATGTCTTTTTGATCAGCTGAATCTACTGTAACTCTCCCTGTATCTAAGCAATATATTTCAGCTGGAAGCCTAAAATAAGGATGACACCCATTTCTTTCTGTCATAATTTTGTCCCTGCAGACATGGCATTTAGTCAGTGTCTATGAAGTGCTGCAGCTCAATAGCTTCAGGCCTACTTATCTGAAAGAGCCTAAGGTGAAGAGAATGGGCAGGCAGCTTTAATTTACTGTATTCAGTATTGGTGCAAGACGTTTTACGAAATGAAATACATTAGTCACAGAGTTATAGGCTAGTCTCCTAGTTTGAAGTACAAACTGGCCTTCTGTGAAGCAGGTTGACAGCAGCTGTTAGTCACCCATGCACAATTTATATATGTCAGGAGATCCTTGTCTATCAATTTGTTGCAGCCAAACCTAAGATGGATGAATCAAGCTGCCCAAGCAATCAGACTTGGTTGGAAGGGACTCTGCAGTCTCTGGCCTGTGAAGCAAATGGGATTCCCACCCCACTTGTCTTGTGTGCCAAGGAGGGAGTGACTGGGGAATTCTACAGAGAGCAGAATGTCAGCAGGAATGACTCTGGTGTCTACGAGTGCAATGCCACTAATGGCCATGGGACAGAGAGGTGGATGGTGAACGTGCAAGTAGAATGTGAGTCCTCAGTTTAATCATGGCCTCATGGTGAACATCCATGGGATCTGTGCCTGAAGAGGGATGGGGTGGCACCAGTATCTCTATTCATGTCCAAGGATTCCTAAAATTCCCTAGCTGGCCATTATTATGCTGGCAATTACTGAAGGAAAAGAGAGAGGAAGTTACATGGAGATGGGGGGGAGGGGGCGAAGCAACCCTTTTCACCAGTGCAAGCTTCTGCTAAGAGTATTCCCCCCTCATATACATTCCAGGAGCCCCTATTTGTAAGAAGTATTGTCTGACTGAAGAATATGTGAGGAAAGCTCTTTATATCTCTTCCTGCCCCACCACACCTCACCCCAGTGAACACCAATCTCCTCCTTGCACGTTCTTCTTTTCTTTTGGTTTTTCCAAGATGTCTTCTTGTGAGGAAAGTCTAAATTAGGGAGACTGTCCTAATGACTTCCTCTCTTCCTTCCCCTCTTCCTCTCTTGGACAGTAACTAGGTGCAACAAAGAAAATAGGAAGCATACCTGCTAGAAGCAGAACCTGATTTACCTCTTTCCCCATGGTTAGAACTGGTTGGCAACCATTTTTGGAGGGCAGAAATGGATGTGGTCCCCCTCTATTGGTCTTCTACTCAACCTGCCACCAACTTTTCCCTGCTCCAGTTCAAAAGTACACCTCTTCCCTACATTGGCTCAAGTCCTCCTGTCCATTTGGGCCAGAGTTGGGGACAGCCTAAACCCAGCAGTTCATTGGTTCCTTTGCAGAGGAAGGACCACCTCTTCAACTGAGCCAGTGCTAAGCTCTCATGTCTTTTAGATCTTTCTTTCATGTTCACTGTTACAGTAGTAAAATCAGTAAAACTCCTGCCTTGTAACCCAGATGTCATGGGTTCAAACTGCAGCAGAAACTTGTTTTGTTTTTTCTCCTCCTCCTCCTTCTCCTCTTCCTGTGCTCCCTTCTTTTCTATTTTTTTCTTTCTTCTTCATAAATGCAGTTCTACTCTTTCACCAATTTTTCATTCACCTGAAGTAGCAGGCCTTCTCCTCCAACAGCCCAAATAACTACAGGTAGTTTGTGGGCTGGGGTGACAGCTTTCTGACACATATAAAAGTACATATTACAAATGCCAAGAAAGAGTTGCCCACAGGGAAGACAATTATTGGCCACTGTTTTCCTTAAACAGAAAGGTGGGAGGGCCCAGCAGCAGGGTATTGCCCAATGGGACGATGTGGTAGCTTGCGATCCAGACCTCGGGAACTGTCGCCAAAGTCTCCCACTCCAGACAGGATTTTCTTAGAATGGCTTAGAGTCAAGCCAGCATGACAGGACACAAGCAACTTAAACAGTAAGTGCAGATATGCCCTAGATCCATGGATCTCCTGGCTCCGCTGTTTTCCTGCTTATTGATCTGAGCACAATTCTCTTGTGTGCAACCCCAAACTGAGGAGGGGTTAATTTCTCCAATGCTTAATTTCTCCAATGCAATGTTACCATGCATGGTAACTTGTACTCCAAAGACCATCTGAAAACTGTTCTGCTTTTTAAACATTGTGTTCCAGTAGTGAAAGAAATGCTAACACTCAGATCTGTTGTTCTCGGGTATACTTGGTCTTACATAACAGCCATTTAAAGTACAGTGGTACCTCAAGATACGAATTTAATCCGTTCCGTGACTCTGATCGCAAGTCAAATTGGTCGCATCCTGAAGCACGTTTTCCCATAGGGTTCAATGTAAATATGCTTAATCCGTTCCACCCTCTGAATTTGGTCGCATCCTGAAGCAAATTTCCCCATAAGGTTCAATGTAAATACGGCTAATCCGCCCTCCGAATTTGGTCGCATCCTGAAGCACATGTCCCCATAAGGTTCAATGTGTCAGCCGGCGTTGCATGGCTAAGAAATTCCCCAGGTGCACTTTAGTCAGCCCTAGCGCAGAAAAAGGAAGTGCTAATGAAATCTGAGAAAGGCTCCCGCGTGCACAGCCGGGAGTGGGAGCTTCCCCCCCCGCGCACTCAGATTTCATTAGCACTTCCTCTTTCTGCATTGCTTTCCTTGGGCTTTTGTCCTCGCGCTCAGATTTCATTAGCACTTCCTCTTGGAAGCCGCGACCACGTGGCAGCAGGGCAAATGGCCGCGGATCCGGTTCGTAGCTTGAGGCGGAGTTCGCATGTCGAGGTAAATTTTTGCGGCCGGAGCTGGTCGTATCTTGAAATTTTCGTAAGATGGGGCGTTCGTATCTTGAGGTACCACTGTAATTGTTATCCCTCATCCTCCATTTTCAGGCTGAATTTTAGATGCCGTTTTTAACCCTTAAAATGTAATTTTCCATACAACGTAAGTCCTGGTCATCTCAGAGAACAGCTTCACAGGAAGAAGAGCCTTTGTTTGTTTCATTTTTTCAGAGCCTTTCCTCCTTAATCTGTCTTGGAAAGCTTTTCTGTTTGTTGGGTTTGGGGTGTTTTTTGAGCTTGGTTGTTTTCCTGCAGATGTTTCTGTTTGTTTTCTTTCAGCAACTTCATAAGCCAAAATGCTACCAAACATTCTTAGACACTACTTTGAAATTCACTTATACTGTAATCGGTAAAATAGGAGTATGATATTTCCAGGCAAAGACCTGATGGCACCTAATCCATCCATCCATCCATCCATCCATCCATCCATCTATCACAATTTTGCTTCCCTTTCTTCCAGCCCCGCATAAGGCTTTTCTTTTTCAGCGCTGGACTCCAGCACCTTGATTCAAAATCTGGGCTGCAGAAATCTGGATGACCATTGGATGACAGCAAGAACTAGTTTTTTGCATCTCAGGTAGCATCCAGAGTTCTGCAGCCCAAATCAGGTCTTAATTTTAGTTTTAAAATCATGTTGGGAGAAGAAGTCGGACAAAATAATATTATTAAGACATTCTTCCAAAGCTTGGTGGCACAAAGAACCATTCTGAAAGTACCACTGTTTCGAGATGGTTCAAAGCAAGGGACGTTTTGTGTAGATCCTACTGAATCCCCCACAGAAAATATTATTAATTACTAATTAATTAATATGGGTTCATCACTCTCTATATGTAATATTAATGGGGAAGAAGCATTGGGAGGATATCCTGCGATCACAGATCAGGGCTGCAAAACTCCAATCACTAGATAGAAGCGAAGAATTTTTGATATCTGTATGCTACCATGCCTGAATGTTTACACCCTAGATGAAAGAGCTCTAACACAATTCTCCTTCTTTCCGAAGTGGAGGAATTGAAGTGCTGCACCTTCAGCAGCAAAACCAAGTCTGTGTTCAACACTCCATCTAGTGGTCACCTGGGGTTCATCTGGTTTTTGCAGCCCAGATCTGGTTGCCTTACAGTTGGATGCTTTGCAAATCCCGATGTCAGCTTGTCTAGAAGCACTGCAGTGCTATTTATTTGTTAGTTAGCTTGTTTCACAAGGTTTATAGTCTACTCAGCTCAAGAGATGAAGATAGCTACAGAAGACAGAGAACAAAAATGAGAGCTTTTTGCTGGATGAACTGAACACTCAACATTTTTGTTTCCAGACAGGCCTGCTGTCGCCATTCTGTCAGTCAGTGGTTCTTTACCCATTAGAAGGGGAGAAAACATCACCATCACCTGCCAGGCAGATGGGTCCCCAGCTGCCAGCTACTCCTGGAGGTTGCCCCATGCCTCCAACGTCATCTTTATGGGTAACAACAGCACAGTGATAATTGTCCATGCAGATGGGCAGAACAGTGGTGTGTATGAGTGCACAGCGAGCAACAAACATGGACAGCAGCACAGCCAAGTAGAAATCCAGGTGGAAGGTAAGACCAGAGACTCAACAAGCTTTGAAAAATCCCACCAGCAATTACATTTTGTGTGTAAAGATGACAACAATGTATAGCAGGGCTGGGACAGCTTAAATCTTACAAGCTCTCCTTGTCTCCCCTAAGAACAAGAATCCATTAACAGGAGTTACATGCGAAATGGTGACTTAGTAAGAAAGTTGGGCATATGCATAGAATGAAGGAATAAAGCACAGTTAAGCATCTGGACAGGAGGATAAAACAACTGAAAGGGAGAGTAGTAATCATGTCAACCCACCACCACTATGCTCATGCTTCTGACTGCAAACATCTGGTTGGTTTTTCTGTAAAAAAGAATGCAAAGTCTACTGAGACTCTTATACTGTAACATCTAGTTGGTCCCAAGTTAAGTTTAGATGCCCAGTAAGAATGAATTATGGAACTGCAACAAATCTGTAGATTGTCAGTCAGATTCAAAGCCATGTATGCTCCCTCTCATGCATGGAAATGGGGCCTCCTTCTTTTCTCCACCTTCTAAAGCAGTGTTTTTCAAACTTGGCAACTTTAAGATGTGTGGACTTTAACTCCCAGAATTCCTCAGCCAGCAATAGGGAATGAAATGTCAAGGTAACTGAACCATAGATACATTTCTAACTCAGGGGGACAAAAGAGAAAAAGCTAAGCCATTGAACAGTTCAGATAAAACAGCCCATATCAAGCAAATTGCAAAAGGAAGGAAGGTTATCGAGTGCTTTTCTTCTCAGTAAAAGACAAGGTGAGATTTTAAAAGGAGCAAGTTGGAGTGTGCCCACACTGGCTTGTATATTTTTCAGCACAGTCAGGTGAGTTTTCTGAAAAGTGAAAAGTTTTCTGAAAAGGCCAGTTCCTGTGGGTAAGAATTTCTTTTGTTAGCCAAATGGCTGCTAAATAATCATCTGCTTCCTCTTTTGCAGATCACTGGCTGTATATTATTGTCATCGTGGCAATTGCTGGTGCCACCATGTTGGTCCTGGGAGGAATGGCTGGGGTCATTTATTACCTCAAATCCACAGCCTGTAAAAAGGGGGAATACAATGTGCGCGATGCAGAGAACTCTACGGAAGCCACTTTTCTAAACCGGGAGAGGCCTTGTGACACCGACATCTATGGCATTCAGCTCACCAGGACCTGAACAGTCTCGGGCAGGTACTCCTCTGTGCCTCCCTGGATTGGGACCAAGGAAGGTAGATGAAAGAACGATGGTTTCTTTATCACCTTCTCATATCTTTTGCTATCTCTGCCCTAGAAGGAAGGGTCCTGGGACCATACACTTCCCTATTTCACTGTGCAATGTATTCACAGCCAATTGACAGTCCTGTGGTTGAGCATATGGAGAGCCAGCTTTAGTGCCCCAGGTTCTGGACCAGCCTAGCACATACGTGGCATTTTCCCAGACCAAAGCCTGAAGCCAGCCTTCATCTCTTCCATTTTTTCCAGGTATCCCTTTACAGGACTTCTTGCAGCTGGAAATATGAAGTGGCTACATTGCCTCTTGAAAATGTTGCACCGGAGGAACTGACTGCTCTTCTATTCTGGGACATGTATGTTAATTCTGGCTGTAAAATTCTGCAGCTTCAGTCTTCTCTCACTAGTTGATTGGTGCCTTGCCAAGGTGGGAGACATCAGCTCTGGACCACACGTTCTCATATTTGGAGCAGATTTAATGTTTTTATGACAAGACAAAGACTATAATTTAAAAAGAAATATGGAAGAAATTAATCTTAACAGAATGTGGAATAAATGCAATTATGAACGGATATACAGAGAATTACTGAGAACTAGTCAAATTGTTATCTTGGACAACTGCTTAATCTCAAAGAACGTAATGTTGTTCCATCTTAATTTAACTAGGATGATAGTTGAATTGTGCTAAACTAAATCAAGCCCCATTACTCTCTGCTAAAAAAAAGTAAAGATATATGGGGGTGGGGATCAAACCCAATCAAACAAATCCTGTATAAATTCATGCCTTATGGATTTAGTTTGATAGATTTGTCTAGAAAATTTGGAGGAAGTGGCCTGAAGTCCATGTCATCTGTTTATGCTTATCTATGACAAGGAATTCCCTATTAAGCCTCACCCAAGATAGTGCCCTCCATGTATTGGAAGTCAACTCCCGTAATTCCACAACCAGCAAGACCGTTGGCAAGCACGTTATGGAGATTGAAATCCAGCATATCTCAGGACATAAGATTAGAGAAGTCTGTGAAGAATCACAGATCTAAAAAGAATCAGAAGAAAGGAAATAAATGGGCATTTGGAACCAGTTAAATGTCCATTACTGAATGGAAGATTGGTGCCTGGGATCACAGCTCAAGAGAGTTTTACCTAATAAAACTCCTAAAAGATGGTTTCATTAATTAAATATGAGAAAACAACATACTCTCCTAGTATGGGATTTACTACAGTTCTCATTTTATTCTTAATGGGATCAAGATGTCATCAGAATGGTCTATTAAGTATCCTCTTCTTTTAAGGCTGTTGCAGGTTCAGCTTTAGAGCCACTGGAAGCCCTCGGGGAAGAAGATGGTGCTTCTCTGTAATTCTGGTTCTTCTTGGAGTACATTCTATGCATTCACATAAATGAAATCCTGAGCCTCGACAAAGGATTAGTTGTCTAAACTCAGCCTTTTGGGGGGGGGGGGGGAACCCTTCCTTGCTTGAGTGCACATGCCCAATTAGTCTCCTGCATCTCCTCCATTCCTTGAGCCAGTGAAGGTGAGCATGATTCAAACTAAATAGAGCAAAGTGATTGGATGGTAGTTGTGTGAATGCATAGATGACCATTCAAAGGACCAGTTGTATATAAGCAATTTGTTCTCTCTTTTTTGGGGGGCGGGTAGTCTCAGGACATTGTAAGAAATGGGAAAATAGCAACCTATACTTATCAGAGACGGGGTAGGCCATCAAGACAGAACAGCAGACAGGATCAAGGAAGTATCTTATCTTACTTAAGCCTTAGGTGGCAAACAAATACAGAAAGCTAAGATCATGTTGCCAACCAAGAGCATCTAAAAGAAGCTAGGAAAATTACTTCAGCAATTCAGACCACTTCACTTTATGCTGTGCCAAGAGAGGTGAGGTTTTTCTGTACAAAGCACAATACACCAGCTGCACTGTGAATGTTGAAATGATGAAGGTCAAGGCAATGCCAGAAAAATTTCCAGTGATGAGCCTGTGTAGAAAAAAAAAATTCAGATAGCACCATGTCTTGAGAAACATGAAATTGAAAAATGATCTTTGGTAAAAAGGAAACATCCATATGAAGAATGGCCTTGGCCTTATCAAATACGACGTGTGGAGAGTTGACACATAAATTGGCCAGTTTGCTGGACTTACAAGGCAATGTGACAACTAAGAGAAATGCACTTCTGTGATAGATCCTAGCTTAGGGTCTATGTCAAGCCATGTACAATCAGGAGGTGTGTGATTTACTGCCAGTCCTGGTTGGGAGACACAATGGAACCATCTTACCTGATCTTTGCCACCCCCCTTTTTTCAGCAAGAGGATGGGAAAGAAAGTACTGTATACAGAAGATGTCCTACACAAAAGCATCCTACTTGGCTACAGAAGAGATTGCATTATACATTGTTCTGGAAATGAATGGGCCAGATTGATCCTTCTCCATCTGTTTGGAAGAACTGTCTGCCAAGTGCTTGACAGTAGTAAGTTGATGAGATAGCTGGGATGCCTCCTTCCCGAACAGTGCTGATAACCACTGAGATTTGGCAAGGTGTGCAAAGAAGTTTGTCAGATGGAAGGAGAATTTTTCTTGGTGTTTGTCCTGCATGATAGCAAGGACCACTTATTGTTGCACTGAGCTTGCCTAATTCTTACAGCAAAGCTATCAGTGCATGATGCGATGAGAGATATTTTTTTTAATCAGCCAGCTTGTTGCAGATCTTGGTACTGGTTTGGGCTGAGAGGGAGTGATTGGCCCAAAGTTATCCAGCTCATGTCTAGTGAAGGACTAGAACCTGAGTTTTCTTACTCCATCATATCTTTATATTACACTGGCTGTCTAGATGGAGGGAGAATGTACCGGCAGAAAGTATTTTTCTGTCCATCGGGTCATGCTTACACCTCCTGTTGTTGATCAGGGCTCAGTGGGATCTACTGGAGGGACTTCCCTGAACTGCTTCCACAACTGTGGAGTTTGGCTGTGGATTATGTTCAAAACAAACCAAAAAAGTCTTCTCTGTGAATTCTATTAAAATGGTCCAAGTTCTTAAAAAGGGAAGCTGGCATCACAGGAGCTTTTTGCCAAGAGTCCTTGGTTGCTTCTAAGACCAATGACAGGATGGAGATTGCATTGATATCCCCAAATCAGTATGTGAAAGCTAAAAATCAGGGTTTTCCTTGGTGACTGATGGCCAGAGGTTACCCGACAGTATTTGTTAAAATGTGTTTGATGTAACACTATTTTCTGAAAGGGAGATACTGTCCATGCTGCAGCTACTCCCTAAGAAGCAGCAGGAAATGATCACGTGGAGCAGTCAGACTGAACTTAGTATTGGAACTGAGGCAATATCTGAGAAGAATCATGATCATAACATGGAAGGTTGGAATAGACATTCTCAAACAGCTGTGGGCATATGGTCAGCAGGAAAGACAAATCCACAGTGATTATTGATGCTGCTGGTAAAAGAAGAGAAAGGGGGAGGGAGGAGCTTTAGCATCAGCTGCCTCATGGAAGAAGGTGAGCAATGATATGGATTACAAAATAGTATAAGTAGGCCTGTACATAAGAACCAGTTTGGTGCAGGCACCAGGCTAGAAACTGGGAGACGGTGAGTTCTAGTCCCGTCTTAGGCACACAGCCAGCTGGGTGACCTTGGGCCAGTTACTCTCTCTCAGCCCTCAAGGTCAAACCACTTCTGAAATCTTGCCAATAAATCTGGAGGGACTTGTCCAGGCAGTCGCCAGGAGTCAAGACTGACTCAAAGGCACCCCCCCAAAAAAAAAGCTTGTACATAGTCGTATTCAACAACGGTACTACTGTGGTGTTGATCATCTCTAGACGCTGGAAAAAGTGAATTGGGGGGAAGAGGAATGCTTTGCTTCTATGGCTTCCCCTCTAATCTTCCTTTAGAAAGGAGATTCCTCTGGAAGCCTGGGGGGGTGGGGGCGGGGGCGGGGAGAGTCATCCAGTCATCATTATCAGTGGTAGCAAACGTGTGTTAGTTTTAGGACCTTGGTTTTCTTTTCCTTATGAGTCCCGTCATTTTCTGCAGTAGGAGATTTATGTCTTTATGTCAGGCTCATGAGGCCATCTTTATACAGAGTGGCTGGACTCACAGACATTGGTGCTGAAGTAATTAATAGCATAGTTGAAGGGAACGGTATCGACTGGTCCGGGACGTTTTGGGTAGATTATGAAGCTGAAGAAGGAAATGGAATGTGGGCCATCAAGCTGAAGTCACAGCATGAGTGAAGTGGAGTTGTCATCCCACAGCCTGCAAATCCTGTTCCCACATCAGTGCTCATAAACAAGAAAGATTTTGACCTGACAATGGATGAAACAGGCCTACAACAGCCCTTCTCCCAAACGGAGGCATTCACTTAAGTTGTAGAGAATTACCCATCATTTTGATGAGGAGAGAAAAAAGGCTGAAACTACTTGCTCCTCGCAGGCAAGGGCCTGTCTAGATTTGCCAGTGAAAATACGAAAGGCGGCATATATAATGAAATGCCATTTTATTGAACAGTCATAACTTTTGCTGCATAAAACAGCAGCAAGAAATCATTGGTCCTTTCACGCAAAAAGATGGTTCAAATCATGTGTTAAAACTAGTTTTATAAGCACATATTTCATGTACAGCAGTGATTTTAATGATAGATTCAGTTCTCTGCTATTGCCAATTATTATTTGCTCCTCCAATATGGATATTGGGGAGAACACTTTTTGCTTTGTATTTAATGAGAGGGTTTTTCCTGTAAATAGCAGAAGCAAGAAGAAAGCACAGCCTTATACAGCAAGGGTTATAATGAAAAAACACTGAAGCAGGTGACTTGCCTCCAGCTTCAGCCATTTTCTTAAAAAAATATTGGAAGATGTGATGCATTACAACAGGACACTGGTTCTCAACCTTGGCAGCTTTCAGATGTGTGGACTTCAACTCCCAGAATTCCCCAGCCAGCATGCTGGCTGGGGAATTCTGGGAGTTGAAGTCCACACATCTTAAAGTTGTAGAGGTTGTGAAACATTACAATACAAACCTTCCAGGAGAACTGAATGGGTTTTGCAATTCTTTTCTTTAAGTGGAGACTTATACAGTAATTACAGTAGAAAGTGTTTTTATGCCAGATAAAAATCAAGACAGGGATGGAGATAATGAGGGAAAACATCTTATAACTTACTTGCTAACCAAAGGGAACTCTGATCAGTACATTGTCTCCTTTTCAGCAAATCTTCCCATTATTTCCCAAGATAGTTCACATTCTGTATTCCGTTTCAGTAATGCATATCTAAAGTTCAGTATAAAAGTGGTCACCCACCCTTCAGGGGAGGAAAACAGGTGTTTCTGTGAAATCTAATGACAGAAATAGGAAGCCCCATAGCGACAGCCTCGTGATGCTTCCCTAGCCGCAGGTCTCAGTGCATATACTGGATATTTTTTAGATTTCAGCATCCAGTCTCATTCACACCAGTGGGCACAGGTGAGGCACCATGCATGGCAAGAGGGCTGAACAATGTCCACTTGAGAAACTTTACTTCATTGTGTTCTGTTCCTTTACACTCCGCTCTCTCGGCCGGCCACTAGTGGAGAAGTACGTGGAAAAAGAGGAGGGTTCTGCCTCCCTTAAAGCATTCTGGGGCAAAGAAAGTGGAAGACGAAGGAAATTATGGGGTATGCTTTTTCCACCCCTATCTGGCTGTAACACTGATGACCCTTCTCACTTTCTGTGTCATAGAATCACAGAGTTGGAATGAACCATTTAGGTCTCTCATGAGTTCACTTTGGGGATGGTGACAGATCTGAGCAGAAGATGGTAGGATTCCTGTAGCCAGGGTTTTTTGTTATCCAGAGTTATACCTAATAAAGATTTTCCATTTAAAGTGGAGGTTCCAGACTCGTTTTTAAATACACTTTTCTTATTTCCTATAGTCCTATTTCTTATACTACTTTCTAGTTTATTCCTAGCTTAACCTTTGGAACTGTGTCTTCATTCCTAAGCTGCTTTATTCTCATCCTGTCACTGTTTAGTACCTATACTGTAGCCTACAGTTTTATTTCATACCCTCCTAAGTGTAAGAAACTCATGCAGTCTGATGCCTGGGTCTGCTACTGAGTGGGTTGGTAGAGATTCAAGAAGTTGTTGCTGCTACTCTGGGCTTTTAAGGGGTGGGGGTGGTCAACATTGAACAACTGCCAGGGCCGGGGCTCTCAGTGTCCTGGGCTTCAGTGTACCAAGTCCAGTATTCTGAGTCTCAGGGCAGCCCTCTGAGATGGGGAGGCACTTGGGCTTTTTCTCAGCAGGGTCTTGGTGGCATCTTCTTGGTCTCTTTGGATGCTCTTCATCAACACCATCCAAGTAGCACTCAACCTTGGCCTTCTGTTGCCATCACTGCCTACTCCATTAGGTGCTCTCCTGCTTTCTCTGCAGCCACCCAGTTTCTTCTGCTCTCCCCTTCAAGACTTCAGATCTCAAGTACTCCTTTCTCTCTTCCTTCTCCCTTATTCTGTTCCAATGCTGCCTTCCAGCTGCACTTCACCCTTTGCTGTTCTGCATCATGGCTACTGCCACTGTTCTTCTAAGGCAGCCAAGTCCCTCCTTAAAGGGCTGGCTCCTCATTTCCTGAAGGACAGGGCCCTAAAAGGGTCCAGGTAGAAAAACGGGTGCAGGTACTTCCACCACCATAACAGGCCATTGAGCCTAACCCCTGCCTTTGTGCAAAATTCTAATTTAAAGCACTCCAAACAGAAAGCTACCTGGCCTTCACCTGGACATGTCCCATGACTAGAAGCCTACCTCATTTCTGAATAATTGGTTCCACCAGTTAAACTGCTTTTACTGTTAGGATTTTTTTTTTCTAACATTACCTGGGAGTCTCCTTTCCTGTTATTTGAAGTCATTATTCTGTATTATGCAGTCTGGAATAAGAGGGAAAGGGCTTTGACATGATTTTATATGACAAGCTTTTAGTTATTTCAAGAGTGCTAACACAGTCCCATATAGTCATTTTTTTCTCAAGGCTAGTTATACCAGCTCCTAGTTTTCTGATCATCCTCACTGTCCTTCTTTACTGAGAATCTGTTCCAATTTCTCTGAAGCCTTCTTAAAGTGTGCTGTCCAGAGCTGGACATGTTATTCAGTGGACTTCGACCAAATCAGAATAAAGCCAAATGATTACTTCCTGTGATTTGGAAATGATGCTTTTACCGATGCAGCCTAAAATAAAATTGCCTTTTTTTGCAGCCATATCACACTTCTACTTTGTATTCCATTTCCAGTCAACTACTATTCCAACTTTAGTCTGGGAAGATGTGTTCCTGATAAATTCATTCTGGTAATGATGTCACTGTTTTCAAGATGTTTACAAATCAAGGTCTTATGATTTGTTCTAACCTCTCTTCAGATACTGAAATCAGACTGGTTCTGTAAGATGCTTGATCTTCCTTCCCCACCCCCACCCTTTTTTTTTAAGAAGAATAAAAGGAGAGTAAAACAGAGAATAAAAATCCAGTAAACTAAAAGTAAAACCCTACTAAGTGGAAAAGGACCATCTCAACTAAAATAAACATTTCAAATAGTACATAAGCCTATTTCACAATCTCTTTGGTTCCTTTTCATCATCTTGTTAGTTTTTTTTCATCAACAGCTCCATTTAATGAAAGCAGAAACATTCTCATCCTCCTCACCATTGCATTTTTAGCTGCCTTTCAAGGCCACAGTTTTTGCAAGGCGGTTTAAAATGTAAAATATACCATTCAGTTATTCAGTTAAGGTGACAAAAACATAAATCAATTTAGACACACACACACACACAGCATATTTATTATTATTATTAATAATTATTATTTTAATAACCAGGAGTCTCACCAGGGGGCCCTACAGGACCTGCAATCAAAGAGAGTCCACACAGCTGTGATCTGATCTAAGGTCCTCATCTCATGCTCATTCCAGGCCACAATGAAAACCGCAGCTGAACTGAGCCTCTGAACATCAGAGCCTCAGGAATAACCACAATCTCCCTCTGGGTGGATAAGTCACCTAGGGTGGACTGATCAAATAGGCCCAACTTCCCTGCAGTGGGGGGCAGCTGCAGAGAACTCCAGCGCCAAGAGAGAGTGATCTGTCCATGGCGAGGGACTGATGTTAATGCCCCCCAACCCCAGATCACCTTGCCCACCCAAGATCCAAATCCAATGCGTGACACTCACACATCCATGAGCTGGGCCATCAGTAAGCTGGACCAGGTCCATGGCTGCCATGAACTCCCAGGCCACCTCTAACTCCGAGGCCAGAGAAGGCAGGTTGAAGTCCCCCAGCACCAACAGTCTGGGGAACTCCCCCACCAACTCCACCACAGAATCAAGCAGCTCAGGCAGGGCACTGCCACCCGTCAGGGAGGAAGGTAGGCAAAACCATGGGGTCCAAAGATGGCATCTTTAAGAGGGGGCATTTACTACCACTTGGACCCAACCACATGCCACCTCCCAGGAAGCCTTCACCAACCAGGAGGTCCATGGGTCCAGACTAGAGGTGGCAGAGCTCACAGCTGTAAGGACCCTGTCCACTTTCTCAGGATTGACCTGCTCAAACTCTTCCCAGATAACAAGCTAGGATGTGTCACTTCCACTGGGTCTGCTTAGCCAGAATCCAACTCTGAATGAAATTGAGCGACTTGCAAAGGTTCACCTCCCCCACTGCCCCCCCCCCCGACATACATTACAGGTTTTCTGCTGCTTCTGCTGAAATTTTGCATGGCCATATTGGTTACTATTTTTATTACTTTTATTATCTCTGATAATGCAACAACTGTTGTCCTAAATTGTCATTGCTCTCAGGACCAGTCTTATGGAGCTGCAATGCCACAACTGTTTGTGCAACATACCTTGGTTTTTTAAGTTACCCAGGGGCAGGGGAGGACAACATTGTGCCTACTCCAATATGATGTTGGTAGCACTAAGTAGCATGGATAATCGAGGATTAGAACTCAGGTGTCCACAGTTATAGCTGGATTCTCTTACTCAAGAATTTTTCAACATTTTAGGAGTCAGTGGGGTCATTCTGAATTTTGAGGGACTGCCAACGATGCCCTCACAAAATGGTTACTGCTAAGGTGCCCTTTCACAGAATGGCCAGTCAAAATACATCCATTTAACAAAAAGGGGAAACAAATGAAGCTAAATTGCAAGTAATTTGCCAAGAATCTGAAGGCCTGGTAGTGGTGAGGTCTAAGTCTCCCAGCCGTACGTTCTATCTCTTGTTCAGAATCACTTCTCTCCAAAGAGCTACTTCACCATTTTTTAGCCAGTCACAGAATGTCAATATTTCACTTGGAAGCATTCCAGGCCAGTTAAATATTTTTGTTAAAAAAATAAATGTTATGAAATATTTTGCAGTTAACCATCAGAGCACCTTGAGGATATATTGCCCTAACCGTAAAACTGTTCTGGCCCATATACTAGCTTTCTTTTACTACATAATATATGCTATCGTATCAGAACTTTCACCTTTAATCTTTGCTTAAATTTACAGTGTTTCAAACTGGCTACATGTCTTTTTATGTTGCTGTTGTTTGTTCTGCTTATCAGCACACACACACAGTGGGTTGCAGGCCCATTCGGAGACAAGACAGATTCTAACTCCTCCCTCCAAACTGGAGAGGAGAAAAGATAACTAGTTCTTTCAAACATTGCAGGGTGGAAATGTAAAAACAAGAATCTGGGTTTTTTTTATAACATCTGAATTACCTTGTAGGCACTCCTTAAAGAGGAGGAAATCTAATAGAATATAGGCTTTTGGGAGTGTATCTCTTATTCTGAAGCAGTCTCTGTCAGCTCATCTGTACGATGCTTCTGCTTTTGGAGAAAGTGGTCTTGACCAGCCAGTTTTATTATGCAGTTTCAAAGAAGTCACCCCTTCCAAACTCCCAAATAAACATACTATCATTTCTTTTGCTTGTTCATATGTATCCAGAAAAAGAAACTCTAGCTGGATAGGAAACACATCTGCTGCAGGGGGATCAACAACCTCCAGAAGGAATGGAGTGTCAGAACACCATTTAACCAATATTAAAAAATAATAGCTATATGAATAGTTTGCAAATTAAATCTTGTCCATCTTCCTAATTCTCCTTTCTTTGTTTCAGTTCTCTTATATGGAACTATTTCTTCCTCTTCCTTTTTTTCCAGTCTTCTCTCTTTGTGGTTCTGACTCTATTTCTTGCTTATTAGAATGGTATATACCAGTGTTCCTCAACCTCAGCAACTTTAAGCTGTGTGGACTTCAACTCCCAAGCTGGCTGGGGAATTCTGGGAGTTGAAGTCCACACAGCTTAAAGTTGCTAAGGTTGAGAAACACTGGTATATACAGTCCTCTTTCCCTTAAGTTCTCAGAGCAGAGAAATACAGATGTTACATTATGTCATGACCCCATGCACAAGGTTTACATGACTTCTACCACCACCACCAACAACCCCTCCAGTGTGGGAGGAATTTCTCTATTTTTACACAGTGTATATCCTGTGGGGTATTTTCAATTACATCAACCACCAGGAGGCGCCACATCCTTGCATTCTTCCTCTTACAGTTTCTCCAGGCCATTTAAGTGATCCAAGGAAGCCCTCTGCTCCCAGAGATAGTCCATCCTTCACTCTTGATGGGGTTGCACTCCCTCCAGACAGAGCTGGCTCACAGTTTGGGGATCCTCCTGATTCCCAGTTCCTGCTTGAACATGTGACCAGGACAGCCTTTGCACAATGGCATCTTGTTCTCCGGTTGCAACCATTTGCAGAACAGGAAACTTTGCTCTTGGTCACTCTTGCCCTGGTCGCCTTATGACTGAACTACTGCAATTCACAGGACATGGGGCTGCCCCCAGAGAACACTGGGAAGCTTCAGTTGATTTAGCAGGCAGCACTCAAGCGACATCAATATCACAGGAGCCGCACTAGCTCTCTAGATGTAATTCAAACCCCTCCTTCTCCAAGTTGAATCTGCCTGTGTGGTGAGCTCTAGTCTAGAGAGTTTGCCGAGTCCCAAAACTGAGGGAATGCCGTCGTCAGGGTCCCCATGGCTGAACTTTCTCAGCAATGACTCCTCCTCTCCCCCTCTGGAACAGCCTACTCTCAGATATTCAGACAATCCCATCTCTACCATCCTTTGGCAGAGCTCTGAAAATATACTTGAAGATCTCACATTCCAAATGGTGTCATATCAAGACCCTTTTGCTGTTACCTTATTGATTTTTTAAAATATTTTAATTCAGAAAGGAATGGTATACAAGCTGAAGTAATAAAAAACAAATAAATAAGGTAGGTAGAAGCATGTCATCTGGGGCTTCCACCAAGATTGCAAGAGATAGTTATTTATTCAAGGCTCAGAAAAAGTTATAGATTCTGCCACTGCCGAGCTGTTCTTCTACATGGGTCTCAAGAATGAATACAGGCAAAAACGACACGTGGTCGGGATGTAACTCTCACCATATGAACTGCACATAAATAACTATAGCTTGCAAAATCAATCAACTCCTTCAGAGCGAAGAGTTAATTAGGAAAGAATGATAATACATTTGCTTGCAGTGAAATACTTGGTTTTCTGGCAAGGTTTCCTGAACAGAAATGGAATCTAGACATTGAAAGATATACAGTTGCAGTACATTTATATTACTTATGGTCAGGAATTTGAGAAAGTTTATTTGAAAAGCAAATTGCATAAATCTGTCAAACAATCCTTTCTGTGAAGTTAATTTCCAGGGTTTAGCAGAGCTCAAGGACAGTACTTTTAAATACAAACTGACATTTAATCTATTTGCAGGGAGCAAGTGAGGAGCAAAAGAGGAGCAGAACTTCTGGTCTTCCAAGGTTTCCTTCCACCCTCGGTGATAGCACTGGAAAGAGAATACAATATATTCCCACTGGGTCTTTATTACTTTGTCCACAAATCTTAGAGGAACTGGTTCATATAAACAATTCAGGAGCTTCTGCGCTATAGCCAGTGAAATCAATTAACATAGCTTGATTCCCAGAAAATGTTAAATAAATAAATAAATAAACCCAGGTAGAAAGCGGCAGCCACAGCAACAAAAAAGCTTAAATTACTCTTGAATTATCCCCATGGGCAAAAAAACAAAAAACAGGCAAACAGCAGCACATTACCAACTAGCCATTACCAGCCAAAAACAAGCCAGCTAACCCGTTTTTTGCTGGCAAGCGAGGACCAAGATTTGTTTTCATGGTTTCATGTTTCATGTTTTCTGAGCATCTGCAGTAATGTCACTACACAAGCCCCCTCCCATCCTACCGCCCAGCAGTGATGTCACTGCAATGCAGAGGTTGTCATACCTTGTCCTGCTTTGCTGTAGACTGCTTTTCTTTCTGCAGAGATATATCGGACATGAAAAGTTGCTTATAGTCATAACAGTGATCTGATGTGTCAGATTTATTTGGTTCAGTATGATCTCCAAGATTTAGGCATCTTTCAACCCCTACCAGATTTTTGCTGCCCAGGTATGATAGTTCTAGAATGATGATAGCTGTAGTCCAGTGACATTTATGAACCACAGTTCTGTAGCATGATGTGCTATCATTGCTGAATACTTCCCAGAAGCATCCTTTTGTAAAATGCAGTACCATCATCTGTTCTAGAGATGACTCAGAGATGACTCTGAGTAAGTCCTTCTGCCAAGCAAAAGGCCCAGTCAATGTTCTTGCTGATAAAACTATACTTAATCCCAGTTATCCCTGTTTAGTTACCTGAAATATTTATCTCAAACCACTATTAAATGAAAATAGCTTTGGGGGTGGCCTTAAGAACTTGCCTTGTTTGTTTGTTTTTAACCCAAATTTAGCAACTCAATGGGTCACTTGTCAGAATTTCATTCCCACCCAACCACAGTGGCATTCTTCTATGTTGCCTCCCAGAGGCTCCATAATTCTCTCCCTTTCCCCATTTTACTGATTAACTAATGAATTGTTTGCACAAGGACTTGGCTTAAAAAGAGAGGCTCACAGGAGAAATATCACAATCTGTCCTCCAGACCCTCCAGATAATCATGGAGGGGACTGCTCTCTATTTAATAGCTGCTTTGATGTTCTGCTTCCCAGCTACATCCTACAGCCAGATGTAAGTATAAGATCATTCCAGCATGGAAATATTAGGACTAGAGATCTGCCCACTGACCAGAAAAGCTAATTTACCCTAACTTCTCACTGCTGAGGGGGTCCATCAAATTCAGTTTTCTTTTTCTTTTTTTTCTCTCCCAAAGCTTATATACATTCTCACGAATACTTTACCACTGTGGAGAGCAATTCTGTATTTTTTGAACAAGGTAGACTAATACATAAGACTAGAAGTTCTGCTGGTACAGAGGGCCACCTAGGGCAATTCCGCACTGTGGCCTAAACTCCTTGTCTCCCGTGTTCCTCCCCTCTGTTTCTTAAGCCAGTGGAATTTTCAGAAATTCCAGTCTGGATTGCAGGGGGATGGCCATGGGACTGTGCTGGTGCTCAATCTGGATTACAGCCATGGCAAAACTTGGTTGGTTATTCCCCTGCTTCTTGTCCTTCCCTTCCATGCAAGGAAGACAAGCCTCGCTGGTATGGCTAGTCTACCAATGTCTGCCTTTTCTTATTAGGGATTATTACCTTCTCACTAGTTCCATGTCTCTCCTTTCTCAGATGTTTGCACCCTTGACAGGCTTCACCCCCTCTTCCCACATCACCCTTTCTGATGCAATGCAGAGCCTTTCTTTTTTCCTCTTCCCATATGGTACCCTTGTCATTGTAACGACACCATAATGAAAGCAATGGGGTTCTTCTTTATTACCTGTTCCTTTGTAGGTCCATGAAAATGTGGATGTGAGGAAGAACTGGATAGTTCAGCTTCATAGAAACAAAGTAGCCATGTTCCTTAAAGATGTTTTTAGCAAAGGGATGGACAGGGAGGCTTTGTAGTACTGTGGGTAGGGAATGGGAAAATAAGGGAAGCAAGCTCCATGTGGTGGACAGAAGCAGAGATCAAGGCTATCAGGAAGGAGGGGGTGCATTCCAGGAAGGGAAAGGAGACAAAAGACAACACAGTTTGCAGGGGGAGTGTGGGAAGCAAAAGAGGTTCAAGATGGCCGCTCCCTAGAATCTTCCAGGGTATATCCACTAGTTGCAGTAGTATGTAGATTTAGTCTGGCAAGATTCTGTCTACATGGTGTAAGCAAATAAAGGAACTTTACTCAGCTGGACTGCTTCACCGTTGTTCTTGGGCTGGGCCTGACACTCCACCAAGCATGGGCAGATGCTGAAAGAGTCCCCACTGGGAGATGTAAGAGTTGAAAGGAGCACGAATTTCTAGGGCTGAGGACAGTCCATTGACTTTATGGGCCATCACCGGATCAACCTCAGGATTATTCTAAAAACAGCAACTGCCAACCAGCAAACTCAACCAGCCCGCCAGCCTGGAACAAAATGGCTGTACAGAACAGTGACGAGCTGCTGGAGGGGAAGGGAGGGGAGGGGCCAGGCACTGCAGCCAACCAGAGCCGGGGTTGTGACTAGGATAGAATGAAGATTGCAAAGCAATGGAGACCATCTGCTCTAAAGGGCTTAAGACAGTTCAGTTCAGTTCAGTTCAGTTCTGTCTCAAAACAGTTGCTTTTGAAAAACTCTCAGAGCAGACCGGATGGAGTAAGTCTTTCCCTGAATCTGGTATACAGAGGCGTTGTTTCTCTCAAAAGTTTCATTTAGCCATATTGGTGAATTCCATAGCTATTATTTAATTAGCATCTATATCAGCTACTAAATATGTGTTGATTTTTCTGGATGTACAGAGGTTGGGATCCTGCAACGAATGGGTGTTTCTCAGTGTTTGCACACAGAACCCTCTCAACAGGGATCTGTTTACCAAACAGAATACCATTCTCATCCGTTTCTACCGAGAGCTAGACTATGATTCTGTCCCTCCCCTGGTTTCTCTTTTTAATGTTAAAAGTAACCACCAAGAGAGTTAGCCAATTGGATTACAGGGTGGCCCTATGAGAGGCACTATTTCTATGACCGACATTGTCTCTCATCTAAAGCTTTTACCTTGCCCCTAGTTTGCATAGGGCAAATTATGAGTAGTTTAGATAATGAAATGAGGCAGGAAGATAAAGCTGAAAGAATTAAAAGGAGAGGGAGAACAAAAGATAGAGAATAAAAATTAACTAAAAAAATAAATACATCCTACACACAGCTTAATTTCATTTTTGGATACTTTTTAAAAAAAATCCAATCCTGTTCCTCTTTCATATTTGAAATAGCTGGAATATACCTTGATAGTATTGGAATCATTTCTCTCCCATGCATAGGACCAGTTTATTTGTCTAGAATGACAAATTAGGAAGCATTTGCTGATAGAAAATAGCTTACCTTTTTGTCACCTGTCCAATAATTCTTCCCTGTAATAACCCCCAGATTTTTTTTAACACTATTGGAGCCTGAACAAGGTCAGTTTCAGGAGAACATCCATGGGGCCAGAAAGTGTTTAAGCATCCCTTCCACTTATGTCCATTCTTCTGTACATATGATCTTTTAGCTCTGCATTCATATTCCCTTAGCAAAAATCCATTTGAGAAGTTTCTCTAGAAACTGTACCTGCTACCTTCAAATCAAAATCAAACCAATCTTTATTATTCTCATGAACCAGCATAATGTCTGCCACAATATGTCCCACATTATTTTATGACATTTGTGTTGGAAGCTAAGGCAGCTTACATGGATGCCTCCCCACATTTTATCCCCAGAATAATAACCTTGTGAGACAAGATGCATCGAGAGAGAGTGGTTAGTCAAAGTCACCCACTGAGGTGTGTGGTCAAATTGGCATTGAACCACTTTGCTCCCTTAGACACTGGCTAGCATGTTTTCTTATATCTTGTTGCGTTGATGAAGGTGAGCATTGCCATTCTATGCAATGTTTCTTTCTTGGCTTTGCAAAAGCATGGAAGTTCAGAAAGACAGCATGGAGGTGTGGGCTGCTCTTTCAGAGCCAACCATTTCAGCGCATGGCATCTTTGTTGTCCCAGCTACTCCCTCATCTTGCCTAATGTTCTGTGGACCGACTGTGAAGAAAAGATCGTACTGGAAGCGCATGGGCTCAACATCCCAGTAAATGTCATAATCACTGTTTTCAACTTCCCAGAGAAGTCTCTTGAACTATACAAAACCAGAGTTATTTTGGATCACGCAAACGGCATGATGGCTACTGCTGTCATCAAGGTAAATCTGTAATCGTAGTCTTCAAGGCCATATCACGAAAAGCAGTAAAGAGGCTTGTAAGAATAAAATACAAACAAGGAGGGGACTGCAACCAAATACAAGTGAAATCAAGGATGCACCCCTCCCACTCAGAAACTGAAGCAGAATTATGCTCTTCGGTTTTTATGGGCACGCACAAATCTGGAAAGGAATAGTAATGAGATCAACGTATACAGTTATAGTACACCTCTATCCATATGGGGTACTTTTTTATTAGAACTTTATTAAGTTCTTAAAAGCATACAGGTGAAAGCAAACAAGAACTAATAATCAGAAAGAAAGGCAGAGAACAAAAGAGTTAAAGATAAAATATGGGGTATTTTTTATTAATTTCTTACCTTGCTATAGCTTATTTCCTCAGGTTTCACTAGATGATATTAAAGATATGCTTCTGGGTCCTCTGTAATGTCCACATGCAATGGTCTGTTCACAGCCTAGTAAGTAATCTGAAGTTGGTTGGGAAAACAATTACCACTTGAAAATCTTCAGTTTTCTGGGACAGGAGCAGCCAGCTCTCCAGTTCCCAGGAGGAACCGGCTGAGAAGCTGAAGTCTTTGCCCTAACAAACTGAAAGATATATTGAGTTCTAAAGTGAAAGTAATCCAGTTGCTGAAATGTCTGGGACATGTTCCATTCTGTTTCAGTAAATCTTATTAAAGAAGAGTTGATGAGAAGTCTCTTGTCAGTTAGTTGACTAAATGTCAGTCAGTTCCTTGCTGGCAACCATCCTATCATGGCAGCTTAAGTGATCCAAGCAAAGATTTAGTAAACAGGTGGTATCTTTGTCTAGAATTAGAGATGAGCATTTATGTGCTGGTTCTGCAGCTGCTTATTAATGAATTTTATGTATGGAGTACTTTATTTTTGTAATGGTCTATGGGAATCTCCTCGTGAGATAGGAGGAGGAAGAGCCACAGCCAGGGCAATGGTCAGATAAGAGACATCTCAGCCTGCAGAAGGAATGGAAGCATGGGAAACATCTCAGAAGGGACCCTCCCTAGTTCCCTGGAAAGTACAGGTAGTCCTCGCTTACTGACCTTTTGTTCAGTGACTGTTTGAAGTTACAACAGTGCTGAAAAAGTAAATCGATCCTTGAACTTGCAGCTGTCACAGCATCTCCATGGTCACATGATCACCATTTGCAACTTTCACTGCCAGCTTCTGACAAGCAAAGTCAATGGGGAAGCTGGTAGTGAAATCACAAGTCGCGTTCATGTGATGTCTCACTTAAGAACCACAGTGGTTCACTTAATGACAGTGTCAAAAAGCAACATCATAAGTCAGGCGTGGTCATGTGACGTCTCACTTAACAACTGTGTTGCTTAGTGATGGAGTTTCTGGTCCCAGTTGTGGATGTTTAGTGAGGACTACCTGTAAGGAAGAGATGTGCTTGCAAGGTTCTGTTACTATAAGACTTGAAAGATTCTGTTACTGTAACCTGACAATAAAGATAGTGTTAGTACTCATGGTTTGGTTTCTTGTCTAGACTACCTTGAAGGGCTGACAACTTTATGGGCAGTAAACATTAGTTGTGTGTGTGTGAATGTATGTACTGTACATATATAATAGTTGGCCTTTTGGGGGAATGGGGTTTATTATTACATTTGTATGCCACCCATCTCCCCCCAATGGGTGACTCTACATAACATAAACAAAAGAGATATTTGGCTACACACATACAAGTGTGTCACAACCATTCACAACCATTTAGGGAGGTGACACTCTTGGGTCAGCAAGAAAGGGAAAGTGGTGATTTGCATAAGATTTTTTAATCTGTGATTATGTTTGTTTTTTTGTGCAGGATTGTTATCTTAAGTTCAAGTATTGTCTTCCTATCAGGTAAATAGGTTATTTCTCTAACCTCTCCTCTTCCCTTCTAGATTGCTGCTTCACAGATGAACCCAAAATCAAAGCAAAAGCAGTATGTGCTTGTAGAAGCCAGATGTACTCAGTTCATACTGCATAAAGTTGTTCTAACTGCCTTGCACAGTGGCTACATCTTCATTGAGACAGACAAAGGCATCTACAGGCCTGGCTCTTCTGGTAAAACATTCTGTGTTCGGTTGTCCCCGGATGGACATTTATATGGAATCTCCTTAGGGATTAGTGTCATCCAGCCTGATTTCATCATTATCATTGCCATTGTTTTGTTTATAAGGTTAGGAAGAATTCCCAGGTGAGAACTGGAAAGTCTGGAGGGAGACACTTTCAGTTGTGGAATGAGATGGAAGGAAGCTTATGAAAGCCTCGTTTATTTGATTTATTGCCTGTTTTCATTCAGGGGCTCAAGGCAGTGTACGTACTGCTCCCTTCTCCCATTCTTCCCCATAACAACCCCGTGAGGTAGACTGGGCACCGAGGAGGTGACCAGCCCCAAGTTACCTAGGGAGCATCTGCAGCCGCAGGTGGACTTGAACCTGGGTCTCTCTGATATCAGACCCATCCCTGGACTGCTACACCACTCTGGCTCTCATCCTTAGAGTAGGAAGTGAGTGGATGATAGTGTATGCAACTGGCTGAAAGTCTGATTTAATACATTTGGGTTGTATTTTTTTAAACCTTCTTTTATGTGTTATTCCTTGTTAAGTAATTGAAATGACACTGAGTTGGATTTTTGTTGTTGTTGTTCAGTCGTTAAGTCGTGTCCGACTCTTCGTGACCCCATGAACCATATTGCGCCAGGCCTTCCTGTCTTTCACTGCCTCCCTGAGTTTGCTCAATTTCATGCTCAGCTGAGTTGGATAAGGGGTTGAAATTAATATTCGGGCACTGATACCTCTTCTGATCACGGTATCAGTTTATATTTTATACTTACACTTATATTTCTGCAATTGCGTTTTAGTGGTTATAGATTTATTGCATTTATTTTACATTTTGTTTGTTGCAGTTGGCATGATCAGGATTATTTTGTCTCTCCACGGGCTTGGGGCCACCCTGTAGGCATGTGCTTCTCAAGGAGGAGCAGATCTGACATGCTCCTGGATTAGGAGGGAGTGGTATATGGATGGTAGAAAGTGATAGATGTGGCGCTAGCTTTAGAATCACTAATACAAGAAGGAGGGGTTTCTTTATTTATTTTGTTTAGAAAATTTAAATGGCCACCTCTCTTGTACATCACAATCCTAGGCAGCTCTCAATAACATTCATCAAATCAGAATAAATAAAACCCACAAAATCCCACAACAACATCACATTACCCATTACAGCACGACACCATCCCATCAACTGCACATTGACATTTGCATTTGCTAGACTCACTTCCATCCAGCCCAATGCCTGGGTGAAGAGCCAGGTCTTCACAGCTCTCTGGAAGGCTAATAGGGTGGGGACCCTCCAAATCTCAGTGGGGAGGCCGTTCCAAAGGGTCGGGACAACTACAGAGACGGCACACCTCCAAGGTCCCACCAGATGCCAACATTTAAGGGAAGGGACCTGGAGTGCACCCACCCTGTACAACCTGCAGATACCCTCAGGTAGAGACAGTCCAGCAAATAACCTGGCCATTTACTTTAATCAGTTGAAGGTTATTTCCTTTTCTGGTCCCACCCCAACCTACAAGACATGGACAATCCTGGCAACTTTTTGTCCTCCTTCTTAGTTATGCTGTTGTTGCCAAATCAATCCACCAATGATCATGGAGGAACGGTCTTGCTTATGTATATTACGGAGACCCAGCTGAATGAACTAGAGACAAGGAGCTGCTGAGTTTACTTATCTTCGCCCCTTGGAATATTCAATGCAGTATCAACACAGGAGAACGGGTTGGTAGAAGACATTGCAGCAGTCCATGGGAATTCTGTTTCTCAGATTAGGAAATGGATTTGTCTAGGAGCAAGTTCTGTTTGTTCTTAGTGGTAGCCAAGAACAAAAGAGCATCGTGCTAATTTGTTCCACCACCACCACACCACCCACATTGCCCTTGTGTGCTGTGGTCGCATGCCCTCAGATTATGTCTTATGGGATTTCACTCCTTGCTGTGTTTTTTCTGGGAGGGATGGCTTTGGACTTTTTGATGGCTACCATGACCACAGAGGGCTGACACAATATGCCGTGATTCAGTGCATGTAACTGTTCTTGAATAAGTGTTTCTGCGAACTGCACTGGCTCTCTACTTCTGCCTAGCCCAATTTCAGAATATTGTGGTTGACCTATAGCACTTGGACCCTGTGTATTTGTTTAGGCACTTTCTTTAGCATGTGCCAGCTCGGTCTTTGACTGCTTTGCTTGGGGCTCTCTTGTAGTGCCACTGATGGGCAATGTGCCAGCCTCACTATGGAACTTTGCTCACTCAAATGGCAGCCTTTTCCATGGTGGGCTCTGACAATGTCTCTGGTAGTCCTCAGGCATTTTAATAGTTCCATTTCCTTCATTGCTAACCCCGCCCCCCCCCCCCCCCCACGCACACACTTTATTAAGACCTTTAGGGCTACTTTTACAACTTTTTGAATGTGTCGATTTCCATACCTTGTAATACATGAAAACATAAAAGCCAAAACAAAACAAAAGTAATTCATATGGGTGCCTCAGGGGAAAAAAAGTTACAGTACATAATTCTTTTCTTTGTGGCATTCCAGTTTAATATTCCTTTGGTGAGAGAAACTGAACACGTTTCAGAAAGGTATGACAGGAATTGGAAGAGCACTAAGGAAGAAGTGGTGCTTAGTCATACTCTTCTGACTGGTGTTTTGTTGGTTTAATTCAGATCACAACTTGTACCTGCTACTATATTTCCTCTGTGTAGGATTTCCCAGTTGCTAAGACCAGCACTCTTGCTAAACTCCGGTTGCTTTTGGGAACACAGTTGGAGGGGTGGCTTGTAAGTGATTCACTGTGGTGGCCAATTCCAGAGGGTACCCTTGCATGCTACGTTTTGTGGCCCTACTGGATTCTGCTTTGACATCTCAGCATGGCCCAGATGGCATCTTGCAACCGTATGATTCAATACATAAAATCAGACAGAGAGTCCTCTGGAAACTTACTTAGAAGTGGTGTTAGTATATTTCTCATCAAAAACTGGTAAAATCACGAGCTTTCTGAATCAGTGCCTGGGAATGTTAATGGATAAGTTAAGATTCACAAACGTAGACCCAGTCTAGACAAAACATTATTACAAAAGAGATATTATTGAGTGAGTGGAATTTAACCCCATAAGAAAGGGATAGAGCTCTTCTGGAGGTCTCTAATTTGTGGACATTTAATCTAGCATGTGCTTCGCCCCTATAGCTCAGACAACATGTTATTAGGTTTGGCGGATGGGCAACTGAGAGCCTATCCAGAAGGAAATAGCCAGGGGGCAGTTTTCCTGCTCAGACGATTTCTGTAAGAATTCTTATGGTATGTTGTATCTGATACTGCCTTTGAAAATGATCTGGAAACTTCACTTATCGTGAAATTGTATGGCCCCTGGGCAGAGGATTTTTCCTGGGTGAATAGTTTATCTCAATAAACGTATACCCATTGCATGCTAATTCACAACGTGCTTCATATTCATTACTTTTATAGTGCGTATACATACGTTTTCTTTGGATCATAACCTGATGTCATTGGATAAAATTGTAGCTGTCCAACTTCAGGTGAGATCATGGTGACAGTACATGTACAATACGTAACACTTCAGTCACAACATAGGGATGTGGCCTGTATCTAGCAATTGTGGTTATTTTTTTATGATCAGATCTGCATCAAAGAGCCTCCCGGAAGAACATGGGATTCCATTGGTTATGGCTCGCTGTCCCGCTCATGTATGTGAGATGAACAAAAATATAAATTCAGATTAATAAGAGCAACATCACAAAAGGGTCATACCAACTGAAAAATAACATCCTGCAGATTAAAATAATTTTCACACTTCCAAAGTGTTAGCAAATTTCCCCTGCCAATTCTGCCACAATGCCAGTGACTGAATGCTCTGAAATATTCTGAGCTGGCTGATGGCAGCAACCTTGGACTTTAGAGAATATATAGAAACAAGCAGAAGATCTAGTTCTTTGAAGGTAGAAAATAACCTGAAGCAGAAGATCTAGTTCTTTGAAGGTAGAAAATAACCTTATTCATGTAGGTTTTAGACCAGTAAAAGTTTGCTTCCTGAATGAGACAGAAGTAGATTCCACAATCAACTTTATATTTCTTGCAGATGGATGACAAATCAAAAGATCATTTCTTTCTAATATGTTTCTACATTGATGAGCTGTTCCATTAGAAAAGAGATCAACAATTCAGACCAATAGAAATAAAAGATGAAACATATAAAATAATTGGAAATTTATCAGACAGATTCTCAGCAAAAGCATCAATATCACAGATGCTCTAAATGATGCCACTGATTTCTTTCTCTGTAATATAGGAAGCCCTCATGCATTTTGGGAGATGAAAAGGTTGGTCATCTGGAAAAGTCCAACAGTTAAAATAACTGTTAAATTATCAATACTGACATTGAATAAGTGGGTGGATAAAATCATCTATAATGTAGGTGGGTATAAGCAGGAATTGATAAGTGTTTCATGAAAGTTTCTTCAGGCTACAGCTTTCTATGTCAGAAAGGTTGGGTTTTGTGACCATAATGGCTAGAAATAGAAAGAGTAACAGTCCCAACACAAACCTCATATGTTTCAGTATTATAAATCTATATTTTATACTGCTCTGGAACCTTTTTAAAATTAGAAATACACCTCACCTTCCACACCCCAAAATAAAATAAATTTCATAAAAGATACCTTAGATAATACGCCAGACTTCTAGATTTTCATCTCTTAATCTTATTCCCCAGAAACTGATATTCAGAGACATATTGCCTCTAATACAGGAGATAACATAATTTCCTTTTAATGCTGTTGAGTCATAGCTGTATCTTCTCCTTAATTTCACAATGAAAAAGTATTTTGTTTTATCTGCCCTGAATCTTCCATCATTCAGCTCATTGAATTACCCTGGGTTCAAGTGTGATGAAGACATCTTCCTTTTTTCCTTTCTCCTACCATATATAATTTTACACACATTTACTCTATCCCCTCCCAGTTGCCTTTTTTTAAGGCTAAAAAGCCCAGCTCTCATAATCTTTCCATGGGGAATAGTTCCCTTAACCTCCTGATTGCATTGGGTTAGCTTTCTTGTACCTTCCTCGGTTCCATGATAGACTTTTTGAGATGTAGTGACCAAAGACATCAGATTCGTATGTGGTTGCATTACCAATTTCATTTCAAACTGGAGTGGCCCACAGTTTTCTAATGTCTTCTCTAAAAGCTATTTTAAGTCCTTAACTTTTCTCTTCATTCCTATCTGACATTACCACAATTCTACCAAAGTTCATCTATGGTATGTCTGCCTATCTGCAGGACTATAAATTAACAGATCATATAATTCAACAAAGTCTGGCTGTTTGTTAGATTAAACTTGCATTGTATTTCTCAACCAATGCAGGGCACTAGTTCAGGTAAAGAGCAGTGGTCCACTCTGGGGAACAGAATGATTTGATATTCCGGTGATGTAATTGCTGGGCATTTTGTTATAGACACAAAATCAGAGGCTGAGTTGATATTCTTCACTAGTACACAGCCTTATCTTGTTATTCAGCACTAGCAAAAAAAAATTCTTCTTGATTTTCTTCTAGACACCTGAAGGGATTGTTACCCACCAGAGAAGTGTGCTTCAATATGAATTAAGAGAATTATTCACCTTACCTGAGGATGCCAGGTAAGTCAGTATGAATATTATAATGTAGCTGTTCTCCAGGAAACTACATCAAACAGCAGTTATAGAAGTAAGCTCAAATGCATAGTATATGTGTATGATGATCTCTATCTTGCAGATCTGGTTTGAAATTGAACCAGGATTATCACTTTGTTGTTGTTGTTGTTCAGTTGTTAAGTTGTGTCCAATTCTTCGTGACCCCATGAACCATATCACGCCAGGCCTTCCTGTCCTTCACTGCCTCCCTGAGTTTGCTCAGTTTCATGCTCATTGCTCCAGTGATGCTGTCTAACCATCTCATCCTCTGCCGTCCCCTTCTCCTTTTGCCTTCAATCTTTCCCAGCATCAGGGTCTTTTCCAAAGAGTCCTCTCTTCGCATTAGGTGACCAAAGTATCTGAGCTTGAGCTTCATTATCAATCCTTCCAATGAGCAATCAGGGTTGATTTCCTTTAAGATTGACTGGTTTGACCTTCTAGCAGTCCAGGGGACTCTTAAGAGTCTTCTCCAGCACCACAGTTCAAAGGCATCAATTCTTTGGCACTTAGCCTTCTTTATCACTAGCTTTATACTATTATTAGTAGGGGTGCACAAAATGAGTTTTAATTTGAAGCCATTGTTTTTGAGTTTGAAATGGGTTGTTCCAACCATTTTTGAACTGTTTTCAGCTTGAAACAACTCTGATTCAAGTTTGAAATGGGTATTTTGAGCTCAAAACAGAGCTATTCCAAACTTGGACTTCAAAAGTGGCCAGAATAGCCCATTTTGAGCTCAAACTGATTGTTTCAAACTAAAGATATGGAGTTTTTAGCTTGATACTTTTCAAATTTAAAAGGTTTTGCACACCTTTCAAATGATTATTATATATTTATCCATCAAATTTATATGGTTTTGTCAACACGCCTGGAGATCCAGTGATGGCATGGAGCCTGTGAGTTGGTTATGCGGCTAGTAATTGTCTGGATTGTACTCTCCCACAGATTGTGTTTTGTGGTTTTAAATTGTTTTAATTGGTTTTTAATGGTTTTTCTAATTGTTATTTGTAACTGTTTATTGTTTTTTGTTATTTAATTGGGTGATACCCAGAGTCATGTATATGAGATGGGTGACTATATAAATTGAATAAATAAATAAATATCTTGCTTTTCCTCCAAGGAGTTTAGGGCAACAAACATGGTTGGTATTCCATTTCATTCTCATAAAATTGCTAAACAAGGATCCCCAGCAGAGTGAACTGGCTTAAGCATAAAAGTAATGATAATGCTGGAAAGAGCATTATTTGTAACTGTTTATTACAAATTATTAATGCTGGAAAGAGCAGTTATTTGTAACTGTTTATTACAAATTATTAATGCTGGAAAGAGCAGTTATTTGTAGAGTGAACTGGCTTAAGCATAAAAGTAATGATAATGCTGGAAAGAGCATTATTTGTAACTGTTTATTACAAATTATTAATGCTGGAAAGAGCATTATTTGTAACTGTTTATTACAAATTATTAATGCTGGAAAGAGCAGTTATTTGTAACTGTTTATTGTTTTTTGTTATTTAATTGGGTGATACCCAGAGTCATGTATATGAGATGGGTGACTATATAAATTGAATAAATAAATAAATATCTTGCTTTTCCTCCAAGGAGTTTAGGGCAACAAACATGGTTGGTATTCCATTTCATTCTCATAAAATTGCTAAACAAGGATCCCCAGCAGAGTGAACTGGCTTAAGCATAAAAGTAATGATAATGCTGGAAAGAGCATTGTAAAAATTTGGATGGCAGAGATAGCACCTGGTCAATGAATGGTATAGAAATGGGCTAATCACTCTCCCTCAGCCTAACCTATCTCACAGGATTGTTGCTGTGAGGAAAATGGGATGAGGGAATGTTTCGTACACTACCTTGAGCTCCTGAACAAAGGCTAAGATAAAAATCTATAAATAAATAAACAGATGTTAGCTTCAAGAAAAAAGTGATGAAATGGACATCGTAAACACTGTGAAAATGTTGAAAAATGTAGGCTGTAAGTGAAGATGTTGTACCTGGAGAATTGTTCAACTGTTAACAGTTAGTTAATAGCACTGAAGATGTTATCTAGCCAGGTAATGAAATGTCTGCAAGAAAACAACCAAGCTCAGAGAACCCCAAGGACTCCACAATTGTTAAATTATGTCTAGGGTGTGTTTATATACTGGCTGTGCAATTTGTTTGTGAGGATTACATCTCTGCCTGATGACTGAAGGAATGGCATCCCTGTTTGTTCCTTAAGTGAAAGATAACAAAAGACAATGAGAAATGGCAGGAAGATCAATTTCTTTAGCATGGCCTGAGAAGGCATTTGGCAGAGTTCTGATCAGAAGGAGATAAGAGGTAACAAGGAACAAAACTGGGGAGATGCAGTTCATCTTTATCTCAGAAGAGGGTGTTTAGGCCAAATCTGTGCTCTTTAGCAAGTCATTGAGAAATGTATGAATGTGACAAAGCAAGCTTATTTCAATTTTGTTGATTTAGAAGAAGCCTATGGCAAAGTAAAAGAGGCTTGAATTACAGTATGGAGCTTTGACACAAATATGGAGTTCAAGGTTGGTTACTTTACTTAGAAGAGAGAAAAGTCATAGTAAAGCACATGTGAGAATAAAGAGAATGCTTTGTGAATGGTTCAAGACTGAACAGGGAAACAGACAAGAACGTGTGTATGTGATGTGTCTCCTTGATTGTTCAATATATTTGAAGATAAATGTCTGAGGAACGCTTGTGGTGATATTAGAGGTGTGTCAGGGATATGAATGTGTGATTGGCAACAGATGTTAGGGAGGCTGCATGATCCAACAAGGCATATGGGTTTAAAAAGGAATGTATCAAAGGGCAAGGGATTGTATTTCACAGAGAAAATTGTGGTTAGATGGAGTTGGTGAGATCCCCCAAAAGAGAGACGTAGATGTTTATAGAACAAAGGGCAATGTATGAATCAGTGAAAAGATGGTAGAAGCAAAAGTGATTTGCAAAGACAGGAAAATTGGTGTAGATGAGGCTTCCTTTTCTTATCACCTGCCTCCATTTTGCTTAATGCCTGTTGCATAGCATTGCTTCCTCTGAAAGAGAATAGTGTGATGGGTATGTATGATGCCCATTCATTCATTCAAGACAAGTAGGGAGTGACTGAACAGCAACAAAACCCATAGGCTTTGCGTGGTGTAAGAGGTGGAGACAATGACTTGCTCAGAGCTATCCAGTCAACTCTAGCTGAATGGGGATTTGATTCAAGGTCACAGAGAGAGGGGCACAGAAAAGCAAGCTTCTATATTTCTCATTTCCAGGTCCAGAATCTTTGGGATCAATTACTCTGGTCCAAATTTAAGTTACAGTCCAAGTATTAGTAAAAGGAGTACAGAATACATCTGACATAATTTAGAATACTGCTAATTCCGGGGACAATTAGACACCCTTCTCACTATCTCCATTATTGTATTCTAATAGAATCTAGGACAGTATTTCACAACCTCAGCAACTTTAAGCCATGTGTAACGAACTGCCACTTGTTGATCTTAAAACCAGTAACTCTCCTTGCAACCAATATCGATTCAAAAGAAAGTTCATTTATTAAGAATAAGTGTACAGATCCAAAGCATTGCTGAGACTGAATAAAAGCGCGCCAAAAACTGCTTTTCTTTCTTTTCCCCCCCTTTCTTCGCCCTTAGTTCTTGTCTTCTGATTCCCTTGCTGGCATGGCCTTGAACATTCTAGGGCTTGTGATAAGAAACCATCTGCATCAAACGGTCTCTCCTTCCTACTCCCCCTCCCCTTTTCCAATGGCAGAACCGCAGCATGTAGAAAAAATCATTTTTTTTTTTTTTTTTAAACTAGCCATATAATAATCTACTATAAAATCTTGCGAGGATTCTGACATACTGCCCCTCCACAGAAAAGGAGGTCAGTCAGATGATTCCTCTTCTTCACTCTAAAAGGAAAAGCAAAGATACACATAATACAATAACCAATCTAATTGTTAAGGCTTTGTAGGATAAGCATCATAAAATTTTTTAACTAAACGTGGGGCCTTTACATGTTTCTTGTCAACCCATTCAGCCATTGACTTGGGAAAATGTTTCCACTGAATTAAAAATTGAACCCCCCCCCTGTACTTTCTGCTGTCCAGTATTTCTTTAACTTCAAAATGTTGTTCTCCTTCAATCATCAATGGTTTAGGAGGTACTGGAGAGGGATGCCACTGAGAAGACTCCTTATATGGTTTAAGCAGGTCGCAGTGGAATACTGGATGGATTTTTTTAAAGGTGGCAGGCATCTGTAATCGTAGTGAAACTGGATTAATTACTTTATCGATGACAAAAGGCCCTATGAATCTTGGAGCGAGCTTTCTGGAAGGTTGTAATGATTTAAGATGTTTAGTAGATAAAAGAACCTTATCTCCTACTTTCCAGTCTTTTTCTGGTGTTCTCTTAGCATCTGCAAATTTCTTGTATGTAGCTCTGGCCTCCTGCAACGAGGCAGCAATCTGAGGCCACACTTGTGTCATCTGCTGGATCCACTCATCAACCGAAGCGACTTGAGTGGTCTGCTTAGGCAGTTCTGGGATGGGTACAAAGTCTTGTCCTGTAGCTATTTTAAAAGGGGTGAGACCAGTGCTTTGGTGCACTGCATTATTATAAGCTACTTCAGCGAATGGTAACAGTTCATCCCAATTGTCTTGTTGGTAGTTAATGAAACATCTCAAATATTGTTCCAATACTGAGTTCAGACGTTCACATGATCCCGCTGTCTGGGGGTGGTAACCTGAACTCAAGCCTTGCGATGCCCCCAGTAGTTTTAGGAACGCTCTCCAGAATTTGGCAGTAAACTGGACCCCGCGATCCGAAATTATCCGTTCTGGGACCCCATGAGCTCGGTAGACATGTTGTATGAATAATTTAGCCAATTTGGGTGCTGATGGAATGGCTTGGCATGCCACAAAATGTGCTTGTTTGGAAAAAAGGTCTGTAACTACCCAAATAACAGTCTTTTTGTTGCTTTTTTAGCACCTTCCTGACTAATTGCACATGTTGCTCCATGGTTTCAGTGTAAATCAGGATATCGTCCAGATAAGTGTACAGATCCAAAGCATTGCTGAGACTGAATAAAAGCGCGCCAAAAACTGCTTTTCTTTCTTTTCCCCCCCTTTCTTCGCCCTTAGTTCTTGTCTTCTGATTCCCTTGCTGGCATGGCCTTGAACATTCTAGGGCTTGTGATAAGAAACCATCTGCATCAAACGGTCTCTCCTTCCTACTCCCCCTCCCCTTTTCCAATGGCAGAACCGCAGCATGTAGAAAAAATCATTTTTTTTTTTTTTTTTTAAACTAGCCATATAATAATCTACTATAAAATCTTGCGAGGATTCTGACACCATGTGGACTTCAACTCCCAGAATTCCCCAGCCAGCACAGCTTAAAGTTGCTGAGGTTGAGAAACACTCATCTAGGATGATCCTCCCCACCCCCTTTAAAGATACAGTACATTATTTGGGGGGAAAAGAAGTGTTCCTTTCATGTAGTTTTTATCCTGTGCTGGAAACACCCATCATTATTTTGCATTCAGTCTCGTGTTCTGATAAAGCACAAAAAAGAGCCAACCCCCTTCTTTTTCTTTTTCTTTTTCTTTTTCTTTTTCTTTTTCTTTTTCTTTTTCTTTTTCTTTTTCTTTTTCTTTTTCTTTTCCTTTTCTAGCTTGGGTACATGGAAAATAGAGGCCAACTATGAAAATACCCCACAGACAACCTTCAGTGCTGAATTTGAAGTCCAGAGGTCTGGTAAGACAGGGTCAGAATATTCATAATTTTCTTATCTCTTACCTTTCATAAACATTCATATTCATCTCTTCCCTTGCTTTCCTTCCAGAGTTGCCAGGCTTCGAAGTCAGAGTGGAACCTTCTAAGAAATATTTTTATATTAATGAGAAGGAGTTCAAAGTTTCCATCATTGCAAGGTAGATGTAATTCTGGAAAGCGAGAGAAGAACTGGTAGAAATCCTCTGGATTCTGATCAACTTTTATTAATCATTTGAAATAATCAATAATCAGACCTCGGTTCAATATACTGTTTCCTGGAAGCATTGCTTCCATGTGAGGTGTTACTGTCACACATCTTTGCCAAAAATGTATAGGGTAAATACCTTTTCCTCAGCTTCAGAACTCTTCTAAATAGGTGAATGTGATTAATAAACATTTTATACATTCTCTTTCTTTCATATAAAAGAGAACGTCTCTTCTGAAATGATACTTCTCATTTCACTCGTACACTGTCTTCAAAAAAGAGAAAAAATGCGCTTCTTTCAAAAACAGTGTTTTATCTACATGCAAATTATAATGTAGTTACGCATAGCAATCCCATAGAACTCTGGAAACATCATCCATGTTTTCTGAAGCCTGGCCAGGCCGGAGCCCACCAGCATATTTAGCACGTGGCTCCAATGAAAGGAACACCAGCTTCATTGGTGGCTTCTGTTTCCTTCTTGAGGGTGTGCTAGGAATGAGAGAGCTTGGATTTTGATAACCCTTGTGCAGCAGCACGAGCCTGCTGCAGAAAGTAAGACAGAGGGGTTAGTGGTGGCTGTATGAAAGTGTCCTTAGAGTTAATATCCCAAAGCATCGTTTCAAGAGATTTTTACATCCGCAGTTACAATGCCTGTTATGTGCAATTGTGACAAAGAAGGAGGATCTCCCCAAATTGCTTTAGATCCTAACCTAGAACTTTTGCTTTTTGTGCTTCAGCATAGCAACTGTTTGAATGGAGAATATTCTGTGAAGCACAAGAACCACGCTTTTTCAGGAAGTTGTTGGGTCTTGGTTGGAGCAAACATCCCTTCTGCCCACTCTCATAGCTTACGTTATTCTTTCCTGCTAATTCTATTAATTAACAAATTTAAAAAGTTTGCTTACCTAACTTTCATAAAATACATCTTTTGCCATCTCATTTCTCCTTCTAGGTTCCTCTGGGGGAAAGGAGTAAACGGTGTGGCCTTTGTCCACTATGGAGTACAGATGGATAATACAAAAAATACTATTGCAGGCTCGCTGAAAAAAGTTTTGGTAGGAGCCGTATGTTATATGCATGTGTGACAGGAAGACAATATAACTTTGGATGTTCATAGTGGTATTTGGGCATTTAACATATATAACTAACTGTAGCTTTTGGGGGGGGGGGGAATCTAAAGTGTAGAAAATTCATTTCTCTGTGGAGATAAAATTCAATGTAGGACCCAAGTCTACTCTCACCTGAACATTGTAGGAGTGCTATGATTTCTTTTTGAGATGTAATGACCAGAATAATACAAATAATTCTATGTGGCCTTGTCCCATTGATTTGTAAAATACCCTATATAGAGAGATGGAATACTTTTAATAATACTGATTGCATTGATTCCTAGTTTGAAGCTGATGACTAGTGTCCTTGATATGGTTGGTAGATTAACCTTGCTGAATGGCACATTGATGCCATTTGCAAAGCAGACACTTTTTCTCTTGCTGCACACACTTTCTCCATATGGATGTATTTTGGTACATGGACATCACCAATCCTGCTATCAAGCTATGTTCTGTGACTCTGCAGTCTTGCAGTTTAGATCCAGTTCTTGGGCATATGACTTCTGTAAGAATAATTTCGATGCCTGACCCAAATCATTCTTTGCTGCTTGGTCAATCTGGAAATATTACCTGGCTTAGGATCATCTGTGTACCTAACCAATAAAAGCTCTGTTGGATCAGGCCATGGGCCCCTCTAGTCTAGAACTGGGTGTCACACAGAGGCCAGCTGGACAGAAGAGTGATAGCTTCCTTTCACTGTTGATTCCCAGCATCAAATATTTCAAGTATGCCTCCTACAATTGAGGAGCTGGTAAACAAATGGTAGCCTTGGATAGTCTTATCCTCCATGAGCCTCTCCAGTCCCTTTTTAAAACATCCAAATTGGTTGCTATGATCACAACTGGTGGTGAGTTCCATGGCTGAACTATGTTTTCCTCAGTTCTCAATTTCCCTGAGTTTAGGGATGACTTTGAGGTGGTCTTAAGGTATGTAGCACACGTATTGTGGACTTCCAGTAATCTCTGTACTTGCTTGGGCTCTAGACATCATCATCATCATCGTCATCATCATTAACATCATCATTATTGTTAGACTTATTACCTCTCTTGGGAGCCATTACACAAAAGAGATCAAATGTTAATTTCTCAAGTTCCAGCCTTTCACATTGTCTCTGTTTTTGATACTTTAATTTTGGCATGCATATCGCTACTGTATTGTGCTCATGAATATTTGCCAGAAGATAGTATGTCGCACCTAGAGGGACACAGAGTAATTGCTACTGGACCTTTCATAAAACATCTGGAGAACAGGACTGCTCCCACCTCTGACTGGTCAGCTTGTTACTCTTGTATGTGTGCTGGCACAGAGCATGCAAAAGTGAAAATGAAGTGGCTTGCCTATAATGTGGACTCCAAGGAATCTCTCCACCTGTCCACCTTTCCCACCACAAAGCTGCTTTTTATCTTAAACATGCAGCAGTCTCAAAATAACCAAAGAAGCAATATTGGCTTGACGACTGAAGCCTGCCATGATATAGGCTACATCAGGTATAAGGGATGCAGGCTTTTCTGAAGTTTTTCTGCCATGTTGCATAAGGGCAGAAAAACATTTATATGTGAAGCAGGCTGACTTTTCCTCCAGGCCTGCTGTAGGTGAGATGACAATGTCTTTTTATTTTTCAGATAAATGATGGAAGAGGAGAAGCAATCCTAACAACAGCTATGTTGCAGAACAGATTTCACAACCTCACTGAACTCATTGGACATTTTCTCTACGTCTCTGCAACAGTGTCAACCGAATCTGGTAAGCAATGGTTTTGTCTTCAGCTCAGATATTAAGTAATCCATACACAGGAAAATATAATATGAATGATCTGGTGTGGGTCAGAGAATCAGTTTGGGACTAGTGTTTCTGATTTTGATTCTGCAGCTGTTAGAAGGAGCCAAAGTTTATTTCATCATAGAATCAAGAGTAGGAAGGGATTGTTTAGACCAGGAAATCCAACTCCATTTTTCATACAATAAATCCAGTACAGATTTCCAATAAATAGCAATCTTGCCTCTGTTGCAACACCTCCAATAAAGAGATCTCATTTCCTCCATTAATAATAGGTTCACTTTTTTAACAGATTTGTATTCATAGACTAAACTGATCTAGATATTGTTTTGTATACACTAGATACTATTTCTGAGTATGATTATATGATAAGCAAAGTGTCTATGGCTTTGTCAGTGTCCCAAGATCTTCACTAATGAAGGCAAGGTTGAATAGATTTCTAACAATAGGAAGCTTGAAAAAAAAAAAGCTAGATTTGGAATACATAAAACTTGCTTTCAAATCATCTCTCACCCCTCCACCATTGCCATTGCGTGCCCAAATTATTTCATGTATCTCACATCCACAGCTCTTTTTTCATTTCTTATTCCTCCAGGACCCTACTTAATAGTGACTGAAGAAGCTTCCTTCAACATTGTGGCAATTCCCTATGAGATTAACTTAGCAAAAACATCCCAGCACTTCAAGCCAGGGATGCCCTACAATCTGATGGTAAGATCAATCTCTTGGCGTCCCAGGGCCCAGAATTCTTCATGTTCTCTTCAATCTACTTACAATGGAAATAATAGTTAAATGGAAGGAGAAGAATAGTTTAGATTCAGCCAATATTGTGGCATTCCACATTCCTTCATCTCTTTCTTTCTCAGGTGTCTGTTTCCAACCCAGATGGCTCTCCAGCTCCTAAAGTCCCTGTAGTGGCAGAGCTCCTAGATACTACCGAATGGCAGACTGCAGTTACCAACAGTGATGGAGCTGCACTACTGATCCTAAATGTTCCTCAAGGCAAGAAAGAGATAAGTATTCGGGTGAGTCATCCTCAGAGCATCTGCTGAATTCTATTCTCACAGACTGTAGTTAAGATCTTCTAGGGCTCTGCAAAGCTCTGGATGCAGTCTCCAAAAAGTGGTTCACGGCATATAAGAGCATAAATACAATACCCGTCTATAGCCTCTTAAAAAAAAACTGGAGCTTTTCCAGAGATCTTTTTTCATCCTGTAAAGTTTCATCATTCACCCAGCAAATTCAGATGACAGTGTAGATTAAACAAACGAATGAATGAAGTAGGCACTGGTGAGCCTGTCACAAAAGCCTCTCCTTCCCCGAGTTTTGCCAAGTCAAGGCAGCTCTGCTCTAACTCAACCTAGTGATGGGAGCCATGGAAAAGCCTTTTGCCTTTTGGGTGTTGATTTTCAAATTCCCTAAGTGCCACCACCATTATTCTGACTCACAGACTGTGGGGAGGGGGGAGTGATGAGTCTCCTTGAACTCTCAGAGAAAGATCTCTTCTCTCTATGGGATTCTACAAGCACAGTCCTGCGTTTTGAGAAAGGATTCATAATTTCTTCCAAATCCATTTACTGCTTCTCGTCCTCTCCAGGTAAAAACCAACGATCAAAGCCTCCCAGCTGAAAATCAAGCCAGCAAAACAATAGTGACAACAGCCTATGAAACCCAAGAGGGATCTGGAAACTACCTTCACGTACAAGTTCTAACTACTGGTGTCAAAGTTGGGGACAATCTACAAGTCAAGTTCATCATAAACCCAAATTTACAGACTGAGTATTTTACCTATCTAGTAAGTAGTAATGTTATAAAAAAGAATGGAAATTCAGTGTTCTATCCATCCATCTATCATTTATCATTTTTGCACTATGCAGAAGGACTGTCAGCCGCCAATCCCTTACTGGAAAATAAAATGATAGTAATGAACAAAACCTCAGGTTTGAATTTCAGATAATGCATACACCAACTGTGAAAGGATGGTGATGATATTCTGTGAGAGCCTGATGGTGACCAAGTCTTCAGGAAATTGCATGCAAGATCCTGCATGTGAAATTGAGAGCCAGGGACAAGCTGAGTTTTTTGAGGATGTAGTGAGCCATCTAGTTCCCTCCCCAAGCTACTTGACCTGGGCTAGTAGTAGAAAGAAGCTAGGATGTCATAGTGGAGAATAAATATAGCTCAGGGCTGAATTGCTGGATGTTCTCTGAACATGATTTTTTTTCCCTGAAGATGTTTCATTACCAGGCTAGGTAGCATCATCAGTGTATGGGGGTGTGAAGTTTGCTGGCTGTTTATATGTGGTAGCTTGTCTTACAGCCTTGGTCCTGGCTATTGTTTCTTCCTGGATTGCTTTTTTTGGGTGGGGTATTTTCTTCTTTGACTGTTCCAGAACTGGTTCCTGCTTATCTGAGTGTTGGTTATTAGATGTGCAGTAAGGAAGGATGTGTTTAGGTCTGTTGCTTCCTTTCTTGAATGGTTTGTCTTATTTATTTTATTTGTTTAAATTATAGTCTGGGACAAAGTCACAGAATGTAAAAATACAGCATACCATTAATACATACATACATAACACTACATACATATATAAAAGGAAGAAACCCTATAAAATTAACAATGCATCGAAGGTATTTGAGTCTGTTTCACACATCCTTTGAAAGCGCCCACTGTACTCGCATTAGCGCTCAGGGCTAATACACCCGCTCTTGAATCTGATCGACTCCATTCATGATGAGGAGACTGAGGAATGGCTGACAGAGAAAAGCTTATCTCAATGTATCTGTTAATGGCCAGTATGCCTCAGTGCCATACCTGGAGGAATTCTCGTGCCTTTTTGGATGTGATTTAGTCTAAAATGTTTACAGTTTTCTGACTGAAAATGTGGTTGACCTGCTTAGTGTGTCCTGAAGTTAAGGAGATTTCACTGGATCTTGCCAGCTGATGTTCATGGATGCAACCTCTCATTTCTCTGCCTGTTTGCCCATACAGTGGCTTTCCCCATCCAGGCATTGCATTGTAAGTTGTAAATGGCTCCTCTTGCAGACTGAGAGCTGAACTGGTTTACAACAACTGTGTGTTGTTATCCATTGGTTTTACCTCATATCACATGTAGGACTGAAAGGATAATAGGAGTGTACAGACTTTAAAAATTATTTGGAACATGTGCTTTGGATCTCATGCAAGCCACCCAAGTTTTTCTTATTCATTAAAGTCTCTTATTCATTGAAGCGGTGTCTTTTTCAGGTTTCTTTAAAGAATTAGCTCATACTATAATGCTTAAAGCAGCTGCTGCATGGACCACGTATGGCCCCTATTCCCATTTTTTGAGGATGTAGTGAGCCATCTAGTTCCCTCCCCAAGCCCCAGAGAACATCATTGGTTTGACAGCAAAACCACTACTTCTGTTACACTTTTGTTTGTGTGCTAAGAAAGTGAACAATAGATATGTTTAAACTTCCACAAATCTTTTTCAGGTATGAAGCCAACATTGTCCAAAACCAGAGATGGTCTTGGGTACAACTTCCAGAGACCTCTAGCAGTTACTATAAAATTTTAACTTTTAATGTGAGAAAATGGGGACACTAGTAAACGTGAGCCATGTCATCTATATTTACTCTTCATTAATATCAATGAAATATTTTCTGAATGTAACTCACAACCAGGGTCTCCATCCTCCCCAGGGATGGCTTGGGGATGGCCAGGATCCAGGTTTGTTACATTTCAGTAATTTAACCAATTGTTATCTCTTTCTGCCATCAGATTTTGAATAAAGGAAAGGTGTTAACTGCTCAGAGGCAGCCGAGGCCAAATGGACAGAATGAGGTGACTCTGTTTCTGCACATCACTCCCAATTTCATCCCTTCCTTCCGGATTGTGACTTACTGCCTAGTAGGAAGCAAAGAGATTGTGGCTGATTCAGTCTGGGTGGATGTGAAGGATACCTGCATAGGAACAGTAGGTTATCATTCTGACCCACTTCATGTCAGAGTCTGTAAGCACTGATCTCTTTGGAGGGGGAGGAGGGAGCCTCACGTGGGGCTGTTCATGGAAGAGATGTCTGGAGAGGCAGTGGTGAGCACCACAATGCCAGCAGCCACAACTTGCACTGATCTCTTCTATAAGTACATAAACAGTAGCATTTCTATTAGGCAGGCTAGCAACCTCTTCTAGATTTTTTTTTCCTGACTTAAAAAAAAAGTTATTCCAGTTTATATCTGGGAAACACACTCCTGGTTGTGTGTTGGTTTCGCTTTTTTGGCTTTTTAAGATTCATTTTGCATGTGTGACTTCTCAAGGGTATCAAGGCATTCACTTTTTAAAATAATTAAATAAAAAACAGGTCCAGGAGGAGACAAACTGAACAGAAAAACTTGGCGTGAGGTTGATCATAGCTTTTGAGTTTATGCCTGCTTCTTGCTCTTGCAGGAATACTCATCTGTTTAAATGACAGGGTGATATCCTCTGCCCCCCACAATTCAGATCAGTACCAGCATGGAAGCAGGGGGTCACAGAGAGAGTAGGCAATCTATGGGTCTTTAGCTGTTGCTGCATTTCAGTTCCATCTGCTTCTGCAAATAGGGACAGTGGTCAAGGTGATAAGTTGTGGTTGTCACCTTGCTTCAAAGTAGATTTCTACCATACTTGGGATTATTAGTATTATTATTTTTAAATAAGGCCCAATGGAAACACAAAAATAATAAGACATCTAGTATAACCTTGAATAATGGAGAAAATCATTGCATGCACTCATGTTATTGCATGATTTATCTTCCATCATTATCCTCAATATAAACTTACAGCACCAGTTGCTCAAACTTTGGATCTGGACCTACCTCTGGGTCTCTGCATTGCTCCAAGTGGGACTCCCTTCCTCATCATTCTCCCTCCCCCCCGCGCATGTTTCCAGTTAGATGCTGAAAGAAAAGTTACAGGCAAATGGCTGCAAAGAAAGAAATTAACATGTTGTTGTTCTAAAATTAATCATAATTTATATTTTTTCTTGTTTGAATAAATGTTTCCCATGTAAAATTGGGATTTTTTAAAAAAGAGATAAGAACAGGTTGCTTAAAGTAATGGTTGTGTGGTCTCTGTGCATTCACCCTTATGGGTTTGGCACCCACTCCGAGCCTTGTTAGGAACCTTCTAAGCCTTAGGCAATTTTAAATGGGAAACCCCCACCCCACCAGGTGAGGCCCTTGCTCTTCCGAAATGTAGCAGTTAGGATGATCTTCCATGGTAACTACCTACAGAGGGGACAGGAGGTGTGTGCTGAAAATGTACAAATGACCATTTAAGGGACCACAGTTACAGGCAAACAACCTGCTTCTTTTTTTACTGCAGGGTTTCATACCACCCTATGTGCAACCACTGCCAGTCATTCATGCACCCATGTTAGACCTGTACATATCCCATTCCTGGCAGCACCAATTTAGGTGATTGTATATGTGTGTTGTAGTGCTTTAAGGATGGAAACAGGAGCGGTTTGCCACCCGGAGGTCTCCTCCCACCCACCCTTATCTGTGAAAAACAATTGTACTGCCAAAAATCAACTGTTTTACTGCTGAATTTTGGCAAGAGTCTTAGTGGGTGCGGGGGCCACAAATGGAGTGTTGGGGAGGTACACGTGGACTGCTTAAAAAAAAACCTCTTTTTTTTCTTAAGGAGAAAAGAATGAAACCAATAAGGGTCAAAAGCTGTCACTATTAATGATGTAGCCATCCCTAGCAAAGCTTTGTACAATGAAATATCCTTGAGCATCAACAGTTTCAGAGTCACACTTCTGATTAGGAGTTTTGTGTCTATACCGATGATTTCTGTTTAATAATAATAATTTTAAAAAAGATGAAGGTTTGGAATGACAGTATAATCTGGTGGCTCCGTAACACTACTATAAATGAAGTGTATGTATGCTGTTAAAAAGCCTGTTTGGATATAGCCTTTATGTCCCAAGGCATAGGTATTTGTTTTTTCAAGGAATGGTGCCTATGTTTCCAGCTGAACAATGCGGAGGAAACCCTAAGGTCAGGAAAAAAAGCCTTCAAGCTGCATCCTCACTTGGTTCCAAAAATGGAAGAGGAGAGACTGAATTATCCTCAGCCATTTCAGGGATCAATAGAAGAACCTATTTTCCCAAAAAAGAGCCAGCCAGGCACTTTCCTTTTCTCACATCTGGCTCCTTCATTGTCTGTGTTCCAACAGTTGGTCCTGAAAGGAGAATCTAGCAAAAAAGAAGACCACCTTCAGCCATCCACAGCAATGAAAATAAAACTGGAAGGAGATGCAGGTTCTCGCGTTGCTGTTGTGATGATGGACAAAAGAGTCAGTATGCACAGGATTACCCAAAAGAAGGTCAGGAGAAGTTAACATTCCTCTCCAAGACATTTCTTCTGCCCCTTAACCTGGCATGGCAATTAAGGTTAATTGCAGGGGAAGTTATACTGTTTTACATGTAGTTTCCTATTGATTAAAAAAAACACACACACTTTGCTCCCTTATGGGTTCAATAAATCAAATACTGCTTCTCCCCCAGCACAGGAAAAGATATGGAGATACACCTGTTTTTCTTTCCATTTTCATATATTCCATATTAGATATGGGAAAGTGTGGAAGAGAATGATATTGGATGTACCCCTGGTGGCGGCAGGAACAACCTCGCCGTGTTTACAGATGCTGGACTGGCCCTTGAGACCAACATAAAGCTTTCCACATTGATAAGATTAGGTATCAGTGGCTTGGGGTTTGGGGAACCTAGTGGACATGTATGAGTGAAGCTAAGAAAACTGCCCATCCCACTAGATCGGATCGAGTAGGCACGCTCCAGGACCCTTCCCTGAAATCTTGCCATCTAGTGGGACCTCGGAAGCATGCCTTTTCCATGGCTGCCCCTGCCCGGCGGAACACCCTCTCTCCAACGATTCGGCAGGCCCCGACCCTTTTAGCCTTCTGGAGGGCCATCAAGACCTGACTTTTTACCCAGGCACTGGAGTAGAATGAGAATGTTTTGGGTTGGTTGTTGGGGCATCCTAGGAGAATAAGATGCCAGGTTTTTAGTTTTTGTTTTATGGCATTATGACTTTGTAGTTTGATTGTCATGACCTGCCCAAAGTTGCGCTCTAAGATGAGCGGCTATACAAATCTTTTAAATACATTTTAAAAGCCTGGAATTCAACAGCATCTGCTTTGATAACCAAAAACCTTGACTGTTCTTCTCCCCAGATCAAAGGTGTCCTCAGCATACAAGACGCCGTCGCCGCTCTCTACAGCCCTATAAAGCAAGCACAGGTATGGGGCAAAATGCAGAAAGTGTTGTATACCACCGTTGAAGATAAATCTTAAAGACTGATCACTGTCCTTCTTGCATGTCTCCTTTGTTGAGGAACTTTCTTTCTGCAAGTTGGCTTCTGTTTCCTAGCTCTCTTAAGAACTTGTGAATATCAGATACAGAGAAAAAAAATCCCCCTCAAAATTCCCTTCAAAATAGGATGAAGGGATACGCATCTTGCTGGAAATTATTGATAGAGCATATGCTTTGCATGAAGAAGGGCTCTAATTTAAATCTTGGCATCTTCAGTTAAAAGATTCTGGATAACTAGTGCTGGTTAAGGTTAAGGTTAAGGTTAAGGTTTATACTTATATAACACCATTCACGTCTCAATTCCAAAGTGATTTGTATTGAATTAAAGTATTACAAGAAAATAAATTACCATAAAGTTACCAAGTAAAATGAAAGATTAAATAGCAGCACCAGTAATTAAAAATATGTCATTAATCATATTTAAACCTGAACCATTCTGCCTCGTGCCCTCAAACACTCTAGATCAGTGTTTCTCAACCTTGGTAAATTTAAGGTGGGTGGATTTCAACACCCAGAATTCCCCAGCCAGCAAGTTGGCCCAACTTCCAATTTCTTACTCTTCAATTCACCACATACCCCTTAGCCAGGGCTTCCATGTTCTCTAACAATTAAAAGTTAAGGATAATTTTTAAAACTGGAAGCACACAACATACATTCATATGTTTATGGAGGCAGGAAGGACAAAAGTGTCACCTTTTTTGGCTTCCTGTTTGGGTTGCAGGGCAAAAGTAGAATCAGGAGCAGAGGTTTCAAATTCTTCATATGTTTTCTATGTTTCAGTGGCCCAGGATGAGGGTCAGGGTCAGGACTGGACCCTGCAAAAGTGCTGTGAATATGGCATGCTCTGGAATGACTGTGAAAAGCAAGTAGGGTTCATGCCAGGTCAGAATGCCTGCAAGAATATCTTCCGTGAATGCTGCCGCTTCCACAAGAACATCCAGAATGTGAAGCAACGAGATAAGCGATCAACAGGCAAGTAGAGAGATCTTGAGAGACTGTCTGAAGGAACAAGGTCAGGAACAGAGAAATGTAGGTCACAGAAGGCTTGACTAGCCCATCTTTCTGAATGCAAGGAAATGATGGATTGCTCTTTGTTATTTATACAGGACTAATAGTTCATATGAGAGTCAGTTTGGAGTAGTGGTTAAGGCACCAGCCTAGAAAATGGGAGGCCGTGAGTTCTAGTCCTGCCTTAGGCACAAAGCCAGCTGGGGGACCTTGGGCCAGTCACTCTCTCTCAGCCCTAGGAAGCAGGCAAGGGCAAACCACTTCCCAAAATCTTGCCAAGAAAACTGTAGGGACTAGTCCAGGCAGTTGCCAGGAGACTCGAAGGCCACCAAAAAAAAAAAAAAAAGTTAATATGGTACTTCATTTAAAAAAAAGAAGTCCTCCGAAGGTTACTCTCTTGATTTTGCAGAGTAGAAGGCAAAGGACTGGGAAATTGAAGGGGAATTTTAAAAAAGACATGCGGTACGTCCCTTGTCTTTATTTTGGTGACGGGAGAAAAGCTGATGGAGTTAAACCAGCAGTTCAAAGGCAAAACTGGTTTTGAAACAGTACTTCAAGGAGGAAGACAGAAGTGGTACCACCTGGGAAAGGAGCCAGAGAGGACATAAAGGTTTAGAATGTAATATGAATGTATTTTTTGTTATTTCTGAGTAGAATAGTAGAATAGACATTTCTTTTTCTGAACATCGTATGTCTATCTGGCCAAAAAGAATGTATTTGTATATATCTGGCCAAAATATTGTGAGCCGCCCAGAGTCACCCGCTGGGGGAGATGGGCGGCATACAAGCCGAATGAATGAATGAATGAATGAATGAATGAATGAATGAATGAATAAAATATGTCTGGCCAAAAAGAATGTCAACTTTATCTTATAAGCATTATGAATTAGGGCTTCGTATGGCATGTTATGAAATAATTCAAAAAGCGTTTCAGAGCTTGAGCAAATGCAAGCCTGGCAAAGCAATCTGTCATTTAGACTTCTGTGTGAGCATAGAAAAAAAGTTGTGGCTGGAACCCAGACATTCAAGTGAAACAAACTCTTAACGTGTCTGAAACACAGAAGCCTGAAAAATGACAGACAGCTTTCATGAATAGCGGAGATGAGCTGGGCATAGTTTGAAATAGTTTTTCCAAATTATTTTTGAGACAAGCGCTGCCCAGTTATCTATAGGAAAGTCGATTACTTATTTGAGCTAATGAGCACTTGTATAATGGCTGGGGCAGGAACTATAGCCACACCCACCATCTGCAACACTACTGATGTCAACAGAAACTGCATCATGATGTAGAGTATTAAATCATTAACTTTCTGTACTTTCCATGTACTTTCCATGTTTACTTTTGAATTTGAACTTATAGAATTGGCAGAATCCACATATCCTCCAGCTCAGCCATGCTGAGGAATGCGGTAGTCTATTTACCATGAGTGGCAAATGTCAATGTTACAAATGATGTTAACATTCTGGAAACCCTTGGTCATCCAGCATCATCCTCTTCTCAATTGAGAAGATGTAGAAAGAACAATGGGCAATAAACATGGAGATATAACAACTTCATTGTTTGGCCTAGAAAGCATTTTCTCTGTCCTTAAGGAGAAAGATTCCAGGGATGAAGCTTTGGACCAGTTTTTCTACCTTTTGAAGAAATCACAGAAATAACTTCATCATTATTAAATCTATAATATGATCTATTTCCTTCCCAGAAGTTTTTATGGATGAGTTCATGTCGGATCAAGATATAATCATCAGGTCTCTATTTCCAGAGAGCTGGTTGTGGCAATCACTGCAGCTGTATCCACATCCTGAAGGGTATGAAGCTTCTAAGAATATCTATAATCTCTTTGGGTGCACGATGCTACAGTGTTATTAAGAGGGTCCCCAAAGGAACTGGGTAGACTCCATTCAGCTCAGTACTTCTTATGCAGCACCTTTTTAACTATTGCTTGTGCTGTTCCATTTTATGTTTGAAAGCCATCAATGAAACATCTTCAAAGCGTTGTTTGGCAAAAGGCCTTACAAGCTCAAGAAGGGAGGATTTTCATAGTAAGCAACAAGAAGCTGAACAAAATGCCAAAACATCGGTTGTCTGTAGGTTTGGTCAGCTGGAAGGTACCTGTTATAGAGGTCAAAATTTAAAACAACTCCTGTATTGACATAGCTGTTTGCGGTATCTTTATTTACAAAGCTTAGAACATTGATCAAACAGATGTCCTGAGGTCATAGCATTATGCATATTTCACCCATATCATTGGCTGTTGCTGTGGGGAATACTGAAATAAACAGTACTGTGTCATCATCAGGGCCTAGTTAAGTTGTTTCTAACATTACAGAAACAGAAGAAGACAATTCTGTATCTCTTCCACATGCATACTGACATCCCATCTTAGACTGCAGCTCTATAACATGTCCTGAAGTGTGACATGAGATGGATTTGTTTTATATCCAGGGGTTCTTCTGAAATACGATTCTTTCTGAAGGATACCATTACCACCTGGGAGACAGTTGCTGTGGGCATTTCAAAAGAAACAGGTAAAGAAATCTCCAGAGAAGGCAGGGTGAAGGGTTAAAGGCTGCTGAGGCGATGAGGCCAGTTTTTTGGAAAAGACAAACTGGATGCACAAAGCTTTTAATTCTCAATCTGCTTCCTTTTCGTTTGACCCTCCTTGCAGGAATCTGTGTATCTGAACCTTATCCAATAACAACATGGAAAAATTTCTTCATCGATCTACAGCTGCCCAATTCAGTAGTGAGGAATGAACAGGCTGAAATTCAGGCCATTCTCTACAACTATCAGGAAAAGGACATCACGGTAAATGTTGACAAGATGATTCAGTTAGAAGTGAGACATTTTGATGCTAGAAATTCGCTGGAATCAACACTTGGATCATGCAGCCCCATCAATCTTTCAAATGTTTTGCCATAACTTTCTGTGGGCCACTGCAAGAAATTCAGAGATCCCCAGTCATGCAGCACATCCCCTTAACTGAGGGACAGTGAATTGGGCATCTCCTAGACAAGTTCATTCTGTAATACTAATGATGATTACTTAGTACACTATTTACAGCAAGTGGTAGGTAGAATGTAGCCAGTTAAGATCTTTTAGCTACCCTTAAGATGTTTTCCTTCTTTTTTGTCATTATAAAAAATTATCCTTCTCTGATTTTTCTTCTAATATCTAGACAAATACATAATAACATATCATATCATGATACATATCAGTATGCAATATTCATACTTTTCAGATGGGACCATCTGTGTAAAATAAATTATGCATCTTCTTTTAAAAAGATTATTATGGACAGGTGGGGGGCCAAACTTGCCCCTTTTTTATGTGTGCCATATGACACACATTAAAAAGGAGCGAGGCTTTGATCTTGTGGTTGCAAATGCCATCTTGACTTTTTGGACCCCTCCTGCGTTTGCCCTGTTCATACTTTACAGTATGAACATCCTTTCATCCTTTACAGTAGGATCAATGGTGAAAGGAGTTGCTATGATAATACCTCTTCCTTCCCATTTAAGTGTTTGAATGCAGTAGCTGTTTGTTCTGTAATTTTGCAGAACTTAAATGCAGGTGAGTAATTCAGCCTTGACTGGAATAAGGTGTCTAACCTTTGCTATCATTAGCTTTCGAAGAACAAAAATCTCATTCGTTTATGAAATGTATCTCTGAAAAAAAAACACCCTCCACCACATAAAGTTGTATATAAATGTAGGGGGGGGGAGCAGTTTAAAGCCTGCATTAGGAAAAATTATATAATAAAAAATGAGTTTAATGATATTTAGACTGCAAAATGTTTCTACTAAGAAAATTTTAAAAGCTAAATAAAGAGAAATTGCACATGAAAGCTCCATAGCAGAGAAAAGATTTTTAGCACATGTTTTTGGAAGGGTTTGTTTAATTTTTAACCTTTCGTAAAGCAGAAATCCATTAAAAAGCCCTGATACTGAAATACTGTATTATTAATGTGGATAATAAAATAGACTTTCTTTACACAGATCAACATATTTGTTCTCTAGCAGTAATCAACAGTGTAAGTTGCCAGAAGCTGGAAAACAATTGTATCCTAGAACAATCTTTGTAGAATTTATAGTATTTTTATTTATTTTTGCTATTTATAATGCATGTACTATGTCAGATATGAGCACTCCTTCCCTCTTTGACCAGAAATATACATGACCAAGATTATCTCCTGCCAAGCAAGGCTGACAAGTCCAGGAAACAAGAACCTCTTGGATTTCTGGAAAAATCTTTATTGCTAGTAGGGTAATGTAACAGAATCTTGAAAGACTCTCAAAGCAATTCTCCAACTCAGCCTACACTTAGGGTCTCACATTTCCCCCTCCTTTTGACTCAAGAATCTCCTTGTCTCCTCCCTTGTCTGGCTTGCTACATCCTCTGTAGGTCTCTTAGGCATCCCATCCCACCTTCTCTCTTTTTCCTCAGGTGCGAGTTCATTGGCTGTATAAGGACAATTTCTGCAGTGCCTCCACTGCCAAAGCAAGCTATCAGCAAGTGGTCGTTGTTAAATCCCAGTCCTTCATAGTACTGCCATTTGTCATAGTCCCCCTGAAACTGGGGGAGCAGAACATGGAGGTTACGGCAGCCATCTGGAATGAGTTTCTGGGTGATGGTATACAAAAGACATTTACAGTTGTGGTATGTAATGAGTTGGACCCTTTAACTTCTTTGGGAGAAGGAGATTTCAGAGATACTTGGATTCTTGATATCAGGTTCATTGTGCCCCTCCTGTCTCTCCCCTGCTTTTTAATTCTCATTTGTTACTCATTGGAGAACTGAAGGAGCCATTCTTGAGGCCTTCTTTCCTTGAGAGTCTGTGTGCTATAGCAGTTGGAATGTCAGACTTGGCTTGAGGAGATGAGGTTTGAACCCCAGTTCTTCCATGAAATACACCTGGGTGATCTTGGCTCAGTTACTTAGCCTAACTTCTCATGCTATCCACACACTAGTATTAAAACATATCTTGGGTTCCTTGGGGAAATGGCAGAAGGTTGCTGGGCTTTATCATACTTAGGTTTTTAAATCCCTGCTTGTTCTTCCATTCTCAAAAATCCTTTCTTCCTGGCTGTTCAACCCCTACTTTTTTGGCAGTAACTGGCAAGGGAACCAGAGCAGTGGTTCTTCAGCCACCAGTTCCCCATTCCCACAGATCACAGATCAATCCCACTTCTCTTGCCAGTTCTCTGATCCCACAGATCATGTCTACAGATCAGGTGCAGGGGAGGGGCTCTGCTTTCCCAAGCAGAACATACTTAACCATCCCACATGGATCAGAATGCATTCACCATCCCTCTTCATCCTCTCGTCCTCCCCACAGATTTGTCAGTCAGGGTTGGTGGTTGTTTTTGGCTTTTGATGCAGAAATACTGGTCTTCCAGAAGACTGATATTCCTGCATCAAAATGAAACAAACAAAGAAAATGCCTCAGCTGACACTTTGGAGAAGTGGAGGATGGAGCAGGGGGAAGTGAGAAATTAAGAATAAGGGTAGTGGGGGGCTGACACTTCCTGCCAGGTGTTGGATGACACAGATCAGCTCTATGCACTGGGAAACATAGCAGGGAAAGAATCTTTGCCATTGCTTTGTTGCCTCCGATCACAGGGGGAATCAACTCTTTGGTGACCAGTTTTCTGATCACTTTGTGGAGAATGGAGAACTGAGGATCTGCTCCCTAGGCTGGCAGGGGTGATAGAAAAAGTAGGAAATAATGCTTTTTGGAACAGTGGGAGACCTGCTGGGCAAGACCAGAATAGCGCTGGAAAACTTTGCCCTGGGAACCATAGGCAAGGGAGTTAAGGGAGGGGAAGGGACATGTTTGCAGCAGCCTCTGATGGCCAATAGCAGCTGGGCTGACTGAGTCATCACCAGCATCGTTGTGGAGGTGCTTGTATAACAAGACTTGTGTTAGGATAAGAAATGAAACATTAATGAGACAGCAATATTCAAATGCATGCTGCCTCCACAATGGGCTAGGGATAAGATGAAGGTGATGTCATGAGGACATAACCTACAAAAACTTGTTGCTATTAGCAGGGCATGAGAATGACCCGTAAGTGTAAAACAGTGTTGAAGAAAGGATGCATTTAAAATATGATTTTCATATAGAAGCTCCTGGTATTTCAGTCCTATCATCTCCTGTTAAAAGGAGATCAGAAAATCTATCTGAAAGACATCATAGATAATGCAAATGTTACCTAAATTATTTTACGTCTAACAGAGTCAGCTTCAGCTCTAAAAGGGCCAAGGCCTGCAGGCAAAATATTCTTGGGTGGGTTGACATCCTTCATCAGTGGCCTCTTGAGGCTTGCCCAACTACAGAGGTGGTATTCCAAGGAATCGGTGCCCCAGGTTGACTCAAGGTCAAAGGCCCTGTGGAAAATGTAAAGGGTTGCCCAGTCCTATGCAAGTTTATTCTGAAAGAAATTCCACTCTGCCTACATCAGATTGTAATCCTAGTTAGGAATACATGAAAATATCCTAACATTTCCCCCAAGTTATAGCTAAATATAAATACGCTATCTTGCATTTTATCTCAAAAATGAGAGCTCATGGACTGGCTTCCATTCTGTGTTGCTGCTTTGAGTTGCCATGGCTACCTTGTTTGTAGTGAGAGCTTGCTAAAAGACGGTTCCTCTTCTTTCTTCCTCACCAGCCAGAAGGAATGCCCCAGGAGATTGTAAAAATTGTTGACTTGCATCCAGCTCAGAGTAGAAATGGTGAGTAACAGTTGGTAATTGTTCAAAGCTCCCCTTTCCACTGTTTTAAATCATGTGAATGCCTATATTTGTGTCAAAAATATAAATTCAGTTTAATATATCCATTTAATATTTCCAATTTTTCAATTTTTTGGTAGTCATGCTTTTACAACAGAGAAGTTGTTGAAACTCATTGGCATATTACTGCTTTTGGCTAGCAATGAGTTCTGTGCAGTTTTGGCTGAATTTTGTAAATACCTTTGTCACACAGTAATCCTAAAAAAAAAAAAATTCCACTTCTCGAAGTTGTGAACATATCTATTTGTTCAATGCTAGGCCAGTCAGATGAAGCACATACAGGAAGTTCTCGACTTATGACCACAATTGGGACCAGAACTTCAGTCGCTAAGCAATATGGTCGTTAAGTGAGTCACACCTAATTTTACAACTTTTGCTGCAGTCATTAAGTGAATCATGCAGTTGTTAAGTGAATCCAGCTTCCCCCATTGACTTTGCTTGTTGGAAGCCCCTGGGAATGTCACAAATGGCAATCATGTGACCCCCAGGATGCTGCAACCATCATAAATACATGCTGGTTGCCAACTACCCAAATTTTGATCACATGACTGTGGGGACGCTGCAATGGTCATATGTGCGAGGACCAGTCATAAGTCACTTTTTTCAGCACCGTTGCAACTTTGAACAGTCATTAAATGAATGGTCATAAGTCAAGGACTACCTATACTATAAAAATCAATGAGTAGTTTTGTTCTCCAGGAAAAAATTGGAGACTAATTATGTTATGATTAATAGATAATCTTTTAATGTTTTATTCATTTATTTAAAATATTGTTATACTGGCCTTCCTCATACAATGCCAAGGCAATTTACCAAAAACAAACAAAAACATCTCAACCACCCTCTTAATATTACATCAATATGCAGCCATACAATACAAAGGCAATTGCATTCAATTTAATACATTTTCTTAAATTAAAATATCTGGGCAAACATATAAATTTTGATCTGGTACCAAAAAGTATAAAAAGTGATGTGAGCAGATAACTTTAGTAAATGGAACTCCTCATGACCAAGATTAGCTGGAACTTAAGTGGATAAAAAAGGGCACATCTGGTCTTTCAGGGAAAATGGAAACCCATCTGGCTGAACATTCAGATAGGATAACTACCCTCCATAGAGCAACATGAGATTCACCTCAGTTTATTGACCCTCATCCAGCCATATAAACTAGTTCTTTTCTGCCTCAAATAGACCTTCTGTGCAGCACAAGACTAACAACCAAGTGCCATTCCTGTATTTTAAACTCAGATCAAAGAGTATTAAACTCATGTTTAAAAAACAGGTCTAGTGCTGCTTCAAAAGAGCACTAATCCCCTTTGTATAAGAGGCACACTTTCCAAGACATCCATCAAGCCTTACATAGGCAGATGCATTTGCAGTAGCTGGTTGTGCAGCTGGAGCCAAAATAGTTATGGACAGCAACGACCAGAGGGAGGAAGAGGCATGCCTGAAGCAGCCTAAGTGGGACACTAGGAGCCGGGCAGATATGTCATCAATCACATCATTGATAAAGCATCCTAGATCGTGTACATGGTCCCAATTGTGTTAGAAGAGAGAAAAGGCAACTTTAAAACCGGCACAGCTGAATGCAACTATGGGCCAGGGACAAGGCACGCCCTTTAAGGACAGTTCAAGGGAAATCTTGTTCATGGTTAGAGCTAATGGTTAGAGAAACTTGAGTTCAAAGTCTTTTTTTTTTAAAGAACTTTATTAATTTTCAGTATAAGATAAAAAGACAAGAAGAAAAAAGAAAATAGCAAAGGGAAAAAAATACAGCAGAAAAGAGAATAAAGAAAGTGACTTTCTTTGGTACAGGTGTAAATATAAAATACATTCACCTCTTACTCTGATATTTAAAAGACTACAATACACATCTATATCAACAAATAATATAAAACAGTTTACTACAAAGTATCTCTCAAATTACAAAATAAATCATTCATCAAACCCATCAAATCAATATTTCATTTTTATTCGTAAATCTTTCCATTTTTGCACATATAGAAGTCTTGCTGCTGTTATCATGTAAAGAAACGTGACTCCAAAGTCTGAGGAATTTGTGTCTCCTTGTAATGTTCCTTCATTTCTCATATTTTCAGGAGTGCAGGTAATAAGGATCCCTGCCTATGAATTAAGAGATATTGTACCTTTCTCTCCATTAGTGACCAGAATTACCCTTGCACGTAAGTTTTGTCATGGTATGAAATTGCAGGGTCAAAACTGAAAGAACTGAAAAGCCATTTTCTCCTTCTGTCCTTCAATATTCCCACAGATATAATGGTTCCATACTACTAGCCCCTGAATTGGATCCCATAGCTAATTGCCACAGCTCCTGTTTCCCCAGAGAAAATGGGGAATATTCGGCCCTGCATCATGGCAATAAGGGCAGCAAAACATTGTTATTTCTCCACCCTTATTGCATCTGCCAATAACCCTCCAGCAGCCCTGTTTTAAATCACTGGCTCCATTAGGGTGAGTCAGATTGTGGGACTACCTACAGGACCATGATAAGGAATTTCCATGATATTTGGCAGATAAAGTCACCAGGAGTGGGTGCACTCCAGGTCCCTTCTATTAAACTTTCCCATTTTTTAAGACCGAGGAAGTGTGCCTTCTCTGCCACGACCCCCACCTTCTAGAACAGCATCCCCCCAGAGACATGGAATGCATCCACTCTCCTAGGATTCCAGAAAGCCCTTAAGACCTGGGGTTAATGTGGGTGTGTGCTATTGCTCAGGCCCTTATCGTACTGTTATTTTGTACTATCTGTAGTGTTTGTGGTTCAAGTTGTTTTAGTCTAGGCTGCCTGTTTATATAGGTTTTAATTGTTTTACTCTTTTTATGGATTTTGTAAGCTACCCAGAATCTTCTGGAGTAGACATTCCTATTAAATTGATTAAATTAAATTAAATTAAATTAAACTAAATTAAATTAAATTTTGTCACTAGGAAATCCCCGTGCTGAATTTATTGAAACTTATATAAATATGGACAAAGTGCATGGATTTTTCATAACCCCTGATGGTGATGTAGAGACGAACATAATTGCCATGACACCACTAACTAGTGTTACCCACTATTTCGACAATACTGGGCAATGGGACAAGATTGGAACTGATGATAGGTCTGATGCGATCCAGAAAATCATGCACGGTAAGGCAAACAGGCTTCTCTCTGAGCTGTTTTCTATATCCGTTGATAGCTTCTTTAGGCACTCTAAGTTGATCAGAGAGGACTGTGAATATTATGTCAGGGCATTCTTCCATTCTTTCAGACATGAAGACCTCCAGGTGCAACCAGCTGGAAATTGTGGTTCAAAGTGTATGAAGTTGCTTTGGGACACCGATGCAGAGTTCTCTGATCCTCTGCTCAGCCAGTTTTTGTTAATATATTAAATTGCCACATCAGCAATTTCAGAATTGTCCTTGCTTCCTTTCAAGATTCCAGCTGGTATCTTAGCTGCTTGAATCTCCACGCTGAGAACCCAGAAGGCAATAGGTGAAAAGAATGTGGGATGGAATGAACATACAAAGAGAATGCAGAATCCATGAGATGAGATGAAACTGGGCAATTAAGAGAAGGGTGAAGAGGAAGGCATCTTTCCATGTTGATCAAGCTGATCTAACATTTCACACTCCTCTTTCTCTCCCCATCTTGCTCCATGTTTTAGGCTACAGACTGCAGCTGAGTTTCATGCAAGTGGACTACTCCTATTATCCCCATAGGGGCACCAAATCTAGCACTTGGTAAGTGCAGTGCTTACATAGTCATGCCTTTTTATTATGAATTATCATCCCTCTCTTATAAATTCTGTTTAAGGATTGATTTCCTAGAATGTTCTCTCTCCCCCTCCCCCCCCACACACGCTGCTTTTTCCTGTTTCTCTGATATCTTTCTATTTATAAACCCATATTTCATCCACTACATGCTCTTTTAGCAGAAACTGAGAGTTCAAGAGGACTCCCAGATAGTGTAACAGTTCTGTCTGGGAGATTGCAAACCCATCCAGAGCTAAAGAAGAGTCCCCAGAACCAGGGACCTCAAACCACAACCACCTGATCTTGCTTGGGTTGAACTGTTCTTCCCCATCCAAACCCCCACAGCCTTCAGACACTGGTAAAGAACCTTGACAACATCACTTGCTCATATTCATGATAGCTGACCCTGTACCAATCAATGATCTCACCCAGCAGTTTCATGCAGATATCAAATAGAAGTAGGGAGATAATACCTGAAGAACCAGATAAGACCCCTGAAGAACCCCACAAAGAAATGGTGTCAGGCTTGTTATCTCTCCCTACCCCCACCCCCCAACTGGAACTAGCTTTGGAGGAAGGAGACCATTGCAGTATCATGTCTCCCACTCCTAAACTTTGAAGCTGGTCCAGAAGCATACCATGAGCATACCATGGATTTCTCAGCTTCTGAGAAATCAAGGAGGACCAGTACGGATGCACTATTCCCATCCCAGTCTTATGAAGTGAGATCAATGCCATCTCAGTCTGATCTGAAGCCTGACTGAAAAGGGTTCTCCATTTTCTCCAAAGTCCTCTGAAGCTGTAAACTGACTACTTTCTCAACAACCTTCCCTAAAAAGGGAAGATTGGAGACTGGATATAAAATATTCATTACCATTGAATCCAAGGATGACTTCTTGGGGAAGGGATGCAACACTGGATCTTTAAGAGCCAGAGAGCATTTCTTTGCTACCAGATCTTCAATCCCATGGTGCGAATTGGGAAACTGGCAGCAGAAGACCTATTTCCCTCCTTCTTTCCCTCTGCAGTCCAGGGCAGCGGCAATAAGGGATGGAAGGAGAAGGGGGAATGAGTCTCTTCTAGGGGGAAACATTGGGAAAAGGAACAGCAGAGAATGGCTCCTTTGGTGGCAGTCTTCCATGGGATCAGAGAACTGCCAGCAGAAGACCTAACTGGCACCAAACAAGGTGTTCCCCACCTTGCCTATCTCTTCCTCCCATTTCTGGTGGAGGCAGAACCCTTATTCTGGGTCATTGCTGATGTAGAGTGGGGGTTGCAAACAGAGATTCTACTTCCTCTCTTTTCTTTCCTGCTTACTTATTCCTTTTCCACATTCTATTAGGGTTGCTTACTCCAAAAGAGAATAATATGTGAAAGCATTTTACTTGTTCTGAGCTTTGAATCTTGAACTTTGGGCTGCCACTCTCTAAGTGCATACTGACATAGTCTAGACTTCTACACTTTATCCTATTCAAGAGCACTTCAAACAGTAAGATAATGTCTCTCTTTATGGCATAAATCACCACAATGGATTGTAAACACAAAGTTATGATGAGTAGGATGGGAAAGGGCACCACTGGTCCGCATTGCAGAATGCTTTCCTCATAATGTAATCCTCAGGGTAAATTAAATTATCAAGTGAGTATAACATGTGATATTTTGAAAAAGCTGCCAATTTTACATAGTAAAGGTAAGTAACTAACGAAATTAAAAATGCTGACGCACTCCGTTCTTCATAGGCTAACTGCATTCGTTGCAAAAGTCTTTACCATGGCTTTCAAAGTGGCGGTTATTAATAATAGCCCAGTCATTTGTGGAGCTATGCAGTGGCTAATTCAGGAGAGGCAAAAACCAGAAGGAATTTTCCATGAAGAAGCACCTCCGCATTTTCCAGCAATCATGGTATTATATTTTTTCCTGTTGTTAACGGTATTTCACTTGAGTGATCACTGGATTTTTACCATTTTTACAACTTTACAATCTAATTCCTAACTTAGAAGAATACAATACATTAATTAATTACAGGATGTCTTGAAGCCAGTTGGTGAATCAGTTATTATTTTTTGTCTGATGATAACTGCAGGTTTTGAAGCTAAAACAAAATAGGGAGTAAAAGTGCATTTTCCTGCTGTTGTTGCTACTTGACATAAGAAATGCTCTGAGTATTATATTCATAAGCTCGTTCTTACTTAAAAGACACTGTTCATGGTTAGCACTAAAATTAACTTTGGATGGAAAGGGAACTTAGTGATTAGAGCATCTGAACAAAAACTGGAGTTAGTAAGCATCAAAGCTAAATAATCCATTATATTTTATTCTGTTCTCACTATCCAAACAGTGGATAGCAATGAAAGCAATTTGCATGAATTTGTGATGTCTCTACATAGAGAAACTACTCAGTGGTATATTCCCTTTCCCTTGCAGTCATTTCTGTTATTTCTTGCTGTGACCTTTAAGCTGGCTTTCACCAAACATTGCCCACATTTTCATATTTTTGTTTCTCGGCAGCATCTGAGACTGAGACTGGCAAATCCTTGGAAAAACTTTTTCATCAGCACTATGCTTAAATTATATCATTTTACTTTCTTCTAGGGAGGCCTTGAACATGGTGAACCAAGTGTATTGTTAACAGCTTTTGTCCTGATTTCAATAGTGGAGTCCAAAGAAATATGCATTGAAGGATTTAGCGTAAGTATTTTTGAACCAATGGATGTTTTTACTACTTTTTTTGGTCATATTCCCATTGTGCCTGTCATTCATTCCACAGAAAAGTATAAAAATGGAACAGAGCTCTTGGAACTGCTTTCTTTCCCATTTGTAGTATATGATAATTCCAGCCACAGTGAAAGAAAAAGAATCTTGTTTTTTCATTACCTTTAATTTTTGTTACTCTGTAGCACAGGCTATTTATTTCTTGACAGAATTACTATTTGAAATTAAATGAATAATGTCTCCCATTTTCTCCCAACACTCCTAACAAATACTGTTGTTGTTGTTTTACTCCAGGGTTTGGAGAACAGTATCACCAAAGCCAAAAACTATTTATCTGAAAGATATGAATCACTGGCACAACCTTATACTGTGGCTGTTGTTTCCTATGCTTTAGCCCTGGCAGGGGGGCTGACTGATGAGACAATACTCATGAGAGCTTCCACAGGTATTAATTGGAAGCTTCCTGAAGAGAAGAAAAGTGCTGGGGGGAGAGGGAGAGAGACAGTAAAGAATGAGAGAGGAATGCAGCAAGCACGGTCAAATAAATAGGTGTTAGGGTTGATATCTGGGTTAAATAAAGTGATGCTGGAGTCCAGGACTTCTGCTTGGATAGCAAATGTTTCTGTTGTTTAGATTTAGAGGCCACCTGACTCCAGACTGGCTTTGGGCAGCTTACACTTAAAAAATAGAAACAGTAAACAGAAAACCCTATGCGTTTGGACAAACCACATTCCATATACCATACAACACACCCACCAGGAGCTTTACAAGCTCCCTCCTCCAAGGCCTAGGAAATGTCCCCCTTCCCTTCCATTACTTAACCAGGATAGCCACCACTCTTCAGTTTGATTGGAAAAAGCTTGGTGGAGTCTCCTCAAAGCCATTCTTCATGCTGCAGAGGACTTCAGAGCAGAGCCTCACCTTTGCAGCTGATGCAGTGAGCTGCAAGCGTGGGCAGGTTTTTCATAGACCGATTGTCTGGAAAAGTCTATATCCTACATTTTTTTTTTTTTTTTAATCTCAGATCAGGGTTACAATTCAATTCAATGGATATTTTGAGACTGGCCATGCTCACAATAGCCACCATTTTATGAGAGTGGCCATAATATGTTCTTGGTCCAGGACGCTTGAGACCGCTGCCCTAAACATTTCATTTTCTGTTGGGATTTAGAAAGAAGTCATTGGGAAGATCAGAACAATCATAATGTTACTGTTGAAGGTACATCCTACGCTCTGCTAGCCTTGCTGAGAATGAAGAAATTTGAGTATACTGAGGCAGTTATCATGTGGCTGATGTGGCAAAACTATATTGGGAACATATATGAAAATACCCAGGTGAGTGATCATGTATGGTTCCTTGCTTGCAGACTACAGACAGTGGGTTTCTGAAGAACAAGCAGAGCTGCTGAAAGCATACTTGCAGTCTGTGCAAAGCTGTCAGGGGAGAACTGATAGAGGGAGACTTTGCTACCATGAGATCTGCAACAGCTTATGGCTGAAGGTGCTGGCCGCCTCAGCCTGAAGTAATTAGCATGTGTGGAATGAATGAATTTGCTTTCATTATTAGCTGAACTATCGTATTATTAATTTAATGTTTTGAAAGTACATGAAAAGGCTATGTAGTACCTGCAGAATAATTCAAGGCAGGCTGTACCTGCAGGCTTCCAACACATAAACTGGAACAATTTCAGAGAGTTTTGCCCTATACTAAAAAGGATCAAAACTGGCAAGCATGAGTGACTTGTCATTCCACTTCAGGGATAAATCCATGAAGAGTTGTGCATTCCTAGATTTTTGGGGCATGCACTTTGTTTCCTGCACTTCCTTTCAGGCATCATATCAGAGGCTCCTTGGACAAATCCTTGTGTTCCCAACCATGGCATGAACATGGCCCAAGCCTGCTGTTTAGGCCTAGTCCTCATGATGTTGGCTTTGCCTCATCCCTACCCCACAGCTGCAGCAATTCTTTAACTGTACCAGTTTTAAAGTAATGTTTTCCCCCTTTTGCTATGGATACAATACTTATTTTATGCTGACTTCCCTGCTGCTTCAAGGATTGAGGTACTATATTGCATTTTAACATGGCCCTCTGGCTGCGTCTTCTGAGACCTGCCATAAAGGAACTGGAAGGCTTCCCGTGGCCATGGATCTCACATTGTCTACCCCTGTTTTAGCAAATGATGCTAAGCCACACCTATGCAGGCTTTATTGTTCTTCACATGTGGCTTTTTCTTGCTTCTCCAGATATTGCAAAATGTTGCAATCAAAAACAAGAATCACTCTTGCACAATCTTCTATCAGTTGTCTCTGAGGCATTCAAGGCAATAATTATGATATTTCTTCCCTAGTTTATCCAGGCTTATCTGGAGCTTATAATGTTAGACAAGGCCAGGGCGCTATTAACAAAGCTCAAGTGGCATGCTGAACCATATTACTTCTTAGTCTAGCTCAAACCAATAATTATCTGCTGTGCTGATGGATGACTTTGTTGGGGTTAATCAAAATATTACACCTAGGCAAATTATGTGTGATAACAGAGATGTGTGAATTAAAAGACATGTTTGTCTTTTAAAATTTTCTTCAAATGAAAGTTGAGACAGCATTGGAGATGGGGAATGGAGGTTGCCCTTTCCTTCTATGCCATTTTCCAGATTTGTTTTTAAATCTCTACCATCATTGCCATCAGCTGCTATTTCCCTTGCAGGAAAAGCATAGGAAAAACCTTGAAAATAGCATTAATAGGGCATTTTTAAAAAAAATGCTTATCTTGATGTCTTACTGGAAAAAAATATTTGCAATTGCAGTTTTAAGAGCAAAACCACTGGGAACATTGAAAAATGCTAGAATTTGAAGGCAACAAGATGCTTCATCCTGTACAGGGTCAAGTAAGCCATGCCTTTGGGGAGATCATACAGCTGCCCTGTGCAACTTTTACCTGAACCCGGGAAGGGACGTTTGGTTTAAGCAGTTGCAGACAGGTGCTCCATTCATCACCTCTGCAGCTCTGAAGCAGCTTTTCATTTTTTAATCTGAAGCCCTCCATATCCCACTCACTACTACGAACATGCTTCCTGTAGAAAGTGCAGCAGTGTTAAATACCCTGGTACTTTTCTTCAGTAGAACTTCAGTTCTTTCACTGTAGCATCTCTTGTCTAATTACATTTTTCTTCCTGTCATTCCAGTCAACCACCATGATTCTGCAAGCTTTTACCCAGTACCATCTGGACATGACAGCCTCTCAGGATCAGAATATGTTTGTTTCTGTTTTTCTGCCACACAGAACTCCAGTGAGGTACAAATTTGATGAAAATATGATCATTTCTAGGTCAATAGAGGTATGTTATTTCCTTGTCCAATATTATGTATTACCAATATTGTGCATTATGCATTATTCTTTGTGTAGATTGAGAAGGCTCAAGCTAGAGAACCCTTTGAATCTGGAGGTTTTGTTGGAATGAAGACTCATGCCTTATAATGTCACGACCCAAGCTGTCTCCCTTATATACATGCATGCAATGGCACAATACATGTATAAAAAGGTGGTGTTTGCATTACAATATTGTGATGCACATTTTGTCATTTCCCAGATGCCCAAGGTGGGACAATTATTTAAATCTCAGTAAAAATGGTGCCATTAAATATCACTGAAATGCTAAATTATTGTTTCTGCTGTTTTTGGAAAAGCCTCCCTTCTCTGCAAACATACAGGCAAATAACTAAAAAAGTGCCTTACTCATTAAAAGTAAATTCCAAAATCAGGATACCTTCATATGTGGTATTTGCTCCATGCTTACATTGGCTGTGTCCTTATGAACCCCCCCCCCCCCCCCCGTCGTCTCTGTTTTACATTTGCAGCTCCTCACACTCAGACTTTTTCCTAATCAAAAAGTGCCAAACCAGCATGAGCAAAAAATGGGGAGGGTGTGAGGATGCCTTTTTCTGCACCCTCCAGTTGATCATTGCCTTCTGTATTCTCTGCATTTTGAGATCAGCTGTCAGGAAGATGGTTATGGGTCAGCGTGACACAGTTGCTGAAAGTTTGGGGAGCAGAAATGGTGGCAGTGTGAAACAGACCTAACTCTTCCTCAAAATCCTGGCAATGTTTCATATTTGGTGTCCTTTCACAAGAAGGAAGTGAGAAAGTCTAGGAAATATAACTAAAAATTATTTTTGGATTGCAGAACCATTCTCAGCATTCTTTTAAGGTTGGGGGGAGAAGCAACCTTAAAATAGAATTGACTGCACTAATACAGATAAGCCTGAAAAGTCACGTTCTTTAAGATTAGGGGAATCTTACATTATAGTCAGCTATGTTCACTTGCCTATTTCAGATGCCATATGTAGCATGATGATATATAACACTCTTTCAAACCCAGGAGATTGTCCTAGAACTCAGCAGTTCACATTAATTTCACAAGAGAGATAATTCAGGATGCCAAACTTTTAATATATAACATTTAGAAAAACAAAAAAGGGGATAAGATTGTGATAATGACAATAAAGAATGGCAAATGAGCATAATGCAAAAAAGGAGACTCAAGCGAAGATCTGACCTACAACAGTTCTTCAACCATAAATTTTCCAACCTAATTGAATCATTCTGTCCAAACTGTAAAATTTTGTTCATGCATAAACATGTATTAATATTTATTAATAACTAAATATTCATTCTTCCTGTTTGTAGAATTAATTCTTATCATTCATTTGTACTTTTACACGGTTGTTTTTCAGACCCATTTTAATGAAGATTTTACTGTGGAAGCATCAGGGAAAGGACATGTGACTTTGACCATCACAACGAAATATAATAAAAAGGTGCAGAATGAGAAAGCTCAGTGCAAGAATTTTAATTTGCAGGTTTCTGTTGAAGAAATCAAGCTGGGTAAGTCTAAACACTGAGGTTAGATTTACTTTCAGTTTCTAACTTTCCTGAAAAGACTGGATGTTGTTCAGTAATGAATTTCCTGAGGATTTTAGCATTTCTAAAAATCTCGGTGTAGTTCTATAGAAACCATATGTGCTTCCTTGGAGAATTGTGCTACAGCTTTAAAACTAAATATATTTCTATTTATTGCAGCCACAAAGCCAACATCTCAAGTTTTAAACATTGAAAATCTTTGTACAGTGTTTGCAGCTGTGCATTTTGTGAGAAAACAATCCACTTTGCTGATAAACTGGGACATTGAAAGCAGTTCATAGGTCAGAAACTAGCATGAAGAATTTCTACTCCTAGGGTCCTGCCATTCTCCTCACTGGGAACATCTTTCCAGTCCCTGCTCTGAGGGAACCATTATTCCTGTCCAGGAACATTATTCTCATTCCTGGCAAACCTTTTTATTAACATAATTTTTCTTCCCTATTTGAAGGGGTGGGGGTATCGACACATTGAACAAGTCTCCACCAATGTCCAGTAAAGCGAGGCTCATCTGCCAAAATGTAGGAACTCCTTCTGTCTGTTCCCTCCTTCAAGTTCACTGTCTGCTTTCATCTAGGAAACAGTTCTCAGCCACTTCTCAATTCTTTGTGGTCCACTACTATACTTCACCACACATTTGCCTGAGCTGGGTGGTGACAAATTTGAAAAATAAATAAGTCAGTCAGTCAGGAAAGGGAAAGCTCAAATTTCAAAATGAGCTGAGGAAAATGAAGAATGCAAAGAATAACAAGAGGCCTTCTTTAGCTGCCTTCAGAGTAAAAGGAAAAGAATCAGTTTACCCACTACTCAATAAAGATGGCCAAATACTAACAGGTAACAAAGGAAAGGCCAAGCTACTCAACTCCTATTTAGGTTAGACCCACAGTTGTTCTTCCATGAGATCATGCAACTCCTCCTGTCCTGGAGTGTTGTGATTGTCCTTCCAGCTCCTATTGGGTTTACTTCCAACAAGCCTACTGCCAAGTTTTCAACCAGGTGGGAAGGCTCTAAGGGGCAATTTCTCCCCACCCCACTGGGGCATCCAGTATGAAAAATAGCCAACCTTTTCCATTTGCATTAGAAAAACAATAAATATATAGATATATAGACAGTATTATCCAGGTACAGGAATAATATTAAATAATAGTAAGCTATTGAAGTCAACAGGATGAATCTCTCTGTGTCCAGGTTAGTCCTCTCTCACAAATAATAGAGCTGTCTCCTTAAAGGGGCCCAGTGCTGTGTGTAGTTAATCCAACTCTCTCCCTTCCTTTGCAAAATGCCCACAGCAACAGACATTTCTGTGCAGCAGCTTCTCTCACTTTCTTGGCTGCTTAGTCAGTTCCCAAATCCAGTTCTCCTCCACTCAGTTCCAAGCATCAATCTCCCGCAACCATTTCAGTGGGCAATTTCCTAGCTGGTGAAAAGGCCAGCCTCTCTCTCCCCAGCTGATACACCTCTCCTTTGCTTACCCCAAGCTGCCCCTCTCCTTTTGTTAGCTGCAGGAATTGGAACCCCAGTTGGTCAAACTGCTCACAAGTGTCCTTCTCTTTCCCTTAACTCATTCCCTGTATTATGAAATGTTGCCTTTCTCTGAGCTAGGCAGTTCCTTCTCTCTTTCCTCTATTTATGAACCATGCTCCCAGGCTAAGCTTCTGCTTTTTTCCTTTCTCTTCCTCCCATGCCTATGTGTGTCTGTCACCCATAGCTCCATAGATGTTATGCCTTTCCCAAGCTCTAAGTTTAGTTTCTTGCCTCTTTATGTGATAAGCCCTTCATCTCTTCCCTTTAGCTTTGCCTCTATTTAATGTAGCAACCCTGAGGATCCTATTTCCCCTACTTCTGATCTTTTTTTTCAGTTACAGTTCCTTCAACCCAATTTAACTTCCTTACTTCTCCTGGCCAAAACTCTGGCCAGTATGCACCAGAGTTTATTATTTATTTCTGAGCTCCACTGAAGAATTGAGGTGTGATCCTCATTCTCTCTCTCTCTCTTTTACAGTAGTTATAACCTGCCCCAACCCCAGAAGACTCTGGATAATATACATCAGAATGAAAAGAAAACATAACAATAAAACTAAATCAAAACTCATGTTCAGTCAGTTGGCACTGAAGCCATGTTTAAATATTACAGATTTAACTTGCTTGAGGAATTGGTTGCACATATTTCTGGGGGAGGCTATTCCACAAATTGGGGTCTACTACAGAGAAGGTCTTCTGACTTGTCCATAACACATTTACCTTGTAGGAGGGGGGATTTTCAGCAGGCCCTCTTAGATGACAGGTTACACTCAGTTTTAGTTTCCCTTAAAATCAAGAATTCCCACATTACATGAGCACCCTGGAATGTAGCATAGTTGTTAAGTTTCCTTTATGAATAGGAAGTAGGTAAGATATTGTGAACCTGCTCAGGGGTAACCACGGATAGTAGCTATGATGGCACCAAAATGACAAAAGTTATGTTGTGATGGTATGATGTAAGCTCTGTCCTTTTGTACTTGCATTGTGACATCATACACAAATACGTAAGGGATGGAATACAGATCATTCTACATCTGACAGAATGTTTAAAGTTATGAAGTATTAATATCATTTAAAATGTTAATGCATTCATTTAATAACAATTAGCATTTAAATAATTCAACATAAAAAAGCTGCATGTGCTATTTTTTTTTTTTTTCATGCTCTTCCTATGTCCCTTCTGGTATTTATTCTAAGTAGCTCATGTGTAGCTTACACTGACTTCAGTAAAGTCATGAGGTCATTCTTAGCTCCCATCATTTACCATGGAATTTAAGATACAGTACTTCCTGCTATTTCTTGTTGATATTCTTATAAACATGCTTGTCCTTCATTACAGTTTGACCCTTTGTGGAAAACTTCCTCTAATGTATGTGGTTAATATAATTACCTGCAAAATGTCTTATCTTCTTTCTTACTTTAATTTCTTTAATACAGGCTTTTATTTATGTTAGTTTTATTTATTATATGTTAGCTTTTCTTTTAAGTTATTATCTCAGCTTCTATGCTTCCAGAAAAAAAAAAATCCTGACAGACAGACAGACAGGCATGTTATGTGCTACTGTGAAATCTGCTGGCAAAAAGGTTGTATAAAATTGCTCCAACAGAATCTGTGGTGAATATCTTGTACATCCCTAGCTATGGCTCTCTTTTAGAAAGACAAAAACTCAAAACCTTATAGAAAGAACTGTTTAGTGAATAGACTACTAATGTAAAGTTTCGTTTTGGTTTTGCATCATATAATTTCTAGGGAAAGAGGAACCAGATAAAGCACTTCCAAGAGCAATCAATATTAAAATCTGTGCCAGGTAAGCATATGAGACTTTAAAGATTACCAGCGTTCAACATAATTATAGAAGAGGTCAGCTGAGGAGAAATATTTGTGCAAATGCATGTATTTGGAAAAACTGTAAGTAGAAATGTGTATTTGAGGAAAAACTTTGTACAAAAACGCATATATTAAGAGAAGTGCACAAATACATACAGCTATTCTCACAGACAACCAAAAAACTAAGAAATCGAATTACTATTTCCCCATTTTTAGTAAATTTTCTACAAGCCCAGAACTAGCTTACTATCACCTCATGTTTGGACTATTGCAATGCACTCTATATGGGCTGTCCTTGAAGACCACTCAGAACCTGCTGCTGGGCCATAATGCAGCAGCATTGGCAGTGAGGGATATGCCTCAATACCCATGTGGGACCTCTGCTGCACGAGCTGTACTGGTTCCGGGTGAGTTTCCAGGTGCAATTAAAGATACTGGCTGTGATCTCTAAAAGCCCTTCCTGGCCTGCAGCTGGTTTACTTGAGGGACCTCTGTAATGGTATGTGGGAACGACCTTGGGAGACTAGGGGAAGAGCCTCAGCCAGGGCAACGATCTGATAAGAGGCAGCTGAGCCCACAGCAGGAATGTGGGCATGGCAAACATCTCAGAAGGGACCCTCCCTAGTTTCTTGGGCTGTAAAGGCAACAGGGAAGAAATGTACTTTCAGACTTGCAAGATTGATGTCAGCCTTGTGAGGTAGTCCAGATAAGAAGCATATCCAGGAGAACTAGCGCTATCTTCATTGTAATGAACATGAACATGAACATGAACAGAATCTTGGCTCTTATCTGACTGTTGCCCTGGCTGTGGCTCTTCCCCCTGTCTCCCAAAGTCATTCCCACATACCATTACAACCTCCTTTCTCCCATTGTTTCAGCCTGCCCTTTAAAATCCAGCACAGTGAGCATGCTCCAGTTCCCATCCTTGAAACAATGTCATCTTGTGGTTCCAGGAAGTGTGCTTTCCCTATGGGGGTGGCTGCCCTTGGTATGGTATCCCTGTGGAGGTTTGTGTTGCCCCAACCATGCCATCTTTTAAGCAAGCCTTGAAGACCTGGTTGTTTCCCTAGGCCTGGGATGAGGATGAGGATGAGGATGAGGAAAGCCTTTGGCTGTCCTGCATTATCAGAAATTGCTCTTCTTTGGTTTTTATTAGTTTTATCAGGCCATGCCATCTTACAGTTTTTATTATGGTTGGTCGCATAGTCAGCCAGATGTTTAGAATGAATATGGTATTTTTATCCACCTATCAAGTCCTTCCCAAGGACCTGGGATAGGCAGATGCTGTTGTTTGATGGTGTTAAAGGTATCGTTGTAGGATGTAAGTTGTTCCAAGTAAAGCTGCCTTTTGCAATTGACTGATGGTGATTTTGTCAATGCCGATAGCGTTCAAGTGGTGCTCCAGATGTTGTTGTTGTTATGGTTGGTTGCACAGTCAGCCAGATGTTTAGACTGCATTTGGAATTTTTATCCATGTATTGAGTCCTTCCCAAGGACCTGGGACAGACAGATGTTGTTGTCTGATGGTTAAAGGTGGTATATTATTATTATTATTATTATTATTATTATTATTATTATTATTATTATTTTCTTGTAAACTGCCAGAGACAGTTGAGTTGAGTGGCTCTATACATTTGAAATGATGATGACAGGAATGTAATGAACTAGTTAAATTGAAGCACACTTCCTTTCTAAGTGGTGATATCAGCTGACAGCTATCACAATTTTTCCATGCTTCTGCTATAGCATTATGGTGAGCATGAGGATGACCTGAGGGAGAGGCTGTTGCTTTTAAAATGTATTGGGAATTATTTGCAGGAAGGGTGGCAGACCTTACTATCAGGACGTTTTCTCCAATTCCAGGTACCTTGGTGTTACTGGTGCAGAAAATACTATCATTGATATTTCTATGCTCTCCGGCTTTCAACCTGACATTGAAGAGCTTAAGAAAGTAAGTGATGTTGGAAGTGGTTGCTTTTACGGTGTTTTCCTACAGATGGGTTCTGGCTAATTCTGAATGTGACCCATCACAGGCTGGCGCCTACTCATTGGGGTATCAGCTGGCTGGAACAAGGGATGTTTACTTCCTGCTTACCCAATAGGAGGACAAGTTTTCCCCCAGATAAGTATCAGGGAATGCGGTACTAATGGAGCTTGTTTTGCATTTGCTGAGGTTAGAAAACACAGTTGAAACCAAGTCAGGGGAAAGATAGAAATGGCTGCAAATACCTCTACTAAGGACACTTACTACCATTCTGTACGAAAAGGGAGCATTTAGTCCTGCCACTGGACAAGTTTTCTTTCTCTTTTCTCTGCTTTCTAGTCAAGTGTCCTTCATTCAGTTTTGTTTTCTTCCCTCCCTTTTTCTTTCTCTTTCTTCTTCCCTCCTTCCTTCCTTCCCTCCCTCCCCTTTACAGTAAAATTCCTTATTCCCCTGATTCCTTCTCCATCTCCTTTTTTCCCCCTCCTTCTTGAAGTTTTTCTAGATAGAGGGAGGGGAAAGGGTGTGAGTATGTGTACTTCTGTGTGAATGAGAGAGGACAGTTGGTATATCAAATGGGGATCAATTAATTTTATAATTGACAAACAGTATGATATTTGACAGGGAGTTCATTTTAATCAGTAGTTTTTAACTCAATTAGTATCTCTCCCCAACCGTTTATTTAAGTATGGCTTCTGTCAGGTATATATTCTCTCACAGAGATAATACATATGTGCCTGCACATGCACATATGTATGTGTATATATGTAGACTTCAGTGCAAATATTCATATTTAGGCTACAGCCCTGTAATGGCTTACCAAATTTTCAGGCAATAGTAGATATGGTGATCTACTGTGATCAGTATTAATACGATGCTGATTTTGAAATAGGCTGCTCTGCTATGGCAAAGAGATTGTTTTTTAAAAAAACACTGAATAAGGATCAGATGTGTGAACAACTCATTCATTATGGAATGCAAAATAAATGAGAGCCCATTTGGTATAGAGGTGCTAGAGTAGAAATTAGGAGATTGTGAGTTCTAGTCCCATCGTAGTAATGAAAGCCTGCTGGGTAACTTTCGGCTGGTCACTCTCTCTCAGCCAAACTCACCTCACAGGGTGGTTATTGTGGAAGCATTATGTAGCTGCCTTGAATTATACAAAATGGAGGTGAGACATAAATCTAATAATATTTAAAATAAATAAAGGTGACCTTGAAAGGAACTGAACTGTAATCTAAGGATATGGATAGTTTTCTTGGAATACTTCCTTAAGCTTAATCTTCCTGAAACCCTTGACATTTCTTAGAAGCCTTTCCTGAGCATGCCAATTTACTGCAGGCAAAAGAGAGACAGCTTTGATCCTGAGGGATTGCTTCCTTATGGTATCAACTGTGTTTCCCTTGTTTTGTCTCTGTGTGTAGCTTTATGAAGAAGCCATCAGCAATGTGGTGTTTGGAAAAGGGAAACTTCTCATCTACTTAAACCTGGTGAGGAATCTAAAGAAAAGAGGTTCATGTGTATTAAAACAGAGTCTATCCAGTTCAAGAAGAATGGGGTGTGTATATCGCCTTGAACTGTTCCAAGAATCATTAACTCTACAAGCCATATCTAAAGTCATGTACTGTATGTATACTGAGAAGCTAATATTCTGTTATATTTTGTATTATCAGAAGGCAACATTTTAGCACTGAAGGGAACTGGGATTAGGGCTCATTTAATATGCAAGTTTATCTACACATGCACACACATACTACCTCCCACTTACCAGACTAATATCACCTAACCCACTCCTTCTCAATGATTCGGAGCAAGTATTAGATTTAATAACTGAGCCACTGATGGGGCAGTAAATAAAGTGATGCCAAATTGGCCAAAGTTACAACTCCTTCCACTGAAAGGGACTAAGAATAGAAGACGTTGCTTGCAAAGCAAAAGGAACTCACACCACTTCCAAATTTTCTTTACTTGACACCCAAAGACTTAATCTGTCCTTTCTCTCTTTATCCTTAGGTCTCTCGCATAACAGATACATGTTTGCAACTCAGAGCTGTTGGTCCTAAATTGGCAGACAATTTCATTCAGCCAGGATCAGTCAAGATCTATACCTATGATGCTCCAGGTAATGGCAACTACAGTCTCCCTATCAATTCTGCAGAATAGGAACAAATACCATCTTTAATACATTGAATCCACTTGGAGGGGGGAGGGAGAGGGGGTAGTCTCAATTTTATGAACACAGCTGAAAAAAAAAAAACTTTTGTTCCTTTTTTTGCCAGCCACTAGCATTAAAATCACATGTCCGTAAAGTTTTTGCCAGCCACAAATGTAATTGATGGTGCAAAATCCTTGTGATTGTTGTATGGGTACATAAATTTGCAGAAGTAACTGTCAACCATTGATTGATAACCCAAACCCTAATTCATCTGGTGGGGAAAAAAGCACAAGAGAGCTGAAATAAGCGAATGTAATCAATTGGTGCACAAAACTCACTGGTGGGCAAAAAAGGAACAAGAACCCACACTCCTTCCATTATAGTACTTTACAGCCACAAAAGACAATTACAATGGATCACAATACTGTTGAACAGAGGGTAATTATGTAAACTTTTTCTACAATATGCCAACTTTGGTCTGGGGTTAAGAAAAAATGTCAGCATGATTTGGTGAACAGAATGTGTGGCCCGAAGTATTTTCTCACTATAATCAGTTTTGCAGCTTCATCAGACTAATGTGTCACTATTACACCTTGCAGTTTTCAGGCTTACAGAGACCAAACTAGTGTCATATAGGTTCCATTTTGCTCCCAAAGCAATTCTATTTAGCCCTGGAAGCCTTGCCAAATTCAAATTGGAGTGGGGTAAAACTGCTTTCATATAAGCAAAACTGCAGGCAAAGCGAAACTGTAAGAAACAGTAATATTAAATGTTTCCAAATTTATATATAATTATTAAATTAAATTATTAAATTAAAAGTTATATATAATTTTATATAAATTATATACATTTATATAAAAAATAAATGTTTCTTCATAATCCCCACATCCGCTCCCTCCCAAAAGAAGATAAGGTATGGAAAATGCATCTCATTCACTCCAGTCATGTCACAACGTCACTGTCTACCTCTCTGTAATTATCAGGCAGGGCAGAAAGACATCATGGGCCCCTCAGACCAAAAGATCTCCCCTTGCTCACCTAAGGTGTCCTGCAAATTGTATTTTATGAAACCATTTGGAGCACTGGAGTTAGATACCATTGGTCAGACTTACTTCTATTTCTATTTGCCTTCTAACTCCAGGGAAGGAATCATTGCACTTCCATGTTGCCTATGTTCCTTAATGAGCTGGGTGAGAAAGGACAAGCTAAAGTTAGTTAATCAGTCAGTCAAACTTTATTATGGTCAAAGACCAGTATAGAATGAAACAATTAACAAACTGTTTAACAGTAAAAGAGGAGGACCAAACATAAAACATAGCTAAAAGAATAATACAGAATATTATTGTCACTATTGCTACCATTATAATCTACGTCTCTAGGACTAAAAAACCAGAATATTTGTTTAAAACTAAGACATAAAGCTAAAATTCTAAGATAGGTTAAAATAAAATATAGTGATATCCATCCATCCATCCATCCATCCATCCATCCATCCATCCATCCATCTATCTATCTATCTATCTAGTATTAGGCATGATTATACTAGGTTGAAGGATGGGGATTAGTCAGCTTGAATCTTGTTTTACTAGCAGCATAACAGAATTTGGCAACATCCAGAAGGTACAGTCCCTTTGAGACTCCACAATATCAAGAGAGGTAGAGTCCCTTTGAGCAGAATTTGTATGTAGAAAGTATCAGAGTGGCTTGGGTATTTTAGCAGGTAAGGGGAAATAAAACAGATTCTAATATCTGTATAAAAGCAGCAGTACAGTAAAATGTGGGCAATAGATTCTACGGGACCTGTAGCACATGGACATAATTGAGCAGCATGTGGAATTTTTTTGTATCTGCCTTCCAAGATGGCTGAAGGAAGAGCATTAAATCGAGCCAGTGTTGAAGCCCTTCTTAGCTTGGATGCTGTAATATTATTTAAGTATCTCGCCACTCTGAACATATAAGATTGGCTGCTCAGGAAAATGTTCCTGGACAATAGAGCCTCATCTTGTTATCTTTCCACAACCAGAATACATTGTATTAAAATTCTCTTGGCTTGTTCATGTCCCAAACAAAGGACAGCCTCTTGTGAAAAGCCATAAAAGTACAATTTATCAAGGAGATAAAGGGGGGTGTGTCAATCCTATGGGGGGGGAAATTAACTTCAGCCAGTATGTGAAAAAAATGAGCCAAATTTTTGTCTCAATCTTAATTGATCCTGTTGTGCAGCAGAGAGTAACATTAGAGACACAGCATGGTACTTGGGGATATTTCTTAAGAATTTGGATTGCACGATTTGTAATTCTAAATTATTACCATAAGAGTAAAGCTGTGTACCATATAAGAGCTGGGCACATACTTTAGCTATAAATAGCTTTAGTGTAGCTGGTCTAAAAAGGCTAAACTGAAATCCAAATAAAACAGAAGTGGTGTTAAGTTAGGTTCTTAGCCTGGGAGATCTCTTTCATCTGTAGCTAACACTGGACTTCCAGAGTTACATTTTGGATGCTAGCCAAACCTTCCCTGACCAGATGAGTTTTGGAAATAGTTATACGTAGATGACATTGCAGCTTGTCTGTTGCAACATGCTCTGTGTGAGCTACCCTTGTAATCGCGTGGAGGTTTTATTTGGTACAAACCAAATAATTGGACAGGGTCCAACACCCTACAGGATGGTATCTCCTGTTATGAATTTGTCAGGACGTTAAATTCTGCAGGAGAATCCATTTGAAGATTGCCATTTATTAGGCACATGGGATTGAGCTTTCTCCTGCATCAAATGATGGAATGTGTTCCTTTGGGACTTGTGTCTGGCCTTCATTTTCTCTGTCTTCAGAAGAGCAAGAAAGACTGGTCTCCAGGGTCATTTTAATCATCAGGGCCTGACATTTTGATATTGTTAATACGTAATTTGAAGGATCTTGTATTTTCTTATATTTCTGTAGTTTGAAAACTGTTAGCTGCCTTGAACATTTAATGAATGGAAAGGTTGGATATAAATTGGATAAATAAATCATTGATTCATTCATTGATTTATTGATTCATGCATGCATTGTATTTATATCCCAGTGTGTGGTTCACAATATAAATCCACCATCCTAAATAAAATTCTAACCAAGAATTAAAACTTCACAACACAGGGTGTTGTCTATAAATAATAATGAAAAAGAAGTAATAAGAATTCACAGCTGCAGGTATAAACTCCAGGGCAGCGGTCTTCCTGAATATTCACACAGGCTTGTCAGTTTGAATCAGGACATGTCTTTTCATTCCTCCTTTAGATCACTACTGTATCAGGTTCTACCACACATCTAATGCAGATGGCCTCCTCAATAAAGTATGCCACAGTAGTGTTTGCCAGTGCATGGAAGGTAAGTTGAGGTGGAGCTTTTATTTATCCACAGTCAGATTCGGAGGGAATTAAGGCAAAGAGATTCTTGTAGTGTACTGCATTGCGGAATCTCTGATCCCTAGTTCTGCTGAGCTTAATCAAGGAGATATCTGTAACTTTTGGTAACCTTTCAACATCTGAACATTGCCTAACTTGAACAGAGCATCAAATGTTCACCTGGATATAAGTACAATTCTGAGAACCTAGCTGCGCTGTTTTATTCTTTTAATTATATTGGAAAGCACTCATTGCTGGGAGTTGGGCAGCATATAAATATGGTTGGTCACAAAGTCAGCCAGACATTTAGACTGGATTTGGCATATTATTATTATTATTATTATTATTATTATTATTATTATTATTACTACTACTACTACTACTACTACTACTACTACTACTACTATTTAACTATTCCAATCCAGTTGTTGTCGTGTATAATTCCTTCTCTTACCATAGTGGGAAAGTTAAATAAGATAGTACCGGTATGCATTACAATTGTGTAGAACCACTTATTAGTTATTTTTAAAACAAATTACTTGTCCTTAGTTAGGCACAAACATGGGCTGAGACAAACCTGTTAATACGAAGAGAAGACTGCAGTAATGGGATACTGTTAAGATTGTTCCTGTGTTTAGAAAACGTAGAAATAAGTGAATGGGGAAAGAAAGAAAACCACTGAATTCAGTATCAGTATTCTTTTGAATCCAAATTGGATCTCCCATTCTGATTCATATACTAGCAACCGGAAGGATCTCAGAGACTTTGTGCCTGTGTAATCAGCATGGCATGTATTAGATCAGCCATCTGGCTTTCATAGGAACCAGAGTGATCTGATCCAAACAAATATGTAGTGAGCACATTTGAGGGCAGAAAACAGCAAAGGCCAGAGTCAACCATGCTCTAACACTGAACCATCAGATTTTGCCTTGTCAACACTTGCCTTGGCTTTGGTGGGATGGATATTCTGTTATATTTTGTATTATCAGAAGGCAAAATTTAGCACTTGAAGGGAATTGGGATCCATATCTTAACTATCCCAATTACCAGACCAGCAAATTCAGTCAATAGTACTCCCAGAAACAATGAGGGAATTCTACAAAGAGATTCTATGCCCTCATTCTATCTTCTTCTATGTTCCAAAGAAAACTGTGATTTGCAGAATGTGGAGAAGAGATCTATTAGCATACAGGAACGAATCGTTAGAGCCTGTAGCCTTGAAGTGGCATATGGTAAGTATAGTAGACTGCTGAATCATGTAAGTTAGGAAAGCTGTTTGTTTAGCCAGTCCAACTGAAGCATTTGCATTGTGAACAGTTGACAATATTTACGATATTGTCTCTTACGATTGCCTCTTAAAGTCACATGGTAAACTATTATTACCTAAACTCATCATTGGAAACTTGTTTCCATGATTATTATATTGTAGATGCTGGGATATGTGGCACTTAAATGAATCACATCAACCTAGCCATTCAGAAATTAAATTTGCAACAATATTTAAATTCTCCATAAAGAACACTTAAGTGCCAACATAAGGTGAGATATTCAGCCTGTCTAACAGTGGGGAATCCCAGCGGCACTTCAGAATTGTGTTATTCATGTTGCTTAAAAATAAGCCCCACTGTGTTTAATGAGTATATATGGTAGTAGTTAGGCTTCTGAGGAAAATGGATGCTGCTATATTCTACCATCACTACCCACACCAAACAAGATCCAGAACTCCCTGTCTATTCTGAGTTCAGAAAAGGTTTTGGATGTTATGTTATTCTGGATGTTATATTATCACTGGCAAGTATGTAAACGAATCCCTGCAGTTTTCTTGGCAAGATTTCGGAAGTGGTTTGCCCTTGCCTGCTTCTTCCCAGGGCTGAAAGAGGGTGATTGCCCCAAGGTCCCTAGTTGGATTTGTGCCTAAGGCAGAACTAGAACTCAGGGTCTCCTGGTTTCTAGCCTGATGCATTAACCACTACACCAAACTGGCTCTCTATTACTGTTTATTAGTTGATGCTTATTTTTATATTTTACTGATTTCATTGTATTTTAACTGTATTATGGACAGCTGTAAGCTGTTTGGATTCAGCCACATACAAATTGAATAAATAAATAGTTTGGCCATAGAAAACAGTGGGATTCAGTCTCTGAACAAGCCTTTTTAGCTACAAAAAATGTATTTCCAATACACAGAACCCAAGAATTAGAGTTTTCCATATAGACTCCCCACTTTAGGCAGCTGCAAGGATGGTCCATGGGCAGCAGGAGAGGACAGGTATCTGTCTTTAGCACAGGCAGCTGTCTATTATTGCTGGCTGGTGCTTTCCTTTTGAAAGTGCACTAGATGGTATTTAAAAATAAGGACCAATGTTCGCTCTCCTCAGAGAACCCTAGTCTTGGGTGCGCTGCTAGCTGATTTATATTGGGAAAGAGGTTCTGCCAGCTGTATGTTGCTGGTTCTATCCCAAGAGGGGGTGTTACAGGTTTTCCACTGCTTCTGCCAACAAGGCGTTTAGTCTGGCTGAACTTTCTGCTAAATTTATTACTTTGAGTGAGGTGGAGCAGTGCCTTTTTGCTGATGCCACAGACGACTTCTCAATGCTGCCAGCCTCATCCACTCCCTGCAAGTGCTGCCATTCTCTTGCAGCCCTAGTCCCAGATACAGCCACTTGATTATTATTTGCTCTCTCCCACTTCATCTGTGTCCGTCCTTTTCAGTCACAGGCATGGAAGGTGCAAGTAACAGGAGACAGAAGGCAGCTGCCTGATGCACCAAGCAAGGGCATTGGGAGAGCTCTCTCCTGCTTCATCCTCCATCCCTTCTCCATGCCCATGCCCAGCCAGGTGAGATGTTTAGTGTTACTGCAAAGCTTCCTTGCCCTGTTAGTCAGACAATGTGCCTCAACATGTCCCAACTCATGTTAAGAGGACCATGCACATTAAACCACCCATATGAAGTCCAGCTTCTCAACAGGAGTCTTTGCAAAAAAGAGAAAACTAGCCCAGAGGAGATAGAACCTTCAGGATTCTGTCCCAGCTTTTCCATCTCTAAGCTATATAATATCCTTCTGAAGTCAATGACTTCAGCTTTTATTTCCTCAAAATTTGTTCTTTCTATTCCAGTGTACTTTTCTTCCAGATCTTCTGTTGCTCTTTGCCTGGAAGTCTACATACTCCAGCAGCTGCTATTCTTTATCTCCCTAACTCTCAATTGATGGAGGCATCAATTGACTCAGCTATTTTTAATTGCCTTCAGTACAGCCATTATACAGGTCCTAAGTCCATTAATAGACCAGTGTCCATAGAACACTGGTTTTCTGGAACATTGAAAGTGGCAGATTTGCTCATCAATTGTATCTCAGAAAGTACAAGACATTTCAGTCGAGAGAAATTGTAGCCCACCTAGAGGTTGTATTCAGTCCTTGGATCAATTTTCTTTCCGTTGATTGACACATTTGAACACAATACTATATTCTTATTGTCAGCTGAAGTTGTCATAAATTTTATGTAAACCAAACAAAACTGAGTGTAAGAGGAACTTATTCCTACAAAAGTGGGGAGCAGATTGTTCTGAAAGTCTTACTACTTGCTGAGCATCTGAGCTTTTACAGGGATAAACTTCAGTCCTCTTTGCTAATAACTTTTCTATGTCTCTTAAGTGTACAAAACCAGGCTGATTAAAACAGAAGAAATACAACATTATTTCTACTACACCATGGAAATTCTGAATATACTTAAACAAGGTAAAATTCACTTCCTGAAGAAAGAGAGAGAATGAGAATATAAAAGGAAAAGGTCTTTTTAAGGGGTGATTTAAATTCTTATTGGGGCAGGCAAACTTTTTTTTGAAAGACATCTTATCTATCCTATATACAGCAAGTGCTGACAGCACTAGGCAGCCTGTGACTTTTTATAATACGCAGGTTGGTAGTAGACAAACTGATACTGAAACATTTCATTGAACCTAGAAGGTTTGAGAAAAACTTTTCGAAGTTCATAACAGCATGGAAAGAGGAAAGGGAGAAGTCTCAAGCTGATGTCTGACAGTAGTGTTGAACATCAGAGATGACCTACAGTATATGGGAGGGAGGTTAGAGAAAAGATAGATTGCTAAACTGGTGATACCTGTCATCCTGGCCCTGGTTTTTAATGAAATTATGAAGGGAATATCACGGAAATGAAACTCAACCAGAAAAGGGGAACAGAATTTCTTCTTTCTAAAGAAAAGGTAATTGAGACATGTTTGCAGAGTACAACAGATAATGTACAAATGAGATTCAAACAAAATTATAGAACCATTGAGATCTTGGTTGCCTGCATCTTTAGAAATCTGATGTGGGGGAAATAGACTTTGAACTATCTATGGAGCATTTCAGTTGTTTTTCCCTTTGATGCATGTCCACATGCTAATAAATTCTTCATTATAAAGTGGCCACTTTTTAAAAACTGATGTGGAGAACCTAATGCTACTGGCTGTAGATAAACTACAACTCCTAACACCCCCAACCATTGTAGTAGGTATGTATGTATGAGTACGTGTGTGTGTGTGTGTATAGATAGCCCTTCTGCTAACTATTGGGCCTAGAGGTCAGTTGGGTTATACATGTAAAAAGCCAATGCATGGAAAGCTAAATTCCATCAGAGACGTTGTGGATGGTTTATTCATTCATTTATAGTTTTTGTAGCCTGCTCCAATCTGGGTGGCATTCAACAGAGTAATAACAATATAATTTATATTGGCCCCCATAGAGGCCTGCTGTCTTCAGTCCCAGATTCTTCATCTTCTTGGACCCTCCTTTTCCTCTTTTTTAGTAATGTTTTTAAATTTTGATGTTTTATGTATTTATATGTGTTTATGGTTTTAATGTTTTGTGTGAGTCACCCAGAGTCCCCCATTGGGGGTAGATGGGCGGGGGAGAAATTTAATAAATAAATAAATAAAAATACATTTAAAACAAACAATGGCATATCAAGTGGCAGTCTATTCAGACTGAAACAATAGCAGAACAGAATTGCTTTGACTGTCTTCCAAAATGCCATCTCAGATCTCCAGGGGTAAAGAGTTCCACAGCATGAAGGGCAGAACCAGAAGCTCCTGCCTTCTTGTCCACGTCCCCCTAACATTCCATAGGGAGGAACCCCTTCAGCAGGAAGATTTCTTAATCTTCACTGTCGGTTGGTCAATCAAACTTTATTGCATCTGACTAAAGACCCAGCAAGAATGCACCCCAAAAAAGTATTAACACTATAATAGTACTACATTATATATTATTATAACATTTGTTGTTATATTTATAACAATAAATGAAGATGCTAAAAATCAAACTTGGCATAATGGTTTAGGGCAGGTATGGGGAATCAAAATGGACTAGTTAAACCAAAGGCAGGCTTTACTCAGACAATAAAATGAAAGAACCTGCTGTCTTCCAGACACCAATATACAGTTTCTTAATATATTATTAGCTGATTGATCCTTAGTTTTCCAGTTCATGAACAGATTAAAAGTAAATAAATGTGTACATTTCTAACACTTTCATAGATGTTTTGTGCTACTATGTAGTACAGACAGTCTTCTACTTACAAACTTTCGAGTTATGAACTTTGGCCAATACAAACAAACTTCCAACAGCTCCGACAATGAAGGTTCCCAAAGGAAGGTCCTGGAAGTCTATGGTGCAGATGCCTACATACACCCAGAAGTGTACAGTGTAGTGTATATTACACCTGGAAGTTTACGGCACGCATGTGTATGTATGCAGCGCTGTAAACTTCCGGGCATACATATGCGGTGTGCCATGGCTGAACGTATGAACAAAATGGACTTATGAACAGCCTCTTGGAACTTAACACATTCATAAGTAGACGACTGTCTGTACTATAAGTAAACTTCATATTTGGAGCAAATAGACTTCAAAGGAATGAAAGTCCTACCACTATTGATAAATACTGCTTTCCTCAAGAATCTTTTCAACACATCTGCCAGTTAATTCTGCACTGCTTAGTTTCTGGGTGGTTCCAAGTCTCCATAGGATAGATTGGGTCTCCTCATCTGTGTATGGAGGAACTTGAACTTGGGTGGGAGAACCAATTTCAAAGGCCCTCCGAGACTCCCTAGGAAGTTTTACAACTCGTCTCTTCAATATCTGATATGGGAGAAAAGAAGGAAATGAGGATGGACTTCTGAGTACTTGATGGCCATGCAAGAAAGGTCATTAGCCTCAGATGTACTTTGGACTAATTTCTAAACTATGTCTTGGAACTTGAGCAGATTAATTACTTCTTATTTGTTTTGAGTCACAAGGAATTCTTCAATACATACATAGCAAAAGCAAAAGTAGCAAATATAAAAGAGTGGAAATGCCATTCCTTCTTCCTTTCTATTTTGCCAGTGCAAGCCTGGCAAGGCTTCAGGTTCTTTGGGCTGGAAGTTATCTACTGTAGGATTGCTCTGAAAAAATGTTGAAACAAAGTACTGGTTTTTTTAAACAATCCCTTAAGGCTATCTGCTTTCTCCAGGGTCTGACGAACAGGCAGTACACCAGACCCGTATTTTTATTGCTCACCCAAAATGCAATAAGACTTTGGAGCTGGAGAAGAACACAGATTATCTGATTTGGAGTCTCAAAACTGATGTATGGTTCACAAGGCAGTATGTATTTCATTTTATTTCCCATTATCCTATTAGAAGACACCTACCATGACCCTACATATAACTCAGAAAGTTCTTAAATTCTCCTTATTTCCTTCCATTAACTTTCTTTGCTTATTTATTTATTTTATTTGCTAGGGAACGCGGGTGGCTGGCAGGGGCTACAGGCGGGTGCTAGGGAGTGTGAGCAGGCCAGCAAGGGCCACAGGCAGGTGCTAGGGAGTGTGGGTGGGTCGGCAAGGGCTGTGGGTGGGCCATCAGGGGCTGCAGGCAAGCTCTAGGGAGCACAGGTGGGCTGGCAAGGGCCACAGGCACAAGCTACAAAGTGCGGGTGGGCAGGGAGTGCTGCAGGTGGGCTCATGCTATGGAGTGCAGGTATGTGGAGAAGGGGCTATGGGATCTCATATTCTGTAGTGGGGCTTCTTGGGAGAAGAAGCACCAGGAATGACTTATGGGAACGACTTGCGACCTTCCCTGCCGGCTTTCCCATTAACTTTGCTTATAGGAAACTGGCAGGGAAGGTCACAAATGACGATCACATGACACTGGGGATGCTGCAATGGCTGCAACTTCGCAGACCGGTCATGAGTCCCCCTCATTCAGTACTGTTGTAATTTTGAATGGTTGCCGAATGAGTGGTCATAACTCAAGGACTACTTGTAGAACCAAAACTATATAAAGCTTTGTTTCTTGCTCTACCCTCATTTTTCTCTCTCTCTTAAATATCTCTTTTCATTCTACTTTATTTTGGATGGCCTGAATCTATCACCAAGTTGACAGCACAACTTGACCATTGCTTGGACAAGTAGTTGGCCAACCTTGAGATATTATGGCTAAGATTAGAAAGTATTTAATCTCCTTTAATTGAATGGTCATCATATAATGAGAGATATTACTGACAATGTGCTGGGGATATCAGTCAATTTTCCCTCAGCATCCAGATTAATCAGGTGGTTTGTCCCATCTAAAAGCCCAAACTTTCTTTTATTTTGCCAGATACTATTACTTAATCGGTCAACATACCTGGATTGAGAAATGGCCCAATCAGGAAGAATGCCAGGAAAAAAAGTATCAACAGTTATGCGAGGACCTTGAAGAATTTGACCATACACTGATCATCTCTGGCTGTGAAAGCATTTAATTTCAGAAGTCTTATGGCAGTGACTTATATGAGAACTTTCTATAGCTGTTGCTGCCCTCTTTTCCCATCATTTGTTCATAATTTCTGTGACAAACACTTTATTACTTTCCAAGGTTTCTTTTTTTCTGGATTGTTAATTAACAGCCCCCCCCCCCCCCCCCCCAGGATGTTCCCTACTAAAGTTCTGTGGGGGGAATCATGTTTAAGAGAATAAAGGCAGAGTAGCATTTGCTTCAGAGGTGAACATATCTGCTTAACGTTATTTACAACTTTTTTAGAAGAAATGCCAAGACAATTCCATATCCTTTCTACCAGTTCAAAGTAAGTGAGTGACCCTGTTTCAAGGCATATTGCTCTAAAAACACAAGCAGCCTCGAGTTTTGCACATGAAAAGATGCAAAAATATTTCCATTTCATCCCTGCTCAGTTCATCTGGGGTGGGAAGACCTGCAACTACCTGCAAACAATCAAATAATCCAGATCAATTCTGGCTGCCATTAAAATGGAATTTGTTCAGCCTGTCTGCATTGTTTTGGACTTATCTCCCCACTACAGCCACAAGCAACCCATGGATAGAAATATTGGGAAAAACACGAGGTTGTAAAACTGCCAATAGGGTGTTAATACACTTTCAAAGCATGTAAATGCAGTGTAGCAATTGCTGGTGAGGCACATAGGATTTTGCTTTTAACAAACACCAATACTACTCAGCAACTCCACTTCCAGAAAATAATATGGGTGGAAACACGTATTATACAAAGCCATTTTCATCTCTTCTGACAACTTTTCATCCTTTGCAAAAAAACGCAGATTCCAAATTTATTCATTTATGGCCCAAGAACAAACCAACAAACATTAAAATATGTACAACAGTTAAAATATTCCAAAGCAGTCAAAACTGTGAGGAAGGCACCAGCCAATTCCTACAGGCTAAAACTACCAAGAAAATGTTTGCCACCAACCTTGATACTTTTAAAAACTGATCACTTAAACAGAAAGCAGTGAACTCCTCACCATAATGGAAATTAAATTTGGTATTAACTGGTGTTAGAAGTTTTAATTGCCATTGTGTATAGAATAGACATTTTAAAAGAACATGGGATACGGATTTAACCTCCATATTTGAACGTATACAAATATGACTTTTGTATGGGAGGCTGAAATATCCTCTAGGTAGGGCATCAGTTCAGGCCAGAAACAAAAGCCTCCTATATAGAGCATGTGTGATCTTTGAAAAATAGCTAGGGACAGTTCTGGAGGATGGGGCAATTCTACTAATAGAGCTGGGAGATTCTGGCTCTATCTTGACTGAATATATAAGTCTCAGATTCTCTGAGTTCTGCTAAAGTTTTATTGAGGCCTAAAGTAAATAAAGCTGATAGATTTTGATTAATTTGTCTTCACAGGGTGGATACAATATATCATTCAGGGTAAGATGAACCAAGGAGGTTGTACTTTGCCCAAAACCTTAAGTGGCACAGTCTTGGTCCCAAAAGAGGTATAGCCTAATTCTGATTGCATTACAGCATTAGAGGTTGAGTAAGGGGTGCATGTTCTTGTTTTTTAGAAGCTTAGTTGGTATAAAGTCAAAGACTGAGCTCTTATGAAAGCACACACCTGGGTATCACAGAACTATATACCCAAAACTTTAGCCTTGAATAGCTTCATGGCAGCTGGGACAAAATTATTTCCATGATGGTTTGTAAATTCTGAAATTCCTAGAGATGTTCTTTGAGCCATTACTGCCAGTACCCTAACTCGATTGCCCCAGCAGATAGAAGATTGGAAATAGATGCCTAAGTCTTTGAAACATTTCACCTGCTCAACAGTCCTTCCATTTATTGATCATCTAGCCAAGGGGTTGAAATCTTTTCTTGAGGAGTTTTGGTTTTGAATGATTTATCTCAAGGCGTTCTATATCACAAGAGGCAATAATGTTCTAAGATACCTATGTAGCCCAATTTTTGATACAGAGAAAATGGCTGCATCATCTGCATATGGGGCAATTGGCAAGAGAGGGAGGATGAAGCTCTGGGTTGACAAAAACCTCAACAATGTCATTAATATAAAGGTTGAACAGCAAGGGTCACGTACTTATCCTTCCTTGACCCCTTTACAGGTAGAAATAGGCTCCGTTAGATCCCCATTGCTATTACCCTCAACCTGTATGATAGTCCTTGGGTGTAACTGTATAATCAATTTAAGGAAATGGTGTTGCTAATGGTTAAGGTTGCTAATTTTCTCCAGAGTTTCTCTCAAGATAGAGAATCAAATGCTGCCTTTAGGTCTATGAAAATGTCATAGAGGGCTCCATTTGGAAGATTATAATGTTCCTCTACTAAATGGTGCAGAATATTCTGTTTCATTGTTGAATATTCATTTTTTAAATAATTTTTATTGAAGGTTATATACAGCATATAAAACTAATACAAAAATCAAATATATTTATTTGTATTCAATATTAAAAAAAAAAAAAAATCCCTCTCACCCCTATGGGTGGTACGTGTCTTCCTCAATCTCGGGTCCTCTACCAGAGGCCTGGGAGTTTGAGGGTTCTGCGCAGTATCTGAGCAGTTCCTAGCACTGCACTCTTCTGCACAGAGAGCTCTGATGTTGTTCCTGGGATCTGTTGGAGCCACTCTCCCAGCTTAGGAGTCACGGCCCCGAGTGCTCCTACCACCACTGGGACCACTTTGGCCTTGACTTTCCACATCCTCTCGATTTCCTCCTTCAGGCCCTGGTACTTCTCCAGCTTCTCATGCTCCTTCTTCCTGATGTTGCTGTCACTTGGCACTGCTACATCTATCACTACCACTGTCTTCTGGTCTTTGTCTACTACCACGATGTCTGGTTGATTGGCCAGTACCTGCCTGTCCATCTGGATCTGGATATATATTTATCCTTAGCCTGGAGATAGGGATATATTTTATATCTTTTTTTAATTTTTAATTTTCAAATGATCTTCCAATTCCATTTGTAAATCCAATATTTCCATCTTTTTCTTATAGATTATAATTTTTAAGTCCACTTTAAAATCCATTTCAGTTATTTTCCAAGAAACTTTATTCTCTTCAGTAGCAACTTTTGGTTCCAATATAGGGTTAAATATTCCTAGGATTTCTTGAACCAATTTATAAAATGTTTCCTTTAAGGTGGCCATCTGATGCTCTCTGGTGATTAACCTTCAAGGCTTTGTTATCAGGTCAAAATGTAAACATAAAATTCTTTCCCACACTAGAGGTTCTTTTAATTAACTTCCAAGTCTTTCTTTAGATGTAAGATGATATAAATTTCATCTAAATCCTTAGCATTTAAAAATGTCCCAAAAAACAACACTATAATTCCCCTTTTCTTATATATTACAAAAAATAAAGACCTTACAAAGCTGGAAACACATAATTATCTTTCTTTTTAAACCAACTGAAGAGAATTCATCCAGCAAATCTCCAACTTGCAGCTTTGAAGGTTTTTCAATCTTAATAGAACAGTAAGAAAAAAAATAATAAACACCAAGGTGATTAAAAAGATGAGGTTTGGACAAACTTTAAGTCCTTAAAAAGACCACATTAATGGTTCAGAGCATGATGAAACCCACGGCTCCCAGCTGATCACAAGCAGCTGCAAAAGCGGCAATTTCTGCTACCGACTCACAAAAAAAAACTAGCTGTCCAGAATGCACGAGGGTAATCTCAAAACGTTTCTTTCATCCAAAGAGAATTACAGGCAGTCTGGATCCCGCATCTAGCTGCCTTTTGGCCACAATGTCCCCGCAAAGCACGGAAGTCAGTTCTCCAGCCTCACTAGAAGTTAAATCCTCATTGTTGAATATTCAGATCTGAAACTAACCTGCTCAGCCACTTAGATATTCTCAGAATGCAGCTAATCTAAATGTTTATGACATAAAACATGCCATAAAGTTTATAACTATTGAAATAAGACTAATGGGGTGATAATTGGCAGAGTCACACCTATCTCCTTTTTTATATCTTGGAAGTATAATGGTATTAAGCCATTATTATGGCTCTACTTATACATATAGACTTTTTTATGGCAGTGAAAAGACGGGCTAATACTGATCCCCACCAGGTTGGATTTAACTTTAAAAATTCAGGTGGAATTAAATCTTTGCCAGGAACTTTATCATGTTTTTGTTCAACAATTCACTTGGACAATTTCAGAAGAAGTGGCAGTCACTCTGGAAGGAGATCATCTAATAGCTGAATATAAGTGGTACTGTCTTGAGAAGGTATAAATAGACCTTGGAAATGCCTGGCCCAAGTATCAAGAGAAATTAAATTATTATCAGAATTTGCATTAGCTATAGATTTAGAAAAAAGGGTGCCAAAATGTATAATGTGATATTTTAGGGCATGCACCCTGGTTGAGATAAATATCATCCTGATGAGGAAGAGATACAGAAGGCAACACTAAGGCACTAATAGATTGGATCATAGAGACAGCATTTGGGGACTAAAATATCACATATAAATGAAGAGTAAAACGTGGTGTTAGAACAGACATGTAAATTACCCAAATGATTTTTTCCAGGAGAAAATAAACTGTCAGCTCAGCCATAAAACACTTTAGGACACAAAGGAATGCTAACTCAGATAGAAGCACTGGGAAACAAGGGCGTTTGATAACATCTAAGGAAAAGCAATATCTCAACAGATACATTCTCAGACCCCTTTGTTCTTCTCAAAAGGCCATTGTATTTACCCCATTAGCTTATCATCCTAACATTATTAATGCACACCTGCCATAAACCAGTCAATATTTTTGCTATACTGATTAAATGTGCATTGTAGTTTGCATAAATCTACTGTATATAAAGGGTTTGTATCCCTGCCTACTTGAGGTTTATCTATCACCTCCAGTACCAAATAAACCAATCTGTGTTTCATTGGAATTGCATGCTAGTGTCCACTCCAAAATGAACTCCTAACATTCTCCTAGACTACTACCTTTCTATCAGCTTTCCATGTCTTAAAATTTCTCTATTTTCTCATCTCTAATAAACATTCTACTAGCTATCCTTTTTTTGCAAAGTTTGACATTTCGAACAGGAGAGAATCATGCACAGAACTTTTTTCCTACTTTGCAAAGGAGAACATGAGAAGGACCTGTCTGGCTAGGCAGAAAGAGAGAAATCCAAGCATGGTGTATGGACAAGTCAATGGTCACCTTTCTTTCTGTCTGTCTGTCTCTCATGTCCAGAATGTTGCACAGGCAGAGTTCTATCCCCCCACCATTCCCTGCCCCTCCATCCTTGAGAGAGCAGAGGACAACTTTAAATTATTTTAAAATTAATGTATGAAAGTAATCATTTGTGATGGAAAAATAATAAAGCTGGAAACTCTCTCCCCTCCCCCTTGCCTCTCCTGCAGCAAACTCTTTACTCCTCCCCTTGCCTCTCTTTCTGCCCCCCCCTCCTGCAATCTCTTTTCTCCACTTCCTTCTGCCATTCTTTGCTCATGCAAAACAGGATCAGCTCCAAGCTATTGCATGACCCAAGAGTGACCATGTTCCACTGCCAAAAATAGCCCTCTTAACATTATCATACTGAAACAATGGGAGGGCCATAACCTGTCTGCTTAAGGATTTGCCGTGGTTCTTATCTCACAATAGAAAAACCATTTATCTCCCATTTAACACCTATCCAAATGTGTCCTCAAATCAGATCCCTCAGATTTCCTGCCTCTCAACCTCAAAAGTGTATAAATTCTATGCTTTTCTCTTGTTCAGGGTCCCTCTTTATTGGAAAGCAGGCACCCAATGATCATTGCAATAAACCTGGTTCTTCTCCTCAGCATTGTGCTCCTGTCTTTGGCAAAAATTCCACAACACATTAATAGAGATTGGATATGGAAGTTCATTCAATTTTGAAACAGGATCTGATGAGAACTGGGAAATTAATTAGGGAACATCCTTCATCATTCACCCTTGGCTTGTTTTTTGATTGGCACTCTGTCAAGGTACATTTAGGTGTAAGAGTTACCATTCTTAAGTTTTGTCATGAGCATTTTCAGACATAACATAGCAAGCATGCTTTCAATCACACTTGTCCTTAGTAACTGGAAATCATTTGTAATTTGAAAAGGAACTACTGATCCGGGATGATACAGAGGAAGCTAGAGTCAAAATTAAACAATTTAGTTTATTTGGTGTGATTTGAAGGATAAATTAATTGGCTAGCTTTACATTCTACAAAATTTAAATGAGAACTATCTCAGTAACTAATGAACCATTTAGTTAACTGTTTCTAAATGTAAATAATATATCTACTGTCTGTCTACATATTTCGTTCTAGGACCTGACTCTGAATCTTTTAAGAGCATAGCAATGACACTAGTATAAGGCATAGTAGTATTCCCCCTTCCCCTTCCAAGTCTTTGCAAGAATTAATCAGACAGTGTTCTATAGTACATAACAATAAACAGTATTTATTGCAGATGCTTGGCAGCTATTTAGTTATGAAATAATCATTAAGAATCTCACTTTCAACAAAATTTTGAATTTTAGTAAATTAAAGAATTTTAGTAAATTACAGAAAAATCAAGGTATATGGGTTGATTATTTCATGATACAGAGCTGTTTCTTTTCATTTTAGTACTGCTTTGACAAGAGAATATAGGAATTTCATACTTCTAATATAAACGCTATTTACAAAAACAAATATACTTCAAAATGAAGCCTGGACACTATCACATAACACAATTCTTCCTGGAGAGCGACATACCTTTTGAAACATATCATATACTGGTGAATGCATCAATATCATTCAGAAACTATCATGTTGCTGCATATTGAATAATGCATGACAGTTTACTAGAAATATATAAATATTTCATAGCATACACCTTGTATATTTATACTAATTATTTTTTGTGAAATTAACAAATATTATCAGGAGAAAAGTGCTTAATCACATGGGACTATTGCTTTTTAAAAATCTGGATCTCTTAAAAGCCCTACTTTTAAGATGGGAGACTAGTATTACATGTTTTAAATAAGATCCCTCTCCTACTTGTCCCAAACACTACAACTTGTGAAAATGCTGCTTTGCACTTCATAATTCTTCTCTAGAAAGTATTAAATAGCACTGCAATTAATATAGCTTTAACCCCAAGTGCTATAAGTGGGTGGTGATAGCAACAGAAATATTAAACCCAAAGTACCCTAAAGGAATTTCCATGTGATTAGGAAGGATAACTACTTGAAAATATTTCAGCATTTTGTCCTTAGTTGCGTAGATGACTGAAATTTCAAGTGAAACACCTCTTTTTCATAAACATTTCATGCTTCTTTTCTACCTTCTTCCATATTCATTTAAACTAAATATTCAACATATGGCATATCTGCAGTTTCATATCAGAGTAATATCCAGGAAGAAACAAAATATGACAACAAAATAAAAGTCTATGTCAATGGAAATGTGGTTAGTATATCTAATAATCATCCACCTAGGTATCCATCCAAGGGTCTCAGGCAAGTAGCTCAAATTCCTCAAAGAACTTTTCCTCTCCAGCTAATTGCAAAATTTTACAAAATTGCCACATCTACAAAACAGAAGGAAAGGAATCCCTTAAATTTGTAATATGATACATGTTTAGGGCATAACTATATTCTCAATTTTATGTTCATTCTTCAGAGTACAATTAAAATAATCTGTTAATACTATTTAAGCTATGAATAATCTATTAATACTATTTAGGCTAGGGTTGTGGAAATCACCTAAAAAGATCACTTCAAGAAGCATAATGGGGTGAGCAAAGCACTCCTTTCTGCAGCATTAAAGCAGCAGCGTCCTTCAGAAGGTTCTGCCCAAGTACTTCAAGGGTGCTTTCTGGTTCACTTATTTGTTTGATTTATATCTCAAATAGCATTCCCTTCTCCCATTTTTCCATGCAACAGCCCTGTGAGGTAGGTTGGGATGAGAGACAGTGACTGACACAGAGTCACCCAGTAAGCTTCCATGGTCAAAAGTGGACTTGAACCTGAGTGTCTCCAGTACCACTTCAGCCCTTTAATTACTACAGCCACTGGCTTTCTCATGTTCTCTGCACATGTGAGTTCGTGCACAGACAACATTTGTAGTGGGACCACCAGTGAAGAAAGCAGTTGTCTATGAATGTATAACATGGTGTTTCTATAAAGCAGAGAATTTAATACAAAGCTATTGTTCTAACTTTCATCTTGAAAATATTGGGAGGAGTCTCTAGACTGAGAGTTACAGAGGGGTCTGTGAGGAATGACCTTGACAGTGAGCTGAGACATAGGGATATACTTCATCAGAGTTTGGAATTCATTTTACTTTCACACTACTGATCAGCCACATTTTGGAACTTCATGCTTGTTCCTCAAACTGGAGATTCTGAGTCTAGGGATTCATTCATTCATTCATTCATTCATTCATTCATTCATTCATTCTTAAAGAAGGTTGACAATATCAGAAAGTATGATTCCTGAGAGTTCTGGTGACTGAGCACCCATCCAAATAGATAGGGCTAACCTTGAGAAACTGACCTCCCTTCCTTTGCAGTACACAAACCTGGGATCCAAGTAATATATTTCCACCTGTAATTAAAATCCTCAAGGATGTAATGTAAATGAATGTAAATTCTCAACTCATAAGCAGGGTCTGCTATCAGTCATGGGGTGAATGAAGAAAAACAAAGTGATGCATGATCCAAATGAGACAGCTATTCTGGATTCATCAAAAGGTGGCTAAGGAACTGCTACATATTTTGGGCACTATTGTGGATAAAAAATATATGTGGCTTTCTTCAGCTATGTAATGTCACTTTGTCTAGCTAAGCCCTAAGTAACACTTAAGCAACTTTATCTTCACTAAAGCTTTCAATAGATTTTTTTTTTTAAAAGGTTGATTTCTGGACAAGCACATACCATTCTCTCTCAGCCCAGATAAAAGATGAAAGACAAGAAGCAACTTTATCCAGGGAAAAAAACAGAAAGGAAAATATGCAGCTGGGTATAACATTCTGTATTCATATGTTAAAGTTACCTCCAGCTCTTAATACATTGTATTGCTGTGGAAATCAACTTTTATCCCATCTCTCACTTCATTTTCCTTTAAAAATATTAGCAACATTGGACTGCAGGGGGCTCATACATCTTTCTTCTTATTTATCCTCATGTGAAAACAATACTGGATTACTCTGGAGAGTTAGCATAACACGCACACACACACACTATAATCTAAAATGGATTTATCTTTAGACAAATCTACTATATAATTTATCTGTATTCTTTGGCAGGATAACTTTTTGAATATTGAAAATTGCTAATTTTTAAAATAAATGCTCATATTAGAAATATTTCAAACTCCTGTTTCTGTTCTTAATCTTTGGGGGGATTGATTTTTCTTTTGGTACGCAAATACAATTCAATTGTGCCAAAAGCCTGGATTTTTTAAAAAATGAGTCACCAATCCCTTCCCAATGGAAAAGATTTTAAAAAGGGAACTGATAATTTCATTCTCCAGTTGCTAAAACTGTTCATTAATTAGTTGGGACACTGAAAAGTAGGGACAGACCTTTATGACAAAGATATTTATTTTAGTGAATAGTGACCACATGGTTTGCTTTTTATATCACCTGGAAGGGCTAGAGATGGGGTGTTGTTGCTCATTTGTTGGTTTTTAATGAAAACTGGTAAGCTGGGCATTAGAACTCACCTACAGGCACAGCTGTTCTTACTTATCAAGTGGTCTGTTAATTAATCCAGATGAACTGGTCTGTTTTTCAAATAATCAAATCAGAACCTAAATCAAATGTTGTAGTACAGCCCACATTTCTTATGAGTGGCTTCACAAAACAATCTCAGGTGAGCAGTGGATGTTCAGTTCAGCACAATCATGACCTATTCTGAGCAACCAAACCTTTCCTTCTCCCCTGCCCCTTTTACCTTTTTCCAGGTTTCTGCTGGACAGCTACTACACCCAACTTTCCTCCACAGTTGGAACAATGTGAGTAAGGTTTTCCACCATGCTTTGGAATACTCCAGCAGTGAAAACATCTAATTCTGTACTTTTTGTACCTGAGGAGAAAGAAGTTTAATAAGATGACTGTGTCATTGGTCATTCCATATCTCCGTTCATTGACTGAGCTGAATTTTGTAAGCTATACCAACCTTCTTCCCATGTTGCTGTATCTTCTCATTTGCATGAAATGAAATGGAAATGTCTTGTCTTGGGGGTGCATGAAATATTTGTGGGATATAAGAAAAATATTTCCTGTGGACAATAGGGCCAGTAGTATTAGGAATTATTGGAACTGTTTTCCAACTTATTTCAAGGGCAGCATCTTAGTCATAGTTCAAATCACCTTTCTCCTTTCTATGCGTTATTGTACCTTTAGTATATAAATCAGAAGCAGTTCTCTGTTTAGCCAGTTCTGTAGTAACTCCTAGACCTTATCAAATATCATTATTGAACTATAATAGCATAGGATGCTAGATACCTAATGCCGCAAGCATTACAGAGAGGGGTCCCATCTTCAGCATCTCTCCACAGTGGTGTTTTCCTAGTCTTGCAAGAAGCACAACGCTTATTCCCTTGAAAGCAAAGAGCAATTAGGTCAAGTAATATATCTGAGTAATTAAAATTTGCTGAAAGCATGTCTTGTAATTTTCTTCTAACTTGGACAGTTTCAGGACTAGATATATGGTGTTTAGTTTTTGTTTGCTTTTGTTTTGGTTTTTTGGCTGCTCTGAATTTTTGGGAAAAATCCTGTTGACATGAAATATGTCATATGTGCTCATCATTGAAGACTTTGTAAAGAAAATTCAGAATGAGTGGCCTTTAATAGGTTAATGTATGTCATGTATACAATACTTAGTATCTATAATTTTCAAATTGTCTCCCTATCCTATTTCATTAATCCTACAAATAGTCTGGTGATAATCATAACTGGGAACCAAATCACTTATAGTAGTGAGTTTTTTGCTAGGACAATTCTTAAATGGAGAGTTCTCAACACATAGTTTAAACTACTTGGCTGCACTATAAAGTATAAGTTAAAATTGCAATTTAGCACTTAAGTGCTATCTGCCAATCCTTCTGTACAGCTGGCTTATAATCAGAAAGAAATGATGATTCAGACTATAGCACAGAATCATGATTGAGTTGGAAGGGGCCATTTAGGCCATTGAGTCAACCCCACCCCCACCTCCAGTCAGTGCAGAAATCCAAATTAAAGTATCCCAGACAGATGACTGTCTATCCTTCCTTGAACAGATCCCACCAGCTCTCTGTATAACTGGATTTACTGTTGAACTACTGTTACTGTTAGGATTTTTTCTAACATTAATTTGGGGGATGCTTACTAGTGACTTATAGCCATAGGAATCTAGTATAGACCGTGATGTCATGAAAATGATGAAGCATGAGTTGTGATATTACAACACAAACCTCATAACTTACATACTTGTGCTGCGACATCAGGAGGCAGTTATGAAACACTGCGGTCTGCATGGTGTATATTTCATCACTTGCCAGTCTTGCCTGTCCAATACACCTGTGCTCATAGTATCTTCTACAGTCATCCAACCATCACTAGTGATGGGGCCATATTACCCAAATTATGTTTGGATTATACTAGAAATTGCTACAAGTGACTCTTGGGGATCCCTGTAGAGTAACCACATCTTATTAATATTTTGAACACCAACTCCATGAAATCTTTAGAGAAGATGGCCTTATTTAAAGCCTGCCAGTTACAACCCCAGGAAGGGTTCCTCAATATTTAGAGATGTACTTTTTGCCTTGGTGTGTGATTATTTAAAATACCTTATACAATGTTTCATTTCATGTTTGATTATTTTAAAATACTTTTCCCCAATTTTTATTTAAAACCTCAAAGTGGCTAACAAAAATTTAGCCAAAAACACAGTATATATTTAAAACAAAGAAAATACAGTTCATACAGTTTAAGATATTTAAAACAAATGACTGTAAATACCAATGAATCTTATTCGTCACATGAGATGCTTCTAAGCTGCTGAGTTTTAAATAGGGATGGAATTCATTTAATTAATTATTAAAACATACTAGCTTTAAAAATAGTGTATAGTAGTTACTAGGGGAAAAATCTCTTTGACAAGTGGAAAGTGATTCCCTCCCATACTGTGTTGCCTATTAAACTATGATAATTATTAGAGGCTGTTTATTATATGTTAAAATAACTCCAGGTTGTCAACTTATTAGTATATTTGACTTCAGAACACCATGAAAATGAGTGTTCCCTTTCCAACTAATGTTGTGCCTCAAGGTTAGTACATTCTTGTGCAAACATACATTAGTATCTATCGATGATGTAACAAACTGATCTCCCAACTCTGCTCTGCCAGAACAATACTGCAGCTTGGCTTACAAAGCAAGGAATACATGATGACAAATTGTGACATCAGGATAATAGTAGCATTGGTTGGAGCCAAACCAAAGCAGTTAATTGCTTAATCAATTGTTTAATAGCTCTGGCTTTGGGTTCTAATGTTCTTACTAGATTGCAATATTCATACTAGATTATAAGACCCAATCTTTTCCTGAAAAAAAAGATAAATCGCAGCATGTTTTTGTCTTTGACACTTTAAACATTACTAGTTAGTATTACAAGTGTTTACTGACAAAAGAATTAACGTACTGTGAGTAGAGAGGAATCCTTCCTCTTCTGAACTGCCAGCTTTGCACTCTTCTCCTGCTAAAGGGACTCCGCTTCTTTTCCTAAGTTTTCCACTGAGCACAGATTAGATGTTTAGCATTTTAAGTGTGCTTTTAAATAAAACCATTTCCCAAGTCACTTGATTTCGCTTTGTACCCTGACCTCTACTGAAAGCTGAATATAACCAACAGTCTTTAATGCTTCTCTCACATTTCTTTACAGCATCTCTGATATATATGCCATGAGTCTCATCTTAGAGATTGAAGAGGAAGGGAAAGGCATAAATTAGACACCCAAGAACATTTTATGGCCAAGCAGGTTCTTGTTATTGTTTTCCCTGAGGACAGCAGGATCACATTAACTATACAATTATCCACCCTAATGGAAGAGGCCAAAGGATGCAAATGAAAGAACATAATTGATCACAAACTGTTTATAGGACAGTTTTTACTAAAAGATTGTTTACCAAATGTGAATTAACTTTGCAGCTTTGTGAGCAATACCTGGTACAATGAAGTTCAAGACAGTTTAACTAATCAATTTTCAACCAAAGCAGTAAGAAACTTACTCAAATCAGACTTGATCCAAGATGCATCTAAATACAAAAAGGATCTTATATCTGTTAAAATGTGTCTTCTAAATGTAAGCTCCCACATTTACAGATCTGTCTACGCAGAAAAAAGTTCTATGGTTCATAGCAGTTATTCCTGGATCAGTAGGAGTCAAGACTGAACAGCTCAACAAGTGTAATATAGAAATATAAACTCAGTAGTAGCCATGCTGGTCATAAAGAAAATATAGAAACCTCTAACAAATAGTTCATAGGTACTGTAGTTTATAAATACAGTTCTGCAGCTAAGCCTAAAAAACAGTTGAGGCTTAAAAGGGGCAGGTAGAGAACAGATAACAAAATAGAAAATACGATTCCTCATATCTTACCCTCCTTAGGATTATTCTACTTCATCTAAATCACAGTGTGTTACAAAATGAAAATAATAAAAAAGGTGCCCCTCCTTTTTCTTTTCTTTTCTTTTTTTTTTGCTGGTTATCACATGTTTGACATGGCAAAGGTATGGAAAGTGATCAAGGCAAGAGGAGAATAGGTCGTGTGAAGAATAAATAGTATAGTAGGGTCTCCCTTCTGTAGAATTTACTCCCAAAATAAAATGTTCAACTTTGATGACCTTTATATATTAGGAACTACAGTTCCAACCAGAATGGTTAATGGCCAGGAATTATGAGTGATCTAATCCATAATTTCTGAAAGGCATGAAGTCCTTTATCACGGAGATAAGAGTGACTAGAAGACAACACAGCCTTTGGGTGGCTGGGAAGTGACTTACAACCGCAGTTCTGAGACTGGTTTTTCCCCAGCAATACAGTATTGAACTTCTAAGAGTACTGCTTTGTATCTACCAGCCAGTACTTGCCTAGCTGGAATTCCAGGAAGAAGTTACAGATTATCACTTCCTCGACACCTTATCTCCATAGGTAACCAGACTGACTCAACAAAAACAGAAAGGAACAGAAGGAAGACTGGCCAAGAATTATAACTCTGTTGCAATCTTTATCAACATGGTGCCTTACTATGTTAGGAACTGACATTGTCTTTTGTCATCTGGAAAACAAGGCTCAATGGCTTATTCTTCCATGGAGAGCACAGCAGGCACATTTGGAATTCTGAAAACATGTTGTGGACTCTCATAAAATGGCTGCTATAAGGGGTGGTGGAGGTGAGAACAAATATCCATTCATAAAATGGCCTCCAGGGAGACATTGCCCCTCCAAAACATCTATTTACCAAAATACTTCCACCCAACCCCTCTAGCCTCCCCAGTTCTTGCACAATTTTTGATACTGCTGTTGTGGCTAACCTTGGTCCTTTTGTTAGGCAAGAAGGCACAGCCGCCTATCATTTTTATTTTCCAAGAAAACTTATGAGATCCATGTGTCATTTTTGAAAGGAAAATTGATGCTGGAGGCTTTGCACTATGCCAGTTTCCCAATTAAAAAATAAAATAAAAATAAAATAAAAGGTGGGCTTGGGAACATGGTGAGATAGCAACTGGTTCTTTAGGGTCTACAGACACTGGGGTGGGCTCCCAAACTCAACTGCTTTTAATATCTGAGTGTTCTTTCAAAGTTTGACTAACCCAAAATGATGGGAAAGCTTGATAGGTCTCTCCCTTTTAAGGCAAAACGCAGCTTCTGGGAATTGGGGCACTACACAGGGGAGAATGTTTAAATCTTTGTGGAGTCTGACATTTTTTCCAATCATTACTTGTGGGACACAGTATGCATATTACATGGTAGACAAGTTAATTAAGAAAATTATTATTAAATTATTAAATGGAAAATTATTCTTTAGTCTTATAGAGCAGCTTTTTTAGCATATCTGGGAATTTGGAGCCACAGGTTCACTGACGTGTCCTGCAGCAACTGTACCTGCTGAATTGGGGGTTAATGAGAAGGCGACAGCCCTCTGAGCTGCTTTGACACAGACACAGTTTCATGTGGAGCGTCACCCCTTGGAAATTTGGGTCCAGAGCATCATAGCTCCTCCTGGGTCTAGGCTGCTTGCGGAAGACTCTCCTCCTATTTCTCTGTGACTCAGAGAGTTGTGCCAGTCTGGGCTCTTCCACACACGCTGTCCACAGCAGGTGGCTACCATGGTCTTTAGAGTGACTAATGGGAGACCTCTCATGACCAACCTCCCCAGCTTCTGGGGGCTTGACCTGATCTAGAGGTTCCGACTCAAGGCTGGAGCAATGGAGGCTGATGAGGCTCAGAGCATCTGCAGGAGCAAAAGACACTAGAGAGGAGGGGAAACAGTTGCACTGGGGCGCACGGACACCGTGGACCGAATGCATGACCCGACCCAGCTGCCACAGAGGCTTTCCTGGGTTACTGCTGATTGGCTTTGCCTGGGACAGCAGCTGCGCGCTCTCCTGCAGGAAGCTGAGGGCTTTGCTGTCCGGCATCTGAAGGCAACAAGCCATGTCGCTGAAAGGCTCAAACCTGCAGGTGAGAGGGAGTAAGCAAAAAGCACTGAGTGAGCCAAGGTGAAGGAGGAGAGTGTCACGTGTACTTATAAAAGGGTGGGGCACTTTCACCAAACTCTCCTTCTTCCATGTGCACCAACTAAGGGCTGCCCCCACATAGAAATACTAACGTTTCCGTACCATTTTTAAAATTTACAAATGGCTCTTCTAAAAACTATTTTTAATAATGTCCCCATAAGAAGGTTATCTTGGGCTGCTTTTTAGAGGACTTCCAGCCCCAAATAGTTCTGTAATCATTCTCTATCTCTACTATGTGCTAATATAATTTCTGTATGAGAGGTTCTCCTGGCACCTATCCAAATTTAGTTAAAAATATTTTTCTAATTTATTAAAGGAACTTTAAAAAAAAAAAATCCTAACCAAGGGTTCAACACATATGAAAACATTCAGACTTTTTATACTGAAAAATTATCTGTGACTTTATCATGAACAGTTATCTATTTTATTGTTTATGCTTTAGCCAGTATACACAACTAAAGGCCCTATAAATCTGTTGTAGCATCTAAAGAAAATATTGAAACAAGTGATCAACAATTGCTGTAACACAATTTAATGCCAGTGAGCTGACTAGAAATATAGGTGCTCTAAAATTTTATGAACCATATGACTTATTTCCAAGTAAATGTACTGCTCAAATGGGTTTCAAAAGAAAAGTTCAGTAATAACTGGGATTCATATCCTCAAACATCTATAGGCATTTTAGCGACCATGGCTTGTTAATGAATACGTTTGTTTGGCAATAAATCTCACAGACTGACAGATTGATTACAGGACTGTAGTCCACAAAAGTTTGTGTCCTAAATTTTCAGGATACCACAGAACTGTTGCTTGCACAATGAATTATTACAGAGATGATCCTGTTGGAAACTTCCCTAAATAAATAAAGCTTCACTTTCTTACATAATTCATTACCCTTTTTCCAAGTATCCTTCCATAATCCATAAGGCTTTGTACATTCCCCTGTCCCCCATAACTTCAGCATGATTATTCTAACCTTAATCTAAGAGATCTACCCTTAGCAGAGGGAGTTTTTGAAATGAAGAGTTTGGAATTTGGAACCAAGTTATCAACGCGTTCTTTGACTGAAGCAAATCAGAGCCCCGATGGGTGGCGCACCTCCTGGCTCGCTTCTGCAGTGCGAGCTCATCACCTGTAGCTTTGAAAATCGACCTACGGGACCGGGGATCGCCCTGCTTCGAATATCCCATCCTTTGAACACGACTCCTTAGGTTCCCTCAGCTCCCCAGTCTAATACAGTGCAGGACTTCGTGGGAACGGCCCAAGGAGGCACTTCCCTGAAAGAGACGCTCGTCTGCTATCTCAAGGGAGGCACCAATCATTGATACATCCCCTTTCGAGGGGTGAGACTGAGGTGAGTTCCAGCCCCCCCCCCGGCTTTCCCCAACAGTCTTGCTCACTAATTCCTCCTCCTGCTCTGGAGGCTGCTCTTTCCCATATCTGGACAAGTTACTCCAGGCTGGCTAAAAAAGAGGCACCTTCCTCCTGGGCTCACCGCCCCTCAAGGAAAACCCACAAGGCGCCCGCATAAAGTTTCCCGCCCCCTCAGCTGCCCACATGTGCAAGCCCCCGCGCGGGGTTCCCGCTTGCAACTTCTTGACCAATAGTAACCAACCCTGCTCGGGCTCGCGCCGCTCACCACCCAAAGGCTAATCTGGCTAGAGCGTGCGGGGAAGATGCAGCCCCCCCCTCTACACACACTGCGGTTATTTCCGAGTAAACGGGGAAAGGCTTTCGCTCTAAAGACCCATCCTAAACCATACCTTACTCGGAAATAAATCCCAATAAGATTACATAGAATTAAAACAAATGAGCCGATAACCCAGGTCCTTTGCAGATTTACTCTGAAGCAAGTCCCACTGCGTTTAGTGAGGGTTACTCCTAAACTTATCGTCCGCGGGATTAAGCCCCCGTTTGATTCTGAGAGGTCCAAAACGCTAATTCGGATCCCCCAGCTGAGTGGGCGCAATCATCCAGAAGCTTTTCCGGATCTTCTTCGGCTGCGAACTGATCTGGAGCCTCTCCTTCCCAGGAGCAGATTATAGATGTCAGTCAGAGCAGCTAACCTGAATTCTCTACCGGCGGCTGTTTCTGACCCGATGCCCCCTGAGGCGGAGGGCGGGCTGCTGATAGGCTCGGATTCCAGGCAAGGTGGGCAGAGCAGCTCCTGCAGGACAGAAAAATCCGGGGGTTGCCCTTCCAAGAAAAGCTCCCCCTCCATGACCGGCAGTCCGGAGGGAGAAACTGACGCCGATCACCACCTTCAACAGCGCAAGATTCAACCTTACAACGAAGGTGCTAAATTGGGCACACCTGGGAGCGCAGGGCCGGCACCTATAAAAGGGGATTCGACTCTCCCCTCCTCCGTCCCAGCCCGCCAACCAGCTTTAGGCGATGTCGATCCGAAGAGGAGAAGGTCGAGATTGGAGCGGAGCAAAAATGTGCACGAGGTCAAGGATATCCCCGAAACGGAGAATGGACCAAAAGCAGGTTCCCTTACCGTACCTAAGTGAGGGCATCTTCTGTAAAGTAAGATGCTGTGTGTCTTTCCTAGAGTCTGTCATGACTTGTTTTTTTATTACAGAAGAGGAAAATGAATTTGAGAAATTAGGGTAAGAGGCTTCATTGAGTTAGTTAAGTGGAGCCTCCATGTTAAAAGGGAGATATCACTGTGTGCTTTGCTTTAGCTTTTAGCTGTGTGCTTTAGCTGAGCTTTGCTTGCTCATCTTTCAAGAGCCATCCAATTGGTTATTACTGAAAACATTGTTCAACTAAGTGGGTTTGAACCAATGTACATTCAGCCACCTAAAAATTATGAGCAAGACACTCTTTGCTTGAAATATATCTGATTAAAAATTATCAGATGTAGTATGCATTTGCTTAGTTTTTAAAATTAGGAACTGGGGTCACATTTGGAAGCAATCAACTTCCTTCTGTCTACAGCAAGTGGTAACACCTGGCTAATCTCACCTGAGAACAAAGCCCCCAACTGTTAACTCAAAAGGTTAGCACGTGGATGGAAGACCCAGGACTGTAGGCTACACTGCAAGGAGAAGAAAGGGTCTTAGAAGTTGGCCGTGGCAAACCATTTCTGACTTGTAAGAAAATTATATGGATGCATCCACTGAGTTGCAGGAATTCAATCTGACTGGAAAGTAACTTCACTTTTCTGCTGAGGTTGGATATGAAGAACTCAGGTACAGATCCACATTCACACATTCAGACCCAAATCCTTCTCAGCTGAACCTGCTTTTTAAGCTTATTGAGAGGATAATATGCCAGCTTCCAGTGGTTCTGGCTGTGCAGGCTGAGTTTCATCGGTCATATCAAAACAGCCTTGTCATCTGCTTAGGCTGCCCTTTTCTAAGCTCTTGGACTATGGGCTACCAACATCTATAATGTCCACCCAAAATATGGAGGCTACTTTAGGTCAGGGCAAGCTTTTTGTAGCTTTGGGGTGTGACAATGGCTCTAGGTACATTAATAGGGGTGATTGGTTTGTTTGCTTTACTTTGGGTTTTTAAGAAATTAAATAGGTACATTAAGCTTAATGGAGAAGCTGCTGTGTATTTTTTTTTTTTTTTTAATGTGTAATTTCAGCAGCACAGTCTGCAGGAGGGCTACAGAAAAGGTGTTGGGACAGCACGTTTCAGAATTTGGCCAATGCCCACCCCCTACTTAAGCTGCTCATTTCAGCAGGATTATTTAAGAGCAAAAACTTATAAGGGTTTGTTAGCCTAAAGGAAACTTTTCTGGTTTTGAGCTAACATAATCCCTTCCAGGTCTAAGGGTTGTGTATCAATTCTGAAAATTTCCTGAAATTGGGGACATAAATGATTTTTTAAAAAAACCTCAGATACCCTTCCCTGCTCAAAATTCTTCTCTTTTTAAAGAGGCGGTGGAAGGTTGGTATTTGTGGTCTCAGATCTTACTTGGCAATGAGTTTCTTCACAGAACTGGATTCTCATATAAGCACCAATGGAAATAGATACAACACTTGACTTCCTTTGAACCCCAAGTATTTTCTTTTGAAAAACACTATTATTAGCATTGGTTTCCTCAAACTGTATCTTTTGATCAAAATATTACTTTTAGATAAATTATAATTTCTGAGTTATTAAATCTGCTTATCATGAAGCAGTTTCCTTATTTATTGTATTTATTTGATGCCAACCGACTCTAGGTATCATGTGCATGATGTTCATAGATGACCTCTTGGGCTTATGGATACAACTTCATTTGGGACTAATCCATCTGTATTGTTCAGTATCTTAAATAGCTGGAATTATGTCCTTTTTAGTGAGAAACAAAAGGCTGTCCCACATCTACAGGTGTCAATCATATTTCTTTGTCAAAAACTGAAGTTTCTCAAACTTGGGGCTGAGTCTGCTGTTTTGGAATAGGATGAAGCAATCTGTTTCAGGTGGCATCAGGAAGAGAAGTGAGAGTGAAAGCAAGAACTGGTATCTGACTGCTGCAACATTTTAAAGCATGGTTCTGAATGAGACAATTGTTCTAACGAATAACCACAGATATATTCGTAAATTACCACAGGTATGAATACATTTCTCTCTACCACTTGCTTGAGTTCTTGTGGACACACCACATATTTACAGTGGAGCTTAAAAGTTTGTGAACCCTTTTGTATTTTCCATTATTTCTACACAAATACGACCTAAAATATGATTTCTTCACACAGGTCCTAAAGCTAAAGAGAACCCAGTTAAACAAATGAGTCAAAAACATACTTGTTCATTGATTTATTGAGGAAAATGATCCAAAGCTACATATTTGTGTGTGGATTATCAGTTCATTTGAAGTGGAAATTAGAGCCAGGCATTTCAATCAATGGGGTGATAATCAGGTGTGAGTGTGGGAAGAGAATTTATTTAAAGAAGAGAATTTTGGGTATTCACTATCAAAGTCTGATCTTCACACAGGTATGTGGAAGTGTGTCATGGCTCAAAGGAGATTCCTGAAGACCTCCGAAAAACAAGTTGCTGATGCTTACCACTCTGGAAAGGTTACAAAACAATTTCCAATGATCTTGGACTCCACTAGTCCACTGTCAGGTAGATTGTGTACAAATGGAGGCAGTTCAACACCATTGTTACCCTCCCCATGAGTGGTCAAGCAGCCAAGATCACACCGAGCAAGGTATATAATACTCTGGGAAGTCTCAACCCCAGGATAATGTCTGAGGAACTAAAGGTGTCTCTTGTATCAGTGAATGTCAGTGTTTATGAGACCACCATGAGGAGAACAGTGAACAACAGTGGTGTATGTGGCAGAGTTGCAAGGAGAAAATCACTACTCTTCAAAAAGAACGTTGCTGCCCATCTACAGTTTGTGAAAGACCATGTGGATAAGCCAAAAGGCTATTGGAACAATGTTCTGTGGATGGATGAGACCAAAACATAACATTACAGCTCGAATGAAAAGCATTCTGTTTGGCGAAAGGCAAACACTGCATTCCAGCAAGAACTTTATCCCAACTGTGAAACGTGGTGGCAGTATCATGGTCTGGGATTGCTTTGCTGTCTCTGGAGCAAGGCAGCTTACCATCACCGAATGAACTAGGAATTCTGAACTGTAGCAGCAAATTCTACAGGAACATGTCAGGGTATCTGTGACCAGAAGCTCAAGAGAAAGTGGGTCATGCAGCAAGATAATGACTGAAAACCCACAGGTCATACAACCAAAGAATGATTAAAGCAGAAGAAATTTAATGTTTTGGAATGGCCAAGTCAAAATTCTGACTTTAATCCTATAGAAATGTTGTGGAAGGACCTGAAGGGGACAGTTTATGCAAGGAAGCCCACCAACATTCCTGAGTTAAAAGGAGGAATGGGCTAAAATTCCTCCAAGCTGATGTGCAGGACTGATCAACAGTTATCAGAAATGTTAATTGCAGTTACTGCTGCCCAAGGGGGGCACACCAGTTACTGAAAGCAAAGGTTCACATACTTTTGCCACACACAAATATGTAGCTTTGGATCATTTTCCTCAATAAATCAATGAACAAGTATAATGTTTTGACTCATTTGTTTAATTAGGTTCTCTTTATCTAGAACAGATCACATTTTAGGTCATATGTATGCAGAAATATTGAAAATTCAAAAGGGTTCACAAACTTTTAAGCATCAATGTATACTTTTCATATTGTATACATTTGCCTTTTACTACATATTTATGATCATTTTAGCTGCTGCAATGGAAGAGAAACCTAAATACGATAATCTACGAAGACTGCTGCACAGAATGAAAAAAATGGTTTTGCTGAAAGAAATTCCCATTGTACCAGAAAGGGCTATAGCAAGATTGGAAAACTTGTGGTCCTCTGGGTGATGTTCAGTTCCATTCAATCAGCACGGGCACTGGTCAAAGATTATAGGCCTTGTAGTCAACCTTTGGAGGAGTATAGGTTGCTCAAACCAATTTAACAGCATAAAACTCATCTGAATCGTAGATTAAGCCTCTCCCAACTACTTGTTAAATAAACAAAAGCAGATCCATCATCTATACCAATGCTGTACCAGATCTGGTGGGAAGAGAATCTATTTTCCTTGCACCGAAAGTATGTAGACAATAATACACAGACATTATCTACATACAAAAACTGATTCTTTTCTGAAAAATTTTTTTTTTCCTGAAAATTAATCTGGAAAATCAGATTATTATCCAGGATAGCATGCTATATGTCCACCAGGTTTGCTGTAACTGTGCTGATGACACTACTCTGATAGCCAAAAATGCAAAGGATCCACAAGCCCTAATAAAAAAAGTCAAGGAGCACAGTCAATTAATGGTACTAAAATTAAAGAAGAACAAACGAATGGCAACAGGTACAACAGCCAGCCTTAGTGAAGATAGTGCAGTGGTAAATAACTTCTACCTTTTAGGATCAACCATCAACAGTAAAGGAACAAGCTGCAGATTAACATTTTGCAGAACAGCCGTGAAGGCTTTGGAAAAGATATTCAGATGCCATGCTGTGTCTATACCTACAAAGTTCTGAATAGTGCAGGAAAAGGTATTCCTTGTGACATTCTATGGAAGTGAAAGTTGGACTTTGAAGAAGCAGGATAGAAATAACAATGACACTGTTGAACTTAGGTATTGGAAAAGCCTCCAAAAATCTGCTTTAGAACTCTTGTCTATACCACTTCTAAGTGGTGCTGCAATTCCAGGAAAAAAAAGGCAAGCACTTAAAAGTATTGCAGACAGGTGCTACGGTTGTGCTCCTGAACTCTTCAAAGTACCTGCGCCTGAATCTGAAGTGCTGCGCAGCCGCCTTACATACACATACATTCCAAACATATTTGTTCATGTGTATGGGGAATGAAGTCAAAAACATTAGCAACAGCCTGCTTTTTCTTTACTGGAAGAAGCCAATTCCTTGGTTTTTTGGTTACAGAGATGACCAAAGATTCAATATACTGTTCTACAGTTAAATGCAGACAACAGATAAGGAAGATCCAGTGTAGATCAAAACAGTGCTTGAAGAATAAGAGAAAACAAGCTGGAAAGCGTACAAAGAAAGTGCTTATGGGAATTACATTTTTTTCCTTCCTCACACAATTAACATGACATAAAACTTTATATTCCTCCGCTAAAAGACAATGGCTACTGCATAGGAACATCTTGCCTCTCCATGAAATGTTTTGGTTTTCTCCAGGATGTGGGGGAAAATCTATTAAGTATGGAAATATCCTTCTCCCAGCACCCCTTTGTGCCATGGATGAGGCTATGCTTAACCCAGATTTGGCTTTCTGAAGAAGGCACAGGCAGATGAGATAGTTGCCAAATGCTTGAACCTTACTCCTTATTTCACTCAGTTCCTTCCATAGCAACTTCTTCTTACTCATCGGGCCATCTCCTCTTTCTTTTCTTTAAATGTTTCCAGCTTTGGCCACAACCATGCTGTGCTCTCTGAAGCCTTTATCACCTTAACAATGGAGACAGATCCAGCAATGGAGTCTGTGGCTCTCAATGAGGTTTGGGGACATGCCCATCCACATAAAAGTTCCTGGTGATCTTGGGAAGGGTGAACTCTGCTCCTTCCAGTTCTTTGCTAAGGATAATTTGGCAGCCCAGTCGAGAGTTCTCCTGAAGCAGCGGTGCCATATCCAACATATCCTCCTCCCTAGGAGGACAAGAGTGTCAGGAATTATTTATTATTGCAATTAACATCCCGACTTTGCACTTACAACATTCATGGAGATAACAATTTTAAAAACCTGAAAAAGATGAAAAAGAAAAGCAAGTAGATCCAAATAATAGCAATATAAAAGCACGTCTTGGCAAGATTTCAGAAGTGGTTTGCCACTGCCTATTTCCTAGGGCTGAGAGAGGCTGGCTTTGTGCCTGGGTGGGACTAGAACTCATGGTCTCCCAGTTTCTAGCCTGGTGCCTTAACCACTACACCAAACTGACTTGCGCTCTCTCTCTCTCTCTCTATACGTATACATATACATATACATTTTTTTTTTAATCTGCTTAACAGTCATTACTGACCCTGCAGTGACCGCCCCCTAGCGGTTTTCAAGGCAATTGCATCTTTCTAGTTTCGGAATTAGACTTTGCCAGAGCCTAATTCCTAGAGCGTCAGCCCAGCTGGCAGCACAGGAGGCGGGATTTCCGTTGCTTCGCGCCCCTTTTTCGGACGAGCGCGGTTTCGCGCTTTTTACCGGCAACTTGTCCCGTCTCTCTGTTGAGCCGCTGCCAGCATTTTTCCTCCCACCGGAGTGAGAGTACTCATTTATCTACTCACGTATGTTTTCGATCTGCTGAGTTGGCAGAAGCTGCGGGTATAGAAACAAGAGCTCACCTTGTTAACGCAAGGCTGGACTCGAACCGCTGAAGCTTTCAGCCATTTCTGGCCGGCACTTTCAGCGTCATTAAGCCGCTGCGCCACCGCGTCCCCGTAATATATATACAATATACATATACAGAGAAAGCCAGTTTGGTGTAGTGGTTTTATATATATATATATATATATATATATATATATATATATATATATATATATATATATATAGGTTTTAAATGCATATTCCAATTCATACAGCATTGTAGACTTTACAAATGCTTTTTGTCTCTTGTAATTTATATTTCCTCATACAACAAAATTTTTGATTTTAGTATATTCAGCAATGTTTGGAGATTTTTGAAATTCTAAGACTGAATTGTTACCTGATGCTCAAATGCCTTTCTAACATAACTGAATTATGTTTTCATATAATTTATTAATCAGTCAATTGATCCTATCGAGACACAACACAGCATCAAGTAACAAAAAGATAAAATAGGTACAAAACAAAGTATATTCAAATCAGGGCATCTCCTTTGCGTGAGACTGTTCTATGTAACAGGCTTTCAGCTGAACAGCATTGACTATAAATTTGGCAGTTCCGCTGGCCACATACTTATTAGTGCCCTGAAGGAAGTAGGACAATCTGTTGTTGAGGTCTCAACAGGCTGTTGTGTCAAATCAAGGTTCTAAATACCAGGCCCCTGCTGAGGCATATATAATTGGCAATCAAATAAATCATGTGTGCTATCTTCTGTATCTGGAGCTCCACATACTCAATTCCTCTCATAATGTCTCCACGCAATGGAGATATATATAATATCAAACTGACTCAACACACAAATGTTCTATGGGGATTTCTCTTGGTGAAGCTTCAGCACGTACTGGGAATTATTAATGCAACTGATAATTTTTCAAGCATGAATGGGGGGTATATACTTAAATACCCCAATGGTCCTTTGTTACAGGTAACAAGCAACCTTAAGAAAAAGAAGCCCTTGCTTGCTATATATACTGCACATGTGTAATGCCATTAGCATGTAAGTACTTTTTTCACTAGGCCATTGCTTGGCTTTTAGTACTGTCCAAGCCAGAAGCAGCACCGAAGAACTGCAAAGGTGTTGTGGGGCCTTACTGAAGTAAAAATGAAGGATGCCCTTTTAAAGCGGGACTACTGCTCCCAAATTATTCATCCTAAAAGCACTGGATCATACCCAGTCACTTTGCTCCAAAGCGATTGGGAAAAACATCAGCATAAAGCTCAAATCAAGAAACGTTAGCCTACTGACAGACCGAAAGTTAGCCACAGCTTCTATAAGAAGAAAGCCAAAGTAACTCTTACTGTTCATCAGGCGTGGGGAGCTTATCCACAAAATCGTGGCTCACATAAACGTGGCAAGTGGAGCAGGCTAAGGAGGCTTCACAGGCACCTGTGAAGGCAAAAGGCAGATTGATTCAGCCCAGCTTCCATGATCTCAGATGATTCTGCTGCTAAGCAAAGTGGCAGCACCAGCAGAAAGCCAGCATCTGGGTTTAAATCCACATTATTCACAGAGATTTTTTCCCCAGGCATATACAATATTCCCAACCCCTTTCCTCCTGGAGAGCAAAATGTTTTGTCTTTTTAAAATTAGAAGCAGACTAGCATCATCTTGTGGTCTGTCCAGAACCTTATATTTTTATATGGGAGATCTTTTTAACTCACAATCTGTGACTTGAACAGCTCTAACTTATAATCTTTGCTAGTGAATGTGATGTAGAAGATTACTCCTATGTTGCTATAGGGCTATAACAGAACCTTCAATTTGGAGGCAGTATACTATGGAATACCCTCCCCCCAGAGGTGAGGCAGCCCCCATTCTCCCGGCCTTCCGGAAAGGGTGAAGACCTGGCTCTGCCAATTTGCATGGTGCGTGAGGAGGGGCAACCAACCCTGGGGGTGGTTAGCACCCTGAAGAAGCTCCCTTAGACTAATAACTTTTCATTTACCATCTATTCCCTGGAATGCATTATTTGTTTAACAACACTGTTTTCTTGTATTTTAATTAGTATTTATTCTTGTTTTTATTGTAAACTGCCCAGAGTCGCTCTTTGAGTGAGATGGGTGGTGACTAAATTTGAAATATAAATAAATAAATAAATAAATAAACTAAGTGCTGAAGAATTATGGGGCAGGGCTATTGCAAGGCCCTAAAGACATGGTTTTGTGCCTAGCTTGGGGCCCCAGAAGTGTGACAGAGCCCATCTCCTGACTTTTTTTTTTTTAATCAAGCAGTGTCAGGGAACCACATTACCATAAATTTAAGATACATATAAAGAAAAAAAGATGTAGGAAATACCAAAAAGGTCTACTACAATGTAAATAAAGAGACAGGTACTATACATATGAAAATTTACCATATATAGAGTACACCAAATTATAATCTATTGCTATTAAGGCATACCATAAAATCCATCCAAATTTGATAATATTGTAGTTCCTTCTTCTGAAGTCTCATTACTTTATCTGTAATTTTTTTTCTAATGTGACAATTGAAGTCTTGTTAATCCACAACTCACTTGTTATCTAAAGTTTCCCAATGTTGCACAATAATTATTTTGGCTGTTAAAATTAAATAGATAATTAGTTCTTTATTTTTAAGCATATGCTTTGGTCCTGTAAATAAATGCAATAAACCTAACTCTGGAGAGCATTTTTTTTTTTACAACCTCTCTAGCATTTGGAAAAATAATTTTGATATATATATGTGCCAATTTAACAGGAGTTCAGTACCAGTGATGTATAATCTTCCACTGCAATTCTTGCACTGAAGCTGAAGTGAATCCACCTGGTTTCCGTAATTGCTGCCAATTTGTCCTCTGTACGGGATTACCAAGATCAGTGTCCCAAGCCTCCTTTAACCCATATGGTGGATCTCCTATTTCTGACTGCAGTAATAACCTATACATTTTTGAGATTGTTCCTTCTGGTTGTTCTAAATAATGAAGTATTAAATTTTTGAAATTAGTATAAGACTATATTGCTGAAGCTCTAATATTTCTATTGCCCAAAAGAGATTTGAGTTGATACCAAAAAAGACATGGCAGCTTATTACCTATTTGTTGCTTTATCTGATCTTTATTGAGAAGTTCACTATTACTATAAAAATCTTTTAGTCTATAAAGATTATATGCTCTCAAAGATTTCATTTTAGCCAAACCGTAATAATTATCCTGATCAAAATGTTATTAAAAGAGAAATATCCTTTATCAAAACTGTGTATGTATTCTTCCAAATTTGAAACATTGTTTTAGTAAAAACATTTTCAATCTGTTTTATTCTAGAAAAATGTTTTGGGTGAAAATACCACTGATTTATAAACTGATTTGACTCTGACATAATTTCAATTTGAATCCATTGTTTAGAAGAGTCTTCTATAATAAATGGGATCATATGCCCTAACTGTGCTGCTTGATAATATATTAACAAATTGGGCATGCCCCAGCCTCCCTGTTTCTGAGGTCTATATAAATTGCTCTTATTTACTCTCCATTTTTTTTTGCATAAAAGCAGCAGCTTTTTTTTTTTTGCCAACATCTTAAAGCACGTTCTGGAATTACCGCTGGGAGGCACTGATGTTAAGCCACACAAGAATTTTCATCTTTACTGCTGCAATTCACCCTAAAATATTGAAATGTTTTGAAGCCCAATATTGTATTTCCTTATTTAATTTCTTCCATGTGGGTATATAGTTATTTGTAAAGATTTTATTAATATTTTAGTAATAGTAATACCTAAATATTTTAAAGATTTATATACTATTGGAATCACTAAAACTGGAAATTTTCTTTTGAGTTTTTGGGGGGAATGTGAAAAAACATCAGATGTGATTTATGAAAATTGATAGTCCTGATACCTCTGCAAATTCCTCTAACTCCTTCCTAATATAACTAGCTGAATAAGAAGCATTTGAGAGAGACAAAATCATATCATCTGTAAATAGATTTAAAAGATAAGTCTTATCTCCCATTTTCACCCCACAAATCTGATTGTTGGATCTAATGCTTCTATAACTAGGTTGAATAGTAAAAGTGATAAAGGGCAACCCTGCTTGGTACCTCTTAAAATTGTGATGGGATCTGAATCATAACTGTTAAGTCTTACCTGAGCTATAGTTGGTCCATAAATATGTTCAATCATCTTACGAAAACCAGCCCCAAATTTAAATTTAATTAATATTTGTTTTAAAAATTGTATTTCCAGATTTTCAAAAGCTTTAAATATATCTAAAGAACAAATGGCTAGGGAAGATTGATTAATTTTATGAAATTGTATAATATTAAATAATTTCCTGATAGGGGTAGATATATTTCGATTTGGAATAAAACCTGATTGATCCATATGAATAATTTTACCTATAATCACTTTTAGTCGATTAGCTAACAGTTTAGTGTACAGTTTATAGTCCATGTTGAGAACTGAAATGGGCCTATAAGATGCCAAACCTTGGGAATTTTTACCCGATTTAAGGATCAAAGACTGTTTCCAAGACTCTGATAAAGGGTCCCCTTGGTGCAAAGTATTGCATAAAAATAAAAATTCAGGTATTAAAATCTCTTTAAATTCTTTATAAAATTCCCCTGACAATCCATCAGGGCCAGGAGATTTTCCATTTTGAATAGTATTAAAAACATAGAAAAAGGAGATTCCATAAATTGGATATCTTCTGAAACCAATTCTGGGAATGTTAATCTATTTAAATTTTTTTATTGGTGATGGATTATTTGAAGAATACAATTGTTGAAAAAAAGTTAATTGTTCACTTATACCTTTGGTTTTGGTCACAATTTGACCGTTGCTGTTTTAATTGCACTAATATTTTTTTTTCCTTAGCTTTTTTCAATTTGCCAGTATTCTAGAATTTTTATTGTAGTGTTCATAATATCTTTGCTTAGCAAAAACAATCTGAGAGATTTTATCTGTCTCCAAATTATCTCTCTCCTTTCATTTACCAGCTGTTTGTAAATACTATCTAATCCAGTTCTATTATAGTTTGATAATAAATTAGTGTGTGTGTGTATATGTGTGTGTATGTATGTGTGTGTATATGTGTGTATGTGTGTGTGTATGTGTGTATGTATGTATATGTATATGTATGTATGTATGTGTGTGTGTGTGTATGTGTATATATATATATATATATATATATAAAATTCCCCTCTCACCCCTATGGGTGGTATGTGTCTTCCTCAATCTCGGGTCCTCTACCAGAGGCCTGGGAGTTTGAGGGTTCTGCGCAGTATCTGAGCGGTTCCTAGCACTGCACTCTTCTGCACAGAGAGCTCTGATGTTGTTCCTTGGATCTGTTGGAGCCACTCTCTCAGCTTAGGAGTCACGGCCCCGAGTGCTCCTACCACCACTGGGACCACTTTGGCCTTGACTTTCCACATCCTCTCTATTTCCTCCTTCAGGCCCTGGTACTTCTCCAGCTTCTCATGCTCCTTCTTCCTGATGTTGCTGTCACTTGGCACTGCTACATCTATCACTACCGCTGTCTTCTGGTCTTTGTCTACTACCACGATGTCTGGTTGATTAGCCAGTACCCGCCTGTCCGTCTGGATCTGGAAGTCCCACAGGATCTTAGCCCTGTTATTCTCCACAACCTTCTGTGGAATCTCCCATCTGGACTTGGGGGGGTCTAGCCCATACACTGTGCAGATGTTCCTGTACACAATGCCAGCTACTTGGTTGTGCCGTTCAGTGTATGCTGTTCCTGCCTGCATCTTACACCCTGCCACTATGTGTTGGGCTATCTCTGAGGCCTCTTTGCACAATCTGCACCTTGCGTCCTGTCTAGTGTGGTAGACCCCTGCTTCTATGGATCTGGTGCTTAGTGCCTGTTCTTGTGCTGCTATGATCAGTGCCTTAGTACTGTCTTTTAGTCCGGCCCTTTCCAGCCACTGATAGGATTTCCCAGTGTCAGCCACCTCAGCTATCTGTCAATGGTACATCCCGTGCAGGGGCTTGTCTTGCCATGGTATTTCCTCCGCTTGAACTTCCTCCCATGTCTGCTGCTGCCTGAGGCATTCTGTCAGCAGCTCATCTTTGGGGGCCATCTTACTGATGTATTCCTGGATACTCCGGGTTTCATCCAGGACAGTGGCTTTGACACTCATCAGACCCCGCCCGCCCTCTTTGCGGCTGGTGTATAGTCTCTGCGTGTTGGACTTGGGGTGGAAACCTCTGTACATTGTGAGGAGCTTCCGGGTCTTCACACCGGCAGCCTCCGTGTCTTCCTTTGGCCAGCTCACTATACCGGCAGGGTATCTGATGACTGGCAGGGCATACATGTTGATGGCATGGATCTTGTTCTTCCCATTGAGCTGGCTCTTCAGGACCTGTCTTATCCTTTGGTGGTACTTGGATGCTGCTGTCTTTCTTGCCTCCTCCTCCTCATGGTTCCCGTGTGACTGTGGGACACCAAGGTATTTATAGCTGGTCTCTATATCTGCTATGTGGCCCACTGGTAATTCCACTCCATCGGTCTTAACTACCTTCCCTCTCTTTACTATCATCCTGCCACACTTCTCCAGTCCGAATGACATCCCAATGTCCTCGCTGTAGATCCGTGTCAGGTGGATCAGTGAGTCGATGTCTCGTTCACTCTTAGCATACAGCTTGATGTCATCCATGTAGAGGAGGTGGCTGATGGTGATTCCACTCTTGAACTTGTACCCATATCCAGACCTTGTGATTATCTGGCTGAGGGGGTTTAAGCCTATGCAGAACAGCAGTGGGGACAGTGCATCACCTTGGTATATGCCGCACTTGATGGCCACTTGTGCGAGCTGTCTTGAGTTCACTTCCAGTGTTGTCTTCCACAGTCCCACTGAGTTCTTGAGGAAGGTCCTTAGTGTCCTGTTGACTTTGTATAGCGCCAGGCATTCACAGATCCATGTGTGCGGCATTGAGTCATAGGCTTTCCTGTAGTCAATCCAGGCTGTGCTCAGATTGGTCTGCCTAGACCTTGAATCTCGGGTGACTGCTCTATCTATGAGTAACTGGTGTTTTGAGCCTCTGGTGTTGTTCCCAGTGCCCTTCTGAGCTGTGCTCATGTACTGGCCCATATGGTCTTGTAGCTTGGCAGCTAGGATACCTGATAGAACTTTCCATGTTGTGGGGAGGCAGGTTATTGGCCAGTAGTTGGATGGTGCTGTTCCTTTGTGACGGTCTTTCATGATCAGCACTGTCCTTCCTTGTGTTAGCCAGTCTGGGTGGGAGCCTGCTGCTAGCAGTTGGTTCATCTGTGCTGCTAGGCGTTCATGCACTGCTGTTAGTTTCTTTAGCCAGTAGGTGTGGATCATGTCCGGGCCAGGTGCTGTCCAGCTTTTCATGTTCTTGACCCGCTGTTGGATGTCTGCTACTGTGATGGTGACTGGTTCCTGTTCTGGGAGATTGCTGTGGTCTGCTTTCAGGTCCTGCAGCCACTTTGCACTGGTGTTGTGTCTTCTCTTTCTCCCATATGTTCTTCCAGTACTGTTCAGTTTCCGCTGCTGGTGGCTCAGCTGATACTCTGTGGTTGCACTGCAGTTGGGAGTACACTTTGGATGGTTCTTTGGAGAACAAGGCATTTATCTTCTTGGCCTCTGCTTCTCTAGTGTATCTCCTTAGCCTGGTAGCCAGCGCTGTGAGCCTTTGTTTAGCAGTCTCTAGGGCTTCAGATGGAGTCAGGCCCGTGTATTTTTTCAGTAGCTGAGTCTTATCCTTAATCTCCATGCGCTTCTGTAGTTCCACCAGCTGACTGACTTCTCTCCGAGTTGCCTTGATCTTAGCCTCCAATCTCATTTTCCAGGGTGGGTATGTACTGCTGTTCTTCTTGATCGTGTAGCCAAGCAGTTCCAGGATTACAGTGGCTGTAGCATATACCAATTCATTGGTTTCAGTTATGATGGTAGTAGGGATTGTCTGGAGGGCTCTGTTGGCATCTTCTAGCATACTATTTGATGGTACTTCTCCACTGAGCCTTGGTAATCGGACTCGAGGGTTGACTATAGCTAGTTTATCCATGATCTTATGCCTCATATCAGCTGCTGTGCTCTGTAATGGAAGGGGTGGCAGTGACATTCCAGCTTCAGGTGTTGGCTGCACAACTGCTTGTTCTTCCAGGTCTGCTTGAGTCCGGGTTGTAATGTAGAGTTGGTCTATCTCGAGTTGTGAGAGCAGCTTCCTCTTTACTATGTTGAAGCGTTGGGTAACTAGTTGTTTCTCAGTTAGTGTGGATGTAGGCCTTCTGTCTATCCATAGTTCCCTCATACGTTTCATATATCCCCTCTCATTAGGTCTGCTGTTGTAGTAGCATTCCATCAATTCCAAGTTTTCTTGTCCCGTCCATGTATGGTTTGTTATATATACATACACACACATACACACTAATTGATAACAAATTATATAATATAGTTTCTAAATAAAGCTTACTTGCCTTTTGTGCTATTTTTATCATACTCATCTGACTTATTCACTCTCCTCTAAATACTGCTTTCATAGCATTCCACCTTACTGTTTGTATTATTTTTATTTTGAAAAAACATTCTCAAAGTCCGAGTTAGTCATTGCTTTGCTGCCACGTTATATGGTAATATAGGACTAAAATGCCAATTATAAGTAAATAGAATAATCTCTTCTAATTTAAGTGTAATAATTACTGGAGTGTGATCTGATATAAGAATTGGTGCAATTTTAACTTGTTGCAGGAAATCTGAAAATGTTTTAGATATCCAAATATAGTCTATCCTAGTATGAGATTTGTTTGCCTAAATAAAACATATGTGCTTTTGTTGCAGGATTCATAATTGTCCATATATCTATGAATCCATGACTATGCATTAAATTTTGAAGTCTCCTAGATATTCCAATCTGAGGTTTTAATGCATCTATACTAAAGTCTATTATAAAATAACCTGTGTTACTTTTTTTACTGTTCATAATCTTTTGTAGGAAACTGATCCGACCCTGATTAGGAGTGTATACAGATGCTAGAGTTAATGTTTTATTGTCAAATTCCCTTTCTATAAATATATATCTACCTTCCCTATCTTCAAAACCTTTTGAACCTTGAAATTTAAAAAGAATGGCTACTCCTCTTGATTTATTAGAACACTGTGCAAAAAATTGTTTCTCAAAGTACCTATCATTCAACCTATTTGTTATATATGTTTCTTGTAACATAACCACAGGAGATTTAAATGAACTAACATAATTAACAATCCTTTTCCTCTTAATAGGGTCTCCCAGACCTCTAACATTTAGGGAAATGATTTTACATTGTTCTCCCATTACTTACATTTTTTAGAGTGTCTCTATCTATTTTCTCTATGCAATGAAAATAATCATGCATCCAGGAAATTTTTGAAAGCTTATTACTCACAAAATTTATCAATATGTGGCTTGATATTATAAAGAGCATTAGTGTTCTGTTTACTGCATAGATAGCCTCCTCCCATTCTCCCTCCTGCCTTTGGAAATTGCCCTCCTCCCTTGTCCCTCCCCCACATCCCCCACACTAAACCATACCATCATATCCAACCTCCCTGCCCTCCAGTCCTACTTAGATTGATAGCGAAAAATGTGCAGATGATCCTTTAAGGATCCTCTATATGGTCTAAAGGGGGGGGGGGGTGACCTACTAAGATTCCTTTTCCTCTCACCAGCCAATAAACTCCCAGATTCAACTACAATAGTTCCTCAGCCATAGTTTTACCTACATCATTATTTTATATACCATATTTTTCCAACTATAAGACGATACTTTTTTCTAAAATCCTTACCCTAAAAATTGAAGGGCGTCTTATTTAAGGAAGTCAGCGAGGAGAGAACTGCGCGGTGGCAAAACTGCCTATACTTTGTCTCTGGGGCTTCCTCCTATTGCTAGCCTCCAATCACGAGTGAAATAGCTTGTCTCCCAAATAGACTTCCTCCAATCATGAGCCTTATGTAACTGGCGTCAGCTGATGCTGAACAAACCAATTAGAGGAAGTCTGTCTGCAGAGACGAGCTATCGGCAGTTTCACTCGTGCTTGAATGTAATCAGTTACGCAAAAGAGCCTGGAAATAGAGCTGCAGAGAGACGGTTTGGACCTCCTCCCACCGAGTGTATCAGGTCAATGTTAACTAATTACTAAATAAAAATGTGTCCTGCACTATCTTTAAAATATTGATTTCTTAATTTGGGGTTGGAAAAATGGGGGTCGTCTTGTACATGGGGGCGTCTTATTGTCGGAAAAATACGGTAGTTCTTTTCCCTTATTTAATTCCCTTTTCCCCTTTCCTCTAAACCTAAAGATTCAAAAAGAGTAAAACACTCAATATAATTTCTGTTACGCCGCAGCTCGATGCAGTGTTTTTCTTATCTAATCTTCAGCTTCTGGTTGAGCTTGGTTTCCATAGTTCCAAGGACAAGTCGTGGATAGCTTCCTTCACCCCTTGTTGGAGAGCACTGCCAACAAGTTCTGCATCTCAGTTAAAGCTGAAATAACTTTTCATCCCCGTGGCATAAAAACAATTAACTTGAAACGGAATCCCCATTTGTATCGAATCTCATTCTGCATAAGTTCTTTTGTCAGTGGTTTGAATTCCGTTCTTCGCTGCAATGTAGCTACGCTGATATCTTGGGAAAAAATATTCTCTCACCATCCCATTTAATCTCCTCCAGTTCACGTACTTTTCTTATAATTTTATCTTTTACATTTGAATTTACAAATCTGACCAAAATATGTCTAGATTTCTGTGTATTCCTAGCAGAGTAAACCGGTGAGCACGTTCAATATCTTTATTTGATAAGTTCATATCGGAGCTCAGGTCATTAATTTTAGAGATGAGATAAGTAATCAGATTGTTGTTCCAGTTTTCTCTGACACTCCTTTGATCCTTAAATTATTTCTTCTACGATCCTGTAAATCTGCCAACTCAATCTTTATTTCAGAAATACTCTTTTGAACCTTACCTATCTCTTGAGTGTTATGTGTGGTCATGTCATTAGCTTTGCTGGCTACCTGAGCGATATCTGCTATTTGCCATGACATTTCCTTAAATTGTTTATTCAGTTGCTCAGACATACCTGCCAAGTCTTTAGATACTCCCATTGTATGTTTGTCCCATTCTGTCTTCAGTTCTTTTTTAAGTTGTTTTATTAATTGTCCAATTACCTCCATATCAGATGTCTGTCCTTGCCTGTAGGCAGTGCTTTCATCCTCCGTTACTTCTTCACTGCTGGGAAGGGGTGCCTCCTCAATCTCCTTCAGGTCTTCCAAATAAGCTTTGACCCCCTTTCCTTTGTGCAGAGTCTCCTTCCTTAACATCCGGCTTAACTTATTAAATATGTTATCAGATAGTGGCTATAGTAAATAGCTGGATCAGGGGAACAGCAAAAAGCTCACCACATCATCCTTGTCAGTGGCTAGCCATGCCCCCCAATCTCCTGGCTTTGTTGAAGGTTATTTTATGATGTTCAGTGGCTTTGTGCTTTTATTTTATATTATGTATTTTATTTGTTTTATCTATTTTATTGTAGGCCACCCAGAGTCACTTCTGAGATGGGCAGCTATATAAATCAAATAAATAAATTGTACTCATATCCTGCTTGTGGTGTGGGTTTCCCATAACATGTGACCCAGTGTTGGAAGCAGGATGCTAGCTTAAATAGGCCTTTCCTCTGATCCAGGAGAGCTTTATATAGATACTTATGACATACCTTCTAGGTCGATGCCATGTCTCTGAGCCAAGTGCAGCACATCATCCCCAACTTTGCCTTGCACTGGGATTTTTTGCCCAGAACGGTCTATGAACACTACATTGACTCTGAGACAGAAGAAAGAACATGGAAATGCTCTCAATTCAGGACCCTCCAGTATGTGTCATATGCTCAAATACTACAAGCACAACTAAATGTTTTCTGGCAATTTCTGCCTTTATGTAGAATTGCAAACAACATTTAAAATAGCCTTGCCTACCCTGACTCCCCCTACGCTGGATGAGAATCCTAACATACATGGGGAACATATGGGGATGGTTATTCTAATAGCTGACACAGATTTTTAATCTGAAACAAGACACCAATGATAAGAGTGCTTTACATGACATGCTAAACTAGATTACTTTTAGATCTGGCATGCTGTATGAACCACTAACTTGGATCAAACTATGATTAAGATAAAATACCATAACTTTCATCCTAGGTTGATTTAGATTTGTAGGTGACTTTGTAGGGCCAAGTTAAAGTCCCTAATCCAAATAGATCTTCCCAGAGAAAACAAAGCATAGGCTCAGCTATATAGGTTCAAACTGGGCAACTACCTCATTACAAAAACACTTTCCCAGGAAAACTGCACTGTCAGCTTAGCCATAGAACTTTCAAAGAATATTAATTTGTGACAGGATACTGGGAGGTTGAGCAGAGCTCAAGGAAAGCAAACAAAAACAATTCCCTAGAAAGAAACTCTGTTCATGGAATGCCTCTTTGTTCTTTCAAAACGCCATTGTCTTTGTAGTCTTGACCCATTACCTCATAATCTCACACTAATGGCCTCAAACCTAGTTATCATACAATGTGTTATACCCAGTTGCTCTGTCCAATGGCATGTATATTCTAATTTGCATAAGTCAATACAGAGGGGCTGTAACACCACCCCTCAAGCCCATCTTTGCTGCCACCATTGTCATTAAACCAATTTATCCTTCCATGTAATGTGTCCTGGTTTCCGGTTCAAATATATCCCTAAAATAATCTTCTACAGGTTAACTTTTCTGAACTTAGTTTCCATATCAGCCAGACCCAGAAGGGAGCGGTACTTGAAGTTATTTGTTTCTTCTAACAGCAAACAAAATGTCAAGAAATCGGAGTAGCAACAAAATGGGCCCACTTCAGTTGCTCCACTTCGTCTTCCTCTACTTTCACCACTTATGTGCATGTGCATCCTAATACTCACACTTCTGCTGTACAGCTCTCATCTTCAGTCTGAAAAGCCACTGGAAAAGCAACAACAAAATACCATTATTAATTAGGAAAGTGCAAATCCTTCAATGCCACCTTCCATCCCTGCCCTCGGTGGTGAGGCTGATGAAAGACCTGCAATCAAGAAGGACAGATCTTCAACAGGAATCTTACCCAACCATATTTTGATAATACATACTAGATCTACCTCTTCATCACCCTCTAAGTCAAGGATGACCAAGGCCTTATTACAAACAGGCCTGGTGTTTACTACTTGCATTATTTTATGTATCCTATGCCCTCTAACAGTAAGTCTTAGCTTCATGGGATCATCTGACAAAATTTTGTAACACAAAATACAGAAAGGGCTAAGACAAATGGGTCTTCAGCCTAATGAAGTCTCATTTTTAGATAACCATCACTGTATATTTGCACTTTTGTTTTAGGGTTGTTCATGCAAGATCATAGTGCTGCTTAGCACAGAACATCTGGACTCACAGTCAGTAATTGTACTGAAGACCTGTTTGCTATTGTCAGTTTTCTGAATTTTTAATACTCAGGTGGTATTATCGCTTGTGCACTTCAGTGAAGCAGTTTTCAACAAGATTTATTTTCACAACAACAATCCAGCATGATAAAATGACAGTAGAAATACTTTCAACAAATACTAAGAAATGCTTCTATAAGCCAGAAAGAATACAAACAACTGGCCTACCACTCTGTAAAAAAAAGATTGGGGAAGGAGTGAAAACTCTTAAGAGTGATGCTCAGGCTCCAGCAGTAACAAGCAAATCAAGAAAGGCTGGTCTATGGCTCTCCCACACTGTGTTGGTTGTTTGGTGTCTTACAAATACTCCATAGCTTAGTCTGTTGGAAGATGCAATTTGCTATTCTGGAGAATTTAACTGTTGCCTTAACAGATACTCAAAATACCTGCTTTTCTACTATTATCCTAGCAAGACTAAAAATTCACTGTGCAAGAATAGCTTTTGTGCTGCCTGCAGGAAAAAAATTATTCGTATTTTGAAACATGAAAAAAAGTTCATGAAAATGCAAGATTTAAACTAGAATCTCTGAGCAAATACTGAAGTACTGTTGGTTTATTTAAAAAGTATCTTTAAAGAGCCCAAGACAGAAGCAAGAAACTATAGTTTAGCACTTGCCTGGGTTAAACTGATATCTGACAACCCTATTTGCTCAGTACTTCAGCATTTTGAGGGTAATAAATAATGCAGACCTATCTCACAGAACTACTGAAAAAATGAATATATAATTAAGATGTCACTGGACATGTTTGTGAACAAATAGATCACTGTTAGACTCACATAGGGTCTACTTATCCTTTCAGGGAACATAAGGTATAATCACTGTTTCAGGTAATATATAGTGACTGGTTTCATATATCATCTTAAGCCATGATTTATGTATAGCTGAATAAACTGCACAGATTAGGTTTACACATCACATTATGCCATAATTTAACTATATTTTTAAATTATATTTTTAAATTGCTGTTTTTAACCTATAAAGCCCTTTATGGCTTGGCACCAGGTTATCTACAGGACTGGATCTCCCCATTAGAGTTGGCCTGATCATTTTCATCATGCCAAGAAAACCAGATGGTTGTCCCCCATTTTGGGGAAGTCAGGGGGTCAAAGCTCAGAAGTGTTATTTTTCAGTGATGGGGTTGGCCCTTTGGAATGGCCTCCTGTGGAAGACAGATTTATCTGTCTACTGGTAAATGTTGAAAATAAAGCTTTTCCTGAGGGTTTTTGGGATCTGACACCATGTATTGTTTGAGGAGTTTTAACAGTATTTATAAGATGTTCTTATATATTATTGTCTTTTTGCCTTTGTGAATTGCTGAGAGTCTTTTGTGATTACGGTGGGACATAATTTTGATTAATAAAACAAATATTTTTACTGAACAAACCAGAATTGCTTGGATTCACTTGTAATTCTAAACCATAAACCATGTTTTAAACACACCAAACACCCCCTCCCCCCAAATTAAGGCTAATTTGATTATGTTAATCAAGTAATGTTTTCTTCTACATCAAGATGACAAAATGAATTCAGGGTAAGTATTTGTTCCCCAATTATTAGCCCTGACTACAAAGTATGTTTATGGCACTCTGCCTAAAGCATATTTGCCTAGGTTCCTTTAAAAATGGCTTATGTCACACACAGTTGATTGGGAGAGGGATGAAAAAGATGAATAAAAAGACACAGCATGTAGAAGTGGTCTAATTTGCCAGGCTTAAGAAGGCTGTTTACCAATTTTGTTATACACTCAGAATCCATAAAGTTTTGTGGAATATCATACAGTATTTGTCAGGCTCCTCCTGTAACTGCAGGGAGGTAAGATAGAATGCAGGATTATTCAACAGCTCTCTCAGGCTTCCCCCCCCCCCCAAAAAAACTATGGATCTAGCATTATTTAAGAGCTAATATTGAACTTTAAGAATTGGGCCTATATTTCTTTTTTTCTCTTTCTTCTCCTCCTCCACTCCACTTTCCTGCTATGTCATAAACATAAAGATAAGACAGCATTTTCATTGACTGGTTCATAGCGTGGGAACCTTTTTGCCTTAAATATGTGCTTAAAAAATTAAATGTATACTTTGTTTTCTCCTAGGAAGAAATGGGCATTTTTATAAATTCTGGACCCTCGCTAAATTAATTTTTAGAATTTTATCAGTAAAGTCTGATGAAAAATTTAAAATGTAAGGATTACAATAGGGCCAGCAGTATAGCTGCCCTACTGTGGTCTTCTGAGAAATGAGAGGTATCTGTTCTGTGAAATTTGGGAGTCTGAAACAACAGCTAACACTTTTAAAATAAGATTCACAGGAGTAATTTAACTCTGGCTAGATCTGAATTTTGCAATTACCATATTGGTTAGTTCTGGTTAGTGACATAACACTAAAACAATGGGGGCGGGGGGAAACAGGAATAAGTACAAGAAGCAGAGGCTGTTATATTTGGACCCCCAATATAGGATGTGAGTACATGCAAACCCTCTCATTAATGAAAAATATTTATTGTATATTTTCATCCACCTAATGTGAAAAAGTACCTGGATATATTATATAAAAATAATAAATAAAAGAAAAACCAAAATCCAACAGTAAATTCAGAAAACAGAGTAAGATACAGAAGATCCCATTAAAACAGCCATTCCACAGAGAACATTATGTATCTCCAAAGAGATTATTTCTACAATCCAAAATGACTGGGAGATGTCCTCATCTCACACCAAAAATAATAAATAGTGACTACGTTTGCATGATACACATAACATCCTTAAAAGGTTCGCCCTCTCAACTCCCTGGGGCACGACCTACAGCATCATAACCTGGGTTCTCATACTGTAGTATGCTAGGATAAAATGAGATTTATTGTGGTTCAGTGTGTTATGCAAACATAGCCAGTTTTTCATATAGTGACTATTACTCAGGCTCTCAAATATTTTAACAATGTATTTGTTAGCCTTCAAAAGCTGATGTAACCCATATGTTGGAGAGGGAGATTCAAACACAAAATCTCAAATCGGTTACAGAGACTTATTAGTGACCTTGAACTACTGTAATTTTTTTAGCCTAAAGTACCTCATAGAATCACAGTAACAAGCAATAAGGGAGAATAATAAAGGTGTAGATTACCTGCGGAAGCAATAATGGGAATCGCGGGGGGAGTGGGGAGGGTAGAAACGATACAGATTAACAGTAATCTGAATTCTCCAACGGAAGAAAAGATAAAAATCTAAGCAAATCACAATCAAATGGAGACCACAACATTTGGAAGGGAAGACTGGGGCGGGGAGGGGAGGAAGAAACGTGAAAGAAAGCAAGAGAGTTATTGCACTACCCTTCTTTTCACTGGGAGTCCAAATCCTCTCAAAACCCAAAACAAGGAGAAACGAACCACGCATGTCGGAGAAACGTCTTCCCTCCCTCCCTCCGCTATTCTTTGAGGTCGGAGAAAAAAGCCCCCGCCGGCAGCCGCCTTCCCACCTGCAGTACGAAAGCCCCGAAACAGAAATCGCCCGGTAGTTCCGAGGAGCAACTGGAGGCGACGCCACCCCCAGCCCAGGGTCACACTCACGCCGCCACCCGCAGCCCAGGAGGCCGCCATTACATGCTCCACGTGACTGGCTGGCGGGGTCAGAGGTCGGCAACAGTTTCCAGGGAGACAAAACGCGGAGGGAGGAGTAAAGAAAGGGCGGGGCTGGGAAGCGATTCCTAATCGGGGCTGAATCCGTTATGGTCGACGGTCAGACCGGGCTTCTTTAACCTGACCTCCTCTGCTTTCGTCGGACGGGAGAGCCTGAGGTCTGAGCAGGCTGATCCTTAGTGCTGAGAACAGTTCGCATGCACTGACTCCTATGCCTTTCACGGTAGGCAGATCATAGTTGGAACTAACGAGGAGAGAGGGCGTTGGGGCTGAGAGAAAGTGACTTGCTTAAAACCACCTAGTGAGTTTGTGGCAGAGATGAAATTGGAGCCCACCTCTGTTGATTCAAAGTTCAGTCGCGGGGACACCAACTCTAGGCGAAGGAGTTCGGTTGTCTGAATGTTTGTGCAGCTCACAGGCAGCTGCGTGAATACTTGAGTCTACTGGAAGTCTGTTATCGTGGGATCGACGAAGAAAAACCATTGGCAGATTCTAAAGCTCGCTAGTTTAATTTCAGTAATCCTGGGAATCTGGCCACAGTAATTTTTGTCAAGTGCTTTTCCTGCCTTGCCTCTTTCCGCTGCTTGTTTTTTAAAATTCTTTTTCATTTTACATCTGTTCAAAAATTTAAATCTCACTGGCTGTTGCTGGAAACAGAAGACTGCATTAGCTGGGTCTGATCAATCAAGAGGTATTGTTCTATCATTAATAGGGATGAAAAACTTCCTTTTAGAAAGAGATGCTGACAAATTAATTGTGTATCTGTTCATTCACACACAATCTCCCATAATACGCATTTCACAAACATTCTCTACCTACACATATTTTTGTTGTTGTTCAGTCGTTAAGTCATGTCTGTCCAACTCTTCGTGACCCCATGAACCATATTGCGCCAGGCCTTCCTATCTTTCACTGCCTCCCTGAGTTTGCACAATTTCATGCTCATTGCTTCAGTGATGCTATCTAGCCATCTCATCCTCTGCCGTCCTCTTCTTTTGCCTTCCATCTTTCCCAGCATCAGGGTCTTTTCCAAAGAGTCCTCTCTTCGCATTAGGTGACCAAAGTATCTGACCTTGAGCTTCATTATCAATCCTTCCAATGAGCAATCAGAGTTGATTTCCTTTAAGATTGACTGGTTTGACCTCCTAGCAGTCCAGGGGACTCTTAAGAGTCTTCTCCAGCACCACAATTCAAAGGCGTCAATTCTTCGGCACTCAGCCTTCTTTATGGTCCAGCTCTCACAGCTATACATTACTACTGGGAAAACCATAGCTCTGACTATGTGGATCTTTGTCAGCAAGGTGATGTCTCTGCTTTTTAATATGCTGTCTAGGTTTGCCATAGCTTTCCTCCGAAGGAGCAAGTGTCTTTTAATTTCATGGCTACAGTCTCCGTCTGCGGTGATCTTGGAGCCCAAATAAATGAAGTCTGTTACTGCTTCCATTTCTACCCCTTCTATTTGCCAGGTATTAATGGGTCCAGATGCCATGATCTTAATTTTTTTAATGTTGAGTTTCAAGCCAGCTTTTGCACTCTCCTCTTTCACCCTCATCAGGAGGCTCTTTAGTTCTTCTTCACTTTCTGCCATTAGGATGGTATCGTCTGCATATCTGAGGTTGTTGATATTTCTCCCTGCAATCTTAATTCCAGCTTGTGATTCTTCCAGGCTGGCATTTCTCATGATGTACTCTGCATATAAGTTAAATAAGCAGGGTGACAGTATACAGCTTTGTTGTACTCCTTTCCCTATTTTGAAACAATCGGTTGTTCCATGACCGGTTCTAACTGTTGCTTCTTGGCCCGCATACAGATTTCTCAGGAGACAGGTAAGGTGGTCTGGTACCCCCATCTCTTTAAGAATTTGCCACAGTTTGTTTTGATCCACACAATCAAAGGCTTTTGTACAGTCAATGAAGCAGAAGATGTTTTTCTGGAACTCTCGTGCTTTCTCCATGATCCAGCGAATGTTGGCAATTTGATCTCTAGCTCATTTGCCTCTTTGAAACCCAGCTTGTACATCCAGTAATTCTCGGTTCACATACTGCTGAAGCCTAGCTTGTAGGATTTTGAGCATAACCTTGCTAGCATGTGAAATGAGCGTAATTGTCTGATAGTTTGAGCATTCGTTGGCATTGCCCTTCTTTGGAATTGGAACGTAAACTGACCTTTTCCAATCCCATGGCCACTGTTGCATTTTCCAAACTTGCTGGCATATTGAGTGCAGCACTTTAACAGCACCCTCTTTTAGTATTTTAAATAACTCAGCTGGAATGCTGTCATCTCTGCTAGCTTTGTTGTTAGTAATACTTCCTAAGGCCCACTTGACTTCGCTCTCTAGGATGTCCGGCTCAAGGTCAGTGATCACACCAGCATGGACATCAGGGACATTAAGATCTTTCTTGTATAGTTCTTCTGTGTATTCTTGCCACCTCTTCTTAATCTCTTCTGCTTCTGTTAGGTCCCTGCCTTTTTTGTCCTTTATCATGCCCATCTTTGAACTAAACGTTTCTTTGATATCTCCAATTTTCTTGAAGAGATCTCTAGTCTTCCCCATTCTGTTTCCTTCGATTTCTTTGCATTGTTCATTTAAGAAGGCCTTCTTCTCTCTCCTTGCTATTCTCTGGAAATCTGCATTCAGTTGGTTATATCTTTCCCTTTCACCCTTGCTTTTTGCATTCCTTCTTTCCACAGCTATTTGTAAAGCCTCATCAAACAGCCATTTTGCTTTCTTGCATTTCTTTTTCTTTGGGATGGTTTTAGCTGCTGCCACCTGTACAATGTTATGGACCTCCGTCCATAGTTCTTCAGGCACTCTGTCTACCAAATCTAATCCCCTAAATCTATTCATCACCTTCACTGTGTACTTACAAGGAATATGATCTAAGTCATACCTGAGTGGTCTAGTGGTTTTCCCTACATTCAATTTAAGCCTAAATTTTGCAGTAAGAAGCTCATGATCTGAACCACAGTTAGCTCCTGGTCTTGTTTTTGCTGTCTGTATAGAGCTTCTCCATCATTGGCTGCAAAGTATATAATCAATCTGGTTTCAGTCCTGACCATCTGGTGATGTCCATGTGTAGAGTCGTTGTGTTGTTGGAAAAGAATGTTTGCTATGACCAGCTTGTTCTCTTGACAGAACTCTATTAGCCTTTGCCCTGCTTCATTTTGTACTCCAAGGCCAAACTTGCCTATTATTCCAATTATTCCTTGACTTCCTACTTTAGCATTCCAATCCCGTGATGAGAAGGACATCTTTTTTTGGTGCTAGTTCTAGAAGGTGTTGTAGGTCTTCATAGAACTGGTCAACTTCAGCTTCTTCAGCATCAGTGGTTGGGGCATAGACTTGGATTACTGTGATGTTGAATGGTTTGCCTTGGATTCGCACTGAGATCATTCTGTCGTTTTTGAGGTTGTACCCCGTTACTGCCTTTCCCACTTTCTTTATTGACTATGAGTGCTACTCCATTTCTTCTAAGGGTTTCTTGCCCACAGTAGTAGATATAATGGTCACCTGAATTAAATTCACCCATTCCCGTCCATTTTAATTCACTGATTCCCAAGATGTCAATGTTCAATCTTGTCATCTCATGTTTGACCACATTCAGCTTGCCTTGGTTCGTAGATCTTACATTCCAGGTACCTATACAATATTGTTCTTAACAGCATTGGACCTTCTTTTCACTTCCAGATACATCCACAGCTGAACGTCCTTTCGGCTTTCGCCCAGCCACTTCACTCTTTCTGGAGCTACTTGGAATTGCCCTCCGCTCTTCCCCAGTAGCATATTGGACACCTTCCGACCTGAGGGGCTCATCTTCCAGAGTCATATCTTTTAGCCTTTTGACATTGTCCATGGGGTTTTCTTGGCAAGGATACTGGAGTGGGTTGCCATTTCCTTCTCCAGTTTTTGGAGAACTCTCCAAAAACATTTTGTCAGAACTCTCTGTCATAACCTGTCCGTCTTGGGTGGCCCTGCACGGTATAGCTCATGGCTTCACTGAGTTACGCAAGCCCCTTTGCCACGACAAGGCAGTGATCCATGAAGGGGACCTACACATATATAACCTATCTATTCATGTGCAGGTACTACACACACACACCCCCTCCTTTTCAGAGTATGCCATTCTAATATTTCCACTCTTTATTACTAGTGCTGTGGTAAGCTATAGGATGAGGAAGGAGCCCCTGAAGAATGGGTTGTCAGAGTCCAACATAGTAAAAGGATTACTGATGCACACAAGACAGGCCTGCTTGGAATACAATTTTGATTGTGGTGGTTGGTGCAGTGGAAGTTCCTATAGCTTTCCTATAGGAATGCAATATTCCTTGTAATACCTCTGTACCATCTCTGAATCTCAACACATTCACACACACAATTGTTCACGTGCATTCATTCACACATACACAACACCCCCTTCTCCATTCGTGTACTCACCTAAACTTCATTCAGGCAGGTGTGCACAATTATGCATACTCCCTCCACTCACACACACACACACACACATTCTATCCGCAAATGCAAGAACAACAACTTCCCTATTTTGAAAACCACCAGAGAATATTTTAAAACTTAATTGACAAGTAACAGAGAACTGTGATATCAGTGGAGGTTCTCTTAAAGTCTTATCGCATTGGAAGAGAATACGATTTGAGAAGATCTGTTCCCACAGCAGATTTAATGAAGTCACAGAATTAATCAATTTTCTGAGATTACATACCATAAACTGACCCCAAGTTGGGCTTACACAATACACGAAACCTCTCACCCCGCCTCCCCGGAACAGGTTAAAAATAACCATGCTTAGCATGTTGGGCACTTGCAGCTGCTATATTTCTGACTAACCTTGTGCATGTTGCATGAATACAGCCATTGTTAAACAGTTACAGATGGAAAGGAAATAACTTTCTCCCACTGTTAGATGCTGTTGACTCTTATTTGTTAACTACCCCAATCTTATGACTCTGGGTAGTATAACAAAGTAAAAACAAATTAAAGATATAGAAATATAAAACAAGAATAAAGATACAACAGAACTGTCGGTGTATGAAGGAACTCCCATGCACTAATCAGCTGGAACACTCACTCACTGAAAAAGGAAGGTTTTCACCATCTTCCAGAATACATGAAAGGAAGGTCTCTTCCTAGCATCTGGGGGTAATATATTTGATAAATATGGGGGTTGCCCTAGACCCACTGCCTCATCCAATTCCTGCTAACCTCACAAGAAGAGAATTTCTGCAGGGCTTCTCCAGATATCTAAATCAAATGGATGGAAACTGGCAAATGTGCCTTGCCTGATGTAACCTGGTTTTGGCTAAAAATAATTTGGTCTTGGAAGCATTTAATTTGAACTTGTTTTGCCCTATCCAGGTTTCTGACAGCCTCCAGATACCAGCGGAGCATTAAGCTTACATTTAATGTAGATAGTATGATGAGGTGGATAGTAAACTGGAAGAGATCTGTGTATTTTGAGTATAGTATGAGCATATTTGTGTGGGTAGAGAGATCCTGAAATGAAAATTATTTATTTGTGGAGTCTTTGGGGTTCTCTGAGCTTGGTGGTTTTCTTGCAAACGTTTTATTACCCGACTAGGCAACATCTTCAGTGCTTGCTTGCTTGCTTATTTATTTATTTCATTTAAATTAGCAACTATGATCACTGGATTTTGTGCACTGGAAGCATGGAAGTAAGAATGGGCATGATTTGCAGGTGGTCCCTAAGAGTGGGGCCATTGAGTGGGTTTGCGTTTGTGTCTTCAGGCCCATATGTACAAAATATTCAGATTTTTGAAAAAGTCAGTTTGTTACTAGCCTAAGTTGTTGTATGAATCCACTGAGTGTTTTCCTTCCCAGCTTCTCTGTCAGCTAATAGGGATGGAGAATGAAGGAGCATCAATTCAGAGATCCTTCTTGCTGAAATAATGGCTGTGAAACAGAACCTGCAGGGAAAGCAATGTGAGAGAGGTTGGAATGGCGTGGCAGTCAGGACTTTGAAAATAACATGTAGGTACACAATAGAAACATATATAGCAGAGTTGGATTTCAGGTCCTGTTTGGTGTCGAATGAGATCCGATAGAATGTTCCGTTAAGGTGAAGTCAAGGAGAGCTCCAAGCTTTGCCAACACAAACTATGTGGTTGGCAACTCTCTATTCCATGTTGTAAAAAGGGAAGTACCTGTTAATTGTCCAGCAGTCTTACAATACTTGCACAAAGAAATAAAGCCTTTCCATGCAGTGTCAATAAATTTCATCAACAGAACACTTTTTGGAAGAAAAAATAGTTGTGATTACTGGATTGGGGTAATCCAAGTGTATGTATGATACCCTTGCAATAGCCAAGTTGCCAACTGCATTGAGATAGCAAACAGGATACTACTATATAGGTAGGCAGTTGCCACTAGGATTTCTGTTATGTAGAGGGTAAACTGCAGGAGATATTAGACCAAGAAATGTAGTCAGTGCAGCCACAGTGCAACCGGGATCGCTCTGGCTGCCTAAGGCCAGATTTTCTTCAGCAACCTCAGCAGAGATCGCAGAGAGGAATCCTGTCAGCAAACGGGTGAGAAGGGCAGCCAGGTATGAAAGTGAAAAAAGCAGCAAGGTAATGTGGGATTCTTGGAGAATCAAAAAAAAGTTGACCTCTGGAATTCAGAAATACTCTAAATCATGGAACACTACTTCAGGTTCCACTCACCTGTATGGTATTATGCTGTTTGAGAGTTATATTTAAACCATTAGTATGTTAAAAATTTAGACTTCTTAGTTAATATTCCTGCCATTTGGTGTTTAGGAGATGGTGAAGATTTGGAGAAATAAACCCTCCTGTTTGTCTCACAAAAATGAGGTGATTGCTGACCAAACAAATTTTTGTTAAAGCTACAATTCTGTTTAATCAGCAATTGACTGATCCAACATTGCAGACCATTCAGCATTAGAGGGAAGGAGAGACATTTGGACCTCTTTTCTGGTGAGGGTGGATAGTAAGAAAGCAGAACTGTGAATGAGCAGAAACTTTGCTGAGGTTTTGCAGGCTCTGATCAGTAAGTGGTGCTACCTGGTGCTCAACTGAGCCAAGAGACGTGTACAGAAATGGCCCGATTTTAAAAGGAAGATGAGGATAGCCAGGCATGGCTGGAGATTCAATAGAATTCACCTGAGGCATTGCCACTAGGATTTCTGTTATGTAGAGGGCAAACAATCAGATGCATCTGGTGAAGTGAGCTGTGGCTCACAAATTCTTATACCTTTTAATAAAATTCATTTGTCGGAAAAGTTGCTACCAGTCCTCCTGATTATTTTCCCACCATAGATTAACACAATTCTCCTCTTACAAAGGTTACATAGGAGGGGAAATGATATCAGGCAACATACTTTGTAGAGTATGCTCAATTCATTGCAGGAAAGAAATGCCAGGGTATGCTGCTGTCCTGCAGCTTAAAATGTCTTATTGATTTTTAACAATAATGACCTCAAAAGGTACCCCAACAACAGAAATACTACTGTTATTTTGAGAATTATGAAATTTCATCCACCAGACGAAATTGCAAGGGAAACCCACCTGGAAGCAAAAGACCTCCTCCAGTAATATTGAATATGTTTTTCAACCTCTGGGATGAAAAAAAGAGGTCAACTGCTTAATTGTGTGTGTGTGTGTGCCTCTAAACCACACCAGTGAGAGAACTTCAGAATTCATGACAGAACTCTACTCATATGGAGTTACTTTTCACATAAGGCAGTTCTAGGCCCAGGTACGCATATGGGGCAGAAGTGTCTTCCAACCAAGCATTGGTTTGAAGCACATTGTCAATGAATAATACAACAGTATGGTGAAGTTTGGTATAAATATAGCTTTACTTTAGAAAGTTGGTATCCAGCTGCTGACGGATTTCAAATCCAGCGACCAATAGAGTAACCCAGCTAGTATCTACATTAGAAATATTGTAGCATGTTTATGAAACAGAAAAAGTTCATCATATCAAGGCAGAACTCTAAATCCCTTGGGGAGAAGGCCACAGACTCCCACTCTCTCAAAACGAACCCTATAGGTCTCCTCTGAGAATGGACAATATTGCCTATCCTGACTGGCTTAAGGAACTGATTGAGCTCTTCTTCTTTGTTAATAGTTTAAACCTGGTTCTTGCCCAAACTACTCTGGTTGGAGGAGGTTGTGCTTTCTATCTATTCTCCCTTAACATAGCATAAAGGGTAAGATAACCCTTCCAACTGCCAATTCAGTGGAACCTACTTTGGCAGTTCTGCCCAACTGCTGGCACAGTATAAAGCTGGGTTCTCTCAAAAAGTCAGATGTGCCACTAAGGAGCATAACTGCAAGAAAACAAGTCACCCTAGAAAGCAATGCCCAAAGATTGTCCCAGCCACAAAAGTTTCGTCTAAAAGGTATCAGACCACAGGATTAGCATTAAGACAATGGTAAAAATATAAAAAAACACACTCAGAAGAAAATGGTTTGTATCCCAAAAAGAAATTGGTCTAGACTAGAAACTATTACACCTAAGAGGACAGAAACTTAAAAAAAATATTATTCAAGTTGACTTGGATGCAACTCCAAGATCCCATGTTCCTAAGCTATTATTAAAAAGAAGCAACTAAAAGTCCAGATATTTTTTTTAAAAAAGGGAATTTACAAATATTTAAAAAAGCAAAATAGACCCATACTTTAAAAATTAAACCAAAGAAAAGAAAGCTTGTAGAGAAGGTGAAGACTCAGTTCAATCTGAATACTCCAGGAGTGTGATTGTGACAGTCTGCAGTTGTTTGGAACTCTGTTTCCCAGTGGACAAAAGGCATCACCACCACCACCTTCCTCATCACCATTCACTCCACTGTACTGCGATGCATCCAGAAGGCACATGCCTCCTCTAGGAGTTTTAAGGCAGGAACTTTTATCTCTTTAGAAGGCATGGCTCTTTCAGGAAGGAGACTCCAGTTGGAACTGCTGAGGAAGGAGTCCACGTGGAAAAAAGACACTCTGTTTGATTTTGGTCCAGCTGACTAGAGCTTGGCAAAGCTGCTCAGGATTGCTCACATAGCTTCACCTGGGGAAAAGTGGTGCTCTTTGGGAGCAAACATCCAATGCCCATCTTCAATGTCCACGACAGACCTGTAGCTGATCTTAGAAGTATGAAAGTATGTTTTTTTACACACAAGCATTTTTTTAAAAAACCTAAAGTAAAACAGTAAAAACATTTTTACAAACAATGTACACATTGGGGCTAGGGAGGATAAGAAGAGTGCTTCACTAAGAAATGGATTAAAATATCCTCTTTCGCTTTAAATAGGAGTCTGCGTAGTGCCCTCCCAGGCCCTGAGAATGCTGGCCAATATAGCTGCCTTCTGGACTAGGCTCTGGAGAGGGTAGCAGGTGAGAAAAGGCTCGCTTCTGGCCTCCAATGGGAGTCTGCAAAAGAAGGACAAACGAGGTGAGGAAAGAAAGATGCAGGGCAGGGGAATGACAAGTTCAGGAGGACCTCCAAGTTTCAGAATTCCTTTCGGATTGAATCATCTCACCTTTGAGTAGCTACTGTGGGGCGGACTGGTTGGTCCTAATCCCAGGATACTCTCTCCTGTCCCCACTGGTGGCATCCCAACAGCCTGGAACATAAGGAAAGAGTCAAACCAACATCAGATTTAATTGAAAGGTTTCTGATACTTGCTCAGGTATACCATATATAATTTGAGGAGAGGGGCATGGATGTTATTGGAGAACATACCCTGAAAGACTCCTGGAGGCACACAGAAATGAGTAAATGTGTATCCTGGATCCCAGCTATCACGCACAAATTGAGAATAGCCTACTGAACTTTTCATTTCCTTAAACAAATCTGAATATCAAATATTCCACTGTGTGAATACTTTCTTTTTACAAGAACCATATCCCTTATTGGTTGTATCTGGAACTGTTTTGGTAAGATACCTTGACCCCCTGTCTTCAGGTATAAGTACAAAAGCAAGCAGGCTATTGTCAAACCAGACAACTGGTTGCCAAAAATTGCCCAGTCCAGAGAAACAACTGCATAGTATCACAGAAGACAGAAACTCTGGGTGGTGGCACTGATATTTTGAAGTAACCTTAGAGCAACATGCAAGCAACTGCAGTGTAATATTGAAAGTTATCCAAAGTTAATTTGTGACATGAACTTCAAACTACTTTAACAATAAAAATAAGAAATTTACTTTGTTCAGGTGGCTCTGTCTGAGTCCAGCTTGAAGGCCGCTTGTGAAATACGAGGTTGGAGACCCTGCATAGAATGGGGGCAATGGAGTTCCTAGATGGTTCTGCTCAAACGCAGGAGATGAGACCTGAAAGAGAAGTTGGGTTCATATTAATTGCTTGCATGCAAACTCTCTTATTATTTAGGAATCATACAAGTGTAAGCTTGCTGCTTTTCACTGACTGCAGTCAGAAACAGGCACGTAGCATCTGGATTTTATACCATGACTATGAGCTTTATAGTATGACTTTGAAATCCACATGTGACACTGTAGAAATCAAGAAGTGGAACCTTCTTGTCATCTGCTGCATTCCTGATCAATACCTTCTCCAAGATACTCCTTACACTTCCCTTCTCACCCATTTCTATCCTCCTCCTACATTCTGGCCAATGATGGCCTCCTCTTAAATGTTTCCTAAAAATATATCATTCTGCACATTTTGGTAATAGATCCATGTACATCCCTGGCCAATCTTGCTGCTATTGTCCCTTCATACACAGAACAGTGCCATTTGGCTACACAAGCAACAGTATTTATGGACTGAATATCAAAAGTAGAAGGAACAGACATAGAAATGGGCAGCTTCTCAGCAGCTCCCTAATGTCTGGTCCATTTTAGCTGCTGCAGAGATTTTATTCAATTAATGTTTACCTTTTGCTTCTTATGTGCAAAAACACCTAGCTGGGATGCTGTCTCTCTGGCCTGGGGATATATTCGTGATACCAAGTCCTTTTGAAATAAAAGAGAGAACAGATCTTTTCAAGAAAACATTGCTTCCATTAAAGACAAGTATGGTCCTGAAACATTCACCTAATATTTTATATGCTCACCAGTGAAAAGCAAAAACCTGTGCATGCCTGCATGTCTTCGCCCACATAAGTCATCTTATGGATATGAAGACAAATATAAATATCACAATTGTTCCAACTGAGATTGTCAATCATAAGTAATTTGCAAATACTCACAGGCTGATAGTCAAATGCAGAATTGTCTTCTGATAGGCTAGATGAGGGCAGCAGAAGATCAGCCATGGAAGCCTGTGGCATTCTGGGATTGGAAGCATTGCCAAGCACACCAGTCTTCGGGCTGAATGTTTTATTAGTTCCACCTGCAAGGAAAGTGAACCACAAATATGCAGTGATGGGACTAGAATTCCTTTAGATTAAATGCAGGACCACATGGGAGAATGTCTATATTTTGTAAGATAATCACAGATTTTTTTCCATGAGCACTCACACACACCAGATTACCTCATGATCTAGATATAATGTTTTTGTTAAGGCAGCCTTAGATTGCACTGGCTTTTTAGCTGCTGCATTATATTACTTGTTCATGTTCAGCTGGTGCCCAAGTCATGCTCACCAGCCCAAGTCTCTTCAATCCTGTATTAAGCATTTGATTTTCCCTACCCAAATGAAGGATATCATACTGCAACTGGGCTTCTTCTTGTTGGGCTTGTCCCAATGTTCGACCTCCTCAAGGTAATTTTAGGTTGTGATTTTCCTCTCTACAGCAGGAAGCTATGTGGTGGCAGCAAGAATTATTAAGTCACTAACGCAAAGCAGGAGGTGGAAGCATGACTAGCGTGTGTCAAACCAGAGGGCTCCTGAGAGAGGAGGTTTGAAATCTCCAGCCCTTCCACTCTATGGGCTCTGCAGTCCTGCTCAGTGGTATATTTATTTCTTGCCTAGCCATGACTCTAATGAAATTAGTAGCTTTATCATATGGGAGTCCACACAATTCATCCAATATTTTAGGTGGTCATGGTATCACAATGTTTGTGAATCCCCACTCTAAGGTGTAAGCCAATTTCCTCCCAGCTTTGAATCATCTGCAAATCTGATTTTCACAATCCAAATAAAAAATTTAAATATTTGCTAAAGAACTACTACACAGCTTAAACAGCCTTTTGAATTATGCAGTGATTCCAATTTCTGCAACATCATTTCCAAAGTCATTCCTCAGCGTAGTTATATTTAGTTGTTGATCATTTATGTTGTTTAATCTTATTTATGTATGGTAGGATAAGCCACTCAGAGTCAGTTGATGATTGCAGTGGCATATAAACCTAGTAAAAATTGAACTAAATAAGTTATGTAATCCCAAACTTTGCAAAGAAAGCTACTTGCCAGGATGGGAGGACAACAGCTAAGGAAAAAACAGAAGACCAAAGAGTAAATGCAAAAACCTTTGCTGAAAGATATTTATTATTCCAGCGCAGCCTTTTCCAACTTGGCATCTTTCAGATGTTTGGGAATGGTAACATCCAAAATTCCCAATTTTTTTTTTTAAATATTGGCCAAACATGATTTTACATTGGGGGGCAAAGAGCAAATATTTTCTCCTATTACCCTCCCTGCACTATTGCTGCTTACCTCCAACCTTGCTTCTAGGGAGAAGGCTGTGCAGATTTAGATATGGATTGAGTGGAATCTTGAAGTCTTTTGGTGGCTCTCCTAGGAGAGAAACCTGAAAGGAAAACTGCAATAATCACCATTTCCTGGACTGCTGGATAGGTTTTACTCCACTTAAGGCAAGCCACATAAGTCTGGCTCTGGCTTAACTACCTTAAGTAGCAACAGATAAAAACTCTGAATTCTTATTAAGAATTAAGACTAGGCAGTTATTTTTAATTCCAGCTCTGCTCTAGAAATAACCCTATGAAAGCAGTTATTTTCATTCACTCAGATTTTAATGTCTGCAAGTATCTTTAAGTATAAAAGCAAAACAAAATAAAAAACCCTTAATGAAATTAGAGAGGCAAGCACTGGGGATATAGGGAAAGGGGAACATTATTGGAAAATAGCCATTATGCAGGACAAAGAGCCCTATCACAGAAAACAAGAGTTTCCTGTTTCTCATACTTCTAAATTACCACAGTAATTAATGATAAAATTATGCCATTAAATAAATGCTCAGATTTTCACTAATGCAGATATGTGCTGAATATTAGATTTGATGGCCCTACTTACACCAGCTAACTGAGGACCATTGTCTGATCTGTTATCAGAGGGTTTCTGAAGCCCACTGATCATAGATCCCAAAATGGAGGTAGTGAGACCCTGTAGGCCAGGTGAAGTCAGCTGAGATGCCTGTGTTCCAATCACAGCATTTTCCCTCTCCATTGCCAGTGGTCCCAGAAAAGATGGCAAGGACAAGTTTGCAGAAGGCAGGACAGTAGACTTCATAGGTCCTGGGGACACATCAGCTGGCAAAGTGCCACCTGGGGAGAAAACATGAATCCAGTTAAGAGTATATCCAAATGATAGCTATGGGATTTAGATGATAGGGCTTAAGACATCAGTCTATTTACTGAACAAATGATCACCTCATTTCATCAGTTAAAATATTCCATAAACCACAGACCTTCCACATGTAGATAGTTTCTTTTAATATCAACCTCTGTGGCATATGAATAAGGAGTAAAGTCTGTGAAACAAAACCATTTATACGCAAAGTTAAGAGTCTCTATGTACTTGGTGGCCTTCCTCCTGATAAGAGCTGATAAAATGTGCAGAGGAACACCACATTAGAATTATTAGAAATAATTCCACAAAAAAGCAAGATAAGTCAAATTATATTAGTTCTGAAGCCATAATTTTTACTTTCCCAATCACATTTAAATAGGGGAAAAAGCAATCTCCTTGAAACAGTGTGGTGAGGGAGCATCCCTCACTATATTTGCACTACAGAAAGTCATGAGATTACCACACAGTTATATACATGCTCAAAAGGGCAACAAAGAACATGTCTGATTAGATCCAATTTTTAACAGAAATCAACCAAAACCAAAGCAGCCACATTTTCTGAAAAAGAGTTCCATATTAACTCCATACTGATTTTATCTAGCAAACGAAATATTTCTGCCAAACTTGTCAGTCAAGGAGCTGCTAGTCAGAGATGTTTATGGGATTACTCGACTATGGAGTAGTGATTGGCAACCTACAAACCACGTGTAGCCTTTTTACTTTAAGAAGCTTGGGACAAATCACCTAAAAGTAGGGCTTTCCAAAGCACTTCTTTCTATTGCAAAGATGTGCCTTCTCCTATTTGGTGAGAACCCTTCACTTTATCTTGATTTGCATTGTCCTCAAACATAAAATGGAAAAAAATCAATTTCACAGAATTAAACAACAGCAGTACCCCTACTTTTATTAAAAACAAGGCAACATTGATCTATGAAAACATTTCACACAAGGGAGGTTGGAAGACATCCATATTTTTACTCTTCCTCCCAGTTCTTTACTCCATTCCACCTATGGATATCCATGGAAGAAAAGAGACTTGCAAACATCCTTTTCAACTAGATAAGGAGTGGTAGTAACATAAATTAGAATGTACGACAAAATTTGCACCCACAGCCAAATATCTAATTTATTGAAAGTCTTGAAAATATTTAAAGTATTTTTAGCTTTTTTTTTTTTTCTGGCAAGGCACCCATAATTTCTGAGCATTAACACTGAACTAGAGTTTCAACAGTATTAATGCACATCCCAATAGGAATTCAAAAGCTTATTCCACTGAAAGCAATGTAGCATAATTAGCATTAGTGTTCAGGTAAACATATATTCCTGATCCAACTAAGAAGGGCTTTCCTCAAACCTTCACCCTACCCCTTTGGATGAATCCCCCTGGAAGCAAGACTTTATATGCTTTAGAAAAAGACATCTCAACTTTGTTCCCTGTATAAAGAAACAACTGTCAAATCCCTGGAATGATAGGTTTTAGGGGGAAGTTGGTAGACTAGCTGAAAAATGCTACTGGATGGTGAAGTAAATACATAACAGCTTGGAGGCACAATGGATTTGCTTTGTCTGAAAGGCTGCTGAAGCCATTATGGGAACGTGTGCAGGACTGATCAAAAGAGAAAATTACCCTTAAACTCTAAGTTAATATGGGTTAACTAACCAAATGCTATTTGTCTTTCAGCAAAACTCTTGAGTTCTAACATCTGTGTGCTGCAAATGTTGCAAAATAAAAGGAAGATGGCATGAAAATGTTACCTCTGGATGTCTGAGAAAGCAAAAGTAGGCTTCTTTAGAGACGGATATCTCCCAGCATACAAAAGCTCATCCCAACTCCTCTTATTTTGGTACCCAGCATCCTAAAACATGTGAAACCCTCTTTATTAATAGGACTGAATAGTGGAGTTTCCAAACATGTTTTCAGATCTGAAATCTCATGAATAATATTGATGAAAATGGACAAAAAAGGGCATTGGGGATTGATTGATTGAATTTTTTTAATTTGTAAACTAATTTGGTTACAAATCTTCTCAAACAATTTTCCTTGCCTCTTCCTCAACGCATGCTATTGGCTGTCATACACTACTGACTGACAAGAAGATAATATTCCACAGCTGTTATTTTGTGGAGGTAGCATTTTGAGGAGCATTTAATGGCAAACCTTGATATCCTCCAGCCTTAATAAACATGTTTAGAAGTAAAGGCACCACAGGCTATTCACGAACTCCTTGGCAGCTTACCAATATAGATATATAAGTAATTTTTAAAAAACCTCAATTTTTGGGGTTTTATATTTTATGCTCAAAAGTGAAAAGGTGCAACACTACCCAAAATGGAGGAATGGTTGATGATGATGATGGAACTTGCAGAGACGGCTAAATTGACTTCTTTGATTAGAGAAAAGACAACATCTACACTTCTTGCTGACTGTAAACCCCTTATAGACTTTTTGCTTGAAATAGAAAAAAATGAACTTTTGATTTGTGGTTTTGGTCATTAGAAAATATTAGATAATAGAAAAGAGAGCTTTTTTCTGTAACCATAGAGTAAGATAATTTTGTAATCATAGAGGTAGTCCTCAACGTACAGTCACAATTGGGACCAGAACTTCCATCACTAAGCAATGCAGTTGTTAAATGAGCCACACTCAATTTTATGACCTTTTTTGCTGAGGTTGTTAAATGAATCCAGATTCCCCCATTGATGTTGCTTGTCAGAAGCCCCCTGGGAAAGTCACACATGGCAATCACATGACCCCCGGGATGCTGCGAATGTAAATGCATGCTGGTTACCAAGCACCCGCATCTTGATCATGTGACTGCAGGGGATGCTGTGGAAGTCGTAAGTGCAAAGACCAGTCGTAAGTCCCTTTTTTGCGCACCGTTGTGTCAGGATTAGCCCAGGAAACTCCAGGAGACAGTACAGATTTAATCCAGCAAGGTTTAATGGCCTTTCTCCCATTACAGAAATCTTCTCAGAGTGAGAGCAAATTCCAGGGTCACCCTCCCAACCTCCCTTGGATTCTTTAGGGAGGGTTCAGTCTCATCCTCTTATCAGTTCCTCGTTGCTCTGGTGACGAGAGTAAATTCTTAACCCCCCTGGTCCTGACTCTCACACGTTGTAACTTCAAACAGTCATTAAATGAATGGTCATAAGTTGAGGACTACCTGTACTTGTATTTGCTGCAAAGGAAATTGGAAGCTTCTTTCTATTTCTTTTTATCTTTTCTTTTTGCATCTTTGTCCTTTCTTTCCCTTTTTTCTTTCTTTTCTTCTTTTACCTTTATATTAGTTTTTGTTAGTTATCTTCTTTTTAAAACTTTTAATCAAATTTATAAAAAAAACCCCCTCATTTCTACATGGCCACAGATAAAGGCAGTGTAGTTCTAGTCACAATCTATTCACCTACTATTTTACTTTTTTAAGGATAAAAATCAGTCACACAAAATTTTCTTTGTATTCATAGTCTATACATTGGACTCAGAAAGCACAATATTCTTTTTCAGACACTCAGGAGGCGGGAAGGGCAGAGAACTATAGAACTCAATAGATCTCTCACCTAAGTTACTGAGAAGAGCAGCAAAAATTATACTAAAATCCAAGGCAAAATCAAAACAAAAAATAACTTCAATCCAAAGGACAGCCTACCACTGTCTACTCAAGTAAGTCTCCTTTCAGTTAAGACAGAAAAGCTCCTGAATTGAACAAAGCAAATCAAAACTTAACTGAAAAAATGAACCATTCCAACAGCTAGTTTGCTATTTCTAATTCTAGAAAGCAGCAGGAATCTTCTGCAGTCTATATTTTTCTTCCATGCATTTCTGTTTCTTGACAAACCAACAAAAGTTCCCCAACTTCCAGTAGAAGCCTTTGCTTAAAGACTACAGATTGGATGCTTTCTTAACCACAACTAAGCACTTACCTGAGGACATCTCACCTAATAACTGACTTCCTGCCTGAGAAGCTGGAGTATTTGACATCCCCAGAGCATTGTGCTGCAAGGAACCAAGAGGAGACTCTCCCAAGATTCCAGGTTTCTGCAAACAAGTAAGAGGCTTCAACAAATCGGATTAAAGGCAAGGATATGTATACACATAAAAAGATCAAGCAAGACCAAACTATAAGCCTGCTACAAGCAGCTAATGTCAAGCAAGGCAATGCCAAAAGTGAACTAAGCAGAAAGAAATAAAGCCACATAAACCTCAGGTGACCTGTGATGCTCTATGAGAGTCAGAAACTGGATCCTGTAAACTTAGATACTACGTAAAACATCTGGCAGAAGAGTCTAATACCCCTTTACATGTTTTGAAAAATAGAATATTTGGAGGAAGGAAGTGTTCTGGTGACTCTGATACATCAGTTTAAAGTTTTAACCCCTTTGTGGAGGGAAAGAACTTGATTGAGTTTAGCTGCCACAAATAGTCTAAATGTAACACAGACAGGATTCCACAGCACAAGTGTTTAGCTTAAAACTCCAGCATCTCGCTTTCTTCACTACTTTGAAGGGTTGAACTGCAGCACCAGTCAGGTTTTTCATAAGCATGTTGGCATTTCAAAGTTAGTTCCAAATGTTCTGATTGCCCGTTTCCTTCTACTGCTGTAACAAATCCAAACTGTCAAGCTATATCTAGATCTTTCCAATTCTCTTGCAACTGAGCTACCATATCAAGAGTATTAGCCATATGTAAAGCTACAAGATGAAAGGCTAATCAACTCCCTTACAATTTCATCCCAAACCACTGCATGTCTTATCAGGCATTTGCCCTGGTTTCTTCTGTTTATCGTTGCAGGCAAAACCTAGAAAGTCCTGTTCTGAAAATCCAAGTGCTGAGCACAGAATACTGAAACCACAAAGGCAGTAATTTCTAGGGAAGCTGGAATACAAAGAAAAAACACAGGGTTGCATCAAGAAAAAAAAGTTTGCTCTACTTGAATCCAATGGAACCAGATCAATCCTATTGGATGTAATACTACCAGGAGGCTTTTGTGAAATGGAAATGTATTAAACAAGTCTGATGTTTTTGTGTCTGAAACTACAGGTGAAACTTGAAAAATTAGAATATCGTGCAAATGTTCATTTATGTCAGTATGGCAACTCAAAAGGTGAAACCAATATATGAGATAGACGCATTACATGCAAAGCGAGATATGTCAAGCCTTACTTTGGTATAATTGTGATGATTATGGCGTACAGCTTATGAAAACCCCAAATTCACAATCTCAGAAAATTAGAATATTACATGACATCAATAACACAAGGATTGGAAATAGAACAATATCGGACCTCTGCAAAGTATAAGCATGCATATGTACTCAGTACTTGGTTTGGGCCCCTTTTGCAGCAATGACTGCCGCAATGCGGCGTGGCATGGATGCTATCAGCCTGTGGCACTGCTGAGGTGTTATGGAAGACCAGGATGCTTCAATAGCGGCCTTCAGCTCCGCTGCATTATTCGGTCTCATGTCCCTCATCTTTCTCTTGGCAATGCCCCATAGATTCTCTATGGGGTTCAGGCCAGGCGAGTTTGCTGGCCAATCAAGCACAGTAATCCCATGGTCATTGAACCAGGTTTCGGTACTTTTGGCAGTGTGGGCAGGTGCCAAGTCCTGCTGGAAAATGAAGTCAGCATCCCCATAAAGCTCGTCTGCGGAAGGAAGCATGAAGTGCTCCAAAATCTCCTGGTAGACGGCTGCGTTGACTCTGGACTTAATGAAGCACAGTGGACCAACACCAGCAGATGACATGGCTCCCCAAATCAACACAGACTGTGGAAACTTCACACTGGACTTCAAGCATCGTGCATTGTGTGCCTCTCCATTCTTCCTCCAGACTGTGGGTCCTTGGTTCCCAAATGAGATGCAAAAGTTGCTCTCATCAGAAAAGAGCACTTTGGACCACTGGGCAACAGACCAGTTCTTTTTTTCTGTAGCCCAGGTAAGACGCTTCTGACGTTGTTTGTTGTTCAGGAGCGGCTTGACAAGAGGAATACGACATTTGAAGCCCATGTCCAGGATCCGTCTGTGTGTGGTGGCTCTTGATGCACTACCTCCAGCCTCAGTCCGCTCCTTGTGAAAGTCCCCAACACTTTTGAATGGCCTTTTCCTGAAAATCCTCTCCAGGCTGCAGTCATCCCTGCTGCTTGTGCACCGTTTTCTACCACACTTTTCCCTTCCACATAACCTTCTATTCATGTGCTTTGATACAGCACTTTGGGAACATCCAACTTCTTTTGCAATTACCTTTTGGGGCTTTCCCTCCTTATGGAGGGTGTCAATGATGGTTTTCTGCACAACTGTCAGGTCAGCAGTCTTTCCCATGCTTGTGATTCCTACTGAACCAGCTTGAGAGACCATTTAAAGGCTCAGGAACCCTTTGCAGGTGTTATGGATTCATTAGCTGATTAGAGTGGGACACTTTGAGCCTAGAATATTGAACCTTTTCACACTATTCTAATTTTCTGAGATTGTGAATTTGGGGTTTTCCTAAGCTGTACGCCATAATCATCACAATTATACCAAAGTAAGGCTTGACATATCTCGCTTTGCATGTAATGCGTCTATCTCATATATTGGTTTCACCTTTTGAGTTGCCATACTGACATAAATGAACATTTGCACGATATTCTAATTTTTCGAGTTTCACCTGTAAAAACTACAGCCTCGCATCCCTTAACACGAATGGGGGACAAATACGATATTTTTCTGAAACAGCAGCCCATGAAGGATCAAAATATACAGAAGTTAGACCTCTTATCTATATATGATTTATATAATGCACAATGTGTCCTCAGTAGCCCAGCTGATAGGACAGAATCCTTCATCTATGGAATCACAAAGTACCATACTCCTGACTACAGAAAGCTGTACTTGAAGAAATGCATGGATAATAAAGTAAACCTACATATTAAATTAAGACCTCCTTAGCTTTCCTTTACTTCCTGAGCCTCCATAAACAGGAACTTGTAACAAAAACATGCAAAAGGCTATGGCAAGAAAACATGCTAGTTACTTAATTCTACCCTGAACATTACATTCCTAGGCTGTACTCTCTGAAATTATAGGGTTAAAAAATTCACTACTACATTGAATATCTTCCCTGAGACCACAATGTGGGAAAAGCTGGAAAACGGGCACTGCAGTGCACCTTTCACTGAGCACAAACACTATACACATCTGCACACAACCAGAATATTTCCACGCAGAGACCAAGCCTAGCACTCACATGAAATATGGCCTGGTTTTCCTTGTTCTGCAGGAGCTGTGCCCAGACCTGGTTTTGGACTAAGAGCAAGTTTCCAAGAAATGCCTTCTGAAGCAGAAAGCAAAGAAAGACCAGAAATAAAGTCACTAAAAGCTAGGAAAGTTATTGAGAAAGAGACAGTTGGAAAGCAAAGCTTACATTGTACTTTTTCTATGCATATAAGCAAGTGCCTAAGGACATTTCTATCACCAGATGCAATTCTACAAACCACTGTACCACAGAACCAGCAAAGCTAGCTGCAGTTGCTGAACATACAACTAGGCTGCTTTGATTGAAAGGTTCAATGACTACTGTGAAGCTTGTTATACACACACACAGAGTACTTATTTCCAACTGCAAAAGTAACTCTGAGAAAGACCTGAGTCATACATCTGCATGAGTACTTTAGACAAGGAAGGGATATGCTGTGTGCCTGGTTTTGTTTTATGTGAATGGTGGGGGATTGAGAGAAAGATAAGCTCATAAGCTATGTACAACAACCCATTCCTTGACAAAAAATTAACACCCTTTTTCCACTTGTAGCCTTGGAGAACAGTTACCTGCTGTGCTTGTGTTTGATTCTGAAGTGCCAGCTGAAGTTGAGCTGTGAACAGAGCTGGGTTGGTTAAAAGAGATACTGTTGGTGGTGCTCCAAGGATTCCTGAAAGGAAACCAATATAGAGAGTCTCTTTTAATCCATCCTATTAGGGAAAAAAATGGCAAGGCAACCTACCCAATATTGCAAAAAGTATGAGCTAAACCAAAATTGGTTTAGCTCATACTTCATCACTGAAGGCTCATAATATTTTACTCAGTTTGGCTTTTGATGACTGAATTTGAAGTTTTTTTAAAAATTTTCTCTTAATGTTATTGGTTGATAGTCAGTTTTAAGCCCTCACATTCGGTGGCCTAACAAGGAGGTTTAGTACAAAGTTTTAGCTTTGATAAAAATGAGAAATTTATACATAAGTAGAAGGCATGTCTTAACCTATTGAGTATAGCTAGGAAGGACTGAAGTGCTTCAAAATTTGAGGGAAAGTGCTGTATGGCATAATAAGCCATGCTTCACTTTTCTAAGCTAAGTTACTAGCTAGCTTGATGGCAACCAAAATCAGAAACCAAGCCTAGCTCCTAAGTATGAAGCATGCATACGGTACTGCTTTTCTAACTCAGACGGTGAGAGGAAATCCAGTATTCTCAATGGATTTATAAGCTGGAAGTTTCTAAATATTGCATAGGTCACGCCCCAAACTAGCTTTCAGACCCAGAATCCTTTATGTGGACTTGCCTTGCTTTCCTCCAATGGCTCCATGAAGAAGGGGGTTGAGTAAGAGCTGGAGAGATGAAGGATTCCCTAAGCTGTTCAAAATCTGAAGAAGATTGGGCTCAGGTAGAAGCCCTTTCCCACGGTTAAGTGCCTGAAAAGATAACAGCAGAATCAAAAAGGTAACTGGATTCTTTGACAGAGAAAGAAATGTAACATTCACACTCCTATATGCAGGAAGAGGGCACCCATGTGCAAACTGAAGATTTAATTTATACTACAGCAATGTCAAACACTAGGCAATTTTTCAGCTATTTCAACCACTGAAAAGGACTTCTCGTTCCTGCAAGATGTATTTTGTGCTACCTCTTGAGGGGTGGGCGGGAAATCTGATTATCACCATCAAGATATTGAATAATACAGGTGACATCTATAAAGAGTAAATCATGACTATAAGACAACTGATGAAAAGAGGAGTGTTTGTTAAACTACAATGAAAGTAAAGAGGCCTATGTCATTCTACCACCTGCTCTAGGCCAAAATAAAATTCTTAAAATAACAAAGCATGAGCATACTGCATCCATTAACAAGAGACAAATTATACACAGAGTCAGTACCGCACGTTGAGCCTTACTGTTGCTTGGGCAGCTATCAGAGCAGCTAGCATACTTCGCCCAGGAGGGCCTGGAGCACAGAAAGAGACTCTGATATGGTTCCCAGCAAGAAGAAAGCCATTGGTAGCCTGTTGAACCATCTCTGCTATCTCAGCTGACTCATATTCCACGACTGCAAAGCCTTTCAGTTGCCCATCCTGACCACATGCCAGCTGTGTGAAAGGGGAAGAAAAAGGCACCTTGAAAATGACCCAGTTACTTCAGGTTTTTAATGGAATCAGTAAATCTCCCTGAATTTACTTGGGATGTATAAACAGATAAACAGGCTGACTTTACATATTCCATTAAGCTATAATATTGTTCACAAGACTCTGTTTTTGGCTAAGCACACTGTGTGCACTCAGCCCAAGGATCAGATAGTTGGCTCCCTGAATAGAACGAATTTCAAAGAAACATGTTCTGAAAGATGGAGGCTAGAGAGAGAACAGCTCCAGACTTTCCTGGCTTAATGTCTCTTCTTTTTGTCTTTTGGATTTTGCAACTGACTTCTACTTCTTCCCTTGCTGCAAAATTCTCTCCAGTGCAATCAAAACATCCCCAAGAAGGTATTTATTTTGTTGAAATAAAATATTAAAGGAAAATATTTCAAGGAGATGAAATTGCATCTGAACTACAGCTATTGTGTCTTTCACCCTTTTCAACCCTGTTTTTTTCAACCTTTGCCACTGAAATTACAAGAAGGGCTACAACTAAATTAATTGCTGTGTCAACAGAAGCATTATGCACATAAACAAAATGCTCATCTTTTTTGTATGTAATTGCCTAAGCAAAACCTTTGATAGTTCCTTGTTGAATATTCACACCAAGAATAATGCAACCAACATGCTATGTTCATCAGTCACTCAAACAAACAATGTGGTTTGTTTCATTCTGACTCAGTATGTGGCATGTAACCATGGTTTATGACAGCATGACATATAAGTTCGTCCCTAGTCTGGTTACTCATATAGTAGACTCTGCCCTTATCATTATTATTAGGTGACCATAAGGGTAACTCCAATAACATTTTCTGTTTAAAAGAAAGTGTTGGTAACCTCAGTCAGAGTTGCTTGGCAAACATAAACCAACTACAGGGAAACAGAACTGCAGAATCCATTGCATCCTGCAAAAATGAATCTATTTAAGGATTAATTTCTAAGTCTACTGTTTGGTGAACGTCATAAAAAAGGGAGGCAAATGCTAAGAATTGGAAGTTATAGAGAATGAGTATTTCTACAATCACTGGATTAGCTTCTATGAAATACCCCATCCATCAACGTGTGCCTCTCTTGCCCATATAGCAGTATGCTCTATTGGACCACAGGGGCATGTGATTTTTGGGGGGCTGCTCTTAACAGTGAAGTGAGGCAAAGCTGCATTATATACATGGCAGGGCTGAGATATGGAAGTTCCCAATTTTTGGGAGGGGATCTTTAAATTATATTAGGCCTGTTTTAGTGTTACTCTGTAAACTCTGCATTGACTAAATTATGTGCCATCAAACCGTTGTCAACTCTTAGCAACCACATAGCTAGATTTTCTCCATGAAAACTGCACGTTTCTTTGTTGATTCTTGAGTACTGTGCTGCCAAAATTTGACAATGCAATCAAAGGTTTCACAAACAGCAAAACAGTCCAGAAGATGAATGTTCCCACCATTTTTGTAGCAAGAGCTTCAATTATTAATACTGACAAATAAATATCAATTTTCTTCAAGCTGGGAAAATTCCAGATTTTTAAGAGATTGGGACAAGGAGAAGAAGCAAGCTTCCTTTTTGAACAGGGCATGCTGGTGTACATTCTGTTGCATTCATAAGAGCAATCCATATTTGTTTACAGCTTGACAAGGGATAAGCAACACAACCTATTCTCACGTAGCATCTTGGTAAAAGGAATCTACATAGGAAGAGTCAGCTAGTCATGTGTAGTTGTTGGAATACTGCATGGACCCCAAAAGAGCAGCCATTTCCCAGAGGACTAAGATCCTTACCTGACAGAATGTTGGAGGAGAGATGGCAGAGAAGGTCTGCCTCAGTTCTTCAACATCATTGTAACTGTGGGGCAATTTATCTACACATAAGCATTTTGAGTGAATAAGGTCTAGAGTCAACTGGTTGACATCTGTCCAATGAACATACAGCGTCCGTGTTCCCAGCTGTTTGCCCAACAGATCAGACTTTGCTCTGGCTGCTGAATCCTTTTTCATGTACTCCACAAATCCGTAACCTTTGGAGTGTCCCTGTTTCTCACTGTACACCAAGAAGCAACGCTCTAAGTTCCCAAATGGTCGAACCAGGTCTTCAAACTGCTGCTGTGTGTAAAGCTGGGGTAAGTTGGCAATGCATAGGAGGGCATCTGTGGGTTGTAGTTGCACTGTAATCTCCTTGTCTCGCAGCCTGCTCAAGTGGAATTTCTTAATGGCTGATTCTGCCTGTTCCCCATTCAATAGGGTAACAAAAGCTGCAAGAAAAGGGGGATATAAAGGCAATTGACAAAACACTCCACAGCAAACATATAAACAAAGCTTTTTTATAGATTTCTGACAGAACATTTACACAATTAAAAAAAGGGGGTCTTGGTGACCTAGTCAGAAAAAGTTCACCTTGTGTTTCTAATAGTGGCTGGACAATAAATACCCTCAGAAAGTTCTCAAGCACGGCTGCTTTTTTCACTTTCCTCCCCCTGGTTCTTTATTTACACACAAACTTGTATTCACTTCTTCATGATAATGAAAGTGAGGGCAATGTAAAGGATCCAGATACTGATCAGATCAGGATCATGTTCATTTCAAGAAGACAACTGTGTTAGGGGACTTTCATCTGCAGCCTCCCTTTTGTCAACTCAACTGTAGTCGCCTTCTTGTAAAGACTTTTCCTAACACTTGTTATTTTGTAAAATAAAGGCACATAACAACATATATAAACTGTCAGCATTGTATTAATCTGGGCACAGAACTTTAGAGAATATTTTCTTTTCCTCTTCCATGGCACTTGTTTCCCTAGTTTTCAAAAAAGAAAAATGCCAATCTATAAGAGGATCTATTTTTTACTTCATAGATCTCAAATTCTTTACTTCCTACAAGATAGTCTATCAAAGGCTTTTTAAATATAGTCAGAAGTACATTTTTCCCCCTCTATTGTTTATAACCATATTGGATTTTAAAGGCGCTTGAAAGCAAAAAGTCTCAAGGGTCACCAAAGTGGACTGAGACAAGGCTCTGCTCATCTTTCTATGCACTTTTCAGTAATGCATTTGTCATATTAAACATATCTGAAGCACATTTCATATATGACATTCTGTTTTCTGATTGATACACTATTATGGACAGCAACAAATTAGGACACAATCTTAATTTGAGGATTTATGATACTTTTCTCAGAACTATATATTTTGTTATTTTTGGAAGAAAATATTAATCAAGCAACTTTAAATCTATCTATGAAAAGGCAAAAGACAGACTCTTTAGAATACTAACCTCAGAAACTGCATCCCAATGCAATACAAGAAGACGAAAAGAGTAGCAACTGTGGACTACCTACAGCTTGTTCATACCCTGGATCTCAATAAAGCATTAACCACAGTTAATGCTTGTTACAACCAAGGAAAACTTTTTATCAGGAAGTGCATGCATTCATGCTTTACAATGATCTGATGTATTAATGTGTTGAAAAAACTCAGCTTCAGAGAGGGAGGGAGAGGGAGAACAATGCTTTTTAAATTTAGTGATATAAACTCATGCAGAGTACAGAATACCTTGGCCTCAGTCATTTTTTTTTTCAATTTTAGGGAGGGCATAGCAGGCAATATTTAAAAATATTCTTCCCCTGCCATTAACTTACTCCTAACACAACACAACTGCAGTTAAAACCCTCCAAAGTAAATATTACCTAAAAAAGCTATTTAATCTTTGGATATTTTCCATGGAAAAACAGGAAGGATATTTATTAAGGGCATTTCAAGAACAGAGTATTCTGCCTTAAGGTGAGAAGATCCAACTACATTATTCATGACATTCCAATCCAATGTTAGGACTGATGGAATGAATGGCCCAATATTAGAACCAATTCTTGGGCACACCAGAAGCCCTGTCCATGAAAACTTTCTAATGCATAAGGATACTAGACTCTTTACATGATGTAGCAAATAAAATGTAGCCTTGCCCAATCAGCAGAAAGTTAAAACATGCTTAATAGTGAACAGGCACAGGCAATGGGTTTGTTTCCACACAAGGACAAATACTTTCCATGCTGAGCATACAAGACCTCAAAGCATTTACTCTCCTTGGCTCCTAATTTTCCAACTGCCACCTCAAATAGGCTCCAATGTTCAAAACTGAAGAAAGATCACACAAAGACAGTAAGACTAAGACACACCACCAGCACAAGGTGATTGCACTAGTGTAAGCAAGCCAAAAAAATGAAGTATTAGATAAGCCTCTCCCCATTAGCATTGAGCTTTAGCTGGAAATGTCTTTTTTGATTTCAGGAAGTGGGAGTGGGTCCATCGAGTAGATTATTTCATGTCCATCAAGAGTTAAACAAGGCCCACCCACCATTCATAGCAAAGCACTTTATAAATGCAATTTTACTTACCAGTTCCTTTGTATTTGTCCACAAAGCAGTACTTAAGTTCATAGTCACTCAAAAGATCATGAATTTCCTGCATAAAGTTAACAAAAGAAATCACACTGAGGTAAAAACATAAAATAATTACTTTTTTCCAATTAAATGATTCCCTGTCATCACTCCATTCCCCTTTCAATAGTCTACAGAACAATGCCTAGGGGAAAAAACCAGTCAGAGCACTATTGCTAGAATTTATAACATATCTCATTTATAGCAAACATAAGAGAGGGATGTCCACAATCTTGGCAGAAATTATGTGAAAGCATAATCAGTGCTTTGAACAACAAACACTTCCAAACACATACAGGTTTGAATAAACAATGATTAACTGAGCAAACAACACAACATTTCAGGTTGTCATAAATGTGTTATGAACAACTACCTCTTGTTAAAGAGAACACTACACCTGCGGGAAATACACTTTTATCTCCCTGGATCAAAGTTGAAATTATGACTGCACTTTACTACTGACTCAGCCATCACATATACATTTGTTCTTAGGATTCTCAATGCCTAAAGCAAATGTGTTATTAAGAAAGTTGTTTTAATTACTGTAATGTATTGTAAAGTAGCCTAACTAAATATTAGGTTCAAGTGCTAGTTTCAAAACTGACCAGTATTTTGTTAATGCTACACTTTGACACGAAACACTAAACAAATAAAATGCAATTTATCACAAGTAAACGCACAGGGCCCAATTGTTTCAAGCTTATTTTTACTGTAGAGGTATAAAAGGAAATCACAAACCACTTCTGTATCATCGTCAAGAAACTGGAGTTTACCTTTGATATCAAACAAATCCAAACTTGCTAACTTCTAGAGCAGATACAGATACACAGTTCTATACTAAATGAGGAAAACTTAAGGAAGATAAGCAAAAGGGTACATGAATTCCTTACAAAAAGTATAAATTTGAGCGTGAACAAACACATCACAATGTAGTACCTACACACAATCACCTTAGATTTCTTCAGCCTTCAAAGCATTGAGGTTTTTTTTTAACAATTGGCAATTGTAGTTAGCACACACCTTTGTATATTCTACTTCAGTACTACAGAAATTCAGCAACCACTAGCAAACAGTTGCTGTTTCCTATATCTCTTTGCTGTCATCTAATGGCCCTTATTTTTTCAGCCCAGATCTGATAAACCACTTATAGATGCAATGACACTGCAAATGTAAATATTTCATTTTCTACTGATTCACAGCAAAATCCTGTGTCCTATACAGTTCAAACTAAGGTTGGTGATTTGGGGAAATGGGAGATTTGACTATAGTCATCAAGTGTTAGGAACTATAATTCAGTTTTTGGTGAAAAATAAGCAAACACACAAGTTACTAATTGTGACACAATACTTGAAACAAGAATATAGTCAGAACTAATTAAGCATTCATCTGTAGATGATCTTGCAATCTGCATTTATTTACTAAATTATACAATCAGCACAGGTCATCAAGAATAACCAGTCAGTGGGTCCTTTGCCATATTTTCAGTTGCTACACTTTTCTGCTCAGGCAGGTAATAATTTATGAAGTTTAAACTGCACAATTCAAGAGCATACCAAATGGGACAATCCAGATAAATAAGTCAGGCTCACTCAAGGTCATACTGCCCATATTTCTGCAAAACAGTTGATTCTTTTCCATATCCTAGACATGGGGCAACATTCTTCAAACAGAAGTCTACTCCATAAGTGGACAGATGAGAAACCTGATTGAAATATGCCTCCTATAGACGATCTGAAACAACACCACAGTGCACTCCTCCAGCATAAGCCTAGCCCAACCCTGTGGGACAGAGTGTTATTTGTGCTCTTGAAAAAACAAATACTACAATTAAAGACAATTCTAGAAGCATCCCTGTGACACTACAGCAGAAAGCAATAGAACTTGGAAATTAAGAGATTCCAACCAAACAGTGAAGACCCATCATAGGGTCAAATTTTACCTTTTGGTTGTTGAAATGGAATACTGGACAATATACAAAATGAGGATTTCCTATAACATTTGATTCTCTTTTCTGGTCAGACAATTAGAACCACTATGTTATACAGATATAAATGCAATCCTTAAGGCTGAGTAGAAATTAAAGTAAGACTTTTTACAATACAGTATCTTTTGACACTTTAAAAATTTAAAAAATTCTAAGTAATGTTTCTAATTTAAATTAGAAATTGTTACACAATACCAGACAATTCTAAATCCGCCTACTTTCATTTCAGTTTGTTTACATTCTGAAGAATTAGGATTAAAGAGTCAAATCCTGAAAAGTTTTAGTTCAGCTTTAATTTCAAGATTATAGGTCTAGTCTGGTCATTCATACTAATAAATGTTCAGCATATCTGACCAACCCATGTGATTAATATTGTATCTTTTTCTTAATATTAGTTAATACATTTATATGTGCATGTAGAATAACCTCAACATAATCAAACAGTGAAACTGTAAAGTGTAAAATATTTGATTACCTAAAGTTTTAATGAGGACACTCTTGCTCCCCAAATATATTTCCCCTCCCCCATCTCCTGGGGGTGATCTGCTTTAAAATCAAAAACTGCTTCACTGCATTGTCTGGAGTCTGTAAATACTTCTACTTCAGTATGACTGTTATGGAAGCTGTTTTTAGCTTATTTGTTTAAGGTTCAAAGGTTAGAAGAGGAGTACTTCAGAACTACTTTTAACAGCTACAGAAACTACTTAAAGAGGAGACCAAAGGACAGAACTTTTACAATATGCAGAAATGTTGTACCTTCTCCCACTGAGCTGATTCTCTTACGAGTGCCACAAGAAACTTCAATCTTGAAGCAGGAGGCTAAGTTTCAAATGAGAGGTATCAAGAACCCCTACAAAGCTTTGAGTGAGGGCTATTAAAGCAACTGAGAACAAAGGAAATTAAACAGATGTACAGAAGGAGGAACACAGAATGTTGCCATATATTCAGTCAGATTACTGATCTTTTGAGCCCAACACTGTTAACAAGGCAGTAGCTATCCAAGGCTTCCAAATGATTTTTTTCCCACAGCTCTTCCTGGAAAAAATAGGGTCAAAGCTGCAACCATTGGCATGCAAAGAATATGGCCTACTACAGTTGCACTCCAGCAATATATTTGACATTATTTACATTATCACAAAATCAGAACACTGGTAATTTAACAAGAAAGTGGGCCTCACATTCCAGTTTAAATGTTCTCTCTTTGTATTGGAAGCACTGATAAACGTTATGAAAACATGAGTCTAACGAATGCTTCTGACAAAAAGAGTATATGAGGACTCTAAATGAGAAGTTCAAGTTCTAGGACAACCTTTCCCCATTCATACTATCAGGATACACATTTTATATCAAATGTTAGCTCAATTTTTACATAATATTTCTGCACTTTAAAATTACAATTATTTTAGAAATCTGTTATTTTTCTGGGAACCATACATTTTCTGTCTGCAACATTAAAAAAAGTTCACTTTCAGTTTAGATTTTCTTTTTAGGAAGGATCATCCCACAATAGTATCTGTATCCTGAACTGCCCAAAATTCACAGAAAAATTTGTAGCAAATAGTGGATACTATATTTTAAGAGAGAGATAAAAATTAAGGTAGAAAATCTAATTAATCATAGAAAGGGGATAAAAGACAGCATTCAGAAAGTATGCAGAACCATCAAATCCTCTGAGATACCGTCTTATGCAGCAATAATTAACACTGGGGAATAGGAATGACTGCACAGCTTTATTAAGGCATAAGAGTCCATTTCATGAAAGCTTATACCATAAGGAAACAAAACTGTTAGTCTTTTCAAGTGTCACATGGTTTGTTTTTTTAAACTGTAATGAACTGATAGAGCTTTCCATAAAAGTGACTTCCTGTAGGAGACTCTTAATTATTACTTTCTTGGAAAACAAAATTATTTCTGATATAAAGAAAAACAATCTCTGTCAAATGCCTGCAGTACCTGTAAATGTCCTCCCTTGGCCACTTAATTAAACCTTGACATTCAGAATGCAAAGAAAATGTAGAAGAATTAAAGCCATGTGTGGAAAGCAACACATTTGCACACTTTCCATTTAAAGAATGACTTGTTGGCTTTAAGTAGACAAAAAATTCCTGCATTTGAAGCAGACTCTGAGCCAAGGTAACCTATATTTTGCACCAAAGAGGAATACTTTTTTAAAAACTTGCTCAAATTATGCAAATTAAGTTTGCATTCCCTATATTTTGCTTTTCCCTGTATTTTTTCCCCAAAATTCCACTAGTCATTATCAACATAGCTTAGTTTACTTTCCCTTTTCCAACATCTTAAGGCAAACACACACAGAATTCTGCATTCCATTACATAACCACAGAAGATAATCTTCTTTATAAAGGTTCTCATCAAATTATGTTCCCTTCACTTTTTCAATACCCTTCCTCCAAACCAATATTTGGGAGCAAGAAATTATCTTGACTTTAACCAAACATATAGGGGAGGTACCTGTTTCATACCTATTCAGTTCATTATTTTGTCTCCATTCTTGAGTCTTGCTACTTTCTTACTTAGCAACGTGGCTTTGACCAGACATCCATTTTCCACTTTCTTTTAGACCACTTAGTTCCTAAAATATGCCTACTAGATCTACATAAGAACTTGCATACATCCACCCACCCCTTTCCTCACTTTAACAAACCTAAACCTGCCTGGGTAAGATTTTTCTCCCCTTACTTTGATTTGTTATCTTATTTATGCATATTGATGAGAATACTGAACCAACTTCATCCCAGTACTAGTTAAATCCTGCTCAGTTTCCTCATCAATTTAGTGAACACTTACCACAAAATAATATTTACTAATATATAGTCCTAGACTAAAGCTGAGGATAGTCTCTTCTTGATTCAAACCAGAGTTTGCATTGTTTTCTAACATTCCCCAGAGCAATACAGGTGAAACTCGAAAAATTAGAATATCATGCAAATGTTCATTTATGTCAGTATAGCAACTCAAAAGGTGAAACCAATATATGAGATAGACGCATTACATGCAAAGCGAGATATGTCAAGCCTTACTTTGGTATAATTGTGATGATTATGGCGTACAGCTTATGAAAACCCCAAATTCACAATCTCAGAAAATTAGAATGTTACATGACATCAATAACACAAGGATTGGAAATAGAACAATATCGGACCTCTGCAAAGTATAAGCATGCATATGTACTCAGTACTTGGTTTGGGCCCCTTTTGCAGCAATGACTGCCGCAATGCGGCGTGGCATGGATGCTATCAGCCTGTGGCACTGCTGAGGTGTTATGGAAGACCAGGATGCTTCAATAGCGGCCTTCAGCTCCGCTGCATTGTTCGGTCTCATGTCCCTCATCTTTCTCTTGGCAATGCCCCATAGATTCTCTATGGGGTTCAGGCCAGGCGAGTTTGCTGGCCAATCAAGCACAGTAATCCCATGGTCATTGAACCAGGTTTCGGTACTTTTGGCAGTGTGGGCAGGTGCCAAGTCCTGCTGGAAAATGAAGTCAGCATCCCCATAAAGCTCGTCTGCGGAAGGAAGCATGAAGTGCTCCAAAATCTCCTGGTAGACGGCTGCGTTGACTCTGGACTTAATGAAGCACAGTGGACCAACACCAGCAGATGACATGGCTCCCCAAATCAACACAGACTGTGGAAACTTCACACTGGACTTCAAGCATCGTGCATTGTGTGCCTCTCCATTCTTCCTCCAGACTGTGGGTCCTTGGTTCCCAAATGAGATGCAAAAGTTGCTCTCATCAGAAAAGAGCACTTTGGACCACTGGGCAACAGACCAGTTCTTTTTTTCTGTAGCCCAGGTAAGACGCTTCTGACGTTGTTTGTTGTTCAGGAGCGGCTTGACAAGAGGAATACGACATTTGAAGCCCATGTCCAGGATCCGTCTGTGTGTGGTGGCTCTTGATGCACTACCTCCAGCCTCAGTCCGCTCCTTGTGAAAGTCCCCAACACTTTTGAATGGCCTTTTCCTGAAAATCCTCTCCAGGCTGCAGTCATCCCTGCTGCTTGTGCACCTTTTTCTACCACACTTTTCCCTTCCACATAACCTTCTACTGATGTGATGTGCTTTGATACAGCACTTTGGGAACATCCAACTTCTTTTGCAATTACCTTTTGGGGCTTTCCCTCCTTATGGAGGGTGTCAATGATGGTTTTCTGCACAACTGTCAGGTCAGCAGTCTTTCCCATGCTTGTGATTCCTACTGAACCAGCCTGAGAGACCATTTAAAGGCTCAGGAACCCTTTGCAGGTGTCATGGATTCATTAGCTGATTAGAGTGGGACACTTTGAGCCTAGAATATTGAACCTTTTCACACTATTCTAATTTTCTGAGATTGCGAATTTGGGGTTTTCATAAGCTGTACACGATGATCATCACAATTATACCAAAGTAAGGCTTGACATATCTCGCTTTGCATGTAATGCGTCTATCTCATATATTGGTTTCACCTTTTGAGTTGCCATACTGACATAAATGAACATTTGCACAATATTCTAATTTTTCGAGTTTCACCTGTATGGTTTCCTCACTCTTTTCAATGATTCTCCTAAAATTATGGCAATTTCTGTTTTATTCCACAAAAGAGACAGGCAGTTCATAAGCATGCCTGTGATGTCACATAAACCTAAGTGCTATAAGCAATAGCAACCCAAAGAGACTTTTTAAGGAAGTCAGAGATTAATTTGTTGCTATGCTGAACACATTATTTAATGTGGTTACCAACACATTTCACAGAGCAAATCCAAGTACCATGAACAGGTGGCATACAACTGAATTTATAACACATCTGAGAGTGTAATTAGTTGCATATATCTTAAGAACTGATGTAAACAAACTTTTAAGTTTTAAAATTAAATCAGGCAGAAAAGCATCTAACATGGTTTGTCCCCATCAACTGTGGTATTCTAAACTATCTATACCAAAACCATCTGGGTAATTTTTTTTTTTCTGGGAGGAAGCACAAAGCTACAATGTAGGATGTGATTACAATTTGCTTACATGCTGCTACAACACATTTGTCCTTTATTTCCTGCATGCAATTTTTGTTTCTCAGTGTCATATTCTGTGACAGAAATACAGTAAAGTGATCTTATACTGGATATCTTTTGGTAGTACCACATTTTTCATAGAACTGATAACTTTACATGATTTGTCAGAAAAAAAGTTTGATCTTCTAAAATAGTAACATTTGTAATACCTTATAAACAAGACAGACTACTGGTCCATCTATACTAACAGCTCTTTTGAGAATTTCAGACTGAAATCTCTGCGGCTTGACCCAAGAAGCCAGATGTTAAGCACTGGATCTTCTGGGCGCAAAGCACAGTCTGTATCCCCAAGTTGTACCCTTCCCCTTATCCTGGGAACATCAGTAATCATTCTTTAGAAAGCAGCAGTGGAGACTGTTGGGATTATCTACTGCATGGGAATGGAGAGAATGGATATACTGTACTTGATCAAATTTGTTCATTCTACCTCTGAGCAATATTTTTATACTACTTTCATAGTACCTGCGTTTTATCATCTCTTCTAATATTTGCTCCTTAAACTGCAAATTTTGTGTCCAGTTGTACATTTATTTTAAAAAATTAAAATAAAGGTCTGGTAGCAACAAAGAGCAATGCCATAATTTCTCATCTTTCTGGTGATTGTAACCTGCTAACCAGGCTTTTCGAGATAAACAGACCTGACTTTAAAAAACTGACAGGACCCTATCATTTATATTTCAATCAGTAAACCTAGAATCCAAACATTACATTTCTACCTGTGGTTATAATCCTCAAAGGCTGAAATCCAGGAAAACTGTTCAAGTCCTACAGCAGCACCTGGTATCAAAAACAGACTGGATGAAGGAAAATAAATGGATGCCTTATCTCGATGAGAAAGACATGCTTTTGATTAATCAAAGGCAGATTAAACAAGGCTAGCTGCCTTAAGTGCCATTCTGAAGGAAAATATAGGTATAAGTCTAATAAATAAATTAGTCGTTTTCCTGGCTCCCTTCAACTACATGACAACTGATCTAATATGCAGTCTCCTCCAGGCTCTGCTTGTTAAGTAAATATTTGTACAATAGAGTTTTTTACAGTATGTGAGAAAAAACTAATTTCTGAGCAGCCACATATTAATCTGCCTCAGCATCAAGGCTTCTCTAAGAGAGGGAAACAGAGCTCACCCAGAAGGAACAGACAGGGAAAGTTGCAGTCTTTCTTAATACTATACAGTACATTAATATACCACAGGCCTCTCCAATCACTGATAAACTGCACTACAACGGCAATCAACTGCAATCCTCCTTTACTCCAAAGAAAAAGCTTCAAACATTAAGAGACTAAGCAACAACAGTGGATGTATTCTGCAGGGTTATTATATACAACTCTCCCCTTTTCCAAATGAACCTAACAGTCCTGGGTCACTGTACAAAACTGATATACCTCACTGTCTCTCAGCCATCTTGGCTTGGTTTTTGTAACATGCATGTAACAATGAGAATCTTGCAGGCATTTACAGCATAACTTTTTAAAACATCTGGACCTGATCTAAGTTCAGAATTATGGAAATTCCTGTCTTTCTCTGCTCTTACTTTTTCTTTTTCAGTAAATACACCACTATCCAATAACAGCTTCACTGAAAGCCTGGATTTCTGGAGTGTTTTATAAAGTAGCAGTATTGTCACACTAGGGTGAAGAAAATCAAAAAGAACTTCTAGGAATTTCTTCTACAGACAGTGTGCATATTAATAATTACTAGGATTGCTTGTTGGCTAAAAATACTGAAAAGTAGAAATAGAACTTTCTTACAAAATAGGCAGAATTGCAACATGTTTGCCTTGAATCTCAGCTTTTAGAAAGGGCTAGAATCCTGGAATTGTGGGGATTATGGTTTACCAGAGGGGGGAACTGACCCCTTCCACTGTGGACAATCATGACTTGGTCAGATTGTGATTTTTTTGTTTTTTATCCGCATTCAGTCGTGACTGATTCTGCAGCGACTGCCTGGACAAGTCCCTGCAGTTTTCAAGGCAAGGTGTTTCGGAAGTGGTTTGCCAGTGCCTCCTTCCTAGAGCAGAGCCCAGCTGGCGAGCACAGGAGGCGGGGTTTCCGTTGCTTCGCGCCTTTTTTGGGTGTGCGCGGCTTCCGCGTTATCAGCAACTGCTTCCGTCTCCTTTGCAAGGCGCCGCCAGCATTTTTCCTCCCACCGGGATGAGAGTACCCATTTATCTACTCACGTAAGTTTTCGAGCTGCTGGGGTGACAGGAGCTGGGGAGGAAGCAGGAGCTCACTCTGCTGCGCGGAGTTGGGCTCAAACCGCTGAAGAGGTGGCCATTTCTGGCTGGCAACTTTCAGCGTCATTAAGCCGCTGCGCCACCACACTGGAGGCACATATTTGCTGTAATCCTGTTCTTCCCTTGATGGTAAGATTTTTTAAAAATGCTAAAGAACAACCATAAAGGACTGCTATTGTTAGGGTCTTACCAGTTCACTACTGTTCCTTATGCTATTCAGTATCAACATGAAACCACTGGAGACCATCCAAGTTTGTAGGGTGGTGTCAACAATATACTTTCTTCTCACTATATTCCAGAGAGGTTACTGAGATCTTGAACACTGTCTGAAAATAGTAATGAATTGGATATAGGCTAAGGAACAGGGACTGAATTCACACAAACAGATGCTCCATTGTTCATACAACAATCTATCCCAGGGTAGGGATACAGTCTGTTCTAGATACACTCTCTTCTGGGAGGCCTCATGAATTCAGCTTTAATTATGGCTACAGTCACGGTTTTGAACAGTTTAGACATGCATCACATACACAACACTCATGCTTGTAAAATGGGAACTGATTACAATCAAGAGTACTAATACTTGTTCACAGCAATGCACTATAGGAGAGGACAACTTGGAAGAGCATTTGGAATTTCCAGTTGACTGGGAATGTAATAACTCAAGTTTTAAAAACAGCAAGGTTTTTGGTGCAAAGGATTTTAATAAATACTACATACTGGGTCCTGGTTTGGTTTGGTTTGAAGCAAAATTTAAGATGCTAATAATTTAAAACCACCTTATTTGAAGGACCATCTCCTACTGTGTGATTCTGTGGATCATGAGATCCAAAACTGATACCAACACGTCCTATTATTACTGGAGGTTTGTTTGAATGGAACTTGGAAGAAATCCTTCTCTGCCAAGGAAGTCTACTCAGAAGACTCACAGTGGCTATCTCCTTTATGTGTTTCAAATGATAGACAAGGCATTTTGGGTTAAGTTTACCTGTACTTTGCTAGGTCTTGAACAGACTTATATTTGTTTGAAAGACAGTCACCAGTTTTTTCAGCTTTAAGCACACCACATGGTTCTTTAGAATTGTTGTTTCAAATGCTTACTATCTGATGGAAAATATAAATTAGCCTTCCTTGTGTGGACACTTTCCAGATATGTGAGCTTCAGGATACACCTTCTTCTTGCAAGCTGTGATCTCCTCTAGCAAGGGAATACTGTGATTGGGTTTGCTCATCTTAAGCCCCAGTTTGCTTACTAATTTTACTGACTAAATCATTTCTTAATATACCCTAAGTCATAAACTACAAATCACAATGTCTGGGTTCACATATATTCTAAGCCCAAACCAAACAAGCCATATTATTGATTAGCAGGATATGTAAAACAGGACTATACATTTGCTCTTCCTTGACAAGACTGAGGACATCCTCTTGGTCTCAGCTGTTCCTGATAGCAGATAAGTGATATCCTAGCACCTGAAACTATAATTTCAGTTCATGCTTCAGTTCAATGAAAGGGCTAGGAATCTTCTGACACAACTGTGTAGAATCTCAAGAATCTTGCTGCTGTCTATTTCTCAAAACTCTAACCCATACAATATTTGGGTTACAGCTCTCCTTATATAGATTTTTAGTACAAGTTCTATCAACTGTCCTTATCTGGAAGGAACCCCCCCCCCCCCCACAGTTGTTTATGTTGTATTACAGAATAAAATTTTAACTGGCTACTTGTAAGAACTCCACATAAATTGTATACTGAAATACATAACCAGGTATAAGAAAAGATAAAAAAAGAGCATATTCACTTTACTTCCTGGCCACTGAAGCACCATTTAATTTCCTTGGCTCTTTTGTCAAAATGATCAGTTACAAATGTACTGCTTCCTTCTACAGTATTCTATTTTCCTCATCCCTCTGTATGATTTTCTACTACTGTATAGTAAATACTTTCATGTCTTTTGTTAAAAGATTGTTGCAACTTTTCTGTACAAACAGAAAAGCCTTCAGCAACATATAATATAGTGTGTTGCATAAGCATTTGTCTAAGTAAATTCTTTTCTTCCTTTTGTTCCCAACTTCACTGTGTGATCTCAGCTCATTCAAGTATCTATGAAAAGCAATACAGTACATTTCTCTACCACTCTCTGGACTGCAGCAGTAAAACAGATATGTATCAGTTTGTCTGCTGCCAAAAAGTAAAAAAAAGTCTATTGTTAGCTTAAAAGCCAGCAGATTTATTATTACACAAGGTTTCATGGACAAAAGGTCACACAGAAGATACATCACATGGTCTTTAATTAGAGGACGGAGAGCTATAGAAAAGAAATGTGAACTGGGAAAAAATAAATACTACCAAGTACAATGAAGCAGCAGCGGGTGTCAGTGGGTGTGTCATGGTTCAATACAAAGTCCAACTAGATATAAAAGTGAGCCATTCGTAGCTGCAACCACTGATCATAGTGATTATTATTAGTAACTATAACTGTAATCAAGTTTCTATGAATTCATATATGTTTGGACTCTAAAATGTCATATGCAACAAATCACAAATACATTTTGCATTGCATTGTTTACAACTCTTTCTAGATATGTTAACATGTGTGCAGTAGTACAGACATGATCTGCAACAGAAAATAATACTGGAAAGAACTAAGAAATCCCCCAATCATAAGATTTGTGGCTCACCGATTTTATCATAGAAATGTCAATTACAGGAAACACTAACATGTTTTTATTAAAACCAAACTGAAAAGAAAGCAGCACTCACGCACACATGCATCCACTGCCATGCCTAAGTAAACCCAGTATAGTAAAAGCAACAAAACACATTTGCAACTTGCTTAAAGTCATACATTTATTGCGGCGTAATCTTTCAAAGACCAGACCCCATCTTATCACATGCTGGACATTAAATACAGTAAAATGAGCTTCAGAGTTCACAACAACTGTTCTCGAAGAAAGAAGGAAAAACAAAACGCAGAAAATTATTGCATTTTTTCCCGTCAACGTCGGGGGAGTACATATCAATGGGAATCAGTGCTGGCAGCCACTGTGCTTCCTTACCTTCTCACCTGCCTGTTTGCTAGGGTCCCCCTCAAACATCCCTCCACGCCCCATTTCACCTTCCCTTCGGTTACCTGGTTGGCGACGTCGGCAGGCAGCCCGCGAATGAGCACCTTGCGTCGGTTACGGAACTGTCGGGCGCTTCTTTCCAGGCGACTCGCTATCTCGGCCGGCTCCAACAGCTGCAATACTTCTTCAGGGGCGTTGGCCAAGCCTGGTTCTGGGCCTGGAAGCGACCCAGCAGCGGCGGCTGCCCCACCAACTACCCCACCAAAAGCCGCTACTGCCGCCATCTTGGGAAGCAACTGCCCCCTTCCTCCTCCTCCTCCCCCCTACAAGCTAATACCAGCGATAGAGGGAGGTGGGAAAGAATGGCGTCAGCGCCATGCCAGCCCCCCAATTGGTCCAGGAGGTCCCCGCCCACCCCCCGGACAGCCGTTAGATGGGTTGTCCAATGAGAAGCTTGAGTGTGAATTAACTCTTCACGGAACGGTGTAAAGATCGCCGCGGACGATCCCGCGCGCTCTGGAGGTGTGTTTGCTGCTTAGCAGATCTTGGTTGAAATCTGGGCAGCAGCAAAAGTTGTCAGAGAAATAAGTGTGGGAGGGCTGGGCGAAAGTGAAAAGGGGAACATAGCAACTCGGGCCAGGACAGGTTTGTGCATCATCTAAGTTACCTGAAAGGTCAGCCGCATTCGTTTTTTTGCAGGAAAAACATCGAGGTTCGTGACACTTAAATGACTGTTGTAATATGCAATAAGACTATTAATTATGGAAAGGAAATAATAGCATCACATCTTAGGCATATTAAGATGTAAGCATGCCTTGAGATAATGGCATTTGTTTAATAGCCCGATTATGTAGAGCTGCAAAAAATCCGGACGCCAGCTAGGTGGCAGCAAAGAGAAAATATCTAGCGGTCTCGATTTTTGCAGCCCAGATCTGAGAGTAGGTACCTCCCACCCCTTACTCCTGATAAAGTCACTAGGAAGCGGGCTAGACTCAGAGAATAATGTAATTTACTTGAACTTTGTTTCAATATTTGCACATCATAATTTAAATTCAAGATTAAGTAACGACTACAGTATTTATGGTTTTCAGATTTTTTTTAACCATCTTGGGTTCCCTAGGAGGAAGAGTGATACTGACATAAAGTTACATAAATATCTAGATAAGATCGTAAAGTAGCATAAAGTACCCTGAGCTAATCAGGTCACTTGGAGTTCTAGTGATAATGAATTCAAAAAACAAACTGTTTAACCCTCTCCAAGCCATTTTGTTCTCTTGGTGGATTACATTTCAGTTGGTGATCGAGACTGGGCACACATCTAATATGCCTTTAATAAAAAGGGAAGTTAGAACTACTATGTTAGATGATGACACCTTAGTCTGCAGTTCCGGATAATATCTTCCAGATAATGGCACAGATTTTATTTATTTATTTATTTATTTATTTATTTATTTATTTATTTATTTATTTATTTATTTATTTATTTATTTAAGTTTTCAACTGCCCATCTCCCCCCAATGGGGGAACTCTGGGCGATTCACAACAAACATTAAAAACATAAAATATATAAATACATAAAACCTTAATTAAAAACATTACTAAAAATGTTAAGATAATAAAATAATCCTCAAAGAATCACATAATGAAATTGCACGAGGCAGAGCAATAATACCCCAGGGTTGGTTTTTGGTATGTGTGTGTGTGCATGCCTTTGAGTCAGTCTCCATGCGATTTTCTTGACAAATCACTTCTGCAAATATTGCCATTGCCTTCTTTCTTGGTTGAAAGAGTAACTGGCCCAAAGTCATCCAGTTGACTTCTGTGCTCAAGGCAGGACTAAAACTCAAGTTTCCTCACTCCTGGTCCAGGTCCTTACCCACTAGACCAAACTGGCTCTCAACTGATCGATCGATCAATCAATCAATCAATCATTGAATGCTTCATGAATTTACGTATCATTCTTGCACAGGGGCCATGATAAACTTTATGTATTGTTTCAATGTCAGTATATGTGCTGTCAAAGCAAGCACAATTCCCCAGTATTACATTCTAAAATTGATTATTCAAACAGGAGGGGGATCATCAATACCATACTCACATATCCCACCTCAGAAAGCATCTCCAGAAGGAAGAATGACATGATTAATATTATCAGAAACTGGTGAGAAATTCAAGAGAACCAGCTAGGTTGGATGAATTTCACTTTCCCCTCTCACAGTGCAGAACATCTCATAGAAGCCAAAACAGCCTGAAGGAACTATATCAAATTTTACCCAAAAGTATTTTAAGTGTATCAGTAACAAAGCAATACCCATGAAGGGAATGCTAGCAATCAGGTTATAGCTTTTTGGATCCAAATTACATTTCTTTAGAGGCAGCCCAATCACTTCCCCTTTGGCAAAGATTGGTGCTGCTTCTTGTCTCAAAGAGATCCTTACAACCTCCTAATTTTAGATTGGATCTCTCTCTCTCTCACACACACACACATACCGTGACATGCAATTAAGCAAGAGGGACAAGCATCCAAAAGCCAGCTGAATGTGTCCAAACATCTCATCTATGTTCTTGGGCTTCAAAACTGAAACGCAACTAACTGAACTAGGTGGATTTTGAAGGAACATGCGAAATGCTTTGACCATGAACCATTCTAAGATCAGCACAGCCTTTTTGGGTTCCAAGCATGAAACAATTTTTTAAAAAACTTTGTTCCAAGTGTGAAACAAAAGTTGGCTATCTTGGGAGACATATATTTGAATATGGAACTGCAAACCATTTCTATCTCAAAACCACCATTATGACTGTTCCAGGTACAAAGCAACATGCTTGGAAAGTATTCTGATCATGAAACAAAACACATTTTCTACTTCATGTTCATCCTTAGTGTTTTGTCACCACAATTTCTGCATTGTCTTAAATGGGAATCTAACTATTGACAATGCGAGTAATTTAATTTGAGTATGCCATTTAAACTTTGACAGCATTGTTACCAAAAGTATCTTTTTTTTTCAGATTATAGATCTCTTATCTCACCCTACCCCAAAAAGTCCAACTGAGTGACATTCCACAATAAAATGAAGATATTGGATATGTATACTAAATTGGTCCCCTCAATTACATCATAGATTAGATGTTATTTCAGCCTCAGAGGAGTGGACAAGCTGGTAAAGGCCTCAGGAACTCTTCCAGGTGGAAAAAAAAAAAAGACATAGTAGGGAATAGCTATAATTGCTTTTTTCATAAATTGGCCCATTAACTCTAAGTAAAATCAGCTCTAAATTCTTAAAATCTATGCTTTAGTAACACCATATTCTAGCTATATATTCTAGAATCAAGAGATTTTGAAGAAACACTCTACAGCAATTTGAAAGTTACATGATATTTATTTGAAGAAAAAGTGAAAGACATTACCAGGATAGTATATTATTATTCTAGCTGCTACTAGACTAGGACAGAATACATTCACATCAGAGCAAGGTTCCAATACAGAACACTCATACTGTCACACACACACTTTCTGAACTCACATATGCATGCACACAGCAGCTTTAGACACAGAAAAAGCAAGGGACACTGAGCTGAAGCTTGCCCATGCTTTTGTTGAAGGAGGGGTCCTTCCAAATTTTCAGTGCAGTTCCAGATGCAAAAGGCACAATGCTGTGAAGTTTCCCAGTTTACTGTGTAGGCCAAAGATAATTTCCCAGATAAGAATGTGACATTATTCCATACTTCAGAGCTTAGAGCTGACAATACAGGTTGAGGTTGTATCCCAAAATAAAGTGTATAAAGCAGGGGAGATAAGAATAATTTTAAGGCCAGCACTCCAAGTTTATTAATGTTTCTGCATGCCAGCCAGCCTTCAAAAGAATAAACTGATTGCCTCTATGATCTTCATAAACACTTTTGTCTTTTATGTCAAGTAGTCCTAAAGACTTGAAAACTAAAATACGTATCTTTAAAGAAACACAGTGTAAGTGATAAAAACCTCTTTGTGCCACAAACACTTTTTAACGTAAGATCAGGATCCAAAGATCTGAATGGGTCCACTGAAGAGACTGAATATGCTAGTGGACTAGAATATTTTAGTTATTTTTTTTTAAAGTAATCCAACACATTGCAAAGGTTTGTTTGTTTGTTTTTTTAACATCAAAAGCAGTTTCCCATGCACCATAGGGAAGAGAGGGAATGGTGTTCAATAAATACAAATCTACAGCTGCAATTGTATACACATATATTTAGCTCATTAAATCAGTAAGGCTCATTTCCAAGAAAGCATGCTGCTCAGCTTCTTTCATCATTTACGTCTGCTAGAGATGGGAGGGATCAACAATTAAACTGTTTTTATCTTCCCTGTGGCAGTCATGATATGTATATTTGATTGGCTTTTTCCAAGTTTTAAGCTCCCCCCCCACTTCCACAAAAATTGCCAGTGCCCCATTTGTATTCTTTCAATTAACCTGATAGGTATTTGGCCCTCAAGCCAAAGACTAGTCATTCAAAGCTATATCCTACCAGACCCTATTGTACAACTGAGAGTACAATCAAGATGGCTTCAGAAAAGGTTGTTTTTGTCCATTTGTATCTAGGATTACTTTCAGACTGCCAACTTCCTCAGCCACCTAAAGTCATATTATGAGTTGGGTGGACAAACAACTTGAATAAATAAATCCCCAATATAAATAATATTAAAAATTATGCACAATTGTATTTTTTTCTCATTTGTTATACAAATAAGCTCAATAATAAAAATCCAACATTAAGTATCTTAAAACACTCTCCCCATCTTCAACTTCAGGCAAATGAGAATTAGAACATATATGGACCCCAGTTAATTAAACCTTTCTAGGCAAAAATGGGCAATAACTTCTAGGAATCCTGGTTCTTTTTCTATACCTTTCCTCTTCATCACTTTCTTGATGGTATACTTCAAATTAAATAGCAACCTGAAAGAAAAGAAGTGATTGCTTCTAATCTTAGAGAAGCAGAATGGTGATAGAATGCTCAAGGACAAGCAGTAACCTCAAATTAATTCATACCTCCAAGTCTCTGGCTGGTGGCAAGGCACAGCTAATAAATGAACTGTTTTGTTTTAAATCAACCTGCTTGTTATAATCCCAGAAATATTTAATTCTGACAATATTCTTCAGAGATGGAGAGCTACATACAGGCCAATGTGACCATGACTGGATCTCTCCCATTCTCTAAGGCAGGGGTGAGGACTCACGATTGCTCTAAGGTGACACAGTTGAGACAGGCTCATCAACTTTCTGCAATCTCAGATTGGCAAAATATGATAAAAATCAATCCCCACTTACAACAAGTCAGGAACTCAAGAATACAAGTTAGCAAGAAATCAGTACTGAAGGCATTGGGTGTACTGACTGCGGTGTTTCATGAAGACCTACACACCCTAGAGCCTGCAGTCCCACTCCCAACAAGTTCTGATACACATCTATGAAAGCAGGACTTCATCTGAAAGATCATTTGGGGAAAATAATCTGAAGATGCACAATAAAAACAATTGCTCCAATCACTTAGGAAGCAAAATGGCATTTTAAACAGTACAACAGAGAAGAGGCATCACAATCCTTCTGAGGTTATATGGCAGCTGGTTTTTTCCCAGGATGTAGGATTACCAGCTCAGGCCATCTTTACTGTGCTACATTAAGCTTGCATGTCAGAGGGTAGCAACTAGTTAGTGGCCAAAAGGCATTTCTTGTCTTCATTTTCAGTACTATTTAAGGCCTGCAGTTTCTTTCCACCCTCCCTTCAAATTCAAAGTTTTTGACTGGCAAACAGCAGGGGATAGGTGGTGGTGAACTTTTTTGGTTGGTCATTTCAAACCAATAATGGTTTGGGGAATGGTTCTCAGCCCAAGAAAAGATGCAGTTGTTTTATATCATTTAAAAAGCACGGTGAGCTCTTAGAAAGTTCAAAGGGAAACACGGCAGCTGCTGCAAATCCGCATTAGTGGGAATCCTTTCTTCAGCCAACTGGGAGACAGTAAGGATTGCTCTTTGGGAACAAAAACCTCTGTAGAAATAGTTGTGATCAGATATTTACTTCTCCAGTACTGAGTCAGCTAAGAGTGCTTCTGGCTCCATATAGGCAGATGAGTGACCCTTACCAAGCAGAAGTGCAAATAATGCTATACTATGGGTGATAAAGAGATGTAAAAAGAGTGAATGGGAACAAATACCAGGTTAGAAAAAGCATATTTCCTTGCAAAGATGCTGCAGGTAAAGGCCAGGTGCCTTTCATTCTGTTTGGTAAGCAGTTCTATATGATACAATGGGTTTTTCAAATAGCAAGTCCAAATATTGCATTTCAGTACATTGGCTTCATTTCCAGGGTTCTTTGAATTAGAGCTGCACGCTCTGCATTGGACCATAAGCTCAACAGTCCATTAAATGCATTAAAGGCAGCAACTCGCTTTCCTGTACCAGGACATCCCATAATGATGTCCAGATGACTTGCGTCCCAGTTGGATGTAGCAAAGCACAAAGTTTCATAAGCTGTGTCTGCCTTTCATCTAGACAGAGAAACTGGGTGGGCTTTCCCTTATGCCCCATTGCATTTGGTAAGTGCAAAAAAACCCAGATGAGGCAGGAACACTGCACTGCTCTGGATAGCAAAACAGCAAAAGTCAGAATCCAAGATGTTGCTTGGAAGCAACTTTCATGGCACTGTGGCTTTCCAGACATATAGCGCACTAGGACACAGAGTGCAAATACGACTTTGGTCTTTGGTACAAAATCTCTTCATTCTCATCAACACACACTGAAAACTGAAGGGGCCTGGGTCCTGTATTTTTCATGGAAAGCTTTGAGAATGGGCACTAGGTTTGTAAAAGCTGGGCGGAATGAAGCTTCTGTTTCCCAACAGTTTTTCATCAGACGATAAATCTGTGGGAAAAGGCACAGATTTAGAACAAGAAGGCACACACAATACAAAAAAAGAAAGGTAGCTCAGAAAATTGTCCGATACTACATGGCATAGCTTTGCTGGTAAACATAAGCAGCTCTGTTCCCATCAATTTGTTTTCTAGATTCCAAGGTAGCTAAAGAAAAGGAAAATCATACATCAAATCAATATATGACAGAGAAGACACTGTCTCACAGTTATACTGTTCTGTAATTTCTGCTCTAAAAGCCATCACTAATGGGTAAAATGGTGATCCTCGGGAGATACTAGATTTCTCTTAAACTTCCAAACTCAGATTATCTGCAGCATTCACTGCTTCAGAATACAAAGCCTTTGTGGCTTGTGAGAATCATATTTATTCACATAGTTATTTGTAGAAAATTGAGATATATTTAACATGAAGGCCTTAATACTTAGGAATTGTTTTTATTTATATCAGGAAGCACTCTCAAATAAGACCTTCTGATGGATTAGTGACGTTCAGATTTTGGCTAATACTATAAATCACTGGAAGGCTTACCTGAATTGTGCCGTTATTATTGGTGCAGGAATATGAATATAAGAATGCAGTGCAATACCATTTACCTGGGATTAAGACCCACTGAATCAATGGGACTTCTATGTAGGTAGGTACAGAATTGCACAGTAAGTAATGCAGCACTGTAGCAAGAGCATTTATAAAATACTCTTAACATGCTTCTAAAGTGTCACAGACTTTTCCTTTGCTTACTACTGTATATCATTATCTTCTAAAAAGCATAAAAGCATCCCTGGCCCTAGCAACTGATCCTTTATCCATTTAAACATGAATCAACAATCCTGATCCCATATTTAGCTGTCAGACATGAATTAGCATTACTTACTGTTGATTACTTTTGACTGTTTAAGCTTAGAATGGGAAGTGTCCTAGCGTAATCCATGATCCCATAATTTCCAATTAATACGCTATTTTCTGGACCTTCAGCAGATGCCACAAAGATGAGAAACACAGTTACCTTAATTCTGTTTGGGAGCTCTGGGTGCAGCAAAACAGTGAGATTTCTAGACTACAGCTTCTAAAATAAAAAAACAGCCAAAGGCAAAGAAGAACAGGCTCACCTCACAAGGGCAGTCCTTTGGGCTGGGCAGCCTCATCCCTCTGTCCAGCAGTTCTATCAGCCGCAGCACTGTCATCTGACCCTGAGTCATGCCAATCATCTCAATAAATCGCTAAAGCAACATGGGGAAATCAGTCAGTTGGGGTCTTCACTAGGAAACAGGAAGATGCCACTTGCCAAAAGTTCCTCTCTCTTCAAAAGACTTTACAATGAACTTCTACGCGTTTTTCTCAGAGGCAGCAGAGGTTTGAGAAAAATTGTTTCAGAAAAATAATTATACTGAACAATGGAGCATTCAGTCAGTCAGAAGGATCTAAAAGCATACCAAGATGATGTTGTATCATGTTATGCATTCCTGGACACCATGGGAACTGAACGATATATGCAAGAGCGCTGTGCTGACAGCCATCAACCTCTAGGCCAGCATGGACTACAGCATGCTGGACAATGGACTATAACTAAAACAGCACAGGCAGTCCTCTGAAGTACAGACACTGTAATAGGCAACCTTTTTGGGCCAGGAATACATTTAGAATTTTGAAAGCATGTAGTGGGTGCATTTACAAAATGGCTATTGTGGCAGCCTGTCCAGGTCCAAACATCTATTTAGCAGAAAGCAAATAAGCTCTCTAAAATGTTATCTACATTTTGACATCCAGTAAGGTTTAAAGGTACTGCTGTTAGATATAATGCTAGAATCTGATGCTTTGCTTTATTTTTTATTTTTTATCAGAAGGAGCTGATGGGTACCCAGGAAGGTGCCACAGAACATGGGCACTATGCTGTCTATGGCTGAGTCACTTAAATGCATCCAAGCAACAGCTATATTGAACTTTTTGACTTATTCCCAGTGCTGCTAAATAAATGTTATGAATAATCATTTCACTCACTGCTGGAGGGCTCTGACTCGAATCACACCGTGTCAACAGTTCATATAAAGTCACTCCAAAGGACCAGACATCAGAAGCATAATAGAATTTACATTCCTTGAGGCATTCCACAGCATACCTGTAGAAACAGCAACAGAGAGCTGATAAACTGCACCTTAATTAGAGCAAAGTACATCTAGCTCCCTTTTTATTATCCAACAGCAGTCAAATGGCTTTGAAAATTGCCAAATAAGGCATTTACAACTGACTTTTTATATAAGTTGTAAGATTGCAATCCTTCTTTTCCAAAGCACTCTTCTATATAAAAACATGCAATTGTCACCATTCACTCAAGTTATTGAAAACAAGATAGTCAATTGTTTCCAGAAAAGCTGGGAACATTAACCCCCCCCCCCACAAAAAAAGAATATCAGAGTTGAAGGGCACTGAACTCTGTTTGAAATCTTTATTTTAGATTTTACCTTTGCCCTCTCAGCACTTAAACAGGAAGAAACTGTTTTACAGCTACTTTACTACCTTTTCTCCATGATCATGATTAAGATTTTGCTTTCCACATGGTATGATGCCTGTATAAATGAGTTATAAAGCAGTTACATCTCTCAAGTATCTAAAATCCATAAAAGATTGCAACTGTTTACATACCAGAAGACAGGGCTGTCTCCATCTTCACAGACACGGTAATATTCATGTCCTTCGGGGATGGCTTTGGCAAGACCAAAGTCTCCAATCTTTACTACATTCTCATTCTCTAGGAGCACATTTCTAGCTGCTAGATCTCTATGGATGTAGCGCAAGGAGTGGAGATAAGCCATTCCCTGCAAAGAAAATAAGGTTACCTGGCATTCTGCAATCAGAATCAATAGCTATGTCTATACAGTACCCAAAGGCAGAGCTAGCAATCCTGAATTTCACATATCCTATTCCATTTATAAAAATAAAATCTTTCCCCAGTACTAAGGAACAATCACATAAACAACTTTCTCCATCCTGCTTTAACTATAAGAATCAATTCCTCTTTCAGAACAGGAACTATGACCCAAGAAAGAGGTATTCCCTCAGTCAAGAACCACACAAATTCTATATCTAACACTGATACAACTTTACCTCACAAATCTGCTGGGCAAAGAGGAGAATGTGGGCCAAGCTGACATTGTGCTTGGGAAGATATTCCCTCAGACTTCCCAGAGGCACATATTCCATGATAAGCTGCACAATCTTTTCCCCTGGAATTGAAAAATGCAAGAAATATTAGCTTAAAAAGAAGTGTCATTGCTTGCCCTAATTTACTTGGTCTTCAAAGCTCTTGGCATAAATAAAGCACACATACAGAGCCTGCAGTTCACATTTGATCCTCAGGTATCTTTTGTGCAGTTCATCAGACCCAGTTGCCATACCCATTTCTCCCCTCTGCTGACTTTGCATACTTTATCTTGCCATGTTAATGGAACCTGTCCTGCTGCCAATGTAGCTGACACACTCCAGAGAACCTATAATAAGTTGGCAGATTCAGCAACTGTCTTTTTGAATACGGATACTAACGTGTTTTCAAGAGCACCCAGAAGGTCAAATGTTCAATGGTCTACAGCTAGGCTGCTGAGTTTAACTGAACTTATAATCTCAGAGGTAATGTGCTTCTAGAAGGATGGCAGAAATGAAGCAGAGTCTTGCCTGACCCACAAATCAGTTGATTGATCTTACTGTAGAAATCATATAAGAGTATATAGATGACCTAGCTATTAGTGGGAAAAAAACCAATGGAATAGGAATATAGTGTGGTTGAAGGAGAAACTATAACCTGAGTGAGGGTGAGAATGAATGGCTGAATAAATGGGAAGAAAAGGCAGTGTGCATGCAGGGACCATATTGTTTGCTCATATGGGAACACCACCCTGAAAAAGTTGCCCAAATTTGCAATATGTAATTTAGAATTATAGAGGCTAATTCAAAAATTATGCCTATGATGAAGCTAGGATATGAACTGGGAGCTCTTGGGACTAATTCTGGAAGTAGTATGCATATGCTAAGCTAGCCACCGTTTTGCTCCTGAGGGATCAACTCAGCAGATTCCATACCTTGCTCGCTGCAGCAGCCTTTGTATTTTACAATATTCTCATGGTAAAGTGTCTTCAAGATCTCAATCTCCTTTTTCCAACTAGTCAAGAGCTGCTGGCTGCAACCCGATTTCAATGACTTAACTGCTACCATCTCACCAGTGCCATCATTGGTGGGATCATAACAATACAGGCTCACTTTACCAAAGTGGCCCTAATAGAATGAGAGAGAAACAAACAAGGTAAGGATTTTGAATTTCAAAAGCCAAATGTCCTTAACTATATTTCTTTGGGAACATTCACTGCAAATGTCTGGATGTACAGAACTTTTTTCAGAAGGAGAACTAATATCAATAATGTTCTCAGAACAATCCCCAGCTACATACAAGTCAAGGAGTAATGCTTGCCCATTATTTCACTCAATGTTGTTGACATGCTGTGAAAATCAAACACTGACTTTCATCATCAAGTCTGAATTATGTTTATCTTTCTCCATTCTTGAATCTTTCTATGATTCAGACTGAAGGATCTCTATTTGTGATCCTATTTCATAGTTCAAGTAGCTGATATGTAAGCAGAATAGGCTTCTCTCATGGTTCAATCAGCAAAGTAAGATCATTATATGAAATTAGCAAAACTATGGAGCAAATGTTGAACTGAAGCAAAGGTGAAAGGACAACTGAATGGACATGTTGCACATCTGTTCTAAACAAGATATTTTATGGCTTGTTAAAAGTGAAAATATAGTTTCAGGTTCAACTTAGACAGGTTAAATAATGATACTGAAAACTACAGTTTGGCATGATAACTAAAGTAACAAAATTATGGCTAGTGATTAACAAGTAAAAAAGCAAAAGCCAGGATCTGTAGTGGGTTTGTGAACTACAGGTCAGCTTCATGTCTGATGAACTGTAAGTACAACTGCTGCACTGCTTCTAGAGAGAGCTAGCCTTATAAGACAAGACCACAGTAAAATCTCATTTTAACAGATTAACTGTTGGGGGGAAGTGTCTATTATGCTCCAGAATCCAATAATGCAAAGGATACATCATTGTGGCAACACAAATGACACCAATTACATCTTTGCATTGTTGGTGTGATGACACCATTACATAAATGTCAAAAATTGATGCAAATGATGTAATTTGCATCATTCACAATTACATCCTTTGGGAAACTATGGCATTACCTGTAGACAAATAATGTAAATTACGACAGAATTTGGCCCATAGCATGCAAAGTCCATTGCACTGAGATCTGTACAACTGAGATTTCACTGTACTGAACTAGACAAAAAAGAAAAAGTATTATAGCACCCAAGAAGCTCTAAACCATGTCTTACTAGAGTGCTGGGAAATAAAACTGTGGCTTGTTTCTAAACAAGATTACCACTAATAGTAGCATCAGTGTTGCAGAATACATCCCTTTTCACTTTTATGATGAGAACATTAAGAAACCAACACTCTATCATGCATGTGATGGGAGAGTAGACTGTATCTGACAATCAAAGACAAATATTCCGTGGTGCTATAATGCCTTATCAGCAACTGCACATTCAGTTTTAATATGACAGGGGTGCTGAAATAAAAGAATCCTAAATATGTACATTTATAAATGTATAGCCCCATTCTTAACATTGCTCATATGACTACACTGATACAATTGTAACTAATGCTGAGCACAATTCTGCTTCCTGTTATATGTTCACTGAATACATCTTTGTTTTACTGCTTCTTAAAAGAGAGGAGACAATATGTCTGGTTCTCATAATGGAGGCGTGTGAGACATTTGATCCTCAATGCGCAAATAGAAAAAGTTAATCACAGGAACAGATTTAAAAAATCACAACGGGATTTGAATCATCTGTTTCAGCTCTTACTTTTTAAGAACAGAGGAAGAAAATGAGTTATTATTCCTAACAAAGGCAATTTACCTCACCCAGATCTCGAATCTTTTTCAGGTAGCGCTTCTGAAAGACAGTAGGGTCTGATACAAGGAATGCAGGATTCACAGAGCTAATGTCGAGAGGGTCTGGAAAACAAGAGGGAAGATGTAGAGGATGCACAATGGCTAGGAGGGAAGGAATTCAAATTACAAAGCACTAAATGCTCTCCAGAAGCCTACACCATACATATCAGAAGTGACTTTTATTGGAGTTTAGTGCTGCAGAACTAAATTTTCATAGCCTCGTAACTTTCTATTCTCTGTTTGAGCCAAACAAATTTCTAGGCTTGCCTAAAACACTCTCTTTCTTCTAGTTTTTGTTGTTTTAGGGCTAACATCTATTTTCCTCCCACTGGTATTATAATTTAAGTAGTTGTCACCAGGCCACAAACTGAGTCTCTGCTTATCCTCACTGCATCTTAATCAAGCCTCTTTACAATTGGCCTCTTGTATCCACTGTGATCTAGAAGGGAGTGAGGGAACACTATTATATTACACAAGACAGAGACTGCTCCAATTTTTGCAAACATTGGAGCACCCCCCATCCAGTTGTCAAAATTCAGTGACACATTTGTTCTTGTTTTAATGAACAAAGAAATGACATGTATACACTGAGTTTCTGCTAACCATGATGGATCTATTTTTCCTTTTCAAAAATCACCCCCCCCAAGCTGAGTGGAACCCCCCCCCCAAGTTTGAGCCCACCTCCTCTGGGAATGCACTGTCATGAGTCTTATGGATCCCATTAATTTTTAGCATGGCCTTGGGATACAAAAAGGTTGCTGTCATACGGCTACCAAAATGCTGTTATCCAAGAACTCCTCTGGATTCTTACTATGTGGCTGCAGTTGAGTGAGGTCTCGTAGGATAGTCCGGAAGGAGGGTCGCTCTCCAGGAGCATAGTTCAGGCACTGGCTGATTAGGGTAGCTAGTTCTTTGAAGGACGGCTCTGGAAGATGATGTTTTTTCTCATAAAAGCGTTCTTTCTGCAAGAAAAATAGAGGCTTAAGGTTGAAGGGTTCCATACTGCTAAATGAAATCAGGTTATACATAGAGAATCCACTGATATTTCTTTTTTAATAAGGTCTCTCTGGTCTTCATGGTAGGCCAAACAGCTTTAAAATGGGATCTAGATGCCTAATAACTACAGCTAGGTCTTAAAGGTGGCCATAAAAATCTGCCTGGTATCCAGTCCAGGAATCCTATTTCTCTTACTTCTCTTCCATTATTTCAGTTCCTGAACAAAATCACTGCATTATAAGAACACCTTAAGGAAGCTACTCCATTCCTATTAAATTACCTGGAAATGGGGTGCAAATTAAGTGATGTTATTGTTGCTCAGTCATTTCTGACTTTTCAGGATCCAATGAACATAATTTCTCCAGGATTGTCTATCAGTAGCTTATTTTTAAATTTCTTCTAAGCTCATGATTGTGCCATCAATGACTGCACCTAGCCTCCTTGTCCTCTGCCAGTCTCTTTTGTGATTGCCTTCAGTTTTTCAAGCATCGGGCTCTTCTCCAATAATTCTTGTCTTTGCATTATGTGCCCAAAATATTTAAGCTTTAGCTTCATTATCAGTGCTTCTGTATGCAGTCTAGTACTGAATAATTTGTTCATTTTGCAGTCCAAGATAGTTTCAACAATTTTCTCCAACACCATTATTCAAAGGCATTAATTTTTCTTTGTTTAGCCTTTCTGATGGTCGGGTTTTCATAGCTACATGTTACAACAGAGAAAACCATGGCCTGGATAATATGTACCTGTGACATCACAGTAAAGTATCTGCATTTTAATATTTTGTCTAACTCTATCATAGTCTTTCTCCAAAGTAACAGATGTTTCTTCATTTCATGGCTACAGTCACGATCCTTGTAAATTTTTGAGTCTAAGAAGATAAAGTCTGTTAGTACTTCAACTTCTCTGGCTATTAGCATTAAACTGGGATTTCCTGCTGACATAAACTTGGTTTTTATTAGTGTTTTTTTACTACAGTTTGTGCACTTCTTTCATCTTCAGCAAGAAACTCCTTAAGTCTTCCATTACCTTCAGCCATCAAAATGGTATCATCAGCATATCTGAGGCTGTTGATGCTTCCCAGCAATTTTAATTCAATTTTCTATTTCTCCTTCTTCTGCATTACGTCTGCCTAATAGCTACAACATATTTAAAGCAGCAATCCTACATCCTTTATCTGGAAATATGTTCAGTGAAACTCAGTGGAATATTTCTGTGTAGACAGTTCTATTCAAGCACTTTAATTTCACCAATCTTATAACATAGAGTAGATCTTTCTGTATTTGTAGATGAAATTGTGAGAATAAGTCACTATCTAATGCTACTTATTTTTTAACGGTGATGTGCATTTTTTAGGGTTTAAAGTGTAATTTTTATATACTTCTCATATTAAAATGAGTTCACGCCTGGAGATCTTTATGGCTTCCAACCATAATATATTAGTTCCATAGGTAATATACTGCATGTATTCTTAACACAGAATGTATTATTTAATGCAATAATCTAGACCTTAGTTATGTACTTATAAACAGAGTTATCTAGACTAATAGCAGAGCAGCCCAATATTCCTACAGAAGAAGTTTCCAGTTGTGACACTCTTCTCAGGCTAGAACTAGGTCCACCCCTTTCTGTAAGAAACCTACCTCAAAGTCTGCAGCAATATAATGGTACTGCAAAAGAAAAGTAGAGGGAGACACTACCTCAGAAGGAGTGCGTTCTTTTAGTGGCACATCCGCATCAAAACATATTTCCAGCAGTGTGGTCCCAAAGCTCCATTTGTCAGCTGCTGTGCTAAGGTTGCTTACATCTTTGACACACTCTGGAGCTATCCACGGGATCCGGTCAACTCGTTCTTTATAAGCAGAGAAAGAAATCAAGGATTAGGGACTGCTGGCAGAGAACAAAGAAATGAACAGAGAAAATATGCAAAATCTGGTACAAATATTGATTTCAGTCAAGTTAAGAAAGACAGTTCAAATATTTACTCAGACAGTGACATGCAGGCAATTTCATGTAGGCCTCCTTTGCATGTAATATGCAATGTGAGCATGACACATAAAGATCTGTCTGTAATTCTTCCTTTGTAAAAATATGGGCATAAAAAGTGCTTGAACTTGATTTTTTACAAGTATGGTCCCTTTAAACAAACCAGCAAACAAATGTATCCCTCCTTAAATAATCCATGCTACTTTTAAAGATGGAATTAATGAGTTGTTGGCAAGGGCTGGGATCTGCTGAATCATTTCAGCAGCAGAGAAAATAACTGCACTCATAAAACTTTATAGCAGGTTGGGTACCCAAAGGCCATCCTTAATGTTCTTTGGAAGACTAAAGGCCATAAAACAAATGGGGTCACATCATATATTGGGGTAGGTGAGGGAACTAGGTTTCTGAGTTGGAGTTTGGTGGTTTTCTTTATTTTTCAATTATTATATGTATATTTTAGGGCTTTATGTGTGATTTTTATCTTATTGCCAATTTCAAAATGATAGGAAAGTCTCTCATCAATTCTCAGAAATGCTGGCCCGAGACTGTTTTGAGAACCACAAAAATGAGACTCAGACTTTGCTGGTTGCCCATCTCTGCTTTATGATATTGGCTGACCTGACTCAGGCAGCAAACTGAGGTAGCCTTCTCCCCAAAGCAGGACTTTCACCTATATCTCCCGAAGTTGTGAATGTCTGTTTCAACTGTACATAAGAGGGTCAATATGTTTTTCCATAGAAAAATGATTTAATGCTCACAAAAATTAGCATAGTAGGGAGAAGGTCAAGTTAGAAAACATTAAAGAAGTATAATCTAATTCATGGTTCATAACCAAGAGGATATTTTCCAAGGGAAATATTATTAACATGAATGAGAGGTTGTGCTAAAAATGTTCCTGGAGGACTATGCCCTATGAAAAGCTAGCTAAAGATACTATAAAACCAATAGAGACTTTTCTAATGCTCACTTTGGCTTTGCAGAAGATTTGGAATGCACCAAGGGATCCCTTTGAAACCAACTTTGCTTCTGACAGAATAAGGCAGTTACTATCACTACAAATACAAGATCTATTAAAAATACTTGTCCAAAAATGTCCAAACACATACAAGCACTCACACCATACAATAGTATATGAAAAACATTTATACTGATTCCCCCTACTGATCTGATATGCTTTCACAGAATTGTTCCATTCAACCTTGCTATATAGTATATTCAGCTTGATCACCTCTATGCACCCCAATGACCACAAATGTGAAGAGGAAACTAGTTTCCAAATATTAATGGTTTACCTTCTCGGGAGAGCACAGTGAAGCTGACTCCTGGGTCGCTGAGCTTAATGAAGGGAAGCAAGCCATCTTCCAAACCTTTCCTGGCCAACAGGATGTTTTTGGCACATACATTGCCATGCACTAGGCTTTTATCTTCCTACATAAATAAACACAGTGGTAGATTGTGAAATACTATATCTGATGTGTGTCAGGGGAAAAAAAGTTCTGCTCCTTAGAAATAAGAAGAGTGAGCTTCCATCTCTAGCTTCCTGTATAAGCAAATCTGGTCTTTCTTGCATTATGCCAAAGAACCACCCAACTCATTAAAACTATGAGCAACTTAAAAGCAACATTCAATACAATAAAAACTGAAAGAAGGCAAAAACCTGGGGGGAAAAACACTAACACACTGATAAAATCCACCCCCCACCCTCAAGGGCACATACTATTTAGCACCTGGGGAAGGAGCCAAGCCTTCAAGGATTGTTTAAAAGGTAAGAGGGTTGGAGCAACTTGAACGTCTGGGGAAATATTGTTCCAGAGAGCAGGTGTTACAATAGAGAACATGTGCCACCTGAGTCCCATCAGATGATACTGTTTTAAGGATGGAACCTGAAGTATGTCTACTCTGTCAGATCTTGCTAGATGGGCAAAAACAATGGGAGAAAGGTGGTCCCCAAAATATTAAAGCCCTATTTACTGTCTATTCCTCTTCTTTTCTATACATCAGGGAAAATAACCTGTCCTATAGGTGTGGCTCCCTTTTGTTTCTTCAAGCTGAGAATCACAGGCACCCACATCTCAGTTCTGTCCCTCAAGACAGAATACCGCATCTCTGGAAACAAGGAGTTGCAGTCTTAAACTGTTTCACAATGAATAACTACCTTCAGTTCCAATGATGCTTATTTTTCTTCTTATGAAACTTGAAGATTCTAGAGTGTACTTCTGACCTTTTTGTTTCTCCCATGCTTGTTTCCAACATACAAAGCAGATGTAAACTATTTCACTGTTCATTCTTCACCCAAAAGAAAAACAGTTCTTTGAACTGAGGGAAGGTTCAAATCAATATAGCTATGCAACTTCAGATTTAATTCCAAAAAGATGCTTTGAAGTGCATGGACGTGTGTTTGTGTATATGTATAGCACTTTTCCGCAACCTTTAATGCAGTTGTGTCTTTTCCTGGAATCACGGGGTATAAAGCTTTTCAGAATCAAATCCAAAGTACTGCATAGCCCTTCTGATCAATATCTATACCGAACTACATTTCCAAAGATTCCTGGGGTGAAGGACTAGTAATTGAATGATATATAAGAAACAGAATCCTACATTAATTGTAAGAGGTCCTTTGGGCCACTGTGTATAACCTCTGCTCAGTGCAGGAATTCAAATTAAATCATCTCCAGAATGGAGATCAGCCAAAATGACATCCAAACTTTTTAAGGAGACCCACCCACTGTAAATCCTCACCAAGAGACTTACAAGGTAACTCAGGGCACTAGCTAATTGTGTTGCAATAGTGAATTTCCAGCCTACTGTTATCCGTCCTTTGTTATTCCGCAAAAAAACATCCAGGGGGCCATGCTCAATGAATTCTTCCACCATTATATCTGAAAACCAAACCAGAAGAAGGGGTGAAAAATATGAAACAAACAAACAGACAAAGGAATTAGCATCTTTGCTCTGTAGCAACAAGTGTAATACTGGCGAAAAAACACGAGCAGAAATGGGAATAGGCTATTTTCATTATTCTGACATACCTAAGGTAGATCTAACACAGAGGTGCATATGCTCAAAACTCAGGGCCAATGCATCTGAAGCCTCATTTTTGCAGCCTTCAAACCACTATTTCTCACCATTCTGAGACATAAAATAAGTCAAATCATTGATGTAAGACCTACAAAAACTTAACAATTGTTTAAAATTAAGAACTTCCTACTGCAAAAAAAAAGGGGGGGGGGAACAGCCCCACTCATTTAGCACAATAATCCAGTTCCCTGGGGCTCCTGAATATCTCAGAGATATTAAGTGCACTTCTTGGCCATCAAAAAGTAGCCCACTCTAATCTAAAACAGCCCCAAAAGAAAGATGATCTATTGGTTAGAAACTGAAGATAAGAGACAACCATGTCAAGACACAACTGGGTATGGGTAAGTGGTGTCAGTTTAACGGCCTTTTTTGTTAGATACAAAAAAAGATAAAACAGTATTAAGCAAGTAAGAATCAAAAGGGATGCCAGAATATAATCTTGAATCTTGGGGGGTAGCTGAGGAAGCAAGAGAAAAATATTTGAAAGAAGCAGACAAGACAGGGATGAACCTTTCAAAGGATACAATTCATACTCACTCTCTGAGCCCCATACACAAACCCCATGAACAAAGGCCAAGTGGATATGGGACACCTGGCTCATCAGGCTGGCTGTTTCAAAGAATGCCTGCAGAGAAGAAAGGAGAGGCATCACATCCAGGCCACTGGCCAAGGAACATAGCAGGGGCAGCCTAATCCAGCCACAGGCTCCTAAACTACTAATTAGTTCTCAGCCTAATGCTGAAGCACAGGACACCTACTGCTATAAAGCAATAGTTAATTTCTTATTCACTGTTTTGTTTTTCTCCACAACAGAACAGTAGGTTCATTTTAGGAGCTAGGCTAAATAAGTCTTATTAACTTTTTAAAAATAAAAGCAGCTTTCTCGACATGAGTCCTTGTTTAGTTGTATTTTAATTTCTCTTACTTATTTTTAAAACGATATATATCATTTACAGGCACTGTTACTGTTTAAATATGGGGGGATAAGATAGGCTAGAAATGCTGGTAATAAACAAATTTGCAATTAAATAACCAAAAGTTACTGTTGGTTTAGTTAAAAATGAGATATATCTTAAGAATGTAGAACTTGTTTTCCACCATTGGCCTGAATTAAGCTGCAAACTGAAAAAGGCATGAGTGGTATCAACACCATCACAAAGAAGGCTGCTGCTCAGAAGTTGTGTCATGACAACAAGCTGGATCAAAACGAAAAGCCTGTATCAGGCAGGGTCCTGTCTCCCACAGTCCCCAACCATCTGTCTATGGTAAACCTAAAATAGGACATACAACTTTTTCCTATTACTGCTTATTGGCAGTCAAAACTTTTTTTTAATCTTGGAAGTGGTACATGGTCATCACTGCCAACAGTCTCTGGAGCAAGCTCATTATTACTCTTCAGTAGAGAGCAGTTAAATAGATGAAATAGTATACTCCTACAATATTTACTAATGTCCCCTTTCAAACATATGTTTCTATATGTCTACTCACCAGAGCAATGTCCCTATGGCTTGGATCCAACATCTTGAGCACTACATGCATGTCACGGCTATTGTTATTCTGCTCAGTAGAAAAATACTCTGTCTCATCATCACTGTTGACCCCACCACATACATGAAGTACACCATCATAAATATTGGTGCGTGTTCCTTGTCCCAAGTGTGCTCTCTAATGGAGAACAATACACCAATGTTTAGTTAAACCACTTTCCTTTACAACACAGGAGCTACTTAATCCTTTAATTCCACACAGAGCCAAGAACTGGATTCATAATTATTTGAAAATCAATACATTCAAATCCTATCTGTGTCTGACAAAGGTGAAAAAAGAAGACACTAATTCTCACTGTCAAGCATTCATCTTGCTTTACTCAAATAAAGTCTACTTCCAGTCCCCCAGAAACACAGGAAAACCAAACTGGATCTATTGGTAGCTTCTAAGCCATGATTTATATTAGCTGGTATTACTTCTGAAACTGGCAGAGAAAGCTAGATCCTTTTTGGCTGATACCCGTACAAACCTAACTCTGCTGACCTGTGTAATCTCATTCTTCCGAATCTGATGAAAACTCAGCTGAGTCAAATTCAGAATCTGTCTTGTGCTGTCCTTCACTTTTCGTGTGATGAGCAGGTCTGAGACCTCTGCAGAACACAAATAGTCCAAAAATTCTGATCAAGGAAATTACAGTAAAACAGTAGCACAGAACCTGAACATTTAAGGACATTTTAACATAACATTTAACATAAGGAAACATTTAGCAATTTTATTCATTCCCAGAAAATAGTTAGCACACATAAACAACTGTTTAATGCTACTAGGGAAAATATGTGTCCCTAGAAACTGCACTTAATAAGTTTAAAAATGTATTATGCAGATGTTTTAAAAGTTGTTCCAGAAATGAATTCAACCAACAATTCTTCCTGAAACTCACTATTTCTGTCAACATCTTAATGTCCAACAGCACATCTTGCTGGATACTAGTTCTGGGAATTAGCAACTTTGCCCTCCCTCATAGCATATGTGCTTGCCAAGGCAATCCAGACCTCCTCAAAGTTTCTCCTCCAACTGACATTGCAAATTAAGCTATGGGGGTATGTCTGGCTACAAGGGAATTGACTTTCTCAGTCACTATTTTAAAGAGCTCTATAAGTCCCCTAGAGAACCATTTTGGGCAGATTAACAAATAAATAAATAAGCAAACAGAAAAACACCTGAAATAAACCTCAGCAGAAACTTAAATTAAAAAAAAAAAGCATGTGTCTCTTCTATGAAATAAGAATAAACGGGCAGAGAAAACTGTATTACAAAGAAACAGTTAAAAGCTTTCCTTACAGGATATTGTGCTATGACAGACAATGTGAGACCTTTAGATGGTGTCTTGTAGGGTTGTGCAAAACATCTCATCCTGAAATAACGTTATAGAGTTTCCCATGTTGAGCTTGAAACAGAGTGTCTGAAGCCCAGAATACTTTTTTTTAATCTATGGGTCAAAACATTCCCTTTCATAATCAAAGAAGGATATTTTGTGAATTTTCATCCTCAAAAATATTTCACAATTGAAGATTTTGCACACATCTAGCGGCCTTCTATGCCACTTGCCTGAACACAATGTTTTCTTACTATGAAACTTCAAAGCAAGAAAGAATAGAGGCAATTCTTGCTACATATTTACACAAAGATAATAACTAATAGCTTCTGCCTGGAGGAACAGTTGTTTCTGTAAACCATAGCTATGCAACCCAGATACAAATATAATTCCCTCCTAAATGTGATATTTTCAGCTAGAGTTTATAGAAATTATTTTTCAAGAAATGAAAAACTGTATTTAAAAATTATCTAAAACCAGAAGCTTTATTTTCCTCCTTTCATGCACAAAGGACAGCAACAGCACCCTAGACACAGATTACATTTCTTTGGTTTAATTAATAAACAAGTATTTGCCTAAATCAAGGCAAATACAGTTACATGTGCTAAAGGTTTAAATTTATACTGAATCCACAGTAAGGACAACATACTATAGCTGCTATGTCCATTGCTATCCAAAATACTCTGTCGATTACTTAATCTGAGGTTAATGAGCCAGGTACTGTCTTGTCATTGAAACTATATAGCCCTTTCATTTAATGTATCATAGTCCAGTTGTGGTGTCTTAGCCTCTTGTGATAAAAACAGAATTCCATCACTGAATTCCACAGCGAGGATTTTGGCCTACAAATGTACCTGATTGTGTAAGATTCTAAACATAAAATAGGGCCATCCACTGAACATCTTGAAGACAAGTTACATGGGAGAGTGATGACTGTGTACATCTGGAAATGGGAAGAGCCGTGGGTATGTTCTTATTCAGTTAATAACGCTTCGTGCAATTCCATGGAATTCCTGGTGAGGGGTTTTCAGTCTACCTAAGTTATATGTTTAGATTCACCACATTTGAATTGTATTATTATATCTTGACCAACTTTTGCAGTCTAACACTAAGCAATTATAGGGCTTGTGGTAAAAAAAATGCACCATGCTTGGTAGCAGGCTGATGTCACCTCTTCCTATTATATCCCTATGACCTGATCCATCTTCTTCACTGGACAAATTTCACTATTAGCCTACACAGTGGGGGAAGACAATTCTTTAAAGGTGATATGGTATGTACCTCCTGGTTTTGGGACACAGCATCTCTTCAAACTGAAGATGTCATTTCCAGATTTCAGAGTACAGCCTTTGAGAGCATTCATCAGTTCTAGAACACTAGGAAACTCTTGCTCCCAGCCTTCAAGTACAAAGGAATTTCCTTTCTTCTGGATCCGGAACTGTCTATAGCTTGCAGCACCTTGAGTACTGACACTCTGGTGAAAACAAACAGTAAAGGAAAAAGTAAGAGATGGATACCTATTTATATGGTCAGCTAGTAGCAAGTTGTGGAAGCAGCATACCATGTTTCTAAAAATGCATCACTTCCATGCATAGTTGGGGGCTTTAACTTAGTGGATAGTATCGATTTTTAGAATGGTAATATGTAGTCCACCTTCCTTTTCTGAAGCTCTCAGATCAGAGAGTTACAGATGCTACATTTTATTATGCCCTCATGTACAAAGTTTTACGTAACTTCTACTTTCACTCTCAGTGGAGAAGAAGAGGGTTTCTCTATTTTTACACAGTGTATATCCTGTGTGTTTTTTTATTTATATTGGCCACAAAGAGGCAGTACAGGACACTTTTCATTCTATTTGGGATTCATCAGAGGTACTATCAGGCATACTTTCTATGGGGTTCAAGCCTGCTACCAGAAATTGAATTCAATTCCTGGTAGAGAATTTGAACTCCACAGAACCCTACAGAAAGCTCTGTGGCTACATATGCCTGATGAGTCTCAAAAAAGACAAAGCTTGTCATGCACTTCTAATTTCGTCAATGTTAGTGGTAGAGCACACGCTATGGAAGCAGAAGTTTCTACATGGTGCTAGATAAACTGCTGCCTGAAAGCCTGGAGAACTACTGTGAATCTATGCCAACAATTCTGGGTTTGATAAAAACTAACTGTCTGACCCTATAGTTTCATTAACTGAAGATTTTTGCACTTCTGTTTTAGAAACATGTTGCCAACTAGGAAGTTGTCTAAAATATGTTTTATTTACTCATCTAAAAAAAAATCTACAGAGCATTAAGATCAAAACAACACTTTTAGAAAGAAAGCCTATAGTAGCTTTTCCTCAGCTGGCCACCCTATCGATGCATGGACGATGATTCCCAGAATTCTCAGCAATATTTGTTGGCTGGGAATTCTGAAACTAAAGTACACATCTGGAGGATACCTGCTTAGGAAGGCTAATCTATAGAATCAAAAAAGCCCACTGCCATTCTCCCATCTCTTACCTGGCCTTTCTTTAGTACTGATAGGATCAATCTATTGAAATCAAGGACACTCCAACGGAGGACATACAACCCGTCTTCCTGCTCTTCCCGTTTCAGCTTAGCCAAAATGAACTCTTCCCTAGGAAGAGAAAACTTTTAGACATGATGTGGAAGCTCCCTCATCCCAACCAGTTGCGGGGGGGGGGGGGGGGGGAGAACAGTGACAGGAGGCTTTGCTGCTTACTGCATGGGTCCATGAATACCATTCTGGATGCTCATAACCAGTCGTGGTGGGGCAACTTCATGACACAGATAATGGCTAGAATCAGCTGTTAATCTGAAGTAACCATCTACTAGCGAAATCAAGGAGAGAGCACACTCATGGGATGAAAGAGTCAAATCCTGTATTAAAAAAAGGGGGGGGGAACCCCGTTGTTAGTCCTGAGCTACAGGACCAAAATAAATGCCTATGAGAAGCTGTATAACATTTTACTCAGGGGACCTGTACAAATGTGTTGCTATTTGTTACCAATGTTTTTGCTTAGACATCCCCCCACCTCTAATTCAGTTAATATCACATTCACTGCCTTATACAGAGCCATCAAATTTAACATAGGTAAAAAGAGTGACAAGCTCCAGTATCTGGTAGCTGAGGGTATCACTGATTTTTCTGTTTTATTTTTCTATTTTAACAGATGGTGCCAAGCAATACAATCACAGTAAAAATAATTTGAACCACATTTAACCCTCAATAGTGATGTTTTGTTCTTTAATTACCTCCAACATTCACCAGAAATGCATGTCATGACTCCAGACGAAAACTGTAAGAAGATAGTAGTATGACACACTCACACTTACCAGACACTTATTATCTTGCCGATGGATACTGACGTTGCAGTCTTTGATAACAATATGTGTGATCTCCTGGAAGTCACAAAAGTGTGCCCATTTGGCTTCATCTTGCTCCACTGGTTGGTAGGACTGCTTGGACTTGTGGTTTTTAGTCTTGACTTTCCTCCCCAAATAAACTTTATGGGGCTGACTTTGTGATTTCTGCAAGACAGAATGTTAAGGTGAGTTATGGAATCTTTGGCATGGATTCCAATATAATTGTGTGATACTATATAGTAACATGCTTCCTATAAATTAACACATAATATGCCATCTTCCAAAGACAATTAGTCGCAGGATCAAGATACCCACTCCCTTGCATATACACTCCACTAGTACATTACAGAATTTGAGTAATTTCACTTTATTCTTCACTTGCAGAAACTTAAGACACACTACAAATTGGGCCCTCAAGGTGAGCTGGATCTGCATTTTCTAGAAGTTGGAAACTAAGATGTCTATTGGGCTATTGCTGAACTTTTACCATTAAGAAACAAACATGCAGGTGATAATGTTAACCTATTATGGGGGAGAATAATTCAAAACAGCAATAGTAGCATAAAACCTTTATAAAAGCAAATTAGAAAACACTAATAAGCATGTTTTTGAGTTCACCAAGTCTTTGGCCTGAATATTTGTCAGAAGAAAAGCAAAAGGAAGGAGAAAAAAGGATGCTTATGGGGCCCATGAAAAATTCCAGTCTTCAATAGCCTATCAGAAATATCAAATATGCAATCTATGTTATGCATAGTCTGTTCTGTTTCTCATATTCCCTATCTTTAAAAAAAAATCCAAAATCCAAAAATTGCTTAAACATTAAGCAAACGCTAGGGAATTCCCGGAAGATTGACACTCAGACACATCAGCCATCAATAGACACACAGAGATAAACCACATTTACACACCATTCAAGAGACAATAAGAAAGCTAAGAATGAAACAAAAAGCCCAGAACACATCCTCTCCAGAAGCCTACACCCAGATAAGTAGGGATTAACACCAGACAAATAATCAAGCAGAAAACAATACTCTAATCAAGCAGAAAACAATCAAGCAGAAAACAATATCCTAATCAAGGTACTACCAAGAAGAAAACCACACCCCCACCAACACTGGCAGGGCAAGCTACTGTATATAGACAGAGAGCAAACCCCACACCCACTAGCACTGATGATGTTCCTCATTGGGTAATGAAATGTCTGCAATTAAACAATCAAGCTCAGAGACTCCACAGTTAAATCCTGAGCTACATATATTCTCTTCTAGAGTTATACTACCTATGTTTTTGAAAGTCAACTACAGTAAGTCCTTTTGTTCCTGGCAAGTAAATCTTTTAATGCAGTTATAACTCTGAGCTGTAGTCCAACACATTTAAAGGACATTAGGTTCAGGAAGGCTGTTCAGCATATGTTTTTCAGATTGTTTTCCAAATACCTCTGAAGCTCGGCACAATGTCAAGGGACCATCCTCAGTCAAAATCAAAAAACGCACAGGGTGGGCAGCAAACCCTCATTTCGGTGGATGAACACATTGTGTCAGGATCTGCGCAAGCTATTAATCTACTTTTATTGCAAGCTATTACTTTAGTGCAGTATACCTAGTAAAGAGTTAATAGAAAGAATGTTAGTTGCAGACCGCTTGCTTGACCTGCCATTGAAGGGAGGAAAGGAGGGCAGGTGCTGTTATCTTTATTTCTACACAGGCATCTCCAAGGCCAAGCGTTGTGAGAACTGGAGCAAGGCGCGAAGAATTTCAAGCGGGAAAAGAAAGAAGCAAGGGGGGAACTTGGGCTTAAAAGGGAAATAGTTTCGTTTGTAGAATTAGACTCAACAATCTAAGCTGCTGTGCGCTTCTCCTAATAAAGAAATCTTTGATGGAACTGTTTAGTCTCCAGCAGATTTACTGAACTTTGGGAATGAGTATGCAGACTCTGACACATTGCTTTCAAAAAAAAGATTTCTCAAGAAATACCTTTTGTACTTTAGTCCCCATGATTAATAGTGAATGTTAAATTGCATTTGCTTAAAGCTTTATTTTGAACTGGTAACCAGAACTTTGGCTGTTATTAAGAATTCTACACTAATTAAGATTCAAGTCATATTTGACCCAGCTTCCTGACAAAATCTTTGGAAATTTGGACTTTTAATTGGAATGAATAAAATTAAGCATCTTTGTGGGCCTTCCCAGGGTATCTGTATGTTTGTATGTCAGTGATGTCAAAGTGGACAGTATGACCAAAACTTCTCCCCTTTAAAGTGTGTGTGGGGGAAGGCTTTAATCACCTGGTCACATCTGCCATTTTGATATTGTTAACCCACGCTCCTGTGTATGCCTCTGGGTACCCCACAATGTCCAGGAATAGTACACTGAGATCTCCAGAATTACATGAAGATGAACCCACAGATGATCCTACCTCAGCAGGGATGGGCCGCCACTGAATCCCATTAATGCCTGTGACCAAGACTTCATGGGTGACAGGCCTGGTACCAGGAGGAGAGGCATAGGAGTTCTCCAGATGTGTATGACCACCATTGATGTAAAGTGGCATCTTCTCACCCTCCAAAACTGTTTCCAGTGAAACAGCTGCAAAGAGCTCAGTCCCAAAACGTGGAGCCAAGTTTTCCAAGGTAGCTAGGTACTTGTGCATGAGATCCTGTTCTGTAAGTTTGCCAGTGCTCACTGTGTGTTGCTGGAAACGCTGCAAGAATTTCTTGAAAACATTCTTCATGCGAAACTTGGTCAAATAATTGTTCTGCTGGATCTGTCGGCAAAAGGACCGTGGGATGCACTCTTTGAAACTGCAAGGGACACAGACAAACTGTTACCAAGAGCAGCTCTCATATGCATTAATGTCTTTCTTCAGTAAAACAAATGACAAAATTAGATGGATAGATAGACAGACAGACAGACTCCATCCCCAAGTCCCCCAACATCAGCTAATTACTACAAACTGTAGAAACTGAGGTAGTTGTTGCCTTCCATTAATTTTTAAATTATTCTACACACTGAAATAAATGAACCGATGTGTTTTCATCCTTCTCTGAATAAAGTAAACAAGTTTGCTCTTCCTTTCTTTTCTTCTCTTTCTCCTGATCTGTCTCCAAATCCTATTTTTATTAAGGGAAATGAGCATTCTTTACCCTAAGATTTTGCCTGTAATTGTAAATCAATCACCAACTGATACATGCAATTGCTATTTTTCTGTCCAGGATATTCTCTATTGTTAGAAAACATGTGATAGATAAGGTTCTAATGGAATCATAGTTTGGAGTTGCATGATAAGGCTCCTTGTTGAATTGGCCAACACACATGAAACACTTATCAGCAGCAGTCCAAAAGTTAAAAAATTCCAACAGATGTAGGATTTATGATAATGTTTTTAATTCAATAAATAATATACATAATTCCCTAAAAAGAAATTTTGTGCTACATGGCTGAAAAGCACATCATACAGAGCTGCAGTTCCATAAACAATGATAATACCTTGTTCTCTCTGCCACTTCCTCAAGGGAGATGCCTTTCTTAAGTGCAAGATGACACAGGTGGAGGACAGCCATTCCCAGGCTCTCATTTTTAAACTGGTGGATTTCCTGCTCAGTGCGCAGGTCTTTTAGGGAGGCAATATCATTAATGAAGTCATATTTCCCCTGAAAAAGAATCACCCAAAATAATTTGAGGAAAAGAATTATCCAGAATAATAGTTCTCAGATCTATCTCCTTGGGAACTATTCCTGTTCTCTTACTGGGGATCAAACTAAAATATTGCCAAAGATTGGCGTAGCAATCTTACATAGGCAAAGCATTCTCTCTTACACAAACTACTAAGCTTTCACATAATGCTGCAAAAAATAAGGAAGATAGAAAGATATTGCATAATGTGTATAGTGTATAGAGAAAAAAATTTCTAGGAATATAGCCAAAAAGAGCAAGGAATAGTTAAGAAGAGGGCAAAGAAAATGAACAGAGTTGTTGATGGAAATTTTGAGATAAAACTGAAGTGAGTGAATGCTGCACTAATGCTGTTTCAGAGATTTATATGGGAATGGTAGTGATATGTTCAGTACAACAATGGAAATGAATTCTTGGACTGACTCTATATCATAGCCTGCCCTAAAAGGGAACAGAGTGATAGATATGTATGTAAGTTTGTAGAAACTATTAATAGATGTACAACAGCAAAGACAAGCAAGAAAGCTCCTGTAGAAGTCATGACTGTTTGGCCACATATTTGGAATCCAATCCTGATCAGTTTCAGCTGTTTCCTAGCAATATCTGCCCCAATCTGAAGCTGCCAAATACCATCTCAATAAAGATCTTTCTTTGCACCAATGGAATTTTTCATCTCTGCAATTTCCCATTTCATTGTTAAGAATAACCATTTTGATGCAAGTGCAAACAAACATTATTTCCAACCCTTTTCTCATTTGTATTCAACATATCTACTAGGTCTAAGAGTTAACAGGAAAAGAATAATCTGGTCACATGAATGCTCAAACTATTTACTAAGCAATTGAACTAGATTTTAATAAGAAACTCATATTGGACAGATATTCTTAATATTTATAATATGAAATAATACTGTATCTCAGGGAGGATCGGATTATTTAGGTTTTACTCTCTGTATAAAATGTAGCTCATTTTGCTTATTTTCCTGGCTCTAGTTTGACAGGTGACCTGTTTCACCACAACCTGTTTCAATGCTATTTCAGAGGGCTTGGTTTTCACTGTGCAATATCCTGGCTCATTCATAGAAATTCCAGAACAGACAGATATCCTCTTTCCTTTGCATCCCTTCTTATATTTTCCACAAATTCTTTAATCTTTACAAAAAGCCATCAAAGAAAGCCAATTAATGAGGAAGACCAAGCAGTTGCACAGTAACTTTTGACTGGTAATGTCAGGAGCCTTCTGTGTGGAAACATCTTTTGAATCCATGGAACTCACCAATAACCTCCACCATTTTCATTTATTCTCATTTGTACAGTCCTGCCATTCCTACATTTCATGGAGTCTTTCTTCCAATTACTTTCTCCTGAACTACAACCAAGTCTGATAGGATGCTCCAGACATACATCAGATTTAATCCAAACAGATCAAATAGCAAAAAAAGCTTCATACTTGCTCAAAGAGATAGGCAAATGATGGTTTATCCAGAAGAGCACTGCCTTGCTCACTTCTATATGACTTGTCCTCTGAATCAGTTGAGCGAGGAATACTGCGATATACTGCTGGCTCCTTGTCATTTGTCCCATGCCAGTTTCGGAAATAATATCTGTATGAGCAACAATAGTGCGATCAGTCCAATGATTCTAGAAAGAGGTCTACGGCATTTAATATGAGAAATCAGTCATTATTACAAATGAGGAGCCATCTGCATGTCATATTGATAGACATACATAAAATCACAGAATATTTATTTACTTACTCACTCACTCACTCATAAACTTGTATGCTGCCTGACTCTCAACAGCCCTGGGCAAAATCATAGAGTTGGAAGGGACTTAAGATGTCAAATCCAACCACCTGCAAGTTGCAGGATTCACTACACCATCCTCAATAGATTGCTATCCAACATGTTGAATCAGATCCAAGAACTGTTACAAATACTTCTCATCTGAAGAGCATTTATGATGTTGAAATTGCATTGAATTATGGATTACTATTTTAAAATATACTTGGACATATGGTATCCAAATTACCCACTGAGGTTATGTGAACTTGGTTTAGGAGTCAAAGAAAACTGCAATATCTTAATGTGCAAGAAAGTTCAGCATGTCTGAACTTGTCTTGTCCCCAGAAAATATAAAGTGCTCACTCTTTATAGAGCAAACTGTAACAGGGCAAGCAATAGTTGCAGCACTACTTCCAACTTACTGAAACAAGCATCTACAAACTGAATCTACATCAGCTGAAAAAAATGGTTCAAAGTTTCAAAATGGGGAAGGGGTTGACTGCTCAGATACAAATATAAAAGAGCACTGGGGCCAACTGATCCAGTGAAGAAGGAAACCTCGAAGAAGGATATGTACATGGTTGATTACAGTTAGTCCTGAAATGCAGGGGAACACAAGGAACCCAAAGAAGTCATGCAGTATAGACACAAGCCTATTGAATTAAAAAGGTAGCTGGGAAGCAAGAAGAACCGTCCCCCAAAACTGACTGGCCTCCCCAGAAACTTTGGATACAGGGACGAAGCTCCCTTAGGGTCTAGGACAATGCTTGGCACCAGTTACAGACAAGACCAAGCATACTTCTGCAACTTTTGCAGCTCAAAACCCCCTTAAGTCTTTCTCATTTGGCAATCATATACATCTAAACATTAATAATAACTTTGACAGGATCTGTACTACATTACAAATTTATAATGCTACCTTCCTTTATTTTTTGCAAAAGATTTTAAATGTAACCACTTTAAAGTAGTATCAAGAGAGATTATTTACCAAAGTGATAAACAGTATAACTCAACTCAGCCATAAACTCATTTGCAACATCAGGCAGTCTCAGTTAGACCCCTAACAATAATATTAGATTAAAATGGTCTACCGAACAGACTTGCTAGAATAACATGGGATATCATATCTAAATTTGAGCACTTAAAAACAGTGGTGTATGAATACTAATATTGCTGCCTCAGTTAACATTCTAAGTAGTAGCAAAGGAACAGTGTCACAGCTCTGAAGGGTTAACTCAGTTGACAGGTAATATGCATTTTCTCTGTCTGCAGTGATCTTGGAGCCCAAATAAATGAAGTCTGTTACTGCATCCATTTCTACCCCTTCTATTTGCCAGGAATTGATGGGTCCAGATGCCATGATCTTAGTTTTTTTAATGTTGAGTTTCAAGCCAGCTTTCGCACTCTCCTCTTTCACCCTCATCAAGAGGCTCTTTAGTTCTTCTTCACTTTCTGCCATTAGGGTGGTATCGTCTGCATATCTGAGGTTGTTGATGTTTCTCCCTGCAATCTTAATTCCGGCTTGTGATTCTTCCAGCCTGGCATTTCTCGTGATGTACTCTGCATATAGGTTAAATAAGCAGGGTGACAGTATACAGCCTTGTCGTACTCCTTTCCCTATTTTGAACCAATCGGTTGTTCCATGACCGGTTCTAACTGTTGCTTTTTGGCCCGCATACAGATTTCTCAGGAGACAGGTAAGGTGGTCTGGTACCCCCATCTCTTTAAGAATTGCCACAGTTTGTTGTGATCCACATAATCAAAGGCTTTTGCATAGTCAATGGAGCAGAAGTAGATGTTTTTCTGGAACTCTCGTGCTTTCTCCATGATCCAGCGAATGTTGGCAATTTGATCTCTAGTTCCTCTGCCTCTTCGAAACCTAGCTTGTACATCTGGTAGTTCTCGGTTCACATACTGCTGAAGCCTAGCTTGTAGGATTTTGAGCATAACCTTGCTAGGTTTCACTCATGTGAAATGAGTGCAATTGTGCGATAGTTTGAGCATTCTTTGGCATTGCCCTTCTTTAGAACTGGAACGTAAACTGACGCTTGCTCCTTGGGAGGAAAGCTATGGCAAACCTAGATAACATATTAAAAAGCAGAGACATCACCTTGCCGACAAAGATCCGCATAGTCAAAGCTATGGTTTGTCCACTAGTAATGTATGGCTGTGAGAGCTGGACCATAAAGAAGGCTGAGCGCCGAAGAATTGATGCCTTTGAACTGTGGTGCTGGAGAAGACTCTTAAGAGTCCCCTAGACTGCTAGGAGATCAAACCAGTCAAAGGAAATCAACCCTGATTGCTCATTGGAAGGATTGATAATGAAGCTCAAGCTCAGATACTTTGGTCACCTAATGCGAAGAGAGGACTCTTTGGAGAAGACCCTGATGCTGGGAAAGATTGAAGGCAAAAGGAGAAGGGGACGGCAGAGGATGAGATGGTTAGACAGCATCACTGAAGCAATGAGCATTAAACTGAGCAAACTCAGGGAGGCAGTGAAGGACAGGAAGGCCTGGTGTGATATGGTTCATGGGGTCATGAAGAATCAGACACGACTTAACGACTGAACAACAACAACAATGCATTTTCTCAAAAATTCTGATCAAAGCTATCTTAACAATATATTGTTGCACCTGAACAAGCAAACAATGTTGATGCTCTTCTAAGAGATTAACTAAGGCTGCTTGACAAGGCTGATTTAAAGAAACCAGTATGCTGCCTGTATACATATGTACTAGGGAAACCTAAGACAGCACACAGGTCTAAGTAGACAATGCTTCCTAATAGCTCTCTTAGCTACTTCTCATACCTATTGGAGTGAAATATTGTAGTTCTGGCAAACTGATATCCATTGATTTTAGTTGAGTTGTCTCCAAGCGGAGCAAGAGAGGAATGTCAATGACTCATTCTGCTAGCATCCCCAGTGCTGCAACAATTATTTTTCTGAGTAGCTTGCCTTTAAACATAACTTCAGTAGGCATAAGGCAAGCAGTATGCCTTTACTCTTTCAAGGCTTACCTTCACAAGTCACTAACATCACATACTGTATGTTAACTGAGTGCACTAAGCTAAAGCTACTAGACTGCAAAATTTTGGACAACCGCTAGATGGAAGTAAAGAGATACAGAGCTGGTGGCCACCCATCTTATTATTATTAATGATAATTTATTACATTTATATGCCACTGACTCCCAGCGATTCTTGGTGATTTACAATTGTTAAAAACATTTGAGAGTTAAAAAAAACATACAAAAACCACAAAAACAGCACAAGACAAAAAAACAATGATGCAAAGAAAGCAAACCCAGAAGGAAACAAGAAGGAAAAAAGAGGCATCAGTCCCTGCCAAAGGCCTGGGCGAAGAGCCAGGTCTTTAGGGTTCTTTTAGGGTGGGAGCTGTTCAAATTTCAGAGGGAACCTCATTCTAGAGTTATTAATCAAATAACTCTGAGCCCAGGGTGAAGCTCAGATATGTAGGTGTAGGTTTCATTATGAATGAAAGGGCTAAAATGTATGTCAGAAAGTATGAATTGGTGGGATCTAGGTTATTGTGGATACATAAGAAAATAGGAATCTATAGGTTGGTGACAGCTGCATATCCATTCTAATGAATAGTGGAAGATACAAGGTTGAGTTTTAGGGGGGAAAAACTGTGCAACATTCTAAATAAATATGATCCAGGGCAAAAAATAATTCTGTCATGAATGGATAGAAGAGAACATGATGAGAATATGCAGAAAAAATGGGCTATTTGGAGACCCAAGAATAAATGACAGTAGTGTCTGATCAGCAACTGTTTAGAATTAGGCCTGTTTGTTTGAAATACGTAGTATGATAATTCAGTTGTTTAAGCTGAAAGATTCTGAGAATTAATGAAGAGTGATGAAAGGTTCTGAATGTGGGACAGACCACCTATAAGGACATATATGTTTGTAAGTATGTATATAAAATAGCTCCTTTCTAGATACAAATCCTTCTAAAGAAGTTTACAAGCTATATAAAAAGCATTAACATAAATTACTGTGTGTTAAGACTGAGATCACAAACTTTACTAGAGAATTGGTGGTACTGGCCATACTGAAAGACAACAGTCCAGCAGGAGCTGGCCATCTACCCACTACTCTCTTCCTTATAAGAGAGCTTGCACATAATAAATCAGCTTTTCTATAACTTTGCAGGAAAAGTCACTCCTTAACTGCCCATTAGCAAAAGACACTGGAAAGCATCTCCAGCATGAGGAATTTGTAGGATTATTTGAAAGTCAGTAAGCAGCAGCATCCCCCTAACAGCTGCTCAGTATCAGCTGCAAAGGACTAGATGAGCTAATGATGCTTAGTGATTCATTAAGTCAACATTACTTGGCTGCTGAATTACTCACTCTGCTAGTAACATATGAGACCATTTAGCCATTCACCTAATCATATAACATGTTCTAATTAATATTCTACCTTCACATGTTAAACAGTAAGGTCTATTTAATTTTATTAGCTTCAGGGAAAGAGAATGATACCTAGAACCAAAGGAAAAAAAGTAAATGTTTATTAGGGAATGTATATATTAGCCTTACAAAAATGATTTCAAAGCAGTACAAAAATAAGATTTATTAATTAATCAGGGAAAATCTGATGAGTTTTAAACTAAAGTATAAGAAAAGAGAAAACGTGAATGAAAGCTTTTATCAAGAGCATGGCTCCGTCAAAAAAATCCAAAAACCCTGCTCTGGTTTTAAATTCGTAACTGCTAGTTATCTGCATCTGACAATACAGAAAAATCATACCAGTAATTCAGATTTACACCCCAGACTAACTACTGCCCCCCAAAAAATCAAACTGAAGCAGATTTTCCTCTTCCTTCTAACCATAATAGCACACATCTTGAGAATGTGAAGGAGTCTGACATTACTTTTTCCAGATTAACAAATTTATTAAAAGGCATAAACTTTCATGAACTTGAGCTCACTTTATCAGATGCATAGCTAAACTGATATAGGATTTAAATTCAGATGAGGGGCGAGAGAAGGGAGGGAAGACTTATTGCATCTCTATTATGCTCCTCTTAAAAGGGTTTTCTGGCACAAAATACATTCTCAGTATAGCAGATACTTGTGGAAAATAGGCTAGAGGTATACTGAAAGAAAGCCAAGCTGAGAACCACCATGTCCTTGATTCAGAAGAGCAAAGAGGAAGCTATTTTTAATTCTGTACAATGCTTTCAAGCAGAAATAACTAACTCTGTCAAAACATATGGTCAAACCACACTGACCAAGTCACACACAGATGCAATTTAAGAGAGGAAGACTGCTATGAAACTAAAGCTCCAATAACATTTGATGGAGAGGTGTTCATTATTAAACCAATGGCCTAGTTTCTGAGCCAATGAATATTATAATTTTATGCAAAACTTTATTCTTCAGTACAATAGTAAGAACGAAAATTATTACTACTGATCAAGAAGTATATACCTAATGCTTCTAGAAGAAAGGAGAATTATGGATTTTGAATACAAATGCATAATATTCTTGCCACTCAGAATACACAAAGCAAATAAAACTCTCCGTATATCAAAGTACTGTATTAAAAAAATTATTCAATACTGTTTTCAAACCCCAATCATTTCACTATATTACAAATCAAAACAATACCTCAGGCTACTAGAATATCTCAGACCTCATAAACATGTTTTGAAGAAAGCCATTTATTGTGCTCTTGTGCTCTTCAGGAAAGCCTGAAGGGTTATACTTAGGTAGATTGAGTAGTGAAGTAGTGAAGTAGTGGGAAAAAAATCTCTTTTGGGAGCATTTGCTCCATTTATATTCCACATTAGATGTTTGTAATCCATAATCAGGCCAAAATTTTTTAAAAGTCAATACCCATAGCACCTAATTCAGAATTATCTCTTCCAGATTCCTTTTGCAACTGCTGTGGTTATTGTATAGTCTCATCTGCGACCTCCATTTCGGCCTCTTCTAGTTCTCCTTTAAATTTTTCCAAAAATTCTCTCACTTTTTGAACAGAATTCAGCTGAAATCTCTGCTGCTTAAAAGTAAAAATCACACTCTCTAATTTGTCCCAGCAAAATGGAATCTTTTTCCACTTTAATATTTCAGTCAAGAAGGAGTATTCTTTTCTCTTAAGTAGGAGCCTAACAGGAATTTCTTTTAGGACAATTATGTCTGCATTATCAATTTTCAATCTTCTATTAAAATGCGAACTTGATCCCTTGTGTCCTTCCTCACAAAATGCACCAAAACATCCCTTGGAACATTTCTTATTCTCGCACATCTTGAATTTATTCTATAAACTTTATCTCTGCCTCTGTGTCTTTCTCTTCCCAATCTCAAAAATTTGTCAAAGCTTGTATAATTTTTTCTCTAATATTTTCATCAGAATTCTCTGGGATAGCTCTAAATCTCAGACAAAATTATTTCTCTCTCAATTCCAATAAAGCCAGATTTATTAAAGCTCTCTCTCCAACTCTCTATCCATAACTTCTGTTTTATTCTCCAAAATTTCCACTTTATCATTGACTTGTTTTATATCTCCAGACATTTGCTTTACAGAATTTTCTATCTGTTTAGTCTTTCATCTATTTTTTTTTTCAAAAGCTATAAATTTAGTCTCAAGTGACTTAGCCAGTTTGTTGCTGAGTTGATCAAACATTTCTGAAGTAAATCTAATGGAATTGCTTTCTCTGGAGGCTGTTCTAGCGACCCACTCCTCCCTTCCATTTGTGCAGCCTTTCGAGTTGTTACAATTGTTACAATCCAAAAGTGAAAGTCTCAAACAAGGAAAAAGGGAAAGACAAACTCCTCCCCCCATTCTTCCTCTTTTATCTTCCTATGCCTTTGATGCTGTAATTGCAGGCAAATGTCAACTCTACATCTCCATGGTTACAGTCAGGCACTCAGTCTACTCATATTACCCTTACCTTTTATTTTGTAGAATCCACCAATTGTCTACAGTCTTTAGTAGTAAGCAAAAAACATTCCCATGGATAGTCTGAGTCAATTGCCTAATTCAATTACAATTTTGCCCATGCACTTTCATAGAAAAATTAACCATTTAAAATTAACTATCTCTTTAATCCATTTTAAGCTTACTTAAATCATCCCTGGTTAAGCTTTTTGCCAAGTATTCTTTAGTCTTTAGAACTTTAAATCTTCTTCTAATTTTGTAGTCCAGAAAGAAATGAAACTCACCAAGAGGAATCTTATCTGCCATAAAAGAAAATCTCTCTTAATTTGTAGAACAATTAATTCCAAATGTGGCTAAGAATGAGGTTCAGCTGATCTTATTGTCTGTAAAGGCTACACTGCAGCTATGATCTCAGATGGAATGCTGGCTCTTTCATCATCCTAAATAGATTTCCTAAACACAATTCAATTGCTGCAGGGCAAAAACTTACTACCAGCAGCAGTACCAATGCCATTTACTATGCCTGGGAATAGGCATGATGGAATATTTTATCAGATTTGGCATAAGGCACCCATTACTTGTGTTCTCAATCTTGAGGTAGTCCTCGACTTACGACCATTCAGTAAGTGACCATTCCAAGTTACAACAGTGCTGAACAAATGGTGGTTATGACCATTACTTGGAGTTCCAGCTGTCCCAGCACCCCTGCGGTCATGTGATTGTGATCTGGGTGCTTGGCAACCAATTTGCACTTATGACCGGTTGCCAAACGCCCTGCGACATGATCCCCATTTGCAGCCTTCCCTGCCAGCTTCCCCAAAAAGTCAATTTGCGAAGCTGGCAGGGAAGGTCACAAGTCACTGGGGTAAGTCTCCCCCACAAGTGCAGCTCCCCCAGCCCGTCTGTGCTTGCACTGCGCTGGCCACTTGCGCACCCTCCTGACTTGTGCAGTGCCTCTCGCACACCCCCTCACACATCCCCTCATATCCTCGTGCATCCTCCCTGACCAGCGCAGTGCCTCTCACCCACCCCTTCACACCCTCCCTGAGCCATGTAGTGCCTCTCATGTGTCCCCTTGCACCCTTATGCATCCTCTCTGACCCGCACAGCACCTCTCTCACACACCCTCACGCACCCTCTCCGACCCTCCCCAACCCATGCAGCGCCTATCATGCACCCCCTCATTCCCTCCCTGACCCTCCCTTACTTACTTGCCTGCTGGCTTGGGACTTGCAACTTCCTGCCGGCTTCCCCACTGACTTTGATTGTAGAAAGCTGGCAGGAAGTTGCCTCGTCTAATGACTGTGGGATTCAGTTAACAACAGCAACCAGGACTGCAGGGATTGCTGTCACTAAGCAATGCAGTTGCACTTTACAACATCGCTTAGCGATGGAAATTCCAGTCCCAATTGCTGTCATAAATCGAGGACTACCTGTGTAGCTAAACTCCACAACCCTTCAAAATCAGGAAAGCAAAAGGATGTCACTTCCAGAGTCACTTCCATAAGTCTTCAAGGGAGTTAATCTACTCTGCAAAAATGTTCTTCTCTTTGTATTCATATGTTGATAATATAATAATCTGACCACAACAAAATTCTCATCAAAACTGCTGTTTGCAGGTTGTCAAAAAACTGACTGATGCAACACTTGGTGGATTACATCACTGTCATATGTAATAGGTATCTGCAGATTACAAATATCTGCAATAAATTCAGCACTACATATTTGATGATATAAGAATCATTTCAAGGTGAAATGGTTAAGTTAAAAATCTCAGACACTTCAAAATAAGCCCATTTCCTTATTTTAACCTTGCTAGCATTCCAATTAATTTCTAGGTGTATAATAATCGACACAAGTCAAAGGTGTCTTCAGAGGATAATCAAAGACACAAATAAGCTCTTTGTTTTTTTGGTACTTAAAGCTTCTCTATTCCACATTCTAATTAAACTTTATATTATAGTATACTGTTCCATGACAATTCTGTTCACTTATCATAGTTATCTATGCTGTTAACCCCATACTTGCAAGCAAACAAAAGTGGAACACACATGGAAACGAAGAATATTTTTACCTCATACGAAAATGCAAAGTCATCTTGATGCCACTATCAACATCAAAGACATAGTTGGGAGGAAACCACAGTTTGGTCTGTGGGTCATAGAGTGCAAACAAACTGAAGCAGATTGGTGTGATTCCTAGAAAAGATAGAAAAGATACTGAGAAATGAGAAACCTTCCAGAATTGTCATCAAATCATACTGGGCATAATCTTAGAAGTCACTCTTTAATTTTATTGGCTGACATCAAAGGCCTACCTAGTCCAGGATCCTGCTTCCCATAGTAATCAATCAGAAACCTATCAGCAACCCCAAAGCAGGACATGAGCATAGCAGTCCTCTCCTTGTAACTTTCTGGTTACTGACTACTAGCCACTGATTAATGAAGTCATGGAGGATAAAACTAATTTCTTTGATTGGAGCTGCCCAAGTTGGTGCTCATTGCTTCATCCTGTGGAAGCAAACATCATAACTTAACCTGGCACTCTGTCAAATAGAATTTTTGTTTTTCCTCTGTTTTGAATCTCCTACCACTCAGCTGCATTGGATTATCTTGGGTTCTAGTAAGAAAGAGGAGAAAAACCTATTCCTGTCCACTTTTTTATACCATATATTACTTTATCTCTAGCTCACTTTTTCTATACTGAATATCCCCAAACCCTGCTAAAAATTGCTTCAGTCCCCTGATCATTTTTCTACATTACTATCATGACCTACCACTGAGATATTAATAAGGTAGGTCAAAGATTTAAGAGAAAGGGGAACTTTCTTCAACAATATTAAAAGAGAAGACCTATTCATGAAGTATTAGGAAGATCCCAGCTAAGGCCACTTTAATAACCAAATCATTATAAAACAAATTTTATGAGCACTGTATAATTGTTAAAAGACAAGACAGTCCCTGCCTGTGGACTCAAGGTGACTGACATAATCCGAGAGGGAAAAAACTGAGAAAATAAAGCAAGCACTGGTTCCATATTGTTTTAGGGAAGTTAAAATCCCTGTCTATAGGACATAGTTCCATACAGTTTAATGGGAAATTTAAGAGAGATTAGTTGAGACAGTAAGGTTGAATGCACATTAATTACAACAAAAGCTTGGATTTAAAGAAGGTGGCTCCTATTCCTCCTTATGCGAAACAGGCAATCTCCATAGTTTTCTAAATTATAAACTGAAAGGGTATAAACTGAAATCGTATCTGAAAGAAGAACAGGGGCTACACATGTCTACCACAATAGATGTTTAGACAAGCCAAAACCTATTGTTTCTTACCTATCTTCTGTGCAATATCAATGCAGATCTCTTCAGCACAACGAGTCCCTTTCATGTAAGTCTGATATTGCTCCTCTGCCTCACCCTTCCAATGCAAGAATACCCTCAGGCCTCCAGCAGGTAAAAAATGGCACCTCTCCATGCCTGATTCACTGTGTTTTACTGCACAGTGGCAGAGTGGCATCATGCGAACGTTCAGTCCTTAGCTAGAGAAAAAGAAAAAAGTCATTTAGAAAATCTAAAACATTTACAAGAGTAAATCATTATAAGAAAACCATATCCACTCCAGGTCCCAACCACCCCCAAAATATTAAATGAACCAGCCGGTCATCAAAAATTTTCCTACTCCAGTATAGCTTATAGAGGCAACTCAAGTCCAAGGGTCTATACATTTGGGTGGATTTCCTAAATACACACTCTGGTGGCCAGCATGGTAAGTCTTTCACATTTTCTGTTCTGCACAAAAAAAACAAATCTCTCTCTTTTTTTTAATGTGTGCAGAACTGGAACTTACAGAGAAAAAATGGGTGGAATGGATATTTCTCTCCTCTCTAAAGAAATTATTCTCTTTGCTATCTCAAGATGCAAGATGGCATAATTCTAAAAAGGCATGCCATCTTCTTGTGCTACTGATGGCTCCTTTTAGAGATATTATTTCTAAATGAAGCTTACCAGAAAATGTTCCTGCATGTCACCAGAATGAAATAGCTTGTTGCTAATGGCAACCAGATACTATATTTGTAGACTCTTACTTAAAAATCCAGAAGAATCATGCTGGTAGACTAAGCAATGTGGTCAAAATTAAGAAATCTTTACCAAACAATAGGTCTATAGCTTCCACTCAGTATTTTTTAGCTGAGATTCTAAAAGTGAACAGAAGCATAGATTCTGGATTCCAATTTTTCCAGTAAAAACATATTTCTGAAGCCAGTATAAACAGTTACCAATATAATATTAGCTCAAGCATCCAATCACTCAAGCCATTATAGTACTCACACTAAATAGAAACAAGGAATCTTAATGAATGTTAAATCTCCCTGTCAGTTATACAAGCCAGCAATAAAATATAATTATTTAAATAAACAAACAAACCAATTTGAAAATGCCACTGCTAACTAAACTCTTCATTAATAATTAGTAGGTGGGAAGAGCAGAATTCTGTCCACTCAGCTGTTTCTCTCTGCTCCTGCTCCTGCTCCCCCCCACATCAAAACAACCCTAGACTGTTTGAACTGCTTCTTAAAGGGGGCTGTTGTAACACCCTAATTTAGGAGTTACATAGAAAAACTCATTCTTGCTACTGAAAATTACAAGGAAAAAAGTTAGAATAATTGATTTCCTATTGACGAAGGGCACATATTTGACCCAACACTATTATTATTTATTGAATTTTCTTCTATGGACTTCATGGACCTATCCAGGTCATTTTCTTGGCAGTAATATAGAAGTGGATCACTACTGCTTTCTTCAGGCATTGTTTCTGACTTCCAAGTCTTGCTAACAGCCCTTGTTGTATTCCTCTCATCAAGTGCAAACCAGTCCAAACTTTGTTTACTTCCAAGCCCAGATATGGTCAGCCAGATTTGCTATCTGCTGAGACTTTCCTCCCTTTAGATATTCTTAGGGCAGCCATGAAACAACATTAAAAAGAACTGATATATCCACATGGCACTGGCTTTCTTGAATGTACAAGTTTTAGTCAAACTTTTTTCATAGGAAAAAACTGTAATGAGGACTGAAACTCATGGTAAACTTGAGAAGAAAGTGTGTAGATAGACTTATAAATGCTGAAGGCACTCATATTACCCCTAAAATCACCTGTGTCACAAACTCACTGGAAGTTTTGATCCTGCCCACTCAGGGTTAAGTGCGCTGGAAGACTCAAATGGAGCACTGGAGTGGGGGCATATGTGACCCACAGGTTATCTACCCTTGTACCAAACAACATTGACTGAAAATATCTCCAATTTCCAATTATTAACCTTAATAGAGGCAGGATTTCAGAGGCAAAAGAATCGCAAATTACAGTGACAGGTAGTTCTATTTCTCCTTTCATTTGAGTTAGTGAGAATCTATATTCTCCAGTTGATCATGACTGGAGGCAACGATATGTTGGATATGGACCAATCAATTTTGAATTAATCTTGACAGGCAAGAGATCTTTTGTTGACTAGTTCATAGGCTAAGGAATTGGATCCATAGCTCGTTGTAGTGAGGGCTGTATGGCTTCATAAAGAGGAGAATTTGGGTCTATTCTTTGATGTAGCTTTGACAGTTGAGGTCTAAGTGGCCTTAGTGGCACCCAAATGTTTTTATACAGCACTGCCTGGTGTATAAGAGATAGTCTAGCCACAGCGACTTACTCAGGTACTCTCATCTGAATTATTTTTATGAGCTTTGTGGGTATACATTTGTAAATAGTTAGGGTCCAAGATTACTGTAAGATGGTGGAATTTGCAGTTTGCCTTTTTCTTTGCTGCCAATTTTACATCAGCATCATCAGCATCATTATTATTATTATGCTTTATTGATGTTTTGCTCTATATTGTTTTCTGTTATTTACCCGGGGATACTATATAAAAGACAGGCTACAAATGGAAAACAAAGAAGTTCAAGTGTTTTAAAAATACAGGTAATCCTCGACTTACGACCATTCATTTAATGACTGTTTGAAGATACAACAGTGCTGAAAAAAGTGACTTACAACCGGCCCTTGCACTTACAACTGTCGCAGCATCCCCATGATCACATGATCAAAATTTGGGTGCTTGGCAACTAGTATGTATTTACAACAGTTGCATCATCCCAGAGTCACATGATTGCCATTTGCGACCTTCCCAGGTGGCTTCCGACAATCAATGAGGGAAGCCGGATTCACTTAATGATCACATGATTTGCTGAACAACCATGGTGATTTGCTTAATGACATGGCAAAAAAGGTCATAAAATCATGTGTGACTCCCTTAATGACCACATCACCTAGCGATGGAAGTTCCGGTCCCAATTGTGGTTGTAAGTCGAGGATTACCTATATTAGGTTTTTAGAATTTCACACCTACAATTATTAAAGGAAAGGATGTGATAGAAGACCTGAGCGAGGAGGTCCAAGGTCATAGGGAGGGGGAGGGGGAGGGGGAGAGGAATCCCAAGCATCTCCTCAGCCCTCAACCAGAGAGTGTGAAAGTGAAGAGAACGAGACTGGCACCACCCTAAGGAATTCAGAGTGTTTAGTTGCTGTCGTTGGGAGTTAGAGTGAGTCTGGAGAGATTCTGTCTAGTATGTGTAAGCTAATAAAGTAACTGAACTGTTCCTGAATTGTCCCGCTGAGTTTCTTGGGCTGAACCTGACATAAGTCTCGCCAGACTCACTCTAACCCCCAACAACAGCAACAAAACACTCTGAATTCCTTAGGGTGGTGCCAGTCTCCTTCTCTTCACTTTCACATGCTCTAGTTGAGGGCTGAGGAGATGCTAGGGATTCCTCTTCCCCTCCCTATGACCTTGGACCTCCTAGCTCAGGTCTTCCATCACAGAGCAGCAATGAAGGACACAGAGAAAAGGAAGGGAAAGTACAAATTAGCTATCAGATCACCTGGTGAGATAAGACAGCAAAACGCTTCAGCTTTCCAAGTTTCAAATGTGCCCAAAATAAGGAGTGATTGCCTGACTGTGAGAGCTATTGAGCGGTGGAAGAACCTGCCTCCTGATGTTCTGGGTGCTGTATCATTGGAAGTTTTCAAACAAAAGTTGGACTGCCATTTGTCTGGGATGCTCTGAAGATTCCTGCTCTAGAAGACCTCCAAGATCCTTTCCAATCCTATAATTCTGTGATTCTATGAAATATACCTTGAAAGCTATTACTAATTGTCAGCTGTTCGAGCATCCATAAGGATCTGGAATAAAATAAATACTATAAAGTCATTTTTCAGCCAAGCTCAATTCCTGGTAACCTACATGGAGACATACATGCCCATCTTGTGGCATGATAGGGAAGTGGTTTACCACTGCCTTTTCCTGAGATGTCTTTTCAGGTTTCCAGTCTAGCCTACAGCCCTGAACTTCCCAGATAGTTTTCTCTCCATGTACAAATGAGAAATGGTATACCCTTAGGTCACCTAAGGTCAGCTAGTTGCTACCACCTAGCCAGGCAAGGAGGAAATCTCCAAGTGTTATATATGAAATCCCCTAACATAATGTTTCTTTTTGGCATAAGATCCTATCAAGTGCTATTACAAGAAATGAGAAACGCTGTGAGATTCTAAGGTGCCTTTCAGATAACTTCTGGAAATATGGGGAAGTATGATTTAGAGTGCTTCAAAACTTTGCTTAGAGTGCACACCCCAATTCCTTGTTCAATTCTGTATATTTTGACAAATAGCATCTTGTACCAAAAGGAAGCTTTGACTAGGATAATAAAACTCACTTAAGTTGAGTTCAAATAGTATTTTGGTCTCAAACGTATTTGGTTTCTTACTTGTCTACTTAGCAGAAGATCATCATACTATTCACAGTCAAATTTTGGCTTGTAGAAAATGCTTGTCCTTCTGAAAGGAACTATTCCCTGTCCTGGTCAAAAATGATATGCAGTGAACCAAAGCTTTTTTTTAGGGTATAGTGGTATATAAAATTCAGTTCCTTAATCAAGTTGTTCTCATAGCTGATTCTATTAAGTAACCAATGTTTGTTTCATTTGCCAGCTAGAAATCTATCCACAAGAAGCCCAATACACCTGTAAAATCAAGTTCTTTTAAGAGGGGTGGGAATATGTAGCCCTTAGTTGTCATTAGGTTTAAAGTACCATCAGCCTCTTCCAGCTCACTAATGAAAAGAGATAGGAGCCGAAGTCCAACAACATCTTGCGGGCCACAAATTCTCTACATGTTCATATATAATACCTGCAGCTTTATTTCTCCCCTCTATCTACTATTAGATATCCCTTATGCAAGTACAACATGTCTGCAAATACTTAAAAAAATGTCCTACTGCTGTGCAATTTCTTCTTCATGTATTAATCATAACATGAGTTTCCTACAATGATTAGGCAGTAATTTCTTCTGCATGTTCTGCAGCAAACTGCAAAGAACCAACTTTATACTAAGTGAAACAGGAAATAGTCATTTGCTATATTTTCTGCCACATGATTCAGTTTAGAACTGCTTATGTGCTTGTTTTCACTTCTCTCTAACAACAACACAATCATGCCTCAATAACAGGTTATTTCTGCCTTGTCCTCATGAGACTGCTTTCATCACATCCTCACCCTATCAGCTAAGGCAGCTTAAAGTTATCCTTAGCTATTCCAGGTTTTAAGTAGTGTTTTCCTCTTGTCCTAATACAACTTTTGCCCTGAATCCAATCTGACCTGCTTCACCCATGATGCGAATGCTGAAGGAGTCAGGGGACTGAATCTGGTCAAATCTTACTGGCCACTTTAGGCTATCCTCTGGTTGCTGGGATCTGCCCTCTATGGCCACTTTGACTTGGGCTGCAGAAGAGACTGGACACCTGGATTCCACAGAAGCCTACCATGTAATACCTGAGGGCACTTTTGAAAATGTTTGTCAGGTCTTATGAAGATTCTTTATGAAGACAGGTTTAGTGCACTTTTGAAAGAATGCTAATTCTCTGGTGGACACAACTGTAGTCTTATTCTGCATAGTAGGTCAATTTCAGTTGGAAAAGAGAGCTGAGTTCTGCCAACTGTATGTTGCTAGTTTTGTCACAACAGGGTGCAGTACAGCTTTTCCACTGCTTCTGCTGAGATGGGACCCGCATGGCTCTATTATTATATACACAACAATGTGAAATCACAGCTGCCAGTTCTTTAGCTGGTGTTGGCCTTAATCCCTAGAACCTAGGATGCTGTAATATATCAGCATAGTATATGTGCAGATCCAAGCAGTGTAGCCTTTTGTAACTGACAGATGGAAAGTTTGTCAATGCGCAGATTTTCTAAGTGCCCTCCAAGGTTTGTTTGGTTTTTTTTGGTATGGCATCCTGTGTGCCAATAACCAATGGGACAACCACTGCCACTTTATGCCATAATCTTTCAACTTCAATTTCCAGATTTTGATACTTTGTGATACTATGTTGTTGCTGTTGTTGTTGTTGTTGTTGTTCGCACAGTCAGCCAGATGTTTAGACTGGATTTGGCATTTTTATCCACCTATTGAGTCCTTCCCAATGGGTAGGATAGGCAGATGTTGTTGTTTGATGGCGTTAAAGGTATTGTCGCAGGATGTAAGCTGTTCCAAGTAAAGCTGGCTTTTGCAATTGACTGATGGTGATTTTGTCAATACTGATGGTCTTAAAGTGGTGCTCCAGATGTTTTCGGATTGCACCCAAGGCACCTATTACTATTGGTACTATCTTTGCTTTCTTTTGCCACACTCGTTCTATTTCTATTTGCAGGTCTTTGTACTTTGTGATTTTCTCAATTCTTTCTCTTCTATTTTGTCTCCAGGTATTGCAATGTCCAATATCCAGACTTTTTTTACTTTCTTATCAACAATTGCTAAGTCTGGGGTGTTATGTGGCAGGTGCTTGTCTGTCTGAATTCTGATGTCCCAGAACACTTTAGCTTCTTCATTTTCTATTACTTTGTCTGTTTTGTGGTCCACCAGTTCTTGCTCGCAGGCAAATGGTATTTCTTGCAGATATTCCAATATACCATTGTTGCTACTTTGTCATGCCATTGTTGGTAGTCAGTCTGTGCAATCTTCTTGAAGCAGCTAACTAGGTGGTCCCCTGTTTCTTCAGCTTCTTTGTAGAGGCAGCATTTGCTTTTTTATTCTTATCAACCTCCTTTATTCAAGCTGCATTCTTGTTGTATTTCTTTGTCTTGTCCCATAGCTTTCCCAATGCTCTTAACTCTGTGAACCCCTACTTTGCATCTGAGATCTGTTGATCAGACTACCTTCATACACATGCTCTTTCAGAAGAATGTCAGACCTATATTCAGAAGTAGCCAGTCATTCTGATCACAGACACAAAGCACTTCTGCACCTACAACCTGTTACTTGGGCAACCTTACTTGTGACTAAGTCTACTATTTTGAGCGCCTGCCTGTGATCATCCAGTCCCACGTAACCCCAAGTTAGGGAGAATGAATGGTGGCTATTTTTCTGCTGGCAAGTGACACTTGGTGGGAGAGGAAATAAAGTTGAAAGACTCCACCAATCCCTTCACTAGCTTCTTTGTTGTTGCAGAACAAGGATAAGCAATAGGGGCAGCACATTTTATGACAGCATATTTTTCTGCATTCTAACATTAACACCTGAAAGAGCCCTATCTTGTGTTTTATTCATATATAATGACATTTTGTCAGTGAAAATATATTTCCTTCAAATGATATAAAACAGGATAGATTCCTGCTTACCTCAAAATTACCAAAAAATACCCCTTGATTTCATTAAAAGTATTTTAAAACAGACAGTATACAAATAAAATAATTTAAATAGTACCTATCAAAAAGATATTACTTGGTGGGAATCCTTCTCATTCTCTTGAGAGTATTCCCTATGTTTCAGATCAGAGTATCTATGCTGGAGTCCAGCACATTTCAAAAGCATTTTAACTTTCAACTCTGCATCTATGATTGATAAGTACTTTATTATTATGGTTAGTAAGCAAAGTTCAGTACAATTTTAAGACAAAATAAAAGAAAGCCTCATAAAACATAAATTTTAAAAATCTAAAAGACAGAGCTAATTTAATGAGTTTCCTAAAACTATTAAACAGATTACCAATTACTAAAAAAGAGCAATGTAAATTTACATTTTAATTCAGCAGTGACTAAGATTTTAAGCTACTTAAGTGACAGTTTAGGAGGAGAAACATGAATAAATATGAATTTAACTATTACTACTAATTACTTAACACTGTAAAGTCAAAAATTACAATTTTAAAATTCTGCCCTGAGGTTCCATATGATCATAAACAGGAGAAACTAAATTATCTTGTAATTAATAGCAATGGCAATTAAGCCGATTTTAGCTACTCTTCTGGAGGTCATTTCTGAACGATCTGCTAAGAAGGAAAGAATTAAGATCTGTGCTGGGTTGTTAAAAGAGTTGTAATTATATTATTACCTAATTTAAATAAAAAGGAAAAGTGAACTTATTCAATTTCCTCCAAAGGACATGAACATAAATGTTCTTGTATAGATTGTGCCACTAAATTCCCTTCCAGAAGAGACTTTAACAAGACTAGTGTATATAAAAGCTTTTCTTTGTGTGGGGCACAAAATGTTGGTATGGTATTTGACTGTTGCAAATGGTCTCCTTGGCATGCCTAAATTGTAAATGTTTGAAGTAGCTTAGGTCCTTTTGTAAGTCTAGTTGATAACCCATTGTTTTATTTCCAACAGAGCTTTCTCAGAGACCATCAAGACCAGATATTGTGTGGAAAATCTGCAGTATGAAATTGAACTTTATTTCAGTTAGCCATGAGGGAATAAAATTATATTGCAAAGTCAAGGAAACCAGAGGTTTTTCAAAAAGTTTAAGCTAATATCTCAGCTGGTAGAATTGCACTCAGCCTCTAATGAAGTCAAGCCTTAATAAAGAATTGGGTATGTAAAGTAGGACCTTTAGAAATTTTGGTCAAACAATTTCAATAGAGACCACATTGTGACAACTATAGATCTGTGCCCCATATATCACCTATATATTTAAAAAAAAAAATCCCCTCTCACCCCTATGGGTGGTATGTGTCTTCCTCAATCTCGAGTCCTCTACCAGAGGCCTGGGAGTTTGAGGGTTCTGTGCAGTATCTAGCACTGCACTCTTCTGGACAGAGAGCTCTGATGTTGTTCCTGGGATCTGTTGGAGCCATTCTTCTAGCTTAGGAGTCACAGCCCCGAATCTACTACTACTTTGGCCTTTACTTTCCACAATCATATCAATTATATCAATTCCTATAAATTTGATGGCATATATCTATATCTATATCTATACATATATATATGTATGCTGTTCTGCATAGGCTTAAACCCCCTTAGCCAGATAATCACAAGGTCTGGATATGGGTACAAGTTCAAGAGTGGAATCACCATCAGCCACCTCCTCTACATGGATGACATCAAGCTGTATGCTAAGAATGAATGAGACATCGACTCACTGATCCACCTGACACGGATCTACAGTGAGGACATTGGGATGTCATTCGGACTGGAGAAGTGTGGCAGGATGATAGTAAAGAGAGGGAAGGTAGTTAAGACCGATGGAGTGGAACTACCAGTGGGCCACATAGCAGACATAGAGACCAGCTATAAATACCTTGGTGTCCCACAGTCACACGGGAACCATGAGGAGGAGGAGGCAAGAAAGACAGCAACATCCCAGTACCACCAAAGGATAAGACAGGTCCTGAAGAGCCAGCTCAATGGGAAGAACAAGATCCATGCCATCAACATGTATGCCCTGTCAGTCATCAGATACCCTGCCGGTATAGTGAGCTGGCCAAAGGAAGACATGGAGGCTGCTGATGTGAAGACCCGGAAGCTCCTCACAATGTATGGAGATTTCCACCCCAAGTCCAACACCCAGAGACTGTGCACCAGGCGCAAAGAGGGTGGGTGGGGTCTGATGAGTGTCAAAGCCACTATCCTGGATGAAACCCGGAGTATCCAGGAGTACATCAGTAAGATGGCACCCAAAGATGAGCTGCTGAGACAATGCCTCAGGCAGCAGCAGACAAGGCAGGAGGTTCAAGCAGAGGAAGTGCCATGGCAAGACAAGCCCCTGCATGGGATGTACCATCGACAGTTAGCTGAGGTGGCTGACACTGGGAAATCCTATCAGTGGCTGGAAAGGGCCGGACTAAAAGACAGCACTGAGGCACTGATCATAGCAGCACAGGAACAGGCACTAAGCACCAGATCCATAGAAGGAGGGGTCTACCACACTAGACAGGACGCAAGGTGCAGATTGTGCAAAGAGGCCTCAGAGACAGTCTAACACATAGTGGCAGGGTGTAAGATGCAGGCAGGAACAGCATACACTGAACGGCACAACCACGTAGCTGGCATTGTGTACAGGAACATCTGCACAGCTTATGGGCTAGACCCCCCCAAGTCCAGATGGGAGATTCCACAGAATGTCGTGGAGAATAACAGGGCTAAGATCCTGTGGGACTTCCAGATCCAGTACAGGCAGGTACTGGCTAATCAACCAGACATCGTGGTAGTAGACAAAGACCAGAAGATAGCGGTAGTGATAGATGTAGCAGTGCCAAGTGACAGCAACATCAGGAAGAAGGAGCATGAGAAGCTGGAGAAGTACCAGGGCCTGAAGGAGGAAATAGAGATGATGTGGAAAGTAAAGGCCAAAGTGGTCCCAGTGGTGGTAGAAGCACTCGGGGCCGTGACTCCTAAGCTGGGAGAATGGCTCAAACAGATCCCAGGAACAACATCAGAGCTCTCTGTGCAGAAGAGTGCAGTGCTAGGAACAGCTAAGATACTGCGCAGAACCCTCAAACTCTCAGGCCTCTGGTAGAGGACCTGAGATTGAGGAAGACATGTACCACCCATAGGGGTGAGAGGGTTTTTTTTTATATATATCTATATCTTCCACCCACCCCTTATTTTATTTTATTTTATTTTGCTTTTAGTTGGACAGCTTCTATATGGACCATGTTGTAACAGCTATAGGTCTGTGTGCCATAGATCACCTTTATTTATTTATTAAATTTCTTATAGCTGCCAACCCCAATGGACTCTGGGTGGCATACAAAACAAAACAAAATTAATAAAATCCAGGTAAAACCTAAAACCACACAGACATCCCAGACTAAAACAATCTAAATTCAAAACAAATCAAACAAAACAAAACAGGTCCCCCAGAATATAATACATTAACCTAAGGTGTGGGACCAAAGCCAGGTTTTAAGAGCTTTCCAGAACCCTAAGAGAAAGGGTACTGTGCTTATCTCTAAGGCAATCCTGTTCAAGAGGGTGGGGGCTGTGACAGAGAAGACATGCTTTCTCAGTCCCACAAGATGACAACATTTAATAGAGGAGACCTGGATCACGTTCCACTCTGCTGGAATGTACCAGGCAGACAGAAAAGATAGGAGGTAAGCAGTCCCTCAGATATCCAGCCCTATGCCATACAGGGCTTTATAGATAATAGCCAGTACCTTGAATTGCACTTGGAAGCCAACTGGCAATCAATGTAGCTTGTGTAGCAGTGGCAACTCATGAGCATGCTGACAGGTGCCCATTACTGCTCATGCCGCTGCACTGAGAACCAGATGTAGCTTCTGGGTAGTCTTCAAGGGCAGCCTCATGTACAGCACATTGCAATAATCCAGTTGTGAGGTAACCAGGGCATTAGTAACTGAAGGGCCTCCTGATTGAGGAAAGGGAGCAACATTTTCACTATTTTACTTCCTGATTGAGGAAAGAATGCACTTAACTCACTATTTTATCTCTGAGTGGGAAGCAACTCTTATGCTGAGCTTGTAGGGGTATTCATTCATTCATTCATTCATTCATTTAATTAATTTATATAGCTTTCCATTTCACAAGTGTGATTTTGAGCATCTCACAATTAAAACAAAAACAGAAACAGTAAAAAATAAACACAGCAGCATACAATTATCCTAAAGCCACAGTTAAAAATTCAGTAAAGCGTAATATATGGATATTAGTTGTTCAGACCAGGACAATAAGGCTTGAAACAGAATTCTTAGATATGTAAATGACCTTTTTTATGCTAATGTCAATTTTTCAGGAGTGACAACATATAAAGTAGGGGTTCCCAACCTGGGATGCCCACACCCCAGGGGATGCAAGATGGAATTTCAGGGAGTGCAACAAAGAGTAGCTTGTGTCCCTTAGTGACGAGTCATGAGTCATCCCTGAGCCAGCTGCCAGGGTACCTTGAGACCACATCTTCAAATGTGATATTACTTTTGTAGGGGGTACAAACTTTAATCAAACATTTCCTAGAGATGTGGGGCATAGAAAAGGTTGGGAACCACTGATATAAAGGAACCTCTTGAGAATACTTTAGTTTTTTCAGTTAGTGGTAAGCTTATTCATATTGTATTTCCCAAAGAAATCACTTCATGCTCACTTGGGTAGTAGAAAGAATGGCAAAATAACTGAGATTGGTTTATTGGCCAATGTAAGTAAGTGGTGTTCCTTTCTTGATGAATAGTTTATCAAAGAATTAATATAGAAGAATAACATGAGCATGACATGTCTCTGTTTCATCCCTTTTGGGGTGGATATTGGTGGGAAGAGTACAGGAAGCTCTAAAGAATCCATCAGACTTGTGTGATGTTGTTGTCAGATTCAGCCCAAAGAACTCCAAGAGACAATACAAATACAGTTCTGTTGCGTTTATTAGCTTTAACCTCCAGACAGAAACCCTAGTTTAACCTCCCCAGACTGAACCCTAGTTCCCAAGCCAGCCAGCCACAACACCTTGAATTCCTTAGGAGGTGCCAGCCTCATCTTCTTGAACTTCCCACACTCCTGTTGGGGGCTAAGAACACGCTTATCTCCCTAAGACTGGCCTTCATAAGTCCATTCCATCACAGTTGTTCTTCTGCAATTTCATAATTGACATGAGAAGACAGCGACTGACAAATGAGGCAGTTTTTCCCATAACCTACTTCTTGGGATTGAGTCAAATACTGTCTTCAGATCTATAAAGGTCATGTAGGTTTTACATGTGGACAAGCAATGTACTTTTCAACTAAATGTTAAGATTAGGCTAATGTTGAACCTCCTTTGCTAAAGCCAGCTTTTTCCTCTGCCATATTCTGCTACAGCCATTCAGCCAATTTCCCATTTACATATGTACCATATAGCTTGCTTATGAGGCTGATGGGGCAGTAATATAAAACAGTGGTTTATGTCTTTTTTGTTTAATAGGACAATGACAGATCTATTCCATTCTGTTGAAATTAAAGCCATACCATCTATATTTGTAAACATATTTCCCAGAACTGGGATCTACCAGTTAGCACTGGCCTTCAGCAATTCAACAGAGACTAGATCATCCTTTGAGGGTTTGCCTCGCTTCAGCTGCACAGTAAATTTAGCAATCTCAGAATGAGAAACTGAAGCCCAACTTGCTAAGTGTTTTGGGCAAAAAACTGGTTTATATTAGGAGCTGAATTTATGTCTAAATTGAGTTAGTTGGCCCATATCTGCCTTTGGGCATACTGTATCAGAATAGAGGGAAGGGGCTTTTGAAAAATCAGGGGACATGAAGCACCAGAACACTGCATAATCTTTTTATTTAATAATTTGGTCAAATTTCTGCTAGCTAGCCTCCTGTGTAATTTTCCTCTTTAAAAGGGACTTAATTGATTTTTTTCCCTCTCTATTACAGTTTGTTGGAAGGAATTCAAACTATTAGTTCTATATGCCCTGAGACTCCCAAGTGTCATTTGCCTAATAAGCAAAAGATATTAATTACATCCTGATCCCTCTAAGAGGTGACAGTACTCTGTCAAACATGCAGAATACTACAAAATGTCCAACTTTCTATACTTTCCCAATATGTTTGCTAGTAGCATACTTGTTTATTTGAAAAGTCAAGCAATTACTTAATCTATATTTTGGCAATGAAAATCATCTTACAAAAGTAGGTATTTGCTTGGCATTTTATGAAAGCGAGCAGCTCTTCAAACTAAGCATGCTCTCCAAATAATAAAAAGGCAACCCCAATATTGCAATGTGGTGACCGAAGTACTTGTTAAAGGAAAAAAACAAGAAGTAAAAAACATACTAGCATACTAAAAGCAACAAACTACAGGACAGACCAGACTGGGCTGGCTAGGTCTCTTCATAAACAATTTAAACGGCAACACTAAAAAATGTGAAACAGAAGCTTCACCTGTCCAGCCCCCCCATGCAATCTCCTATTCTCTCTTCAAACCCTATATAATGTTTAGACATTCCTTTCATCATACCACAAGTGTACCACTGTGGCACCATGAACAAATATGATATTTAATCTGCACACCTTTTCTTCCTAACAACTCAGTAAGGATACATAATCATGTGGTTATCAGATTTTGCAGAATTGCAATACCTAGCAGCCCCACCTTAGCATGGACAATAGTAAGGGATGCTGGGAGTTTCAGTTCAGCAACAATTCAAGTATATGGCTCTTCTGAATACTGGAGGGCCATAAATTTCCCACCTCTCCCTTACAGAAATATTCTGTGTCATGATACTTTTGTCAAGTTCTACTGATTTCAAAAAATGTTTTCAAAATGTATTCCTTCAATTTATAGGTCACCTCAATCATTAGAGTAATTGTAGGCAGCTTTCTTAAATGCCAACAGCAGACAATTCTCAGGCCTCCAGTTTTTTACCCTGCATCACACAATTATTTATTCTTCACAGAAAATCAAATCAACATTTGCAGAAGCAAACCACTGGTTCTTTGCCTAAATGTCAGCCCCCAAATCTCCTACTTCCCACAACTAAGTTTTTCTCACTTAATTTAGGGTTGGGCAGCTTCTTTGCAGCCAGGGATCAAACTGCCCCTTCTTTTCTTTTTCTTTGCTATTGCAGGCAATTGTGAGAATAGCTGTTAGGATACTATGAACTCACTGGAGCTAGTTTTTCCTTTTCTACATTGTACTAGAACTTCTAAAAGTTTCAGTAAGCCTATTTTCCCACAAAAACAAAAAAACAGATAATATCTTTTCAATATTTAAGGGCTACAAAAAATGGGCCTGGAACTAGATATGGCCAGAGGTCTGCTCACCTATTATTTTATTATGTTGTAATATTTTACACTGCATTATTTTGTTGTAATCCTTCAAATAATCCTGTAAAGCAGGTCAAAACTAGTATCACCATATAGCAGCCCAAGATAGAAATAAAGGCTGAAGTCAAAACAAGTAAGTGACGATCGAATGAGGTCATGATAGAAGCAAGATCTCGATTGGGAACCTATTCCAGGCAATTCTCTCTCTTAACCAGTTCAGTGGTCAATCCAGACTTACAGGTATTGTTTCCAAGATAACATTCAAAATCAACATAAGGTCTTCCATCAATCCTAGCCAGCATGGCCAATGGTGAGAGATGATAACTGCAGTCTATAAAATGTGGTGGGCCATATGTTGCCTACTTTTCCTCTAGATAATTCCAGCTCTTGTATTGTCCATTCAATTCTACAGCCAGAAATCCCTCCTAATTTTCAGACACCATCTTTTTTAACTTTCTACAAACTGTCATGGTAATCTCCTCTTCTGTACATTCTCCAGCATCACCAGTTGGCCAAAGAGATTTCAATGTTCCCAACATGAGATTTCAGAATCAGACACAAAATAACAGAATACTGATGGCCACAGTTACTTATTTATTTATTGAATAAATGTATAGGCCACCAATCTCATATACATGACTTTGGGCAGCTAACAATTAAAACAGAGCAAAAACAATAAAAACAACCAAAATTAAAAACCACAGAAATAGCATAAAAATAGCAGTCGAAAACACTCATGAACACTCAAACCAATGATGAAATGGGCTCTTTCATACTATCAGGGCCCCAAGCTTGATAGCAAAGCCAAGTTTTTAGTGCCTAGTGAAAGGCCAGCAGGGTTGGGGCAAGTCTGATTTCTGGGAGGATGATGTTCCAAAGGGCAGATACATGGCAGAAAAGATTCTCCTCCTGGGTCCCAATAAGTGACACTCTCTCATGGATGGGACCCAAAGCATGCCCCTCCTGCCAGAACTATCAGGACAGGTAGGCACCACTGGGGAGAGACAGTCCTGTAAGTAACCTGGCCCCAAGCCATGAAGGCCTTTAATAATAACTACCAGCACTTTGAATTGCACCCTGAGGCATACTGGTAGCCTATACAGCTCACAGAGCAGAGGTGTCATGTGCCAAACAATTAGTACCTTTAACTGACTGTGCTGCCGCATTTTGCACCAGCTGAAGCTTCTGAATACTCTTCAAGGGCAGCCCCATGCAGAGCACGTTGCAATAATCCAATTGGGAGGTGACTGAGGCATGAGTGACTGGGCAGGGCCTCGTAGTCCAGGAACAGGCACAACGGATGCACAACACAAAGCTGTGCAAAGCCCCTCCTGGCCATTGCTGCTACCTGCTCATTGAGCAGGAGCTGCGAGTCCAGGAGGACCCCCAAATTGTGTACAGGATCTGTCTGGGGCAGTGCAACCCTATCCAGAAGAGATGGGAGGTCCCCAGAACCAGGGAGTTCTAAAACCCAAAGCCACCCAGTCTTACTAGGGTTGAGCTGAAGCCTGTTGTTTCCCATCCAGACCCCCACAGCCTCCAGGCACCAAGACAGGACCTCTACAACATCACTCGGATGGCCCAAGTGGTGATGTATAACTGAGTATTATCTGCATACTGATCACATACTTGATCACACAGCATCTTCTCTAACTGCAGGAATTCTGGCAACTACCTAGCAAATGATAACTAAGATAGTCAACTGTCATCAAGTTAAGCTTAAGGAGATCATACATTACTATTTATTTATTTATATTTCACATTTGCCACCACCCATCTCACTGCAGAGCAACTCTGGGCGGTTTACAGTAAAAAGAATAAATATTAATTAAAACAGAACAAATATTAATTGAAATATATTACAACAAGATTCCTAAATAAGTAATAAATATCTTCCAAGAAACTGATGTTAACTAGGAGTTATTACACTCAGGGATTATTAGACTGATCCTTCCGTATCCAGCTACCGAGCATTTTCTGGCTTTCCTGATTTGGGATCAAGTACTGATTTAAGGTAACACTTTCTATTCTGCTTAATCCAAGTGACATAGGTGTATCTATCCTGAGTTAACAATTATAGCCTGTATATATATTTCTTAAAAATATAAGCACCTTATGCAATGTTTTGTACACTTAGATCTACTCTGACTCAGACTGATAAACCTACCTCATCACTGACATTTTACAGCAAGCCATTCCACTGGACTCTTAAAAGAGACTGCAGCTGGCTCTGAATTTTGCTATCTTTCAGAGAAGCCTGCTGGCTAAGCCTCCTGAAGAACAGAAATGTTAGCTGATGATAATTAGCATAAATAAGAGTAATCCTATTCTATATTTATTTTCTGTAAGTTACTTTGTAAATGTATTTAACTATATAAGATTTTTTTTAAAGTTTGAACTTGTTTTATTTCATCATCCCTATCCACCTGGCATTCCCAATCTGAGGCAGAGTACTGGCTAAGGAAGTAAGTCCAGATGTCCCGCATTAAAATGTAGTCTTTCAGTGAGCTCACTATTTTGTCTGCAGTACAGAGATAAAACTGTCTATAGAGATTGTTGTATGCTTGTGAAACTTGAGATACTCTATAAAATAATAGTCATCTGAATATAATATTAAGGTAAATGCACCTCTACCACCTGTTTCAAGCCTATATAGTCTATCATTTCTAACCTTTGGATGCTTCCCACTTTTAGTTTTTCATAATCTCTTTTTCTGCTTCCCTCATAAAGGCTGCTTTGCTGGATCAGTCCAAAGACCCATCTGAGAGAATATTGGGTTCCAACAGTAGCCAGCAACATCTTTCTGCAAAGCTCACAAACAGGTCTATTTTTTTTAAAAGACCATATCAGGTATTGCTTTACATATAGATTGGGTATGACAATTTATAGTCATTGATAGATATCTATCACAGATTTGATCTTGCCTTCTTTTCCTACTTTTTAAAATTTAGAAATTAAAGCTAAAAGAAAAACATAATAATCTATTCAAATTAATATCCATCACCCTGGAAGTCCGTCTATGTGGTTGTTAAGCATAAACACCAACTGGATGGCATATCACATAATTATAAATTATATATTTTTTGTATTACTGACCATCATTAAAAGTAAATTTAAAATTGTGTCATAAGTAACATTTCTTTCAATATTTACATTACTCTCTTCATTAATTATTTTTCTTATAGACCAAATCCAGTTGCTTAATTCAATATGTTTGTGTGTGTGTGTGTATGTTTCATATCTTATTAAATATCTAAATATTTATTTTACAAGTCCATTTGTCTGATTACTACGGTACAGAGGAATGTCCTAAAGCTGTAAAGAATCAGTGTGGTTGACAGCACTGAAAGGGAGTTAGGTATCCATTCTTTTGACAGATGTTGGGATTTTTAAGACATCTATACATTTAAAAAACGGTTGGCTTCCTCGCCATCCCCACAGGTTTTGTGGTAATATTTTCGTTACAGTTAACACACCGCCTTCAGCGGTTTTTCTATAGTAGTCACGATTTTGAACCGCCCCCCCCCCCCCCAATATTTAAAGAGTTAAAAGGAACGTGCCCTTCATACAGTACATGGAGGCTTCGTTATCAGCAATGACGACTGACAGAAACTTGACAGACCTCCTCTCGCCACCCCCCGGCTCCCCATACATTTGGTTCAAATCCCTATTTTCTAAAGCCATTTCAGTCTTAGCTTCTCTCGGCGCCCCTGTCATTCAGGGCTTCCCGCACCCTCGGTGCGCCATTTCCTCCAAAGCCATCAGCCAGTTCCTCTACTCTCCCGGACCCTCGACTGGGACCGTACAGTCCCCATCCGCCAATTCCTCCGTCCCAAACGTTACCTACCTCGGAGGCTGGAGAAGGAGAAGCCCTCCCCTACCTTCAAGCCGCCGCCGCCGCGGCCAAAACAGCCTCAAGAAGCCAGAGAAGCAGCTCCAGCCCCCGCCCTCACTCTCTGCCTGGATTGTCAAACCGAGACAAAGCTTATTATTGGCTCTATAAGACGACTTCTGTCATTGGTTGGTGTTCTGCCCCGCTTCCTCCTTCTCCCTATCAGGCTACGCCGTGAACGGGGCGCGTGTGGCTCGTCATTGGCTACCAGAGGAAAACTCAGTCGACCTTGGAGGCTCCTGGTTGGAACCTTTAAAGATGATTGGCGTTCCGAGGCGCGCGAACGAGTCAGGACTTGGCCCCCGCCGTAGCTGCGTGCTGCTGTCTACCCAGTCCTGTCAGATGGTTTGCGGCGCCTGAGTTGCGGCGTCTATGAAGAAAGAGCACGTCCATCAGTGCAGTCTGAAGGGCAGCCGGACTAGACCCGAGAACTACATGGCGATCCGAAAGAAGCCTCACGTTATGTATTTCCATGTATTTACGCTATAATTATCACTCTTAATGATTGTGGTTTAATAGGTTACATAAAATTTTAATTAGCCACCTTTAGACATAGATTCGCATATGCACTAATTATGTAAATAGTAGTCAGAGAGCATCAGTGCTGATGTCTAGAATATGCCACACTTCTCGAAAATAGCTCAGGAATGGAGCTTCCTTTTTTAACGTGACCGGATGGAGTTGAATCCTCCAGTTTACATTCCAGCGTTGGTTGTCAAACTATTTGAATGGTAAGGTCAGAGGACCCAATCCCGAAATCGATGTACGGGAGGATGACGGGATAGAATTAGTTCAGTGACAGAAACCTAAGTAATCATATTTTTAGGACAAGCTGGAATCTCTCCCCAAAATGAAATCTGATGTACCCAATCCTAATCAGTATTTAGACTTAAGGTGTTCCCACATCTCAAAATGATATTGAATGGAAGCCACAGAAACCTAGCAACACGAAGACAATGTGACCGTAACCCTGGTCATCTATTCCTAGAGAAAAAGAACTTGTCTATACAATTAATAACAACACATACATTTTAATTGTATATCTATTTATTGTTTTAATATGTTCTGAGCCGCCCAGAGTCCCCCATTGGGGGAAGATGGGGGGGGGGGACAAGTTTAATAAATAAATAAATAAATAAACAAACAAACAAACAAACCACCTGTGCAATGAGAGTTTTCAGTGCTGCTTGGCTGTGGACAATATAAACGCTGAATAGGAGCACAGGTGCAATAAAAATGTTACACCAACATAAAGAAGATAAACAGAATTTTGTTCTATTTATGCTTTGACAGCCATTAAGACTGGCAAACAAGACTGTGAGATGGGCAACCATTAAATAAATAAACTGCTTGAATAAAGCAGGTGTGACAATTGCCTTCATTTTGGGTGTAGCAGGTTAGGCCAAACTGAAAATCTTGCCAACAATCAGTAACTGTTTATATAGCAATTCAGTAGTCACAACCCTTCCTGTACATTTGTTGAGTAATCCTTACAAACAGCCCTTTTAAAGAAAAAAAACTTTGCAGATGAAAGGATCTGAGGCCAAGAGGTAACAGTTGGCTTAAAGCTACCCCAGAAAATGAAAGCCAGGGCAAGAAGAACCTTGATTAGTTCTTTGTTTATAGCTCATGCACCTAGTTACTGAGCTCAGATGCTGTCAGGTTTTGGAGAAATCATTTTTACTTATTACATATTACTCTGCATCATACAATGCACGTGGATGGAAAAGGAACACAGAATAGCCAATAGAGGGCATTTGTGTGGGAAACTTAATAAAAACACTGGGAATGTAGTCAAGAGAACAAGATCATAGCAGAGATGACTGTAAGCCAAAATGACTGAAAACAAAGCAAACACAAACTTGGAAAAGGATGATGACCCCACATAGCTAAATAATCTTCCTAGGCACCCAAAGAGATTGTGTTGCATAGTTAGACAATGAGAAAGATATTACTCCGAAGGCAGCCATTAATCCTTGATATAAATTATAAATATTCCAAAGAGGAGGCACTGTTTTTAACATACATATATACCCATCAAATTATTCCACTTTGGGGTAAGCAACATTATGTAAGCCACAGAAAAACAGTAAGAAATAGTAAGCTGAAGAAATTAAAAGCGTGAGATAGGAGAAAGGAAACAAAGCTAAAACTACTTTACACTATCACCACTCACTATATCTGCAAACCATCCTTGCCCATACAACTTTTCATATATTGCCTTTAAATTTTTCACCTTGTTTTCACAATATAGTTCCATCCAATCACAACTTTCTCAGTTTTCCTATTCCTCCTGACCCATTTGCTCTTCCTTCAGATGTTTGTTTTGCAATTCTTAAAATTTTTCCATCAGTATTCCAATTATTAGTAAACATTCTATCAAGGTACACAAATTCAACTCCCTGTTCTAGTTTTCACCATTTGTATATATCATACAGTTGTTCACTGCATTTACTCTGTGAAATAAAAGTAACTTGGACTTTGATACATTAATGCTCAGATTTGCATTGTACAATCTATCTAATATTTGCTGCAAATCATTTAGGTTCTCCACTAACAACTTGGCACCATCTGTATACAAAAAGACACTTACATCCATATCCCCAGCCAATATACCTCTAATGTTACTTGAAGCATTCCTTATATACCATAAATACATGAAATAGAAGAGAAATCATACATCCTTGTCACTCCTTGCTCAATGCTAAACCATTTGTTAAGCATTCAATTTGTTCTCAGGCATGCTTTACTTCCCTCATATTCTGCTCTTATCGCATTTAGCAACCAAACTTAAACTCCATGTTTGTGCAAAGCATTCCATAATTCGATACTTTTCTCTCTTTCATAGTCTTTATGATAAAGTATGATAAACATTCATACGTTCCTACATTTCTCACTTCTATATATCCTGTGCCTAGCCTAAAGGCATATTGCAGTTTTCAAGTTTCGCTCATTGTCACTCTTGATTAAAATCTTCAAAGCCAAGGTTCTGAACTATCTGATCTATGATGCACAAATGTATGGTTATCATATAGAAGTCATGCAAGCTAAATTCTTTAGTGTGCTAGTTTACATGCCTTAAGATGTCTCCAACTTTTAATAAGACTAGAGGCCAGGCTAATTTCACTATAGGCCCGATTGTAGTCCTGTCTCACAGGACATTAGCTCAAATTAGTTCTTTCCAAAAGCCTCCTGACCTTCCTGCCTCTGCAGGATAACTTCACCCCTCATGGCTTACCAAAATAAATTCTGCTAAAGATTCCGTGACATCTCCACATAAAATCTAATTTTGATTCTGGCCATAAGCAAGGTCTTTTAGAGCTTTGGACCTGGATCTACAACAGAATTTTCCATTCCCCAAATTTACAGCCTAGGCACATTAGGGAGTATCTCTGTAACATCTACTGCCCAACACAGTTTTTACTTTTATCAGATTCAATGTCCTGCCTTCCACACTACTGGAAGCGAGGTTCAGTGACACACATATACAACTTTGGCCAATCCACTGGGAGAAATTGAATCAATTGTTGTTCAGAGCCTGTTGTCTCTTCTATTCAAATCGATGTAAAGTTTAATTATTCTACTCCAAATATCCAGGTATCACAAAACAGATGATCCTGTTCTCTCCCTTTTAGTAAACATTGCAGAAACAACCTCTAGGAAAGTAGCTATATTTTGCACAATCACCATCACTGCTCAATGTTAGTAAAGTTCCTGCTGTACAGAATCTCCAATTTATTATCTTATGATTAGCAAATTTAAGCAATGGTCATTGAAAGTAAATAAATTTATTCGCATCTATTCCCAGTGCCATTTTTTTCATAATTTATTTATGCCTTGAGTTATCATTTAAATAATTCCACATTCCAATAAGGAAAAAGAATTCAAATATTTTAGCATCTGTTTCTCATAGAAGTTCTAGTAATGTCGGTCTGCTTAATAGTCTCTGTAGCATACCAAATCAGTTTCTGTCCTTTAAACAGAACAACTTGACTACTGCAATGTCCTCTACAAGTGGCTGCCCTTGAAGACCACTCAGAAGCTCCAACTGATCCAGAAAGCAGTGGTGTGGGCAGCTATGGGCATGCCTGGGTATGGCCATCTGACACCCCTTTTCTCTAAGCTGCACTGGCTACCAGTTTGCTTCTGGGTGTGATTCAGAGTGCTGGCTATAACCTACAAAGCCCTACATGGCATAGGGCCCGGCTGCCTGAGGGACCAGTTATCTCCTGTGGTGTCTGCCCAGCCAACATGAGCCAACAGGATTGGTGTGCTCTGGGTCCCTTCAATTAAACACCATGATCCTTTGGGATTGAAGCGTGCCTCCTGTGTTGTGATACCTGCCCTCTGGAATGAGGTTCCCCCTGAGATCCCACCCTGATGGCATTCTGGAAGGCTTAAAAACCTGGCTTTTCTCCCAGGCTTTGAACTAGGGGGGCTGGAGCCTCTTGTGGGATGTGTTTGCATATGTTTTATATGTTGTTGATTGGATTCAGCATCTTGCTCTTTATTTTTCTTCATTATCTATCTTGTTTTTTCTTATTCATATTTTATTATATTGTAAGCCACCCAGAGTCATTCCAGAGTTGGGCAGTGCCTGAATTGAATAATTAAATTAAATTCTAAAAGTTTACTTCCCATTTTTATGTATTTAAATTCATTTGCTTCAATTATTTTTGGAATTGTACACATTTCTGTTCACTGTCAGACCACTGAAGTAGTGCAGGTCAGGAAACAGACTCCGCAAATCTGACTTATTGATATAGGCAATAGTAGCAGAATCTTGACAGCCTAAGTTTTCCCCTCCCTTTTATGCTATAGTGAATTAGGAAGGAGAAATACGAGCTTTTTTTCTCACACTTTTGCTCTTTCCCAAGCTTAAAGCATGCTTTTGTTTATGAAACCATCCTTGTGTTTGCCTAGTTTCCCCAAGGTCACCTCCATGGCTCTATATTCATTGAATGTAATAAAGATCTGATTTGATTTGATACCATTGTACCCTTTCAATCAGAATTCTCCCAAACACCTTCCTAGGTACACTTAATAAAAACCTCTCTTTAGTTTTTTCATTCACTTTTGGTAGCTTTCCTTTTATACAGAATGACATTTTTTCAATCATCAGGCACTGATGCAGTCTTCACGTGTGAAACAAAGTTACCTTGCCACTCCATAAGCAAATCATATCCATATTTTAACATTTCCCAGTTATACTACCTAGACCTGCAGCCTTACTATTTTTTAGCATTCTCCCTGCATTTATTACTTCACTTTTTTTCATGGACACGATTTGTTTCAAATTTCACTCTATGACATTTAAAGAAAACCAGAGTGTATTATTAAGTGTTTTAACATAGATTATATTCTGCCAAAGGGGAAGATAAAATGGTAAATCAAATAGCAGGCTAGCAGGGATTATGGACGGATTCTTTCTCAGACCACACATACTCAAGATTAGAAGCTTCACTAGTGAAATTCATAATCTAGACAGATAATAGACAACAGAGATCAAGAAAGAAGAGGCCAAGGCTATAAGGAGCGAATAAGTGAAAATATATTAAAATACAGAGTAAGAGATTTCCTGTGTTTTCATATACACAACTATACAAGAGTGTAAGATTATGTGCTGTAGCACTAACTTTCCTTTAAGATGACAGCATCCATTCCCACTGTGTTAATAAGCCTCAATTAAAAGACAGGAAGAATTTTAGATTTATTAAATTCAGTTAAAATCTATCTCAGTGAGGCATCAAGAATTATAAAAATGGATGTACTCCACCATATTAAATTATATCCAAATTATTCAATTATATTAAGTGAATTACTTCTAGATTATAATGCAATCCAATTTATACATGTTACTGTCTTTGGTCGCAATGCCCATTTAGTTACTGGGGGTTTTTTTCCCCAGAAACCTATAAATTACACAACTTTCATGGATGGCAAAAAATGGAGCACAACTCTCAGGAGAAAGATCACCCTTTATTGAAGCAACTTACAAAAGAAGAGGAATGAAACACAATGGAAAGTTGAAATCTTTTATAGGAATTTTGGAGTGGGAATTTCTAGGGCTCTAATTTCCTATCAGGATTTTGGGAACATAGAAGGAAAACAGGATTATGTTTTGTCTATGTAAGGAAAGCTGCTTTATTGTTAAGAAGAAACACACTTTTTAGAAGTGGCAGCAGCATTGGAAATATCTATTGTATCCTTGCTAATAAGTGGTAGAACTTGATGGGATTTGACGCATATCTCCAATTTACAGAGAATCTTTGTAGTTTTCCCAAGTTACATTGTTGACTTTTCCTGTAATAGGTTTGCCTCGGACAGTTACATGGAGCTGGATCTCCTCTGCCTTGAGGTCAGTTTCATTCCACCTTTGTTAAGATAAGTACTATTTTTTTTTAATAAGGAAACGATTAAGGGGCTTTGTCCTGGGAAGGGAGTACTTTCCTTAGTTCTGGTGGGATTATGTAAACAGAGAACTGGATTGGGTCTCTGTCACTTTCACAGGAGCAAAAGGAGATGTCCTAAAAATACATTCTCTTTATTTCAGCCATAACGATAACAAGAGTTCCGTGGTGGTTCTTCTCCTTCCTCCAAGACCAGTTTCAGTCAGTGTTAGTGGGAGGGGAGCAGTCGAGCCCTAGGCCCTTGCTCTGTAGGATGCCTCAAGGCTCTGCCCCCTCCCCCCTTTTTAATATCTACATGAAGCCACTGGGGGAGGTCATCTGTCAGTTTGGGATCAGGTATCATCAATATGCCAATGATACCCAGCTACAGATCTCTGTCCCTGGCCATCCAAACGAAGCTGTCAAGGTTCTTTCCCAGTCTCTGGAGGCTGATGGTCTGGATGGAGAACAGGTTGCAGCTGAGTGGCCATTGGTTTCGGGTCCCCCAGATCTAGCAGTTGCAGGGTTTCCGTCTTTGGTTTGGGATGGGGTGGCACTACCCCATTCAGACTTGGTATACAATCCGGGGGCTCTCCTGGACTCACAGCTCCTGCTCAAAAGCAGATGGTAGTTGTGGCTGGGGTAGCCTTTGCACAACTACGTCTTGTGTGCCAGTTGCATTCATTCCTGGACTGGAAGGCCCTGCTCTTGGTCACTCACATCTTGGTCAACTCCTGATTTGACTTTTGCAATGCACTCTACATGGCACTGTCCTTGAAAACCATCTGGAAGCTTCAATTGGTCTAGAACACAGTAGTGCCGGTAGTTATGGGCACATCACCTTATGCCCACATAACACCGCTACTCTATAAACCACACTGGCTTCTGATAGGCTTCCAGGGGCAATTCAAGCTCCTGGTGATTACCTCTAAAACCCTACATGGCATAGGACCAGGTTACATGAGGGACCGCATTCTCCCAAGAACATCTGCCTGCCCCACACACTCCCACAGGAAGGCATGCTCCAGGTTCCTTCTTTTAAATCTTGTTATCTTATGGGACCTAGGAAGCATGCCTTTTCTGTGGTTGCCCCTACTCTCTGGAATGATCTCTCTCCTCCTCCCCCCCAACAGGTCTCAACTCTTCTCAACTTTAGGAAAGCCCTTAAGACTTGGTTCTTCCCCCAGGCATTTGGGACAGGTTGAGTGGGAGTCCTCAAGTGGTTGTTTTGTTGTGTGCTTGGTTGCCATTTTACATTTACATACTGCCTGTTTGTTGTAGATGGTTTTTTTCTTCTTGATTTATTGTACACCACCCAGAATCACACTATCTATGTTGGGCAGCCTTATAAATCTTTAAGTAAATAAATAAATATTTGAGAATTGATTCTAGAGGAAGGTTATATTTGTCACCTCCTTTCCCAATCATTAATTTCATCCCTCCAACACCAGATCCATCACCCATTCACTACACCAACACTTCCTGAACCCTGACATTCAAATTCTATTTACCCAATCCTACATACATACATACATTTTTTTAAAAAGAGGTAGCAGCTAGAACATATACTTTCCTTGACCTGACAGCTTAGTTATCCTCACTTCCTTGTCCTGAAGAGACATTTGTCTTACTTCTTCATTCGGGGACTTTCTGAAAGCTACTAATATCCTTTGGTATTTAACATGTTATGTTGTTTTAACTTGTTGCTTGTACTTTGATTCCTGTTCCTTATATTCTTCTGCTTCATATTTTAATACTAATGTGTGTTCTATAAAGTAAAATTGTTTTATTCTTTTTTTTTCTTTATGTTTCTTGATAACGCTTGAAGAAACGCATTCACCAACCTGGCATGTATCAGATGTTAGCTAAAAGTGCCAAAATTGGTTGGGGAAGTTCTGCTGCTAATCATCTGAGAAGCACTGGCTCCCATCACTAAAATTTCAGTGTCTCTGTTTTGAAGGACAGTTTCAGCAAATACTGATGCAATCCTCTTCCTGACAAAACTGCTTCCATCAGCATAAACTAGGAGAGAAAATTACTGCCTCCTCTGTGCAAGCTCAAAATCTCTAAGCAGATTTTAAAGGTACAGTACATAGGGGCTTGGTGGAAGATCCTGTAACCCTCCCCCTTTGAGGCAATTCTCCCAGAAGACCTGTTTCACTTTCTGCCTACTTATCTTTGCCTATTCTTCCTTCTGTGAACAGGATATACTAGCAGTTTTTAGGCATTAAGTTCAAACGCACACCTCACTGCCTCTCAAACCTCGGTCTTAAAATTTCCTATATAAAGTATCTCACTGTTTTAGAGGTCTTTCTATCGGAGTGCAACATTTAACATGTCTAGTAAAGTTCAGCAAATTTTACAGGAAAAGTTGTGAGCTGAAGTGTGATTGAGATCTGTAATTCACCTTTAAAAATTAAAACAAAACTTTCAGATCGATGTGATTATAAACACATTCATTAGGCCCCAGGAAAAAAAGTTACAATGGTCTATAGTACTTAATGAATGGAAACCAGTTCCTTGGGGGAGAAGGCAGTAGGAATTTATGTTTACAAGAAGTTCTGTAAAATGCTAAACATGTATTTACAACTTCTTTAGGAAAAACTGTAATTTATTTCAATGAATGAGGTTGAGCTAATCAATTAGTCATGCAAAATTGGAAATATGCAAGTAGAACTCAATCTGTATCAAGAACTGTACTGAACTTTTGCTTCATCTTCCCTAAGCTGGAGGATATATTATTCAAAAGTACCAGTCCAACACATAAAACTGAAAAAAAGCAGGAAATAATGCTCAGTCACCTGTTCAGAATAAGAGTCCAATCACTTCCTGGGGAAGATGGCGGACTGTAGACAGCTCTGTGGACAAGCAGAGCTGACTTTTGCAGCATTTTGCAAGGGAGCTGAAGCAGATCAGCTCCTACGATTCTCTCTGGATCAAAGAGAGAGACGTAAGATTGCCTAAGCTGTTTCTCCTTATGGTTGTTCCTCTTCCTCATGAAGATACCGCAAAATAGCAATCTCAGGTGGGGGAGGAAACCAGATGAGGGAATTCACTATATTTGCTCCAGCTGCAAATGGAGCCTTTCAAAGGACACTATGTTCATGCACTGCCCTGGCTAACTATTTTCAGAAATTACCTATTAATTATTTCAAAGAAGTTAGACACCTGCAAAGTGACAAGGCTGGAAATAACAGGTGAGTGCCTACATTCCTCAATATAAGAATATGAAGATTTCTTTTTATAACCTTTTTAAGAACTTAAAATAAACAGCAAAAAGCAAGACAAGGTTTTGGCTACAGAGCTTTAAGGGCTCAGAAAATGGAGTTTTGGACTTTGAATATTAAGACTTTGAAATTATTTTTTAAGGAATAAATGTATGTGGGAAAGAAAAATTGTTTTGAGATTGGAGTTACAAGTAGTACTCACTTAGCCAACAATAGGGACCGGAAAATTTGTTGTTAAGCAGGGAGGTCGTTAAGCGAAACATCACCCAACCACACCCAATTTTACCTTTTTTGCAGCAGTCGTTAAGCAAATCACATGGTCATTAAGTGAATCACGTGGTTCCCCATTAATTTTGTTTGCCAGAAGCCAACTGGGAAGGTCACAAATTGTGATCACGTGACTGCAGGATGCTGCAACCTTTGTAAGTGCAAGCTGGTTGCCAAGTGCGCAGATCACAATCACGTGACTGCGGGGGCACTGCAACAGTTGTAAGTCATTATTTTCAGTGCCATTGTAACTTTGGACAGTTGCTAAACGAATGATCATTAAGCAAGGACTACCTATATAAGACAAGCAACTTATAATGGCATTTAGAGACATGTTTGAGGAGCTGCACAGGGACCTGCATCATGAATTTGATTCACTCATGTCAACTATGTTTGTGTCTTCTTGAGAACAGTTTATTCCCAGACAAAGCAGAATGGGATATGCAGCAAAATTTATTTTAGGAAAATATGAACGAGACTCTGAATAAGAATTTGTCACCAGATATAGAGAGAAAACTGGATGAGGTTTTAAAAATCAAGAAGGAAATAAAAACAAAAATCCCAGAGAACAACTGGAATAATTTCCTTTTGTTGGATTTACAAAAGAGACTGTTTAAAGTGCCAAAGAAATCTGTAACAAGGATCAACAACCATCTGAATGGATTACAGAGAAAGTCTGCCCTGTACAGAAGAAAAAAGGACTACAAAGTCGGTATCTTAACTTTATAGTATTTAAACTGACTTAGCATTTAACTGTTTCTTTTTATTCAAAGTCAGGAAGTTTGGAGAAATTATTTTTCTTAGTTAAATTTTAGTCCTTTGTTTATATTAGGATACCAGGATAATTTTATATTTGCTTATAATTTTAGAGTGGAGATATGGAATATATATTTGAATGGGATAAGTTTCTATTTGGAATGTTGTGTTGGGAGCTTGTCTTTTGCAAAGGAGAAATGTTGTCTTTGTTATGTTAAACTTGGGGGGGTTGTTTATATCAGGATATTGGAACCATTTTATGCCTTTTAAATGGGATTTTGTTGAGCTCTGTTTGGAACTTTTGCTGGTAACTAGATTGAAGAAGACATTACTTATTTGATTTGCCTATTGTTAAGTTAAGGGATAAGGAGTTTTTTATTTGTTAGCTAAGAGGAGGTGAAGAGATCAGGAAATTGTTTTTACTTTCATGATGAGGGTGGAACGTTGCTTTCTTGGGAGGGAAGGGGGGTTATTTTTATACATTTTTCCCTCTTTTTTTTCTCTTGAATATTATTTTTTATTGTTCTATTCAAAACGTGGATGGATGGATGGATGGATGGATGGATGGATGGATAGATAGATAAAATAAAAGTCCAATCAAAACACTGATGTGGTATTGTATCTGTCAGTCTCAACTAGAATGAATCACAAGCACATGAAACTACAACTCAGGGAATCAGTGGATTTTGGGAAAGAGCAAGTAGGCTCATAGCTTTGTTCTTTAAGGTTCTAGTGTGGTAGGCAATATACTGGTGTTTGCTGTTGCTATACTCAGCTCCTCTCTGTTGCTCTTAAAATAGCATTGCAGCATTATCTTTCTAACAGCTGACTAGTAAAAAGGTAGGCTAAGAGAAACTTCTCTTTCAGACAAGCCTAAGTGGGAGTTCCTGTAAGGCAAGGCAAGGCAAAGCAAAGCAAAGCAGACACCCAAGACTGTAGGTAGTCCTTGCAGATTTAGACCATTACAGTAAAAAGCCATACATTAAAAATATGCCACACAGTGGTTACCAAGTCCCCAAACAGCTCTCAAGATATATGCAAGAAACTGCCTTGATTGGTTGTTCACTGCCACACTCAACCCAGGATAGTCTACCATAGTTAGGGTTGTCCAGCTACATTCATAAGGTTTCAAAAAGACATATTTTTTCAGTTCTATTTGTCAAGAAAACCTGAGATGCTTAGGGCTGTATCTTGAAATTACACACCACACCCACGTCCACACTCTGTTCAAACAACCTGAACTGGAACTAAACCAAATAAATAGTTTGAATCCTTAGGAGACAAATACAACGGCCCATTGACACCATATCAATCTCAGCTATTTCAACCTTTTTATTTGCTCAATAGCTTTCACTGGTTGTCAAACAAAAAGATAGATATTAATAGCACATTTGTAACTAAGACACTGACTTGCATCACCACAGCAAGACAGAAGGTGGAACTGCTATGCCAAGCCCTTTGGGCCTGCATTATGGTGCATGGACTCCCTTGAAATGTTGGCTTCCAATAGATAACAACGCTGTACAAGTTGGAAACTGTTCTCATAGGGTGAGCAAGAAAGCCAGTCAAGAAGCAGCTCATACAATCATGAAGTGTCTAAATGTGTAAAGCACATCATCGTTAAACAGTTTGATGTGAAAGAATGGGCAGAAGATAATGGGGCAATCTGCTTTACAGACATGTAGCCAAGGCTTCAGGGGTTTCCTTTCTCTTCCTCAGAGCTCTCCTTCTTAACCTCCTCATAGACACCTTCCGATTTGTCACCCTTTCCCGCTCCTTCTGCTGTTTGTGCATTAGGTACCCAAAGGCCAGAATCAATACACCGCTGCATATGGTATTTTGCTTCCTGTAAGGGATACAAAATATATACTGTTGAAGGGCTACATATTGCACATTAGAAATCCTAACAATTCAAACAAAACACTAAGTAGCAGTAGTATCTTTTGAAAACAGCATGTATATCCTCAAAGAGGAACATATGAAGGCAGACAAGTGATAGTGCCAAAATTTACTGAAATTCCTGATTTCAGTAAACACATCAGTCCAACTCATAAAGTTCAACTACTGTTTTCCCCACATTTCTTCTCTAGCTTAGGACATTAGGTATCATTCTGAGTATGCACAGTCAGTAATCAACAAACATATCAAGTCCAATTACTAATACAGAAATTACTAATACAGAAATTTACCAAGGTTCAATCTTTGCATGTCTTAACACTTTCGGTATCTTTGAACTATGAACAATTTTAAATCAACAAATTGTGCACTAATGAACAGAAAACTGGAGGCACAGTCAATACCATATCTACCCAAGTGGAAGAATACCTGAACTGAGGATGCCGTCTGCCAAAGAAAGATTAACCAGAAAAAACTGCTGTTTCCATTACTGGGTTCTTAACAATCAGGGAATACAGTATTTAATTTGCATAGATACATACCAGAAATTGAGAGGAGTAAGGATAATCAAGGATGTTGCAGGCTCTTCAAATTTGCAAGGCACAGGGAGAGTTAAATAATAATTGATGATGACAATGGTGCCTAAGTCACACAACTGGTCAGACAAGAGAGTGCACACAGATACGCAAGTATATAAGAAAAGGAACCAGTATTTCTTTGAAGTTATCTGGAAATAAAATTTTGTAGCATGGAGGAAATGTAGAACCTAATTCTTAAACCAGTTCCAAGGATACTCACAGCGGGTTCCATTTTGCTGATAGTATCCTGAAGCATCTGCACATCTTTCACATCAAAGCACTTCTGAAGTTCCTGACAAAAGAAAGAAATATTGTAGCAAGCAAAGGAAAGAATCCGCATAGGCAAGCAATACATTCTTAACACTACTTCATCATTCCATTAAAAATTCAAGACAACAATGAAGTTTCTTCTGAAGCATGAGAAAAAGCAATTGTAAGGAAATAATTTTTTCCAGTCTGGTGGAAAAAGTTTTGCATTAAACCTAACATTTTACAGAAGAAAAACCTTCTCCAAAAATACAAGACAGGGAAAGTTAACTAGAACTTCTAGTTAAAAAATATCTCCAGATAATAAAGCTAGAAAAGGCTCCTAATCAAGAACTTGGGCAGTTGCTGTGAGACACATTAAATGGCTTCTATAACTGGGAAGAAGGAAAAAACCAGCGTAATCTGCTGCAATGCAAGAACAGAGTGTCAGGGAAAATGGTAGCCAGGAGAACAGGACATCCTAATCCTTTGATCCCAAGAAGTTACCACAAATTAAGACAGGCAACTCTATGGCTGGAGAGAATTGTGTGTAGTGCTAGGCCAGAATAGCTATGGCTGAATTTTACTGTGTCTCATTATCCTGCTAGCTGAGAGAGGATCATAAGTAGTATAACCTCTTTGGAAACCATGGAGATACTTTGTTCAGTCATCATAAATGTGAAATCCACCCTAGGATAAAAAAGCAGTGAATAGCTAAGATGGAACATTCCAGAAAAGGTGACTGGAAGTCATTACCCCACTCTTGGGAAGCCCTGAAATAAACCATAAAAAAGATGGTGTTGACCAGAAAAAGTTCTAGGTGACAGCAGGAACTGGAGAAAGAAAAAACTTGGATTAAAAAAAAAATTGGTATTATATGGCTTACTGGTTACATAAGTCATGTTGGCTCACATTACCAACCAGACAGAAAATGGAACTCTACATATTATTGGAAAGGAAATGCATCAACAAAAGAAATCATAGGTAAGATTTTTTTTCAGGTTCAGCATGACCTTCCACCATGAAACAGGAGAGAAATAAACTGTTTACATAATAATGCTGAGGATAAATGTTCCAAATGCAAAACAGCACTAGAATAACTAGTTGTCAATGCTCTTTTAGGACTCGTTTGCCAAAAAAATAGTAAATAAATTAGGATGAACTGCTTGTATTAATACAGAATTCACATTAAATTACTATGAATCATAAATTCTAGTTGCAGTTCCTCAAAATGTAAAAAGATCTCATTTTTATCGTTGTAAGCCAGTACATTCACTTTCAGAATCCATTCTTGATTTATATGTAATTACCATTATGTCCTTTGTTATTCTCAGCCCCTATTATGTTTTATGGACCTTTAGATTATTCCTATTGTTACCAATAGAAATTTCTGCCCTTAATTTTAGCACATAACCCTGCAAAGTGAGCCAAGTGGAAGATGATTTCAGTAACCTCAGGAAAATACACAGCATTCTGGTCATTTTCTCCTTCTCCCTACTCCTTCAAAACAAGCCAACAACAAAAATCTCTGGGTATCTGTTCCCTCTCTCAAGCAGGTGGGAGAAAAAAAGAAGCCATACATCCTACATAAATCCCCAAATAGCCTTTACTAGTAATTCTTTCCCCTTTGTTTCCTTCCTATCAACAGCCACAGAATAGCTAAGAATGCTTTCAAGTACATATATATTGTCTTTGTCCAGCTGTCTTCATCCAGCTGACACACAGGATAAGTAGGGTGTTTCTACACATATGTGGTAGACAGTGTAGGAACAAGAAGAAAACTGTGGGTAAACATAATCTTAGCAATATACTCAAAAGGAGGGTTAGAATATTAAGAACAAATCAGAAGAAAAGAAAACCATGGCAGGGGCAGAGATCCAGGTAATATTGACCACCTTGCCCTGCTCAACACACCCATTCATTTTTATTTACCACCCAAGAGTTTTTATTTGTCTTGGGCGAGCAGACAAGTAAAATTCCTGAACTTTGACATTTTGCATTTCAAAAGTTTTTCAAAGACCCCGGATCTTCCCTTAGGCATTGGAGCCAGGATGTTAGGTAAGCTCATCCTGGGAGGAGGTACGTATTGGTATACCCCAAATATGTCTTCTGTTCTTGTTGCTGATTTTTTGTTGGGAAATTGTGATTTGTTTTTATGGTTGCATGCTGGCCAGAGTTGCAGTTCTGTGAGTTGGGCAGCCATATAAATTTTTTAAAATAAAAAGGTGTTTTAAATGGAGAACCTGCAATACTATCCAACCTAGAACTGTCTCTGAAGGTCTTCTTATGGATGAGTGTCAACAATTATGAAATTCCTTCAAGAAGGAGTTATGACTCATTCTCAGGTCTGTTAAAACTCAATTAACAATTCAAATCAGATAAGTTCACCTGAACATTTTTTTTTCCCACCTGAATATTTTGGGGGTAATTTAGCCTTTGGACATTACTGTTGGACATTATGGACAATATGCAGGATCAGATTATTTTTATGGGTTATGGCTGAATGTTTTAAATGATATTGTGTAAATGCTTGCACACATACTATGTACTGCTTTTGAAGGAAAAACAATATATAATTTAAGAATAAGTAATGAAGCAGATGGACCAAATATAAGAAAATTAATGCTATTATGCTAATTGTATGCAATTTTCACTGATTCCCACTTCATTTCCAGTCATAAGTCAAGATGTGCTAACTTTATAAAACTCTTCACAAGATTATAATATCTAAAGGATACTTTTTTGTTTAATGTTTGTACAAATACTCTAAATTAGTCCCTACCGTCCCTATTGTTATTTCACATCATAGCAGCTAAAGAAGGCAAAGCAATTTGCTTTAAATGTTTTGTATTTGTTAGTTACAAAATATGCAGATATGAACACATAATGAAACAAAAGGATCAAGTAATTTTGGTAGAAGCACCAGCTTCCTTGCATTACTCACTGGTGGGAGGGATTCATACACATCCACAGGATCAAGGCCTCCTGGCCCCAGCCGTTTCTGCCGCTCTTCTTCTTCATATTCTTTCATAGCTCTCTCAATACGTGCCTTAGCCCGGTCCTGCACTCGGACTTTGAAGGATTCCAGTTCATCATTAAAACCTTCCATATACTGCTGGTCAGCTGTCTGCATAGAGTTTGGAAAAAGAACAGGTGATTCATTCACCAAGACTGCACAGTATCAAACAATAAGACTTTTGGACTTCCATAATCAGAAGTCACTTGCTGTGAGCAAGGTTTTGCTATGATAAAAAGTATGCTTAGCTTTACTGTATTGCCTTTGTGTTTATAACAGTATACTTTCTCTCACCTACCTGGACAAAAGACTCACCTTGATTTTAGCAAAAAATTGTCTGAAACAAGCTCTAGGGTCAACCTTCAGGCTCTTGGCCAGCTCAAGAATGAATTGCATCACTATGGTCTGATGGGCTACCTGCTCCATCAGGGCATGTTTCTGAGAAAAATAATAAAGAAATATTTCAACTTTAATTATTTAAAATAAATGTACATTTATATATTTTCCTTTCCCCAAAGGAGTTGTTCTAGGCAGTTTACAAGATACACAAGTATGCCAAAAATCATTGTGGATGGCATTCTATGGTTTTTAGAAGAGCATCCAAGCATCATAGAAATTGTCAAATTTCCCTTTAAGGAGGTTAGAGAAAAAACTTTTGACTTAAGAGGAAGGAAACCAGATCTTTGTTCCTCTTTCTGGACTCTGTGAAAATATCTGGAGCTGACATCACAGCTGCAATTTCAGGACAGGAAAAAAGGAGTATGGAATAAGTAGGTTGAGAATATTCTGGATCTGCAGGACTAAAAATCTTTCATATGGGGTTACCTGCTTTAAAAAATGTCCCTTTCACTAGCAGAAAAACTTGCCCCAATGCCCAAAACAGCATGAATACCAATCCCCTCCTTCCATCATGAGCCCAGGACTATGCTGGATTCCCATAACCTCTGACACTAGAACCCGTTGGGGGACAGGATTTCCTTATCGTGTTTTTAAGAGCTAAAAAGAAAACCAAGACTGCAATGGCTTAAAAAAAGAGAACTAAATGAAATGCTAATCTAAAGAAATTAATTCTATTCTGCTTGCAAACACTGAACTACTTCTACTGTAGGATGTTCTACCAATGTGATATTACTAAAACACGCTCTTGCATGCTGCCAACAGTTGTGACTCAAAGGCAAAGCATATCCTAAGAGTGGTACAATGGTTTTATTTTCAAAGACAATGTTACATGGTTGAAACGGTCCATCAAATAGCCAAATCCCAAACCACTTAAGAGTTAAATGTATTAACTATCACCTTATTTATTTATTTAAATGTATTAGCTGGCCAACTCCAATGGACTCTGGGTGGCATACAAAACTAGAAACAACATAAAAACAACTAAATACATTAAATCAGACAGATGGGCCCAGCCTAAAATGATCTAATAAACAACAAAATCAACAAAGGGCCTTAGACAAAAAATAAACATCAGCCACAGGCCTGGGACCAAAGCTGGGTATTAAAGCTTCCTGAAACTCTAGGAGAGAGGGTACTGTCCTTATCTCTGGAGGGATGCCATTCCAGAGGGTGGGGGCTACAACAGGGAAGGTATGCTTCCTTGGTCCCACAAGATGTCAACATTTAATGGAATGCACTTGGAGTGCACCCACTCTGCTGGACCGTGTTGGGCGGGCAGAATCGACTGGAGATAAGCAGTCCCCCAGATATCCAGGCCCTATGCCATACAGGGCTTTAGAGGTAATAACCAGCACCCTGAATTGCATTCAGAAGCTGACTGGCAACCAATGCAGCTCACATAGCAGTGGTGACACATGGGTACACTCAGAGGTGTTTGTTACTGCTTGTGCCGCTGCATTTTGAACCAACTATATCTTCCAGGTGGTCTTCAAGGACAGCCATGTGTAGAGTGCATTACAATAATCCTTGCATTTGAAAATGAACTGGTAACCAGAACAGACAATAAAGGTGTCCCATGCCCCAGTAAAGTTTCTAGCTGCAATATTTTTGCACTGCTTTTAATTTCAAGTGATTTGAGACTTCACACAGTACTGCAGTCAGATGACAATTTATATAATGTAAAACCACTGCTTATCATATAGATATAAACTGGCACACCAGTTGCAGCTGGGCAAAGCATTCCTTTTAATTGTAGTTACCCAAGCAACTGGTAACAAGGCTGGGTCCAGGAGAACTCCCAGATTACAAACCTCGTATTTAAAGGCATCTATACAGTATTCTTAAAAATCAGATTTGTGCCAGCTTGGTATATTTATATTATACCTTGTGACTAAAATTGTTAGGAATGTGGGAATCTTTCTATGGCATTTCCTGCCCACAGAAAAACATTTCAACGTAATCAATATCAGTGTTCGCTCAGTTTTATGCTGTCAGTGAAGATATTTTAACTCTGTATTTAATTCAGTATTTAAATACAGAGTTAATTCTCTCTGAAATGTTAATGGTTTTGAATTTCTTTTAGTGTTTTCTTATTCACTGCTCTAAGAGCTCAGGTAAAATACATTCTTGAAATGGAACTGCAGCTTCCTGCATCATCAGCACCCAAAATTTGTTCCAAAAGGTCCAACCTTCTGGAGCAAATTTTGACTTTATGTGGAGAAATGGAAAGGGGAAAGGTATTACCTCATCCACTATTGGAAGAGAGCACTGTATTTCATTCCATTTGGATCAAAACATTATTAAATATTTCAATAATTAAAACAAAATAGTTTCAAATCTCCTTCTTCTCAGACTCCAGACATAGGATATTAGCTGGCCCAAAATTTTGATTATTAAGCTCATGACGTACTGTCTTCCTTGTCATTGTTTCCTCCTAATTTTTACTGCCAGACTATTATCATGTGTCAGTTTTTGATTTCAACAAATCGATGAGGGCATCTCTAAAGCAAATATTTTCTTCTGGGCATGTAATCTGGCTGCAAGACAGCAACAAGTGACTCAGCAAGGCACATCTGCTATGCTACCAGACACAAAGTAAAAACTGAAATAATTCTACTGCCAGAAGAAGTTAATCTTTTGAAGCAGGATCAGATTATGTTTAATAAACAATTGCCCTAGCCATTTATTAGATAACCATAAGCAATAGTTGCAGGTTCAAGAAAAAAGAATGCTGGCAATTATTGGTATCCAAATAATATTAAGTGTGTAAATGCTATTTGGACATAAGATGAAGAACAGATTAGAACAAGATCCTTAAAAGCTTGCCTTAACAGTAACCAATATTTTTCAATGATTTTTCATTCATTTTGAAATCGTAAGTCATAAAAGCTTTCGGTTTCTGTAACAGAAAAAGTAATTTCACAGAAGTTTGTAGCCACTATACAGAAATTATTTGGTGACCAGACAGAATCCTCTGACACTAAAGAATTTGTTGCCCTCCATACACTTCAGTGATCCAGATCCATTTTTGATAGACAAACCTTATCATTTTCATCTGAAACTTCTGGACAAGCTCTATCAGTTTCACACTCACCTCTTCTACTTCCAGATCGATACACCAGATGACTAAATAATTGGCTGTCTCTTCACATACAAGATGTGAGTTATCAGATAGGTACTTCTGACTATCATCCCAGCGCCGCAGCATTCCTTTAGAACAGGAAAGTAGCAATATCAAATCCAATTCTTTCTACAGCCTATAAAGTTGATAATTTTCCCAGCCAGGACTTATACCAAAATGTGACATGCACTAATGGAGAATATATGTAGCTTTTTGGGTTCATGGTGTTCTCTGAGCTTGGCGGGGAAGGATGCGCTTAGGGCTGTTTGTTGTAGCAAGCAAAGGTCAAGAAAAAAGTTATCTGAGGAGCCACCTCTCCCTGATTACATCAGCCTGTCCCATTAGGTCTGGCAGGGAAAGTATGCTACATGTTCCAATGGTCAGGGACTTGCATTTGGTGGGTCCCAGGAGGTGGGCCTTCTCTGCCGTGGCTCCCTCCTTGTGGAACATTCTCCCCCTGAAGTTAGGCTTGCCCCTTCCCTGTTATCATTTAGGAAACCCCTCCCTGTTATCATTTAGGAAATCCCTCAAGTCCTTGTTATGTTGTCAGTCCTGGGGGTCTTTGGGAACTGGAGACATTCTTAGATGGTTCCACTATGTTTGATATTCTGCTCTCTTCGTGGGGTTTGTATATTTAAATTTTTTTAATAATATTTCATTTTAATAATTCCTTTTTGTCTTTTTATAACTATTGTTTTTTATCTATTTGCTGTTTCCTTACTTGTTGTACGTGACTCAGAGTTGCTTTGTGCGCGATGGGCAGCTATATAAATGTGACAAATAAATAACTAAAAAGGGCAAACAGTGCTAAGCACATCCTTCTTATTTACATACCTATTAACTAACACCCAGATAAGCAGGAACCAACACCAGATAAATAGAAACAATCGAAGAAGAAACAATATACCATTTAAAGAGCAATCAATTTTTGTTATTATTTCATTTTATTATACTGTTGTTTGTAGAAGGGAATGTAAGCTGCTCACAGCTCTGTTGAATGGATCTGAGTGGCTTTTATGTCCCATTAAGTAAGTTAAGTAAATAACAATGATGTTAAATTTTCTCTATTTTTACGCTACTGTATCTGCCTGATTGTGGACTGATGGAGGCAAAAGTCTCTGGCAAAGGTTTTGGAGCCCTTTCCAGCATCATGAGCTTCAGTAACTTTTTTCTTAAGAACATGAGATTTCTCTTTTAACCTTGGCATGACCTACAAGCCTGTGTCATGTACAACCAACTCCTACAGTGGCAATCAACATGTTGTCATTGTATTTTGCTTTTAATGGTGGATGTCATCTCACTGACTGGACTATCTGACTCAGCTGACTCCCTATGATAATTTTCCAATGCAATCTGAACATATTTAGATTGCCTAATTTGCAGAGACTTTTTTCCCAAAAATGTGTATTGCTTTTTTTCAACCAAGTACAGTTGGCTACATGGGTCCCAACTGGTCATAGTTAGACAAGTTTGTAATCCAGGAAAAAAACTGACCACTGCATTTTTCTCCTACAATTATTCTTTGCTGATATATGCAAACACTCCTACAGACCACAATCCAGAAATATTTCATGAATTCTGAAAGAGAAAATGAAAAAGCTAGTTTTGGATTTACCGAAATGCTTGATTTGTTTCTCATATTTTTCCACAAATGTTTTGTGCTTCTTCTCTTTTTGTTCTTCAGATTCCTCATCTTGTTGTTCAGCTTTGACATTAAAGACACTCTACAATAGTAAAGGAAGCCATGTTAGTGACACAACTGCACAATTGGGAAGCATATGGCCCTCTAGATCTTGCTTCAGCCTTACTGCTGAAGAGTTAAAAATCAGCCATGAAAGTCAACAATGTATGACAAGCCACTGGCTCCCCATTCCTGCACATTAATGTTTCCTCGCTGTTGTCAAATCCTCACTGTCTCAATATCATTAAACTATTTCCAAAACAATCTAAGCTGAAAAGTAATGCACTAGCAAAAGAATAAAGAGCTGAAGCAGCTCAACCGTCTTAGGGATAACTAAGAAAACAAACCAGTTTTCTCAAGGCAGCTAAACCAATCCTATAAAGTCCTGGACTCACGACTCCTGCTCAAAGAGCAGGTGGCAGTCGTGGCTAGGAGGGCCTTTGCACGACTTTGTGTGGTGCGGCAGTTACGCCCCTGCCTGGATCAGGAGGACCTCCGCACAGTCACTCATGCCCTGGTCACCTCCGGGTTGGACTACTGTAATGCGCTCTACATGGGGCTACCCTTGAAGAGTATCCGGAAGCTACAGCTGGTGCAGAATGCGGTGGCGCAGACAGTTTTTAACGCCCCTAGGAGGGCACGTATAACACCGCTGTTGCGCGAGCTGCATTGGTTGCCAGGTTGTTTCCGGGTCCAATTCAAGGTGTTGGTCATTACCTTTAAAGCCCTTCATGGCATGGGACCAGGTTATCTGAGGAACTGCCTCACCCCGGCCATTTCAGCCCGCCCCACTCGGTCCAGCAGAAGGGGCAGGTTGCAGACCCCACCAGTCAAGGAATTTCGATTGGTGGGGTCTAGGCAGAGAGCCTTTTCTGCTGCAGCACCCGCCCTATGGAACATCCTGCCTCCTGAGGTACGTGTGCCCCCTCCCTCATGGCCTTCAGGAAATATCAGGTTTAGCCCAGGGAACTCCAGGAGACCATGCAGATTCAATCCAGCAAGGTTTATTAGCTGCAACCTCTATACAGAAATCTTCCAGACTGGAAATAGTTCCCAGGGTCAATCGGTAAATACCGCTTGCATTCCTCAGGGAGGTGCCAGCCTCATCCTCTTATCTCTCCCTCGTGGCTCAGGAGACGAAAGAGTATTTTTCACTCCCCGACTCTGGCCTCTATCTTCCCATATCCCCACAGGAAAGGGCTCAAATCCTGGCTCTGCCAGAAGGCCTGGGGGCCAGAGGGGGGGTCTGCACCTGTGGAGATGGTTGGTGGGGTGATGGGCTGTTCCCCCCCAACATCTTACAGGTCTTTTAGGGCTAAAATCATAGGTTTTTAGGGCATTTTTGATACATGTTTTTTAATTATTTATAGATTTTATCTATGTTTGGAGAGACCTGTGTTTTCTTTTTTATTATTGTGAGCCACCCAGAGTCACCTGTTGGGGGAGATGGGCGGCACACAAGCCTGAAAATAAATAATAAATAAATAAATAAATTTAGCAAATGGTTAAACTTATACTCTATTGCTACCCTGGTCAAACAGTTGGCAAGTAATCTGACTCAAAAGATTCCTGGCCACAATCCATTCTACTTGTTAAATTTATATCCTACTTTTCTTTGAAAAACCTCTTGAGGCTTCTTCATCTTTTCATTCCATAACTCATTTTTGCTTCCATCAAATTAAAACAGACTGTGTTTGCCTGACATAAATAAATTTACAGCCAGAAGAAATAAACTTCTGCCCACCAATCCCACAGAATTTCAGCAAAGTTTGACTTTCTTCAAAGTCTCTCTACTTCACCTATGCCTCCTTCTCTTTTGTTGGAGAATTTACAGGACCAGCTCCAAATGTACCCCCTATGTTTAAGGGTGAAAAGGAAAGGCACAGATGCAGTTAATCCTGCTGGTGCTCTTGTAGAAGTGTCAACAGGATCAGATCCATGTCACCTGAGCCTTTCCTTTTCCCCTCAAGGCTCCATGCCTCACCTGCAAAGAGAAAGTAGAGATGAGGGCAGAAGTTTCAAGAGGACAAAGTCCCACTCCCTAAACTCATGTGGCCCACACCATGGGAACTAGAGAGATTAGCCCCCACCTCTACCTTAAAGCAAAGAAATAAACTGCTTTCTTCCCCTCCCACTGTCCCTTTTCCTTGCAACAATGCAGTAAGACACAATCCCTTACATCACAGCTGGCTCCAGACAGCCCAAGCATATTTTCTTATAAAATGGCTACATTCATTCTCCATAAAATAACACTATTGTTTCTTTAATCTCACATTTGCTTTTGAAATTATCCATGGAAACCTTAGGATTTAGGGAATGTGAACAGCTGGAAAGCAATCTTTATTCCGCTACTGCCAAATAACCAAACTCAGGCAGCATATACAGCTATATGATCCATATATCTTAGCCTCCATGACAGTCACACCAAGTCCCCTCAGTTGCATTTTAAGGTTCAGAAGCAAGACAGAAAAATAACTTAACCAAAAATTAGGAAGACCCACCTTACTGAAGCCATCTTTGCTAAGAGTGTCAACATTCCAGGGCATGTTCTTTTCCTTCTTCCTGAGATCCTCTACTTTATCTTCCCAGCTCTTTTCTTCTTTCTTGAGTTGCTGTGCCTCAGTCTGTAACCTCTGCAGCTCACTTTTGCTACTCTCTATGTTGGCCAACTCAAGTTCTTTTATCTTCTTCTGGCACTCAGCTAGCTTGCGTTTGCAATCCCGGGATCCTTTGTCCACTTCCTCTTTCTCCTTGTGGAACTGTTCCATCCGTTCAATTCGGGCCTGGAGAATACGTTAAATGTTTAAATAAATCTTCCTAACATCAAAATATCCTTTACTTTGATATTCATATTGTGACAGCTACTACCCAGATTAGTATGAAAATAAAGCATCTGGCGCATTTTAATAAGTAAGGAGCATTTTTAATTTCTAAAAAAAGCATACTGACCCTACTATCTCAAACTTCATTGATCCACTGTTAAAACACAAATTCCACTAATGAAAGTACCAGTCCACAAATTCTAGCACAGGATGAAGATAAATAGGAACACCATGATATATTTATATAGAGTTCTGTGGGGGAAAAAAAATCCCCTGTTCACATTTTGCAACTCTGCTGCTGAATCTATTAGAACTTTATGTGGGTTGTACTGATACATAAACAGAAAAGTGAACCAATAACACCAAAGTTTGGCACTTGTTTTACTTATTTTGTAAGCAAAGTCATTCAACATATGATATACCAGTATGAAAAAGTAATCACCCTCTTAGATTGAGTGACTGGTTACAAACCTTTATCTTTAATAATTAAAACCAGATGCTTCCTGTAACTAGTGATGAGTCTTTCACATCATCATGTATGAATTTTGGACCATCCCACCAAGGTGATGTATCTTCTAGCAAGACCTGCTAGCTTTAGGTCCTGTCATGAAATCTCTATGGGACTTAGTCTAGACATTTACTTGGTCAGTCCAAAACACTGAATTTGTTCTTCATCCATTCTCTTGTGGACTTGTTTGGTACCATTGCCTTGCTGCAGGTTCAACTTGTATTTCAACGTTAGCTGACAGACAGATCTTTTGCAGAATTCTCCGATACAAAGCATAATTCATGCTTCAACAATATAAATTTTCTAGGTCCTGAGGCAGATCCCTGGATTCTATTCTAGGCTTCTTTGTGACTTTCTGGACAATGTATGCTGCCTTCTTGGAGTTACTTTGACAGAACAGCCACTCTTGGAGTGATTTTAATGGGACAGCCACATCTTCTCCATTTCAAGACTAAGTCTCCAACTGCAGATCATGGAGCCCCAGAACTTTAGAAATGGTTTGCAACTTTTTCCAGACTGGCAAGCATCAATGGCTTTTAACTGAAGTCTTTGGAAATTTCTATTGAACAAGGAGTAATTGTGAAAGTACAAACTTGACTGTGATGAAGAGAGCCAAAGTTGATGAGATTTACATAGGGCAAGGTTTGCCCAAATTATATATATTATACTAAATTATGTACTAAATTACTAATATATCAGACCATGGTTCAAGTTATGTCTTATGCTGATGGTAGTTTTAATTTACCTGATTTTCAATAATACCATAGGCTTATTAATTAATCTCAGTTAGATATTAGAATGGAAATGATATTGGCTATGTATCATTGTCGGGTCAGCTTGAAAGTTATTATTTAGCAACTTTTTAATTTTAGTAAGCTGTTGGTTCTAATATATCAGTTACTTTTCCAGCATTAAAGGTAATTAGACATATTTAGACCTTATTGGAAAAATAAAAAATAAGAAATTTTTATTTTAAAAATAAAATTTTAAATTTATTTTTCCTCTCATGAGAAATTGATGCTTTAGAGCAATTCTTATTTTAAAATTACTAGTAATATTTGGGGCGGGGGAAATAAGAGATCATAATTGCATCATTACCTTTAATCAGCTACTCAATAAAGATACTTTTAAAACTTTGAGATTTTACAAAAGTAGTACAATTTACCTAGAAAGGCTGAATGACAATACAAGTTAAAACACTTATTATGTACATTATTTGACATCTTGTGGTCTTTGAAACTTCAATACATTAAGTGTATTAGAGAAGGCCTGTAGTTTATATACATTTTAAACTAATAGCTTTTTCATTAAGCTTAACAAAATTATGTTTTTAAAAAGTACATTAAATATGTCCTGAACCTACTGCTACCTACTGTATCCTATCTACATCCATCCGTTATCTGCCAACATACAATGGGTTTCATGAATACTTACACTACATATAAACCACTAGTCTTTACATTAGTAAATGATCTAATTGCAGAATCTTTATTTTTTAACAAGACACACATGCCTGTAAAAAGGAGCATTTACCCTGTTTAGCACTGACTTGCTAGCCAAGTATCTAGTTCTCAAAAAAGAATTGGCTCTACATTTACAGTGGTCACAATGAAATCAACAGCTCATAAACTAAATCTATTTCCAGCTCAGAATTATTTATATTCCCTTGCAGGACCAACTTAAGATATATTCAAGAATACGTTTCTGAGCCTATAATGTAATTAAATATATTTATTAATTTGAAGTATGAAGAACTGTTAATTTTACTATAGTGGTTTTCTTTAAGACTACTTTTCTTGTTCTCTTATAAATGCCTCTGGGCTCATCTTAAAAAAAAGACCTTACATTAACAAATACCATGCATAGCTAGCTTCTCAAAATAACAGTAATTCCAGCATTTAAGATTTGGATTTTTAAATCTATCTTTCTGCGGAGAGGGAGGGAGAGAGAGAATATAACTATATATTGCAGTTACCTTTAAAAATGTTGCTTTGATTTATGTTTCACCTCTTTTATCTTGTCTTACAGTGCTGTCTATATTGCATGTTGTTATGTATTATTGATTTTAATTATATTTTATTCATGGGCATCAGTTGATGGAAAGGACAGTTATGCATTTAATAAATGCTGCCATATGACAAATTCCTTTTAGAATAATAAAAGAAAGTTTGTGCACCCTTAAGAACTATCTGTATTCCTGCAGTACTATGCCTAACAGTGTGATCTGAGCTTTATCTAAGTCTTACTGACAGAAAAAGAACTTCTGGTTAAACAAACACGTAAAACAGTATAATAGGTCATGACTCCATTGAATGTACTGAGCCAACATTCACTAACTTTGTTAGAAAATGTTATGTGAAGCCATTAACTAATCAACTCCTTTAGTTGAATCAAATGCCCCAATCCAACATATCACAATTATGTTGAATTTGAGCCCTCCCCTATAAAACACACACACAGTCTGCCACTATTGGACTCTGTCCTCACAACACAGTTTTTGGAAGGGAATTATATCCAGATTAAAAGACAGATTCACAGACTTAAGAAGAATGGGTGTGAAAGCTCATGAAACTGGAAAGAAATAAAAAATAATTGGCAAAGATTTTGGCCTTCATCAATCCATGGTCAAGGAGATAGTGTACAAGTGGAGAAAATGCAACACCATTATTATTCTCCCCAGGAATTATTGTCCAAGTGTCACCTCAACAGCAAGTTATACAATATTCTAAGAGTTTGAAAAGAACCTGAGTACAATACAGTAATAGCAAAGAATCTGCTAGCCACTCTTGCATTGTCTAATATCAGCGTTCATGCATCTGTCATAAGGAAAATATTGAACAAGAGTGGAATGTACGGGAGGATACTAAGGATGAAAATCACTATCCTTCAGAACACGCACGGCTGCCCACCTGAGGTTTGTCAAAGGCCAGTGGATGATCTAACAGCTATTGGACCAAAGTTCTGTAGACAGATGAGGTGGAAGTGGAACTTTCTGACATTGATAAGAAATGTTATGATTGCAGAAAATGAAACACTGCACTGCAACAAAAGAATCTCATCTCAGCTGTGAAGCATATACAGCCCCAAAACTTAAGACACTCAAAATCACTGACAGAATAATGAATTCCGGGTTGTAGGAAATTCTACAGCAGTATGCTGAAGCTTAAGTGAATTTAGGTCATGCAATACAATGATCCTAAAAACACTACTAAATCTACAACAGGACAGCTTAAGCAGAAGAAATTTCACATTTTGAAATGGCCTACACCAAGCCCTGAGCTTAATCTATTAGAAATGTTGGGATATGGCTTGAAGCAAGCAGTTCATGCAAAACAGCCCCAAAATATTAATGAAATGAAGCAGTTCTGTAAAAGATGAATGGCCCGAAATCTCCAAGCTGATGTGTTGGATTGATCAACAAGCAGAGGAAATATTTGATTGAGGTCACTGCTGCTAAAGGAGGTGACACTTGTTACTAAATCTAAAGTTTCACATAGTGTACTTTTGCAAAAAGACACTGAAAGTTGGCTCAATATATTCATTTAAGATATAATTCAACATACCTGGATGGTTTTTATTTATTTGTTTAACAGAACCTCTTTATGTATTAATAGGACTTAGATCAAGCTCAGATCACATTGTAGATCACAGTAATGCAAGATTAATTACATCTAAACGATCTGTTACCACTGTACATCTGCAAGATAGGAGGACTATTATTCCTAAGTACAAGAGAAAAAATATTACAACTAAATTAGTCAAACTAAATTCAATAGCAGCAGGAAGTAATCATTTAGATGAAGAATATTAAGTATTTGCTATGCAAAAGCAACTTCTTTTTATCATAATATAACCTTCTGTGATTTAGCCTTCCAGAATCACTGGCTTTTACACTGAGTTCATGCTTGCAAGATTTTTAATACAGGTTCTTGCATCCAGTAAAGATATATGCCCTAATACAATTTAGGCTAAGCCACAGCCTACATACAAGGTCAGAATAGATTATATCTTTTCTTAGCTCATGGACTATGAATAGTTTATGCTTAGGACATAAGCATTTTAGAGATCATGTTGCTCTGAAAACTGTTTATTCTTGCTGTTTTTATTTCTTCAGCTTACCTTTTAGAAACTAGCAAACAGGTATGAATCTTTTGTTGTATAGAGAGAGTTGTTGTCTTCTGAAATCATTGAAACTAAAGCAGAGTCTAAGATACTGAGGCATTTTTTTAGATTTTTTTTATCCTGCCTTTATTATTTTTATAAATAACTCAATTCCAGGGAGTTACAGAGGAAGGGAGATGGGCTAGTATGTAGCCCTTGTAGTTGACTGCACAGTACACTTTTGGTGAAAACATGCCACAGTTGCACAGTTATTATCCATGCTAAATTATTCCATATCATTTTGGATATTGGCTTTTGGATATTTGCACATTGCTGGGACCACTAGGTTAGAACTGTTCTTTTTAAAAGTCGAATCAAACTAAATAGGATGAAAAAAATGCATTAATTTGGTTAACAGAATAATGTAACATTGAAATTTACCAAAAAGAAAAAGAAGTTCCTTTCTTATTATATACTACTTTTTAACTGAGTTTCTAGCTTATGGTATTCTTTGAATTTGAAATAGCTACTGTCTTGGATTGCTTCAACCCAAATAGTGTTTGTGAGAGTCTGTTACAAGTTTGAACTTGTTTACTTACATCAAGGGATGCAAATTAAACAGATAAAAATGTTGGCTTATTTCACATTTCAGTGATATGGTAAGCCTGAAACCTCAGTGAAAGAGTGCTTTTGGGGGGTGAGGAAAATGGCACCATACATTCAGTGACTGGCTATGTGTGTAGTGTACTTGGTGCTATAGATTGAATCACCCATTGCCCTAGTTTAATAAAGCATGCCATTCACTGGTTTGCATAAATTATAAAGAATTAATGTTTAATATTCCATGAGAAACATGGAAGCCTTTTAAAAGTATATGATACATATGTATATATTTTGCCTTCTCTGAAATATCTCACAAGTAGTTACATATAATAAGAATCTTCCTCCTGAAACTGCTTGCTTCTTTCTTTTCTGAACGACATGCTGGTTTTCCACCAGATAAAGAACTGAAAATCACATTGGCTGACTTTACTTGAACATATATGCACCGGGCCTGTTTGAGTTACCTCTTTCTGTTACTTCTGAAAATGCTGAATAGGACTCCTATTTTTCCATGTCACAAGTCATGGTTGTGTGATGGTGTGCTTAATGACCTGTGGTGATTCATTTAACAACCACAGCTTGAACTGGCATCATAAGTCAGATGCGGTCATGTGACTATTGCTGTGTTGCTTGGTGATGGAGTTGCTAGTCCCAGTTGTGGTCGATAAGTGAGAACTACCTGTAATAGCACTTCAGGCATTAGCCATTGAAGAGCCAACCTTTTTTAAAGCTCCCATCCAATATACTTTCAGTGGCTGTGTGTGCATGATACACTGAACCACAAACAAGCCAATACATTTTACTTAATATGCTGTGCTAAGTTCTGTGTAGTTAATGATTTGCTGGGTCATGGGAACCAGAAAACTGGATTGAGTATACTACGATTGTTAACCGTGTTGTATGAATACTACTAACAACAATACTGGGCAGAACACTCCCCTCTACAAAATGGCAATAATTACCTTACCCTTGGCAGGCATATCCCTGACACACAAGGTACTGGCTGGGTTTGCTCAATACACTGATCCACAATTTAGCCAACCACATTTTAGCCTAGTGAACTATTCAAACTCAGCTCATGTGACTAGTTTATGATTTAGTATGCTAAACCAATCCAGAAAATTGAATTAAATGAGTAAACTATGGTTAAATTAACCATAGCAAGTGCCAAAGTAAGTATGACTACCTCCAGTGCGTCATATACTAGGAATGATAGTAAACTATTGCAGGGACTAATTTATTTATTTACATGTCAAATTTGTCACCACCCATCTCACTGAAATGACTCTGAGCAGTTTACAACAGTTAAAATCTATTAAAATTACAATATACAATACTCTTAATAAATAGAAAATAAATAGATCCAAGAATAGATATAAAATTGGCAGTCACTCAGGGAGCGTCATCAAAGCGCCAGCCACCCCCAGGATTGCATAAGATTGTTATTAGCTCACGCAAGCTGGCAGAGCCAGGTCTTTAATCCTTTCCAGAAGGCCAGGAGGGTAGGGGCTTGCTGCACCTCTGGGTGGAGAATATTCCAAAGGGTGAGGGCAATGGCAGAGAAGGCTGTCCTCCTGGTCCCCACCAGCTGACTGGCTGGGACAGATTGATGTGACGGGAGTGAGATGGTCCTTCAGGTAACCTGGACCCATGCCATGTAGGGCTTTAAATCCAACACTTTGAATTGGACGCAGACGCAGACTGACACCCAGTGAAGCTCCTGCAGCAAAGGTGTTATATGTGCCGTTCTTGGGGCACCCAAGATTGTCTGTGCAGCCGCATTTCGAACCAACGGTTCAATAATAACAGTTACATGCTACAACAGATGCCCAAGGATTGGTGACAATCCTTTTTCCCACCGTACTTAAAATCTAAAATTTGACAGAAATTTTAGGGAACACGGGAGATTTAAGAAAGAAAGAGAGAAAATGCAAATGCACTCGGTCCTTGAGCCCTTCTGAAACGAAAGTTAAAGGCTATATAAATTAGACAGAGGGAGGCTTGGGCCAAGGAAAGGCGGGCGCTGAAGGAAACTGCAGAAATCCCTTCGCAGGAGCTGCTCTGAAAAGGAGCTCCCACACGCCAGCCGCAGCGAGGCAGGGGCGGTGCCTCTGGAAGAAACGGAAGGCCTGCTCGCAGCGAGCTGCTTGGCTGGCCAGCCGAGTAGCAGATTTCACAGGCGAAGGCTCCGGGAAGCAGCGCCCGCCCCGCCCCGACGCGTTTGGGCCTAGCGGGAGGAAGGCCTCGCAGCTTAAATAGCACGTCGTCTGTGAGAAAGCGGCCACCGCCGAAATTCCCCTACGACCCAACCCTTCAGAAGACCCTCCAGCCGTCCAGAAGCTCTACGAATCTCTCTCCAATTTTTGTCCCCCGCCCCCGGCAAGGGGCTAGGGTCGCGGGGCCTCCCCCCCTTACTTGGTGCCGCCATCGGAAGAGGCTGGGGGTGTCGATATTGGGGTGAGTGTCGTCCTCATCGTCGGACACTTCGATATGATCCCAGATGCTGTAATCCACCATGTCTCTGCTCCTGCCGCTCCCACGACTTCGGGTGAGCGCCGCCACCTTCGCGTCTCTCGCTCGGAGATCTGCTTCCTCTCTACGTCACTACCGGAATCACCGGCCTCCGCGAGCGCGGCAGGTGCGTGGCTTCTCCTCCAGCGTAACGGCGAGGGCGCGCGGACTGAGGGTAGTGCCGGCCAGCTTCCGTTTGCGTTTCCTCGAATCTTCCCCCCGGCGGGGTGACGGTGGCCGGAGGGCGAGGCTTCCGTTTCAAGGAAACCGGATCTCGTCGGGAGTTTCTGCTGTTGCTTCCCGTCTTTGGCAAGATTTTTCGGTCACGGCCGCGATCCCCGTCGCAGAAGAAAATTCCTTTGAGCGTTCGGCTGTCCCGCCTCTGATTGGTCGTCGCAGCAGAACTGTGGATTTTCTATTTTCTAAAGGAAAAGTAGCCGGCAGTTCTGAGAGCTTCATAAGGAAGCCTGCAGTTAAGAGTTATATTTGTTGCGTATGTTTAATTTGTTTACAAATAAGAATGGTGAAGAATCCTGTCTGCTCTTTCTCAGTCTCCATGGGCTGGGCATGCACATCGCATTAAGCTGTGGTTTGCTAATCATGATTTATTGAATACACTATGGTTGGGTTTGCACAGTGGATTAAGTCATAAGCTCTGGTTTCCAAACTGTCGAGCCCCATGTTTAATTTGTTTACAAATAAAAATGATTAAGAATGCTATCAACTACTCAGTCTTCGTGGACTGGGCTTGCATATTACATTAAACTCTGGTTTGCTAATCATGGTTTATTGAATACTCCATGATTGGGTTTTGTACAGTGGATTAAGCCATGTGCTCTGATTTCCAATTGTTGTGCCCCACATTGTTGACAAACCAAAGAAATGTGAACTATATTAAGAAAGTCACTTTTATTGCTAGACAGAAATAAAAACAATCTTGAAAACTATAACAGTAAATTCACAGGCAGGCTTATACTGTGTTAAAGCAGAGTCTTTAGTTTCCACCACAACTCGGCTGTTTTTTCTCATATAAACTGAGTTTCTCCATTCTTACACAAACTGCAACAGTTGGGTTCCCACCAAATGCTGTGAACTTTTCTTGTGATTTAGTGTGCTATGATCATAAATGTAAATTGGAACCAGGGCTTATGATTTTATGCATTGTGTGAACCCTGCCAGTTATATTTTATGCTAGAATGCAACTCATGCAGAGGAACACAGTATATCCCAGCAGCACTGAAGTTAGATTCAGCTACGGCTCGTACACAGTTACTCTTTGGTGCTCAGCTAGGACCTTATTCTTCCTTCACTCCTCTGGAAAGGGTTCAGTCCAAATTCCTCAGGGCCATATTTCAGGTACCCCCCTGCACTCCAAATGTAGTATTAAGGAGGGAGGCAGGGCTGCCTAAAGTTGAAACGGGTGCATGGATTTGTATTGTAGCACATTGGCTGAAACTACTATTTTTTCCTACAGGTTTGGGTTCTTTCCTTATTAAGGACAATTATCAATCAGGATGGGCCAGGACTATTTTACAAAAACTCCAACATCTTGGCTTTTCTAGGGAGGCGTTCCTAAGGATGGGTTATGAGCGTGCACTCAGTGAATTCAAACAGTGTATCAAAGACCTGGAAGTCCAGCAGGACCAGTCTGCTCTTCCTAAGAATGTTTTTTTTTTGAGCAGTCAAGTCTTTTCTTGTAAGCCAGCGAGATACCTAAATTACATAACCATCCCCAAACTTCGGAGGGCACTAACTCTAGCACGTTGTAATGCGCTTCCTACAGCAGTTTTGGAGGGCTGATACAAAAAAGTCCCATATGAGCTGAGATTGTGCCCCTGTGGACAAGGGGCTATTGAAACTACAGTACATGTCCTGCTATACTGTATTTCCTATAAGGATTCACGGACCCATTTAATCACTCCTCATCTGGTAAAATATCCTGGAAAGTCTGATCCTTTTTATGTGTGGTGGTTGCTATCTGATCAGAATGATTTAGTTTCCTTGAACGTAGCTAAATTTTGTTACACTGTTTGTAAAATTAGGCAGACGTTGACTGCCCACCAATCTGCAAAGATATCATTATGTTTAGTTTTATTTTATTTTAATTCATTTTAATGAATTCCTCAACGTATTTTTTGTTTGTGGTTCTGGTCTGTGAGCATAATAAAGATGATTCTGATTCTAATGCAACTCATGAGTTGGCATACTTAGAGTGTTATTTTTACTCCATCCATGGTGCAAATTTGTTGTCCTACTGTGGAGAAGCATAAGAAACTGTTCGACTGTTCCAAGCAGAACATGCCTGTTCAATCTTGCCTCATTAAATTCTATGATGCAGTTTCTGCAATATGTTAACAAAAAGCTCAGTTAATGGGGGAATATACACCTTCAACTTATTCCCCCACCCATTCCATACATCCCTTTCACCAAGTACTAAGCTTGCTTAATTTAGCAAAAATAAAAAGTCATACTGTCCTGTTACAGCAACGTGATTTAGGGAAATCATGTAGCCTTACCTGGACAGCATTAATATATATCAAGAACATAACATAAAAAATGTAAGGAAGCATATCTTCAAACTCTAATTATTCATACGTAGCAGATTTCGGATCCTCTTCTTAGATCACTAGATTAGACATCAACCAAATATGGGACATCTTTTACTGGGGAAAAGTAATGTTAAACCTGGATACCTTGCAGATTAAGGCATCACTTTGCATGATTTCCTAAAGAGAAGAAAAGGAGGGGGGTGTAATGTTATGGAATATCAAAGTTGTAGGCTGGATGCAAAAGTTGAAAAAACATTCCAGAAAACAATGGTCAAGCACAAAGTAAACAAAAAGACAAGTAGAAAGTGCAAAGCTGTAACCCTGGCCCCAAAGCATTTCAAGCAGGAGAAGAAAGTAGCAGTATATAGAGAGGGGAAGTCGTCAGCAAAAACTAAAGGTGGCAAACCTATTGGAAAGAACTGAGTTTTAAGCCAGTAATTAGCCATCAGCCCCCAAGCTTGTAACAATGTTGGGCATTCCTGTCTCCAATCTAACCTGGACATTTGCTGTGCCCTATAATTCTCAAGAATTTTGTTCGTACCAGGTCCAGTGCATCCTTGGCATGAGTTCCCACCTACGTGCAATACAGGATTTGGTCTCAAAAAGGTTTAATGCAGCTGGTATTAATTGTCTACCTTTAATAAAGAAGAAACACTTAATAGCAGTTGATCTTAAGGCTAGCATGCTCCAGGTCCTTTGGAATGGAAGACCACCCCAAAATATTTGAAGGTCCTGGTCAATCCTGTTCCTCTCTATTATCCAGGTTTGTTGTTTTGTTCTCTTGGCAAAACCCAGGTTTTTTGACATTTTTGAAATTAAACGCCAGATGGTTTTGCTTGGTACAGTGAAGTATAGCTGTTATTTATTTATTTAATCAATTTGTAAAGCTACCCATTTCAATGTGACTCTGGCAGCAAACAGTAACAAATAGAATAAAAACAATTACATCATAAATATAAAAATTAAATACAAAAAAAAAATTATTACTCTTTTAAGTCCAGTAGGAATCTGTGTTGTAATAGTATCATTTGCATAAGGAAGTATGGGAATCTTATGCAGTACTACTTTAGGAGCACAAAAATTGAGATTATATAGAATATCCACCATAGAATTAAGATACAGTATGTATTAAACAAAGATGGAGTGAGGATATATCCCTGATAATCTCCTCTTTGCGCACGTATGATACCGGAGAGGGATCCAAGTAAATTATGCCTTCTCACACATTACGCTTAGAGAAGTGTTTGAATATAAATTCAATATAAATATATATTCTGCAACAAAAAAGGAAGCTCCTATTAATAGCCATATTTTTTTAGTTTTTTCCAAAAGACAGTTCTCAATATTAAACATGGATATAAAATCTAAAAAAGCCACACAGAGGGAGGATTTCATTTCCTTAATGTATTTTTGTATAAGATGAACAAAAATGTGGTCTATCCTTGACCTTCCTTCTCTAAATCCTGCCTGCTCATCCCTGATTATACCTTCTGTTTCTATCCAATCTTATAGCTTTTATATGAGTGTTTAGCATAGAATTTGCTAACCACACTTAGAAGGCTAATGGAGCAATAGTTAACCAGGTCAGTCTTGCTGCCTTTTTTATAAATTGGTACAATTTATTGCGCGCCCCCAGTCTTTTCAAACATGACCAGCTTGATTGATAAACGTAAATAGGGATGCAAGCAGAGGCACCCTCTAGTTTGAGTTCATTTTAAGCATCTCACGTAGGACATAGTCAAAGCCTGGGGCCTTACCCACCTTCAAGGAATCAGTTAATTGAACTACCTCTGATACCAAAACTGGAGGCCAGCTGTCCATTTCATTGAAATTTATGTCACTATTATTTACAGTTATATCAGAATCAGCATACAAAACTCTGAAATGCTCCTAACAATGCTTGGACCACAACCAATGCTTGGACCTTACCCAACGCTTGGATGCTGGTTAACTGGTAAAGGTGGAGATTTACTCAGCCCCCTGGCTGTAATTTGCCAGAAGAAATCCATTTTTTTTTTAATCTAACTAAATTAATTTCTGCCATTCCACCTTGATGGCCAAGCTTTTCTTTTTCTTTAAGAGGGACTTATATTGTACCTTCAAGTTCTGTAAGGGCTGGAAGGTGGGCCTTTGAGGGACATTGCTTACACACTTTATATGTAAATCTGTATTTCCTTTTCATCTACACACATTCCTAATCAAAGCAATTTTGATCTTTTGTGCTCCAATTACAACAGCATTTCTTCATTTCCTTAGTAAAAACAGATTTATAATCAGTAATCAGTGAGTTATATTAAATACACATACCCTTCATGTGTTATATTAGCTACAAGTCATGATCAAATATCTAATATAGGAAGTGTGGACAGAAGGCAAAATGTTTCCATGGGTGTGTCCATAAAGATGCTGGTTGAACTCAGTTTAAAGAAGATTTTACCTTTTTAAGGAATACAAAAAGGGGAGCACGTAACTTGACTAGAAAATTAAATGGAGATCTTAAACTAAAATATAACTATACTTTTGTCAAAATTAAAGTGAATGCTTGCATGAGGGGGCAAGACATGTAAAATAATACGCTGTTGCAGCCATCCCTTAGTTAAAGTCCAATCAATGTTAGCTCACAAATTGAGATGATGGGAGTTGTAGCCCAATTGCCATTGCAGTTACAGTGCCTAGTCTCACACATTATGTTAAATCATCATTTGTTTCATCACTGCTTACATAGTAAACCACAACTGGGTAGATATGTGTAACGCGTTTAACCAAAATAAGTACATTAAGTGTGATGTATGAAGCCAGCCAGAGAATAGCAGGAACACTTCTGGCTAAAGGCTGATGCATAAGGATCTAGCTGTACATATTGGGGTAGCCTATAAATTTAATAAATAAATAGTCCATATTAAATTAAAGCAGCACCACATCATTAGGAGGGACTATCATTTATCCTTATCCACACGTAGTTTGATTGCTGTTTTATAGGTAACAAATGAAGACAGATGAACTGGCCACGGGTACCAAACGAATCCAGTGCTAAACTAGATTTGAACTGGAACTCATGGAATGAAAAAGTGGGGCCAGCAGATCTATAGACCTGATAATAATTTAGGATTTGAGGTTGCCTGCTTTGCTGCTGTGTCCATTTTAGGATCATTAGGAATTAATTAAGAGGATGCTAATTAATTTCATAGTTGTTGAACAGGTAATGGGCAGCCACTGAGAATCTTCAAGAATGACCTCCCCTAACCTGCACATTCCACAGTGCAGTAGACGTCAACTCACATCATTTCCAGCCCCCATTCTCATTGCCAGGCTCTGGAGAGTTGATATTGACAGAGATGGAAAACCTGTACAAATGTTGCTCTAAACACCCTGCAACATAGTTCTGTAAACAGGAAAGTATTGAATCTGCACTGTGTAAGCTGTGTAAGCAAGGTCTGTGAAGTTTACTCTGTACTATCAGTTACAGCCTTGGGATGTGATCTTATTATTAGTTCCCTAAAAGCAACTGCCCTTGAACTCAGTGAAATGTAGGTTTAGGATTGTGCTTCTTAACTGTAGTTTACAATGTAATTTCAGTGCAAGGTCTATTTACAAAGGAACATTGTAAAATTGTTGTTCCCGTGAAATGTTCAAGTACCAGAGTCTTTAGATATTTTTTTTTTAACTCTGTTCAAAAGGATTTGTTACACTACTTAAACTGAAAGCACTAGCACTTTAAAGCTTCATGGGAATAGGAACAAATCTTCTCTGCAGGCAAGCAAGCAATGAATTATCTTTTATTAATATACTCTGTGGTTGATGAATTGAAACAATGCATGTTATAAAATAGCTGCTGATGAAGATGAAAATCAAAACCCATCTGGCAGATCTTGTTGAAAGCTATTCATACCAGGTGCTAAGACATCCTGCTCTACAATGGCTGTGGGTGAAAACCCTGGATCTCCACGGTGACTCTGAGAGAACCACTTGGCCTTATTCTAAAGCATACATGATACCATACTTACCCCACAAAGCACCTATGTTAATTTACAAAGTACATACAGTAATTTGAGTTCACACAGAATTCTGAATTATGAGATTGAACGGAGCCCATGAATTGGATTGCACACTAGTTTGTTTTACCAGGATTTATTGAGTAAACCAAACAGCTAGCTTCCTATGCAAGCTATAAATCATGGTTTACAAATGACATTGAGTGGGTTAATACAGTACTGTATGCTAAAATATAAAATAAATCACTATATAGCTTAGCATGATACACAAGCCCATTGTATGAATTCTGAACCTCCTCTTTACTCATTTTGGGTTCTTGTTTAGTTCACCTCTTTATTATTATGTTTGCTATACTCTAAAAGCCAAAAAGAGTAAAAGAGAAGTATAATTTTGTAGAACAATAGTGGCTTTGAGAGTTCCATAGAATTCTTTCTTTGGTTCAAGTTTAAGAGTGCTGAATTCTAACCACAGCTCTAAAAGGGTAAAAAGGTAAGACTCACTGGAGGGGTTCAACTCCTGGTGACTTCATGATTACATCCATGTAGTTTTCTAGACAAGAGTTTGTAGCTGCCTTTTTCTAGGAATACTTTACAACTTCCCAATTTAGCCTGTAGCCCTCTGATTTCCTGGTAGCGCCCCATCCAACCCCTGATCCTAATTATTTGGGAGGATTTGCCAAGACTGGCTAGCTTCTGCCACTGATTGCTGCTTGTGCTTTCCCAGGGCGGCTACACTGAGTTAACCAGTTATCTTCTTTTTTTTCCCAGCCTTGTGTTTGGTACTTATAAATCCCTCCCTCATCTTTTGCAATTTCCTCCTCAGTGCAGCCAGACAGCTCTTCTCCCTTACTCTCCCTCATAATTCCCTCTGCAGAATGAACATCAGGTCAGATGATTATAGAGTTTTGCATAGAAGCTTTGTGACTTTGGGGCGTAATTACCCCTCCTCTGAAAGGCAGCACTCTCAGTGTTTTGCAAAAAGCAAAAAAGAACACTCAGATTTCATACAGCACTTCCATTCCATGTACTTTTGCATCAAATCAACAAGCTTGCTCAGAAAGAATTTGCAAGGAAGACACTCTGGTAGTCCTCCATCCATTGTCTTACAACATTTCTGGGGGGCCATGACCCATACTTTGAGCAAGGCTAAGCAAGGCTAGGATTTTGCTGTGTTTATCCCTACAGAAAAATGTTTTCTCTACAATTTCAGAACTGTATAGGTACTCACATTATTCACAATGAAACAGTAAAGTCTTCTTCAAGCTGAGCTTGCGTTTTGAGGATTTCATGGGTGTGCCATACATGCTAGCAAAGCTGTGACATAAGATGGTGTTTCTGCCAAAGGTAGAACTGAAGGTATGTGGACTGATTTCAGTGCCACATTAAGAGCAAGACTTTAAACTCAGGCTGGGGTCACTTCTGTCCAGCAGCTTTTGCTGTTGGAACAGATCAACAGAAGATCAAAACAATGTTAAACAGGTTGTATTTTTCATTTTTTAAAAACAAAACCTTTGAATAAGGAGACTAACTCATAATATGTAGAGCCACGCTGTCAAGACAGGGTTAGTGAAAACTGCTTGGAATAAATAGATACTGTATATGCGGGACATTTTGCAGCCGTGTCTCATATAACAATTGGACAACTTTATTAACCCAATATATTCATTGGATTCTTAACAACTTTTTCATATGGTTTTTTTTTTCCATCTGGCCAATAGTAAACAAGGTAGGAGATGCCTTTCTTACCACTTCAATTTTTTATAGCCCTTTTTTGACTCATAATTGAGATGCTGGATAAGAATAAGGCCTGTCTGGTACAGAAACAGAAAACATCTCCTTTCTGTCTCGGTTAAGGACAAGGCTGGCCTTTTGACAAAGCATTTAATCTATTTAGCACAGAAAAAGCGGGATGCTGTGACAAGAGAGCAGCAAGATGATTTAAGATCCTGGAGAGGGGCAAGAAGGGTTATATCTTGTATCTGACGGTTTAATTTAATATTGCACACACGTGTGAAGCTAGATTTTGATGAAACAAAGAGGAATGAAATGAAGATGTATTCTTTTTCATTTGCACACACGTGTGAAGCTAGATTTTGATGAAACAAAGAGGAATGAAAAAAGATGTATTCTTTTTCATTTCTACAGTCTAAGATAGCATTATCTGAAAATCCAAGAGAGAAAAATAAACATTTCTACTCTGCTGAAAATATATTAACTGTATTCAGTGCCTGTCTGTTTCAAAGCACACAAAGTATCATGAAAAAACCAATGCACACCTGTAAAATAACATAAAATCAGTACTAATGGGGGCATACAGAACAAGGCTGCACAACTGGTTATGTCTTGGTCTTAGGCAGACCGAACTGTTGACATCAGTTTTTAAACTGTTTTTGAAGGGTGTTATTGTTTTTAACCAGAGAGGGAAACAAATACAGAGGGGAACTAGAATATGGAAAGGGGAAGGGGGGAGAGGAAAAAAGAGAGGTTCATACATAGCACTAAGCCAAAATGTGATTTGTTTGGCTTAGCTCAGGTGAATCCAGTCATATAATACTGTAATGAAAATAAATAGAGATCCCAGGATGGGGCAAAAGAGAAGCATTCTTTGAAGACAAAAAATGAAGATTACTGCTATAGACTGCAAAATACTCATCATGATGGCCTGAAGACCTCCAAATATTTGAGTCTAGCCTGGCATTCTCTGCTATAGTATATGCCTCCATCTCCATCCAATTACTCTAGCGTGAATCATTTGTTTTCAATGTTAGTTAAAACGTATTCCTTCCATGCTTCCAGCAAGGGAAGCTGTCTGTCTCATGATGCCTCTATTCTGCATTCTTGGCTCTCTCAGCCTGGAGGGACTGGTCTTTACCATTACTCAGATCTGGGCACATTAGTTACTGCATGATGAATAATCAAACAGAGAGACATTCCCTGAGTCTTGAAAGGTTTAAATGAATAACCACAGGGAGTTTGTTGAAGATTCACTGTCCTTTTGCTTTCTGCATGCTTCAGAAAATCTGTAATTATGTTTAGTAATCCTTTAATTGTATTGATTTTTGGTTTAGGCAATAAGCTATTTTATTAAAGGCTCATTTTCTGTGAAGTGAAATTGGACTTTCTCAAAGTGATAATTGGATCAATTGCAATTTTTCTATTTTGGTTCACTCTTAACTCTCAAGATGTAGAAAGCAATTTCGCAGTGGAAGGAAGGAAGGAAGGAAGGAGGGAAGATAGGGTAAATGAATGGAATTAAAGTGCCATGCCCATGCTGATGGAATGGGGGATTCCTTGTTAACATTATTTCCATATTGATCTTAGCAACTAGTTAAGGTCAATTCTGGGACAAGCATAATGTTTCTTTATTCCAAAATCCCCCATTCCACCAAAGCCAACAGGTAGATCAGGTCTTCAGTGAACTAGCTTTTACCAAATGAGAAAAATCCTGTCTGAGTCCCCAAAGCAATTCCATCAGAAGGCTTCTGAATGATTGATTCTCATTCTCTCTCTCTCTCCCTCTCCCTCTCTCTCTCTCTCTCTCACACACACACACACAGAGTTCCCTGTTCTAGAAAACTTAGAACTGTCAGGTTTGGGGCCTTGCTTGTGGCAAGCTGTTATATTCATCTCTACGTTATGGTTCACATACCATGTTTTGCAAACAACAGTGGCTGAGTTAAAAGTAATATATATATATCGTCATAACTGATATCCTTTTGGGGATACAGTATTCTTTTGGTGGCAAAAAAGCTAGACTGAAAGTTTGATACAAAGTGAGTAGGGGCTTATTTCCTATTAAGGTGTTCTGGGCGAAGGCTGTGATTTTTGCTTACGGCTACTTTAGGGATTACCTTACTTTTTTCAAGGATCCCTTCCCTCAGAATAATGGGAAACCTGCCAGTAAGATTTAGCAACTATGGTTGGATGGGGAGTGGTAGGAAAGGGCTGTTCTTGGAGATGCAGCTCCAGAAAGACTGACTGCATCTTTTATCCTATTGAAAATTAGAGGCATTAGAAATACAGACTACAACCAAAGAGCACCCTATTTGTTTTCCCCTTTGCTCTGTTTTCCCAACTGGAAGAGCAATACTCTTAGGCTCTCACTTTTAGCATGTTTCCTATAGGAAGAATACATCCTGCCTTCTCCTTTCCCTCACCCTAAGGCCATAAACCTCAAATGTGCGCACAGTACGTTTTATAAAAGCATAACTCTTCCTTAATAAACATTTGTCTTTGGACCTTCATCACCTCTCTCAAGATACTCTAAATAGCTTTGTTTCTACTCATACACGTGGAGCAATGAATGAATCAGAGGAGGCAGAGAATTACTTTCTCAATATCTTCGTTAAACGTGTGACCCAGAAGCTTATGTTTCTCAACCTTGACTTAGCCCAATGAATGGATCTTGTCAAATGTTGAGTGATGGGCTGGAGTTGCCATGTGAATTCCTCTTTTTTACCTCACAGCTGTGTCTTTATTTTTAAAAGAAGGAAAAATGTGGAGAATGGCAAGAAAGGGCTATCTGAGGTGAAGGGGAATACAGTTGTGTAAAAGGAAATACTCTGAAAGTACTGTACAGCCTTTTCAATCTTTCATGACAAGATGTATCTGAAAAAAAAACAACCCTCCATATATACAGTTATTACAAGCCTCTTCTTTTTCCCCTCATCCCCCTAATTAGATCCCTGGAAAAAGAGGGCACACACTTGTTTAAGGAGGAAAAGGAAGGCAATCCAATATTGCAGTAAAGGATGTGGTAAAAGATTGGGTCTGAGACAATGACTCTAAAAATCTATGCCAGAAGAAATAGTTTGGGACTATGAGGTGAATCTATATGCCAGAGTATGGTCCCTTTAAATTGCTTACACTGTTTCAATTAGGAAAGGGTTCTCATGGTAATAAGGCTTATCTTTATGTAATACTGTATAATTTAGACTGACATTGGTTGAAATTGTAATTCAATATGATAACATCATCATAATCCTTTCTGGTTTTTATACAATACCAAAATTTCCCCTATGGTATCAAAAGATTTAGTCTTTTGTAGTCAAGACATTTGACTACAGGTAGGCCTTGACTTATGACCATAATTGGGACCAGAACTTCTGTTGCTAAGTGATGTGGTTGGTGAGTTGCACCCAATTTTATGACCTTTTTGCCATAGTCATTAAGTGAATCACACAATCATTAAGTGAATCTGGCTTCCCCCATTGACTTTGCTTGTTGGAAGCCCCCTGGGAAGGTCGCAAATGGTGATCATGTGACTCTAGGATACTGCAACTATCATAAATACATGCTGGTTGCCAAGTGCCCAAATTTTGATCATGTGATCATGGGGATGCTGTGATGGTCATAAGTGCAAGAACTGGTCATAAGTCACTTTTTTCAGCACTGTTGTAACTTTGAACTGTCATTAAAGAGATGGTTGTAAGTTGAGGACTACCTGTATATCCAAACTATACATTTGCTCTGTACTTGGTGGTTGCAACAGTTGATCCTTCTCACATTTAAATGGGTAAATATCCATGTAAGTAAACCCAAATGAAAGGAGGACCAGGTTCACACATTGTATCAAGCCAAAAAGTGCTTTATTTGACACCAGCTTAATTTATTCTGTGAATTCAGCCACTGTAGTTTATAAACCACATTTAAGGGCTTCACATACTCAGCCATTGTGGCTTATTCAAGGAAATGTAATTAAAATAATGGTATATGGTCATTAAAAGAATCACCACTTTATATGCTGTATAACATAATATAGAAAAGGAAAGAACACCTAGCATAGGTTGGATTTGATTGTAGGGGCGATAAAATTATTTGACCGATATTGATACTGATTATAGCTTTAATTGAATTTCCTTTCTTTCTTGGTATTTTATTATTTGATTATGTGGTCGAAAGACTGATGTGTGTACAAAATAATGCTATAGTACAATATATGAATCTATCCACAATCTCACTAGAGAAGATGTGTCTAAAGTATTCCCCAAATAGATTCTGGGTTACATAAGAGTCTTATGCTATCAAAGGGTTAGGGTCTCCAGCATCTGGAGGCCATTGGGGCCCAGATGGGGAAGAACAGGCTTTGGCTCAGCCCTGGCAAGACCACGAGCTATTGATTTGGGGGACCCCTCATCCTGGAATGGACATCTTCCATCTTTGGCTTGGAGGTACCATTCACCCACTCAGATCCGATGCACAATTCAGAGGTCCTCTTGGATTTGCAGCTCCCTTAGCTTCCCAGCTGCATCCATTCCTGGACCAGGAGGCCCTGCTCACAGTCACTCATGCCTTAGTCAGTTTTTGGACCATTGAAATACATGGGATTTGCAGCTCCCTTAGCTTCCCAGCTGCATCCATTCCTGGACCAGGAGGTCCTGCTCACAGTCACTCATGCCTTAGTCAGCTTTTGGACCATTGAAATACATGGGATTTGCAGCTCCCTTAGCTTCCCAGCTGCATCAATTCCTGGACCAGGAGGCCCTGCTCACAGTCACTCATGTCTTAGTCAGCTTTTGGACCATTGAAATACATGGGACTTCCCTTGAACACCATCCAGAAGCTGCAATTGGTTCAGAATCCAATAGGTAGCTATGGGCGCACCTTGGTACACCCACGTAACAAGATAGAAGAATAAAAAGAAATATTAGATGGTGCAGAAAAGAAAAAAAGGAAAAACTAGAAAGAAAATTAAAAAAGAAAGAATATATATATATATATATATATATATAGAGAGAGAGAGAGAGAGAGAGAGAGAGAGAGAGAGAGAGAGAGAGAGAGAGGTGACTTCTCACCTTCATCACAACTATAAACAATTTTAATAACTTATCACCTCCTCTTAAAATACAACAAATTATCTCTTCTTCCCATATTCCATCCCTTATCTATAAACAAATCCATAAAGCATCATTATTTCAGTTCTGGTGTCAGCGAAAGTCCATTAAGGCGTACCAGAGATGACAACCTATCTATTTTAACCTTGTTCAATTTAGGCAACTTTATATTCCTTCCTTTTACTTCTAACAATCTTAATCTTTACCCCATTCAAACAGTGTCATAGAATTGATTTCTTTTCATTTTTTCTTTGTCCCTTCTCATGAGATTCTTCAAAATTTTAACAAGTCTCTTTTGTAAATCCAATATAGGAAAATTATCCAGGTCACTCTCTTGGTTTATTGCTTGCATATCCCTTTTAATTATTAAGGCATCCAGAGGAAGAAATGGTGGACTGAAGATGGCTCCGTGTAACGCCTCTACTTTGTGAACAGCATTGGCTCCCAATAGGCTTCCAGGTGCAATTCAAGGTGCTGATTATCACCTCTAAAGCTCTTCAGGTGGTAGCACCAGATTAACTGTGGGACCACCTATCTCTGATTGTTTCTGCCCATCCTGGACATTCCAGCAGGGTGGGCATGCTCCAGGTTCCTTCCCTGAAACAATACCATCTGTCAGGATCTAGAAGTTGTGCCTTTTTGGATATAGCACTTGCCCTGTGGAATGATGATTATGAGTTATTACATTTGTATGCTGCCCAACTTCCAATGAATCTGGAGGCTCACTAGTAAAGACACTTTTAAAAAGAGAGGGACAAAAATAAAAGAAAGATGGCAAAGATGACAAGAACTGGACAGGAATGAAAAAGGAAAAAACACACACAATCCAAGGGGGATTCGCTCATCCTCACCAAAGGCTTTAGTGAAGGCCCAGGTCTTCAAGCCCTTTCGAAACACAGGATAAGGGCCATCTGGATCTTGTGGGGAACCTCATTCCAGAGGGCAGATGCTGCTTCAGAGAAGGCACACTTCCAGGGGTCCCAATTGATGGTATTGTTTAATCAAAAGAACCTGGAGAGCACCAACCCTACCAGACAGTAACCAGGCCCTGTGCCATGAAGGGCTTTATAGGTAACAACCAGCACCTTGAATAGTACCCAGAAGCAAACTAGCAACCAGTGCAGTTCATGAAGCAGAGGTGTTACATGGGCATAGTGAGGCACGCCCATCACTGCCTGCACTGCTGCATTCTGGACCAGTTGAAACTTCCAGGTGGTGTTCAAAGGCAGCCCCATGTAGAGGATGACACGGTAGTCAAGCCCCTGAGTACTGACTGGCCCTGACCCTGTTGGCCTTCAAGAAGGCTTTGAAGACCTTTGCATTCCCTCAGGCTTTGGGACCAAGATGTTACATGGGCTCATCCCACAAGGTTAAGCCTACATGGCTATGCCCCAATTGTGTGATTTGTTTTTGTTAATGGGTTATTCGTTATTTGTTGTTGTCATTGGGAAATTGTAATTTATTTTATGGTTGTACCCTGCCCAGAGCTACATTTCTGCAAGCTGGGTAGCTATATCAATCTTTAAAGAAAACATAAATAAATAAATAAATACTCTTTATTATTTGTAGAAGCTTCTCTAAAAATGGAGACTAGCCTTATATTTCCATTTCCCCATGAAGGCTGCAATTGGTAAACTGAATTAACAAGAAATATAACAAGAAATCATAGCTGCCCTATAGAAATGCAGGATTTATGAAATCTTGTTTAGCTAAATAACGTTAAGGAAAAAAAAAACATTTAATTTGTTCAGTCTGCACAATGAGATGACACGCTGTGTCTCCACTGTGAATCTTTTTGGATGCCGCTTTTCCTTTGCCAAATGATGGTTTGACTTCCACTAGAGAAATGAAACATGGGCATTTAACATTTTCTGGCTTACTCCTCTGCCATCAAACCACATTCCAAATATGTATTAAATACTGGAAACATGGAGTTGAAACGTCTATTGCCTGAAGCAAAACCAGGAAAAGCAAGGCCACGAGTGAGTGAAAAGCGGGAGCCTATCACTTGCCTATTTTAAAAAGGAAATCAGGCCCTCTCGGACCCACTTCACAAAGAGTAGCCATAGCCAACGCCTCAAGGCAGAATGTGTCATCTAATATCCTGTACATCCTGCCTTTGTCCAATATTTGTTTCCCTTGATTCCAACATTTTTATCCGCAATACATTCAAACAGGTGCATGTTGAGATTTAGTTCAACATGTAAGTCTATCCTTTTGGCCTGGTCAGCACATAAAGTTTGCGTTCTATTTCGTTCTGAAGGATAAAGAAGAGGAGCTACCCTACCTGTTCATTCAAAGAAGGAAGGAGCAAGACAAAATTTCAATAATCAGATACAATGAAAAACAGAAGGAACTGGAACACAGGGCATAATCCACTTGGGACAATCTCCAGGTCAACCCCCATTGTAACCAAGTGCAGATATACAAAGGTGCAATATTTGAATGAAAATATTGCACAGTTTATTTGTTGCATTTATATACAATTCCTCTGCGGATGGTTCAGAAGCTGCAACTGAGGGAGAACTCTATGGCATGCCTTTTAACAGCTGTCCTATAATATTAACAGCAGGATTTATTTAACATGAATTTTAAAACATTGTTGAAGGTTATGTTACATCAATAAACATTTTAAAATAATGTTAAATGTTATGTTAATACTGTGATTTTTCAAATGGATGAACCACTTTGTAGTTGAACCAGGATCTTGGGCAAGAGGCTTTGGTTCCTTGGCTCCTATATGCAAGCCCTGAACTCAGACATTGCCGCGTTTGCAACATCCTGCATTTAATTTCCTTCATCATCCTCAGGTTTTTTGGGCTGTTAAACAGCTTGTTTTACTTCTGTCTTTATAAAACAGTTTAAGACTGTGTTAACAGCACAACAGAAATGCAATTACTGTGAGTTCAACTTACTAGGCATTAGCTTAATTTTGTTTAAACAGAGAATGGATTGACCATCGGTCCAGAGGGAGCAATCTGCAGAGACTGTGGAAATAAGGAAATCCCACAAAGATCTTTCTCCAGTGTTGGATTATATCACATTTTTATCCATCTCATCTCCCTATTGTTCCAAAAGCCTCCACACTCAGCTATGTGAGAATCCAATCTTTGCCCAGCTCAGATAAATTCAAGTCTTTTTAAAATAGTTTTTATTAAAAGATTTTACATATATAATACGAAATACAGTCAAAGAAAAAACATAGTAAATGTGAAAAAGAAAAAAAGGAAAAGAATAAACAAAGAAAAAAGGAGATAGAAAAAAGAAAATAAAAGGACAGAAAACATGAAAAAAATATATAAAGAAGTGGCTTCTGATCTTCCTCTAGGCAGTTATACATACAATTCTAATCAAACCTCTCTAAGATTTATTTATTTATTTTATTTATTTATTAAATTTGTCCCCCGCCCATCTCCCCCCAATGGGGGACTCTGGGTGGCTCACAACACATTAAAACAATAAATAAATATACAATTAAAACCTATAACAATACACATGCACAAAAATAAAAGGGGAAAAAATCCAGGAGGCCGATGGTTCAAGGCAGCAACGCCAGGCCACTAAGGGACTAGCCAACCCCACACTTGATGATCCCCCTCCTCGCCCCAGGCCAGATGGCAGAGCCAGGTCTTCAGATCCCTCCGAAAGGCCAGGAGTGAGGGGGCCAATCTCACCTCTAGGGGCAAGATATTCCAAAGGGCGGGGGCTACAGCAGAGAAGGCCTGTCTTCTGGACCCCGCTAGTCGGAGTTCTTTTGCCGAAGGGGTCCGGAGCATGCCCTGTGTGATCGGGTGGGACGGGATGAACTCATGGGGGAGAGGCAGTCCCTCAGGTAGCCTGGTCCCATGCCATGTAGGGCTTTAAAGGTGATAACCAACACCTTGAATTGGACCCGGAAGCAAACCGGTACCCAATGCAGCTCGCAAAGCAGTGGTGTCATATGGGTCCTTCTTCAGGCCCCAAAAATAGCTCATGCAGCTGCATTCTGGACCAGCTGAAGCTTCCAGACACACTTCAAGGGTAGCCCCATGTAGAGTGCATTGTAGTAGTCTATCTGGGAGATAACAAGGGCATGAGTGACCGTTTGAAGGGTATCCCAATCCAGGAAAGGGCGTAACTGGTGCACGACCCGAAGTTGTGCAAAAGCCCTCCTGGCCAGGGCTGCCACCTGCTGTTCGAGCAGGAGCCGTGAGTCCAGGAGGACCCCCAGATTATGCCCTGGGTCTGTCTGGGGCAGTGCCACCCCATCCAGCACCAATGATGACAAAGTCCCGGATACAGAGGAGCCATTAACCCACAGCCACTCTGTCTTACCAGGGTTCAGCTGAAGCCTGTTGTTCCCCATCCAGACCCTCACAGCCTCCAGGCACCGCGAGAGGGCGGTCACGGCAACACTTACCTCACCTGGGATGGAGATGTATAATGGAGTATCATCAGCGTACTGATGATACCTCATCCCATGATGACGGATGATCTCACCCAGCGGTTTCATGTAGATGTTGAAAAGAAGCGGAGAGAGAACCAAACCCTGCAGCACCCCACAAAGGAGGGGCTGAGGATGGGACCTCTCGCTCCCTATCATAATTACAGATTACATCGTAATTCCCTTTTTTCTATAACCCATTCTTCCTAATCATCAAAACCATAAGTCACAAAATAATTTTCTTTTATTTGCAAACAAAATGTCCATAGGGGGTTTGCAGTCACTGATGAATGTCAACAATAACCTTTCTCTAATCAAAGAAGTCAGTTTGGTCATCTCAATAAGTTCTGTCAATTTCACCAACCGTTCCTCCATGGTGGGTAATGCTACATCTTTCCATCTTTGTGCACATAATAATCTCACTGCAGTAATCCTATATTGAAATAATCTTCCATGACTCTTTTCTAACTGTGTATCCATCAGTCCTAAAGGGAAATGTAAGTCTTTTGATGCCTTAGGTGACAGTCATTGCTACTGGTATAGAAGTGGATGTGTTGGACTAGGAACAGGAAGGCCTAAGTTCAAGTCCATCCTCCATTACAGAAGCTTACTGGGTAACTTTGGGTCAATCATAAAGGGCAACTAGAAAGCCATACATCTGGCAAAAAATGGGCAGTGCCTTGGCTATAGATAGCACAGCCTTGGCTTAGTACATCATATGAACATGTTCATAGAAACAAATTGGTTCATGGAAATAAAACTAATCAGCTATGTTGGCCTTACGAATTGTATGAGGCCTGATGGATTCAGATTGTCTAACATTATTAAAAGTATGTATCATAAGCTAACTCCTTTCAAACTGGAACTGCAGCCTTTGATCAATAATGCTGCAGTGCCTGACCTTCTGAATACTTGCATGTGGGTGACCTAAGAGAACCGATTCACTGGAATCTGGCCACTACAAGCTTGAGATCCATCCCTGTGCCTACACTAGGGCTGATCATCCACTGCATTACCCTACAGTTGACTCCATTTCTTAAACTAACCACAATTAATAGAATTCACATAGCATGCTAAGCAATGGTTTCATTCATTGTGGATTACTGATCAGTCTGAGGCTGAAAACTCTATAGGAGCTAACAAAGTTGGAAGAAAAATCAACTCGTGGCATTCTGTAAACAGTCTGGAATCAAATCAGGCAATCTCACATACTATGTAAAAATGAGAGCTGAAGGTACAGTTAAAGAAATAAATCAAGATAAAAAATCAGTAGCCCAGATGTTACGCTGAAATAGCAAAGCCGAGTCAAAGCGTAAGAAAATAGACCAAAACTTAAAGAGCCAAAGAAACTTAAAAAGCCATTTCAGAGTCTTTCTAAGCTGTTTCTTCCAGCCTGCCTTGAGGAAGATGGAGGCTGTTGCTAACCTGTACCTGCAGACGCCAGCTCTCCTGAGGCGTTCCGAGAGTTCCAGATTCTTCCACCGATGGTGCTGCATGTGGATGGACCCTTCTTGGTTTCTGAGCCTGAAAAAGAGCAGTCTGATGAATTCATGGCACTCGGCATATAGCAACCCAGACTTTTGATTGATAAACCATGGTTTATAACACAGTAGGCAGTAGGGACAGGAGCCGCACTTAATGTTTTTAGATTGCTGGGAGCTGCAATAGGTAGAGGCGGGATTTTTTCTTTGTCCTCACTTTGGGGAGTTTTATGTTTTTTCAGCTAGCTATATTAACTAGTTTAGGACCATATGTTATTATCGGTTAGTTTTGCAGCTCAAAATGATAGAAATAAAGCCACCAGTTTTCAGGGACTGCAAAAAAAAGGTTCAGAGGCATATGTACTTTTGGGGGCTCAGGTTGGCCACTTCTGGTTAATGGCTTTGCAGAATGTATAAACTTGGTTTGGTTTATCAACAAACCATTATTAAACAATGATTTGTGTAGCGTGTGAACCCAGCATAATCTTTTTAAGGCACGGAGAGTGAGAATGAAGAAACAGAGACTGATAAATGTAGCACATGAGCATAAGGCAGAAATATTAATATCCAGGCCTAAGTGAAAAGAAGGCCTTGTGTACTGGTGACTGGAGAAGAAAGCATGCATCAAAAATATTCAAATTACATTATCGGTAAGCTTTACATGGTCATTTGGAACTTAAATCCTCTATAATTTTTGTTGTTGTCCAGGGTATACATTTAATCTGAGCCTCCCGAAACAGCATTTCAATAATGTCCAACTATAATATTATGAATATTGCCTTACCCAACAGGACTAGACTGTGCCTGACACAGAGAACCAGGCTCGATGAAAAGGACCATTTTGTTAAAGAAAGATCCCCCGTTGATGTAAGTAAAGGGAATTGGTAGGTTTCCCAAATTGGCAGCAGGTGGGGAATGGGAAAACTCTCTGAAAGAAACTCTTGGAATACTGATGGTTGGAGATCAACCCAAGTAAAAATTAATGGCCAATTTATGCTCAGAGCCTTCATTTGTATAATAGCCCAGGACACATAAAGTACAGATCTAATTAGCTGCTCTGTATATGTATTGCCTAATAGCATGGCAGAGCCAGGGTAGTTTGCTTATTGATCCAGGTTTTCTGCAATGTAAAGTATCTGTATACCATCCTGATGTGCTCTAAACACTTCGTCTGAAAATTGCTTTAGATTGGTTGAGCTTATTTTACCAAATAAAGTTTATGAACCTTGTAATTCACTAAATGACAACATTCTGGTTTTGCCTGTCCACACTGATAAATCTTTTCACGCTCTTGACACCAAGCAGGTTTCTAGTCAGATTCTGTGCATGAAACCCCTTTGCTTGCTAATTATTAACATGCAGAAAAAGACCAACGGTCACGGTGATTCATACAGTTTGTAATAGTTCTTGTCATCTATTTGTATCAATCAGTCATCTTTCTTCCTTCTTCTGGATTTACAACCAGGATTTCCATCCCAACCAACAGGGGAAACATTGGAAGCAGAAGAGAGAAATATCTATCTTGGGGAACGTGGGTTCTTTAGAGCAGGTTGTCCAGAGCAGAGGCTAAACTCCATACTGCAAACGTTCTCAATCACATCATCTCAATCACATTATCATCTCTCTAGTTTTGTGTCTTTCTCTTCTTTCTCCGCAAAGCCTCCTGCTGTGAGCAGTCTTTTGTGTATAGCAGCACTACAAAAAGATACAATAAGCGTATCAGTCTGGGCTACAGCCGCTTTCCCCACCCACATGCCTTTGAATCTTGGACCAAAACTCCAATATGGTATTTGGAAAATTATCTGCAGGGCATGAGGCTGGGGACTGGAAGGCAGTTCTATAGGACTGAAACACATTTTTGTAGAAATATAGTGCATTTCAGCTTCCTTTGAGGCTCAGGTCTGCTTCTGGGAAATGTACATGTACCATTGTCACTTGATACTCAATTGGCTGATTTTCCTGTTCTCTTTCTGACTCTTCTCATGGGTTTTGTTAAAATAATGACTATCAAATTATAAGCCTGCAGGCAAGCAGTGACCTGGTTCACATATCGTGCAAAACTTTATATTTTACCAAATAAAGTATAGCTGCATTTGCACAACACATGGAGGCATAAACCATGGTTTACAAACTACAGTGTATAGTTAAGCATAGCATATATGTTTTCATATACACTAGAGCAATGAGTGAAACATCCCTGACTGATTCATTGCTTCAAACTTGTAAGGCATGCTTCTGCATTAATAAGAAGCAAGTTTACTGTAACTGTGAAATCATTCTTTGAGTGAGACTCCTTCTACAGTATTGCCAGAATATCACCATCCGTACACAGAAGAATCAGAACCTTTGCCAAATCAAGGTTTGCAAGCTATTAGAAAATGATTAGGAAAAAAGAGCGAATTGAATCAAGTATCCTGGGAAAGAGCAGGGATTCAAAGAAGCCCTTAGCAGGAGCATAACCTCTTGCAGCATTTTGACCAGGTTCATGCATCAATCTAAGACATAATTTGTTTAGCCATTTTTTATTGAATAAATCACAACTGGCTGGATTTATACATTACAAGGTTATTTAATTAAGTTTGGTTTATGACAACAGCAATCTAGTCAATTGAAGCCTTGCCTGCTCTTTGCCTTAACTCCTATCTGCCAAACCTTCTCAAGGTTCTCCCATTTGCTTTCCTGTCTTCCTGGCTCCAATCATGACCTTCCCAGCTGATGTGCATTGCTAATACTTCTCCAGCTGAACTTCACTTTATTTGGAAAAAGTGAAAGTTCTTGGGTTTTGTAAAGAGCAGAATTGTGAGAAATGTAAAATATCTGTATGGAGATACTTTAGAGGGTACAAGATGTACTGTGATCTTTTGTGGTATAAACTTTTATTAGCACTTTTACCACCTACTTCACAAAATATATAGATACTGTGAATGAACTAGGTTTATATACCCATAAGCTGAAAAATATATTAATCAGGTGGAAAAACTGCATTATACATCCTCTATCAGTTTTAAGGGACACTTTGAAGATGTCTGAGAACTTACTATTGTCTTTTTTCTAATTAACTAAATACAAAAAGCAAAGGAAAATACAATTATAAAAGAAGAAAAAATTAAAGGAAACATACAAAATGTATATTTGCAGACACACATATACGGATAAATTGACTCATTACAGTCATCCATGGCTGATCTATATTAATCCATTCTGCAAACCATTAAATAGCTGGAGCCATGTGTTTGTGTTTCCAATGCTGAACAATAAGTCTTTTGATTATGTGTTAATTTTCCCAGGTGATTGAAATAAACCTCAGGTTGAATTATACATGTAATTGCTTCTTACTGAAATGGAACAATATATCTAAATAAAGTGTTAGGTTTACTGCATCTCCAACAACATAAATGCAATATGGTCATTTCTGAAATACTGTTTCTTGTTTAAAAGGATGTCATCTAAAAATCTATTGAAATTGTTTGGTCTTTTTTTAAAAACTTTTTTATTGGTTCAAAAAAGCAAAACAAACCACAGAGAGACATATAGGGGTTCAGGGCACTGGGCTAGAATCTGGGAGACTCGGAGTTCTAGTCCTGCCTTGGGCATGAAGCCAGCTGGGTGACCCTGGGCCAGTCCCACTCTGTCAGCCCTGGGAAGCAGGCAAGGGCAACCCACTTCCAAAAGAAAATCACAGGGACTGTTCCATGCAGTCCCCAGGGTCAGTACTGACCTCTGGGTGTGCGTGTATGTGTGTTTGAATCATTTTTATTATTAAAAACAGTCTCTTTTTCTTCAAAAACCATATTCTGTGTCTCAGGTTGTCTTGCTGTATGACGTGTTGTATAAAAGGGAACCATTCCTGCTTGAATTTGGTTAGACTTCTGCTGTGAATGTCTGTTTTTCCATTGCCACATATTCTTCAATTGTACTCTCCCAATCCTGCATTGATGGCAAGGTTTCTCTTTTCTAATATATCGGATTGATTCTTGCCACTGTCACCATATATCTTAATAAATTAAGATGCTTATCATTTAGGCTCTCTGGGACCATACTTAATACAAATATTTATGGTTTTAATTCAAATTTTATTTTCAGAACTTTTGGGATACTTTGGTGTATTTCTTTCCAGTACTTTGGGGAGGAGGGGGTTTACATAACTAACACATATGATAAAATGTTCTTTCTTTGTTACTGCATTTCCAGCGTTTGGAATATATGATTCCATTTGCTATATGATCTATCCATTTTGGTAATTGTTGATGGAGTTATATATCACCTTTAGATCATTTTGTACCAATTTTCCCTTAAATTGTAGCTTGGTATACATTTGATTGTTTTTTTCCATAAGTTTTCCTACTGATCCATTGCTACTGCTTCTTTGAAATTTTGCATCCGTTTTATCATACAACTTTTTATTTGTTCTGTCTCCATATCATATTTAAGTAGCAATTACTATTGTCTATCATAAGATGCTTACACAAATTTTGTTTTGGAGGGGGACCCAGTTCCGATAATTAATCTAAGAGAGTTACACTCATTCACATATCACGCTAAACCATAAGTGGTTGGTTTATGGCATAATGAGTTACATGAATATATTCAGTTGTAATTTGTTTTTATTCATTGGTTTCATACTTCTATAGTTAACTTCTTCAGAATTTTTAAAGTAGAAATACATAAATACGGGCACTGTATATGATGGAGTTCTTGGTGCTGAGCTTGGTAGTTTCCTTGCAGATGTTTCACTATCCAACTAGGTAACATCATCAGTGCTCAACGTCTGCAAGGAGACTATCAAGCTCAGACAGCACCAAGAACTCCACAGTTCAACCCTGAGCTACAGATATTCTCTTCTATTGGAACTGTGTATGATTTCAGTTACTACCCAAAGCAGTGTGATTCCAGCAGGCATTTAGTTTAACTGAATGATATCTATGATGTATTGTGTTTCTATTGTTGATTTTTATTACTTATATATGATATACAGTGACTTATTCTTCTTTTGAGGTTGTACCCTGCCCAGCATCTTTTAAAATTGTAAAATAATACAGAGTGATATTTGGCACATATCATTGTTTTAGAAAAGTAGCCATTTCACATTCCTTGGATGGATAGCCAATATGGACCTGATTCAAACATAGACTGTCCAAGCTCTGAATCTGGAGCACAATATGCCAGCCTGTTTGGGGATAAAACATCTGGCAAGTTCTTTTAATCTGACCTATTTGTTGTTTTGGATTTGCCATTATAGAGTCTTTTTTTTTAAGGCAGCTTTGTTACATTAACAAACCATTATTGCATTATTTATCTCCCATTAGTGCTGAGAAAGACTGGATGAGCTCTGGCCTCAATATCATCCTTGGCAGGATACAGACTGAAAGGGTCAACCTCCCAGAACTTCAGACCATGTGAAGTGAAAACGCATCCCAATAGAAGTGCCCCCCCAAAGTTTACAATCATGAGATCAACAGTGGTGTTTTTAATAACCAATAACAAGCATGCAAGGAACAATCCCAGGCTTAATGCCACATTTTCTTTGGCTGACAGCATTAAAGAATGCTGTCTACTCAGCTTTCTTTGCATCTCCAAAGGTAAATTGTTTAGAGAAATTTAAAAACCTCCAGCCAGTCCTGATAGCTTGAACTCTGGGTTAGCCACCAATTTTATTTTCACCTCTGTAAACAAACATCAAAGCTGTTTCCAGCCCAGCCATTGGCCTGTGTTTATTGTAGCCCAACTTCTATATACACACCAATGAGTACTGTATATAAATTAAGAGTTTTGTCAGGAGGAGCACCGTTGGCCTTTTAGCCCCCAAGGGAGTCAGGATGCTCGGAACTAAGTCGAGCAGCATTTCCAAATCCAAATACTTTGAGTCAACGCTTCCTGAAACAGCAGTAACAGAAGGAAGATGTGTGCTTGGTCAGGAAAAGGCCCAGTATCTATTAAGCTCATTTGGAACAAAATCAAAATCTGGCTCCCTTCATAATGGAAAGTCACTTTTCATTGAAGCGCTCCGATCAGGGACCTTAGAATCTCTGAAATATTTTTTTAAAAAACCAACACCCGGCTACCGGCCGGACAAAGAGCGAGGAGCTCTGCACATGCTCGCAGAGAAATATTTTATGCTTTATTCACGTGATCCAGAACTGCCCTGGCCTTTCTAAGGATTCACAGCCGGACGTTATTACTTGTACCAGTTCTACTCCTTCGTGGCTTCTATCTGCCTGCTGGGGCTGCGAGGCCAAGCTTTCCTCTCTTCTCCTGCAGCGCTCAAGCGTATACTCTGCTTACGCGAACACCAGCGCTAGCTTGCCTCGTGAGCGAACACACACACACGTACGCGCGCCCACGAGCCGCTTCCCACTTGCCATAATTAGCCTTCCCGACTGCCTCCTTCGCTCTCCACCCCGCTAGCCTGTCCGCGGACGGACTTTAGGTAGAAAGCGCTTGACCGAGGCGGGGTTCTCCCAGCTTGCAAGCCCCGCTGGGGGGGGGGGGGGGACAGGCTTTCCTCCGCGCGCTACTTGGAGTCGCGTCCACACCACGCCAGAAAAACAAAAGGCATCGGCCTCGCCAACGAATGGGGTTGCCGACACGCTGCAGAAACCCAAGCTGGGCGGAAAACGGAACCGGACCGATTGCTGCACCTCCCTCGTTTGCGCCGATCGCCTCCAGGGACCCTCGGTTGCTCTGCAAGGTAAGGTAACGCGAAGCGCCTCTGCCTCCCTCCCTCCCTCCCTCTCCCCGTCCCTTCTGGCTGCGCAGGCAGCTGCCTCGTTCTCTCGGATGATCGGGGTTTGCTGCAGAGCATCTGCTGTGATGCGTTCAGTCTCTTGGTGATTTGGCTTTCCTCCTCCGGCTTTGCCCGTCCACGCGTGCTCGCTTTACTCCCGCAGTGGGAAAGAGACAAGAAACCCACTCGAGGCTCCAAAGCTCTGCCCGTCGCTGCGCCAAAACGCCAACTGGACGAAAGGGATTGATTTTTCTGCAGACGCTTTCAGGAGGGTGCGCTGAATCCACTCCGGGCGTCAAATTGCTGCAGGGACTCCGGCCTCTGCGGGCGTGTTTGGCTGCCGACGGAGAGGCGATGCCTCCTCTCACTGCCGCGGCTCGCGTGTGTTTACTTGGTCGTGTTTTCGCGGGTAGGGCTGTTCCTTTGACCGCCCATTTATACTGCGGCGACTTTCCCCGCGCGATAGGTTGCAAGGGTTGGTAGATCTGCTTCGCTGTTCTTCAGCTCCTGTTTCGTGGGATACCGGGCTGGGTGGAACGCCCTGGGCTCTTCGTGGAGCATCGCCTTCTGTACGCGCGAGGGTCTGCTCACGCTGCCACGCGCCCTTTGGGTTCGCGTGGTCTCCCGTGCAGCAAAACCGAAAGGTTTCGACCAGAATTCGTTTGGATTCTTGTAGGGACCTTACAGATGGACTTGTAAGAGCACTGCTTCCCCCGCCCTATCCATGCTTCGCCTTTCCGTTACTTTATAGTTTTCTCAGATGGATTTCGTGTGGGAATCCCGAAATAGATTGAGAAATCTGGGCTGATTTGCATATGCCGGGCTGCCTTCGCCGTAACTGTGGATTATTTATTTGTATACTAGCCATTCTATGTGCAGCGTAGTCCATCTGTGAGTATAACAGGAGGGGCGCGGGCTGGTGCGAATCAGCAGAATCTAAACCAGCTTCCTATAAGCTGTTGTCCTCCAGCTGTGTTGGGATGGTGCCTGGGCATAGTGTGAGTTGTCCATGGGGAAGGCTGATTTAAAGGCATAAAAGAGCATTTATTGCAACTTTTAAAAAGTCCAAATGCTGCTGATTGATGTGTATAATTTCTCTGGGTCAGGGCTCTTGCATGGATGAGTCTGCAAAAAGTGTAGAAACTCTTGGCTCCAGATTATTCAGTGGATGGCCATTATTTGTCTATTCAGGCTACCAGTTTGAGAGGTTCCTTTCCCTTCTCTTTTACAGTGTCCTACCCTTTCTTTAGCTCTGTCCTTTCCAGCCAAAGGCTGGGCTTTGAGCCAGGAGGCTGAGACAGCTCCACATTGGTGTTGAATCCTGGGTGGATTCCAGGCAAGACTTTTATTGTGCCAATGTCCCAGCTCACTCATAGCATTTTTCAAAAGGTTCAAGCCACAAAGTCACTTGGTTTTTACAACCCATTTGTGCTTTTCCACCTGCTTCTCTCTCTCTCTCTCTCTCTTTTTCTTTCAGTAAAAAAATCTGTTAAAGAATCCTCCATCTGGAAGAACCCCAAGTAATTTGACTCCATAGGACTGTGGATCAGAGCTAGACATTTATTACAGGTCAGCCTACCTCTGTCCCCAAGGAAGTCTGTGCCAAAGGCTCTTATTATGACTACTTCATGCTCCTGGATCTGTTGTTAATAATGCCGCTGGGCCAAGAGCCATGGTTGGCTGATGAACTTCAGACTCTTAAAATCTCAGACATGCTCTTTCCAGCAGGGCACGCAACCTGGAGCTCCCTAGAAGTTTGGGCCAATAGTAAAAGGTTGTGAGGGTTATAGTTCAAAGCACCTGGAGGACACTGTCAGGTGAAAGTAATGGCAGCCTTACCTGGACCAAGGGAAGATGGGCCCTCCAGGTAGGACTTTTGGAAGCCACATTAATAGTGATAGAGTAAGAGTCAGGTCACATCTAATTCATAGAATCCTGTGGGAAAATTTTCCTGAGGCTGTGTAAGCGCTGCTGAAATGAATAGAGAACATTATTTCTGATCACATGAACTTTTGATGGATTGTGGCCTTCATTAATGATTGGTGGGGGGGGGGGGAGTTGTGGTTTAGCTTAATTCACCTCTGGCACCTGAGTGTCTTGGGCTAGCTATGTTTTTTATTTGCCCAGGGCCATTAACAGCAATAGCCTTGCTTACCATGCTGCTGCTGCGCTGCTGCTGCTATGTTTTGGGAGGGAGGATTAGGGGAAATTCACTTGTTTTTCTTTCGAGCAGTTGATAACCTGCTGTTGGAAACAGAGGAACATCATCTGCAAAGCAGGGCTACCCTGCTTGCCCAGAATACAAGAGGAGAGTGTGTGCTACATCCCAAACAGTAGAAACCAAGCAGCATATCTTGTACAACAAGCCAAGGAAAAGCGAGTTCCAGCATTCTTTCCATGATTTTCTTTCAGTTTTGGTGGTACAAATCCAGGCTAATTCTCCTGAAGTCTGTAAGTGTGTGTGTGTGTGTGTGTGTGTGTGCGAGAGAGAGAGAAAGGAGGGAAGGAGAGGGGGAGAGAGAGAGAAAGAACAAACAAACTCACTCAGATCAGGCCACAACAGTTTGGATGCTCTTAACAGCTAGTTTAGGAAACCTCCTTTATAATGATGAAAGGGTACAAAAGATCACACATGTGACCCTTAATGTATGTGTAGGGAGGGAGGTAAAGGATTTGTTTGTTTGTTTGTTTATATATATTTCAAATTTAGATACCGCCCATCTCACAAAAAGTGACTTATGTGTGAGTGAGTGACACACACACATGCATGTGATCTATGAGACCATCTGTGCTGGTGACCCTGGTATGGTAGTTATCAGCTGCGCAATGCACTTTATAACCAAGTGGGAATTTGGATCTGGATACTGGGGGGTGGTTTGCCAGGTGGAGTGAAATTCATCTGATATCAAATTCATCTGATATTTTCACAACAGCTCTTTTTGCCCTGAGTTCCCCATTCCCACTCTATTCAGTGATCAGAGATCTTTGCAGCTCTTTAATAAAAGGGAAGTGGAACAGGCTGTCCACTTAATCATAAGAGAAATCTGCCTGATTGTGTTTCTGGCTCTCAAATTGCATAACCTTGTGTTATGTGTGATCTGCAAACTGAAATTTCTCAAGCATTTGTGTAGAAATCATTGCAGATCAAGGAGTGAAAGGCCACCTGGCTGTCATAAACCTGCATTGCTGAGATTAGGATATGCCCAAATCATAAGAGCCATTTGAATCTATCCATCAGAGCAACTTCAAGGATATTCTCTGGTGTTTCTTAGTTTCCTTTGTGGCAGTGTGTTATTTTGAAGTCTGTCTTTGCAGTAAAATATGTAAGCTGTGGACTCTGGGGCTGCTGACTCTGAAAAATACCATACAATTTTTCCAACTTTGGAAGAAAAAGGATATAGAGATTCAGTGGTTAATGAAGAACTCTAAATATTTAGCTATCATTAATGTTGGAAAGTTTTGTTTATTTATTTATCAAATGTATATACTGTTTTAATCTCTGGTAGTATAGAAACAGCAACATCAGCACAGCTAGTGTTCAGCCGTGCTGTGGTTCCATGAAGTTGACTGACATGAGCATGGTGTTGCAATTGTACTTAGTTCACATCCAGTTGGCCTATTTTATTTGTATTCATTGGAAATTTGCCAATAAATTCCATTATTTGTATGCATGTATTTATGCGGGTATGTATGTATTTATTAACTTTATAAACAGCCTAATTTCAGAAGCTCTGTATGTTCCATCACATCTCATACCATGTAATTTTTGTGATAGGAAAATGTGCAAAATTCGTAATCATCTCCTGCAGAGATAGAATAGCCTTTCCTAACCTGATCCCTTCCAGATCTGTTGTACTACAACTTCCATTGCTTTGCTGGCTGACAGTGATGGAAGTTAAAGTAAACATTTGGTCAGTGCCATGTGATAGAAAACTGTTTTAACTAGAACCATCTATGTATTTTTAGCCCTTAATGTTGTTCCATAAAGGATTAAACAATGTTTTATACCATGCAGTCACTTGGGAAATATACACTGTACTTACTGATACAGGTTCATGGTAAAGAACTCTACACAAGTGAAACCAAACAAATCTTTATTGCTGATTAACATGCCTTTCTAAGAAAGTCAGAGAGATTATTAAGCATGTTGTGTTGCTTAGTCTCAGTCCTTTTCCTGCAGTGAAACAATCACTCTTTTTGCATAACACATTTAACTGGAACTGGTCCAGGAATAGAGTTCCTCCAAACTGCTGTTGGGGGGCTAAGTAACCCTTTTCCCATCTGCAATCAAGATGATATCCTAGAGAGGCTCAGTGAAAATTTGGCCTCTCTAGGTAGTCTTTGTGGCTGTTTTGGTTTTGCCACATCTATTGGGGAAAAAATGTTGTGGATGCGTACTGTGAGAACTTTGGGCAGCAGAGCATGAGTGCAGAGAAAGAAAATTAAAATAAAGCAGTTCATGAAGGATTTCTGGAAGCTGGTCTTTTTAAAAAGAAGACAATCCTTATTAGAAAATTACATTTAGATAGAAAACATGAATATCTGATTTACCTGTATTCTGAGTAAAAGAATGATAGGTCATGTAACTTCCTAGACTACATGCAGCCTGGTATGGTGTTTACTCCATTGTCAGAGGAGAGAAAGAAAAATTATGAGGATAATAAGCAGGACTTGGAAATAATGACATCTCTGAGAGTACCGGTCTAACCAATTAGAAGCATAGGCTGAAAAGGTGCTGTGAGACAATGCATACATATCCAACAGATACATCCCCCTTGACTCGTTACAAAGAAGTGCTGACCTGATCTTTCCACCCCAGATATTTTACTTACTTACTTGCTGTAATTATTTATTTATCTATGTCAGCCACGGAACTGTGAAATGTGGCAACCAGTTGGGATACCTTTAAGCATGTGCTACTGATGCGCAAAGTTGTGAAAAGAAATCGGGGGGGGGGGGAATGTCTTAGCCAGTCATGTCATGCAAACATGAACAATTACTTATCTATATAACAACATTTTATTTAGTGTTACTTTTCATATTAAGTGACTTGGGGTGCAGATCTGGCTCTATTTACGAAGTAGGGGTTCCATAACAAAGATGCATCTCTTTAAGTAAATAGGAGTGCAGCTTTTAATGCTACATGTAATTGGAATAAATTTCTAGTGAAATTACTGAATAAATATATTTAATATTCATACATTGGCTTGGTCTGCAAGTTTATAGAATTAAATGGAGAAGTTCCTGTCTGAAATCGCTCATAGAGAGATTTATTAGCTATATTCTGCAAGGTTCTATGGAGTCTGGTAACTAGATTTCTGCAAGGTGATAAATTATCTATTCTTCAGTTCTGGGAGGTGGTATTTTCATGCATCAGAAAAGGAGACGTGAAACACGAAGCAACGAATGACGTTCTGATCCTATGTAACTTCTTTTGTGTAATTTCACTTTAATCTTTTCTACACATGGCACCCAAGGCAGATAATAAAACATACAATAAAATAATTAAACATCAATAAAGATAAGATTTTTTTTAAAAAGGAGCATCAGATGGAGAACTGCACACTGTCCTAATTTTCTTCTCTGTTCAATAATAATGATGAGAATGCATTTCCCACTGGCAAGGTGACAGCAACTAGCTGAAATGGTCTCAGATAGTTCTCTCCTTTTTCAATCAGAGGGCAGGAAAGGTCCTTTCTTTTATCCTTTCTTCCTTCCGAGCACAGCAAGATCAGATGGTGGGAGTGTTCTGAAATTACTCCTGATTCTGGATTCCAAAATCAAAATTCCAGAATCACATTCCTTAAGCTAGCCAGACCTTTTTGACTGCCAAAGCCTTTATATGGTCATTACTGTTTTCTTAGTATCTTTTGAAGGTTGTTAAGAGTTTTGGGGATGCGGTGGCGCAGCGGCTTAATGACACTGAAAGTTGCCGGCCAGAAATGGCTGACGCTTCAGTGGTTCAAGTCCAGCCTTTGCATTAAACAGGGTGAGCTCCTGTTTCCTCCCCAGTTCTTGTCAACCCAACAGGTCGAAAACTCACATGAGTAGATAAATGGGTACTCTCACTCCGGTGGGAGGAAAAATGCTGGCAGTGCCTTGGAAAAAGGAGTCAGGAGCAGTTGCCGGTAAACGTGAAACCGCGCTCGCCCAAAAAGGGCGCGAAGCAACGGAAACCCCGCCTCCTGCACTCTCCAGCTGGGCTCTGCTCTAGGAAGGAGGCTCTGGCAAACCACTTCCGAAACACTTGCCTTGAAAACTGCAAGGACTCGTCCAAGCAGTCACTGCAGAGTCAGTAATGACTGAGCGCAGATTAAAAAAAAAAGAGTTTTGTAATTATTGCAACAAAAATTGATACAACTAGTTACTATCAAGCAGACAGGTGGCTGATTAGAGGAGAATGATTTGACATGAATTGTCGGCAATACCAACACAGGTTGGTGTGTCACAGATAAAGGTTGCTCTTTTTTTTTTTTCTTCAATGATACCAGCCTTTCATAAAATGGTGGCAGGTACAAACAGCCAGAACACCGTTATCACAGAAAGAAATACCTTTTTTTAAAAAAGCAAATGTATGAAAAAATAACTCATCATTCTTATAAGTATCAGCATTGTTTCTGGCTCCTTCAACATACCTTCAGACCATTTTCCTATGACTCCTTTCTCATTGTCCAACTGGAATCAAGGATATGGGGAGAGGTGAAGAAGTGCCAAGACCTGCTAGAACAATGCAGACTTTGAGAAATGCTGCCCTAGAATTTTGTGCATGCTCAGTTTTATGAAATGAAGAGTAGAAAACACGGCTCATGTTACTCACGGGAGAGAGCAATTGGGACTGCTGCTGTCCCCTTGCGTCCCTCTTTCATAAGGAGGTTCTGTCCACTCCTTTTAGCCCCTCTCCCTTCAAGTAACCCAGCAGAGTGATCACCAAACAAGCAGAGCCAAGATACTTGGCACCAGTTTACTGGAAGGGCAGGGTTCTTGGACCTTAAACAATGGAGTGGCAGATGGAAATTTGGTAGGTGCAGAAATCCTTTGCTTTTTCCTGCCTGCCTTGCATCTATTTATTTATTTTGTCAATTTATATAGCCGCCCATCTCAGCAAATGATTCTGGGCAGCAAACAATATTTAAAATAAAACAACTGCAATCACAACGACAACAATTAAAATACATAGCAGCTGAGAGAAATGCAGCAAGCACTAACACAACCAGGAGATGGGTCCCTTCACACACTTGGGGCACCAGCTCCAGGCACGAAGCCAGGTCTTTAGGGCCTTACAGAAGGCCAGCAGGGTCTGGGCCAACCTGATCTCCAGAGGTTTTTTTAAGAGCAGCAGCCTTGCCAGGAGGTCCCAAACACAACCCTCTCACCCTGAATTTTGCTGGATTTGAGGAGGACAGTGGCTGACTTAAATGTCATTTTGGAAAGGTACGTGTTGCTAAGCAACGGCTAGCTTCTGTCTTGCCTGTCTGTGGGGGAGGGGAGCTGGGGAGGGAGGAAAAGAATGCAGAGTGGTCTGGTGAGCACTTTTAAACAAAATATGAAAATTTAGTTTGGTGGGAGAAAAGTGTGGGCTCTTCCTGCTCTTGGCCTGGGTTTTGGAGGCCCTTGGAAATCTGACTTCCAAATCCTACTCAGGTCATGAAGAGCAACGTCTCCCCCACCAGCTGAAGAGAAGGAGGTAGGTTCTTGGAAATGGATTTGGAGGGCCTGGCTTAGATGACAACCAAAGTCATCTAAATGGCTGCCTAAATGGGTTAGCATTTGTGGGCCTCTGAGAAGGTAGCACCTACTAACCAGCCCCAGCTCCTTTGCAGGGTTGCAGGATCTGCTACATGTACCTTGACCAACCCTTTCCCGCTGAAACTGGGAGGATGTGTAATTTTCACTCTGAGGGAAACTTGGGCTAAACCCCTTTGAACTGAAGGAGATTACGTGCTTCAGTTAAAACAAAAACAACCCCAAACACCTCCAGCAGGTTCATAGGAACTTGTTTTTTGCTTGACACGCAATTTTTTACGTAGAGGGTTACTTTTCACAGGGAGGAGATTTGCTCCTGTAGCCTGAAATGGAACTCCATTCTGTCAGCTTGGGGATAGGGGAGCCTGAATCTGGTTTAGATGTTCCTGGAGTCCCACAGCTGAAATGAACTGCCAGCCTAGGGCTTTACAGTAATCAGTAGTCTAGCTTGGGTGGCCTGGGTAATGAGTAGGGCAAAGAGGGCAGAGATGGCCCTACTTGTAGGCACCGTTAGCCACCTTGGGAGGTAGGTACTAAGGCAGTGATGGCGAACCTATGGCACGCGGGTCAAAGGTGTTATGCCATGACGTTTTGGATGACACGCCAGCATTCACCAACACCTGACAACTGTTCTCCCTGTTTGAGTTACCAAAGAAACTGAGTTTGTTTTACTCGTATTTCGTTTTTGTAACTGACACTTTATATAATACATAGCACCACACATGATTGGACTGTATTTTTTTTTAATAAATTAATATGTAAGAATTGTTTCTCTTCTGTTCAGAGGCATGGTGACACGCCAGCAGAGTCAAGTTAGGCATTTTCCAAATTTTTGACACGCCAAGCCCAAAAGGTTTGCCATCACTATACTAAGGGAAAGGAAGCATCCGTCAACACAGCCCACCTGCCTATCCTTCCAAAATAACCAGCTGCCCTCAAATGTATTAAAAGACATTTTCATCTCACCCATGGTAAAGTATGATTTAGTTGATCATCCACTTAGTTTCTAAACAGTTTTGGTTCTTAGTTTCACAACAGCCTCATCCAATCCTGCTGCCTTCTAAATGTATTGGGATTGCAACTCCCAGCATTCCTTGCAAGAATGCAGTCCTCTTACAGGGCTGTGGAATATGGGACCATCTCCTTTACTTCCAACAGCAAAATGTTGTGGTTTGACCATGCCAGTTTATGATGGAGACATTCTTTTAGGGCTGTGGTTTTCAGTATGTGCTATAACTTGAAGAGGGTGGATATCAGGCTTTTGCCTGTGTATACCTTTAAATATGGGAAGTGGTCTAGCTTAATAGATGAATGCTAGGAGTATGTGTTTTTTTTAATATATAAAAATTTCCCTCTCACCCCTGTGGGTGGTACGTGTCTTCCTCAATCTCGGGTCCTCTACCAGAGGCCCGGGAGTTTGAGGGTTCTGCGCAGTATCTTAGCTATTCCTAGCACTGCACTCTTCTGGACAGAGAGCTCTGATGTTCTTCCTGGGATCTGTTTGAGCCACTCTCCCAGCTTAGGAGTCACGGCCCTGAGTGCTCCTACCACCACTGGGACCACTTTGGCCTTGACTTTCCACATCCTCTCGATTTCCTCCTTCAGGCCCTGGTACTTCTCCAGCTTCTCATGCTCCTTCTTCCTGATGTTGCTGTCACTTGGCACTGCTACATCTATCACTACTGCTGTCTTCTGGTCTTTGTCTACTACCACGATGTCTGGTTGATTAGCCAGTACCTGCCTGTCCATCTGGATCTGGAAGTCCCACAGGATCTTAGCCCTGTTATTCTCCATGACATTCTGTGGAATCTCCCATCTGGACTTGGGGGGGTCTAGCCCATATGCTGTGCAGATGTTCCTGTACACAATGCCAGCTACGTGGTTGTGCCGTTCAGTGTATGCTGTTCCTGCCTGCATCTTACACCCTGCCACTATGTGTTGGACTGTCTCTGAGGCCTCTTTGCACTTGGGTCCTGTCTAGTGTGGTAGACCCCTCCTTCTATGGATCTGGTGCTTAGTGCCTGTTCTTGTGCTGCTATGATCGGTGCCTCAGTGCTGTCTTTTAGTCCAGCCCTTTCCAGCCACTGGTAGGATTTCCCAATGTCAGCCTCCTCAGCTATCTATCGATGGTACATCCCATGCAGGGGCTTGTCTTGCCATGGTATTTCCTCCGCTTGAACTTCTTCCCATGTCTGCTGCTGCCTGAGGCGTTCTCTCAGCAGCTCATCTTTGGGTGCCATCTTACTGATGTACTCCTGGATACTCCGGGTTTAGTCCAGGACAGTGGCTTTGACACTCATCAGACCCCACCCGCCCTCTTTGCGGCTGGTGTACAGTCTCTGGGTGTTGGACTTGGGGTGGAAACCTCCGTACATTGTGAGGAGCTTCCGGGTCTTCACATCGGCAACCTCCATGTCTTCCTTTGGCCAGCTCACTATACCGGCAGGGTATCTGATGACTGGCAGGGCATACATGTTGATGGCATGGATCTTGTTCTTCCCATTGAGCTGGCTCTTCACACACACACACACACACACACACACACTCATGGAACCATTTCCTCTATTTATCTTTGACTTGCAAAGGATTCTGGGATGTTTCTACAAAATGACTCTGCCTCCTTGAACATGGTGGTTGTCTTTCTGGGGCTAAGTAGTGTAAGAGCTATTGGGTACTGGGGAAATGGCAAAAGCTTGTCTGTCATTGTAATCTTGGCATCTTGAGGAAATGCTGATAGACTTCTGAGGAACCCCTCAGTTCCCTGCAGTGCACTTAGAAAGCCATTGACGTAGCCTTCCTTCCCTTTTATGTCCTGGAGATGAAACAGTGGATGCTGTTAACTTTGGTGAGGTGCCAGAGTTGCTGTAATTCTTCTTGAATATGGGAGCAACTGGAGGAAATAGAACTCCATAGGGCCTTAAGAGTGCATGAAGAGCCACTTTTATTGCAATTGTATATAAAGGAAGTCACCACAGAGGGTATAAGCATCATGCTGTTTCCACTATCTAGGTATAAATAAAGGAAGTGACTAGCTTGCTTGGATGAACCAGCCCATGTAAATAGCCAGTGCTGTAAGAAGAACCAGTCCTGGCAATTTATCTTAGTTGGCCCTTCCTTCCTTCCTTCCTTCCTTCCTTCCTTCCTTCCTTCCTTCCTTCCTTCCTTCCTTCCTTCCTTCCTTCTGTAATAATTTCTTTTGTAATAATAATTCAAGGTGTTGGTTATCACCTTTAAAGCCCTACACGGCATGGGGCCAGGCTACCTGAGGGACCACCTCTCCCCCACGATTTCAACCCGTCCCACCCGATCTCACAGAGAGGGCATGCTCCAGACCCCCTTGGCAAAAGAACTCCGACTAGTGGGGTCCAGAAGGCGGGCCTTCTCTGCTATAGCCCCCACCCTTTGGAACATCTTGCCCCCGGAGGTGAGACAGGCCCCCTCACTCCAGGCCTTTCGGAGGGACTTGAAGACCTGGCTCTGCTATCTGGCCTGGGGTAGGGAGGGAGGTCATCGGATATGGGGTTGGCTAGCCCCCTAGAGGCCTGGTGTTGCTTCCATTGGCCTCTTGGATTTTTCCTTTTCCTTTTATTCTTTGTAAATGTGTCCTCTTTAAATTTTAACTGTATATTTATTTATTGTTTTAATGTGTTGTAAGCCGCCCAGAGTCCCCCATTGGGGGGAGATGGGTGGGGACAAGTTTAATAAATAAATAAATAATTCAGATCTAACATCCATTGTACGGAACTACTTTTATGAAGACTACCAAAATGATACTAAGAAGTGCAAGCTTTTTGCTCACCTTCATCTAAAAAGAAAACAGGATTGTTTTTTGTTAATAGTGTTAGATATTTTCTAACAGGAGATGGTGCAGAAGCAAGAAAGTCTCTGCTTTAGGTAGATGTTTCAGCCATTCAATCTGCAGTGCAAAGTCAGCCTTAATATGGAGATTGTAGACTAGTTGTATTAGCCCATGGTAAGTAGTGTCAGTACCAGGCCATCTGTTATCTTGGGTATGAAGTCTGCAGTGCTAAATGGGCTTATGTCAGGGTCAGAATCAGATACAGGCTGCAACAGGTGTAAAACCGTTGATCTATTTGAGTCGATTCAATTCAATATGGGGATAGATTGTGGATGGCGATTTGTAGTTGCTCTTGCCGTCCCCATCATCTTTGCGTGTTCAACATTCATAAAGAGGTTGCATTAACACAACCTGCTAAGCCAGAACAAACAAGACACATTACATTGTAGTGTAGGGGAAGACACTCTGAAGATCCATGTTGAAAGTGGTCTCAAAGACCCTTTTTTGCAGTCTCTAAATTTCTGGTCACAGCTATAGGAAATACCCACGCTGTTGCAAACCCCAACACAGGCCTAACATATGCTCTCAGGCTAACATCATTTTGGAAAACAAGGTCCTTCTCCCAGAGAACCTCCCACCTACCAAGGAATATACACAGAAGATCTTGATTCTACCCACATGCATGGTATGGCCCCATTCACTAGGTCCTATGCAAATATAATTTTTATTTTATGGCCATCAAATTCAAACAGTGCAACTCTGGGCAGCTTACAACAGAAAAACAATCCAAGATAAAAACAAGGATAGTTAATACACACGTATTAGTTGGGTTAAAGAACTGAGCAGGTAATTGCCAAAACAGGCCCCAGTTCACCCATATGTAGCACTTACATTTGTCCCGGACTGTGCCAAGGACAATGGCCATTCATGTTAGAGGACTGTTGAAAAAAGAGGCAGTTCTCTCTTCTTCACACTCCTGTGCAAGAAAATGGATGGCCTGTACTTTGCAATCCGGCGGTCCTTAACTTTTTTTCAGAGAATAAATATTTAGATGCCTGCAAGATTAATAAGGAGCCAGATATAGTCTTTTGCTGCTCATTGGAGAAGAGGCCCAACTACATCAATTTAAAGGTAGCTTGGAGAAGACTGTGCCAGAACGGGAGCTTGGCATTTGTCAGCTCCTTGGATGAATCTGTAAATGAAAAGGAACTGTTTGCCAACTTGCTGAATATCTGTCAGAGTTATGTTAGTCAAAAAATGGTTGTGCCACAACTATTCAACAAACCTGGCAGGGTGGAGGGAAAAGAATATGGATTTTTCTCTTATAAGCCATCTGTATCAATCACTCTGTGGATTACAAAAACAAAAGTATTATCTAATTCTCAGATGACCATCTTGCAGCTCTTCCTAAGGACTGACTTCAATTTTTGATCAAAACTAACCAACATTCATAAATTTCTGGATTTGAAGCATTTGAGGTTAAACATATGTATCTAGGCAAACGCCCATTCAGGCAGAAGGCTGTGACTGCTCAGCTCAGTTTAAGCAGTCTGAGCTTGAATCCCAAATTTATGTAGTACCAAATTAAGATCCAATATAATCTGATACCAACAGTATCTAACCCTGCGTCTTCATTCCGTTCACAACAACCACTTTGGGACTGACAGTATGACTGGGGCAGTTTACAGATATTGAAAACCAATCAGTTAATTAGTCAGCTGCAGAACTTAAATGGATTAAAGATCAGATCTAATTTTTGGCTTTTCTAACATCTTTCCCTATCTTCTCTTGTGTAACCTTCTGTCAGAGGAATAGTTCTGGAGAAGTTGAAAGTCTGCACGTTCTTTTGTGTTTGCTCTGCTGGTCAGTCCCCATAAAGGCATTGCCTAACGGTGCATTTGGATTGACTTCCCCACAGAATGACAACAGGGCAATAATTTCTTTTTATGGGCTTTGGAAGATCCCACAGTTAGCAGCTAGGATTATACCTCTAGATGAAGAGATTTTTATATTTATTTAAAGTATTAGCACACCTCCCACTCCTATAACAATTCAGAGTGGATTACAGAAGTACAATTAAAACAGCAGAGATATAATGAAAACAATCATTAAACATTATTAAAACAAAACAATATATTTTAAACAATTTAAATGTAAACCATTGAAGTAATTTAAAGGCTTGGGTAAAAAATGTTTTAATTGATTTTCTACCTTGTGCAAAAACCAAAATTTTTCTTTAGCCTAATTGATATAAAAAGTGTAACATTTTTTTTCTTTCTGCTTTTTGCTGTGGTGGAGATGAACGTTTTTTGTATATTTAGGCCTGGGAGACCTTTGTGCCTGAAGAGTAGGTGTAATTGAACACTAGCAATACCCCAAAATTGATTCTGTATTCAGTTTACAATCACTGGGGACTGATTTCGAACTGCAGGTTTCATGGTTTAAACACCAGAGTTAATTTGTCAGTTTCATTAATTCTTACCTGGTGAAATCCTGATAGATAAAGAGTTCTCAAAAACTTGAAACTTTCCTGTTCTGTTCTGTTCTTTTATTTTATTTTGGTTAGTTCTAATAAATAAATGTAATTACCATTGCCTACCATGGTTATGATTATTTTTCCTCCCACCCATCTCCTTGTTTTTTAGCAACTACTGTATATGACAGCTAGGCTCACGTGGCCTCTCCATGCTGGGAATGGCTATGTCTATTGTATTTGATCAGGACAGATGCAGAAACATTTTTATTTTCTAAAAATAAATTACCAGCTGTTGCAAATTTCTTCATAGAGTATATTGGATGATAAGAATCTGAGATAGCAATTTACATTGGTATGTAAATGAAGCTGAAACTGATGCTTGCCCATCTTTATCTTTCATGCAGCCCACTAAAAGCAAGGTTACAAGTTGTTAGACAGGAAAGAACAGGGAGAAAGGAAATAAGTGGGGTTGAAAGAAAATGGTCCTCCCCAAATGTCATCGGGGAAGACAATGGTCCTCCTTTCAGAAACGAATGCATACTTACCTACAGGGCCACTATCTTATTATCTGGGCCATTACAGGGCTGGTCAACTGGCTATCAGCAGTCTGTATCAGTTCTCAAAGTTTATCCAATGATTCACCATGTAAATAAACAAAATCATAGTATCAAGAGTAATAAAATAGTACTTCTTTGGAGATGAAATATAATAAGTTTTGATAACTAGGCTTTATGTTTCTTTATTGGTTATTCTGGGTTTGCAGAATACGCTGAATCAAAACCAAGCAAACAACTTGTGGCTTAGCACAGTGTGCAAACCTGCCCTTAGTGTCATTCTCCCTATTTCTATTTTTAGAAAATTAAAGGAAAGCCTCAAGAGATTGAGGCTTTTAGATTTCATTAAGAAATCCTCTGTTGGTCTGTTTCCTTTCAGAACTTACACTGGGCAGATGATTGATTCCTGCCCAGCTGAGCCAATCACACAATGCACTAGCTAAACAAATAATATTTGGGCAAGACTTGGATACAAGCTGCTGTGCTGACATTTCATGCTTTCCCCTGAGCTAACAGGCAGGTTTTCTCCAGATTTTACTGTAAGGGGTGCACTGGGAAAACATTATCATCTCTATATCATCAGAGAATATTTAAAATTGTGGTTGTTTGCAATCTCCTACAAATAACAGGCAGTGCTGTTTACCGTTGGCTGGACTAACAGCCAGTTCTGAATGCTACTAGAAAACAGCTACACTAAAACTTTTTCCTTAGTGCCATGATTTTTAAACTTCCTGAGCCTTGTCCCAAACGTAGCCCCCAACTTCACATCTTTTCTGTAAGCCAAATGTATGAATTGTTGCACCCAGGTTTGTACACCCAGCTAGTTGTTGCATGCAAGGATGAAAGGACAAGGTAAGTCAGCAAAGCTTTATAACGTGACAGACCCCTTACTTCTGCGTGGCCTATTCTGAATGGCCCTGGTTTTCCAAAGGCTTGGGGATTTTTTCATAATCTGCTACCTGATACATCTGACTTTATTGTATCACTGATACAATGACTTTATTTCAGTCATTGACCAGCTTTAAATAATGTAACTCAGAAATAAGATAAAAATAAATTAAGAAAAAAAAACCATTTTAAACATTGAGGCTGTTAACACTTCAGTGAAGAGACCATCATAAATGACAGGAAACAGGTAAAGGGGGGCATGGTAGTTATGGTTTAATAATAATAGTTATTGTTAACTTTAAGCAACTTTAATTAACCCAGACTGTTCCTAGTGAAGTTCTGCCAAACCTTGCTGACTATTAAACAGAACTTGGGGACATAATAGGAGTGTGTGTCACTTTGGTTGGTGAAAAGGTAGCAAGACTTGGCGTAGCCTGGGTATTGAGTAAGTGAAGGTGTTAAAAGTTTTTGTGGCGGATCTTGGTATAAGATTGACAATTAAGCGGGTGGGTGTTGCTTTAATGACTCTTGACTTACCCTAGCAGAGGCATTCACTATGAGGGGTTTTCGGAAATCTCTTTTCCAGGACTGCAGTTTGCAAAGTGTTACAGTGTGCAAGCACCAGATCTCTTTGGAATGTTGGTACAGTAATCAGATTAAGTTTAAACTGAGCACCAGGAGGCAGTACATGACTGGTTTTGTCCTGTTTGCGACTCATCAGACATATACAGCCATCGGTCTTTCTATGGGGTTCAAATCCTTTACTGCAAACTGAACTCATGGGCCATTCCATTTTAGAGAGAAAAAGAGAAAGATACAGAAGTCACGTAAAACCTCGTGCGTAAGACATAATGAAATATCCATATACAGTATCCCTCTGGTCTAAGTGCTTAAGAAAAGGAAGCAGAGTATCTATTTCTTGTTTGGCTCTGTATATACAAATACCTCTCCTCCTGATATTTCTACAGCCAACACTAAACCACATTAAAAGCAAATAAGGGAAGGGAAAATGGAATTTATTTAGGAGAGGAGAATGTGAAGGAATACAAGAGATTGTGGCCTGCTCTCCGTCTTGTAACTCCACCTTGAAGCTGGAGCTGTGTAGTCCTTTGGATTTGGTTCCTAAAAGGTGCTTTGGAGTGTGAGGTGGTACAAAAGTGGCAGATGTTTGCAATTGTTTAAAACATTTACTATGTTCGTGCCTGTGCACCCTCCAAAGCTACTGTTTAAAATTGAATCAAGCGCTGGGTAGTGGTAATGGATACATCAGGAGTATGATCATATTGCCCCAAGCTTCCTGGGACCACCCCTTTTTCACAGTGAAACTGCAGCAAGACCCAGCCCCAGGACCCAAATGTGGTATACCTCTCAGATTCTGGACCACTTGCATCTAAACATACAGTAGTACAAACAACCCTTGGCAGTATCTTTGTTGCATCCCCATGAATTTGCCCTTCTCTTATTCTCAGCCCAACTTTAAGTCTTCCTCAACTGTACAAATGTTAAATGCAGTGTTTTCCCTTTAAAGTGACAACAATTAGCATAGTTTCAGAAGGGTTCAAAACTGGCACGCTTTGCCACCTACTGTTGTCAGTGCCGCCATGTGACTTGCATGGTGGTAGGATTAGCCCAGTGTCTTTTGCCCATTTCTGTCCTCTCCCCTCTAGTCCTGGGTATTCTCCTCCCCTGGCATTTTTTCCCTTCCTGCAGAGATAGCTGGGGAGGTGCTTGTTTTCAAAGGAGCAGCACTTTACTTGAAGCAGGAAGGCACAGCTTTTTCAAAACCAGCCAATTCTGCAGTTGGCTCTTTCCAACTGCCTGACCTCAGCAAGCTTCCTGCGGTGTGTGGTTTGCAAGGAGCACTCTTTAACTTGAGCACTCTTGCAAAATGGTGCTCTTTTTACCAGCCCGCTGAACAACTTGGTGGTAGAGTCCTTGGGGTTGTCTGAGCTTGGTTGTTTTCCTGCAAATGTTTTGTTACCCAGCTAGGTAACATCTTCAGTGCTAGAAGGGAGTGGAGTTTGCTCTTTGTTTATATACAGTGGCTTGCCCTGCCTGTGGTGGTGGTGGTGTTGTTGTTTTGAGATTGTAATGCAATGCCTAGCAACTATAGCACTTCCACGCATACAACCAAAAGTATGGATCCGGTATGTAGATGACACCTTCATTATAATAAAAAAGGAACAACTAGAGAAGACACATGAAACTATCAACAACATCTTCAAAGGAATAAAATTCACCAGAGAGGAAGAAAACACTGCTGCCCTTCCTTGGATATCCTCATCAGCAGAGGAAACAACAGCAAATTAGAAACCCAAGTCTATTGGAAAACAACCCACACTAACCAAGTACTCCATTACCAAAGTAACAACCCAACCTCGCACAAGAGGAGCTGTGTAAGAACATCATTCAAATGAGTACAAATGCACTGCAGCAACCCAGAACAGCAGAAAATGGAAACAGACCACCTATACAACATCTTCCAACAAAATGGATATCCACGCAACTTTATCAAAAAGTGCCTGACCACTCAACCTACTACAGCACAACCAACACAAGGTATGAAAAGGATAACACTGCCATACATCAGAGACGTCTCAGAAACTACCAACAGACTATTACAACCACATGGCATCTCCATAGCACACAAACCAACTAAAGCCCTCCAAAACATCTTAAGTAAACCAAAAGACCCAGTAGCCCAAGAAGAAAAAACAGGAGTCATCTATAATATACAGTGTAAGGACTCTAGCAACCACTGTGTAGGACAGACAGGCAGAAGGCTAGTAGAGCGCATCCATGAACACCAACTAGCAGTCAGAAGACACGATGAAAACTCCTTAATCTCACAACATATGGACAGACATAACCATACTTTCAACTGGGAAACTGTCAGCATTACAGACCAAGCTAAATCCAAAAATGTGAGGGAATTCCTGGAAGCTTGGTATTCAGACAAGTTAGCCATCAACAGGCACATAACATCTACACACTACTCAAAAGAGACAATAAAAAGGAAACAAAAGACCAGAACATCTCACCAGCAATTATCACCCAGATAAACAGAGATTAACACCAAGATTAGCACCAGACATACAATCAAGCAGTAAACAATACCCTAATCAAGGAACTACCAGAGAAAGGGGGAAAAAAAAAAACTACTAATACGGGCAGGGCAAGCCACTGTATATAAACAGAGAGCAAACTCCACTCCATTCCAGCACTGAAGATGTTACCTAGCTGGGTAATGAAATGTTTGCAAGAAAACAACCAAGCTCAGAGAACCCCAAAGACTCCACAGTTCAACCCTGAGTACACATATTCTCTTCTCTTGGAACTTGGTGGTAGACCAGGGTAGCACAGTTAAAGCCATCTATCAAAACTTGATCCCTTTCCCCAAGACCACTTCCAAAATTGATGAGTAGGCTTATCCTTTGTTGCTTTGCAATGCAAAGAAAACAGGGAAGGTGGGTAAAGCTATCTGTCAAAACCTTGCTCCCTCCCTAAGTCCATTGCCATCCCACCCATGTGTAATCAGTCAAGATTGGTAGCTGAGTATGGTAATGCTCAGAAGTAGAGGAGAACAGCAAAGCCACATGATCTGACCAATCACATTGCGTAACATATCCCCCACATACAAAATTAGGACATTACCGTTCAATAGCAAGCTAGAGGAGAGGAAGGATAGGGATTGGCAATCAGGACAACAAATTTTATGCAGGTATAGTTTTGCCTGATTTGAATGGGTAAATAGCAATTTAACTGAGCAGTGGGGAAAGGTCTCCCGTTTTCTCCCTACCCCACCCCCAAGGGACTTTCAGACATCTTAATTTGATGGCTAATTTTTATCATCCTCTTGTTTTTGGAAGCATTTTTTCCATTTCTTTTTTGCAGTCAGTTAAGGACAAGGTAACCTGATCGTGAAAATTAACCATTTTAACTAATTACCTCCCACTTTTAGTTAAGAGGTGGCTATTTTCTTTATGTTTGGAATCTAAGGAGTTTATAATTTCTTGAGCAATAGTTAGGAGGAAAACAGGAAGATTGGACACAGCTATTTCTGATGCATAGAAAAGGAGGGACAAATCAAAAATATGCTTTACTCGTTATTTTGTTTGTATATTTTCAGCCAGTGGTCAGAAGGGAGAACATTGGAAGTAAAAAAAAAAAATGTATTTTTTCAGAAGCTGCTGCAAAGGAGCAATTGTGGTCAATACTGTCTGCCATTTAATTCTGCAGTCCTACCTTCATATATAGGAATAAGCCTGATGGAATTTAGTCTGAATAGGCTCCTTCTCCGATTTACTCCAGACCTGCCTGTCCCATGACATCAGCTTGCTTTTAGGGTTAAATTGACATTTTTCTGGCTCTTCCCTGGTTTCTTTCTTAAGCTGAAACACTTCTTACAGTGCTGGCACTCATGGAGAATCCGTTCTTCTACGGGCTTTGCTGTTGTTTCAGTATATCTCCCAGCACTTGGGCAGAAGGAAGTCCTTGCTCATCAACTACTGCAGCATCACTGTTATGGAAGGAATATAGGCCACATTATAAGCAAAGCAAACTTTAGTTCTTCTGGTCAATTCCACAATCCCAGTAAAAATAGCTTAGCTCGGTTTTCCGGGATAATAAGCAGCATAAAACCACTCTGGGTATCTTGAAGCCAGTTGCTTTCTCTCAGCCCAACCTACAGTTACTCACAGGATTATTCTGGTGGAAAGATCCAATGTAACCCCCTCAAGCTCCTGGAGAAAAGGCGGATATAAATCAAACAAATAATATATAAACTTGTATCCCCCCCCCCCCCCCCCCAGTCTTCATCCTTCTAGTCAGTTTCTATCATTGCTTAACCCCCCAACCGCTTGTTCCTCTTGATTTTTTAAGTTTATCCAAGCAGTATACACTGCATTTTTGTTTCATCCCAGCCTCAGCTATGCTGAGGTGTTTGATGTGTTCAGTGACCCATCACACTCTGTTTCTTTTTGACACACATACACAAACACACAGACAGAGGTTCAACACAATTGTGGTTAGAGCTATAGTAAAAAGTATCTGACTGCCAGAATCACCATGCATTCAGCATCACTGCTCATAAAACTTTTTAATAGAAACAAAGGAGTGGTGTCTACCTAGAATGATGGCTTCTCTGACCCATACCAACTGCCCATGAATTTTCAGTGACCAGACAAACGCTCACAAAATGTGTTGAAAATTTGGATAGGCATTTTTTTACTCCTTTTTCTTCCTTTGAAGTGGGGCTAAGCGGATTTTTGTTATTCTAGGAGCTGTGGTAGTGGGACACTGAGTTCCATTTTTGGAATTCTTTTGTCAGCTGGAAGGAGAATTAGCTCATGGGGTTCCCTGCCAGATCTGAAGCTGGCAGAAATGAAGACCATTCTGTGTGATCTGTAAGGGATTGGGGGTTGGAAATGTAGTGAAACTGTATCATGTAGAAGTGCCCCTATTTTGATCTCCAACCTTATTTAGCATTGGCATGGAGCCTTCAATAGTTTATTCTAAGAGTAATGTCAGTTCCTCAAGAGAAAAAGGAATCTACACCCTCTGAAGGATGCAATCTGGGTAGTCACTGAATTATTTGGGACTTACATCTTTAGTGGAAGATGGCTGCAAGGGGGTTGATACAGATATGATTTCTCACCTGCCCCAGCATTGTCTGGTTTTGTCTTTTGGAAAACAGATTGGTTCAACTGAACACAGTTATGGCAATGTTTTGTGCTTTACTTCCTCCTTATTTGCAAAATAATTTATTAATCTGTTGTATAATGCATGGATAATTGATTTGGAGACGGAAGGCTCTTTGTCATCATCTTCCCAATATGCAAGCTGTTCATAGTTGCTAGGGAAGTTTATAAATCGCAAGACCAGAACCGAGCCACTTCTCTAGAAGATTGAATTTTAATATAACAAAAGCAGAGAAAGAGAGATGGAATGATAGATATAAGTTCCTCAATGCCTCAAATATTTTAGGCTGGTGAAGCTTTTGCTTCCTTCCTGAAAAATTGCCTTGCTTCATTTTCTACCTCACGCTTGTCAAAGGGTTTCTTACAGAGGATTTCTTACAGAAGGGGAGCATAAAACTCCTGGTAGAAACAGAAATAGCTAAAAAAGAGGAAGGAAATGACATAAGAACAAGGAAGGCAAGAAATAGAGCAATGAATTCCATTTGGCATCGTCCGTTGGTGCTATATGTCCTGAGACAGGATGGCCAATACTTGGTGGGTGTTGGTAAGCAGCCATCTAAAGTTGTATCTTTGGGTGTGGTATTTGAAGCAGGAAAAGAAAAGAAGTAGGCAGAATATCCTCTTTTCCTGCTCAAAACCTTCAGCTCCTAAAGCTATGTTTCCTCAACTCAGACCATCATGTGGATTGAAATAGATGCATATGCACGATGCATGAAACAGGGAAAGGAACTCAGCAACTAAATAGCTCTCCAAGAATATAAACCTGTGAATTGTATAGTAGTTTTGCCAATGATGGCCAGAGTGAGAGGTCAGTGCTGCAGAGAAGCTTTTCCCAAGTTGGTGTCCTTTAAACTTGTTTGATTAGAAGAAACATATTGATTAGAGATGATGGGATTGGTAGCTAAAATATCTGGGAAGCAACAGATCAGAGGAAAATGCTTTAGAGCCTAGCTCCTTGGCACAATGATTTTTTTATGTGTGTAAAGTTGTATACTGTTGTTGATATTAATGCGTTGAGGAACGTGTGTCCCCACCTGCAGCTTGAAAACAATAGTATTACTTGAGCCATCTCCTTTATGATACGTGGTGCGATCTAATTCTTTCCTTCCCCAATTCTTTCATAACTCTTCCTTTTGTGATGCATTTGCCATCGTGGTCTTTACATTTTGTTGCTGTATCTAGACTGCATCTGGCTTTCCTCCAGAAGGTTGTTTCCTTTTCCCAGTCATTGTAATTGGGGTGAGCTTTCTGGTTTATTTATTTGAGCAAAGAATGACACAGTGATTGTAGCCCTTCCTGCAACATGCTCTTGGTCTTGTGATTGCTTTCATAACAGGTTGTGACTTTTGAGAATGTGGGGGGGGGGGGGGGGATGTATAATCTGTTCCGTTTAAGATATAGAGCACTAGATTGACAATTCTTGAAGTCCTCAAATTGCTGCCTTTCTGTTGAGAATGGGGCAGGGGGTGCATACTATCTAAAGCAATGTTTCTCAAACATTTTGCAGTCATGGATCATAAAATGTGGGGAGCGTTCAATTAAACCAACAACCCTCCCCCTCCCTATATTTTCTTTGTTAAGACCGTGAGAGTTCATGTAATTCAGAGTATAAATTTACGCTGATAGCATGATGCCTTCCCATCTCCTCCATTTTTTAAAAGGCTCTTTTAAACTAAATTGTACACCAAAATGTTAATCCAAAATTAAGTATTTATTTATCACCTGAGGTTCTTTTGTGTGCCCCATGCTATATAGTAACAACAGGTAGTCAGTAATAACTTGCTGGTCAAGGGTGTTCTTCAACAGAAATCTCTTTACTTTCACATTGGATAGTCTGGTCAACTTAGCAGGTGGGGGCTGAGGTAGTGAATGGGCTTTATGCAGGCAGTGAACACAGGGGTGGTGGCTGAGATAGTGGCTGGTGAATGTGGGGAGGCTATGGTGGACCACTGTTTGAGAGTCATTGACCTAAAGACTCACCTACTGGGTGCCCCCAGTGTTAGGTTCACCAGCTATTCTGGTTAGCTGGTCATTGACAGTTCTTGAAAGTTTGTAGACATCTCTCAGCAGAGGGGAATGCATTCTGCATTATACTGAGAGGAATACATTAAGGTGAAAACTGAAATAAAAAGACAGTGAGTGGGAATATAAAATGAGGAATTCTGAGCTCATGTTGCATTTAATGACACCCCAGTGGCCTTTCTTCCTTCCAAAATTCCCACAAACATATCCACTATTTTGCAAGGATGGGGATGGGTAGCAACATGGAATATTTATAGGGGAAATGTAGTTGTTACAGCATTTAGCTTCAAGTCACTTCCTGTGGGTTTTCTTTTTTGCTTTGCAAAGAAGGACTATTGGGCTTTTATACTATATTTGGATGTGATGTAATATTTCTTCACTTCATCCACAGAATTCCCTGAGTGTTCTTCTTTAAACATTTACTTGTGCCTCCTTATGCAAGAGAACAAATGCCTTGCTTCATTCTGAACTTGCTGACAAATTGTCTTAATCAAAAGCCGTTACAGAACACAGTCACCGCATGAAGCAGCTTTTATTGTCTGACCCAGCTGCATTATCAAGCTACATGCTGGATTCTCCAAGTTCTTCTGCCTTCTTTAATATTCTTCTGCCAAGTTCTTCTGCGTCCTTCAAAGTATCAGCAGGCCAGGAATTACATTGCTGGGTTAAAACTTATTGGTATAATTCTTTATGTTTTGCAAAAGATCTACATACTAAAAGAGGTGGTGTGACTATTCTCTGATTATAGTTGATGAACAAAACTAAGTGATCACTAATCCTTGCAGAGAGAACTGGAAGGGTTAACTGGGAGAGATTTTATAATTGCAGTTCCCCAGAGAAAGCAGTACATTCTGAATGGCCAACCAAACATGTACATCTCTTATGACTTAGTTGGTTTGAATCTGTGTTTCTAAGTGAAAGAACCATTCTCCATCCTCCCAATAACTAATCTATTTTGATTGTGTTATTTTAGGATGAAATCATGGCTCCTGTAAGATAACAGGTTGGTGTATTAGGAGTATCTTATGTACAGATCTATCACTGATTGGTATATTAAGCTGTGGGCTGGGTCAGGTTTGCTTGGTCCAAGCAGTTTAGGATACAAGAAGGAATACAGTGGTACCTCGAGTTATGAACGCCCCTCCTTACGAATTTTCGAGATACAACCAGCTCCGGCCCCAAAAATTTACCTCGACATGCGAACTCCGCCTCAAGCTATGAACCGGATCCGCGGCCATTTGCCCTGCTGCCACGCGGTCGCGGCTTCCTGTGGGCGAGATCGCGGTAGCAAGGAGACATTCGGTGAGGCTTGTGGTGTGTTTTGTGGCATTTGGAAGGTTTTTGATGTGCTTGTCAGCATGGCTCCAAAGAAAATGCAGAGCAGGCTTGGCAAGAATAAGGCTTTGTATGTATTTACATTGAACCTTATGGGGAAATTTGCCTCGTGGTGCGACCAAATTCGGAGGGCAGATTAGCCGTATTTACATTGAACCTTATGGGGAAATTTGCCTCGTGGTGCGACCAAATTCGGAGGGCGGAACGGATTAACCGTATTTACATTGAACCTTATGGGAAAATTTACCTCGAGTTGCGACCAACTCGAGTTGCGATCAGAGTCATGGAACGGATTAAGTTCGTAACTTGAGGTACCACTGTATTGTGAAATACAGTAAAATGGTAGGCACTTTCCTACTACATGTGTGCAAGCAGAATATGAGCATGCATTATAGTGCACTTCAAGTTGGATGTCCGTTCGGATCCAGCTTGCATAACTCTTCCCTGGTCATCTAATTCTATTCTAACAGATAAAAGCTTATATTTAAGAGTCAAGACAGATAGCAGATGGTAGTAGCTGCAGACATTAGAAGCAGAGGCTTGCATTTCTTGTACTTTCCTTTGGGAAATGTAGAATAGTCTTTTGTAGCATCAATACTGCAATATCACCTACCTGAAATTGTACAACATAATACTTCATGGAGATTGTACAACAAATAACTTTGGAGATTTTCATCTTACTGATGAAGATGATGGAAGTTGAAATTCTGTCTCTCTCTCCTTCTTCTGCCCTCATCCCAGGAAGAAATAAATTTTGCAAAAATCTGATACTGTCTTCAAAGAAGCATGCATAAAGTAGAGAATAAAGCTCAGATGGGCCCCTCTTGTGCAAGGAGCTGGCATACCACTATGATATGCAACCTCATCCTGGCTCCAAGCTGGGAACTAGGAGAAGAAAGGAAGCTCCAAGAGGAATTGGGTTAGTGCATGAATAGATGGGATATTAAAAAATGCTTTCCATCAGTGTGCATCATCTTCCTCAGTATTTAAGGAGTTGAGGATCTTTCCCAGATTTCCATTGGGATGCCAGGATTTTATTCTGGGATCTTTTGGAGTTGAAGCATGTTTCCTGCCCCTGAGTATGACCCCTCTCCAAAGATTGGGAAGGAAAGATTGGGGTTCAGTGTTTCACTGAGTGGACAAATCTCCTTTCTGCTGATGTCATCCCTAGCTGCTCCACTGCTGCCTTTGAGATATGCTGCCCATCTGTAATCTGTACGTTGTTAGTATAATTGCTGCTATCACCTCTGTTTTGTTCTTGAGCAAGAAGGGAGGGAAGGCAGAGGATAGTGGAGACTTGAAAAGAAATTTGTGCACAGGGTTCTTTTTCCATTTAAAGGACTCAAGGGAAACTCTACATCTGAGTTTTTGCTGTAATCACACACACACATGTGTATACGCTAGCTATCATGGGAGAAAAGCCATGGAGTAATTTGTACATATCAGTTCAATTAAATGCAGTGCAAGTGCTAATTTATTATATTGTATTTCATTTCGTTTTTCCTCTATTACTTTACTGTAATTCTGACAAGCTTGTAAGGCAAGAGCGTGCTATTCTACTTATTCAGAGGTTGAGAAAATAAAAAGTTATGATTGGGGTAAGATGTATCTGAGACATCTTGATTTATAGCTTGTGTGCTTCCAGATGTCTCCCACTTCTGTATTTTGTGCAATTGCCCTCTCTTCTTTCCCAGAACTTTACCAGACATTAAAATGAGCCATCTTTCCTTAATGCCGCTATCATTTTCTTAAGAGGGGAAGGGTAGAATTGTGGACATGTGTCATTGGTAATGGTATTGTAACGAACTGCCACTTGTTGATCTTAAAACCAGTAACTTTCCTTGCAACCAATATTGATTCAAAAGAAAGTTCATTTATTAAGAATAAGTGTACAGATCCAAAGCATTGCTGAGACTGAATAAAAGCGCGCCAAAAACTGCTTTTCTTTCTTTTCCCCCCCTTACTTCGCCCTTAGTTCTTGTCTTCTGATTCCCTTGCTGGCATGGCCTTGAACATTCCAGGGCTTGTGATAAGAAACCATCTGCATCAAACGGTCTCTCCTTCCTACTCCCCCTCCCCTTTTCCAATGGCAGAACCGCAGCATGTAGAAAAAATCATTTTTGTAAACTAGCCATATAATAATCTATTATAAAATCTTGCGAGGATTCTGACAGGTATGAGCTTTCCATCCATTCAGAAGTGCACTCAATCTCTTAAACACTATGTCATGACAGCTCTCACAATGCAAGTTCACCATTAACACATGACTCCTTCATTCTGAGGCACTGCTGAAATCATTTTAAATATGCTAATCTGAAGTGAGTAGATGCAGCAGATGTTAGCTGTGCTAAAGGTCCTTTTTATTTGTCAAGCTCCTTGGAAGTTACTAAAACGCTTCCTTTCCTTGTCTGCTTTCTCCCCAGACCCAGCCCTGGGCAGCTTCTCAGGCTATAGCATCTGTGCATCATTCGGAGAGTCCCCATGTTTGGCTTCCATCCAAGCCCGCATGCTGTCCTTGTTTCCAGCTTGTGTTGGGTTTCTTCCTTCTCATTTCAAAGGTTCCCTCTTTGAGCTAAGTAGAGGAGAAGAGGCAGGAGGGGTTGTAAGTGCTTGCTCTGAGTCCTCAGCAGCCTGTTTTTCTGGCTCAGGGAGAGCGTTTCCTTTTTCATTCTTATAGCAATTATCTCTAAGGTTGATTCCTATTGTTCTGAACCATCATTTGAGGGACAGCGGCCTTGGAGGAACAGCAACAATATTAGCAGGCCAGTTTGAGGAGCAGGCATCCCTCTCACCTGCTGCTAGTTCTTATTCCTGCTTATTCACCTTCCTTCTTCAGAGGTATGAGAAGTAATGAGAGACAGAAGAAGGAGACCGGCTTTCCACTTGACGTGCCTTCTCTTTGGGGACAGTATAGATAGGGCCCAGAGGAAGAAACAGTAGCAGCTATGAGAAGGTTGTGAGTCTGTTCAAGGAGAACTGTGCAAGCCCCCCCCAAAAAAACCCTGAATGTACAAGGACCCCTGGGAAACCTGGACTCTACAGTACTCACTTGACTTGGTGTAATGGCACCTACTCAGGCAAGCAACCAGTTCAAACACCTCAGCACGGCAAATACTCAGGGGTGCATTTTTCTTATCCAAGTTTGGACTACAATTTTCAACAGGCTGCAAAAAGCCAGATGTGGCTCTTGATATAGTAAAAGGCACACACCCCTATGTTAAGCCCAAAGATGCGGCTACATTGGGGCCTGGTTCTCATATTGTGATAAATCATGTTTTTAATTATGCTATAAACCACAGTAGCTAGGTTCATGCAATATGCTAGCTGAAGCCAAACAAACCACATTTTGGCTTAGCGCAATCAAAGACTTACCACCTAGTCAGGGGCTTACGACCTTGCCCAACCTGCACCTAACCATGATGCAAACGTTCTGTCATGGGCCTTTAGAGATTCACAGGTTTTAATACAGGACATGGTACATCAAACAGGATTTTTTTCCTGTTTTATTAATACAACAAATAATATAAAGCAAAACAGGTTTCTACTTTTGCTTTTAGCCAGCATTCCCTTGCAAGAGTTACAGGCAACTAGATAAGCTGAAAGTCTTCTCTCTGCTGTTTCCACCTGCCTGATTGATAAGCAGCAGGGGAAAAGACAAGGGTAATGTATCAACCCAGAGTTCTCACTCAAGGCACAAATGATCAGGCTCAAATTATCCTACTTCAGACACATTATGTGAAGACGTAGCTCTCTGGAGAAGGCTCTAATGCTGGGAGAAAAGTGGAAGGAGAGAGGAGAAGAGGATGACCAACAGCAAGGTGGATAGACTCAGTTACAGTAGTGATGAGTGCACCATCAGAAGACCTGAAGACCAGGTTAAGGACAGATCATCATGGAGAAAATCTATGTGGTTGCTAAGAGTTGACAACAACTTGATGGCACTTAATCAGAGACTTGAGTTATTTTCAGTTGGTAAGGCATTGTAAAGTAAAGCATTTTTTATTAAATATGTGACTTTTTTTGTGTCTGGTCAAGTCTATGTAGCCTAGTGTGTCAGCTAAATCTAAATAGTGCTACTTCAGTGTTCTATTCCTACTTTCTCCTTAGAGATAGGAAAGGGGCTAATTATAATGACCAGCATTCTCTCTCTGTGTGGTTGGCATTGACTCAGTCTCTGACTGACAGAATTTGGTTTCTCCTATCTTAGACTGGGTAGATGGATCCCTCTTGGCCATTTCAGCGCTTTTTTCAGGATTGTATTTCCCTTCACTTCAAATGTCTTGCCTTGGGCATCCCAAGAACCACCACAAAACTTTACCAGTGCCATATCACCCAGCCAGTCTCAGGATCTCCAGCTACCATTGCTTTTCTCTAAAGTCAGCGAGCTCTAACAGCCAAACCATTATATTTTGCCAGCTATTACACCTTCATCTCTGTTTCCAAAAGATCCTTCCTCTTCCCACTCTTCTTCTTTAAGACTCCACCTCTGCCAGCTGTGCGCCCACCCCTTCCTTTTCCAATGGTATACATCTTCCTAGCTATCTCCATCTTTCTGCTTCACCTATCAGCTAACCAGAACAGAGTGTCTGTTTGGGTTTCTGGGTAATCTGTGACAGGATGCTAAGAAGCCACAGGTGATAGCTTGTTGTCAAGTATTCCCTGGCAACCTCTTTAATCTGCCATATCCCCATGATGTTGCCTTCATCTCATCCTCAGTCCACGCATGAGGCAGCCTTAAGTTGTCCTTAACTGTACTGGTGTTAAAGCAGCTTCCTCTTAAGCTGACAGCAATCAGTAGCACTTTCAAGATTTGCCAGATCTTACATGCTTCCTTGCCCTTACTGTCAAGACCAGTCAGGTAGAGGTCAGGCTTCATCTAGTGCCTACAGGCTGATGCAGGCATGCTCCTCCCATCTTCCCTCTGGGCATCCACCTCCACCTCTATTCCTTCTTTCCCCTCCCTGAGAAAAAGCTGGAGAGGGGCTGGTTTTGAAAAGAGCAGTGCTCTCCTAAGACTGTGCAGTAAACAGGCAAGTATGGCTCTTTCAATACCCTAAACCTCCTGAAGTCCACTGAATGAATAACTGTTTACCAGGCTTGTGGAGATAGCCAGTTTTGAATGAGCTGAGATCTTCTGCTTTATAGTGAGGGATTAGTGTGGCCAAAACTCTGTCTCCACAAAACTGTTTAGTTGTTTAGTGAGTTTGAGGGCCAGTTTGGTGCAGTGGCTAAAAACACTGTCTACAAACTAGAAGATTGTGAGTTCTCGTTCTGCCTTAGGCATGAAGCCATCTGGGTGAACTTGGGCCTGTCTTTCTCATCCCTAGGAAGAAGGCCATGGGATGTAGAGATGCAGAGTTTTGAAAGAAGGCTAAATCTTTGCTTGGATAGTAGAATACTGTGAAAGCAGGAGAGTGTGAGGGTTGCCATTTTTGAAAAACTCAAAAAATCCGCAGACTTGCTGAACAGTAGTTCACCAAGCCCGCAGGGTTGGGAGTTCCCTCTCCTGTTTTGTCATATGTATGCTCAAGTGGGAGAAGTAGCTTGGGCCACCTGTCAAAACGTGCTGCCTCCCCTGCCCCATCTATGCACCACGGTCATTATCGTTGGATGGTTTCTTGCCAGCTGCTGATATTCCTTGCTCCTACCTCTTTTTTTAATTACAATAGTAAAAGCAAATACAGATTAAACTCAGAAAAAGAAGAGATAGGAAGAATAAAAAGTGCAAAGAAAGAAAAGGAAAAAAGGAAAGAAGTAGAATAAAGAAAAATAAAAGAAATATGTAAATATATGACTTCCAGTCTTCATCACAAGAAGTAAAAACAAATTTGATAACTCATCACCCCCTATAAAGTTACATACAAATTTCTTCTCCTAACCCATCCCTTCTATATGCAAAACCATAAATCATCAACTTTTCAGTCCAGGTATCAACAAAAAGTCCATAAGGGTTACCAGAGTTTTATAAAAACATGTCTTGTTTTAACCTTGATCAAACAAGCCAACTTTATGTTCCTTTCTTTACCTTTAACAATCTTGATCTTTAATTCATTCAGATGTTGTCTTTCTTTTTGCCATCACAAAGACTTCTTCAAGGCTTTAACAGACCTCTTTTTTAAATCCAGTCGAAAATCATTATTCAGATAATTCCCTTGGTTTGTCTTTTTTATTTCCCCTTTGATTTTCAAAACCTTAACCAACTTCTTTTGTGTATCCAGTAAAAAGGCCTTATCAAAGTCGTTTTCTTGGCTCTTCTCTATTTTATAATCCACACTTTTTCCTGTCATTTGTATTTCCTTATATATAATTTGTATTTCTTAATATAATTTTATTAAGAATTTGTTTATAATAATAAAATCTAATACAAACTAAACTTAAAGAAAAAAGAATAGGAAGGAGTAAAAAGTGCAACGAAAAAGAAAGAAAGAGAAGAAAAAGAAAAGTAAGAATATAATAAAGAGAAAAGAAATATACAAAGAAATGACTTCCAACCTTCATCATCATAAGTATAAACAAATTTAGTGACTCCTCTTAGGTTACAGACATTTATCTCTTCATTCCATATCCCTTCTCCTATCTATAAACAAATCCAGAAAACATCTTTTCAGTCCTGGTGTCAGCAGAAAGTCCATAAAGGGTTGCCAGAAGTAACAACATATCTTGTTTTAACCTTGATCAAATAAACCAACTTAATATTCCTTCCTTTTACTTCTAGCAGCTTTAATCTTTTGTTCATTCAAATATAGTCATAGGATTTGATTTCTCTTCATTTCTTCTTTGTCCTTTTGCACAGAGTTCTTCAAGGCTTTAACAAGCTTCTTTTGTAAATCCAATAGGAAAAAAATATCCAAGTCACTCTGTTGATTTGTCATTTGTATCTCCCTTTTAAATTTAAAATCTCAGCCAGTTTCTTTTGTAGATCCAGTGAAACATCCTTTTCTGAGTTATTCTGTTGGCCTGTCAGTTGTAAATCCACTTTCGATACCATCTCTATCTTGTCAGATAAAATTTGTTATAGATCTGTCATTTCTTCAGTATGGATAGAAGCAGACACTATTACTAACATTGTTGATATTGTGGCTACTATTTTCTGATTCCATTCTTCAAAACCCTCCTTCAGTATTTTTATTGTTATAATGTTTTGCATCCTTTTACAGGTTTGTATATCTTTACCTAAAATCTTTAATCCCCTCTAGTGTCCAGTTTTTGAAATAATAAAATTGCTAATGTTTATTATGTCTTACAAAACCAAAACAGAATCTATTTCCCATAAGAAGTTGCTTGTTTTTTATAATTAATTCCAAAATCTTATTGTAAAAGTTTCAATATTCCAATTTTATCTGGACTCTTAATCCGTTTATAACTAAGATCAAAATCTTTAGCATTTTGCTGTTTATTTCAGGTTCTTTAAATTATTAAGCTTATGATTAAAATTTTATTTCATTCAGGATTGAAGGCAGACTCACCTGGTGTTCTTAAACTTACAGTTAATTTTTCTTTTGTTCAGGAACATAGACTCACCGACTTTTCAGACTTCTCATTCTGAAGACCTCTAATAGCCTTAAGATATTTAAATAAGCAATTTCCAAAAGTGATTAGAAGCGAGGTTACCAAACGTAGTGTCCTTTAAAAGGCACCAGCTGCGGCTGTGAGCTTGATTAATCCCTTTGTCTCCCAGACCCACAGGAGACCATTATTATGCAGTCTCCTCACAAGAAGCAGCCATCCAGAGTACATATGGGTGATCTCCTGTCCTCTCCTTATCCAGAGAAGTTCTGAAGAACCAGTCTACTCACTGGTTCTTTGGTCTTTGCTGCAGTTATCAGCTCTGTTCTCCATGGAGACGTGTTTAGCTTGCCATGCCTCCACCAGAAGTTGACCAGCTGCTGCATTCCAAAAGGGGGAGGGCAGCTGAAGCCAAAAGTTATTACCAGTTGCTTTGCTTTATACATCCTGTAGATATGAAACTGTACTACCATTTGGTGGCAAGCCAAATCTGTCTGCCTTGTGAGATAGACCAGACAAGAAGCACATCCAGGAGTACTAGTTCCATCTTATTATAAGGTTACATGAACAGAATCTTGCATGCCTGAAAGTACATCTCTCCCCCCTCACCTTTACAGCCCAAGAAACTAGGGAGGGTCCCTTCTGAGATGTTTGCCATGTCCCCATTCCTTCTGCGGGCTCAGCTGGCTCTTACTTGACCATTGCCTAGTCTGCGGCCCTTCCTCCTGTCTCCCAGGGTCATTCCGACATACCATTACAAAAATAGTGGCAATAGGTATAAGATAGGGATTGGAAATGGAGACTGCAAAATTTCCCTCAGAGTTTTCTGTCAACTCAAGAGTGGGTGGATTGCACTTTAATTTAGCAGTGGGGAAAGTCACTTAGTATGATGTGTGAATCCAGATTGTCTTCCTTTGCCCTGTGCCTGCAGTCATGCCCCTTTGGCTGTTCTGTCTTGGGCATCAGGGTTAAGTGGTAATATCTTTTGCATGCTAAATCCTTCTCTGACTTTAGGGCCAGTGACTACTTGGTTACTACCCCTCCCTTCCCTATGATGAGAACTGCCTGCCTCGCCTTCCCCACTTCAAGTTACGATGTGTTTGTATAGGTGGCCCCACACTTATTCCTCATCTTCTGCTGCAAAGGGTGCAAAAGAGAAAGTTGCCGTGCTACCTAAGTGCTGCAGTGTGAATGGAGACTGTGTCTCCTGACAGCCAACTCTGAAAGCTGCACTTTATACAGCTGTTACAAGTTGCACTATTCTAAAAGGTCCCCAAAGGAGCCACCTGTGTTGGCCTATTGCTCTCACGTGCGCGCTCTCTCTCTCTCACACACACACACACGCATCTTTTTCCCTTTTGCTTTTTTGATAAATAGGATTAAGATGAAATCTGGGAAAGCTCAGTGGAAATGTGCATAATGTGAATTGGAGCTCCTGTGTGCTCACTTATCTTAATATAACAACACTGAACTCTCCTTCACCCTTTAGCCTGAATCAAGGGAATTAGAATAAAGGCAGCTGAAAATAGGGTTGCTATTATGTTAAAGAACTCTGAACTTACAAAAGAAATTCAAGATACTAGGTGGACGTGCTAGTCAAAGAGGCAATTCAAACCATTCTCGTGCTTCACTTTTCTATCTTTTTCCCAGCTGTCATGTACTATTCTTAGTTTTCCTTGAGCTGATTAGTTCTGCAGGATTTTTTCCTCCTAATTTTTAAAGAATCTGTTTGTATCTCTGCAAACCATGCAAGAAATAATATTCCTATTTCTCAGTGGCTCTATTTAGGCTCCATTTGGGGCTATGTAAAGGATCAGATGGATTCAAAAGCAGAAGTGTGGATGTCCACTTAGCATCTGTCTTCAGCTCCTTAAACCAAATGCATCTTTTCCCGGATAGGCACAGCAGGTATGGAGTGCAGCCACACAATCCTGGGAAACGTCACAGCTGCTTTAAGGATTTGGTTTTATTGTATTTCTATACTATAAATATTTTAACTAATATTTATTTGTTGTTTTTATTGTAGTGTAAGTGCCCAGAGTCACTTCCTCGTGAGACAGGCAGTATCTAAATTTGAAAAATAAATAAATAAATAAATAAATAAATAAATAAATAAATTTGCTGACAAATGCTGTATGAGCGCTCCTGAGCATGTTCAAGCACCTTTTTGTCTTTGAATCCAAAGCACTACCCAGATGCTGGAAAATCTAGGATTCAAGTCTCTAGGTTCAAATCCAGTATCTCTTTCTCTTGTCCTTACATACAGATTGAGAGTGATTTGTTTCTCATTGGGAGAAACAGTTGGCACTTGGACATTGTTACTGTAACAGGACAATCTGGTCTCAGACTCTGTGCATCTGAACTTGTTAGCTCTTGCCCTTACACCACCACCTCCTCTATTTTCTTCTTCCCATCTTTCTTATGTGCCAGGAATGTCTCCCCCTCTTTTCTACCCCCCACCCAGGTATAAGAAAGGGAAAGGGTCTGCTTCCCTCCTTGTTTCTGTCTCTGTTATCATTTGGGACTAACAAGGCCTTTTTTCCTTTCCCCTTTCACCCAAAGGAATCAGGATGGGAGGAGGAATGTCCATTTCCTTCTGATGAAGACAGCAGATGGTAGGGGGCTGGGGTTGAGGTCTTCCATCTTTGCTACATCTTGGTTGCTCTTCCCAGTCCAGGACATTCCCTTCAGCTTTGGGCCAGGATGGGACCCGTTCAATGAAATATGGGAGCCAAAGTAATCTAAGACAGGTACTTCATAAAGGTACTTAAACTTCCTTCAGTTTAAGATGCAAGTTGTGTAGATGGAGTCACTGTAACACAGTTTGAACCAATTCAGTGTGGATATTGGATCCCCAGATTAGATCAGAATGTCATCTAAGTAAACTATCAAATACTTGTCCAACACGTTATGAAAAATATGATTTACAAAGCACATGAAAACTGACAGTGCATTAGTGAATCCATAACTCCTTACTGTGTATTCAGCTCTTCCATAACAAGTTCAAAGGCATTAAATATTCATGTCCCTGCTATTCAGATATAATGAACATTGCAGGAATCAAGACATTCTTTTAGACAGAGTAATTAATTCTCGGATACAGGATTGCATTACAAAAATCTGTGGTCTGGGAACCAGATTTATAGGGCAGACACAGAATTGTTGGGTGGTTAGTGCCCATGTCTCCTTCTTCCCAAATACACCAACAGAATCTGAATATTTGGCTAGTAAAATGGGGGGAGGTTCCTGCTGTAATGCAATGAGTGAGAGTGGAGATTTGAGGCCCCACAAATAATGAGATTTAAATGCTTGGGAATTAAAATAAATGCTGTTCTGGTCACAATAAATATGTGGGTTCAGAGCCTAAAACTAAACTTTACCCCAAAATATTGAAAAATGTAATGGAGCGGCTGATATAATTGCAAGATTTCTTGATGGTCATAGATGTTGAGTAGAAGCAGTTTTGTGCATTCAGAGATGGGGCCAGCATGCAAATTTTGACTAGCAGTGGTTTTACCTTTCCTAGAATGTTTGACAAGCTGAGTGGGTAGGGCATGTATTGCCAGGCCAATCTGAATTTGAATAAAAGGAGGAAGAACAAAATGTCAGTGTGAATAATCCAAGCTGCGTTTAATTTCTGAATGTTCCCACCTTTGAGCCCTCTCACTTTGGGACAGACCGGCTCGAATGGCTATAATTGCCGATGCTGTTATTTCAACTGGTTCTTGAGCTGAGGGAAGTGTTGGCCCACCTGCTTCATTGCCTGGATTAGGTTCATTGTCTGGATTAATTGACTGGTTCTGACTGGTCACTGTCTGATCCTGATGCAGTGTGACTTAGTTCTGATACTGGATCACAGGGTTAGCAATTTGATCCACAGCCACAGCCAGTTGCAAGAGGTTCAGAAGCCACAGTCTGGATTTAAGAAGCTTGAAGTAATTTCTCATACTGTAAAAATGGAAGTAGGAGTAGCTAGTTTTGCTGTCACACTTCTCTCAGACCAATAGTTTACAACCAGAGATTCAGAAATACAGCTTTGATAAGATGCTTTTATTGCAGATAGTAGAAAAATGCCTAATAATTCAAGCCCTATATATAGCAGTCCTCAAATTCAAATCCTGTATTTTTTTTTTTTTTTTTTGCCATCCTTATGTGATAATGAACCATTGATTTCTCAGCAAAGAAAGTGTTGGCACCTGAGCACTATCACTGATATCTGTGATAGACCACTTTAGGCCCTTGGTTTTGATCTTGCCAGCTGTTCCCTTGCAGTATCCATTTTTGAGCACTGTGATGGGAGGAAGGTATTACTCAAATTAGCTGTGTTAAGCTTATTAGGGACTTATAGACTTTGGAGTTACTTCTTTTAAAAAAGAGAACCCAGTGAAAATCCTATTGTGTAAAAGAGACCTTTGTCCATATTTGAAGGAGCTGTTTCCTAGGCTTAGAAAAAGCAGTCCTTTATAGTTTGACATTAATCATTTTTATATTAATCAGTTGTCTATACACTAAGACTTATCTAGGACATTTTTTTGTAAAGTATCTGAGCTGGAATATTCCTAGAGTAAAATCCCCCCACAATTTATTTAGTCTAGTATTTCTCACATGACTGATAGTTGAGGCATACTGAATTCAATTTACTTTTTTCTTCCATTTGCTTAGGCATCCCAAAAGGTTTTCTATTAAATGTGAAAGAATTATCTGCCTACAGAAGAACGGCTCTAACTCAGGGGCTGAACACCCATTTTCAAGGCAAAAGGTCCAGACCCTCAGGTTAGTCTATGGCATTTCCAGATAAGAATGATAAAGACCTTTATCTGAAAATCTGGAAAGGCATGGCTTGATCAGTGCTGCAGCCAGTCTTGAGTTAGACAATCCATTAACCTGACTCAGTATATGCCACGTTCCTGTGCTCCATCTGTTCTGCTTCTGCATGAGTCACTGTTTGAGTTGTGTCTTCTGATTGGAAGGAGGCAGATACGAAGCAGTGACTCATGCAGATATGCAACAGGCAGCCTGCACCGGGGATAATAATTTTATTACATCCATATGGAGTATGCCTGCAGTCTTGAATCTACAGACTGCTGGGATGTAGCAAAGACCAAGATCTGCAACGTCTGACTGGAAAAAGGCAAAGAGCAGCAAGCTGCACAGGAGGTTTGCACTGGCTGAGTTGTAGATGGGCATCAGGATGGGAAAGGCTAAAGTAGGTAATTTCCTGTAGAGAGGGATACAAATGGTTTCTAGGAGGACTTGAATGAGATATGATAGAATGTCTCTTTTGTTGCAGAGGTTAGGTCATTGGTTCTGAACCCATTAAGGATGTGGGTTCCGTCCCAGAAAGTGGCACAACAAAGAGTCAATAGGGGATCTACCCTATCTTTGGCTGGACAGGATCCCAAAGCCATTTTACCACTAAATGGTATACATTCTGCAGGAAAATATTTTGAAGTTGCAAAATAGTATTTTGCACAGTGGCCTAATTCTCACACGTAGTAATGAGGTAGGAAATGAGGTCTGTACATATTGAGGGACGGCCTATGCAAGAGACCCTTTTCTCTCTGAGAATTGCAGTGCTTTGTTTGCTTCTGATTTAAAATGCCACATGTGTATGGGTGCGTGTGCATCACTAAAAACCCTCCAGCAACTTGATCAAATTAAAAAAAATGATGAAATAGACTCTCAACTCTAGAGAAAACTGAAGCTCTGCTAAAGAAACAGCAGCAGCTTGATGGCCTTGGATTCCTCTCCTTCATTATCCAGCAAGACTTATTGTTGGATAATGCCCAGCAATGAAGAGCTATTTGCATCTTTCACCTTCAAGACAAGTTCTATGCCGCATGAATATTACAAATCACATTTCTCTTTTATATAAATTCAGAAGAAAGGGAAATTATTTTTATTCAAAAATATGACATAATCAATCTGTAGCACTTCCAGATTAGGGATTTGTATGATGCACAGCTCCTCTAAACAGAGCAAACCAGATACAAAAATCCTATATAAAATTCCCTACACTGATATGCTTTTATTATTGTTTTTATGTATATGAAAATAGATATGTGTATCTGAATGTGCAAGAAGACTCCATTAATCTGGTCACCCAGTTTGACAGTGTGTACAGACATAGATTTATCACTTTATCCGCTCTTTGTGAGAACTAAATAACAAAAAGCATTTCATCAATATTATTCCAAATTATATAAAGGACAAGACATTTCTGTGGAGAAAATAGATGGATACTTAAAGAAACAAAATCTACCAAGGATTACAAAGGAACAGAAACAGGTTATGAATGGAATAAGGGAAGTTTGCGAAGCTATAAAAAAGATTAAAACAGGAAAGGTGCCTGGACCAGATGGATTACCAGGATCTTGTTATAAATGTTTTTAGGATGAACTTTCACAACATTGACAAAATACGATGAACTCTATTTTATAGAGAGTAAAGATGCCAGAGAGCTGGAAAGAGGCTAATATAACATTAATACCTAAAGAGGGAAAAGATTTGACTTTAACAAGAAACTGTCAGCCAATATCATTATTGAATAATGACTATAAGTTGTTTACAACCATTTTGGCTGAGAAGATGAACATAATTTTGTAAGAATTTATACATGAGGATCAGTGTGGGTTTTTACCTAAAAGACAGTTAAAGAACAATATTAGAAATGCGTTGGACATTTTGGAGTACTTTGAGCAATACAACAAAAAACAAACTGCACTGATTTTCTTAGATGCAGAGAAGGCCTTTGACAACTTGAACTGGGCCTCCCTGTTCAAACTTTTGGAAGATACGAACTTTGGATAGAATTGTATTAAATGGCTAAGATCGTTTATACATCATAGAAAGCACAAATAAATGTTCATGGAGATCTAACAAAACCCTGTGAGATACAAAAAGGAACAAGACAGGGATGCCCTTTGTCTCCTCACTTGTTTATTTTAGTTCTTGAAATATGGAATAGAGATATAAGACAAAACAAAAAATTGTGGGAGTAAAGATTAAAAAAGAAACCTATAAATTAAGGGTGTTTGCAGATAACTTGGTGTTGGTTTTAGAGGATCCTTTAAAGGGAATTGAAACATTAATGGGAAAATTAAAAGAATTTGGTACATTGGCAGGTTTCAGATTAACAAACAGAAGACAAAGATGTTAACAAAAAACATGAAAATAGAGGATCAAACAGAATTGATGAATAAAACGGGTTTTAAGATTGAGAAAAAAGTAAAATATCTGGGTATTACCATGACAAATATGAATTGTATGTTGTTTCAAAATAATTGTGTTAAGTCATGAAATAAAGTTAAAAAAGACATGTTAAAATGGGAGAAATTACAATTGTCATTTTTGGGGAGAATTTCTGTGATAAAAATGAATGTTTTGCCTAAAATGATGTTTTTGTTTCAGACAGTACTGGTTTTGATAACTGATGCACCATTTAAACAGTGGGAAAGGGATATATCTACATTTGTATGGCAAGGAAAAAAAATACGAGTTAAATATAAGGTGTTACAATATGCAAAGGAAAGAGGAGGATTGGGTTTACCTGATTTGAAATTGTATTTTGCAGCTTGTTGTTTGGTTTGGATGAAAGAGTGGATGTTGCTGAGAAAATATGGCCTAAGATTTGGGTGGCATGGATATTTGTGGTATGATATAATCAAGGTTGATGTAGATTTTAACAATCGTTATATTAGACTTGCCGTATTGAGCATATGGAATAGATACAAATCCGGATTGTGCCCAAAAACCCCTTTATGGCTCTCAGCACAAGAAGCATTTTATAGACGAGAAATAATAGGCAAAAACAAATAGTTAACATACCATGAGATACTAGAATTCTATCAAGGGGAATACAAAATAAAATCAAGAGAACAACTGATGGCAGAGGGACATAGTTGTCAATGGTTTTCCTTAGTAGAAATTTATTAGTTATCAGAAAGATTTAAAGTAGGCAAAAGAATTTATGGTATTGAATATTGAAAGACTGACTTTGAAATGGAATTGTGTACAAATGATGAACATGTGATTGCTAAAATCTATAAACTTTTATTGAAATTTGAAACAGAAGAAGAATAAGTGAAAGAATGTATGATAGTGGGTTAAACATTTTGGTTATAATATACAGATGGAACAATAGGAAAATATGTGGCTGAAAGGATTGAAACTTACACTATGTTATAATCTTAAAGAGAACTTTTATAAGATGATGTACCATTGGTATATGACACCAGAAAAATGATGTAGAATGTATAAAGGTACTTCAAATCTGTGTTAGAAATGTGAACAACAAAAAAGGTCATTTTATCATGCAAAAAAGCTAGAAGATTTTGGGTTCAAATGCATACACTGACTCAGAGGATTTTGAAGATTAATATACAACTGAAACCAGAACTTTTCCTCTTGGAATAAACAGTTGGAAAGAAGTCATGGAACCTTGTTTTTATATATGATAACCGCAGCAAGATTATTGTAGGCACAAAGATGGAACGATTTGGCAATATCTACAATAGAGGAATGGTTGGTGAAGATGATAGAACTTGCTGAGATGGCCAAATTGACCTGTTGATTAAAGAAAAGACAATATCTATGTTTATTGCTGACTGGAAACCCCTGATGGACTTTTTGCATAAAACAGAAAAAAATTAATTATGATCTGTGGTTTTAACGATTAGATGGGATAGATTATAGAAAGAAGAGAGTCACGATGTAATTTTAGAGAAAGGGGTAAATCTACAATTGTACTCATAACTGCTGTAAAGAAGATCAGAAGCTACTTCTTTACATCTTTTTTCTTTTTTTCTATTTTTCTTCTACCTTTTTTCTTTTCTTTTCGCACTTTAGCTTTCTCTTTTATTTCTTCCTTTTTCTTTTTTTCCTTCTTACTCTATTTTAGTTTGTATTAATTTTTACTCTTGTTTTTGATACTTTCAATAAAATTATATTAAAAAAGATAACTAAGATTAACATAGTATTTTGGAGAGTTATATGCAACACCTTAACTATAACTGGGTTTGCACATTGCACTAAACCGTGGTTTGTTTAACTGTGACTTATTAAACAAGCAACAATTGTATAGTGTGTTATATGATGCCATTTTAGATTACAAAAACATGGTTTATGGTTTGTGGCTTGCACAGACTCAGCCAAGACAGTATTTTGTAATATTTTAAATCTGGGAATATTTTTTAGCTTTTAAACTTTAAAAAAAAAAAACAATATTGGCAGTACATTCAGATAAAGCCCTTCTTAATGGTTGCAAAAAGAGGAATAATGATTGAGACACTGTGAAGTATGCCACTTCAGCCCAGTAATGCAATATGGTTATGCCCATGCGGTAGTTTATGAAAATTTAACGTTAGCAGTACAGTTTAACCTCCAAGATAAGAAAGGAGTAAAAGTTGGCTGGGTGACTTTGGGCCAGTCCCTCTCTCTCAACCCAACTCACTTCACAGGGTTGTTGCTATGGGGAAAATAGGAGGAAGAAGGAGTATTAGGTATGTTCGCCACCTTCAGTTATAAAAATAATAAAGGCAGAATAAAAAATCTAAAAAAATAATAATAATCCCAATAGATAAAACTCATCAGCTGGTGTAGAGTGCAGTGTTTTTCTGTCTTTTCCTTATCTTTCTGTGCTGTAGAAAAACAATTTTTGTCTTCCTGCACCTGTTTCATTCCCATCATCACTGAAGTACACTGAAGTATTTGGATATTTCATAATCTTCTCCGGTAGTCGGTGATAGTCTTTCTGTGAGGGTTTCCTCATTGTGTTCCCACTCTATCATTCTTCTGCAAGCCCTCTCATCATTTCTGCCCTGCCTGGAGTTTATGCCTTCCAGAACTCAGTAACTAATACCATATTCTTAGGCATATTTGTGCATTTGCAGACTTGATGCATAACCCTAGCTCTAATCAGCAGGCAGACTTGAAGCTTATGAAATATAGTTTTTGTTTGTTTGTTTAGATTTTGGAGGTTTTTTACTAAACCTCAAGATTCACCAACCAGAATCTATGCAAAGATTAGCTTAAAGTTTTTGCTAGCATTTGCCTATACTGTATATAACATACTAGGGATATATAACAGGGCAGTAACCTGCACCCCTCCCCTCTTTCCTTAGATGTTCTGTTTCTAATGAAACCTTTGAGCATTCAGTGCAGAGGGCAACGGATCCAAATACTGTTGACTTGACATATTTATAAGCTCCCGTGGCTAGGTATCTGTTGTTACCTATGTGGAAAACTTGTGTTTGGGACTTAAATATACATCCCAACTTCTAAGAGATGCTCAAGTCCCCAGATCACAGTCATCTATAATTATATAGTATCAGTAGAAACAGGTTTCTGGCTAGTTTGGCTTAGCTTTTTGGAGCCCTCTGATAATTTTTGATGCTGGGACAAGAAGCTAAATGTTGAAAGACATGTCAAGTTGCGCAGAACAACCTAACCCCGGGAAGAATCTGCCAACGCAAATCCCCCCCGCCCGCTTCTCCATTCAACACCCACAGATAAAACTTTGAAGTATGCTTATTCCAAGTGTTAAAAAAAAAAATCAAGCAAAGCAGCTGTGAAAAGCTCTGTGAAAAGCTGTGTGTGGGATTTACAATGCCTGCGAGGTGGAAAGAGCATGTAGGAGCAAGAGATAATCCAGTGCTGCTAGAAGCAGAAAATTACAGTTGAACAGCAAATAATGGGAACCTCGTTTTGAGAACTGAGTCTCATACAAAAGTAGCCATGGATGTTTAAAAGGCATAGTTTCATGCTTTTGAAAAGTTATGTGAAAGGGTGGTTGGTGGGGAATTTACACATTTCAGAAAATTTTAATTTTCATTCTCATTTTTGCAGAGGGATTTGAAGAGCATCTGTTTCAGGAGCCTGAGAAGCTTTACATTTTTATCATACCCTCATAATCAGTGGGAAGGAAGTTTTTTGCTTCTGGCCCAGGGTTCACGTAGTAAGTTCTGCCATAAATGTGGTAGGATCATGACATACAGCTTCGTTCTGTTTTAAGCATCCAGTAGAGTTACACTATCCAAATATACTAGAATATTTTAAGTTGGGCTGATCTGCTACTAAATCCTAGACCCTTTACAGTCCTTAAATCATGTTGCCTGATGTTTGCACAGCTCTGTTTTGTTTCTAGGTGCTTCTCTGATTTGGTCTAGGCCGGCCTTTCCATTACTGTTTTAACCATATTTCTTCTACTGCTGTGTGGTTGTGGTTATGGTTGTAGATGTTCCATCTAACTATTTGGTAAAGCATGTTTATATATATTTCCACCAGTGGCACTTGTCCACTGCTTCTTTCTGAGCAACTAGACCTATAAAATAATTGCTTTGTAGGACCATGGACACATTTGGCTGCTTATCCTTATTATTATATCTACCCTTCCTTCATGTATTGTTATTCATTGATTTTTGAATGTATACTGTACTCTACTTTTTTATTTATAACAGCAAAATACAGAATATAAAATAATAAAATATGATGCATTTAAAATCAAAACCAAAAGTTTATGCCTTTCTTGTCTATATACTAATGTTCACAGTATGGGAAATAAACAAGATACATTTGATTTCTTATTATAGAATGGTAAATACAATTTAATAAGCTTAACGGAGAATCAGTGGAATGATTTCTACCATTGGAATATAGACATTTAAGGAATACAATTTGTTCAAAAGAACAGAAACAATAAAAAGCGAAGCTGCACTATATGTTAAAAATATCCACACCTGCTCAGAATTTCAAGTGAATAAATTCCAAGTAAATGAATATGTTGATATGGTAGAGAGCATCTGGATTAAAATAAGTGGAGGAATAAATAAAACAAAAGTGTCTACTGTTGCCTGCCCAACAAATGAAAATACATGGATAATGTTTTTCAAAAGCAAATTGCAGGTCATTCAAAGTGGCATAAAATAGTAGTGATGGAGGGATTTAATTACCCTGACATACATTGGGAGATAAATTCTGCAAGCACAGCCCTTTTGGGAGATTCCCAACTTGTGCATTGCTGACAACTTTCTCCTTCGGAGGTAGAGGAAAACATAAGATAGGCTTGACTTAACCTCGTTCCTTGGCTTCAGGAGTGTTACGATTCTTCCAAAAGAGGATGTGAGAAGTCGATAATTCAAGTGTTCCTCCTTTTGTTACTTTCCCACCCAGTAAAAAAATTAAGGAAACAGAACAGCTGCAGTAGAGGAGTCCAAGGCAAATTTCTAGAAAACTCATTTCAGTCTTTAAGAACTCTTGATTTACAGAGCAGAGAGATTTGATAATGATGAGTCAAGTTGCCCCACATATTAAGTAATAAGAGTCATAATAATAACAAAAGACTAAGTGGGGTGGAGATTCTTGATGTTATAAAATGCATCCCATGGAATATTGTGGGGTGAGAAAATAAATTTATGGATCAAGAGTTCTCTGCTTTTCTACAATGTTATGATGTGATTCTTCTCCAAGAGCCTGGCTTGCTAAGGAAAGTAGCCAATTTTGGCAGGATACTTGACTTTACATAAACATGCCATTAAAGTGCATAAAATGGGATGAATGAAAGCAAAGTTGATAGACCTAGCAGCACTATATAAGGACATGGTTATGACTGAAGTAGATCAGTCCATTATGATAATATGGCGGGGGGATAATATTATAGAGGACATTTTCCCATTTGGACACAACACACAAGTCCCAATTCTAAATGGGGGGCGGTCTGGAACTATTAGTATATCTACAGTATACAGATTTAGGCTGATGGGACTACAGGGGAGCAAACAGTACCAATCTATTTTGTATTCACCTTTCTAAATCATAGAGACATGTGTATGCTGAATTATATATTTACATTTCTTAGCCTGGTGCCAAAAATTCAGCATATTCATATAACAGATCATGCAGACACCAATTGGTTCTAGTTCTCCATTTCAGTGTGTATTCCTGGAACCTAAAGGGTCATGGGGAAATATATTTGGAAGAATTCCAGAGTGGGACAAAGTAATCTGAAATGGTCTAACAAGGTTGCAGAGGCACAGCAGGATGAATTCAGCTCAGATATACTGTACTGAAGAGATGCTGTTACTGTTTACCAGAAGCTATAACAAGGTGATCCTGAAACCTCTGTTGTGTAAAATGGTTAGGGGGCAACCAGCTGGTTGTAAAGGGTCTCTTGGTTTCTTCAAGTATGGAGAAATGCCAGGTACCAGATTTCCGGACCTTTAAGAGCAAAAGTAGCCAATTTTGAACAGAAAGTGCTGGCCACAGTGGTCAAAGTGCATCATTATAACAATTTGATAAGAAAATGCTCGAGCTTGCACTCTCTTTATGAGAGGAGTTGGAGTTGAGCTGGATTAATTGCAATGAAAATAAATTCTGGGACCTAATGGAATGAGAGTATGAATTGAAGGACAGATTGTTCCCATTACTTTGGTGACCCACTTCTGATGTTTTTATAGATCAGGTGGAAACTGGCCAAACACAAGAAGAAAGGGATGACTTATTGATATCTGTGTCAGCTGGCTGTCGATCACCCCTAAGGAGGTGCAAAAGATAATCAGTTAGGAGCCAGTAATGGGCTGCCCCCAGAAATATTTCGACTTTTCTTGGTGTGGTGGACACCATGGTTAGCAGTTTTGTTGAATTACATCACTTCCATGGGAAGGATCCCTCAAAGGTGGCTGATTGTGTGTTGATCGCTATGTACCAAAAGGGATAAATAAAACCCAGCTACTTACTAGCCTATTAGTTTAATTAAGACCAGTTGCAAATTGTGTGCAAGATATCTCCTTGCAGCATTTTTGGATTGCAAAGAGGTCAGTTAGGTAGTGCCTCCTGAACAAGCTGAATTTAGGAAGGATTGGATCAATGTTTTATATTGCAACATTTTATTTGGAATTTGTCTGAAAAGAACACCCAGTGGCTTATAGGTGGTGGCATGTCTGGATGTGTCCCAAACATTTACAGATACATTGTACTGAGAGATAACTTTAACTGTGGAGAGAAGATTTATTGCTCTGATATACAGTCTTTACAATGGTACCTTTATCCAAGTGAAGATAGATTAAGCTGCAGGATTAACAGAAAAAAATTGCAACAAAGATGCATCTTTGTCCCATTTTTGTTTTGCTACTATATAAATCTTATGGTTATGGACCTTTCTTTCAAATCTTTCCAGATTTCTGTTCTTTTATATGCAGAAGATGTGACATTTCTTTTAATTACAATTATTGGCCTGCACAGACTCTTTAAAAGGTTGAGCAAATTCTGTAGATCTCAGTCAGTTGAAATTCACTATTCTAAAACCAACATACCGTAGTGGCTTTTGCAAAGAGGCAAAGAAAACATAAATAGTTTCTTGATGGCTGGTAACCTCTTTTAAATATCTTGGTATTTGCTGTTCCCAATCATTGTCATGCTCCCAACACATTACAAATGCCAAAATGGCAGCCATGAAATTCATGTAAGCACATTGCTCCTTCTTCTCAAAGGTGGCAAGTTAGTGCCACCAACAATTAAGACTTTTAAAGGGAAGGTACTACTTCAGCTGGGATATTTATATATTTTATAAAAGTATAAGACCTGGCTGGCACCAGAGGGGGGAGTAGCCCTCTCGGAATTGTGTCCAGCCGGGTTTAGGGTGTGGCACCAGCCGAGACCCCAGGGCAGGGGAGGGGGAGTGGCAGTAGTCGTCAGGGAATCCCTATTGGCCTTCAGTGGCACTGCTCCACAAGTTGCTGGATGTGAGACCCTGTTCCTGAGGTTGGGCACACGGGATCAGTTGGGAGTGCTGCTAGTGTACCAGCCTCCCTGCTGCATAGCAGCCTCCCTGCCTGGGCTGCTGGAGGCCATCTCGGGGTTGGCAGTGGAGTTCCCCAGACTTATGGTCTTGGGGGACTTTAATCTGCCGTCCCTGGGGTTGGCCTCGGAGGCGGCTCAGGAGTTCATGGCTACCATGGCAGCCATGGGCCTATCCCAGGTCATCAGTGGCCCGACCCGGGACAGTGGTAACACTCCAGACATGGTTTTCTTGTCGGAGCAGTGGCAGCGTGATCTGGTGGGGGATTTTATATTATCCCCCCTGTCATGGTCAGATCACTCCCTGGTGGTGGCAGGATTCTCCTATGCTGCCCCCCTCTGCAGGGAGGTGAGACCTATTCGAACGGTCTGCCCCCGGCGCCTGATGGACCCACACGGGTTCCAAAGGGAGCTGGGGGGTGTTCCTGAGGCCTTGCTGCACGGCCCAGCAGAGGCTCTGGCCGCAACCTGGAACAAGGAGGCGGCTGGGGCCTTGGGCAGGATCGCGCCTGTGCGTCCTCTCTTGGCCCATCACTCCCAGTGCTCCCCGTGGTTCACGGAGGAGTTGAGGGAGCTGAAAAGGGCTAAGAGACGGCTAGAGCGTCGCTGGCGGAAAACTGGGGATGAATCAGACCGAACACGGGTTAGAGCTGCTATTAAGGCCTACCTAGTGGCGGTAAGGGCGGCAAAACGTCAATATTTCTCCGCTCTTATTGCATCCTCAGAGTGTCGCCCTGCAGCCCTGTTTAGGGTCACCTGGGCCCTCCTGGGAAAACGGGGGGTGGAGGACTACTTGCAGGGTCATGCAGAGGAATTTGCTGAACACCTGATGGATAAAATTGCTCAGATCCATTCTCAGTTGGAAGCCAAGCGTGGAGTAGGTCCAGAGGAGTTGCCCAGGGAGCGTTCTTGCCCAGTTATCTGGGAACGGTTTGATCCTGTTGTCCCTGAGGAAGTGGACAGGGTCCTCAGCGCTGTCAGTACGACCACCTGTGATTTAGATCCGTGTCCCTCCTGGTTAGTTAAATCTACCAAGGAGGTGACCTTAGGGTGGGTCCTGGCGGTGATTAATTCATCCTTGCAGGAGGGGGTGTTCCCGAAGCCTTTCAAAGAGGCTTTGGTCCGCCCACTCCTCAAGAAACCGTCGCTAGACCCCACCCTCCTGGACAACTTTCGTCCAGTCTCCCACCTCCCCTTTTTAGGGAAGGTGGTAGAAAAGGTGGTCACGCGGCAGCTTCAGAGGATCCTGGAGGAAACGGATTATCTGGACCCCTATCAGTCAGGATTCAGGCCAGGTTATGGGACAGAAACAGCATTGGTCGCACTTTTAGATGATCTCTGGCGAAAGCGGGATGGGGGGAGTGCATCCATCCTTGCTCTTCTTGACCTCTCGGCGGCTTTCGATATCATTGACCATGGTATCCTTTGGGGTTGGCTGCAGGAGTTGGGGTTGGATGGCACAATGTTGTGCTGGTTCAGCTCCTTTCTCCAAGGCCGAACCCAATCGGTGTTGATAGGGAGCGAGAGGTCCAGCCCCCAGCCCCTACTTTGTGGGGTGCCACAGGGGTCAGTGCTTTCACCGCTCCTATTTAATATCTACATGAAACCGCTGGGTGAGATCATCCGGCACTATACATCTCCATCCCAGGTGCCCTAAGTGATGCTGTGGCTGCCCTCTCGCGGTGCCTGGAGGCTGTGGGGGCCTGGATGGGGGACAACAGGCTTCAGCTGAACCCTGGTAAGACGGAGTGGCTGTGGATACGGGGAGTGGTAAGACGGAGTGGCTGTGGATACGGGGAGCCTCAAGATCTAGGACTTTGTCATCTTTGGTTCTTGACGGGGTTGCACTACCCCAGACAGACCCGGTACGTAATCTGGGGGTTCTCCTGGACTCACGACTCCTGCTCGAAGTCGTGGCTAGGAGGGCCTTTGCACGACTTCGTGTGGTGCGGCAGATACGCCCCTTCCTGGATCAGGGGGACCTCTGCATGGTCACTCATGCCCTGGTCACCTCTGGGTTGGACTACTGTAATGCGCTCTACATGGGGCTACCCTTGAAGAGTATCCAGAAGCTACAGCTGGTGCAGAATGCGGCGGCGCGGACAGTTCTTAATGCCCCTAGGAGGGCACATATAACACCGCTGTTGCGTGAGCTGCATTGGCTACCGGTTTGTTTCCGGGTCCAGTTCAAGGTGTTGGTCATTACCTTTAAAGCCCTTTATGGCACGGGACCAGGTTATCTGAGGAACCGCCTCACCCTGGTCACTTCAGCCTGTCCCACTCAGTCCAGCAGAAGGGGCAGGTTGCAGACCCCACCAGTCAGGGAATTTCGATTGGTGGGGTCTAGGCAGAGAGCCTTTTCTGCTGTAGCGCCCGCCCTATGGAACATCCTGCCTTCTGAGGTCCGGTGTACCCCCTCCCTCATGGCCTTCAGGAAAGGTATTAAATCCTGGCTCTGCCAGAAGGCCTGGGGGCCAGAGGGGGGCCCGCACCTGTGGAGATGGCTGGTGGGATGATGGGCTGTCCCCCCCCCCCCAGCATCTTACAGGGGTTTTTTTAGGGCCAAAAATTAGAGGAGGTTTTTAAGGATATTTTTAATATGTTTTTAATTATTTATAGTTTTTAGGCATCTTGGAGAGAACTGTGTTTTTTATCGTGAGCCGCCCAGAGTCACCCATTGGGGGAGATGGGCGGCATACAAGCCGAATAAATAAATAAATAAATAAATAAGGACTGTTCTTGCTCTGTCTCCAACATTTTTGCTGCTGTTCTGAGTATGGAAGTGGGACAAAGATCAGTAGAGTGATAAAAGTTACATCCTTTTATTATAAAAGGCTGCTTAACATGCCAGAGTTTTAACTGGCAAAACAGCGTTTTAAGGAACAACTTGCAGAAGGTAGTTCGACTCAGTTCTGGCTCAAGTATTTCAGACAATACTTGATACCATTGGAATATATGTAGCAATTGGATTGTAAAGGTAAACTTAGGGATTAGATAGTCTTGGTGGACTCATTCCAGGACTGGTGTTCAATATATCATACATGGTTTTATAATGGGTTCTATGTGGTGAAACTATGTAATTGAACATTCCCACACTTGTGGTCCTTGATAAGTTCCCTCTGAGACAGACTCTGTTGTCAGTATATTTGAAGGGAGATATATGGAGATCCCAGCAACAAAGCACTTGTGTACTTGTGGAACACGTCAAGAAGAATTGATTCATTGCATGTTGTACTGTAAATTATATTTGGCCCCTAGATTCATATTTATCTATCCACTGCTACAGAGTTGCAGTTGGGTCTCATATAATGAAATTCTTGGCTTCTAGCTGGCAGTTCTGATCTCTGTATAATACAGCAAGTTGCGTTATATGCAGTAGCAGCAAGAAAGTAAGAATTAAAGAATGGGCAGCTATGGCAATACATTGTGCAGAAGATGAGAGGTGTTAATTCCATACAAAATCTGTGTTAAGGGCAGATGACAATGGAATAAGCAGACTTTGATGGGCTGACTTGTATATGGTTGTTTTTATGATTCTAAGGCATTTGGGAATTGCTAAAAACAAAAAGTTGCAAAAAAGTATTATTAAAGTATAAAATAAAATGTTGGTATAAAAGTAATCATTAAGTTTTATAACTTATTGCTAAAGCCCTTTTGTCCACCTCTTTTCCTGTATACTTATGTATTAGATCTTATTTCTCCTTGTTTTGGTATTAGTTTAATCCTATCATTTAGTATATGTATAGTCTTGCTCAAACTTACTGTACTCTTATTCTAAATTGCAGCCATAAAGTTCACTCTTACATCTTATATTTATAAACTATACTGCTGCATCTACGTGTTATACTTGTATTTCTATATTATTGTGCCTAATGTTATATCCTTCTTCCTTAAAAACCAAGCTGGCCTTAACCAAAGTTACTTGCTTGCAACATGACCTGTGTGGGCATTTTCTTTTGCCATGAGCTATTCTTCCACTAGAAAGAAAGAGAAAAAGAAGAGGACAACCAGCAGCAAGGTGGATGGACTCAGTTACAGTGGCAATGAGTGTACCATTGGGAGACTTGAAAGAACAGATTAGGGATAGGTTGTCATGGAGAAAATCTATCTATGTGTTCGCTAGGAGTTGAAAACGGCTTGATGGCTCATAATCAATTCTTCCACAGTTAGATCACCATGGAAGGGTACATGCAGCTAGCTTGGGACTGTTGGGAAAACTAAAGCTTAGAATAAGCTGAAGTTGGTGAAGGACAGTAAGAACAGCTAAGGGCTTTATTTATTCAAAATTAAAGGAAGAGAAAAGAATCAGTATGCTAGCTGCTTAATGAAGACCACAGAATGGCAACATGTTAATGGAGAAAAGACAGAGCCATTCAGCCCTTATTTTGACTCAAGAGGATTGGTTGTCAGGGTACAAATTGTATGGAAAGCTCAGTTCAGCAAGACCCTTGTACTGAAACCTTGAATCAAGCTAACAATTCCCCATGCCTTCAGATGTAGCAGAGATTTACTCCTCTAAAGCAGGAGGACCACATTTGACCTTTGAGAGTTGTCTACCTCTGCTGCATTGCTTGAACTTCACTGAATTTTGTAGTTTCTCAATCCTGTAAGAAATCTTTTTCTGGTACTCTTAGAAAGAGACTTGCATAGTCAGTTTCCTTTGTGTCTAATTTTAAATTCATTAATTGGAATGAAATTCCCCATTGCATGATGCTAGTATGAATGCCGAGGCTTGGTTTCTGCTGTACCATCTGCTCATTTGAGAATAACATTAACTTACACGATAAGATCAAGTTTAAGTTTCCCTTTTCATTCTTCCAGATTCCTGAGAAGTTATTCAGGTCACTGCCACGCTTTCTTCATGTTTCTTCATTTGAGAGGAGAATTTTCATAATTAGAATTTTTCATCCTCATTCTTGCAGTCACTGTCTTCTTTTGAAAAGGGAGGATGGCCAGCTACCATTAGCCACATTTGCCCCATGTGACTTCCCCCCCCAGTTGGTTCCTAACAGCATTGACAGTCATGGATTGTACTATCTGTTGAGGAAGTTGTTTCCTTTCTAGTAGCAGCAACTGCTCCTTTGAACTGTAAGCAGTTGAAGAGAAAATCTGTTGATCATTCGTGTTCTAGGTTCAGTAGCAGACTAAAGTATATGGCAAACAATAATATTTTGGGATGGCGTTTATTGCACCCTGTTGCATTTAGCAGGACATATTATTAAGTCAGTGAAAAAGGACTGTGATCTCAGCTGAGAAAGGGGCTATAGGCCCTCCTCTACAAGGAAGACAATAAGCCTTTTGGGACTTCATTTTTAGGAGAAAAAGGGTTATATGAAAGGTTATTTGCTTTTCCTCATGTCTTGTGAAGAGAATTTGTTGCTATCCCATAACAAAAGAAGGTTCAGGAGGGACAAAAGAAAATGTCATATTACATTTAATGAAGTCTTAGAAGTTGGTGTTGCAAGTTCTGACGATTTCCTAAATGCCTTCAAAAGGGGATTCGATATACATGGAGGAGGAGAGTTGTTATCAATGGGTGATAGCCATGGCTAAGTTAGAGCCACCATATTCAGAAGCACTATACCTCCACCAGTTCTGGATGGGGAAAACAGTAGGAGTAGACAGTTGACCTTTACATCCTGCCTGTGTACTTCCAGAAAGCTGAAGATAGAAACAGGATGCTGAACTACTTGGGTCTTCATTCCAGTCTTACAGGGGATGTTTCCTGCTCTTAGGTTCCCTTTGGAGCTTCCTGATGGAACACTCCTAGCAATACCACTGCCATTCCATCTTTTCCTTTTTATTGGATTTTCAGTGGTCAGAAAAACGATACATGTGATTATGAGTAATATGATGATTACAACTAGGAGGTGATCTGGTTTCTGCGCCTCCCTCCAGCCCCCCAATCTTATGAATGAAGCAGAAAGGTGGAACAGCCTTATCTGGAAGCCCTTCTGGTTAGGCAACATTTTTTTGCTGGGTGGTTCAGTTTTCTGCTACAACAACCTTCTCAACCTGCCCGACTGCAGTTGTGTTAGATAACTGCCATACATCAGCTCTATCCGATGGTTGTGGTGGACTGGGATAGTGAATTGGGTGTTGTAGTCCAATACATCTGGCAATAACACCCGATAGTGGAAAACCGCATACATACAAAGATCTCATAAGCTTCCAATTACCTCCCTGCCTTATATGTAACTACCTTCCTGTCAGTTCTCTGTGATCTACCATTGTGCACAGCTTTTAGGTTCTGTGCCAGATTATTTGGGGAATGCCATCTTTCAACAGGGCTTGTTACTTGGCCTATGCCCAGATGCTGCTTACAGATGAACTGCCATTTATTACACATGTGTGGCTAGGTTTTGTTCAGCAGCATGTAATTTTATGTAATATTAGATATCATTACACTCTATGTAAATTTTAGGTATTATCACATCTTTGTAATTTTAGATGTTATAACATTTTATGTAATTTTAGATACTACCTCATTGATAGCCTAGACATAGATTGCTCCTTTTGGACTTTACTCATGGGTTCTATCAGGTTGTTTTATAGATGTATTTTAATTGTGTCTCAAATTTTATTTACTGATTTTGTAAGATAGATTTATGTGCTCACAGATTGCTCATGGACATACTTCTTGTCGTCATCTAAGACTGTAATAAACTGACTGGCTGTCACAGGGTTTGTTTTGCTCTTCAGTTTTTGGAGTCTCCAAGTATCTCCTCTGTTGCTTCCAAGTATCTCCTCTGTTGAGCCAAACTTCAAAAGCTTTACATATTCTGATTGTGTTTCTACACAATACTATAATATTTTGGGATGGATATAGTATAATAATACTATATCAGACTAAACTTAAATCTATCTCAGGGCTATGTAAAGTGATCAGGAGGGAGTCTGGCATTCCTTCCAGACTATCAAAACGTGTAGAAAGGCTATCTTTCCCACCAGAACAGCTTGTTTTTGCAATCCTGCTGTGCATTTCTTAGAATCATGCCTAGAACTGAAGTTCAGCTAATTTATAAACCGTGTAAGAAATATATTTTGCGGGAAAAATGTTCCATGTGTTTTATAATTTCTATTCATATGGTTTTCTTGTAAAATACAGGAGTGGTTTACCATTGTTTCTCCTGTGCAGTATGAAATGATGCCTAAAGTGACCTTCTGTCTCCAGCATCTTCCTATATTGCTACTGGTACCTGCTTGCTTTAGCCGAGCAGTTGGGATAACTGTCATGCCTTGGGTGACCTGCTGGGAATATATACTCTTGGCATACTTTTTTTTTTTCCTTCTTCTTCACTCATCTCTCCCAGAAACACCCCTCTGTCATGATGAGACAGCATGGCAGGATTTGGGAATATGTGGGTGGATGATGATGATGATGATTTTAATATAATGCATTTGAACAACAGACTCTTAAGAAAATTATGCTTAGGCATTTACAGATTAGTTGATGTGCTTATTTCTTGCCATTGGGCATGTGCTCAAAGGCCAGCTTAATTACATCTACTTGGTTAAATAATAAGATAATGACTAAGATTGGGCCAAGCTAAGAATGTTTACATGTAATGTGATGGAAAGAATACTATGATTTTACTGTACATTCTATTAACATTCTTACAAAAGATTTCTTTGTATTACTTGTTGACTAAATATTTAAACAGGAAACAAAAACTAAATGAGTGGAGAACTGGCCTCCTTGTGAAATACCATTATTATGTATTTGCTGAATGTATTCCCTCAACAGACTGTTTACTTTCTGAACCTGGTTTGTTTAAATACACATTTTACTTGCTGAATTTCCTTCACTTGTAATTTCTCTCCATCCAGACCAGACAAAGGTTAGAATCAGAGGCTAGGTTCATACATCACACTAAACTGTGAAATGGATTGCTTGATGATCTGTTAGTTTTATTGGGCTAGGTACAGGTAGTGTTAATCTAATTGCTCTGCTGGGATTTGTCATCCAGTTGGAGCCATGAAACACCTCTCAAAAGAAGTCTTTTTGTGGTGTTGTGAGGAAAAAAATGGGAAGCTGGCTGGTATCTTCTTGTATTTTGGCTTTAGCAATGTGGAGAAGGATTAAATTACAGGCCAATAAACTTTTTATTGTGTTTAGACACAGAGAGCTATTATGCTGTTCCATTATGGTATAAGCAACATTATTAAAAGTGCAGAAAAAAGAGTGGGAAGTAATGGGGAAAAAAAAAAAAAGAAAATTAAAGGCAATGGAAAAGAGAAAGAAATTTAACTAAATCCTGGTTTACACCAGCACCATTCAAACACATCTCTATATCTTTCTATCCTTGCAAGCCATCACATATACATATTTTTTTCTTTAAACTTACCAAATCTCTCTTTTTGAGGATCTTACCTACTTCATCCAAGCACAACCTGCTCTATCACTCCCTTCCTCTGAACACATTCAGTTTTCCTTCATATCCATTCTTACTAGATTCAGCAACCAACCTTCAACTCCATATTTGCACAAAACATTCCATAACTCAAGAATTATATGCCACAATTCAATAAGGCATGTGATAATTCACTTTATCATATGCCTTATTTAGATCAACAAACATGCAGTGAACCTTCTTTCTCACATTCATACGTTTCTTAGTTACCTACCGAAGAGGGAAAATCTTGTCTGCACCTCTCCTGCCTAGGATAAAGCTCCACTGAACTTTCCAAAGTTTACTCATTGTCACTTCTCATATCCCTTCAGTCAGAATTCTGCCAAACATCTTCCCAGATGTGCTTCACAAACTAACTACGTGGTAGTTTTTGCATTCACTCTTGGTACCTTTCTCTGTATATGTGAACACTAATGGTATTCTTTCAGTTGTCAGGGATTGTAGAGAGCCACAGAGACTACCTTGGAGAAACTATGCAGAGGTGGTTTCAACAACATGTACGCAAACTTGCTGTTACTATAACCTATATCAGTAAAGTATAGTTCCAGTCAAACATGTGGAGCTGGTTTCCCACTCTGGCCTATCTCAAAGGGTTGAGAGGCACGGATGTCTTCACACACATTGAACAAATCTCACAGCCACTCTATAAACAATCCACATCCATGTTTTAACATTTCTCTAGTTATACTATCAATACCTACCATTTTTAAATGTTCTCATGGCATTTCTGACTTCCTTTCTTGGACGCAAACATTTACAACATTCAGTTTATTTCCACTCTTTGAAGTATTATTCCCATACAAATCTCTAAAATGCCAGTTTTCCCTCACTTCAATTTCATCTCAGATAATTTTATCACTTTAATCCTTAATTCCATTCACTCTGCATTTTCTCTGCCTCTTTTAATCATTTCTTGCTCTCTTTGGCTCAGGTATATTTTCTTCCTATTCACAATATACAGTATATTTTATCCTAATTTTTGTAGCAATCATTCTCTTACACTATGCATTTTTCCTCATCTTCAGTCTCTTTCATTTCATCATTTCATCAAGCTTCCTTTTTATACTTCCTATTAGGGTACAGTAACTCTACACACTTCTATAGCACTCTAATGTAATTCTTTTCATTCTGTTCCAGCCATTTTCGCATCCTCTTTCTGCATGTCCACATGCCATTCATTCTGTGGGAGATTAATCTATCTACTAATAGTTTTTTAAAGAGTTTGTCTTTCTCTTCCTGCAGTATTCCTGCAGTACTTACTTTAGTCTCTTTCACTTCTTTATTTTATTTAGCAAATTTATATAGCTGCCCATCTCACAAAAAATTACTCTGGGCGACTTACAAGCAGAATAATGATTGAAACCATATTGCAGTATAAAAAACATCAAACAGAAATAATAACAAAAATAAAACACAAAAACATAAAAGAATAAAAACATAACCCCAAGACAGCAAGAGAACAACCATCACTTATGTAACAACCATACAACCACTTTGCAAGCTCACCATGGGATCCCCAGGGATGATGAAAGAACCATGTTTTCAAGGCTTTCTGAAAGGCTAAGAGAGATGGGGCTAACCTCACTTCAGGGGGAATGATGTTTCAGAGGGCAGGGGCTATAGCAGAAAAGGCATATCTTCTGGGTCCCACCAGATGGAACTCCTTAGCAGACGGGACCCAGAGCATACCTCTCTGCTGGACCTGATGGGATGGGTAGATGTAACCGGGAAGAAACAGTCCCTCAAATAACCTGCACCCATATCATTTAGGGCTTTAAAGGTCAAAGCCACACCTTGAATTGCACCCAAAAGAAAACCGACAACTGATGCAGCTTGTGAACCAGAGATGTAACGTGTATCATCCTATAGGCACACATAACTGTCCATACAGCCACATTCTGCACCAGCTGAGGCTTCTGGATGATCTTCAAGGGCACCCCCATGTACAGTGTGTTATAGTAATCTATTTTGGAGGTGACTAGGTCATGAGTGACAGTAAGTAGAGCTTCATGGTTTAGGAAAGGGCGCAGCTGGCGCAAAACACAAAGCTGTGCAAAGGCCTTCCAAGCCATGACTGCCACCTGCTCTTCAAGCAGGAGTTGAGAGTCTAGAAGGACCTTCAGGTTGCATTCTGGGTCTGTCTGGATAGTGTGATCCAATCTAGTACCAAAGATGGTAAATTCCCAGATCCAGAAGGCCCCAAAACCTAGAACCACTCAGTCTTGCCAGGGTTCAGCTGAAGCCTGTTGTTCCCCATTCAGACCCCCACAGCCTCCAGGCACCAGGACAAGACGTCAGTGCTTGTTTCGCCAGGGGCAGAGATATAACTGGGTATCATCGGCATACTGATGATACCTCACCCCATGGCAATGAATGATCTCATCTAGCAGCTTCATGTAGATGTTAAATAGGAGTGGAGAGAGTACTGAACCCTGTGGGACCTCACATAATAGGGGTCAGGTGTGGGACCTTTCACTCCCAATTAACACCAACTAGTATCAGCCCCATAGAAAGGAAGCAAACCAGCACAATATTCCCACTTTCCTTTTCTTCCATGTGTATTTTCCCAAGATGTACACTGTCAAAAAATGTCCTACATTTATAACCTTGCATTGTCCATGTGTTCTTCCCTAATTCTCTGTCTTTCATCACAAACAATCATGCTTTGAGATTTATATTAATTCTTTTGCCATGTAGTATGGCAAAGAATAAACTAAAACTATATATTCAAAACAAACAGAACTTTTTCTAAGCAGATACATGCCAAACGGTCACACTCTCATTCATTCTTGTTCTTGGGTCTCAAAATGGCCTAATCCTTTTTTCTATACTCTGTTATCTCATTCCCCTCCCATCCATTCATGTCAGCTAGCAGAATAATTATTTCCCTTGGATCATCTTCAGAATGTTCAGAAATTTTCCCCAAGCTTATTCCTGTTTTTCCATTCATTGGAGGATAACACAGATCTCAGCAACCTGTGGATTTCTGTTTTCATATGCATCCGCATGAACCTAGAGGACACCAATTCATACTATCTAGCATAAATTTTCACTCTTTTTTCATAATTGAACCTATACATTTACTGGAATTATGTCACCAAGAGCTGCTGGGGATGTGGCAATAAACCGATATCACTGGAAGGGAAGCAGGTTGTATTTGGGGGAGTGGGGTGGGGTGGGACAGTCTTAAAACAAGAAAAGGCATGAACACTTAAAGTTGGATCTGGAAATTTGCCTTTGGGTTGTTTATCCCTGAGTGTACTATGCACTGCATATGACTTCCAAATCTCAGAGCATGTGTATGTGTAGAGAATAGTAACTTCAATCAGTGAAGATTAATTTTTTTAAAAGGAAGTATCAACTGACTGTTATTATTCATTCAATTCATTCATTCATTCCTGCCTTTCTACTCTAGTCAGTTCTTAAAGTGACTAATTGGATGAAAAAAAAGTTGATGTTTTGATGAACAAACATCAAAAGTTAAATATATAAATTACTAGGCAACCCTGTGACCCATTGGGTCATTCTTTGACAGAAAGGTAGTGCGGTCTGATGTGACCAGAATGAACATTAAATTTTAGGCTGACCATATTTTTTTTGTCCCAATGCTGGACAGTCCCGTGATATCTAAGAAGAGTATATATTATAAATAGAAAAATAATTGTAGTGGCAAATCAACTTCAGTAATAAGTTAATATTTACTTATCTAAACAGATAAACAGAATGACCACAGATGAACAAAAAAGCAGTGGGAGCAGGAGCAACTTCTGGCTTCCTGCCAGCTTCCCCACTGACTTTGCTTGGCCACAACTTTGCGAATGAAACTGGTCTGAACATTGTGGAAATTTCAGTTCCACAGGAGTTATGGGTCCCGGATTTTTTATGCATTCTTTAAGTTAGACGATTTATTTATTTATGTATTTATTATTAAATTTGTATGCCGCCCATCTCCCCCAACGGGTGACTCTGGGCTGATCACAATTAAAATAAAAAACCCATAAACAATTAAAAATACCCCATAAATAATTAAAATTAATTAATCCATTAAAAATCAGCTGTAAAAACAAAACCTATACATAAATACTAAAAACATTCAAGATGACAAGGGGGCAAAATCAATTACCCCCCAAGCCACCTCCACTGGTACGAGCCCCCATCTGGCCCCTAAGCCTTCTGGCATAGCCAGGATTTCACACCTTTCCTGAAGGCCATGAGGCACACCGCACCTGGGGAAATAGGTTCCACAGAGTGGGAGCCACAGTAGAAAAGACCCTCTTCCTAGATCCCACCAGTTGAAATTCCTTGACTGGTGGGGTCTGCAACACAGCCCTTCTGCCAGACCGAGTGAGGCGGGCTGATATAACAGGGGCGAGATGGCTCCTCAGATAATTTATGTACCTTGATTCAAAAATTGTTATGGTATAATGCACCGTTTGGGATAACTTGAGGGTACACACAGGCAAACAGATAAACACAATGAGACTTTTAGTAGTATATAGATGGTAGCCCTCTAGGTCATCTGCAAAGATTGAAAATCAGGGGCCCTTTTTTTCAATAGTATTGCTCCTTTCTGAGTGGGCAGCTCCAGGCCAGTAATGGGGAGAGAAAAGATTTACCAATCACTTACTCTATTGTGGAGTGTTGCAGGTTTTCTCCCTCTCTCCTCTGCTGTTTATCATTGATGTGAAGCTGCTGAGAGAGATCATCCATCCATGTTGAGGATATTTATATTTATTTATATCTCCACCTCCAAATAATAAATGGAGTTATTATTTGTCTAGAAACCATTTGGCTCTATAACTATTCCAGTAGTGATTCTGGATGGGAGTCACTGAAGGAGCAGGTCCATTACCTGGGGGTCCTTTTAGACTCACAGACAATCCTGAATAGTCCATGTTGGGGGAGGGGGACTTTGCCCAGATTTGGCTGGTGGACCAGTTGCATTCTTTCCTAGAGAAGGAGACCTTAGCAGTGATTCATGCCCTTGTCACCTCTTAGTTAAATTATTACAGAGCATCCTGCATGAATTGTCTTTGAAGGCTATTTGCAAGCTACCACTGGTCCCAAGCCACTACTTGTATGTAGCATTTCCAGGCTCTGCATTAGTTCCCAAATACAGACTTCAGGTACAATTCACAGTGTTGCTTTTGACCTGTAGAGCTCTGTATGACTTGACATCTTGGTACCTGCAGGACCGTGTGCTTGATTTGGATCTTGTCCATCCAATGCACTCATGCCATAAAGGGATAATGAGGGTTCTTCTCCTACAAGAGATTTGGAAGAGAAAAATAAATTTATGTTCTTCTGTAGTGCCACCTACTTATTGGATCAGCCTCCCACCAGAAATCCAGATGTCACTATTGGTCCTGGCGTTTAGGAAGGGTGTAAAATGACACTATTTGGAAGAGCTTTTGGCTAAGATCTGGTCATAGAGATGCTTACCTCATATCTTAACATATGGGATTGAATCATCAGCTCAGTTGATGGTTTGAATGAATTTATTATGCTTTCTATTTGTTTTGGTGTGATCTTGTTAGGTTGTCTATCTGTATTACTGTATACCACTGTGTGTCTTTGTGGAATGTGGCAGTATGAAAGGAAGGAAATTGGCTTAACTGTGTCGCACTAGCCTGTTCACATATCCTAGCTATGATTTGCTCATCCTTGATTAAAGTACCAAAATTGAGTAGATTCACACTAGTTTAATGTGCTACCAGGATTTGTTGCTGTGCGTGCATCCACAAGCTATCACATGATGGATCTTCTAGGTTTGATCTGAAGAAACTCAGAATATTAACAATAAAAGCCAGTTTTTATCTTCTAAGTCTTCTGCTGCTCTTCTCCCTTGCAGGTCTCAGGAGGTGGCACTTCCTTCATTCAGCCCCCTGCCTACTCAGGAGTTTTGCCGCTGTAATGGCTGCTAGCTGGTGAACTGGGAGATCTTCGAAAGGAAGGAATACTAAATCCATCAGGCTGGAAGAGGACATGAAAAAGAGTCGCAGTGTCCTTGCTGTGACTACAGATGAGGTGAGTAGAGCACTTTTTATTACTAGATCTCAAATGACTTTGGGGTGTTTACTTGCTATATTGCTTCCTTCTAGGGTAAAGTTTGCCATGTTTTGTGGGGGGAAGCTTATAGTTTGACAGGCAGATAAATATGCATATGATGCATCATATTATCTGCTTATCCATTTATTGTCACTCTATTAATCTGAAAAAAACAGTCTGTGTTTTAAAAGGACAACAATTGGGAAGACTGAGATTACATGGTCTAGACCAGTGTTGTCCAAACTTGGCCACTTTAAGATGAGTGGAGTTGAAGTCCACTCATCTTAAAGTGGCCAAGTTTGGACAACACTGGTCTAGACTGTACAAAGCTAGTTAGCTTGGAAGAGCAATCTTGTTAAAAGATTAACAAGATTAAGATGCAGCAAAGATGTTTTTCCCTTCAAAGTGTTTCAAGTGTGGAGGAAGAACTGTCTGGGTCAGCACTTGGAAGGATATAAAGGGCTTGTGTACAGCATGCAAAAAAAAAAAAGTGTCAAAAAATGGAGTCTCCATTTGGGAATGATCATTCACTTACATATTCACTTATAAATAAAAAATCCTGATTCCATTTTAAAATGTTTAAACAAGATTCCTTTTGTTTTTCTACTTCAAAAATTTCCAGAGGTTTTTTTTTGCCCACACTTTTTTTATAAGCAAATAAATTGATATGAAGAGGCCAGCTCTTTTCTGAGGGGTGCCCTGGGAAAATGATTGGAGCAGCCACTCAAACAGATAGCAGTCACTCTGATAAAAAAGTTTCCTGCAGTACGTTTAAACTTTTTTTTTCTGCTTGTCTCCTAATGTTGTAGGTGAGCATTTCAGATGACTAGCAATACGTAAAGAAACTGCGTATTACTTGTCTGTCTTTCTGTATGTGCACCCACACACAAATCTTGTTCAGCTAAATATTAAGCCTGGTCCACATATAGAGAGACTCTCTTAGTTGTTACAAGGAGGAGGAAATACGTATATGTGAGAGATTACAGGGACGCTGTCGTAATGTTCCTAAAAACACACAAAGACGAATATTTACATTAAGATACAAATGACACAACTGCAGTAGAAAAACTTTGCTAGAGAAGAATTCTATGTTTATGTCTTATGGGAATGAAACTCTTTGCTTCCTATAAAGCATAAACTTTGACTGTAAAGGAAATGAATTCTGGCTCCCTAAAGGATGTAATCTCTCCTTTCCTTCCTCCCTCCCACCAGTTTTTTACCAAAACATTTGCTGGAGCATTTAGTCACTCTCTGTCAGCCCAGGACGGCATCAATTCCTGTCGCAACTGATGGATCAACATTCGGTTGATCTGGAAAAAAGGAAGAAAGAAAAACCCTGGGGGAAAAACGCTAGGACGGAAAAGAAATTAGTATTGTTAGCACAAAAAGCCGAGGAGGAGGAGGAGGAGGCGGCCGCCGCTCTAATGATCTCTGTCAAATAGCAAAACTGCAATGAAAGTTGGATTAGGAACTATCATTTCAGCACTAGTGCAGCTGTCCAAATTTTGACATGCGTTATCTGTAGAAATTACCAGACAGTCTTGGCTGATCTTGGAAAAATCTAAGCAGGGCCTGATTAGTTCTTGGAAGAAAAATTACCAGGGAATCCCAGTGCTCTAGACTAGATTACTGCAGATTAGAAACAAAAACAAAAAAACAGGAGGGAGTGGCAAATCACTTCTGTATTTTCCTCAAGAAAACAACGTGGACATGTCCATGTAGTCATCAGGAATCCAGCTTGCCTCAAGGGAAATACTTCCCAATCCTGCTGATTGGTACATTTGTACATATAAGAAATTCTAAATCTGAATGTTTGGCTTGGATTTCTCAGAGGAAACATGATCAAAATTCTGGACTGCAGTTTTTCTGAACCTCCGATTTCGTCCAACTGCTTACATTGTCTGTAGTTTTCTTTTCCAGGGCATCCGGCAATGTAAACCATTTTTTTTTATTACAAGCAAAAAATGGAGATGGTATAGCACTGCCCTCTGCTGGAAAGCAGTAATGGAGAACATTAAATTTCAGAGCACGCTGGACATACAGATGCTCTTGTCAATATCAGAATACTTCTTTCTTTCAAGAGCTAGATTACTCCATAAACAGATAGACAACTGCCCATAGTGGCTGGCTAACACAAAATGCAAAACCATAATGTGGTTTATTTGGTTTGATTTAGCAAGTTGGGTATGAATCCTGCCATTGTCTTATATAAAAGAACTTATAGGTTATTCTGCAAATTTAGCCAATGGTGGTTTACTAAGTCAACCATGGTTAAATAAATTATAATTTATGCCTGAATATTTATTTATTTATGTATCAGGTTTAGATCTTACCTAGGGAGATCTAAGGTTTAGAGAGTACATACAGACACTTAATTTGCTTAATTTGCCAGGGGCAGAGATGTATAATTGGGCATCATCAGCATACTGATGACACCTCACCCCATGGCGACAGATGAGCTAACCCAGCGGCCTCATGTAGATGTTAAAAAGGAGAGGAGAGAGCACCAAACCCTGTGGCACTGCACATAGTAGAGGCCGAGGGCGGGACCTCTCCTCCCTAGTCATCACTGACTGGAATCGACCTCGAAGAAAGGAGGCGAACTAGCACAACCTATGCCGCCTACCCCCAATCCTCTGAGCCAATCCAGAAGGATACCATGGTTGATGGTATCGAAAGCTGCCAAGAGGTCAAGTAGGACAAAGATGGATGCACAACCCCCATCATGCCCATGCCAGATCATCCAAAAGTGCAACCGATGTTGTTTCCATCCCATAACTGGGTCTGAATCCTGACTGAAAGGGATCCAGATAATCTGCTTCATCCAAGGTCCTCTGAAGATGTTGTGCAACTACCTTCTCAACCACCTTCCCCAAAAAGGGGGGGGGGGGGTTAGATACTGGACAAAAATTGTGCAGTATAGTGGGGTCCAGTGATGGCTTCTTGAGAAGGGGGTGAACCAAGACTTCTTTAAGAGGTAAAGGTTGTTCCCTCACTGAAAGAAGAATTAACCACTGCTAGAACCCACTCACATGACATCCCCTGGGCCGCTTTAACCAGCCAGGAGGGGCATGGATCTAAAGAACAGGTGGCTGAACTCACAGTCCTAAGGACTCTGTCCACTTCCCCAGGTCCAACAGGTTCAAATGTTTCCAGATAACCAGACAAGACTCTACCCCAGGCATCTCCTCTGGACTGGCAACAAAACTAGCATCCAACTGCATGCAAATCCGAGCAATTTTGTCCAACAGATGCTGAGCAAATTCCTCCACACGCCCCTGCAAATGGCTCCCCAGGCCCCCATTACCCAAGAGGTCTGGTGTCACTTGAAATAGGGCTATGGGGCAGCAGTCTGCAGATGCAATAAGGGCAGAGAAGTACTGCTGCTTCGCCACCCTTACTGCCATGTTTGGTTGAGTTTGTCCTTGGTTGAGCGCCAGCAACACTCTAGACTCATTTCATCTCCCTCAATTCCTCTGTAAACCACAGGGAGTGACAGGATACCTGAGAGGGGAGTGGTTGCATGGGTGCGATCCTATCCAATGCCTCAGCCGCCTCCTTGTTCTAAGTGGCAACCAAGGCTTCAGATGGACTGTGCAGCAGACCAACAGCTCCCTCTGAAACCCATCCAGGTCCATCAGTCGCCAGGGGCAGACCAATTTAATGGTTCCAGCCTCCCTGCAGTGGGTAGTGGTGCTAGAGAATCCCATGGAAATCGGGGCGTGATATGACCATGAAAAGGGAGACACCAAAAGCTCCCCCAAGTTCAGATCACATAGCCACTGCTCTGAAGAAACACCAAATCCCAAGTGTGACCACTGTCCTGCATCGGGCTCTGGATGACTTGGGATAGGTCCATGATTGTCATGGTGGCCATGAACTCCCGAGCCAGCTCAGACCCCATTCCTAGGGAAGGCAGATGAAGTCCTACAGAACCATAAGTCAGGGGAACTTCACTGCCAACCCAGAAATGAAGTGAAGGAGCTCAGGCAGGGAAGTTGCTATGCAGCTGGGAGGCTGATACAACAGCAACAATCCCAACTGATTCCTAGAGCCCAACTTAATGAACAGGGCCTTGCATCCAGAAAAATTACTCAATGATGGAAGTGCTCAGGTATAAAACCAGCATAAAAAACCAATAGAGACCAAGGATAGCACAATAGTGTAAAGTCACAATCATAACAACTACATTCAAATTCTAAAACTTCAGTGATTCCTCAGTGGTCTGGGGGTGGGGGGGAGTCTTCACCAGAAGTTTCAGAAAGAAGGTGATGGAGATGCCTCTGGATCTGTCCTGTCTGCCAGTTGTGTTCTGGGCACAATTGAAGGCATTAGGCCTAACCTTCAAACAGAGCCCTAATAAGCCGAGAGCTGGACTATCTAAGAGATGGCCTCTTTCTCACTATGAATATACCTAGATTTTTAAGGTATGTAGGAAAAGCCCTTTGAAAGTTATTTCCATTTTCAGAAGGCCATGAGGAAGAAGGGCTTGTCCCCCACGTCTAAGGCTACAAAACACATCCCATTGGGAACTGCAGTATCTGTTACATTTGCCTGTTTAGGAAATGCATTGCCCTCACCTTTCGAAACAGGCCTTTTGAATTGTTTTTACAATGTTTTGAATATTTTAGTATGAATAGTTTAATTATGTTACGGTATTTTACTTATGTTAATTCCCTTGATCATCCTGTATGAAGGAAAGGTGTGGTATAAATTAAATGGATAGTAACAGCCAGCCATGGCTGAATTAACTGTCCTAGCAACCAAAGATGATATTTATTGTTAGTAGCATTTTTTAGAAACATTAAAGCAGCACTGTGAGCAAAACTGATCTGAGAGATGCCCTCAAATGTTGACTCACTGGCACTAGTTCTTTAAGCATGTGAGGATTTGGTTCCCAACACCACCACATCTTTGACTGCAAGTCGCTGTTAGGGCATTGAAATGTCCATGGTAATTTTAGCTCCTACAAAAAGAAGTAGAATGAGTCTACTAATACAGTTAATTGGCCAAATTCATACATCGTTAAGCCATAATTGTGTTTTGTTTGGCTAAACACAAAGTTTGAACCCAGACATTGCCTGAACTTTCTTTGCATGCCCTCTTTCATTGGGAACAGGCTCGGGCCCATCTCCCTCATGGTCCACTTGCCTGTCCAAGGAGAATGTATTAAGGATGGGGTGCGCCACAGTTTCCTTCAAGGCTGCTGGGATTATCCCCACATGAGGCTTTAACGGCTTCCCAGATCCAGCGCATCACACCACCCCTTGCCCCATGTAGGAACCAGCAGGGGCATGGATCAAGCCTACAAGTAGCAAGAGACAGGCTAGAGAGCACCCTATCCACTTCCTCAAAGTCTACAGGCCGAAAGGAGTCCCAGGTAACAAAGCCAAATGATACCCCATTCACTACACTGAACTCTGCCCAGAAAGAGTCAAGACTCAGCAAATCTTGAGTGACCTTATTGGCAAAATGCTGTGCAAGACAGTCACACTTCCCAGGCAGGAAGTCTTCCAGGTTATCCTTCCCTGAGGGGGGAGTTCATTGTCTTAAACAATAATAGGAAAGTAATGATACCTCCCCTCCCTTATTCTCATGGCAAAGCCTTGAATTTGAGTTTGTATCCATGGGCAGTCAGGGACACCTTTGATCCTCCTCCATTGCTGCTCTAGGTATCCTTTCTGATATGTCATCTCCCACAGTATTTCAGTAAATCAAGGCATACCCTAGGATTGGTGTACAGAAAGAGGCTACACAGGGTCAGTCAGAGCCAGACTGTTGCCAGAGGCTAACCAGGCAATCAACGGAACTGACTGCCAAATTGTTGGGAAACTCCCCAAGTGCCCCCCAGAAACCTTCCAGATCCATCAGTTCCTGGGACAGACCCTCCTAATGGATCTCTCAGCCCTGCATATGTCAGGGGGCAGTTAATCTTAGTTGCACGAGGAACTGATCTGATCACAATGTCGTGGAATTTTTGCCGAAGAAAAGAGCACAACACTGAGGAGAAAAAAACTTTATTTAAACTTTATTCCAAGAAGGAAGGACCCCAAAGAATAGAAAGGCATAGTTTTTTATACACTTTCAGGTTGAGAGGTAGGAAATCTGAGGGATCTGATTCACGGGCAAGTTTTGGATAGGTGCTACACAGGGGAAAAGTGTTTTTCTATTGCGGTACAAAAACCACGCTTTTGTAACAAGACAGCCGAATCCTCCTATGCTATGCTATGCTATGCTATGCTATGCTATGCTATGCTATGCTATGCTATGCTATGCTATGCTATGCTACTCAGAATAGATGGTTAAGAATAGAATTCCTGTGGTTTCTCACCTTGTCAACAAAGGGCTCCTCGCTGAGGCTGCTCCCTGGACAAATCCTTAAGGCAGTGTTGTCCAAACTTGGCCACTTTAAGATGAGTGGACTTCAACTCCCAGAATTCTGGGAGTTGAAGTCCACTCATCTTAAAGTGGCCAAGTTTGGACAACACTGCCTTAAGCAGACAGGTGATGACCCTCTCATTGTTTTAGTGTGGTAGTGTTAAGAGGGCTATTTCAGCAGCGGAAGCATGGTAATTCTTGGGTCATGCAGTAACCTGGGGCTGGTCCTGTTTTGGCAGAGGGAAATGGAGGAAAGAGTTTGCAGCAGGAGAGGCAAGGAGGAGGGGGGCAGAAAGAGAGGGAGGGGGAAGAGGGAGAGTTTCAGCCTTATTTTATTATTTTTCCATCACAACAGCATTGGGCTACATGTAATGTCCTCCATATTCAGATTACTGCACAACCGCTCTGATACAAAAACAAAGTTTAATGCATCATTGAGGCCAATATGAGTCAGGCCTGAGATTTCTTGGGAGAAGCCCGCGGTCACCAAGGAGGCCACCTCTGTCCTGGTTTTCTCTGATCCAGCCCCCAAGTACTAAAAATGGATGTCACTCAGCACCAAATTTGAGGGGATTCTAGCATCAGCCTGGAGACCAGATCAAGGGCCCAGAGAGGGTTCCAACTGGGCAGCAGGATGGCTGGTACACCAGAAGGATACCCAACTTTTATCTGCAGCCCAACCTGACATGAAGACCAGACACTCTGCCACATTTGGAGCAGGGCCCTGGTCACAAATAGAAGTTCCCAGAAGATCAGTACCACCTCCCCTCCCCACTATTGGAGTTGTGGCTGCTGCAGAACCAAGACCTGGAAGTACAGATCTCTGAGAGAGCAGTATTGCTGCCCTCACCAAACCAAGTCTCAGTAATACATTTATTTATTTATATTTGAATTATATTTCAAATTTGTCACCACCCATCTCACTGCAGAGCGACTCATACATGCCAGATCCATCTGCTCATCCCAATGAGATCATGCATGAACATGGTCTTATTGAAAATAGACCTAGCTTTTTACCAGCTAAAATTTAATTTTAAATAAAATTTAGATTTATATTATAATTTTGTAATAGTTAAAAACAAAATAATAAAATTAAAATAAATAAGAATAAAAAAGAATAAAATGTATAATAATAAATTAAGAAAAAAAGAATAAAATTAAAATTGAGCCTAAGCTCAAGTCACTGATTATCCAGCCACCGAGACCAGAACTGACATCACCATCTCTCCCTTGTCACAGTGGGTCATGCCCTGGACTGTAGTCTCATACTAGCCACAAACAAATGGCCCACAATCACACACACAGTCCCACCATAACCCACTACATACCACTCATCCTTTGTCTAGAGCAATAGATCTGCCAGGACAGCTTCCCCACAATCAGCTGTGCTAATAGATAGCAGATGGGAAGCAGCCTACATTGTCTTTCAGGTTTTTCTCTTGCTAGTAACTTTCTGACTTGTGTGTGTGTGTGTCTGGAAAGGGGGAATAATCACACCCTGTTATCAGCTGCTAATTCTATTAAGCCAAGGTGTGAGAGTATTAATAAGGCATTAATAGCCTTCCCTGTGGGATGTCAGGGCAGAATTGGTATTCTTCCCTTCAGGAGATAAGAGGGCCCTTTTGATAGTTTAAAGAGGGCTTTCTGGGGGATCTCAGTAATAATGCTCATTAATTTCCTATGCCTCTTTATGTGTATCCAGGTTATATAATTGTATTGCATTTATTCCCTGCGGAGACAAATGCTGGTCAAGGTAGCATCTTTCACTGCATCAGCTTGCTAATGAAAGTGGAAGGGAGGGAGAGAAAACAAGCCAATAGCTTCCAGTTGAAGATAGGACTGTGTATTTTCTCCAGCATTGGAGGCAATATGCCTCTGAATGTCAGCAGCTTGGAAATGAGACTGAAAGGGTTGGATGCTTGTGAGAATTTAAAGGCAGGTAGTTGGCCTCTTCAAGAACAAATATAAAAGTAGATGGGTCTTGAGTCAGATCAAGCAAGGGGTTTCTTTACAGCCTTATTACAATGTTTGGAATGTTCACTCAGGCCATAAAACTTGTATAAGTGAGCAAACAGTTGGTAGAACTACAAATTAACAGTAATGTTGGATTTTGTACATATAGGAAAGCTTGCAATTTGTGCTATGATAGGGTAAGCTTATTGGACATGACTGATTTTTTTTTTTTAAGAAACTCAACTTTTGTAGACTACAGTTTGTGCGTGGTAATGTTTAGGCCATAAAAATGTGTTGGGTTTTATAGTACAACAGCATATTTTGTTTTCGCATCTACAACGAATAAAGCTATTGCTGCAAAACTGTTGAAGACAATAAGGCAGCAATGCTGGAGATAAATCCTACAGTAGGGCCTAAATGTAAGGTGACATGTATAGACTGGCACTATAAAGTAGCATTCCCCGCCCCCCCCATCCCCAAGAAGATAACCCTGAATTTAAGATGTTCTCCGGAAAAATAAAGCAGATAGAAAAAAAGGACAAACTAGGACAAACATCCTTATGATGTCCATCTTCCCTGCTTCAGCTAACTCTGAATTTTCCTTTTCCCAGAGTATATGTTCATGTGACAGACATATATGTAGCCAGTTCACCTTAGTGGTTAAGGTGTTGGACTAGGAAGAAAGAAACCTGAATTCTGGTCCAGCCTTAGGCCTGGAAGCCAGCTGGGTGACCTTAGGCCAGTCATTCTTTCAGCCCTCAGAAGAAAGCAGTGCAAATCACTAAAAAATGCTATGTAGAAAGCTGCACTGGTTTGTCCAGGCAGTAACCAGGAGTCAGGCCCCACTCAAAGGCCAATATATATGTGTGTGTATGTGTATGTATATACATATGTGTGTATATATATTCCTGCCAGAAGCTGCGTTCTACAAGATAGCAAAGCCAGAACAACCAAAAGAATAAGCAGTAACTGTTGATTGAAACCAAGTGCCTGTAATAAGAGCTGCCTCATTTGTTTTATAAATCAATTTATAAACTGGTCCTACTCTACACCTGTTAATAATGGTGTTTCTCGCACACACATTCCCCTTCTTCCTTCCAGTAGGAATAGCAAAAAAAGGAGAAAAAATGAACAGCATGGAGAGGAGAAAGAGTAGCTGCACTGGAAAGGGAGGGACAGATGGGGATGTTTCATTACCCAACTAGGTAATGTCATCAGTGCACTAATGATGTTACCTAGTTGGGTAATGAAATGTCTTCAAGCAAATAACCAAACTCAGAGAGCACCAAGAACTCCACAATTCAACCCTAAGCTACAGATATTCTCTTCTATTGGATGGAGATGAGGCAAGAGGAAGGAGTAAATGACTGAACTAGGAAGCAAGATTAATCTTCAAAAGCACACTTGGTTTTCTGTCATGGTATCTATAGCCATTTGTACTCCTGTCCATTGCCTTGATGCAACAGCTTCTTTTTTTATCAGGTAAGGTAGAAGGATCTCTCTCAATCAGAAGTAAACAGATTGACATACTCTTTTGGATCTTTTCTCTGATCATCATGTTTATCCATGCTAAAAAAAAAAAAAAATGAATGAATGCAGAGCTCCAGATGGTAAAAGTGGGTTAATCAGTTACAAGTTAGAAGGCAATTCAAAATCCCTCAGGGAAATATATTTACTTAGCAAATATATTTGCTGAGGTATTCAATTTTCTACCATTTGCCACAGTGTATAAACTATAGGGGCTAATTCAACTCAGTTTACAGTTACAGTACTTTTAGTGGGTTAAAATAAAGTCTCCATCAACTTGAGGATAATTCTGGTGACCTCACAGGAATACCCATGTAGAATGTAGCTAGCAATATGGTACTAGTTTGCCAATGCCTTCTGATGACAGGTTTTTTTTTTAATCTCACATTCTAGTCTACAGTTCTGGTATTCCCTAGAATTCCCCCATCCAAATACCAACCAGGCCCAACTGTGCTTAGCATCTTGGCCCAGGCAAAGTTGCCCAGGTGCTTCCATCTGCTGATACTCTAATGGATTACTTTTCTCTTAATTAGTCATATACGAATAGGAAAAAGAAGAAGGAACACTTATCTTTTTTAAATGCCAACATAAAAGGTTTCTTGGTCTTATATTTAATTGTAGCCATGAGCTATGTGACAAATTTATAAAACCAAGATGTACATTTTCATTACAGTTGAACTCTGTGCCACTACCTGCATCTTTGAAATTGTGAATCATAAAGGCAATCATTTAAATTCTTGCATATATTGTTAGTGTTGGTTTAAGCCAATCTATCAGATCCTTTTAATTTTTGTGCCTTTCCCTCAAGAAGCTAAGGGTAGCAGACATGATTCTCCCAAATCCATTTTACCCACATAAAAAACTTATCAAATAGCTTGGAATGATGGATGGTGCTAACAGTCCCAGAATCATCCAGTAGGTGTTATGACTGAACAGGAATTGAATTTTGGGCTCCTTGGTTCTAACCTGATTTCATATTCTCACCCCTTGTTTCTAGAAACATATATCGAGGGAGATTATATAGCAAAGAGCAGGTTCATAATGCCTTTCATTCACCCCTGGATAACTCCAGACTGTCGCTGCCATATGTTTAGGGTCTGGTTAGGCAAGAAGGATGCCTTTGGCAAGGAAAAATGAAAGCAGGAAAGAGAAGTTGCCTTATTTTCCTCTGCCACCTTTTTTCCAGCCTATCTTGCTAGTGATGTTGGAGCTAAGTTGGGGGAAAGGCAGAGAGAGAAGTCATATACTGTGTTAAGCCAAGGTTTCTAAGCTTTATTGAATAAACTACAACTGGTTTGGTTCACACAGTATCTTAAGCAAATGCAAACCACGCAATCATGGCTTAGTGTGCTGCATGAGCCAGGTCATAAGGATGGTGGTAAAACTGAGCATCCCTGACCAATGTGCCCTGTTTATATATCAAAATTAGGCTCTCCACCATGACCCTCCTTGGTTTTAGATGCAGCTGTTTCTTGAGTCCTCCAAATTAAGCAGGGCTTCTCTTTCTAGAGAGATGCTGCCCACACAGGTCTAGGCATTGTCACCTCTCATGGCTGTTTTCCCAGCACACCTTTCTTCTCCTCCTCGTCTCAGCATCCTGCAAATGGTCTGGTTTGGTGGCTGAGGTTGGTTTGTTTACCCTCAGAACTTACGCTTGATAGTAGTTCTTCTGTGTTGTTGCTAAGCTTCCGGCTGATCACCTATATCCAGGCATTACTCGCACGTTGTCACACGGCTTTTTCCAGCAGAATTTTCCCCGTCCTCTTGTCATAGCCATTCTTAACATCTTCATGGTTTCACTTTGGAGCAGCAGAGGGCAGTGCTTGCTACCTTTGTCCTCTCGCCAGCTTGCTGCACTGCATCCCCTGTTTAATGAGTTAACTTTTCATTTAAATTTGCCTCTCCAGGTCCCTGTACCATTTAATTACATTTTCTAATTAAAAAAAATCAAGCTTCAAAATTAAAGTCAGGCTTGAGAGTACAATGATAATTGTTCTAAAAAAAAAGGCTTCTGGGGGTAGAAACAGAAGAACAGCTTTAAGACCTGCTGGCCTAAAGGTTTTGCTTTGGAATCAGCCTCACTTTCTGATGTCTTCCAAACTACTTAGAGGCATATTTTACTGGGAAGCTTTCTTAAATCATTTCTGTTGAGATAAACCAGTGTTAAATGATGAGAGCATGGGAATGTTGTTTTTCAGTTCTTGGCTATCTTAATGAAGCCTGTGCAGGAAATCTTCCTGACAGTTCATGCATCATATTCATTGCGGGATAATGAACGGTATATGGTTTTTTCTCTTGGATTTTCCACCTAATGTACCATCGTATCTTCTTTAACCTGTGTCTTGAAACCCAGAATTGCAAAATATTTTCCCCACTTTCAGCCTTGGAGGTATGTTCCTTCCAACTAGAAGGCAGGCAGGCAGGCAGGCAGGCTCAGTGTGATATTGCCTCCTCCCAGTTTTTAAACTCATTCAAATATTTGATGCTTTTTAAGAACTTCATGGTATTTACACAGGGAATATTTTTGGATAGGACGCACAATCTTGCAATGTCCCTAATCTTGTTCCTTCAAGTTGTTGCACAGTTGTCCTGATCACCTAAAGCTAGCATTGGACCCATACTCCAGTATATGTAGAGAGCATTAAGTTGGGGAAGGGAAAAGGATTTGGCTTCATCTTTAGGCATGTCTATGTTCCTTTAAGTAACTGTACCTACAAAACTGAGCTACAAATGAAGGACAAACTCAGAATGTATGTGTTGGCCCCACTTAGGTAAACCAGACCATGAAATCAACTCCACGGAAGACTAGAATTACTTTTATTGAGATTGCCTTTAATAACAAAATCTTGCAAATCTGATTGTGCTGTCCCTCCTTCTCCTTCTTCTTCTTGTGGTTCAGTGAATCAGGGAGGGGCCTGAGCCATTTCTGAATGTCATCTTTCAGCCTCTTTTGCCTAGATAACCATCAGAGCCATCTTCCTTACTCTCTACAGTATGTAAACTGGGCTGGGATTTTGGTGGGTTCTTCTCTCAAAATGAAAGTTAAAAGAGAACAGGAATGCACTAATTTGGTAACATTTCTGCTATTTACAGTGGTACCGAAATAGGATAACATTTACCAGCTTGCAGCCTCCAGTTAGGTTGGGGCTACTGTTCCTGTAATTTTCCTTGTCTGTGCTAGATGGATATGGTACAAATTATAACCCCAGCTCTTCTGAAGAATACTAGGCATGGAATACCAAGGCTATATAAATACGATAGAATACATACATACATACATGCATGCATGCATACATACATACTGAAGTTAGCTGGACAGGCATTTTGAACTTGTCTCAACTGCAGTTTTCTGATTTAGGGAATGGATTCTAATTAGAGTTGGATGTCAGTTTATTTCCAGACTCAGATTATCACTTCAGTAAAATCAAGATCTTTAAGAAATGATACTCATGACACATCCCCCACCACAGTAGAAAGTATGGCAAATATTTTTCAGCATTAGACACAGCTCCCCACATTCTCCCTCTGCCCTGCCCTCTTGAATTTCTGTTTGCTTTGGATCAAATGGCAAGACTTTGACAAATATTAAAGCTATGACAGGTGCAATGGCCTTGGATTTGTTCCCATTATCAAGCTGTATTTAAGCAGACTTTACTGAGACTGAATGCCTAACATTACTGTCTAGTGAGGGACTCACATCTGTCTAACACTCTCAGGATTTACTACTAGTATAGGGATCTCCCCAGTGTAGGATTTGAGCTGGGGGTTCACTGGAAGCAAATTAATTGCACTTCAGACATCACATGGCAATTTTTTTTGAGAGTCATGACCTTTGATTATGTAGATACTGATAAAGGTTAGATCATGGAGTTTCTTTTTAATCTTTCATAGTTAACAGACACGCTGGATTTCAGTTTCCATAATTGTTGCACATACTAGATGATAATTCACGCTCTTCACTGCGGTATTTCATCCTTGTACATTTCCTTAGTATTTACACTGGATTCTAGATTTATAAGATGCCAAATTTTTCTGTCTCCACTTAGGAGGCACAACTAAAATAAAAGAATAGAAGTTCAGAAGACAGGTTATGGAAGAAGAAAAAGAAGACATGAGGACAGCTCTGACGACTTTCAGAACGTTCCTTTTCTTACTCTGTGGAGATGTAATGGGTCCTATAGCCCTGTGAAAAGTCTCGCATAATGAGTAGGTGTGAAGCATTTCATTGTTCACTTTAAGGCTCTGTCACACACTGTGGCTTGAAAAAGTGTGAACACTGATGTGGTATTGGGAGAGATTGGCCAGCAAGTTTGAAAATGAGTTACATTTTAATGTGGAACTTGCATTTGGCAAGTTTAATATAGGTACATCTGAATGAGTGACAGGAGAAGATGTGGAGGGGGACGTGGAGTGCCATCAATTGTGCATGCTTGAATGAATGGACAGGAATAAGTTGAGGAGAGAACTGTCTAGTCATCAAGAAAGTAGGCTGAGCAAAACCTCAAGTGTCAAATTATAACTCAAAATATGCATTATCATGGAAATCCCAATCCACAAAGATACATACATCTCATACATATCCTTCTACAATGAATTTTTCATGCATTAAGAGAAGCTATATTTAGAGACTAGAGGCCAGATATTGTCCCTCAAGTCTACTGTTCCAAGCACAGCTAAGGACCAATGCTTTGCAGAAATTCTTCTGGATTTTATATAAATCCTTTAATTGTAAGAATTTCTTAAAAGTAATCAGAATAACATTTTTTAGATGTTTTGTATTTATTTTTCCTTATTTCCTCTTTTATATAACAAAATAAACGCTGCTTGCTTAATTTCTATGGTTCTTTATTTTTGTCCCTTTGTTCCCATTGTTTCTTTTTACTTAGTCCCTACAATACAAAAGGACTGCTTTTGACTGGAGTGCTGGGCTGTGCTCCAAAAAACAGTTGGTGGGCTACTAAATAACTAAATTTAATTTCACTTACATTTAATGCACTTAATAATTTCACCCTTTTACCTAGTTAAAAATTACAATTTGCTAATATCTCTTGAAGGAATCGAGGAGATTGCACCAAGGCTTTCCAGCACTTGCATATGATCCTGGCAGCTGAAACCAAATACCTCTGTATCAGAAGCATTGGAATAGCTCTTCATTTCTCTTCTAGCATTGTTATTTCTAGATCCTGTAGCAGCCTTCCCCCATACTGGCCTTCTGAAAGTGTTGACCTTTAGCTAGGTGATACTAGCTGGGATTATGGGAACTGAAGTCTTATACTGTACATTGCTTTTCCTGCTTGGGATGAGGCCAATCAACTGGGTGGATTTTGCTGTCCAGAAGTCTACCATGTGTAAAATTATGATGATCTTGTGTTGAAGGATCCATATCACAATCATCAGTACAATGACAGAGTCCATTGGAGTTCTCTGGTGGTTCCAGTGATGGAGAATGTAGGATGGAGAAGCACTATCTCTGAAGGAGCAGGTCTGTGACTTGGAGTCATCCTGGACTCATGGCTGCTGCTGGAACAGCAGGTGGAAGCCATGGTCAGGGCCATTTGCCCAGCTTCAGCTATTGTGCTAGTTGCAGCACCACCTGGTGAGAGGGCTTTGCTAAAGTGACTTGTGCCCTTGTCATCACTTGGTTAGACCACTGACATGGAGCTGCTTTTCAAGTCTACTTGGAAGCTTCAAAATGCAGTGGCTCAAGTACTATCTGGCACTCAGCAATGGGAGTATGATGTACCTGGATTGTGGGCCATGCACTGGCTTCCCTTAGGTTTCTAGGTCTGGTCTTAACCTATAAAGCCCTTTATGGCTTGGGACCTAGTTACCTCTGAATGGCCTCACAATGGAAATTAGGTTAGCATCTATTTTAACCACTATACAGAAGCAGCTGAAAACAAAGCTCTAGAGTGCATTTAAAATTTGACACCAGGATTTGTGTTTATTTTATATATTTTAGGGTTTTTAATGTAATCCTGACCTTTTAATGGTGGTTGTACTTCAGTAAGCCACCAGAGTTCTGCAAAATTGCAGTGTGGTATAAGTATAGCAAATAAATAAATTTGTGGATCAGCTTAATAAAGGCACATCCACATGCATCATGGCAAACTCGCAGTTTTGGTACCCACATAATCCTACAACCTCATCCCTGTTTGACAGCCAAATCTATTTCTGGTCCACTGTGTTTTAAGAAAAACTTATTAAATCCTGTTTTTCAACAGAAGTGTTGGAGCTCTACAGAGCTAAGGGCAAACTGATTTTCCATTGATGGAAATTTTTGCTTCACCCCAACTCATGTCTTCTCTGTGTTCCCTGTAGCTTCTCACTAGCATTTTCCTACTGTTTTAAAATGAGTAAAGCAGTTGCAGCCCTTTGTGAGAGAGATCACAAGCAAATATGAGTCAGATTGCACTTGACTCGCTCCTGTGCTGCCTCTATGTGGGTGGCCTTTGCTGAGCCACTAGTGCAAGATGGCTGATCCAGACACTGGGGCTTTTCTTCAACAGCCTTTGTGCTGGCAACATCCCTAAGGTGTCAGAAGCAGAGTGCTATACAAGATGATCCAGGCAGGATCGAGGCTCTCTTGCCTAGTTTCACCTTCCCCCTCTTGCAAGGATGGGTCTTCCTGGACTTCTGCATGGGAGATGTATGGAGTCCTTGGGGTTCTCTGAGCTTGGTTGTTTTCTTGCAGATGTTTCGTTACCTGACTAGGTAACATCAAGTTACCTAGCCGGGTAATGAAACATCTGCAAGAAAACAATCAAGCTCAGAGAACCCCAAGGACTCCACAGTTCAACCCTGAGCTACATATATTCGCTTCTATTGGGAGATGTATTTCTGACTCCTGATGCGGAACCTGCATAATTATCAGCCTTTTGAGGTAGGCCAGACTCCAGTTACAGACTACTGTAACTGTAATTTATTATTGCCCCATATAATATCAGCATCTTGAAAGATCAATCTTTCCTCCATGTTTATAATATGAATCAAGGCAGAGCATTCTTGAGTTTCTTCCTCACTCACTCCTCTCTTTCAGAGCTAAGCTAGTGTTTATCTAACAGCTTCTTCAAGGCCGTCTACAGCCTGAGAGATGCACCTCTTCTAGTTCTTAGAGGATAATGCCTTATGCTAGGAGGCTACTGCTTTCTGGTTGCAGATTTTTTTGGAACACATCCTCCATATGCTGGACTCTCTCAGCTTGGCCACTCTCAAGGAAAAAGAGATTTTCCACTCATTGGCACCACTTCTCAGTTAGGGTGCTCTTCTCCCTCTCTTTGGTGCCCACCAAACGCTTCCTTGGTGATTTGTACATCTAGTTTTCTAAATGATTCAAACTGGGCGACCCTCATCAGGCCTTATTTTGAAGACTTTGGCCTGTCCCTGCTTGCAGCTTACTATGTCACCTTAATGTCCTGACCATCCCAGTCTTCTTCTCACAAAGTTGACCCCAGCTTGTCCCCAATCCACTAAGCCTTTTAGCATCATTTTGTGCACTGGAAGTCCCCCCACCTCCAAACCTCCAAAGGTTAATATGATACTGTACTACTCCAATCTGTAAAATTGATAAAGCTTTGGTGCCAAAAGCATCTTGAAAGTGAGGTCTTGCAGATGTGACAAATTCTGTTTTGAACAATGTAATTAGAGACAAGGAAACATCAAGCTAGAATATGCCTCAGAGATAAGGGAGGTAAACTCAGCCATGATTTTGTGGAAAGTCTGTCCTGATTCTGGAGTACTTAAACACTGTTTTACATAATAAGATGTATCCAGTACTTTAGGGAGAATAGTTGTTATCATAATATGATGGAGGAGAAATGGCTGATTGTTATCCAGAGGCAAGATAGCATCCCTGTATCAGTATGAAATGACTGAGACACACCTCCTGCTGATAGCTTGTCCAGTGTATATACTTATTCACTCAAAGATGGATTGCTGCCAGATTGCACTTCCACTCTGCTGGGACAAGCTGATAGCTGGCTTGTCCAAGCAGAATGGGAGCCCAATCTGACATTAGGTGCCCTGTCAGTGGTGTGACAGTTATATTTATCAGGGAGAGGGTTACACCTATTCATTTATTATTATTTCAGCAGGCCATGGCACCACAACATTTAAGAATGTGAAGGGAAGGAGCCTTAGTGACATTATGATGGAATGTAGCAGCTGCACACTATCACACTACCACCCAGACATACACACTATTCTGGTACCCTGATAAGTTAGATGGGAAAGAGATAAGAGTTTTTACACTTTCACACAGCAATTCTCACAAGTGGGAGACTGGATATTAATATGAGTGAAACTGATTGGTAGGAGAAGAAGGGGACGGCTGGTGAACCATGTTGGGCTTGGCAGCTTTGATGCTGCTGAAGGCCCACTGTTTCCATAGTAGACCCAAGACTGCTGGAGTGTTCCATAGTGGGCTGGGAGAAGACTGCTGAAGCATTCCAGAGTGGCCCAAAGACCATGAAGAAGTGGAGGAATCAGGGCATTGTGGGACCCAATCCAGAGGAGAGAGGTCATCTGTCATAGGATCATGTTCTGGAGGAAGTTTTAAAAAGTAGCATCCTGCCAGCCTAAGAAATTGCCAGCCAAATGTAATTCACACCCTTGCTTAACTCTAAATGGGGGTGGGGGAGAGACAAAGCTATATACACAAATACAAGTTTAATCAAAGCACATGTCAAGTAGAGAAGTGTTAACCTAGAAATTATGGAGCAAGTAGCTATAAATCTTATTCCTTTATAGCAGAAGAAAATAAGGGAGGAGAGAAGAATTCTAGTTTAATTTGTTAACTTGAACGCTTCACAGCTAGATTGAAAACAAAAGCTTGCAACTACCTAAGGCAAAAATAAAGGGAGAAAATTCACTAGAGGCATTTTGTGTGCTGACTTTCTGATCATTACCTGAGAACCCCAAAAGCCTTTGTGATGTGCATAGTGACTTTGTGCACCACTCCACCAAACGTTAACAGAACAAGTACCAAATATCAAATAAAACAATTGGTGGATGCGGGAAGCACTAGTTGGTCAGCTGAAACATTGTCTTATGTGGGGTTCTTCTCATTTTGAGGTTGGCAGCAGTAAGGATTGCTGTGGGTAAGCTTGAAAATGATTCTGAAGATGTGGAGAGTGAATCCAAATCAAGGTGTGGGTGGGACCTGTACTTAGATTCTAGCATTTTGGTCAATAAAGAAGAAAATCAAAATGGTGCAGGCTCTTCTCAGTAATGAAGACATGGTATAATTCACAGCAAACGTGGTCTGCATTAGACCCTTGAGATGAAAGACAGTTTGCTGAGATCTTTTTCATTTCAGTTAACAGAAGATTTCTGTCATTGTTCCCATTTGCTTCAACGAGACTAACACAATAATGTTCCCAGTAGATTTTAGCCTGCAGATTTCAGTCCACCAAGCCCAAATCCACTTACTACATGTGATTCCATCCCTTTGTTGCATCCACAGCCTTTTGCTATTGAAGGGAAATAGCAGAAAAATAAGCAATAATTCATGTATTCAAGAACCAGGCAATTCGAAATCTGTTGCCAGGCAAAGCTCAAACCTATCTTGGAAGCTTTTATAGTCCAATCAGGTCAAGAAGTGTACCACTGGTTAGGTACGATATGACAGATCATTGCCTGGCTTTTACCATCAAAATAACTCTCTGTTCATCTTACTATTTCACCTGCATTTGCCTTTAAGCATATGTTTATCAGGGAGCTGCAACTAATCATAGCTCCATCTTACAAATCTTCATAATGTCAAAATCGGTGAAGGCATTTAGATTCAGCTTAGAACCCTTGTTCATTTGCCCCAGTGGCATCAAGGGCATTGGCTGTGGCAAGGCATTTGACTGATAACAGATCACATGGCACATGGTGAACAAAGAGGTTTTGCCCTTCGAGGCCCACAGAAAATCAGCTCACCATTGCCGAGGTGCTCTGCTAAGCAACCTGCCTCCCCACAAGACAGGCAAGAGACTAAGGAGAATGCTGCCTTTCACAGAACAGATGCCCTGGAGAATGTGGGTGGGTGGCTGGTTTCTATGGTGCAGCTCTGGGAGGTGGTGTCACCAGAGTGTCTTGCCAGTAGACGAGAATGCTGTCCTGAACATCTGTCACAAACTCATGATTGCTGCCAGTCCAAAGGGGGATTTCACGCTTGTATGGAGCCTCTTAATGAAGAGATTAGCTTTCATTGTCAGAGGGAAGGGCATGGAGAGAAGGTGTATTGTCTTAGAGTTTGGGTGATTCAGGCTCACTTAGCCAACACTAATTTGTTTTTTTTTAAAACTTGTACTGCAATTTTCAGCCTTCGAAGATCCTTCCAACTGGATAGTATAGAAGATAATTGTAAAGTATCATTAAATGTCACACTAACCTGAAGAGTGTGGAAGATACTTTTGGAGTTACAGACCACAGGAGCCTTAATATCAGAGTGCATTTAATGTTAGAACATATTCACTTGTTGAATACAAGTGAAAATAAATACTTTAACATCCATGCTCTTATTTTTTACATAAACAAAAAAAACTGAGCCTAACTAGCCAACAAAGTTGTGCTGTCACCAACTACCATTTGAAATCTCCCATGTTTCTGGTATAGAGGCACAAAAACTCCCGACAGCATTAGAATGGCAGACAGCAGCAGCAGCAGCTCTTGCTAACAACGCTGTTCTCTTTTTCTCTCTTTGTTGCCTGTAAATCTGCTTCACATTATGGGGAAGTAGAGGCAAGGTGTGGCAGCGGCTCCTCCAGAGGTATCATGCCAATGACACAGCTTTCAAATGCCAGTCTTTCTCCTGGAGCTCAGAGATGACCCTCCATTTCTTTTTCCAGTTTCACTGAGAAACTGCCCTCTCTATTTCTCTCTTAGATGCTAACCTTGCCCTCGGTTCCTACGGAAATAGGTATCTGAAAGGAGGATGAATCATCTTTCCCAACCACTTTGTCTTTCCGGACCATTGTTATGTAACTTCCCCAAAAAGAGAAGCTGGGAAGAGATGTGCTCGACAACTAGTCCTGATCTCCATTAAGCAACATTAGCCATCTTGGTGACCCTATTAATTTTCTCTTTTCCAATTCATTAAACTCATATTTGTGTAATAACAGGTAGATGGGAAAAATTCATTCATCACGAAGATAAAACAAATCCACAATCCAAAGTGCCTCTGAGCTCGCAAAGAACTTGGGGGGAGCGGGGAGGGGAAAGGAACGGGAATGGCTGTATCATATACCATGTTGCTTTATTAAACTATACGTGACCATTCGCTTTTTAAAGCAAGACATTTGTCATCTTTTCTTGCGCTGCTACCATGGCGATAATCCCAACCTTACATCTATTGTATCCACAAATGTTTACTTCAGATGTGATGGAGTTGAAAGAATTGTCTTGCTACCTAAAGGACTAATTTGAACTCAAAAATGAGCAGGCAGAGATTCAAGGGCACAGCTCTTTGATAAGCTGGTTTTATTACAGATACCTGAAAAGCTGCAATAGAGCAGAAAACCAAGAATGGCCATGTATAAGCTACAGGCTGTATATATAAAGCAATCCTGACATTCAAACTGTATGTCTTCTTCTCTCACCTGTGCATCCCAACAGATAAGAGTAGCTCTTTTCCCACTAGGAGGGGCAGTTGCTATCTCTGTACTGTTACTGTAAGGGGCTTTTTTGCTCTCCCACTCTTGGGCATCTCTCCATGGTCCTTCTAGCCTTCATACATGCCTGGCAACATCTTTGCCTTCCCCTCAGCCCCAGTGCATGTCAGCCCTGCAAGGTAGTGAGGACAGGAAGCCCACCCAGAAATACTAGCTCTATCTGTATTGTAAGGTTACATTAACAAAAACTTGCAAGTCTGAAAGTACACCTCTCCCCCCCCCTTACCTTTGTAGTCCAAGAAACTAGGGAGGGTCCCTTCTGAGACATTTGCCATGTCCCCATTCCTTCTGCAGGCTCAGCTGCCCCTTATCTGACTGTTGCCTCATCTGTGGCTCTTCCTCCTCCTGTCTCCCAAGATCATTCCCACGTACTATTGCTGTACAGTGCATAAGCAAGACAGTCTTAAGATGTCCTTTGCAGTACCAGTGTTAAAAGTTCTATTCTCTCCCCTCCCCCCCTTATTTTTGATTTTGTCACATTCAGTCCTGAGATGTATAGAATCTGTTGGGCTTTGTCATCTCTTAACTGGCAGGGATATCAGGTGGCATCAGTGGCCTGAGGTAGATGCTAGGGAGACAGCACTGGATTGCTAATGGGAGCAACATATTCCATGCTACTAGAGTTTTCTACTGACACTCAAGGATGAGTGGAGAGCAATTCAACTCAGCAGTAGGGAAAGGCCCATTGAAAGGCAGTGGCCTGCGCACTACCTGTGCCCCTCCAGCTGCTGCGGTACTCCTACTCCCAGCTTGCCCAGCTGGAATGATCAGTACTAAGGAAGGCTGGGAGTTCTAGCTCCCCCATACCTGAAAGGCTAGAGGTTCCTTCTTAGGTTAAACATACAGTGGTACCTCGGGTTACAAACTTAATCCGTTCCGTGACTCTGATCGCAACTCGAGTTGGTCGCAATGCGAGGCAAATTTCCCCATAAGGTTCAATGTAAATACATACGGTTAAACAGTTGCCACGCCCGCTCTGCATTTTCTTTGGAGCCATGCTGACAAGCACACCAAAAACCTACCAAACGCCACAAAACACACCACAAGCCTCACTGAACGTCTCCTTGCTACCGCGATCTCGCCCACAGGAAGCTGCAACCGTGTGGCAGCAGGGCAAATGGCCGCGGATCCGGTTCGTAGCTCGAGGAAGAGTTCGCATGTCGAGGTAAATTTTTGGGGCCGGAGCTGGTCGTTTCTCGAAAAATTCGTAAGGAGGGGCGTTCGTAACCCGAGGTAGCACTGTACCTGCTAAGCCAGATGGACTCAAAATTTAATATGGATTAGCTAGAAGACACAAATTAGAAGCAAAATAAAATTTCTCTTTGAAAGGACAAAAGTATGTGAGAGTAGAAATGTGTCAGAAGTGAAGTCATAGAGGCCCACTAAAGTAACATAACTTGTTTTGTGTAGTTTCTTGTTCCTGTTTGATTCTTATATTATGCCTTTTTTTTCCATTGTCATTGGTTGATTACTTAGGTATAATCTTTTTAAGAAAAATCTATATCATATATATGCTTCATGGTAATAGCTTCTCTTAATATTTTAACACAGTGTAATGTACTGTAAAACAGTTATATAACACTACAGCTACGATCGTGTTTTAAAGCCATATATTTATCCACAGTCTCCAGAACAAAATGAAAGAATGTTATTTATTCTGAAACCCGATCTTTTGACTGTTATTCATTCTTAATTCACTGTAATCTTTTCAAGTACTACTGAACCTACTCATTAGCAATGGTGAGGCTTTTTTAGCTTGAAGAGAGAATGGCTTTCTGCAGCTCTACCTGGGGCATCAATATTGATTTCCCAGCAATGGGAAGGCTGTGGCAATTGCTGTTGTAGTAATGAGTTCGGCTCTCAAGATCTTTCTTCATCAAACACTATCCCTCTTTCTGGGTAGACCTCTTCCTACAAGTTCTCTCACATTTTACCATTTAACTGAGAAATTCTTGTGCCAGCATAGCAGTTCCCACACTTGGGGCTGCTATAACAAAACTGCTACTCTGTTTCATGAGAGATAATTAAAACGGCCTTATTAATAAGCCCATGAACAATATTAGAGGCTAGCAGCCTGAGATTCCATGTGGTCCACAGGGAAAGGAAAGCCTTTTCTTCCACATGAAAACAGATAACGCTTGTTTCTTAGCAGACTTCTAATAAACATGCTGGTCTGAGGAAAAAGAGGGGGTGGGCAGAGGAATAGTTTCTCCTTATGCTTCAGTTCGCCTAGAAACTAGGCAGAGAGAGAAATGAAGAAACCGACTGTTTGCCAGCAGGCCCATATGCCTGCAGGGAATTTCTGGCTACCTGTTGCTACCAGGTGAGTTAATCGTTACAAGTAGAGTTAGAGATTGGTGACAGTCCAGAGTCCCCATCCTGAGAGCAGCTGGCCCAGTATATCTCTGTGATAATTTATGTTCTGCTCTTCCCTCCCTTCTTTTATTTAGCTCATGCTGGTGGCAGGTTAATTACGCTTCATCTCCAGAGTGGGTATTACTACATTAACCAGTCACTCCCTTGGCAGAGGTGTGGCAGATTAATCTCCTTTTTAAAGGGGGAAATAAGCCATGATTTGTGCAGAACCGGAGTGTGCTTCTTGAGGACCAGTTTTTTTGTTCGTCCTTCCCTGAACTGAGTCAAGTGGGATGGGGTTAATCTGTGGTTTGAACATCATAGCCCAGTCAAATAACCCCAAGAGTCTTCAGGGTTAAATTAATCCCCAGGGTCAACTGCATTGTGCAAACAGATCTGCATAACGCATACCTCTCTCCCCTTGCTTCTCAAACATAGACATTGCTAGAAAGATTCCCTGGAAATGCAGCTTCTCTAAGTAATATGTCTTTGTGTCCTTTACACTTTCCACTGTTCTCCCCTTGTAGTCATAGAAGAGTTAGAAGAAAAGAGGCAGAAGATAGTGGGGGTAGGTAAAGCTGCCCACCCGCAATGTGCAGTGGCATTTGTCCTTACTGTGCCATGACAAGTTTCTTCGTTTTATTTTTGTTTGTTTGTGATGAACGAGAAGTTCAGAGTGGAATACTTCAAAAAGAGCCACTACAGGTCTGTCACCACAATCCACAACCACTGGTACATCAGAGCAGTAATTGGCATGAAGAGTAGCTGACTTAGTCATGTTGTATCATGTGAAAAGAGCCAGTGAGTTTCACAGTGGAGCAGAAAGGAGATTCACATCTCAGTTGCTCTTTTCCCAATCTGGCACTCCAACCACTACACCATAGTAATTACTGAGCCATGGCAAAAGTCATGGAGTTTGCTTTCAAAACACCCTTGAGAAAAAAGTTCTGGAGTAGAGGACCAAAAGGTAGAGGGTATTTAATATTTAGTCCCTGCCAGTTTGTCATGTCCAGAGGAATCTAGTTTCTTTATGGAGAGAATCAGGGAGATGACCTTGAGAGAAATAGGCAAGAATTATTATGTAAACAAAGAGGGCTGAAACATTTCTTAGGTCCTGGGAAACGAGATAATATTCAGAAGAGACTTGGGCAGGCATGTCCCTGATTCACTGGAATATAAAAGGAAGGGGAGGTAAAGCACAATCAAGATTGCAGGATTCTGTTATTATACGCTATCTCAATAAAACATAGTCCTAGGCTGTGGAGTCTGTTTCCTGATCTGGGCTACCCTAAAGGGCTGGCACCCAGATAATTTGGAGGAGCTGTTCCAACATTGCATGGTGATAGATGGCAAATTGGAAGAGTTGAGGCAGGAGAGGAGATCGTGCAGCATGCCTTTGCCCATGGCCCCCCTTCCAATCGCTTTCTCAAAGTCCAGTGCCAGAGACCCCCTGCAAATTAGAGCAACCCAGAGAACTCTGTCACTAGGAGAGAAACCAAGTAGGAGAAATCTCGGTTTATGCTTTTACTGTGAAGACCTCGGTCATAAAGCCAGATCTTGCACAGCTAAAGCTCATGCTTCTGACTCAGCTGAACCCATGGATCTGTTGGCCACATAACAAGCAACTGCCCAAATCATTCCAAGGCCTTGCTTCAGAAAATTTCGCAGGCCCCTCTCCCAAGAGCTTTTCAGGGGGCCCTCAGACAATTAAGGAGAGCTCAGACAGCAGTCAAGCACATGTTATTATTCCTGTTACTCTTTGTTTAGATTCAGGCCAGAAAATACGACTCTTTGCCTGTGTAGACTTGGGAGCAAACAACCAGTTTTCTAGATGAAACCACGGTAGAGGAGTTTAATCTGATCACTTAAACATTAGAAAGACTGATGCTGGTGAAAACTATTGATGGGCAGATGCTAAGAGCTGGGCCAGTATTACAATACATGACTCCCTTGCAGCTGACAATACAGGGTCACACAGAACTCTTACCGCTCTATGCGACTGCTTCCTTACAGGTTCCCATAGTGTTAGGGATTGACTGACTACAGTTACATAATCCAGGTGTGCACTGGGAACAAGGTACTATTTCTTTCCCATCATTGAAATATCAACAACTCTGCTTGTAAGCTTTTCACTCTCAATCCCCATGCCCCTTGAGTGCAATCTCCCCTGCTTTGCAGGGAAATACTTGCACTTTGAGAACGTATTTGTGGTGGAGGAGGCTCTATACTTCCCCATACAGCAAGTGACTGTACTATCAACTTTAATCTGAGAGCCCAGATTCCAGCTTAGAGACAATATCCCATGTCTGTTCAAGAGTTGGCCACATTAAAGGAATTTTTGGATGACCAAAAAAAAAGGATTTATTGCCTTCTGGTTCTCCAGCATCCGCACCCACACTTCATCCCCCCAAAAGCCCCTCCTAGAGCTGTTCATGATATTAGATTTAGATTCTGTTATTATAGCCTATCTCAATAAAGTATAGTAATAATCTTCCTGTGGAGTCTATTTCTTGATCTGGTCTATCTTGAAGAACTGACATCCCTCAGAAGTTCCACTTTTGATTGGAATCCACAATTCCTAAATGAAATTTTGGAAGTTAGTGCTATTGGTTGGAAGTTAATTGTTTTGTTCTATCAGATTCAGGTCACTAACTAACTGAGTCTCTGGTCCAATCTAACACTCTCCATCACTATAGCACACAGTGCTTTGATATGGCAGCATTCTCATCCATTCAGAGAAAATCAATTGTTAATTCTTCTGCTGGTTTCCAGTAGGTGTTTAACCATATCTAGCAACAACATCAATAAAATTAGGAGCCCTGCCTGATCAGACAAAAGATCTACTTAATCTGGTATCCTGCTACTCTCCACACCCCTCTCTAAGAACCCCCCAGGGAGGCAGTTGCATTCTCATCTTGCTCCCCTGCAGCTGGTTCCTGAATACAGGTAGTCCCCAGGTTAAGAACACCCGGGTTACAGACGACCCATAGTTAAGAACAGAGCCTACTGTAGCAAAATTACACAATGATTCGAGTTAAATACACAATGGTTCAAGTTCATTACACAATACTACTTATACAGTATTATACAATAATGCTGTTCCAGCTTACATACAAATTCGTCTTAAGGACGAATGGAACTCGTTCTTAAACTGGGGACTACCTGTATTGATAATTACCACTGATTTATCTTCCATGTACTGGCCTTGTTCCTTTTTGAAATCTTTTTAGCTAGTAGCCATTAACATATTTATCTTTGTGAATTACATAAATGAATGACACATTCTGTAAAGAAATACAAGTTTTTGTCTGTTCAGCATCTCCTGCTAATCAGTTTCATTGGATGGCCTCAGGTTCTACAGTGATGAAAGAGGAAGAAAAACTTATCATTCTCCCTGGCATGCATATTTTTTATTATGTCTATTATGTGCCGTCTTGGTTGTATCTTCTTTATTTAAAACTAAGCTGTAAATAATGTAGGCTTCCTGTAAACTGGAGTGGCTCTAGCTTTCTGACTCTTTTGGTCTTCTTCATACTTAGACTTTGCAAACCATCTAGATACTCTAACAACTGGGCCAGTCTAGATAATTGGGTAACACAGATGTTAGATAAACTACCCAGCTTTTTTCCTTTATTTAGAATTGTTGCTTGATGGCAGATGAAGTGAAATAGGCACAAAAGAGTTGCTTTGAAAAATGTTCTGAGGCTACAGTTCCCAGAACTACTATGGAATCAGTAACCAAAGTGGGAATTCTAAGAGTTGTGCCAACACATTCAGAGGGCACCAGATTGGTTAAGTCTGAGTGTCAGGATTGATGGAGGGAGCTGTCTTCTCAGTTTCCCCAAGAAGGCACCAAGCAACTGGAGCTGCAGCTGTTGTTATCTCAGAGCAACAATCTCATCAGCACCATAGGGACAGTTTCGTTTAATGCCATGTACATGCTTTTGAGCAGCTGTCATAACCCTTCTGTTACTTGCATAGAAATAACCAAGTGTAGGCCAACTTGGCAGAGTAGTTGCTCATTGGTTTTCCTTGTACTTTGCTGAGCAAGATAAGTCTTATTGGTTTCTAAGGGCAAAATCTTTGCTGGGCTCAGTTTGGTGTCAATTCCTGATGGTCTGATCTTGGCAGGTCATATCATTGCAGACTGGGTCACTGAGGTCAAAAATCTGTCTAGCTAGGTCACTGGATGAGAGACAGTATGCCAGCAAAGGTATTTAAACTGTCAAAGATTCTAAGTGGAAGAAAGGTGCTTTCTTGACAGATCTACTTTCAGAATCTAGGGCAAGAGAGTTGGCACTAACCACAGCAAATAATGGAGCTGTCGGTTAGAATCTTGCTTTTCCCACCTGGATATAGAGAAGGAAATCAGGCAAGGAAGAAGAATTGCAATTACTCTGAGAGCTGGAATTTGTTCCTGCCTCACAGGTTCTCATCTCCTCATTAGTTTTGCTCAGCATTCTCAAAGGAAAGGAGCAAAAGACCAGGGCTGAAGCATTAGAGTTAGAGAAGAACAAGGGTACAATCCTGAACAGAGACTCTCTTTAAAGTAGGAAATGCAGTGCATTGTCAGATCACTGAGCCACTGTCTCCTTAAATATCTTTTGCTTAATAGTGGTCTGATCCTGTATTTCTGGACTGTTCTTTTTCTTTCAAATATATTGAGAGAAAGGGAGGGGCTAGCAGAACAACAGTAATTCTGGTGGAAGATATATATGAATGTTCTTTTGTTCCTTAAAGGCAGAAATTATTAGCTCATCTATTTCTATACTAAACAATAGCCACAGGTCATATTGGGCCTTTCACTGGCTATGTGTCCTCTGAGCATTATGGCTGGCAGATTCTCATATATTATTTTCCTTCTTCAAAACTTTAAAACAAGTTCATGTGAAATTTTAAGTATTATGAATTTCTCAACTTTCAAGCAGGTTTTTTTTCACTGAAGTTGCACTCTAAGAAGTTTAGTAAGGTCATCGTTGAAACTCAGTGTGACTCAGAAACAGAATTTGTTAGCAGGTAGCATGCAACAGTTTTGAATGAGTTTATAAAACTACTGGGTTGGCTATCATTTAACTCAAATTATCTTTAGCTTTTGTTTGTGGCCTAAATTATTTCTGTTCCATTTCCTTGTATTATGTAGACTAGAGCTGTACACACTTTGGATTTGAAAGTGAAAAGGTGCTTTGGAGGGCACAGAGATGCTCATGTAGCATCTGTCTACAGCTTCTTAAAGAAGCTGTGTCATTTCCAAGGATCATGCAGGAAACACACATTTGATTTAAGGAACTGCAGATAGGCATCCCCCCTGCTCTGGAGCACCTTTTTGCCTTTGGATGCAAATTGCTGCACAACCCTAGTGTAAACTGTTGGCCTGCTGCTTTTGTGATTAATTATCAGCCGATATCTTTAAATCTTCAGGGATAAGAAGATCTCTCTTATTCCACTTAATCATTGGTAGGCTTCCTTTCAAATGCATCCTTCTACTTTAAATTGGTAATTGCGTTTTGGAATTAGGACACTACCTTCACTGCAGTTTTCAATTTCTCACCACATTTTTCGTATTTCATACATTTTCATATAATGAGCATCAGAGCAAGAAAATAATAGAAGAAATGGAGTATTCATCATTATTGACTAAAGTGCTCAGATACAACCCCAAAGATGATAGAAGGATCTCAATTCAAATCCAAGGCAAGACTATCCAATTCTGTGCTCCAATTATAGATACAAAAGAAATGGAAGCTAAACAGTTCTGTGGTGATTTGCAATGCCTTGTTGACACAACAACCCAAAAAGACATCATTACTGATTATAGGAGACTGTGGAATGGAAGCGGAGGAGGAGGAGGAGTGTGATTTAAATGTGAAGAGGCAACACAACCCAGATATGAGAAGCAAGCATTTCAAAGATACTCTGCCTTGACTTCTGGCTGGAAATTTACTCTTATATTTTTCAAGATTATATTTTTACCCCAGGCTAGTATTAAGGATGCCTTTCTGAAATCTGTGTAGTTCTTGCTTCTTGGTTTGCCAGCTGCATGGGGCTCAAAAGACTGGAATGCTAAAGCTGCAAGTAAAATAACAAATAACTGGAATAATGGGAAATGTTTGCCTCAATGTATGAAATGAATCAGGAGCCAGGCTAATTTTGTTATAAATATTGAGTTTTGCCCCCCAAAATGCAGTATTTATAGCAAAAGCCTTCTTTCCACAACATGAAAGATGACTCTGCGCATGGAAATAACTGGATGGACAACACCAAAATCAAACTGATTATATACTTTACAAACAAAGATGGAACACTACTATTCAGCCGGCAAAAAAAAACAACCTTGTGTGGACTGTGCTTCAGATCACTAATTCCCTCTTGCAAAATTAAATTTAAAATAATAAAAACAAAATAATCAGACCAACATGATACAACTTCAGTGATATTAAATAATGGATTTAATAGATTAAATTTGATCAATAGAATGCTTGAAGAATTCTGGACTGAATTTTGTGACATCATTAAAGGTGAAGCAAACAAACACAAAAGAAGGCAAACTATCTATCTGCTGACATGTTGAAAATAGAAGACTTGAATGAAAAGTACAGATAGTCCTCAACTTATGACAGCAATTGGGACCACAATTTCTGTTGCTAAGCGATGCGGTCATAAAGCACGACCACATCTCTTAATAACAGCAATCCCTGCAGTCCTGGTTGCCATCTTTAACTGAATCCCACAGTCATTAGGTGAGACAACTTCCTGCAGGCTTCCCCCAACCAAAGTCAGTGGGGAAGCCTGCAAGAAGTTGCAAGTCCCAGCTGGCAGACAGGTAAGTGGCTGCTGCCAGGTGGGGGAGGGAGTGAGGGGGTCCGGGGGGAGGATTGGGGAGGATGTGCAAGGAGGTGCACGAGATGCACCATGCAGGCCAGGGAGAGTGTGCAGGGGTGCGCAGCGGCACATGAGAGGCACTGCGCAGGTCAAGAAGGGTGCGCAGGGGTGTGCAAGAGGTGCTGCATGGGTTGGGAAGGGTGTGTGGGGTACGTGAGAGGCACCATGCGGGTCAGGGAAGGGGTGCAGGGGTGTGGGTCGGGGAGGGTGCATGGGGGTGCATGAGTGCCCAATGTAGCACAAGCACAAAGGGGCTGGGGGAGGGTGTGCAGGTGGGGGAGACTTACCCCAGTGACTTGCGATCTTCCCTGCCAGCTTCCTCCTTGACTTTCTGGGGAAGCTGGCATGAAAGGTTGCAAATGGTGATCATGTGATAGCAGGGTACTTGGCAACCGGTTGTTAGTGCGAACAGGTTGCCAAGCACCTAGTTCATGATCACATGACTGCAGGGGTGCTAGGAAGGCTGCAACTTCAAGGACCAGCTTTAAGTCTCCTTTTTCAGCACCATTGTAACTTTGAATGGTCACTGAATGAATGGTCGTAAGTTGAGGACTGCCTGTAATCAATGTTTTAAGTTGTCAACAGATGGCAGTACTACATGGTAGAAAGTCTGAAGTGTTCTTTAGCATCTTTCATTACAGTTGGTAGGAAGTTGTTGTGAGAAAAGTTGTGTTGCTATCGTTCATGCAATGAAAGCTTGCAGTGATGGCTTTAGAAGCTTGTCCATGATTGTCAGAAATATGTGGTGAATGGTGGCCATTACGTTGAGAAGTAAATACAGGTAATAAAAGAGCTAATTTCAAGGATAATTTTCCTGTTTCATTTACTAAAATATCTCTATTTAATCTAAAGTTATGGAGGCGGAGGCATTACTTTTCATTCAACCATTATAGTTGAAGGAAGGTAGAAAGCAAAGGCAACAGAAACCGAAAAATTTACCCAAATAATGCTTATTTTCGTAGAAGAGCAAGAAGAAATGAGGAATTCTATAAGCAGGCATGGAAGACATAGCAGTGACCACAGGATTGGAAAAGATCCATTAATATCCATACCATAAACCAGTGCTTTCCAAACCTGGGTAAATTACGCAAAATTGGGTAAAAGTGGTTTTTGTTTGGGTGACAACACCCAAACCCATCACCCATCACAACAGGGACATTTAAATTGACTTAAGTAAAAACAACTTTCTGATAAATGGTTTTGGGTAATGAAGGAAAAAGTTTGGGAAACGCTGCCATAAACAGTGCTAAGAAATGGTCAGACTATCAAACTATTGTACTTATCTCACATACTAATACCATAATATAGTGCTCAATATTTTATAGTCCATACTTTGACAATACATGAAGAAGTGCTAGATGTATGAGCTGGATTCAGAAGAGTCAGAGTAACCTGAAATCACATTTAATTAATAATGGAAAATGTATAAGGGAGTTCTGGAAGGATGTCTGTCTTTAATGTATTGATTATACAAAGGTGTAGTCACAAATTATGGATAGCTCTTAAAAATCTGCCTTTTAAAAATCAAGGTGGCAACAGATTTTATCTTCCTAGGCTCAAAAATTTGCAAGGATGGTGACTTATTATTTATTTATTTACATTTGTTATAGCTGCCCACTCTGATAGACTCAGGGCAGTTTTCAAAATCCAAAAAACAGTAAAAACAGTAAAAAAAAAACAGTAAAAAATCATGAGATGAAGACATTTGTTACTTAAGAGGAAGACTATTTCAGATCTAGACAAAATATTAACATGCAGAGACATTATACTGAAGCAAAATTACATATACTTAAAGGGGGCGTGGTTTTCCCAGTTGTGACATACTGCTATGAAAGTTGGATCATTGGAAAGACTAAATGAAGAAAAATGGATGCCTTTGAATTGTGATGTTGGAGAAAATTGTTGAGAATATCTCTGACCATAAGAAAATTAATCATTCAGTATTAAACCCAGACTGCTCACTGGAAGCACTAATGAAGAAGTTAAAGCTTAATATTTTGGACACATAATGTAATGACAAGAATCATTGGAGAAGACCCTAATGCTTGGAAAAATCAAAGGCAACAAAAGACAAAGTGATTCTATACTATTTCTAATGATACTAGCAGCAGCTTACAAGAACTCGGTTCATGAATGGAAGGCCTGGCTGAAAAAATGGGTCCTCAGTGGGTACCTAAGAGACATAATAGGAGGTGACTTCTGAATATCGAAAGGGAAAGTATTGCTAGGACCCAAGTTATTTAAAGCCTTCAATGCCAGGAGGAAAACACTGAATATTGCTTTTCAGCTAATTGACAACTAGTACAGTCATTTCAACACAGATAAAAAATGTGCATGGCCAGGTGCACCAACATAATCATGAGATTCTGCATCAGCTACAGTTTCTGGACCAAACACTATTGGATTACTGTAACGCAAACCCCATGTTTACATTATAATAATCCAAACGTGGCAATATGAACACATTGATTACAATAGTCCGGTTCCTGATCATGACAGAATATTGCTTGTATACCAACAAGTTGGTAAAAGGTGTTCTTGGCCATAGAAGTCACTTGGACTTTTAGTTATGATATTGACTGTACTTTAATAATCAATGTATCCAGTAAACAGCTCAGCAATTCTGCATCTCCTTATTCAGATATTATGGAGAAATAGAGCTAAAGGTCAACCACATATTGATGACCACTCATCCCCAAATCCCTGGTAACTGCACAACAGCTTCACTTGTGCACACTAATGCCTAAAAAACAGACATAAAAGACACAAATAATTGCTAGGCTTAGTAATTTGAAGAAAGTCAAGAAGAAGAAAGAGATCATGATGAAGAGTGATGGTGGTGATGATGATGATGATGCATCACTCACATATTGGTGGTACTTACAACTATGATCAGGTAAGTCAGAATTCCTGTAGAAATTTGGATGGGTAAAATATTGTAAATGTTTAGCCCATCTGGTGCCCTTCAATCTCAAGCCGCTGTCCTTCCTCCACACTTAAGCACTACCCTTCTGATATTCTTCTACTGAATGTTGATTCAGGCAAATATAGGAAATAAGGTTTCCACTGCATTGCTAAAGAATACACATCTGCAAAAGAAAAAATCTCTCCAAACACTGTTGAGGGAAAGGAATACCACTATGATTGGCAGTAGGAGAAAGCAAAAGCTAGATAAATCATGAGAAGTATCAGCCCACTGTTTCCTAGATGGGATGAACAGCAGAAGGGCATTAGAAAAAGGGCGAATTCCAGATCCTAGTGTATTTAGAAGAGGAGATGTATCTCATGCAGGCAAAAGCCAGTATCAGCTTCCCCAACCTAATGCCCTTCCAGATGTGTTGGACCTTCACACCTGGAGTTCAAGGAATTTAAGTTAAATATATCTGAAGGACACCACCGCAGGAACCTTTCTTTAAAATGGCTAAAATGCTTAAAAGCTTGCAGATTTTTTGAGAATCTGGAATAAACATGGACTGTGTTCATAAATCCCATTAATCCAGTGTTTGTGTTTCCCCTGGTTACTTGAACAAGTCAAAAACAACCAGAATCAGTTTTGCAGATGAGCAAAGAAGTCATGGCATGTTTGTCCAACTCTGGTATGGTTCCCTCCTTTTTTTAACTGCTTTTAATGGCAGAGGTTTCAGCAAGGGGACAAAAACAAAGGCTAAACCAAGCAACCAAAAATAAATCAAGCCAACAACCATAGTTTCAGATTGTGATTAACCCCCTAATTCAAATTACGTTGAGATAAATACAAACCAGGTCATGGTTTCATATGGTATGTAAATCCAGAAAAACCCCTGCTTATGTAACAATTTTACAAACTTTTAGCTCTGACCCACATCATCAGTCAACAAAGGAGGGAGGGAAGAATGCTCCACCCCCTCCCAGCACACAAGTGGCCTGTAAGATGATGTGCTGTATGAAGGCATCCCTGTCTACCTGGGGAAGGCAGCTGCACCCTCTAATGGACATCCCTGGGGTTATTTATTTGGTGAGGGATGGTGGGGCTGACCATTGCTGCTTTTAATACGGGGGAGTTCATGCAAATGGCTGCATAAGAATTCTAACCACTGCCCAGAGTACAGCTCCCAGGAAATAAAGTCTCCCAGGTCAAGGTCAGCTCCCAGAGGCCTCGTGAGGATGCCCGTGGGGTTTTCTTGGCAATGATATGGAAGTGGTTTACTGATGCCTTTTTCCAGGCTGCTGTAAATCTCTCCACCCAAAATATTCTCTCTGAATGTTGCAAATTTACTTTGATCGTATATTGCCCAGCAGTGACAAAGAATTGTCCAAAGAGGATTTTCGGTGCTTTTCAATGGTTTCAGAGAAGGATCAGTCTGAACTGATAGCAGAAAATGCACAGTAGACATATTGGAGGAAATGTAATTATTGGTTTTTTGATTTGCTTGTTTGTTTGGTTGTTTTTGTTTTTGTTTGCAATGGCTTTATCGGCTTTTATTCTTCTGGGTGTGTAATAGGAATATTGACTGCAAGTATACATTAAGACATATGCCTTTGGGGCCATGAATGTTGATTTCTGTTGACAGTTTATATCTTCTTGAATTGCTGCATCACCTCAGGGGATCTCTGCTTAGTTTCCAAAAAGGGGGTGGGAATAGAGGGCAGTCTAACCCATGTGTGAGGTACAATAGGCTAAGAGAAGGTCCATGCATTCAAAGGCGAGTAGGAACTAGAACCTCTGTCTCTCCAGTACTAGCCAAACATTTTGACTGCTACATACCATACTGATTTTCATAAATGCACATCGTATACAGTAATAGATTCATGTAAATAATTGGGGGGGGGGGTCTTGTACATTCTGAAAAAGTTCAAGAAGCTTGTAAGTGTTCATAGTCAGGTCATCTTCCGTTCACCCCCTCTCCCCCCATCAGTGATGATCCCTTACTTTCGGAGGAAGCACCCAGTATCTACGAAGCCTCTGAGCACTGAGTAGCATAAGTGTTTGAACCTTCAGAGGATGGGGTCTGAAAACAACAATGCCCACAGAAAACCTGTCCCTTTTTGCCATAGAGGCATTTGGTAGCTTGGATGAGTAGTGTTTCTCATCCTCAGCAACTTTAAGATGTGTGGACTTCTACTCCCAGAATTCCCTAGCCAAAGTTGAAGTCCACACATCTTAAAGTTGCTAAGGTTGAGAAACACTGGCTTAGAGCATGCTATGTCCTTTCGATCTCAGTTTGTAAAATAAGAACAATAGCAGCCAAATTCAAAGGGCTGCTGTTAAAGAGATTGACTAGTTCATATATCATATTAAAGTATGTTTTAAGTCATAGTTCATTGAATTAGCTGCAGTTTGGCTGAGTTTGCAATAAGCTAGGTATAGATTGTAAAGTACAAATAATAATGGTGTAGTATGTTTTGTGAACCCAGAAATTGTAATTCATAGAATGTAACTAACAAACATTTCTGAAATTCAGGATTAGCCTCTCAGACCATATTTTAAGTACATAAGTCCTATCTCTTTTTGTCCTCCTTGAATTCTCTTTCCTCTATCCCATTTTTCTAATTTTTATTTGGAATAACAAGTTTAAATTGGTGATTTGCTTGTAAGTCTCATCTCGCAAGTTAAAGAGCAGTAACATAGAATATTAAAAAATAAAAACAGTTCTCATCCTGGAGAAAATCTTATTTTAAAACAACATACCTATGCCATTAGGAACTGGCCCAGAATGTGGTTGCCAATTACACAACACTTTTGGAGTGAATTAGCTGTCTTGCATTGATCTGATTTAATTGCCCAGTTAAAACAGTGCTGTGTTCAAGAACATTTAATAAAGTTAACAGCTCCACTCTGAGCATAGTTTATTGTTTAGAAATAATTTTGTGGAGTACACAGCTTAGTCAGGGAGGAACTAATTCTTGAGGTCCATTTCCTAGGACAAAAGGAGAGGACAATCTTGAAGTAAGACAACCATTCAGAAGCCTGACAGGGACAGGGACAGGGACAGGAGACCACTATTTCAGAGGTGATGTAGCTGTCAACACTGGAAGCACCATTTCTGACCTGGTAGACACCTTACTCCATACAGGGGAAAGGGTGCTTTCTTGTTTCTTCAGTTTGCAAAGGGTGGATCCATTCTCCCTTGGCTGCCTTGCAGATGAATTCTCAAGGGGAAGGCTTTGGACCATCAGCAAGATATGTGCCCCCTGGGCAAAGAAGTTGACTCTTGTTTGCATAGGAAGACTTATCTTCCTCCCTCCCTCTATGTCTGCCTGTCTTCAGCTGTTCCTTGGTTCAGCAAATCAGTGGTACAACCATTTGAAAGCCTCAGGAGGGTAGATATGGGAAGAGGTCCTTGCACTGAGGTAGGCACTGGTAGTGAGGCTCAGTTGTGTTTGGGCTTAGGTTTTTCCCTTCTACTTCAGAAAGGGCAAATTCTGTTTTATAGACTTTTCATCAGTCTGTTTTAAATTAGTGGTTGAGCATTTGACGTAATAACTGCTTTCATAACTGCCACAAAATGTCATTTTAACAAGAGAGGCATTAAGGGTAAAGGGAGTTTACCAGGAAAATGACCCACACATTCTTTAAGATTAACTTCATTTAACACAGCTTCTTCTAGAGCAATTCCTGGAGTTAGCTGTGAAATGTTCTATATTAAATTCTCCTTTCCTCAAAGACCATTCTCCATATGTGAAGTTCCAAGTGCCTTTGATGAGACATATGTTATGGTTATAATTATTTGTCTTATTTGAAATTTACCAGCAGACATTACAAAGCAGAAAATAATCTCTCTTTTGTTACAGGCCCCAAGTATTTGGGGAGAAGATCTGTTGTTAAATTGTCTTTAGAATTCAGATCTAGTCATAGAATTCCATAGCCTCATTTGATTCAGCCCTGATCACAGTGATCCAATGCAAAATACAGTTTATACTCTCTCTCTCTATATATATATATATACATACACACACACACACATACACACACACGAAAAACGAAGAAGCCCAGAATGCTCTGTACTAGCAAAGTGAACATAGCTGTAATCTGGACATTCCCGTATGCAAAAGTTGTCATAAATAGAAGCTCCAGACCCGTGACATTTGATCCCCTCATTCTTAGCTCACGTGGGAATGATTGGAGGTATAATATTTTAACACATCTCGAGGACATCAAGTGGAAGAAGGCTGTTTTTTCATGCATAGCAGAGGTTTTTTTGCAAAGCTCTGTTCTAACCACAACTCAGTGTTGGCACATAAGTTGCACCTCTGTCTCTTCTCTCCCGAATCCTCCCATTGGGGATTTGTAGCTGGTGGAAGAATACCAGAACACCAATAGGTAAGATCAGAAAATAGGCCTGCCACCAATTTTATAAGGCCAAGTAATTAAAGAAGTACAATTGGAGGGCAAGGAAATGCTTAGGGGAAATCGTGTATCTTTGTTTTGAATATAGACAGTCCCTCAGGCAGTGCTCTCACTTCAATGTGCAGTGAAACAGAACAGATGGAAATTGGAAAAATACAAAGCACCTTCGGAAACCAGAAAGGAAGACAACCTGTGTAAAGGTGAAGGTTAAATTCAAAGCCAGGCTTCCTTTTCCGGTGTCACAAATTTTGTCATACATTGTAGATATTTCCAGTCACAGAAGGACTGCGTCATTGGATGTTGCCATTGTTAATGGAACATTATTTAAGAAATATTTTAGTCTGACTGTCATAATTCCTTCTTTCATCGTTTAGTTAATGTATAAATATGGGTGAACTCCTAGGTATAAAAATAGGGCCTACTATTTCAATCAAAATATTGTAGAGCTACACTTAGATGAGAAAGTTCATAAAAAGCATACCCCATATTAATAACCAAATTGTGCAAGCATTATGCTAATGTCTGATCTCTGGAGGCTATGATCTCATGTAGCTTCACTTAAATGAGCTCCTTTGGACACAGTAGGTTGGAATAAATATACAGGGGATTGTGCTATAAAAGTATTGTTTATGTTCCAGCCCATTGGCTCACTAACTCTGTAACATGAAATAGCAGCTGCCTTGAAATAGCAGCTGCCTATCCAAGGGTAAATGAGAAAGCACCCTGCTTATGCTACATATAATTAAGTGATATGGCTTCACAGTTTACTTTTTCAGCCATGATATGTTTGTATACAAACATTACATTTGAGGTTAGTTTAGGATAACTCTGCACCATTCCTGCTGAAGGCCCCTAATTATGACCACTTCTTGTCATAATTACTTGGGTAGTTCTTTTAGTACAGTATCATAAGACTCTTTCTTGTTTTGCTGCAATAGACTTACATAACTAGTCCCCCGGAGTTAGCATTTTTCATTGATTACATGCCATCAAGTTGTTGTTGACTCCGAGCAACTACATAGACAGACTTTCTCTGTGACAATTTGTCCCCAACCTGGTTCTTCAGGTCTTCCAGCAGTATATCCATCACCACTGTAACAGAATCCATCCACCTTGCTGCTGGTCGTCCTCTTCTCTTTCCTGCCTGCCTTCTATCTTCCCCAGCATTAGAGCATTGTCCAGAGAGCTAGGTCTTCACATAATATGTCTGAAGTAGAATAATTTGAGCCTGGTCATTTGTGCCTGAGAGAGACCTGGACTGATTTGTTCAATGATCCATTTGTTTGTTTTCTTGGCTTTGGGATATTATCAGGAGTCTTCTCCAACGCCAAAGTTCAATATTCTTCCTACCCTGCTTCTTCAAAGTCCAACTTCCGCTTCCATAGAGTATCGTAAGGAATATCATTGCTTGCATTAGTCTGATCTTTGTAGATATAGATACATCATGCCATCTGAGTATCTTTTCCAAGACCTTCATGGCTGTTCTACCAAGTGCTAGTCTGCTGTGTATTTCTTGACTGCTTGTTTCTTTACTGCTGATGGTTGATCCTAAAAGGCAGAAGCTATCCACCACTTTGATATCTTCATTGTCAATTCTATAAAACAAAAAAGACAGCTGTTGTTGGTTTTCGAGTTGCATCTCAAGCAAAAAGTGAAAAATTGAAACCAGTTCCTAGATCATGCACTAATAGGCATGCAAAATGGTGTTCTGATGACCTCCAGTTGTGCTTCTTCATGGAAGGGCTGCTCTGCCAGATCAGCAATGAACAGGGCTGGGCTCAGAAATAAAATATTTCAAATGCTAGTCTGATCCTAACTGTACTTCTCCTGCTTGTAGCATATATCTCTGGTAGAAACCTAACTGAGCTTTGCTAGTGCTCTAAATGTCTGAAATCCAACTGAAAAGTATACGCTGATTTATTTCTTTTTCTCCTTTGCAGAAGCCCAAGGACACATTGGACCCCAGCTGGTGCAGCCGTTCTTATACCTCCTCCAGCATGCTGGGCACTGATTTACGCCGGGGACGGAGACGCCTTTCCTCCAGCCTACAGGTCCCTCCATGGAAACCCATAGACAGAGCACGCTCGCCAGAGCCAGACAACGTCCAAAGGCCAACCACTCTGCCACTACGCATCCCTCCCCGAATTTCTATCACTCATGCTGACCCAGACAGGTAAGACAAGGCAAGGGGAAGGCAGGCAGTGAAGCAGGGGCAGTGTGGCAACAGGAATGTGCCAGTAGGCAATTCATCTGGAAGACAGAGAAAAATTCGTGGCAATGGGGTGGTTACTTACAGTGTTCACTTTGCAAATAGAGGAAAGCTATGGGAGGAACTACGTAATGGGAGAACCAATGTCCAATGAATTAGGAAGCTGATTTTTCTTTCTTGAATTGTGTCTCATTCGTGACCACATTCTTGGTGTACATGTGATCCTCTCTACATCTGCAAATGGCTGTGAGGGGCATGTGGATAAGCGATTGAAGGGCATGTTATGATAGAAATGTTGACTTATGGCTTGATTGTGGTAAGTTTGATAAGGACCCAGGATTTTCTGGCTAACAGTCCACTGCACTTCAGTAAACTTTAGCTGACTACAGCTAAGGTAGGACCTGGAATGCAAGACTGCCTTGACTTTCAATATCAGTAGTGGCTCATGCTCGCAAAGGAGAAGTCCTCTGAGTTGCTTCCTCCTTTTGGGCCAAACTGTCCATCACAGAGTGCAAGATGGGGACATTCTGTAGACGATGCTAAGGAGTTTAGAGGAAGAACCAGGAGAAGCTGCGGAGTTGCAGGAGAGGGCTGCCCTTTTTTTTCCCCGGGAGAAATGCAAGGCACTAGGGCCATGTCACCCATGTCTTGGGCTGGTATTTTGCTTGGGGGGGTGGTGATGTTTTAAATGTATTATGCACATTTTAGGGTTTATCCTTGCTGTGTTTCCCTACCTGAAAATGATAGAAAATGGTGTTTTCAGTTTTCAGCAATTGTGGTCAGCGGGGGCTCTGCAGGCTGCAGAAAAAAGGATGGGGGGTATAAGCTGCCATTCCTGCTGTTGTGTCCTTTTCTGTGAGGCTGGGGTGGCTGTTTTTAGCTGTGAGAGCTCCTCCTTGTGCTGTTACGCTGCTTTCACTACAAGGAAGTATAAACATAAGGGAAGCTGTGATCCTGTTAAGTCAAGGTCAAATTCAAAGTCATTTCCATGGTCAGGCACCGTCGGTCTCCCCTATCCATGAGTGTACTATCAGGGTCCTGTTGCACATTGCAGTTTTCTTAATTCAGAAGAATATTTGCATTTTATAACTATTTTCCCCTGATTATAGTTTAGTACCCACTGAAGTGTAGACTTGTACTTTACATCAACAACGATCTTTGAACAGGTAGAGATAGCCTGCAAGAGAGTAATTGCAGAGGCCTTACCTTTTACCAGCTATGCTGTTCCTTGTCATTATTATAAATGTAGCTAAATTTCATGTTGCACAAACATTTTTACAGTAGCTGCCATCTGCTAATGCATTCAAATAAATAATCTGTGCGAAGTTTTAATTTCTAGTTAGGTATAGATTCTTAGTATTCTTAAGCTGGCAAGGTAGTAGTTTAGTTGAGCATAAACCTTCAGCTTCCAACTCTTTCCAGCTTTTTATAAGTACCTGAAGGCATAACTATACAATTTCTACATATATTTTTAGGCGTTCAGGCAGAAAGGGCCTATGAATGTTTCATTATTTATGAGAGAGAGATTTCTGTCCCACCCTTCCAAATATATGCATCATTTCAGACTGCTTGCAAGTTTAAAACTTATACAAAAATTAAAAATGATTAAATGGCAGTGCTGAACACACACAAACTATAAAAAATCTCTCATTATCTTAGGGAACAGGCAGGGTGATATGGCAGGAGGCAGTCCCTGAGGTATCTTGGATCTCAGCCTTTTCAGTTTGAAGGTCAACGCTAATACTTTGAACTATGCTTAGAAACAAGAAATGCAGGGCTGGGGTAATATAAACATTGTATTATTAGCAATTATTAAATGTCTCAGTTATAAGCCATAAATGTTGCAGGTGAGCTGTTCTTCCCCGCTCTTTTGGGGGATACTGGGCTGATTTAAAAACTTCTCAGGGATTATTTGATGGAATATCAGAAAGGGTAGACAGGCTTCCCTGAAACACAACAGGTCTGCTACCTGTTTACTGCAGCATTGAACAGAGGTGAGTATGGCCACTGTATGGCTGCTTGCAATGATTTTGGACCAAGGCCAAAAGGTGGGCAGAGCTCTTCTTCCCTGACACTGCTTGCCGCTCTAGCAAAAGAACATTCCTGCTCCACTCACTTTCTTGGCTACATGACTTCCTGAAATTTGGTCCCCTGTAATGATGCAGGGGTGAATCTTTGCTGCTGTGATCCACATACCACTTCCTTATAGCCCAGTGTTTCTCCACCTTGGTGACTTTAAGATGGGTGGACTTCAACTCCCAGAATTCCCCATCCAGCATGCTAGCTGGGAATTCTGGGAGTTGAAGTCCACCCATCTTAAAGTCACCAAGGTGGAGAAACACTATTATAGTTAATAGTGAAACACTCCTTCACCAGTATAGTAGAAGCACTCATCCTGTGCTTGATTTCACTGGTGCAGTTTGGTGCATTTGGTGGCATTACTGTAGGATACCGCACTTCAGGCTGCACTCCCAACTTCCATGGTGCAATGGTGCAACCTAACTGGCAAGCCGAATGTACTACATATTTGGAGGGAGGAGACATTAGTGTTCTCCAGCAGTTTCAGCATGTCACAATAATTCTGTGGCAGATGCAGGAGGGTGAGATGACAGGGGTCCCTTGAGAGTCCCTATTCCAAACTGGACAGGTTATGAGCCATTTGGTTTGTACAGATTATATGTGTAACATCACTGAGATCTTAGAAGAGAAAATGGGATTGACTTCTCGCTAAATGGTTATCTTGCAGTGGGTTGGCAAATACAAACCTTCCAATTTCAACTCAAGATGGGAAGGGATTAAGTTGCATATCAGATCCCCAAATGTTAAGCAGAGGGCCCAAGCCCTCAATACTTTTATGGTAAATTTACTAAAAATCTGAGAATGTTCATTTTTCCCATGGTGGAAGGAAATGGGAGCCAATAAAATATGTATATTTACATAAGACAGTGGCCATCATGACATTAATATTTTCAAACTGTTGTTACATACACATCAGAAAAAAGAAAGTGGACTTTAATTTTTTTAAAGACTGAAACAGATATGTTGTATATTCCCCTTGCATGACATATTTAGTCTCAAAACATTTGTTTTCTGTTTAAGTACTAATTCATTCAATCTCACTCTCTATTCTCCCTCCCCCAGTTGTTTCGGCATTTAAGGAAATGCCCCTGTTTCTCTTCATGGGTTTTTTAAAAGCAGTATGTAATGCATATTAGGACTATAGCTATGTTTTAGTACTTCAGAGTCTCCTGCATCGAACAGAGATATTGGTAAAGTTACCCAGAGGGAAAAAAGACAACCTGTTTGAGCTTTGTGTTTTGTTTTGCTTTGTTTTCAGCCAGTTGCTAGGGAAAGTAGACAGATTTTGTTGTTTTAAGATTGTTTTATAGCTGTAAATGTCAGAGAAATAGAACATTTCTTTACTGGATTCTACCTCTGGTCCCATCAAGAATGATTGGGCTCTTCCATCCTAGAAGGTCCGCCTTGGGTTGCAGAGGCTTTAGGTCTGGGGCTTTCGTCAGGATGGGAACTTTTCATTTTAGGAACAGGCTGGTATCAGCTCTTTATCCAGGAGGACAGACAGAGATGCTGCTGCATTGGGCTCTTTGAGATTGCGCAATTCATAGTAGCCAATCTGATCAGAGCTACAAGTAATTGTTTTGAGAAGGAACAGAAGGAGAGCCCCACATCCTTGCACATGGGGGTAGTCTAAGTAAGGATGTTTCTGGATAACCCATCAGTGGGCCTTATAGGCAGACATTAAGACCAACTAAGTGTGAGCTAGCTTAAATATCCAGTAGCTGGAGCATGTGCACATTCATCTTTAATGGTGGCACGTTGATGCAGGCATTCATCTGTGTCTTAAGAATTGTGGGTGTGATCTCTTTTACTCCAAACATGCTTCAGTTTGTTGAAGCATGTATTTATCTCTTCTCTTCTTCCTCTTATCATTATACATGTATCAGAGTCTTACAGTTAATCCAGGGGGATTTGTGATGAAATTGGGCTCTGAAGTCCCCAGGCACACCATCTGTATTAAGTGGCTTATTCAGATCAGAGATATAAATTTCCTTGTCATGGAAATCCCCTTTAAAACCACCTTCATCTCCTTAACCAACCTCCCTCCTTTTCAACCCTCCTGCAAGAGGGGCTGGCATAATCCTACTGATGTTCTCCCAGTACTGTAGATAATCTCCCTGTTTGCCACCTTCCTGGCAACTTGGAAAAGAGGCTGGAAGACTGACAGGAAAGTCATGATCAATCAACCTCACATTATTTCTGATTTACAAAGGATACTTCAGCTTTTCAAAGCTTTTCTGTGAATTGGACTCTTTACAAAACTTACTCAGCATGCAGTGCAGCAAGGGAGGCTAACTCTTATCATTTCTGCAGCATATTTTTGCCTATGTCTGTTGGAAGGGTTGATTATTTCTTTATTATAATGGGAAATTAGCGTGACATAATACACTTGCAGCTATGTGAACACAATGTGTATTAATAATGACATTTGGCATTTATATCACATTGCAAAACATTAGGCAGTGCACAAATTTAATAAATAAATAAATAAATGCCTGAAACCCCCTACCCCATTTTCACATCTACTTCAAAATACTGGTAGTGACTTGTCTGTTGTGGAACAACAATATGCTCCTTAGAGAATTGCAGTGCAATAATGGCACAGGTTGCCTATTATATTCAGCACAAACTCTTTAGCAATACTATTGAAAGTTATCCTGAGTTATGAATGAGGAAGTTTCTAGGCTTCAAAGTTCCTAAACTTCAAATATACTGCAGTGGTAATTGTACAATCATCCTGTAACATATTATTTTTATCTGTATATTGCAGATGGGATGAGGGGATGCTGGCTTGACTTGGGTCACCTAGAGAATGAATGGAAAGAGCAAATTTAAGCTAGGAACATCTCCATCTTATTAAGCGCCAAAACTCCACGTAGCAGCAAGATCAATTTGCAGCTTTATTCACAATCTGCACATCTCTCTTGCACTGCAAATGCTCTCTTCTGATCACCCCATGTCACATTTCAGTACACAGATATGGATACTGTAGCTGAAACAGCTCAGCTGAAACTATTTCTGGCATTGACTCCTCCAGTGTTGACAACAAAAAGGATAACATTCTAGTCTAGTCAATAACAGTTCCGGCAGGATTCGTGCCATTGCTATTCTTTGACTGTTCTGAGGCATGAAGGCATCACAGCTAAGATGGTGATTAGTGATAGTGGGGTGCATTTGAATTCCAGGTGTAATGCAATGGAGCTTAGGCCCTAATTCAGCGCAATTGAAGCAGGTAGCATGTGCTATCATTAGTACTCCCTGGTGTGCTAGAGGAGGGATATTAGCTAAAAGCGTACTTATTTTTAGCAGGTCCTTGGATTTTTTAAAAACCATATAAATAGTTTTGTTTAGGGGGAGTTGTCCCCAAGAGCCCTATTAGATGAAGCAGCCTGATGTGCCCTAAGGAGATTGGTATTCATCGGCAGCCCAAATGTTAGACTAATAGCAATAGCGGTGATGTTTTTAACACCAGGGAAATAGAATCTGGCCATCACCTTCTGTAACAGCTTAATCTCCCATATACAGTAGAACTATTCAAAAATACAACAAATTGAGTCAATGTAATTTATTCCCATGAAACTAGCTATAGTATAGCACTACAGCCTAAGATTGCTCTTATATTCACTGCCTGATGATATATGAATCTGGTCATTTTTAAGATCATGGACTATTAGCTTAGGTACCTTTGCGTATCTGGTATACAAGTATAATCACACACACACACACACACACACACACACAATTTTTTCTACATATAGCAAAAGTATACAAAACAAAAGAAGTGATAGAAAGTACCACTATAATTACTTCAATTTTACATCTAAACAGGTAAATTGTGAATGTGGAAAAAACTGTTTGCAGATATTTCCTTATTTATTCAATAAATGGATGTCCCTTTTTCCCCTTTCAATCTTTACAAGATAATCTACAGCAAATTTTAAAAATATATTTTAAGAAATTTAAAATTAGGAAGGGTTTTAAAAATGCAGGATTATGAAATTATGAAACCAGTAAAATCTTCACTAAAAAGTAAAGCAAAACAAAAAAATAATTTCTAAGGCCTGTTTATAAGAAGGAAATAGGTTAGGAGTTCTTAACCTGGGATCCGTGGATTTCAGGGGATCTGTGAACTCAGATGGGGAAAAAAATTACAACATTATCAAACCGAAATGTAGCTTTTCATTCAGTACTGTAATGTATGTAACCAACAAAGTGATTGGCCTCTAGACATGTTTGTTAACTTCAGCGAATCTTACTATCTAAAATGATTATACCCTTAAAACGGTATTGTCTTGTTATATATTTAATGGCTTAAGAAAGAAGCACATACATTACAGTATTATATATTTGTTTTTTTTAAAATATTTTGATAACTGTATTGAGTAGAATTGGTTTCCTTTGTAATACAGTCTATGGGTAGGTATTTTAATTTATGCATTTAAATACATTTTTCTGAGAAGTGGTTCGTAGGTTTCACCAGACTCTCAGAAGGGTCCAGTTGGGAGTCCTTGTGGCAGGTCATGGGTGGGGATGAAATCAAGGTCCTGAAAAGACAATGCTTCACATAGCCTATGCCAAATCTTCACAGAGTAAAACTTAAAGTGAACCCCCAAATCAATAAGAATCCAGTGCAGTTGGAATAGAATGGGTTAACATGCAGCCTTCCCAGGCATCTCTGATGGTTGCTTTTTCCACCATCTGAACTCTCCAACCTATGCTTAAAGCCTCACCATATAGCTTAAAGGATTCACCCATGCTGGCTGGGGAATCCTGGGAGTTGAAGTCCACACATCTTGAAGTTACCAAGGTTGAGAAACACTGATGTAGAATCTATCTGGATATAACCAAGCTATGAGTAATGAAAGCTTGGTCCACTTTCTTGAGATAAAATGAGCCAGCATAAAGGGTTCCTGTTCACTTATTTTGGCTCCTTTCGCATGTGGCAGCTGCGTCCATCTGAGATTGATGCAGCTTGGGAAGCTGACCTAAATGTCTATCAGCTCAGCTCCTGCTCCAGAGGAAACACCCCAAAGGATTCTTCTTCCATCCGTGAGATGGTGAAAAGCTATGCTGGCAGGCTTTGCACCACTTGTGCTGCTGAGCAATATTCTGCCTCAGGAATGAGGCCAGAGAATGCCGCTGTCCTTGCACTTTTAATGGGGGATGCATTAAGGAAATGATTAGTGAGCTTCTCTGGCTCCATTTGCCCTCCCACTGAACATACCTGCTGGCTGGAAAACAATTTGCTATCCTTAACCTGGGGCTGGGACAGACTGCTACAGCAGTATCTTTTGCCCTCTGGCAGAACTTGCTTTGGTTGGGTGCAAGGGGGCCCTGACTACCGGCTGATAATCAGCCTCCTTTCAGACACAGAGTCCAGAATAGAGCTGCTCCAGCATTATTCCGGGATAGCATTATTCTGAGATAATGCCATAATAGCAGTCTGCTGAAACAAAGGCATCCCCAGTGCCTTCCTATGATTCTAGAAGAGATTTCAAGGTAACATGTTGGGGGGGGGAGAGATTTGGGGGGGGTTAATACATTTGAAAGGAAATGTCACTAGATTCTGTGATTCATGTGGCTCTGAAACTGGTTTGCATGTTGAACTGGAATTAATTGGCATTAATGGAAAAGGGAATAATAATAATATTAGTTGTTATTTCAACCCAGAACTGATCAGTTTTGCATCCTCTCAAATCAGTTTCGTGGATAGGCTCCTTTCCATATATTTTTTTAAAGGCTGTTCTACCACTTTTTCTCAAGAATGGTAAAGTTGTGTTCACGAGAAGCCTGCGAAGGTGTAAGCAGCTGCTTCTATGGAAGCTAGATGTCCACTTGATCCAGCAGCCTGTGTCAAAATGGCCATGTAGAATAGTACATAGCAACCAGTAGAGGAGGCAGCAGCTTCAAGTGGCCTCACCAGCATTGTTGAGAACACATTGTAGTTTGTTCATATGGTGAGACTTCTGTTGGGAAAAGAGGAAAAACACAACATGTAATATGACTTTAGGCTGCCTCCATGGAGGACTGGGGGTGAGATGAAGGTAACCTCATGAGGATGTGTTCTTTAAAAACAAGGGGGCATCTTCATGCCATGATTAGCAAGATGAGAGGATAAGCTCCAAGACCGTTTGCAACATTTCCTCTGGAGCTGTGGGGTAAATGGTCTTCCATGGGTGGGAACATAATATCTCATCCGTACTGCAGCCAAGCATCTTGCCGCCATCTGCCTCCCCTCCACCTATCCTCTCTAGCCAATTCATAGGGGTTACCATTGTTCAGCCTTTTTGTCCTTACAGGCAGAAAGCAAATGTAGCAAGGGTAGGTAAGCAACTATCAATTTTTGTACCCTCTCAGGGGTTGGCTAGAGCTGTGCTTCTCAAATTATCTGTGGTGAAGGACCAGTTTTGTTTTTTTTAATTTGCAGTCCATTGCAGACTGATACTTTTGTAAAATACAGTAATAATGAATTACTGACTTGTATGCAGATTGCACCAGATGTCACTCACCGTGTGAATTCAACAGTATTCAAACTGGTCTTTACCCTGTTCAATGAGATGAGCCCTGTTCAATGAGATGATCATGCATTTGGATGTCGCAGCAATGTCAAATTGCTATCAATATTTTTAAACACTTCACTCTCAAACTCTGTACTTATTACAGACTGGTAAAAGGCAGATTACACTTTGAGTAGCATTGGGGGTCCACTAGCTGGCAACCAGGGAGGACAGAATACAGCAGTGGGGACACTCAAAGAAATGCACGTTCATGGATGTGAAACTGCTGAAGTGAGTATGATGGATGAAACTGATGACTGTATGGAAGTCCCTTAGATTAAGGGACATATTGCACAGATATTGTAGGATGAATCTTGTTTAGTGAGACACTATTTGCAATTCTTAAAGCCAGATTGTAGCAATGTGGCTTGGCATCTTTGCAATTGGAGCCAATTCTTAGAATAAGGGTATTCCAGAAAAGCAAAGCTGTCCTTTTGGTCTAATCCTTCTCTTAGGAGCATTAACAGATATGAGAACTGATAGCTTTGTAATCCAGGGGTCTTTTCACACGCTATAGTGCCAGACAAATTCTTAAGGAAGCTAATTTGTTTAGAAGTATGTGAATGTAACTGAAGGTTCTCTTTCTTAAAGCCCATTGCAATTGCTTTCCCCTGTATGGTATGTTTGCATATGGATATGATTGGCCTATATCACCTGGAGGTGGTGGGACCAGCCAGCCTGATATTTCTTAAAATACAAATAAAAATAGTTTGGCTCAGATTCTTTGATTTGATTTGATTTGTATTACTGTCCATGTCACCTAAGCGACTCTGGATGACTCGCAACAGGTAAGAACAATCCAATAAAAACAAGTTAAAAACTAATATACAAACATATAAAAACCATCCATAATTAATTTAACACAGAAAATCATGATCAGCAGCAGAACTCATCCTACATCAGCTTAACACAGCCATTGTAAAAGCTCCCCATCGTTGCCAGACTCCCAGACACATGTTTTCAGGGCCTTCCTAAACGCTAGGAGGGTCAGGACCAATCTGAGGTCCAGGGTGATAATGTTCCACAGGGCGGGCACCACGGCAGAAAAGGCTCTCTTCCTGAGTCCCGACAGATGACACTCTTTCGTACAACAGGATCCGTAACATGCTTCTCATGCCGGTCCTGATGGGATGGGCAGATCCACTGAAAAAAAAAAGTGCACCTTTTCAGTTTCTCAGATCAAGAACTCTACATAAGCCAAATAGTTTTGAAATCTCAAAAATTTGCATTTCATTTATTTTTTAATTTCAAATTGACCAAAAAATGTCAATAAAGATATAAGAAGGGTTAGCTTGACATAAGATCACAGTTGGTGTTGGCACCTGCAATCTTTAATAGAATTCTGGTCCATTCTTCACTTCCAGGATAAAATACATAGAATTTTATCATAGAGATGCTAAGGCATGATGGCATCAAATGTTCCTTCATTAACATCTTTTAGACATGGTCTATCCATAGAAATAGACATTTTTACTGATATTGTTGATATTGTGGCTACTAATTTCTGGCCCCATTTTCAAAGATCTCCTTTAATATTTCAGATGTTATAGTATTTTGTGTCATTTTGTAAATCCCAATCCTAAAGGCAAGTTCTTTTTTTTTCTTTTTTTCTTGGATTTTGGTCCCCATGTCCAATTTAAATCATAAGGTCTCTTATCTCTGTTATGACTTGTGGTAGTCAAAATAATTCTGTTCTTATAAAAAGCTGTTTATTTTATATAGTGAATTCCAAAAGCTTATAGTAAAAATTTCAATATTCCAAATTTGTCTGGACCCTTAATTCATTTATAACTTTCTTAGTTCAAAATTTTGTTTAGCTTTTTTCCATTTATTTCAAATTCTTTAAGTTCTTAAACTTATACAGGTAGTCCTCGACTTACAACCATTTGTTCAGTGACTGTTCAAAGTTACGACAGTGCTGAAAAAATGGACTTATGACTGGTCCCTGAAGTTATGGCCGTTGCAGTGCCCCTGCAGTCACGTGTTCAAAATTCGGGTGCTTGGCAGCCTGCCTGCACTTATGACCACAGGGGCACTTCAACTACCCCCACCTTCCTATCTCCTCCCCCATCTCTGCCCTTTTGGCCGCTGTGCACCCTGCCTTACAGGGCAGCAAGCAGCCCCAGGACCACATGGCTCTGGGGCTGCTTGCCACACCCCGGGAAGCTGCAGCCACCCCAGCCCAGCCCCAGCCGCAGTTATCCTTGCCACCCTGCACTTCGAGACCCCTGCCACCTTGCACTCCGCAGTCCCAGCTAACCTTCACCATCTTCTTCCTCCCACTGCTGACGTGGTGTGCCCAGCCTGGCTGCTGGGCTGGGCTGGGGCTTGCCATTTGTGTTGCAAAAAAGAAAAAAAAAGTCCCAGCAAACGCCAGCAAGCATTCATTCGCCTAGCTGCCTTCTCTCCTAGAATTAGTCTTCTGTACCTCACCCAGCATGCAGGCGTTCTGATCCCAAAAAGAATCATGCATCTGCTTTTTGTTTAAAAACCAAACCAAACCAAACCTGGAAGTGTTGGCCAGTAATCCACCACAACAGTGACTGCGATGTTGCCAAGCACTGCTAGCAGTGACTTATCATGTCAGGTGGCTGCAGTAGGAGTCTTTTATCCATTGAATGTGGCCTATGTTTTAGCCTAACTTGGCATACAGGATTATTTTGAGGTTAAAATTAAGCATGCCCTCATGCCTTGGAGGAAGAGATAAAAATGTTAATAACTTTAATAGCTGTCATGAGAATGCCAGTGCAGTTTCTTTCCAATTTCCTGAGCTTTGTCTTCCTCCCACCCCATAAGTCTCTCTTGTCACAAAACTTGCTCTACTTAAACTTCTGCTAATAAAGGTCCTTGATAAAGAATGCTTCTCCCCTCCCTTTACTGTTCGAGAGAACAGTGGCTGCCTTGAAATTATAATGATGATGGATTAAATAAACATTTGGTATGCAAGGCCATACAAGAAGAGAATTGTGACACCACCTTTTTTCACTTGCTTTTCTGGCTGTTACTCATTGTTGAATACAAAACAAGCACATTTTCATGATCAGCAAAAGCTACCAATCCTGCCTTGCTCTTGGTGCTCTTGGGCACTGTGAGAAAATTCAGAGAGGAGCTGCGAAGTTAGTATAGGCAGTATCTGAGAAATAGATATACAGGTAGTCCTTGTTTAAGTGAATTGGAACCAGCAACTTGGTCATTAAGCAAAGCAGTCACTAAGTGAAACCACAACTGTGCTTATGATCTTACTTCAGCTTTCCTTTGCTTTACAGACCTGCGAAGGTTGTAAATGCGGGATTTACTTTTTCATCACTGTCATAACTGCGAATGGTCACTGTACAAGGCAGCTGCTAAACAAGGACTACCTGTAGGCTATCTCACTATAGGAGTTTAGGGTGAGACCTTCAAGGTCAAGTGTTGAAACTAAATGTGAAGAGATTCAGGACCCAAAAAAGAAGGACTTCTTCACACCACACATCTAACTATGGAAGATACAATGAAATGTGCTGCTGCCAGTTCTGGTGATGTTCACCAATTTAGATGTTCCAAAGGGACTAGTCCAATGTTTTTCAAACTTAGCAACTTTAAGATGTATGGACTTCAACTCCAGAATTCCCCAGCCAGCACACTAGCTGGGGAATTCTGGGAGTTGAAGTCCACACATCTTAAAGTTGTCAAGTTTGAAAAACACTGGACTAGACAAATCAGTGGAAGATCTGCTTGTCACTGGCTACTAGTTTTGATGGCTGTTTACTACCTCCTGAGGATCGGATGCTGGGAACCAAAGAGTTATCTAAATTAGGCAACAGCCAGTTCTGACAATAGTCCATCAAGTTAGCTCTTAAAAAGCAGAAATATTAATGATCAGGATGTACCCACACATCTTTTTAAAAGGTGAATTATTTGAACAAAGGTAAAAAAGATAGCGAGTCACAATAATGGCAATAAGACAGAGGTTCTCAAACTTTGTGGTGCTAAAATTTCAGGCAGGACTGACCTTTTTCATTGTCCTGATACCATAAACTCAGGAATCTACTCTAAATAATACAATTCAACTAAAGTTAAATAGAAACCTTTAAGGAATGCAGTGCTTTTCGGAGGGAAAAGTGACAGGAAAAAAAATCTTCCATATAAAGAATTCCCTTTGAGTTGGATGGCATTTCTGGATTATAAAAGGTCAGAATATGTGGTCCTTTATGCAGAGAACTGAAAACATAGGGAGAAATAGCTTGATATCCCTCATGAATGTGGACAGTGAAAGTATGAGTGCTTAGAGATTTTTTTTTTCCTTATGGACTTTCCTCCCCCTCTTTTTAACATTGCTGATGTTACAATTAAAACAGTTTTAAAGACTGTACCAGTTAAGGGATTTAGCTGCAATTCTATACTTACTGGCCATCCTTCTGCTTAGAACTGAAATAATGTTTTGTGCTCAGTATCCTACTGAAATAATATGTAGAGAAAGAGAAATAATATGTGGAGAATAATATTTGAGAGAAAGCTTCATCCACAGGCCACAATGATGCATATCAGGTTCTGTTAAAAAGGAATCAGTAGAAGCTAAATTCTTCATTTAGGTGCTTCAGTCCCAGTATCTTCAAAACTATTTGAGCTGAAATGTAAACTCACATTTTACCCCACTCTGCCAAGATATTGATACAGGGGCTGTTGACAAGGCTGATCTGTTCCAGGCATTGCATGACAGCAGGGGCAAAAAAAATATATAAAGTCCCCTCCCCCCATATATAATGTAATATAATATATTATATTATTTCAGGGGGGATTTTATAAAATATATAAAATCCCCCCTGAAATTTGGGGATTTCAGCTCTCATCAGACCTGGCCCACATGGCTACTGACAAGGGATTGTAAGATTATTAGTCCAGTCTGTCTGGAGGGCATCTGATTGTCTCTTTTTTACCAGGCTTTCGTTTTCCACCAGGCTGTTGATTGATAATACAGGTGCAGTGCAGTGCAGTTCAGGGTACCTTCCCTGGCCAAAGAAAGACCATACATTTTTGCGTTTAAGTTGCAGGCTCATTAAGCAAAGATAGCATTATGCTAAGTGCCACTGTAGAAATGAGGCCCAAGGTGCTACTCAGAAAATAGAGGCAAGCAGCAAAATGTCATGGATACGAGTCACATCTCAGGGACTTGCGTCTTGTCAGCACTTGTTCCAAGTGACAAGTTGGATTAAATGGTTGGAGGATAATAACCAGGATTTTCAGAAATTTCTTCTCCCCGTACCTAATTACAAAGCTTTGCCATCTCGTTTTACCAGCTTAACTCTCCCAGAGATGATGCACACTTAATGTAGCCGAAAAGTTAATTTAATCATGGCTTGTGAAGTATCAAGTTGTAAAGAGAGACACGACTCCCAGTGTGTTGAAGGAGAAACGGATTCCACTTGGTATTGTGTCTCTCTTTTGATAGACAATTTGCATTTGGATGCTGAAAAAAATGCTATAACTCTTTATGGAGAATGCAGTCATTAATAACAATGGACCATTAATAGGAATTAATTGGTTGTACCTGCCCACTGCTGTAGCAAAAGTACATCTTTGATCAGCATAATTGTAGGTAACATTTTGGAATCAGAGCCCCATAAATGTAGCACAGGAAGATTAATCTGGGGGCAACTTTGCTATCTTCTTAATAGTAAAAAACAAAATAATACTGAAATGATTCCTTCCTCCCTCCCTCCCTCCCTCCCTCCCTCCCTCCCTCCTTCCTTCCTTCCTTCCTTCCTTCCTTCCTTCCTTCCTTCCTTCCAACTCAGTATTGAGAGATTGTAATACAAAGTATAGTGCTATATCAAATGCTGTGTGGGAAAAATGATGTAATTCATTTTCAGCTGGTTGGGAAACTGCAGTGCCTCTAAAAGATATTTACAGGGCATCAGGGATTGGCATTGCTGGCATTTAGGTCTTCCTGTTTACCTTCAGAGACCCTGTCCTTCTCCTCCTCCTCACTCTTATTGCCTGTTCATCTGCCTTCTCTGAACCCGCAAGCTGCAAAGGCAATAGAGATTTATCTTTCTGCATGGGGCTAAGCTTAGTCATAGAAAGGATCTTACTAAATGAACAATAGCAGTAGTGGTACAGAAGCCGGCCCGCTGAGGGCATCTCGTCAGAAGCTCCTTCCTTTCCTCCCTCATCCCCTCAAACTTGAAGCTGACCCTTGTTATATGTGAAAACAGATTTGGCTGCTTTAAAACTCCTTTCCCCAGCCCATGGGGGGGGGGGGGGGTGTCAAAAAAAGTCCAGATGGCAGATGTGACATAAGAAAAAAGGAGCAGGGTTTTGACTGCACAATTGCAACTGCCGTCTTGACTTTTTACGCACACACAAAGGATATAGCTGCCTCAACTTTTGGTCAAGCTATTTAGAAATTAGAAAAGTGGCTGTAATGAGAAGAAAAACTTTTTGGAGTCCCTGGGTTCCTCTCCTCTCCCACCTTCATTATGGAGAGAGCAGGACCAGATGTTTTTGTCCATTTTTTTCAGATTTTCTTGAGGGTGAGGGAAAAGAAAGGTTAGGAATTTTGTTTTAATCAAATGGGTATGTTGAGACTACTGGAGGCTGAGTTTGGGGGGGGGTTTAAAGTAGAAAATGTCCAGAATTCACTGATATGACCTTGGGAAGCTCTAGGTTCTATTTAGAAGACCAGGGTCCATAAGCCAACGGTGAGTTGCCTACCCCCACTCAGAAGGCAGGCAATGTGTGCTCTATGCTTGTCTATGAACGCAGACCATGCAGCAAGAAAGCTGAGTGGTAATTCTGTTTTCGCAATATGAATCCCATTTTAGTTGCTAGTTCTGTATGGTTTTGAAGTAACAAGCTCCCAACTTCAACAAGCAGGCACAAACATTAGTGCCATATAAAGATGAGAGAACAGGCCAGGAAACCCTGCGTTGTCCTCTTCAGAAGTTTGCCCAAGGAGCAGTGATTTATAATGGGCTTGTGACTGCTTGGATAATTGCACAAACGTGACAAGCTCCTTGAACATGACAAATGGCTTTGTGCGGAACCCCAGCTGTAAACCTCTTAGAAATGTTGGGCAGTTTCCTGTGCAGGCAGTTGAGGTTATGGCTCTGTATTTTTTTCCCTTCCCCTGGTAAACTTGGTGGAAACCAGGAGCATCTGATCAAGATAAACCACATTATTAAACCTGCAACAACTCCAACAACTGTGGCTTTTACTCCAGAAGAGCTCAGACAACTGGCCAGGAGGGTGTTGTAGTCTTATTGGCTTGCCTCTAAGACTTCTTTCTAAATCATAGTTTAGCATACCATGATGTGTAATCCCAGCCTATTTGACAAAACATGGTTAGGTAAACCATGGTTTTGCACATGTAGATCCAGCCTTTGGGTGTTCAGGCTTGAAAGTAATCATCCTACTGTGCTCTTTCCGATCTTGTGAGTGATGGAGAGTAGGCGACCCCTGGATTGTGGAGACCTGATATACTGTACATACTGGGAGCTTGGCATTCTCCCTATGCTAACAAGACAGCAGTGCCTCCTGCCTACTGATGACTAAGTTGTCATGCCTACCTGCCAGATCTAGGAAGTTCCTGTGGACAATGCAAGCCTCAGATCTGGACTCAGCCTGGTTGATCAGGGCCCCAGCCTGGATGTAAGCCATATTTGTCACCATGGTCCACTCCATGTAACCAGCTGCATCATCTTTCTCCCCAGCTTCTGAAAATAGGCAGGGCTTCTACTGAGTGCAGCATTCACTTTGGGCCAATGTGTGGTTGGGGATGGGGGGGAGTAAGCCCACTGAGTTCAATTTCCACCATTTTTCTTAACTAAGTAGCCCTAAGAATGCAGGGATCCGTTAAAAATTGCATGGATTTGGGAGGAACCAAGAGGCAAGCTTTTAGTGGATATGCAGATAGGTGTTTACATATGTATGACAGGGATATCAGTAAGACATGGGAACATTTGTAGTTTGTGTTATTCCAGTTTCTTGGGGGTGGTGTGCTTATGTGTATGCACATGTTTAGCAACAGAGGAGACATCTAGTCTCAACCGTTGTTTATGTTGATTTGATTCAGGGGTCTGGAACCTGCTGATCTGGTGCACAGTCAAGATTCCCTAAAGCAGTTGCATTGATTTGTTTTGTTGGCTCAGAAACATGACACCTCCTTCCTTTTGAAGGTCTGCAAAAACACCACTCAGAGGGAGTGAGTACCAGTAAAGGCTTGGAACTTCTCCAATGTTTATATTTATAATTTAAAATAAGGCATTGAATGAAAGTTACATTTCACATATTTTTAATGGAGGAGGTTGTGTTTATGTGTTTCACCAAATATAACCAGTGCTTTGGTAGAACCTTCAGGGCCAGGCCTTGGTAGAACTCCCTCCCTTATCCTCAAAGACTTTTTGCTTTTTGCCTGCCTTTTGTTTTTCTTTTGCATCTAGAGATATTTCACTGCTTAGCATTGCAAGAAGTCACCCAAGAGTATGCTTCTGCAAGTCCGTATTGGCACTGAGAAGATCTTATGCTTTGCTCATTAGCAGCCAATCCTATGCATATTTTTTAAGAGCTAAGTCTCAGTGGCTTGGTTTGTACATAATGTAAAGGTATAACAGGGTTGGATTCTTTTTGGCTAAACCTGATGGGGAACCCTCCCATTGGGATTTAGGTCAGATGTCCACCAGATGACTGTGGCTTATTCCACACACCATGGTTTAAGAATTCTAGCTGAGCATTATAGTATGTGAGAACTCAGCCACTGCATTCAATTACTCATACCTCCCCTGAGACTCATGCTTAAGATAGCAGCCACAGGAGGAACAGAAATAGTTTCTTTGGGCATAGGGGAAGGCGAACAGAAGGGGGTGGTTTGTATCTGTTGTAGCATTAATCTCCTTTGAGGTCAAACAAAGAGAACACAGGCATGGTGAGTGTGACTGAAGGAAGGAAGTCTGACCTTTTTTTATTGGGTAGTCTCTTTTCACCCCGAGGTCTTGGGGGAAGTGTATTTATCTCAGTTCTGTCAAAACCAGAGCCCCCAGCAAGTGCTGGTTCTGGGATTTGGGAGATCTCAGGTCAAGATTCTACCATCTGTGACTGCACCAAGCTCAGGCCAAGACGGGAAAGTAGCCACCAACAGAATCATATAACATCAATCCTTAAAGTGCTTCACTGGCTGCCTATAAGCTACCAGGCCCAACTTAAGGTGTTGAGTTGAGATTAGTTTATAAAGCCATAAACGCCTAGGACCTGAAAGCTTAAATGATCACCTTCCCCAGCACCATCCCAGATCAGCTGAGGAGACCCTGCTCATGGTCCCACCTGGGAATACAGCCTTATCAATGGCAGCTCTGCAGTCATGGAACTCACTCGCCCAAGGAAAGTACAGCACAGCTGGCCTCCATGTCTTGTTTCCAATGACGACTAAGGGCGTGCCTGTTCAGCCAGGTGCTGGTAAGATGGACGCTGCTCCAGAACCAGACTGTTTGAGATGACCTTTTTAACATGAACTTGTTTTAAATCTTTGTGGTTTTATTGTTTTGTTTTAGCAAGTTGGTTATGGTTTTGAGTGCTGATTTATTTATTTTTTTGGCTGGAATATTTATTTCATTGTTATTTCTGTGTATTGTTCTTGGCTTCTCCAGGAAGATGTAGTATAAAAATATAATTAACACAGTATAAAATAGCATGGAATCTTCATGAGCTCCCAGTAGTCTGCCATCCAGTAAGTTTGGTGATAGTGCAGGATCAATGCTCTTAAAACTATTCACTTCACTTAATTATAAGGTAAAGGAACTGTTGCTTGCCCTTGCCCTTTCATGGAAACTGGGTCTGACAGGTCAAACTATTTTTCTTTTTTTCAGAAGCTTTTTAAAGCAGCTACAAGACATTTTCTGTTTCTGTGGTCACATATGTGTCATGTGGTCAGGAAATGTGTGGAATGATCCTATGATATCTGACCCAAAGACGTCAGCTAATACTACCTAATTTATAGCATATGCATAGTGACATTGTCATGCATGTTTCATCATTTTCCCTCCCTTGCCCCCCTGCAGACATCCATGGGGCCTTCAAATGTGTTGGTCTAGTTTGAGAATGAAAACATAGTTGGGAAGGATAGGAGTGAACAACTATGGCAAGATCTGAACCTTGTCAAATCTTTCTGGCAAATACAGATTACACTGGTTGTGTTTAGGCCCAGTTTCCCTGCCAGAACTCTTCTTGTATGGCCTCCAATGGATATTAAACTGAGTCATCAGCCACATAACCCAAACAAAGGGAATGGGTTAAACTCTTATTTCAGTGTTGTAATAAAAAATAATTGTTAGTATGGTGAACAGCTGTTAACTCAGCTTGGCTGTCATCAGGACATGAAGCAATAACAAGCAAGAGCAAACAGGTTTATTCTGGCATAAGCTTTGATAGACAGTGATCTACTTCCTCAGCCAGATGCAGACTGTTTGCTATAACAGAGTTGTTAGCCTTTAGAAAGACTTTTTTGATTTTGATGCAACAGCTGTCTGATTGGAAAGATTAAGTCAGCAAGACTGCAGTGAAGGGAGTGGGTCCTTTGGAATTCAGAAGACCATACTTGTGAACAGATCTGTGTAGGCTGCCACTCTAAATATCCCATGGTGTTTGAATGCATTTTTTTCTTGGTGATCACAGATACATTGCATACTGTGATTATTAAGTGTTGGTGGGTTTGAAGCTATTTATTTACCAACAAGGCTGCCATACATATGGAACTGTTTTTATGTAAAATAATTAAGCTACATGCGTGTGGTCTCTCTTATTTAGTTTCTCTCTTTTGAATATCTTGGCATCCTATTTCCCTACCTAATATTAGGGCTGTACAGCGCTATGAATTTGATTGCAAAAAAGTGCGTTGAAGTGGGTGGGAGCATGAACATAGCACACCTCCTCACCTCTTTAAAGCAGCCATCTCTTTCCCCAGAATTACATGGCTGCCTTTTGCATGATCCCAGGAAAAGATGTGGCTGATGTAAAACGTGGCTGACATGTGCCCGCTGCAGCACCTTTTGGAGACTGAATCCAAAGCACTGCACAGCTACCTAGTACGCACTGTTTTATATTGCATATCTGTATTTTGTTGTAGTGCTGCCATGTATTACTTTGGACACAATGTCAATGCAAGAGATTGTTTGTATGTTCAGAGTGACTTTGTTTTTTGCTACTCAGTTAGTTTACGTTCTTTCAGGGGGTGGACCTTGTTTTTCTTACGCTGAGTCAGAATGTTAGATCATCCAACACAAAATCACCAACTGTTTGGCAACACTTTGTCGTTTTGTCTCAAGCAGAAGTTTTCCTTAGCCCCGCTACCTAATCTTTTAATTGGGTTTTAAACTTGGACATTTTGCAGGTCAAGCAGGTGTTCTATCTACTACTGAGTTCATACAGTCATCCAAGAAAAAAGATGTGTTTATATAATTTGCGTTTCTGTATCACGCTAACCATAATGTAGTTGGGGGGATGAGTCATACTAAAGGCCTTACAGATCGTATTAAACATTCCTTTATTAACCATGATTTGTTGACTAAGCCACAATTGATGTGAAGTATTTGATAAATAAGATCATAGCATGATGTATGACTAAGTTTATGCTGAGTTCAAAATAGATAACACTTGAGTTTAATTGTTTACCTTTTGTGTGTGGGTGCGTGCATAGAATGAGATGAGTGGATTTTCAGGTCTTTATTTTAATTTTTCAAAAGCTTGCTTAATCTTCTTAGATGGCAAAGTATGCATAAAGAACAGAAGCAGTAAGAAACCAAAATCTTAAGGATAGGGAGTTTTCTACACTCTTAAGCTCCCGGACCTTCTTTGGAGCTGCGTTGCACGAGATGCTGCTTTTGCCTCTCTCAAACAGATTCCTCTCCTGTTGCTACATATTGTGATGTTGTTCCAGATTCTTAGGACCAACGTACAAAGAGTCATTCTGTAAGCCAGGCTGCTTCACAGAGTGCCCGAGGTGTTGCACAGGTTGGATATTGCAAGGATCACCTTATTTCCAGGCCTAGAGAATTGAGAAACAGCTGCTGTAGTATGTTCAGGAAGACCGATCGAGTCACTCGAAAGCAGAAGCTCAGGCTCCGGGACGAACACAGCCTCTGGCCTCAGAGGGGCAATTAAAAACAATTCTCGTTAGCAGAGGAGTGGGGTGGTGCTAGAAAGCCAGCAACCAGGTTCCTACAGCCAATGAATTGCTATTGGGGGGAAAAAAACCCAAACAGAACTGCTTTTACTTCTTCAGCAGTTTAAAAAAAATGAATTCAATTTCCAATTGCAGTAGGGTTGGGGTGGCATTCAAAAGTCCTTCTCCATTTTTGCTAGTGTAGGCACCCCTGACTAACTCATTGTGTGATCATAGCTTACATTTGCACATCCTCAAGGAAATCGCTGTTTTCCATACTAACAGGCATGCAGTCATCTTAGTTTGGATTGTGTGTGCATGATCATCCATGCTGCAAATCGATATGTAGTTATGTCACTATTCAGGAAGCGGGTTTCCAAGAGTTTCTGCCCTGTTTCTTGCTGGTTGATTTGCTGTTTGTCTGTACCAGTCCATTTGATCTTCTCTCCAGGAGGAAAACAGCATGTGTGAACCATGCTTGTCATTTAACACAGTGGCAGAGTTCCCACAACACACTTAATTAAGTTAATTAAAGATTAGCTGGAGTCACATAATATGCTAATTTTAATCAGGATTAATTTTCTTGCATATTAGTCTGTGTGAACCCAGCCAATTTGGCAAGTTTATGATTCAGTGTATTATAGAGACACAGAAAAATGACTTGAGTAATCAAGTCAAATGCATTGTGAGAACTCAGCCAATGTATACATTCAGCCATTGTGGTTTGTAGACCATTATTTATGGATTAGCATAAAACTAATTGTGACTTGATTAATCAACTGAGGCACTGTCTTAGTTGATGTATAAATCCAGTCATATGGTTAGTGATTGGGTTCACATCTTGTACTAAGATATCATTTGTTTAATCATGATTTAAACACTGACTGGGTTTACCTTGTAGTACACCAAGCCAGCTTAGTGTATGGCTTAGTCTGATACGTGAACTCAGACAAGGTGATACAGTGGTTAAACGGGGGGGGGGGGGGGGGGTATCAAATCCCTGTTTAGCCTAAAAGCTCACCAGATAAACCTTAGTCTATCATACTTTCAATCTAATGTACCTGATAGGATTGTTATGAGGACAAAAGAAGAGGGAATCATAAATGCTACCATTTCTGTTTTTTTAGACAGAAATGGCAGGAATTTCTCTCGCTCTCTCTTGCTCTCACATGATTATTATGTAATAAAGAAAATGGCAGCAAAAGTTTGCAATTTAAACTTCATTATATTCCAGAGAAAGCCTTTGAACTTCACCACAAACCTGAAATGGCATCTCTGCCATTGGCAGAAACAAATGTTCTAACGCGAGAGCTGCTAAAATGAAATCCAGATGGTCCTTTAAAGTTAATTAAAAGAAGCTTTGGAATAATTCGTGTTGCTAGTAGAACAGAGCTCCTTCTAAGAACTTAACTTCCTTACAAGTTAAGTCAATAAATAATCCAAGCCCTGTAAGAGGTTGGATGAACTTAATTAAGCTATAGATTTCATAAAAACAGTGTACTACCCAGTGATCTTCTGTGTCATTGTAATACCCAATTTGATTTAACTCTAATACAAAAGTCATGTGCTTTGGTTTCAATCTTCCATGGTAAAGAGGAAATCTGAAGAATCTGACTTTTTCTGCTTTTAGCTTCTAAAGCCCCATCTCACTTGAATGCTGCAGGAAGTAAACATCTTGGCTAGATTTGCTGGGACCCTGCATAAGAAGAGCCCTGCAGGGTCAGGTCAAGGTTTGAATACAGACTGTGATAGCCACTGAAGGATCTAATTTTCACAGGTCTTGGGTGATTGGATCATTAGGAACACAAAGAGATTATGGGTTTGTGCCCAGTATATAGGTTGCCTGGAGAAGTCTGTAGAAATGATGCACCATTTAGACACACTGCCAGTTAGTGCTGAGGTCAGAAAAGGGCAAGCATGTCAGAGGAAAACAAAGGTTGGGTTAATAAAACATGCTAAGCATTCATATGGTTTATTTGTTTTGGCTTGGCTTGTACAAATCAGGCAGGTGTGATATATTCAACAAACCACAGGTAAGCAAACTATGGCATAGTGCTATATGTGAAGCTCTGTTGACTTACTTCCTTTTTTAATTTATTTTGTTGGAATTACACCCCCCCCCCTTTCCTTTAAGAGTTCAGAGTGGAATACACAGCACTCTCTCCTCCAGTTTTTCCCTACAATAACCTTGTGAGGGAGGTTGGGCTGAGACAGAATAACTGACTTAAGTTAACCAATCCATTTCCACGGCTGAAGGTGGTCCTGATCCAAGATCTGTCCACTCCTGGTCCAGCACCTTTATTTTATTTTATTTATTTATTTATTAAATTTGTATGTATTTATTGAATTTGTATTATTATACTACGCTGGCTCTCTGCTTATGACTCCAGGAGAAATTCTGATTCTTGTTCTGAGCTATGTCTGCAGGCATAGCTTGGTTTCTTGATGATATTCATTGTGCTTTGGTTTGTAGTTATGGTCTAAGATTGGATCAATGTACTGTCAGATAACACATGCATTTAAAAAGCAAGGTGATCGTTTGTAGCCGCACAGAGCTGTATGCACCATCTGACTGAACTTTAATGGGCCAAGTTTCCTGACTTGTGGGGGAAATATAAATATCTCTGGCTCTGTACATGAGTGTCTATGTGTGCATCCTCATTATTTAACTTCCATTATGTTTTTGGAATGTGCTTAGTATGTACAATAAACAATCCCAATTTCCTCTTTATCCCCCACTTTGTTTCTCTCTCTTTGCTGTAAATGAAAAGATCACCTTCCTCAATACCACCCACCTCAAATGCTCAGAAGGCCTTACTTTTAGTTCGGTACACTAGTTAGGTTCAGGGTGATGGCCAGGAGCAGAGCCTTCTCCTAAGGGAAGCCCTCTTGACCCCTGCACTAACAATGGAAGGCACGCCCAGGCAATCATGCATACGTAGCATAGCAAGTCTCCATGATCAGCTTTTCTTTAGGCTGTCACAAAACAAACTTTGTTTGAAATGTTTGTATTATCTTCCACAATTGCCAATTTTACTATTGACTGTTTTACTGATGGTTGTTTTCTAACTGGCTTTCTAACTGGTCTTCTTCCTCTGGGAGGAAGAGAGATACAAAAATAAAATAAACAGTAATTTAAGTTGAGTTCAGCCAAGATGGCAATTTAACGGATATGTTAAGTTTAGCTTGAGTGTATGGGTTGAACATGAGGTGGTTGTCCAGTAGTAGCTGAATTGATTTGTGGCTATTACTATTTGTATTCAGGAATGGAAATCTTCTAATCCCAAAGCAGCCATTCATGCAAGGGCCACAGTGACTGCCGCTGTAGTACCAGCAGTAGGAACTCCATTTGTTGCAAACACAGACTGTTAATACCATGTTTGGTATGTATTAAGATGTATAAGTTTAGGTATGATCTATTCGAAGAGTCAGTTCGGTGTAGTGGTTAAGGCATCAGACTAGAAACCGGGAGACCAGGAGTTCTAATCCCACTTTAGGCATGAAGCCAGCTGGGTGACCTTGAGCCAGCCCCTCTCTCTCAGTCCTGGGAAGCAGGCAATGGCAAACCACTTCCAAAAAAACTTGCCAAGAAAACTGCAGGGACTAGTCCAGGCAGTCACCAGGAATCAAAAACTGACTCAAAGGCAAAAGTATCTTTCTTATGCAAGTTTCAGTGTGTCGCAGAGCAGGGCCTACTATATACAGCAGTTTATAGCATTTTCTAGAGCTGTCCAACCATTGTTGTGCCAATACAGCAGTAAGGAGAACAGGCGTTATATCACCTCAGCCATGGCTGGATGATGTTATGAAGATGCTGTAGGTAATTAGTGAGGAAAAGCCCTTAGTTGTTGTGTTTCCCAAACGGTGTTACTCCAGCCTCCATTTGTAACATTTCAATCCCAGTAATATGAGAATAAATTTCCATTATGAGGAATATTTTGGATATTAATCAGAATATGGAGAATTAGATTTATATTAATTGGAGCATAGTCTGAAGTTATGGATCATATTGGCTACATTGCCTGACAATTGACTGAGTTTGCCACTTCCCTAGGCAACTGATTCATGTGGCAGCCCACCTCATGCATGCCTCAGACCAAGGGGAAAAAGCCACTTTTGAAGTCTTCCCAGAAACCACAAAGTTCACACAACACACTTAACTCTATCAAATGTTAACCTAGTCACAACTCCTTACCGGCGGTTCTGGTGTCACACTAACGATGTAATGGTACGCGGGAATGATCTTGGCAGGCAGGAGGAAGAGCTGAAAACTAGACAGCCATCATGCGAAAGGTATCTTAGCCCACAGAAGGAAAAGGGGTGTGGGAAGCATTTCAGAAGGGACCCCCCTCCCCAGTTTTCCAGAGAGCAAAAGGAGGGGAGAAATACTTTCAGTCTTGCAAGTTCTGTTAATGTAACCTTACAATAAAGGTAGAATTAGTACTCATAATTGTGCTTTTTGTCTGGACTACCTCGAAGGGCTATCACCAATGAAAGATCACCTAACAGAGTTCCCACCTACTTTCTGCAGGAAATGCCTGATATCCAAGGACTTTCTTGCACCAGGAGAATACTGGTAAGGCTTTGTGGCCCCACCCATCCTTTCCCCATTGAGGGAAAAAAATACTTCCATTTTGGCTTCCTGTGTCTGCTTTTGCCCTCCCTTCCAGAAACACCAAACAAATACAATCTACTCTGTGTCCCTATGCAGCATCACTACCTTCCAAACCACTACAGAGGTAGGGCTACAAAATAAAAGCATGATCACTAGATGCAGCAAAGGGCTAGTGTTCTATATCTCTCTGCTGCCATCTAGAGGTATCTGGATTTTTGCAGCCCTTGTCTGGAGGCCCTAACAGCAGAATACTGTACCAACTGTCCCAAGAAGTGCTGAAAAGGTCCCACTATGTAGTCCTCCCAAAATGACTCAGGAGAAGAAAAAAGTTTCATATTCCTTGCAAAGGAAGCAAAGCCTTTAGTGAGGGAGAAGGGCCCCCCACATAGAAAGCCCTGCAGGGGAGCATAAAGGAACTCAGGAGGAAAAGAGAGGGAGGGGAGTGAAAGGAACAAGTGCAAATAATTCAGGACATACAACCAGTCTCTGGAAAACAGGGCAGCAGGCTCTAGAACCCCTCCATCCTCAGCAATGCTGGGCATCCAAGGTGTGCTGCCAAATAGATTTGTTTTGAATTGGTTGCATGGGGAGTATGTGGGAAAATGTGTGAATGTTTTAAGAACTTGGGCCCTAGAGCAGTGTTTTTCAAACTTGGCAACTTTAAGAAGTGTGGACGTCAACTCCCAGAATTCTCCAGCCAGTGTGCTGGCTACGGAATTCTGGGAGTTGAAGTCCACACATCTTAAAGTTGCCAAGTTTGAAAAACACTGCCCTAGAGGTTCCACTGAGAGTTTCTTCTTGTGTCACTTCTGGCTGTAAGTGCTGGTAGGAGGAACATATGCAAGCAGTTAGGTTGGCTTCTGCAGCCAGCCAGAATTAGGGAGGCTTGGTCAAATGGCTGCCAGGATTCAAGAATAGAGAGCTGTTTTTTTCAGAAACACTATTCTATATTTGCAATCCTTTTTTTCCTCTTTTCTCCTGTGGGATTGGGATGTTTGCACAATATGACTGTCGGGGGCATTTTAATCCAAAATAAACCCAGGGCATCTGGGGTTACAACTGTTTTTCCCTAACTGCACAGCTGATGGGTGTGGTGTTCACATGACACACTAATCCCACTCATGACTCAGTTAAACATATTGTGTGAATGCAGTCAGTGGACCTGTTCACTAGACATGCTCACCTAGGTCAAAGGGGCATTTGTGTGTTATGCAGGCAGCCTACATCAGTGAGCAAACCCTGGAAACTGAAGGGGTTAATTTGAGCTGCAAACAAACTAGCTTTCTCTGATCTACCAGTTAATCTGGGGTTAACTGTCTCTTCTCTCTTCCATGTGACACTTCCAAAGAGACAGTGTCGTAAAGCCTCCCAGCAAAAATGGGCTTCTCTAGGCTCTCCATCACTGAACATGTTCATACAGCATGCTGAACCAGTCAGTTAAATTCTTAGAAGCATATTGAGGCTGTGCTAAGCTTTGTTAATTTTAATCTTTGTGAGGATTAGCATGGTGTGTGCAAACTCAGGCCATGTGCTTAGATTATGGATCAATGTATTGTGCAAATCCAGAAAAACATCATATAAATACAATCTCTCTCTTTTTGTACTTTTTGTCCATCCTGAAGACACACAAGGGGTGAAGAGGAAGCAGTAAATTCTCCTAAATCTGCCTGTGTCCAGACTGATCCTGGCTGTGCTATACGAGGAGGCAGGACATCAGAGTATCCCAATTTCCTTTTTGAAAGCTTAATGAATTAAACAACAACAACTTCCTAGTTGACTGGGGTATTGGCTAGCGCTGAGTAAACTAATTGGGGGAGACAGCTTCCTCCGTCAGTTGTGTCATATGAACATGTTCAATGTCTTCCTGCTTGTGAGATTCCTCCATTTATATGCATTATTGTCTAATAATGGGATTAGAACTTTATTAGAGTCTACCAATGATGTTGGTATCCGGTAGCTGCATGTCCTTTTCATGGATGGTGTTAGAGAGAGAGAGAGAGAGAGAGAGAGAGATGGATTCTGTTTGGAGCATAAATGTTAGCCAAGGAATAGGTCTCATAGCTGACTGTTGATAGAATACAACTGCAACCATCTCCTAGAATTGGTAGGCTGTCCCATTCCCACTACCAGTTTTTCTGCAGATGACCACTGGAGAGGTTACTCTAGGAGGTCTAGGATAGTAAATGGAGCTGGCAGAAGTGAGGAATTAAGAGGGGTTTCTAAGAAGGACCTGTTGCTTCCATTGTAGTTTGCTAGCTCTTTAAGAGGCAGAAGAAAGAGTGGGTTTCAGAAATGATGTGGTTGCTAGATTTCTCTTTAAGTCCAGTGAGAAGCCATAGGTCTGTGAATGCTTTTTTGTTGATACACCATGTGCCACTGCAAGTTATGATTGTGACTTTGGGTTATAAATCAAGATTTATCTGTCAGTCTCCCATATCTTCAGACTGGGCTGTCATTTGGGAGGACTGGCATTGGATGTCCCATTAAATGTGTGAGTTTGTGCTGCTGTGAGCTTTTGTGCTCCTGTTTGTGCAGCTTTGGAGAGTTCAGAGCAGCTTGCAAAGGGTATATGGGCTGACGTCTGTAGAGCCAAAAGGAGAGGGTAAGGCATGGAACTGTGCCACCCCATGCCCCCCAGTATAACAATCAGAGGATATGAGAGCACTCATATTTTCTTCCTCAGCCATCCAGGTGCCTTGTGTTATTCGAGCATTGGGCAGATTCTTGAGAGTTTTGATGCCTTTTGAAAGAAAAGGACTTGATCTACTGAAGACCAAGCTGGGGGTGCAATGCCAGCAGCCATGCTCACTTAATCTGTTGTGTTCCTTGTCATTCCAGATCATTTGGAGTGACATAGAGTCTTGTATATCCATGAAAAGGGGAAGGTTATCCATTTTCCCCAGCCCAGCAAATGTCTGGGCCCATGAACCATAAAAAGTTAAAAGGGGGAAAAAAATTGCTATTCTTCCTAATATAACTCCTATATCTATGAAAGCTATAAAAATCAGACCTTACCCTGCTTTACAGGCAAATGAGGAAGATGCAGTTAAAAAAATGTGCCTTTTGTTTCTCATTGGTCCTCAGTGATTTGAAGATCTAGATTATCATGTGACATTGCAAGTCTCCCAAGCCTAGGAGCATTTTTTCTTAAATCTGCAGCTTTTCCCAAACAGTTGCTGGGCTGAAGATGATGGGGGAGTTGCACAGATAGGGAAATTCTCAATTTCTCTCCAAAATGGATCTTTCTTCAAGAATGGACTGTTCTCTCTACTATCCCTTGCCCAATCTCACATATTCATTGCTAGTGCCAGACCACCTCCATCCCTCATTCTCAGAATCTAGAGAGATTGTTGCAATTTGTATGAATGCCTCCAATACTGCTCAGGTGGTGTAAGATTAAGGAGTAACAGACCTATTGTGGCTGAATCTGCCTGAATAGCAGTTTTTTATTCACTACTTGCAGCAGATAGATAAATAGATCTGTAACGTCTTCCATTAGCTTAGCATCTTCACAAAGCCATTATATTACAAAACGGATATTGATTTCATTTGCTGGCTCCTTTGTCTACCAGATGGTGCATTGGATGGGGGTGGAGATGGGGGAGAGGGAGAGAATTTAAACAACTCACAAGGACTGAATACCTGGCTCAGGAGCAAAGGCTGCTCTTAATGAGAAATTGACCCTAGGCAAAGATTGGGGCAGCTTCTGAGGCTTTAGTGAATCTGGTTTCTTCCCTGTTTTTTGTTTTTGTTTTAATTTGCTTTTTGTTTCCTTCTATTTTTTTTGGTGGATATACCTGGGAAAAACTGCCCAGCATCTAGGTGGTTTGGGCTGATCTTAGAAGCTAAGCATGGTAGCCCTGATTAGTACTTAGACAGATCTCCAGGAGATACCAGGACTGTAGGCTAGATGAGGATCTTGAAAGAGCTTTTTTAGAAGAAGGAGATTGGAAACCTCTTCCATACTGTTGCCAAAAAAACCCACATGAGCCTGTCCCTTAAGTCTTCAGGAGCTGGGTTTGTCTCAAAGAAGACTTTGCCTTATACCTAGGGAAATTGAATTTGGGAAGGAAAACTTGGTAAAAGACAGGGTTTTGGCAATCATTGCCAGGCTGTAGCACTTGCACCATAAGTAACTTTTCTGCAAATTGTAAGTGATGGCCCAGAGCTGGATCTTTGTTCAGCAGATATAAGGCTATTGTACCTTACTATTTTTTTGCATGAGCTCCATTTTCATGAAGCTTCATGCCACCTAAGCTATATATCTGACTTGAGAAAGAAATTCATAATGCATTTCACTGACTCATGGCATAACACTCTCTTCTACGTGTAGAGTTATCTCCAAGTTAGAAATTGTGATTAACAAAATGACCCTTGTTCTGTCCTGCCCCAGCTGTAGCTGAAGTGATAACATGAGAAATTGATTTTTATGTAATTTTGGCAAGGTGGATATTTTTCTTGAAAGAACTATGAATAGGAAATAGATTTTCCTTTTTCTCCTCCCCAGTTCTGTTCAGCTGCATTGCTTCTAATGGCTGATGCTTCTTCCTAAAGTAGTTGTCTTTTTCTTCAACCATCATTCAGATGTCCTCTCTTTGACTATCTCAGGTTCTGGAAAACTGTTTCAAGAATTGTCCATCTGATCCTTTCTGGTTTTCTAAACTGTCTCTAGGATCTAAAGCTTTTCCCCTCCTTCAGAGTACCTCATCTTTACAAAGCAGAAGCAGCATCTGGTGCTCCCCATTTCCTGCATGGAAGATGTAGAATACAATTATATATGCATAGGACAAAGGTGGAGGTAAAGAATTAATCAAACTTAATTCCTGGTTATTACAAGAACACCTCCACATAATTTAATTTTCTTGGCAGTAATGGCTTATTTCAGGTTTTTTTTTTTTTAATTTTCCAGTGTAGCCTACAGCTCTTGGTTTACTGATGATCTCCCATCCAAAAACTAACCAGTATTACCAGCCTGGCTTAATTATTTTAGGATCAGCTAAGGTCGGCTAGGCACTGCCACCTGTTGTGGCCATAAGAGCAAAGATCTTAACCAATCCAGTGATACAGTTGGTAACATTTTTTCTTCAGAAACTTTTCTCTACCAGTCCAATTTTGTGCTAGAAACACTACTCTAGGAACATCTTAAGAAGAGTGCCTGTTAATGTTCTTAGCAGAAAACTTACTTTCTTTGACAAACATTTTCAGCAGTGCTAAAAAACCACCTGCTTTTGATATTCTTTTTGCATCCCTTGCAGAAAATGTTTTTTTGCTTATTTAAATTGCCCTCATAAGCCTTCATTTCTCTTTAATTACTTTAAATTGCTCTCACTGGCCCTCATTTCTGTCTAATTATTTTGCCATGTGGTCGAGTCTGATTGGGTTGTGTTCCTGGTGTTTTTACGTATAGATTCGCTGGCATTAACGTGAATGTTATGTGATTCTAAATTAGAGAATAGTGGCTAATTCAGGAAGGAATCAGAAATAACAATGCAGAACAGTGTAGAAAAAAAGTAGGTGAGTATTCACGCACGCTTACAAGCCAAGTACTTGTCAATCATCTCAGTGTCTTTATAGACATTGTTCACAGCAATGGAAGGCAGCAATAAGTTTAGAACCTGCACATTTTCTTTTGTAACTCAAAGTGGCAAACTGACTTTTAAGAAAAATCTAAAGCTGGTAGATAAGGATGAGATTTAGAATACCTTTGAAAGTCCTGTTTGTCTTCATCCCTCTTTTCTAACACCTTGGTATTACCGCATGAAGGAAATTGTAGTATTGGAGGCCACACCTGCCTGGAGTCCATTCTCTCCCCCCGCATGCCCCCAGAGCTGTGCAGGCTGGCTGCAGTTCTGCCAGACAATGGAGACAGCACTCTGAACATGCTCAGTGGCAGTCTCATTGTTTACAGATTCTAGAGGTGCCCTGAAAAACAGAGGCAGAGGCTGCATCTGACTCTGAACCCTGAACTTTTCATGACTGGAATATGATCAGTCATGAAAAATCCACGTGTCCCCATTTCAGGCTCTCTGCCCTCTCCCCTGATGGGAGCACAATATTATTAAATCCTGTTATTATTTATTTATTCATTCTTAGGCAGGTGATGTCTGAACCACGGCTGCCAGAGTGACTCATTTATAAGGAGAGAAGCTCTATTAAACTGTGCAAATATTAGATGCATTCAACAGAGATACCTCCCTCCCATGTATTGAAGCCAGTGGCATGTAGGCCTAAAGCTTTCTTTCTCCCTTTGGTTTTCTAGGTACCATCCAAGATTGGGCTGCCTTCACCAAATGGCTGCCTGGTTTCTAATATTTTCAATTCAGCCTCCCACATCTGGCTCAGTGGCAGTTTGCAAAGGCACCAGGGCTATCAGGCTGCTAGAGCTGTATTCAGAGCAATGCCCCTTGCTCTTGCAGAAAGCGGTGCTTCTCTGACATGTGTGTTTTAAGGACAAGGCAAGATTAAGGCAAGATAATTTAGAAATGAATGTCGATTCCCACATCACTGGCTTTGCTGGAAGCGGCTGTTAGGAGTACAGTGACATCTAGAATGCCCCAATTGGTCACACCTGGTTTAAGAGCAAATTAATATAGATTGTCAGTATATAAAGTAGGGCAACCATAATTGGGCCACAGAAATCCAGACACCCACTAGATGGTGACAAATGTGTACAGAAAACACTAAAGAATCTTTCAGACGTAGTGCAGTGATTTTTTTTTCAATGATTCTGGGATCTTCTGTATATGCCGCATCCCTCTGCTACGACCGTTCCTTCCCTGACCTCTGAGGAACCCTCCATCTTTCTAAAATAATGGAACATGTATCACACAATAAACCACAACTATTGATTTATTTATTTATACATACAGACACGCATACATACACACATACTGAATGCCCTGGTCCTACAGCCAGGAACTCAGTTAAATCTCTGTGCTAGTGGTTATGGCAGCATGCAATCACTGCCAATCTTACAGGGGCTGAGTCACCAGATGAGAAACAGAGGCACTTTCTTTGTAAGCTCTTGTAGCAGTAGAGTGCTCAGAAGGCTTCCTTTCCCATTGGCCAGCTAGGTACTGAGAGGCATGGCTTGGTTACTGCAGGTAATGAATGGTGTGCTGCTCTGCCTCAGTGATGAATTCAGTAATGGAGAGCCTTGCTTTGCCCACTACTTCTTCTCTCCATCTCTTTTTCTTGGAGGAATAGGTAAGCGAAACAGACCAATTGACTGCATTAAGATGTTCCTATGGCATGACTGAGTGAAGTTAGTTTAACCCTCAGCATGACTCTGTTTTGGGTTACATCTAACTCCCAGAGGTTAGGTGATGAATGGAATAATTAACTTCTTTTGCGGGTTCCCACAACACATTAATACTGCTAGTTAAGAACGTTGTGGGAACAGGCAACTGTGCCATTTAAATCAAGATTATAATTAAGGTTGAGTATATGGCTAAGATTGAGTATTTATCACTCATCGATCTAATTAACCAGATTATAGTTGATAGATAATTAGCGTGGCATGTTAAGCAGCCTTTAGTCTTTCAGGAAATGCTGTACAGCACAGGAGCATCTGCAGAGAAGACCATCCTGCAGCACTTGTTTTTTCTCCCATTTGGGTGTGCAGGGACTTTGTTCTGAAAAGGTTGGGAGAAAGATTAGCCTTTCCCCCAGCTGACACACAGACCACTGCATGCTTCTTGGAATTATGTTTGTCTTATCATTGTCCAGCAGAAAGTGTTCTCCAGTGCAATTTGCTGAGATTCTTACCAAAAAAAAAAGGAGCCAAGAAGCTAAAGTTGGCTGTGGTTTACCCATGTCATTGGGGGTCTTGCTTAAGGCATTTACTTGGTGAGTGCCTTATCCAAGGTTAATCCTAAGCGAGGTTAGTTTGTCATGCAAATGCAAGTTTTATAGTTAACAGTCTCCCCTCATGACAGGAATATGTGTTGTTCAAGAGCAGAACCTTCTATCACACTAGCCATTGCAGACCTGCTCTACATCTTTCTGAAGCCAAAGCCAGATCCAGTTTCTTGGCTTCTTATGGTTATAGAATAAGATATGTAAATCAGATCAGCATAACAAAAGAAGGAATGCTCAAGATCAATCCATGCAGCAGTTTCTGAAATCTTTGTAGCTGTTGGCAATAGAAGTTCTGTGTTCCATAGATTGAAATGAATTTCCTTAGCACTGGCTCAAATGCTATGTTGCTGCTGAATATATATTCCAACCTCTTCAAAAAGCTTATTAAAAAAACTACCCTTATACAAGGCCATAATGTGGTTTGGAATTTTTTTCAGCTTATCATATGAGGAAACCTATGACTGTTGCAAATTTTCAAAGGGTGTAATTCGGGTGAAGTTTGTTCCCCATTGTGGTATTGTCCTTCAAAATTAATAGAATCCATTGTGGAAACCCATTCTATGCCTGCATGATCTTCAGGTACAAAGGCACAGCAAAGTAGAAGATCTTTGCTGTTTAAGAATATCTCAAAATTGGTAAATGTGCATCTTGGTTTTGGAGAGCTGCCTTGATGATTAATCCTTTCAAAAAATGCTGTTTGTCCTGCATTTCCACTCTTACTTGGCTTCTATCCTGGCCAGCTGCAACTTGTTCCATCCTCTGTGATGTATCAAAGAGACCTCCTTTTATTTTTCTCCTGTCCAGGAAATTTTTTTAGTTAGAAATCAGTACCCACCAGCAGCTGTTTTTGTTCAACGCTGCCTGTTTATTAAAATGGATCCATGGAGACCACTTGATGGTCAACATCTTCCAGTCATATAAACCTTGATACAGATTTTACATTTTACCATGGAAAACTAAAGCTGAGAGGCAAAAACGCTTCTGAGTGAAGCAAGGAAGCCTTGAGAAAAACATGTTTTGAGACTGAAACTTGCTGGAATGCTTAGATCCAGTGGAGGTTGCTGTTTGGGGCAAGGGGAGGAGAAGATTGTCCAAGGAACACCTGCAGGAAAAAAATGCCCTTTCCCAAAACAAACTGTATTTTCATTTTTTCATGTCTTGTTTTTATGGACTGTTGGTTTATTGCTGATAGTTCTAGTTAGGAGTTTTATTGTTATTTCTAAATTTCTCTGGGCCCCAATACAACAGTATAGAAACAAAATAAATAACAACAAGCCATGCTTTACAAACCATAAAACCCGGGTTCATTCTAAGCCATAAACCAACCAACCACGTCATGACTTAATACAATGAATCTGAAAGCATGTGGACAATATCTGCTGGAGTGACCGCTGACAGAACAAGATCTCCAGCATTTGGAGTAGCATTCCAGGTTAGACTGGCCTAAAAGCTTTAGTTGCTTGAGGAAGAGGGGAAGATAGCCCTCATCTCAGAACCCCACTGGACTGGCAGATGAATTTTACTTCCACGCTGGAAGCACAAAAGGCCAGTTGGTAATGGCTGAAGAAAGGTTGTCTTCTCCAAGACAAGCAGTGACTGAACAGAACAAGCAGGGGCCATGCAGGGTCTACTAACAGAAGTGGTTGCCTTACTTGAGCACATCTTTTATGCATGTATGTATTTATTTAAATGTATGCAACCACCCATCTTGCATAAGCAGCTTTGGGTGATGAACAATGAACACCCGAAATGTCAGTATAACAGTAAAAACGTGTATGTATAATAATAAAGATATATGTGGATTTGCTTGCAGCAATTCCTTCATTGCTAACCGAGGGTTATTCCCTACTGCTGAATTGTAAGTGCCATCCATCCTCACGTTGGCAGCATGAAATTTGCTGCCTCTGTTCCCTGTCCAGCCTTTATTTATCTGTTCCAAGTCACCACCAAACAGAGCTGTTCTGTGCAGTCTGTGTGACAGGCCAAGTGATTGGTTGAGTCCTCTGCTGCTGCTCCTTCTCCCTTCTCCTCATCCTCCGGCAGGACAAACCACCACCAATGTCACTGCTGCAAAAAGAACAGGAAATATTTCTGCCCATTATCTCCTATCTCCTTCCTGTGCCCCCTTCTCCTTCACTCCATTCTGTCATATCTCAGTTGCACAAAGTTATTTTAAAAAAGAACAAGAAGAAAACAGATGGGGATCATGAAGGGAGCTGAGTCACAATCAGTATTTTTGCTTAAGATTTCTCTTCCCCTTCTTTATAGGGGCAACAAATGCCACTAGTCAGGAGGCTCTGTGAGTGTGTGTGTGAGTGTATGGTTGGCTTGTTTGTTCTGTGATTCCAGTATCACGCTATTTCTGCCTGTTACACTATTTCACTTACACTGTTTCATTGTGACTCCATTCCATTGTTGCACTATTTCACCCTTATGTTAAATGGTATTGCAGTTAAAGTGCTTATAGTATTGCCAGCTGAGCAGTCTTAGCATTATTCTGTACTTCTGAAAGTGCACCAGCCCAGCGCTTTTGTATCCAGTTCGTTCTGCTCTCCAAAGCAGATTGGAGGCAGATGAGGCTGACCAGGAACCAGACAGGAAGAGTTGTGCCCACACCAGCCGCAATAGCCAATAAGCCTTCTTCTGTCCCTATTACTGATCACCTGACTTTGCCTGTGATGTAATGGGTGGTGAAACATAACACCTTGCAGCTGACACTGGATGCTGTCAGGAGAAAATGCTATTTGGACACCAGTGTCATTAAGACTGGCTTACGCCTGGCTTTCTCATGGGCTGGAGATAAGATGAAGGCAAGATCATGGGGACCAAGCAGAAAAAAGATGTTGCCGGGGCATTTTGTACCATGGTTAGGTGCAAATGGAGAAGGGCCCTAACACAGGCCATTTCCCCAGACGTGATTCATGACATCTTCTTGAGTTATTCAACCACTGTTGTGCTGTGCTGACAGTAATGAGGGCAAATTATCATCTCAGCAATGGCTGGGTGGTGCTAGAAGATGCTGTACTGTAAATTACTCTTTGGGAAATAGCCACAGTAAAAATAAATTTTGCAAAATAAGAGAAAGTATTTATTTATCTTCTGTGGTTGATAGAATTTTAAAAATTGTTTCTCAAGTAAAAATTTCCTGTTGAAACACTGTTTAGGTTCACATAGGCTGTTTTCCCATGACCTATATTCATGGTTGACTTAACCATGGCTTACTGAATAAGCCATGGCTTATTACAGGCTGAATTAGATTAAGTTAAAATGCTGGCTAGTTTGCATTTCAGGGTAATAAGATTTGTTTATGATTCAGTGTGTGGTGTGAACTCTGTCAATTGCCTTAATTCAGTAAACCAACAGCTGTGTGCACACAAGCATTATACTCTGTTACTTAGCAGATGTGTGAACCCAGCTAAGTGTCTGTCAACAAAACCCCAGGCAAGGAGAATCCACCCCACTGATTGCACCTTGATCCAAATTGTTGCCATGCAAATTCTCACAGCTATTATTGCTGCCACCTTTGGCTGCATTTCCCTCCACAAAGATCTTTGCTGGAAGCTTTTTGGCATCATGAAACCTGGTTAAACATTCAAATAGCATGTCTTCATTTGTGAGTTGCTGAGTTCTGTTATTTATTACTTGCATGTATAAGACACCTACAAAAACAAATTCTCAAGATATCAAATAATTAAAAGTAAAGCAACAATTCCATGCAAAAAAGGTAAAACTACAGTGGTGAAGCAATGTGGGAGAAATACAAAGACTAAATCACTCTGATAGAATACAATATAAAACCAATCCAAAAAGAACAAGAGTAAAAGCTACCAACATATGAGAGGCATTTGGATTCCAAAAGTTACATAACTTTATTTAAAGACCTGGGGGACCAAAAAACTGTCTCAACTTCATGATGGAAAAACATTGATGCTGGCCTAATGAGAGAGTCCCCACTGAAAAGGACCTCTCTAGTAGTCATCTTTTGACTTCTTTGAAAATGATTTCTGGGGAACACATGATGGGGATGTCCACTATAAGTAGTCCTTGCTTAATGACCTTAATTGGGACCAGCAACTCCATCGGTAAGTGAAGTGGTCGCTAAGCAAAACACGTGCTGTCGCCCAGTTAGCGATGGCAGTTACAGCAGTCCTGGCTTCAGTCGTTAAGCAAGATATCACATGATCGTGACTTGCAACCTCCTGCCAGCTTCCCCATTGACTTTGCCTGTCAGAAGCTGGCTGGGAAGGTCGCAAATAACAATCACGTGACCGTGGGGATGCTGCAATGGTTGTAAGTGTGAGCTCACCTCCTATCAGTGGGGCCAGTGAGTGTGATGGTTATAGTTGATTAATGGGGTAGTCCAACTCATCTGCAAGATTCAAGATTAGGAAAAGCTGATATAGGACAATAAAAAGCACGTACAAACACTGCAGGTTCTTGACTAAACGGTAGATTTTCTCTAGTGAGAAAATTTAATGAGATAAATGAAGGCAGACTGCTTCCACTTGAAAGATTTCAGTATAGAGCTCTTCCAAAGGAAGAGTTTTTGGGAGCTTGCAACCAAGCCATACAAGAAGCAAATTTAAGTTTTGCATGGGACACTGGCAAGGGAGTGTGCAAGGGAGATTCCAAACAACATAGACCACAAAGGAAGCTTTGAGGTAATCTGGAACACTTGTATAATATTTTGTCCTCCTGCCCGAAGAGAGCCTACAAGCTTGTGTTCTTATTGGAAGAGAAGGTAAAAGAATTGAGGAGAGAGTGTCTATACTGCAACACACCAGGGAAGGTAAGAAGTTCCCAAACAAGACAGATGAAGCTCCTCAGGAGGTGCAGAGAAGGGAACATCAGTGAACATGAAAAAACAAGTAGGAGCACATGACCCTGAGAAGCAAAAGGATCAGGAGGTGCTGATGGAGCTTAGCAAGTGGTATCAGACTGTCATTCTGGAAGACAATTCATGGCCACCTAAACGAGTCTTCCAAACCCCAGCTTCACAAAACAGAGCTGAAGATACTTAGACCCCCATGGACTGAAGGAACCCAAGAACCATTTTGAGGAAGTAGAGACAGGGTGTGATGGATGATTCCCTGTTGAGTGAAACTGAGGCTGCAGTATGGAGACTTGATGTGATATTGCAGGTCTTTCAGGTATCCATTTCCAGGATGTGATGGATAGGCTGCTGAGATTCTTCAAACCTAACCAGCCCTTCCTATAGATTCATGTATGCAACACTACCCAAAGACACTGAGGTTTTGGGCAGAAAAGTTAAGGAATTGAGAGCATGAATAGTATTTTTTCTTTTCATCAGATGGTGGTCCCAGCATAAGGAAAGAGAATGGGGCCCTAGAAGTGAACAACTGGCTACGTAGACGCTAGCATTGCAGAGGTTGGATTCTTGGACTGCACTGTATCTATATGAAGGACTTCTGGCAAGAGGTGGGCTATATCTCACAAAGACTGGGAAGCATGTGTTTAGTAGGCACCTTGCCAATTTTATCAGTGCAAAAAGGAAAAGGTGGCAAAAGCCCAGAACTGAATTTACTGCCAGAAACTGGGAGCCAACAACACAGGAGATGAAAGGAGCCTGAGGGCTAAGGAGGGACTTGGAGATTGGCAGGAAACCACGACTTCAAATCAGTGCCTGGTACCGCTCACAATGTCAGATGTTTCTACACCAATGCAGAGAATATGAGGGAAAACTTGAAATCCTAATTACAAAAATACAAATACAATGTCGTAGGTATCTCTGAAACTTGGTGAAATGATATAGATATTCAAATACAGCTCTGGAAGCTAGAGTTTATTCAAAAAGAATGCAATTCCCAGAAAGGAATGCGGTGCTGAAGTGTACATAAAGAAAACATGCTTGCACAGAAATTCATGAATCAGAGCATGGAAATCTTGTTGAGAGAGACTGGATAAGAATAAAAGGACAAAGAAACAAAAGGAATATTGTTATGGAAGTTTATTATAGGCTGCTTGGATAAGTAAAACATATGGATGATATTTTTCTGGGTCAGATGGCAAGCTTTTAAAGACACACATGGTAGTGGGAGATTTCAACTAACCTGACATGTATTGGAAGTCTAAGTCTTCCAAGAGTCCAAGGTCCAACTAAAGTTGCCCTCTCTTGCCAACAACTTACTTTGTCAGAAGCTGGAAGAAAGAACAAAGGAGTCTGCTACCCTGGACGTAATCTTCGCCAACAAGGAAGACTTAGTTTAAGTGCAGGTAACTGGAATTTTGGGAGAAAGTGAGAAAATGTTATCCTTCAAGTTCATGATATCAAGATGAGGTGGTATAAAGAAAAGTCAGATTTGTGTACTTTATTTCAGAAGACCAGATTTTGATGAACTCAGATGGAAGATAGGTCAGACCTTTGAAATCACAAGGAAGGAAAGGAAACCCTGCGAAACCAAACAGAAGAAAAACGTGGACATCTAAAGAGAGAAGTGTGGGTACACATAGAGCCTTTTAAAGTGCTGAAAAGAGACATGTTAGAAATGTTCAAAACAACAACAACAAAAGACTTTTTCAGGTACATCACAAATTGAAGGAAAGCAAAAAGGCTGTGGGTCAGTTGCAAAAAAGAAGGAGGTGAACTAGTTGATCGGGGATGGTGAGAAAGCAGAATTCTTGACTCATACTTTATGTCTGCCTTCTCTCTAAAGGAGACAAAGCCCTAGCTGGTTATCACTGTGCCACTAACAGGAGGAGGGAGCTGGAGCTTAGAGAAGGTGAGGATAAAAGATACTTGACTAATTTGAATGATTCAGGTCTCCAGGGCCAGATGAATGATGTCTTAGGGCACTGAAAAAAACTAGCAGGGGTGAATACAGAACTACCAGAGGTGATCACACAATCTTTGAAAATTCCTGGAGAATTAGACTGGAGGAGAGCAAATGACATCTCCATCCTCAAAAAGGAGGAGGAAGAGAAACTGGGAAATTACAGGCTTGTCAGCTTGACGTCTGTCTTGGTCAAGGTCCTTGAGCAGATTATTAAATAGAATGTTTGTTTGCACTTGGATAGCAATGCAGCAATTAATAAGAACTAGCACAAGTTTGTTACAAATAAGTCATGCCAGACTAACCTTATCTCCTTTGGCAGAGTTTCTAGATCAGGGGAATGCTGTGGACATAATGTTATTTGACATCAACAAAGTGTTTGACAAAGTTTCTCACAATATCAAAGTGCTAAAATATGGGCTATTCAATAAATAGTTAGATGGAACATAACTAACTGAATGACTGCATCCAGAGAGTATTCATAAATGGCTCCCCATGAGCACAGAGGTTAGTAGCTAGTACTGTGCCACAGGGCACTGTCTTAGATCCTGAGTTGTTCAACATTTTTATTAATGACCTGGGTGAAGATGTTGAGAGGATAATTATCAAGTCTGCAGGTGGTACAAAGCTAGGAGGAGGAGTGGGTAACATTTTAGAAAAGAAATAGAAAAATTTAAAAGATTTACACTGGCTTGAACAGTAGGCCCAAATGAACAGGATGAAATTTAACAGGGGGAAATGTAAAGTCCTGCACAAGTACAGGATGGGGAACATTTGGCTTGGCAGGGGTACATATGAAGAGGACCTGGGTGTTCTAGTAAATCACAAGTTGATTATCAGCCTGTAAACGTGATGCAGCTGCTAAAAAGGCAAATATTTTTTTGAAATGTATTAACAGAAAAAAATTGTCTCATTCCACCCTTCCCTGGCCAGGTCCATTTGGAACAGGAGTCCTATTCTGGACACAGTAATCTAAAGAAGCACATGAACAAAATAGAGTGAGTTCGAGGAAGGCTACCAAGATATGGTGAGGCAACTGGAAACCAAGTCCTGTGAGGAACAGTTAAAAAAACTGTGCATGTTTAGTTTGCAGAAGAAAAGACCTAAGAGAGGTATAACAATCTTCGGATATCTAAAGGGTTGTCACATTGAAGAAAGGGTGGCCTTATTCTCTGTTGTCCTGCATTGCAGGACCAAAACCAGTGTCTTGAAAGTACAGGGAAGTCAATTCTGTTCAGATATTAGGAAGAATTTCCTGACAAATAAAGCTGTCAACCAGGAAATCATTCAGTGCTGTCGTAACTTCAAACAGTCACTGAACAAGTGGTCGCTAAGTGAGGACTACCTGTAATATGTTCCCCTTCACCGAAGATCTTCAAACAGAGATAGCCATGTCTCACCTGGAATGTCCCTCCTAACCCTGGGGTGTGAGAGAAATAGAGTTCACAACCTATGTGGCCTTTCTGGAGATTAAAAGATCAGAAAGTTTAAAAAACAGAAATAATTTCAGTAATGCTACTTCTTGGCTGCATAGTGTCCTGGCATATCATTCCTTCCTTGGAAGACAGACCAATCTCACTAGCCAAAATCAAATGAAGGTGAAGAAGAGGGGATAAAATATAGCTCCCCTTTTAACTTGAAACCTAACAATTTTCACTGGATAAGAAAATGCAAAAGAAATGCTCCAGGCAGGGCACAAGATGGCACCAGTCTGCTACAAGTAAAACATTCTTTGTAAAGAATTAGGAGATTGTAATTATACAGCTCATGAGAAAATTACAAATAATTAATATCTTCTTGTGTATAACCTAAGCTTTGACTGATACAACACTGTATTTTCTAAACCTGTACAATGAAATAAGAACATTACATTGAGCTCCACCTAGAAAAAAGAAAAAGAAAAAAAGAACCCTAATGGAAATTCCTGCTAGTTGTTTTTTTTTTACCTATTTTCTCTTGTGAATGAGGGGTTACATTCACAACAGTCTGATCTGAAATTACAAAAGACTATTGCCAGTTGCACTTATTATTACACTGAGTTTAGCACTTGCAAGTTTCTATTCTTGACTCAGTACAACGCACATATTTTTGGATAGTCTGGAAGTCTCTCAGCGCCGCCATGTTTTTTCCCTCTCTGAAGCAGGCAAATCAGCATTGTGAGGGACAGCATGTAGGAAATGAAATTTTTTAAAGTGCAATAGGATTTGGCAGTTCTTTACCAAAGCATGTGATCAGAGGGTGGGTATTCTGTTTTTCTTCATTGAGAAAAAAAATCACCCAATTTAAAATTAGCCTTTTTCTAAGCAGTGAGCTGTGCAAGATGCTTCTCTAGCAGTTGGCTTGTGAGACAGCTTAGCAGTTGCAGGCTCTACTTATAGATCTCCTGTCTATAAGTTAAGTTAGGTTGCATCTGGTTTCTAATGTAGGCTGTGTGCAGCGATGCTAAACTGAGCAATTAGTTTCTAGTTCCTCGTCCGCATGAAACTTCAAAACAGAGTTCTAAGGTTCATAAAATGGACCTTGAATAAGCATTGGGCTGCCATGGTCCACAGGTACCCTGGGCATGCAAGAAGCATTGGCTTCCATATCACAGAGGGCTTGTCCTGGACATCTGAATGTGTTAACTGGGATGGCCCAAAGCTGATTTTTTTTTTTGCCGCAGCACTCAATTTCCTTAACTGTCAGTGCTACCATGATTATTTTCTGAAAAAGAAAAAAGATTTTGCGAGAATGATTGTTTATGATGAAGGGCATCATGTCCTGGAAATACTTGATATAGGAAAAAGATAATTAAGTTATACCCCATTCTGAGATGAAATTATACACTAAGGCCAAAAGAGTTTTCTGCCCCCTGCCCCAGAAGTCCATTCTAAAAGAGTTTACTACATGCTGTTCCAGGTGGACAGGCTGGATGGATTACTGGGAAGGGAGCCTTTCCTCATAACTCTGTCCGTTTTTCACAAGGTTTCTGGTTTGCAGATTTTCAGTGTGATTGGCATGCAGTCGTGCTTTTGGACTGCAGAGTCCCAGGGGCTCCATTTCCCTCTTCCGACTCCCATTTCTGACATCACATTTAAGAAATCCAGGAAGGCAGGATATAATCAGTTTAGTCATTAAGGAATGCAGTATAAGGTTCTGAAGAGACTTTGCTAAAAGCAGTAAGCGTTAAAGGAAAGAGAGAGAGAGCTGTATTCTGTATATGCTCAGAGATACTTTAATTGCTCCACTTTTACCCTTTTTGCACTACATCTATTTTTGCAAGCCACCTCCTGACTTCTCATTTCCAGTCTCCTTTACCACTTTTCCTCTTTTTAGCCCTTCTAATGAGTTCACTTGTAGCTGGTTTCTTCTCATTCTGGAGAATTTATACTTATTGATTGTCAAGGCTTGTGTAGCATCTTGTGTAACATGCATTGGTTGTCGTGAACTCTGGAGAACAAAATTACATTCTCAACATCTATTTTTATCCTTCCAGATAAAAATAACTTCCATAAAGCACATCCTGGAACAATTTATATTGTCCCCTTACCATGCAAACCAGCTAGCCTGCGTGGGCTCTTCCTGTCTAAAGACAAGCTGAAAGTGAAGCTTTGGGTGCGTTAAACTGCCACAGTAATGCTACCCCTGTTGGAGTGTTACAATAAGCTAGTGGTGATAGGAGGCTGCCTTTTGCTTCCAAGCTCTTAAAGCAGATACCAGTTGCACAATTGAGAGAAACGCTGCCTTTTCTTTAGAAAATGCCTTTAGTCAAGACAGCAGTACAGAGATAGCTTTCTTATGCTGGATAAGGGTTTGAGTACATAGAGATCAGGGTCTGTAGAAATAAAAAGGATATCCTCAGGAGTATATGGATCAGGGTTTCTCAACCTTGGCCATTTTAAGACATGTGGACTTCAACTCCCAGAATTCCCCAGCCAGCATGCTGGCTGGGGAATTCTGGGAGTTGAAGTCCACACATTTTAAAATGCAAGGTTGAGAAACCCTGATATAGATGCTAGAAACAAATAATAGGGATGGTTCCCAGTGGTGGGGAATTTATGCTAATCTGCTGTTATACAATTAGAATTTCCAGCAGCCCCAGCCAGGATTATGGCAACCGTAAACCAGCAAGATCTGTACACAGTAACAGCAGCGGCCCCTTCCTAGTGCTTTTCTGCTCTATAGCTTCCCACAGGAGGATCTGAATGGCTAGCCTTGGGAATAACCTGCTGGATGAGTCTGCTGGATCGGATCCATTTTTCCTCTGCCCATGTATGGGTGTGAGAGAGATCAGTTCCATGGATTTCTCTTGGGCACCACCATTCATTTCAGAGAGGATGGTGAAGAAGAACTCTCCTGCCTGGTGCCACACATTTACCTGTTGGAAAGAGGTGGTCGTTTGTTTGATCTGCTAAAATAGGATTGCAGTCCTGGGAAGGCCAAGTACAACTCACACAAAAGATTCCCTTCTCTTTGTTTTTATCCGGCAGGAGGCTCCGGATTATTGTTACAAATATAAAATATTTACGAAGGGGCACAAAGAGGAGCTGCTGTGCCATTAGCAGCCATTTCATTACTCTGTAGAGATGCTCTTGATAGACTGCACTGCTCTGGTTGCCAAAGTCTGCTGTTGGCCTCACGGACAGTCCTAGTACAACCGTGACTGGCCAGTGATGTTATGGGAGAAAACCACAGCCCCAAACTATTTCAGATGCATTGCTAGCAAAAACAGTTCGGAATGTTTCATTTTGAAGGAAAAAGGAGAGAGTGGCTGAGTTCACACACAACACATCACAATAGCTGATTTCTCACAGCCACTAAGCCAGAAATACACACCCACGTTATGCCACAACATCCTGGGTGAATGGCGTTGTAAAGTGGAATGTAAATAGGCAGTCTGCTCTCTGTCGCCCTCTAGTGTTTTTGTCTGGTAGAACACATTTTCTCAAGTTGGTACCTTACAGGTACCAGAATTGCTGTGCTGGGAATGCTGGTAGCGGTAGTCCAGCACATCTGAAGGGTAGTGGACTGGGAAATGCTGTTTTACACCATGCACCCACGGTGGTGTGTTAGCGCTTGGAGTGAGGAGGCTGCAGTTAAACGCTGCCTGTGCACGCTCAGGTACACCCTTGTTCTTTCAAATATTTCTCTGCGGAAGTATCCTAACTTGCGAGGAGGAAGCGAGCGTGCAAGCATGAGAGGGAAGGGGCGACGATTTGCTTTTGAGGTAGGGGTTGGTGAGGACTCGTCCGCCAAGAGCCACAGTTCTTCCTCAGGGAATCGCGGGCGTCTAATAAAGCGCACGCCCACGCCGCTTTCGCTGCTTTTCCAGGCGGGTGGTACTACGCGGGCGGCCTCTCCGGCGACCCCCGGTGCTTCCCCTCCTTCTTCGCTAGTTCCTCCCACTGCCTGCACGCCCCACGGCCCCACCTGCGGCGCGCTCCCCCTCCCTCCCCGGAGGTTCTCGGTGGTGGCGTAGTCGCGCGCGGGGGGACGCTCCGTCGGCTCTAGGCGCGAGCGTCTTTGCTGCCGCCGCCGCCGCCGCCGAAGCGCCAGCAGAAGTCGCTCCGGAAGGGCTGCGAGTTGCTCATCATGAAGCGGGCGTCTGGACAGGACTCAAGAGCGGCTCGGGGCTCCCGTAGGAAGCCCAGCTGGGCATGAAGACGGTGTTTTGGCGGAGTTTGTAACCTGCTGTGCCGCTTGAGGGACAGGCGGCTAGTCGCCGTCAGCCCTTGGCCGGGATCCGCAGCCGCGGCTAGACCGCCTCCTGCCTGTCCCAGGCGCGGTTCCTGGCCCCGTCCGAAGCCTGCGAAGAGGATGGAGGCGCCGCCGCCGCCCTGCTCGAAGAAGAGCCTGTCCCTCTCGCTGCCAGTGCCGCGGGAGGGCCAGGCCACCCTCAAGCCACCCCAGCATCTTTGGAGGCAGCCCCGGACCCCCATCAAAATCAAGCATCGCGGCTACTCGGACACGGAGCGGCACCCCCACCGGCAGATCGAGAGGGCGGACGCCATGGACACGAGCGACCGTCCCGGCCTGAAGAAGTCCCGCATGTCCTGGCCGTCTTCTTTCCACGGGACTACCAGCGGCGGCGGCCACGGCCACGGGAGCAAGCGGTGGGTTCAAAGCGCTTTACCACGTGTGGAGGGCGGGGGAGGAGCCCAGGTACTCGGGAATAGTCAAGGGCGCGCGCCCGAACAGTGCGCCGCGCTGTGGGATTTGTATCCGGATTGAAATGCCTCGGGCTGCTGTTTATAACTGAAGCGTCTCGGTTGTTTGCGCTTGCCGATGCCATTTCCCCCACTGCTCGCCACTCTCCGGGTATCCGAAGCCAGAGCACAATTTCCTCAGTCCTGCAGCTTGCCTGGGAACCGGAAGGTGCGCCCTTCCCTCTACCTGGAGAGCTCACCCGCCCTCCGTCCTCTCAACACCTACAGTCCCCGCAGCTGCGGGTAGAGCAAACAACGTAATTGCTTATAGAGGCGGAGGAAGCGCTCCATAGTCGCTTGCAAGGATAGGTGTATTATCGGACAGTTTGCAGAGCCTGAGTCAGCTGAGCCCTCTTTGAAGTTAGCAATCTGTTTTGCCCCGGAGTTTGTGAGAGTGGCCCGGTACTTGAGGTTCCCAAGCAGAGCAAACAAGATGTTCTCCATTTGGCTATCTTAATATAGACCCTGCTCTGTTCTCACTCTTTCATCCATTCAGGGTCAAGCAGTTCACAAGAACAATAAGGCGCTGTTTGGAAAGGATTTTCAGTAGAATGGAAAACAGCAGCTCAGGTTCACTCTCACAATAAGTCCAATTGCCTATTTATGTTTGGGTGGAAATTTGTGTTGAGGTTTGGAAGACAAATGATTGCTTTTTTGGGTTGTAATATATCTTACAAGCCCAACTTCATGTTTGGGTGTGAAATGCAAAGTGAAAAAGACAGTGAAGCAACAGTAAACCTGCAGCCCTGATTTTTAGAGAGAACTGTGGGCATCTTTGTGGTACTTCCCAGTTATTAACCAGTGCCTTACTTCCCTTTTTTCTACATATTGAAATCTCCTGTGATTGTTCATTATAAGCACCTTACAGGGATGTTAAATGCACATCACATTTGGTTTTTCCAATTTTTGTCCTCCAGTGTTCTGAGTTTTAAAAGATAATATGCTAAATCCTGCCTTTTATTAGTAGTTTATGTATGTGTCAGAATTCTTGCTGGTTTGGTTCACTGACTGCCCTCTCCCCCAATGTGCTGTTTCCTTTTAAAATCCAATTAACATTTTGTAACAGAGAACAGAAGAGTGGGGAAGAGAAGAATGCTCTTAAAAAATTGAAATCTGGAAGAACAAGTTGGTACTACTATTATTTATTAGTTGCAGCATTATGTGAGGTTTTCAGTTTTATAGAAGCCTTATAGTAAGTTGACTATTAGTTAAATGTAAGGCTGCTGTACAGATAAGTACATATAAACATACTGCATGGCTCACTATTGTGCTGAACTCAGAAGGCAAGCATGTTGTTTTCATTTCAACATGCTAACCTTCACAGATGAAACAGCTGTAAAGATCATGGGTGCAGGTGATTAAAAACCTTGTCCTAGTCAGTTTTGTTGTCTAGTCATTTCTGGAGGCTAAGGCACACATACCACACGGGGGGGGGGGGTCCTTAAAACATGCTCCAGACCTCTTTATACGTCCTTGGGTTTCTTCAAGGGTTCTTCAGCAGGTGGATGTATGTAGAAAAGGTAAAAGATAGAAAGTTCAAAAACCTCGGCTAGGCTTACCCTTTTCTGATTAGCTATAAGCTAACAAGCTGACCTAATATTGCCCAAGTGTGCTGTAAGCACCAGGTAGCCGAAAGAATAATCCTTTGGTTTAGAGCATATATCCTTTTGTTTATTTAATGCATTCCTATCCTGTCTGATCTCAAGTTGGTGTACATGAGAGTCCCATTTTTATCCCCACAACAGCAGCCCAGTGAGCAGGTTCAGGCTGAGAGAGAGTAACTGGCCAAAATTTACCCACTGAGCTCCATGTTTCAATTAGGATTTGAAGGTTGATCTCACCCAAAACTGCTACATCTAAGCTGCAGAATTCCAGGTACCCTCTAGATGGCAATAAAGAAGTAGAGCATTCTGTATCTCTTTCTTGACATCTAGTGGCTATCTGAATTTTTACCGCCCAGGTTTGGTAGTCTAAACTTCTCCCAGTACAATAACAACTCATTAACCACTTACGTTCTTATAAGTACAGGCATCTGCCAAGCTGAGGGTCAAATTAAGCCTTACCTACTCATTGGTGTAGTTTGAGGAAGAATTGCCAGGAGTGATATGAGCTACATATGTTCCTCTAGGTTGTGTCTCTTTTCTAAGGCAAGCAGTGTCATAGGGTAAGGTTTGTGTAGACATAGTGGTGATAGCCAATCAGGTAAAAGAGAATACTGCTTTGAGTTGGCCTCCTCCTCTCTGGGTGCTAGCCATTATGTGACTTCCACCCTCCGTAGTCTCTGAGAAACTCGCTTGCTGTTTTCAGCAACATGAGAGTGGTAATAGGATCGTAGATCTTACCTGTTCCAGACTCCTTCTGCAAGATGCAGACTGAGTGTGTCATTGAGCTTTAAGACTTTAAATCATGATATGCTTTCCTCATGAGCCAAATGATCCAACTATTTGTACAGTTTAGTAACTGTTCCTAAGTTTGATCATTATGGTTGTGGTATGTAGCTCCCCCTTTCACTTTGGCCTGATACCTGGGTACCCCAGTGGTAAATGATTCTCTTCAGAATAGCATTTATCCTTGCATCAGTTGTGGTTTAATGATGGGCGAATCAATTGCTCACAGCTTTGTTTTATAGTATGACTGATCACCTACTCACTTCTTGCTCTCTAGCTAATCCTTTTTCACTAGTCGTTCTGTGATAGCGTTCACCCATATAGTTGAAGTATCTTGGCTTCCTTTTAAAATGTTTTTTTGCACCATCCCTGATTCTTGTGGTCAGGTACTCTTGCCCTGCATTCTTCGTAATGGGCAGCTAAGGCTGACATATGTCTTATGTGTAGCCAAGAGAAGAGCTGGAAGTAGAAGAAGAGGGAGAGAGGGAGTTAGTAAAGTAAGAGAACTGCCCTATGGCTATAGGGAATTGCATCCAAATGTAAGTCTTGGAGGGAGTTCTCCCAACCTATTCCTCCTCAATATTCTGAGGACAGTTGCCTTCTGCTTATGTGTAAGCAAAACATGTATAATTTGCATCAGTCTGATAGGTTCTCATAGAGGCAGCTGCTTCAGAGAATTCTGGATCTAAGCATGAAAAACTTCTTAAATATGTTCAGGCAATGTGTACATACAGGAAAATAGAAGCTTCTGGAGTTCCATGGGCTTTAGTTCCAGTGGCACAAAGAAGCTAGCCAGCCAGTGTGGCACGAACCCAAATGCTACTTCTATATAATCCGAATGCAAAAGTCAAATCAGTGAGCTCTTCTGACTAGCGGTTGGACATAAGGTACAATTTTGTTCCCTGTAAAGAGGCCAAAAAAATTGTTTCATTAGCAGACTTCCATGCTTCTCAGAATTCTCATTGAAAATATTTACTGCATTTTTATTCTGCCTTTAAGTCAATGTTTGTGTTTGTCTGTATGCCTTTGAATTAATGTTACTCCTAGCAACTACTATTCCCTGCAGTTTCCTTGGCAAGATTTTTGGAAGTGGTTTGCCCTTGCCCTCTTCCCAGGGCTGAGAAAGTGACTGGCTCAAGGTCACCGAGCAGGCTTGTGCCTAAGGCAGGACTAGAACTCAGTCTCACAGCTTCTAGCCTGTTGCCTTAACCACTACACCAAACTGGCTCTCTTTAAATCAGTTACTGTCTCCAAAATTAGTTAATATTAAAAAGGAATAAAATGTCTATGCCAATATATTTACACATGAAAAAGGCAAGACACCACAAGGGTTCTCTTCCTCTATTTTGATATTTCTGCTAAATTTTGTAAGAATATAGAAAGGATAGACTCTAATATTAGGTAGCATTAACTTTTTGAATACTAGCATTCACTTGTTTTAAAAAGCTTCTACAGGTAGTCCTTATGCTTTCAGAGATATGCCTGAACATACATAGACAATGCTGATGTGGCCCAGAGTAGGTGAATAAAATTCACCAGTCATTAATGGGTGGAGTTCAATATTCTGTGTAACTCTTTATCTCCCCTCGCAAATTAGCAATACAGTTACATTGTTCAAAATTTAATTCAAATATGTGCAAATTGATGACAAAGTCCAGCTTTTTTGAACGCAGATTGACTAGGTACATAACTTAATTTTTTTTTTTAGCATATATACATATAGGTCACATATCACAGTATGACATTAGGCTGCAATTGTTTCGATTATATTTTGGATTGCCTTAGGCATTTTGCTAGACTCTGCAGGCTTGGAAGTACTAAACCTTAAAAACTGTTTTTGGTATGTGGTTCTGTCCTCGCTTTTCGTTGTCCTCACTCAAGCAGATCTATTCTTTTTTCCTCTCTCCTATATCTTTCCAATGTCCTTTTAAGCTACCCAGCTCTGCTAATGCATCTCTCATCTACCTGTGCGGGGTGGGGGGGCAGAGAAGGGGGGAACAGTATGTTCTTTCTTTTGGTATATGTAAAAAAATCTTTTGAAGCAGACTGCCTTTGGGGTGGCTGATAACAGTCATCCACTGCCCAGAGACAATCATTAGCTTTAATAGAACAGCATTGGCATTTTAAATGTATGGCTATGAGAGTAAAGGGAAATTAAAAATCCTCTAAGTTTCTTTTCAAATGAAGTTCATTTCAGATTTCAAATGAAGCCTATCAAGGGTGTTCTCATTCCAGTATTATTCTATTATCTCTAATAACTCTTGATTAATATTCTTTCTGGGATTAATATCTTCTTTTCTAGCATGGCTCCTCCATTTTAAAGAATTTGGGGAAAGTACAGCCCTCTGGAATGTTCACTCCTTTTTCTCATGTTAAAGTTTAGCATTCGTAATTCCCAAAATAAGATTTCTTGGTAAGCTTTCTGCGTATCTGATCTGTATAAATTGGTAACTGGACACACAGAAATAAATACATATGAAACCAAACATAAAACCTGGAAAAATCAGTGTTGTTTTTATATGGACTTTGTAAATCTTCACTTTTTCTATTTTTTAATGTAGGTAAAGGTGGGGGGAGAGAGGGAGAATTGCTGAACACTAACGCATCTACCCCTCACTTTGGCTGAATCATACAATAAAGCTGCAGTTCATGGAATTGCAGTTTATTTTTAAAGGATTAATTAAAGCTGTCACCAATGCTGATGTATTCCGAATGGGGATTTAACAAAACTTCTTCCAACCCATACAGTCAGGGAAAGAGCTAAACTAGGATACACAGAAACATGAAATGGCTAGATTATCATGGAACAACCACTGTCATTCCCTGTATCCTATGATGTATGGGGAACAGTGGGAACCCAGTTAGTCTTTTGCAAGGCTCTGAAGATCTGGTTGTTTCCCCTAGCATTTGGGCCAGGAGGTTAGGTGAGCTGGGCTGCTGATGTGGTTTTTATGATTAGGATTTATTGTTTACCTCAGGTGTCATGAGTCAGTTTTGTAGCTGTTGTTTGAATCCTTGTACACTGGCCAGAGTCACTGTTGTAAGATGGGTGGCCGTATAGTTTATTTCAAGAAATAAACAAACCCAGAAAGCTGTTGATTTTTATCTTAATAGTATCTGCTGAACTCCTAAGATGCTCTTTGAAGCTTTTCTTGAGATGATACCGCTCACAATAATATGGCAGGAGGTTACTCTGAGAACAGCCTTAGTTAGAGTAGCCTTTTCAGCTGTGAAATGCTGTCTCTAAGAGATCTACTGAGCACGTTCACTAGATGTATTTAGTCTAAGATCTTCCTCCTCCAGCTAATAATTTTGTACTTTATTGGTAAAACCTGCTGTATTTTTCTCTTTTCTCATCTAAATTCTTGGGGCACTCTCATATATTTTATTGGTATGATTTACTAGATAACAAAGAAAATTTTATTTCCTTAAATAAATAAACTCTGCCCACATATATTACTTACTTACTCATTTGTTTGTTCAGTTTATATGATGGCCTAATTCTGGGTATCTAACAAAGGTTAAAAATATGACAATATGGGGAAAAAAAGAATAAAGCAGTAAAGTGTACCACACCAGGATCAAACACAGACCTTATAGCATTACAGTGGGCTCACTTAACATCCTGGCCCAGCATCTAGGGGAAGAACCAGGTCTTCAGGGCTTTTTTAAAGGCTGGCAGGGTTGGGACTATTCAAATCTTGGGGGGGGGGGGGGGGGAATGCTGTTCTGTAGGGCAGGCACTGTGACAAAGAAGGCACACTTCCTGGGTCCCATAAGGTGACACTGCTTAATTGATGGGTCAGATCTTGCAGGACAGACAGGCAGAGATAACTGGAGAAAGATGGTCCCACAAATAATCCAGGCTCTGTGTTGTATAGGACTTTATCGATGGCCATCAGCACCTTGAATTGCGCCTGAAAGTCCACTGGTAATTGTCAATTATTGTAGGTTTTGGGGTGATTTTGTTATGTTATGGTCCATGACTGCAATAAAGTAATACATTTATTCATAGCAGTTAGAACTGTTAGATCAGATGATGATCAGGTCCACATATTTATATATTGTTGATTTATTTACCTATTTATTTATTTAGCCTCTTGTTTTTTACTGCTATAGGATTGCCTTTTATAGTAACATTTATAGCACACTATTTAATATTGTACTATATTATATTTGACATTTTACGATCACTATTATAATTTTACATCTAGACTTTAGTGATTCTGTGATTTTATAGCTAATTAATATATTTTTTGATATTTTCCATAGCTTTTAGATATTAACATTTATATTGCAGTATGTTATACTGTAGTTTCTGTAATCTTCATTTTAATATTTTGATGATATAGTGATTTTTATGGCTTTGTGTTAGTCCCAATTTTAAATTATTTTTCCATAGCTTATGGGCTAGACTGTTCATATTGGAAGAGTTCTAAATTTTCATCATTCTAATGTTATTTTATGCTGGTCAGTGACCAAAATAAAGATTTCACTTTGCTGCTATATTTTTATCTTCGATTTTATTGTATTCTTGGTTTCTGTGTTTTTTGATTACTCAGGGGACATTTCCCAATTGGCTAGTACAGTGGTACCTCGGTTCACGAACGCTTCTGTTCATGAACAATTCAGTTCACGAACAGCTCCGGTCGCAAAATTTTGCCTCCGTTCGCGAACTCTGCATCGGGTTACGAACAGGATCCGCGGCCATTTTCCCTCCCGTGACATGTGGTCGCGGCTTCCTGTAGGGAGGGTGACTCTCCCTCCAAGCAGTAACCGCCTCCCCACCCACCTTCCTGTCCTCCACGCCAGAAGTTGCGTCGAGCAAGGTTAGCTTTCTCTCTCTTCGTACTGTACTTTGTGTCATATTTTTGCGGTTTAAAAAAAAATAAAACATATGGTTCAGAACGGATTAACCGTATTTACATTGAACCTTATGGGAAAATTTGATTCAGTTCACGACCAATTTGGTTCGCAACCAGAGTCGTGGAACGAATTAAGTTCGTGAACCGAGGTACCACTGTATATACATTTTTTAAAAATTAGCTTACTTTTCAGGCCACTGAGATGAACACCTTTTCTCCTATTTCCAGGTAGTCTAATTCTACCTAGAGGGGGAACAGGTTCACTGGGGCAGCATGTAGAGCACTGCAACAGAGACAATGCCAACAAAATTGATCATCCCTATCTTTCCATTTGTTATCAGCTTTTTAAATGTCTGTTTTATCATGTATTCTACTTTCTGAAACTTATATTCTTGTAGGCTATTGTAAATTGCTGGTCTTTGGCTGTAATAAGGAATGTATCCATTCAAAGTGGATCTCTGAAGACAGAGATGTTGTATGGAGAGCATAACTTCTAGCAATGTATGTCATTTACAAAGCATGCTTGACGTAACAAAGGAATTGCATAGTTACTTAGAAATATCTAAAACAATACGATAAGGGTTGTTTGTATTGCTCCTTTACTTTAAATGGGGACTGAAAGGACATCCCTAAAGTTATAGCATTCATGTCTGAGGATAGATTTGAATCAGTTTTCACACTTCAAGACACAACCTCTGATAGGTTGCAATAGAAGGTGGAGATCCCTTGGCAAGGCATGTGGATACCTATCAATATTGCACAATATCTTGACGGATTACTCGTTGGTCCTCAGAGGTTGCAGCTTTTCATTGAATTGTTATATAAAGTATGATTCATGCATGGATCATTTTATGACCCATATCTATTTTAATACCTTTGGCCTGTGGGGAAAGAGAAGATATCAGATATTTTATAGACCTAGCTGGTGATTGCCAATGGCAAAGCATTTTTTTTGTGACACTCTAAGGACTTTGAAGAACCCACAGTTCTGTTTGGAAAAAATGAAGTAGGGTCTAATTACTTGACTAGTATTCCCACATGCAAATTCAGAAGCCATAACGTGATTCCAATATTTTACAAAATAATAGATGAGCCTGGAATAGTCTGTTGTTTCAATTCTTGAGTTGCAAAATGCATATTTATTTAGTGTTTTATGGAATATAGGAGCAATTAACAGCTCTTGGATTGGGTAGCTGTGTGGATGTTGATGAAAGCAAGCAAACAAGAAGAAAGACATGCTGAAACAAATTGAGGAAATTATATGGTGTGAACCTGCCGTTTTTCTATCCTTGTCAGCCTGAACCTGGGGAGACTGAAAGAGTGGTGGTTCCCCCATTGTAGTGCCCTACACACATATACCTCTGGCTCTGTGGGATTGCTTTGCTATTATGCATTGCTCAATAGCAAATTGCTCTGGTGGCTCCTACAATAGAATTATAAACTATTGTTTAATTGATTATATGCCATCAAGTTGGTGTTGACTCTTAGTGATCACATAGATAGATTTTCTCCATGATGATCTGTCCCTACCCTGGTCCTTCAGGTCTTCCAGTGGTGCACACATCACCACTGTAAATGAGCCCATCCACCTTGCTGCTGGTTGCCCTCTTCTTCTCTTTCCTTCCACCTTTCCCAGCATTAAAGCCTTCTCTAGAGAGTTAGGTCTTTGCATAATGTGTCCTAAGTAGGATAATTTGCACCTTGAGTGAGAACTCTGGATTGATTTGTTTGTTTTCATGGTGGTCCATGGTTCTCTAGCACCAAAGTTCAAAAGCATCAATACTCTTCCTAGCCTGCTTCTTCAAAGTCCAACATTCACTTCTACAGAATGTCACAGGGAATACCATGGCTTGCATTATTAAGTTACAGAACATAGCAATATACTCAAAGGAGTGAGGAGGTACCTTCACAGTACTGGATGTGAGCCATTTATTAGTGTGGTACAGTAAAAGAGAGATGGTTCCCCAGCAGGTTACCTAGCATGGGACTGATTGGAATGACCAGTACATGAATCAAAGCCTGGGAGTATTCTTCCTAGCTCTGGTGTGCTTCACTGGTGTTTTTTGTCTGAAGGATTTTAGATGAATGTTGCATGTGATGATTAGAAGGAAACCTTTTTGATTTCCTGCCTTGGACCCTCTTAGGCCAACCTGAGAGATGCTGCTTTATATGATGTAGCTTGAACCACAGCTGGCCCTTCTAGTTCAGTTATCATTTCTTCCTGGATATTCCCTGTGTTGAATCTAGAATCTTTGATATGGAATGATAATTTTTTACCCACTGACATACACTCTGTTTCTCTCCAGCCATGGATATTTGACATTCACTGAGACATAGGCAATCAGTGTGGAAGGAGGTGACAAAGCTGCATGGTTGAAGGAAAATGACAACACGTGAACTGAAACTAGAAGGAAGACAAGAAACTTTGGTTCTGTGTAGAGACTTTATTTGGTATTTAGGACTCAGGGTTCAGGCTTGTGTAACATCTGCAGACTTAGAAATTCTGCAGATTATTACAATTATTCAAATTTCACAGAAGTCAAATCCAGCTGGTAAGGTCATTTCTAGATTCAGAAGCACTGAATCATTTCTAGATTCCAAGGCACTGTGCCCCTCATGATCACAAAGGCCATTGCTTTCAAAGCTGCTGACCTAGGTTAGCTATTCACATGGCTTCAGATTTCAGTATTCTTCTAGTGAGAAGTATTGCAGTGTTGCGTGTCTTACTCCAGCTCCCTTATATAAAAGCTATTAGCCAAGACTAACCTAACTGTTAAGCCCCCCAGTTAGTGGAAAATCATACAGGGCCACAAACTGAAAAATGAATTCAGGTTACCAAACCTGTTCTTCCAAAAGTAGCCAGGGACCTGAGCAGACCTCATATCTTTCCATTCATATCACAAATTAATTGTTTTTTAAATATATCTTAATACCATATACACAATCCTGATGTAATTAAAATCCATCTCAATTTAAGTCCATGAGTAGAAGTCAAAATAATTCATGTAATTTCCTGTTTGCTAGAGTAAGTAGATATGGTTGGTAAATTGATAAGGCTGCATCTAATAACTTTGTCTTGATGTATTTTGACATTTTAACCAGACGCTATAGACTAACAACTGATATTGGAATTATATTTCCAATGTAATTGTATCCAATGTCATACTGGTTTCCTTGCTGTATCAATACAGAGATGACATGATTTGTTTTGTCTTTGATTTTAATAAACCACTGAAAGAAAGGTTGTACAGTCTTTCTGGTAATCACAGTTAAGAATTTGGATTCATAGAGACTAAGATGTGACAGAGTTCAAATCCTGTCATACTTTTAGATAGGATATTCTAATTCAACAAGTTAATTTTAATATCTCTTTCCCAAGTTCTTACTCCTAGTTGCTCCAGCCAATAATTTAACACTAGTATTTTCTGTTTGTGAATCCATATCTTAGTAACTGAAGTCACCTCTGTCACTCTAACAAAGTAGCCTTTTAATTGCTGCCATTCACCAATAAGCCCCATCCTGCAGGTAATGAATTTTCTGAGACTGAATCAATGAACTCTAATTAAACACTTTATTGATAATTGTATATGTAAAAGAGGGTTTGGGGTATACTGTTGGCTTTCTCTCTTCAGGTTAATATTCAAATGTTGTAAGACAAGTATGGTAATGGTGGGGAGGAGGAACTAGAAGCTTGAGTGCCTATCAACTCTTATGATATCTCTTTGGATATGAAGAAAGCTATAATCAGAATTTTTGTGGGCATCATGTTATACTTTCCTTCCCAGCCCTCAAAACAAAGCAAAACAAGTCACTGCTCTCTAAGGCTACATATGCTTTTCTAGATGGAGTAATTCTTGACAGAAGCATTTTTAGTCAAGTTACATTTAAGTTTAAATTGGCAAAACAAAATAGAAGGATTAAATGTGGAAACCCTTGGTAGCCTTGAGCTGTCAAGGTAATTAAGAATCAGAGGCAGTTATTTCTGAAGAAAGTTTAAGTTTTGAATGTCCGAGAATTAATTAGGAGTTAATTTTCCTCTCTATTGGAATGTTCATCAGCCAGATTCTAGGCTGATTTCTGAACCTCCAGGAGGAGATTTGATGGAGTAATCTGAAATTAAAAGAAATATATTGCATAGAAGGGCTTTTTGTATCCAAATAACATTATTAAAAATAAAGTTAATATGATTTTATTTGATAGAAATTTGATAGAAATATGATAATTTCTAATTAAAAGTATCCAGAAACATATAATCAGGCAATCCTCCTCTGATTTCAGAACCTCTGAAGCTGATAGTGTTTCCCCCCACCTCCCATTTCCTTATCTTGAGAGAGGAAATACAGTACTTAGAACCTGCTCCAGTACTGAATTAAAGCCCTCTCTACTGTGGGGTTTGTTCAGGAATGGGGAAAGCTGTGAATCCACTATCACATCTTGGGCAAACCATTCTTGAAGGTTGCTGAAAGGAAGATGTGCAACATCGACTTTTCTCTCTGGAAGCTGGAGCTCTTTCTCCAACCTCAAAGTAGGGTATCAGAAATGTAGATGGTTCCTAGGCCTTTTCCAAAATGACCACTAGAATTGCAATCTGACACAATATGAAAGAACAATGCTGGAAAATGCAGAATATGTTTTCTGAAGTATAGAATGACTTCTAAAATATGACAGAAGCAGAACAAAGAGCATATTGTTTAAATAGATATAACATGGACCATGAAGCATTTCAGCACAAATATTGAAGATTCCATAGAATCAGGAATACAACTTTTAGTACCTCAGTAGACAAACCTGTTTTAAATTTATGGCTAAATGGTATATAAGTTTGAGTAAAATGAATAAGAATTAGTGATACTTGATGGAGATGTCCCCCCAAAATGGAGGGTTATTGTTGTATCTTGTAGAATTGCCCTTTCACAATTGATTAGAAATTAATAAACAACAAAAAAAAATTTTCTCAGATTTTTTTATAGTTACAGTTGCTTAGCACAAACACAAGAAATGAGTTGTATAAGATCACTACAATCAGAATTTGATAATTACATTGGACATTAAAAATTATACCTATCACTTTACCATAAAAAGAATGAATAAGATGTACAATTTTTGCAACAATATTTATGTTTTTAAAAATTAGGTCCTGTAAAATGGAACAAATTAAGAGAAAACTGAATACATTTTATTGATTCCTGTAGAAGAAATATTAATTTATGGAAAAATGCATCAGTATTTTTCAACAAATTAAAGCCTTAAACAAGAGGGGAAAAATATAATTAGGTTTGAAAATGCTACAGTATTCATCTTTTTACTATTTTATAGAAGACGTTATTGTTAATGTACAATTTCTTAACTTCTGTTTCCGTTTTGTGTACGCATCTATATTTATAGATTTGTGCTTTTAGTACGTGCTTAGCAGTGATACTCGGCATATAATGATCAGTCACAGTGTAAAGTAAAGCTGAGTAGGACACCTCTCCTGTCCTTTGCATCTTTTCCATATAAGCTTTACAGATCTGAGCTGGTGTTTGCCAATTAGGAAAGGTCTTAATGCTTTGGAGTTTAACAAATGTTTCTTTTATGGAACTCTTTCCATATGAATTTATCTCCTGAGAAGTCTACGCTTCTCCCACAAATCTTGTTCATTGCAGAGCGGGTCTCTAACATATGTCCTGGTCTTGTAGTTATTGCAGAATGCTACATGAAAAATTCCTACAGACTGACCATTTCCCTATGAATAAATATGTTGCAGAGAGGTAAACAGGGTGGCTAGCTAACTGTCTTTGATTTTCTCAATAAGTGACCCTAGAAAGCTTCTAAAGATTGCAAGAGTTCTGCAAACCGTAATCCCACTTAAAAACAACGCCACAAACTGCATTACAGCAAGATGTTTGCCTCATTACTTCTGCAGGAGTAGACGTTGGCCTAGGCCTTTTTGTTCTGCCCATTCCACTATACTTTTGGCATGATAGTAAACTAATATTTTAAGTTGGGGTCATTCACAGTTCTTGGATCTTTATTGATTTTGTGAACAATGGACTGCAGAACAAGAATAATAAGGTTATTTTAAAAACCTCTTGGCTCTTAGAACAAATTCACCCTTGCTTCCTGGATACAGGAAAAGAATTTGGTAATTGTTTCAAGTTCTGACTGTTTTGCATTCTCTAATTATTATTGTTGGCTGCACAGTTAGCCAGACTTTTAGACTGGATTTGGCACTTTTATCCAACTATCGAGTCCTTCCCAATGACCTGGGATAGGCAGATGTTGTTGTTTGACAGTGTTAAAGGTATCGTCGCAGATCTAAGCGGTTCCAAATAAAGCTGCCTTTTGTAATTGACTGAGGGTGATTTTATCAATGCCAATGGTGTTTGAGTGATGCTCCAGATGTTTTGGGATTGCACCCAAGACTCCTATTACTATTGGTACTATCTCTGCTTTCTTTTGCCACAGTCGTTATACTTCTATTTTCAGTCTTCATATTTTGTGATTTCCTCCAGTTCTTTCTCTTCCATTCTGTTGTCGCTGGCATTGCAATATCCACTATCCAGACTTTTTTGTCTTTCTTATCAACAATTGTTAAGTCTGGGGTATTATGTGGCAGGTGCTTGTCTCTTTGAATTCTAAAGTCCCATAGCACTTTAGCTTCTTCATTTTCTATTACTTTGTCTGTTTGGTGGTTCCACCAGTTCTTGCTTGCGGGCAAATGGTATTTCTTGCAGATATTCTAATGCAGTATTGTTGCTACTTTGTCATACTGTTGTTTGTAGTCAGTCTGTGCAATCTTCCTGCAGCAGGTAACTAGGTGGTCCACTGTTTCTTCAGCTTCTTTGCAGAGATGGCATTTGCTGTCTGTTGCTGTCTTCTCATTTGTTCTTAAGACTTGGTCTTGTGCAGCCAGAATTAGCCCCTCTGTCTCTTTCTTCAACTTTCCTGCTCTTAGCCGTTGCCGGGTCTTGTTATCTGCTTTGCCTGCTAGGTTTTTTTTTTTTTGGTCATACTTTGCCTTGCCATGTCTCTTTTCTATTCTTCATTTGGTCTTTCTTGTAGGCCAGTTTGGTCTTTTCAGTAAGCCTTCATGGTGTACCAGCTTCAGTGCATGTTCTTAACTGCCCTTCAGATATTCTTCCAATGCCCTTTTTTCTTTTTCAACTGCCTGGTGTACTTGCAACACTCCATGCCCATCTATGCTCCTTGGTAAGTAGAGTCTGTCAACATCACTCGGTGGATGAAGGGCATGTTCATTGACATTATTTTTCTGGTCTTCCTATCCAGGGCTTTTAGTTCAGCTTGAGTCCAGTCCACTAATTCCAACTGTATATCTAATGACTGGAATTGCCCCAGTGTTTATTGCCTTGATGGTATTTCCTCCACTGAGTTTGGACTTTAAGATCCTCTTCACTCTCATGATGTATTCACTACTAACCTTCTTCTTGACTTCAGTGTGCTTGATGTTGTCAGCCTGGTTGTCCAGGTATTTGTAGTGATCTTCATCCAGACTCTTGGTGGTGGTGGTGTTATTATTTGCTTCTCTAGGTGCTTTTCTTGCAAAGGTTGCAAAATATTGGAAATTAGGTTTCCTGCCCCTGATGTGTGACATGAACTTTTTTTTTCATGTAGGTGGGGTAGGGTTGCTGAGAGGAACATAAATTGATTTGTAGCTCTTATATGCTTTATTTTAGCTTAGTTCCGCCCTTAAAACCAAGCAGTTTAAGGCAGTATAAATTTCTGATCAGTTTTATACTGCCTTAAACTGCTTGGTTTTAAGGGCGGAACTAAGCTACAAACACAGCTTAAAATCATTAGTGGTCTAATCATGCTTTTCCACCTTGGCACCTTCAGCTCTGGGCAGGACTGATCTGGGAAGTTAGGAATTGCAGCTTGAGACCTCTAGCAGGCACCAGTTGGGGAAGATTGTCAGTTCCTAATGCCTTGAGGCCTCTGTCTGTTCCCCATGCGGAAGAGATCACTGCACTGGTTAGGCCTTTGTTCCAGTTCACAGGGCTACTCCTCCAGTCTTGATCTATGGATATATGGGGAAAAACCAGTGCAACCCTAGAGAATGGAAAGAAGCTAAAAAGAGAAAGAATTCTATGGAGTGCCTCATAATGAGGTCAGTTCTTAGAGCAGCATTGATTGCAGATGCCAGAAAGGACATGATACAAACAAGAACAAAATAGATGGGGTCTGTTTCCCAGAAACCTGCATTTTGTACTGGGCTAGTTCAGATTTTTACTAATATGTATTTCATGCATGCAAAGTTCTGTTTGAAAAGAAAAATGACCTTGAAAAACATAATCCTTTGAGGACCTTTGTTATTTGATTTAGTTTAGTTACAATAGTGGAGAATATATGGAGCTCAGGATTGAACTGTTGGGTTCTCGGTGTCCTCTGAGCTTGCTTTTCTTCTTGCGGAGGTTTTATTACTAAGCTTAGGTAGCATGATTAGTGCAGTTTGCTGACAGTTTATATATGATAGCTCATCCTACCAGCCTGGATTAGGGTATTGTTTCCTCGTTAATTGCTCTTTGAAGGGGTATTGTTTTTCTTTCATTGTTCCTGCTTATGTGGTGCTGGTTCCTGTTTATCTGAGTGTTGATGTATAGTGAGTTTGCTTAATTGGATAAACATGAAATATGGCCATCTCTGACTTGCGTACTTCCGGAATGATCTCTGGTCTGGTTGAAAAAGGAAATATGGCCTGGATTGACTCATGCTAAGCCATGATTTATTTTGTTAATTTATTAAATTAACTCCAGATGGCTATGTTCACATAATGTGCTAAGTCATAAACCATGATTGATAAACCACAAATGGTTGGCTCCATGTGATACACTACAACAGATGAATAGTATTGTGGTTTAATGTGGTGTGTGGACTCAGCAAATATATTAACATCCATTAACTCTTAATTAGGTTTGGAAGTGGTGTGTTAAGAACTTCTTGATAGCTGGAGTGGGAACTGGATGATGATAATTAACCCCTCTGTCTTTATCTAAAAGCCCCAAAGCAGATGTCTAATTGCCAGGTTACTTGGCTTCCCTTTAGAGCAGCATAAACTTTGAGGGTCTGTATTTTCCAATAGAGCATTTGGCCTCTACAGCATATATTATGAAATAGAATGACTTGTATGAAGGATGCAACTAACCAACTATATCAGAAGTAGGTGATGGCAGGATGGTGTTGGGTTTTAGGTGTCATCATTCTTTCTCATTGTCGTTACATGACATTGCAGGTTGATTCAGTTCCTGGATGTCTTCATACCTTTGACAGCTGCAGTAGCTGAAATAGCTTTTTCAAGAGTCAAGTTAAGGCACCATTGGTGTAGGAGATAGTAGAATGTTAAAGGAAGCAAAATGGGAGAGAACTAAGTCTAAACAATGGAGCTGACTCAATCAAGAAGTAATTCTATAAATGTCCTGTAGGACAACCTAAAAGAACATACAGTTTGGGTTGTGTTCTTTGTTACTGGGGATGAGTCCAGCCTATCAAACAGGATATAGCTGCAGGAAAATTGGAGGAGGGAGTGCAGTCTATGCTGCCCTGAATTACTGAAAGAAAAGCAGAATAGGAATCTTAACAAGCAAATAAGCAAAACACAGGTAGAAGTTAATAGATCAGCAGGATTTACTATTTGAGGATTTTGCCTTGGACATCAAACTATTTTGGGCCAACCCTGAGCCATGTCCAAATTAAGATTTTAGCAAGGTTTTGTGGCTTAGCTGGGTTCACACATGCTAAGCCAAAACTAAATTACATTCTGACTTAGAGCGATGCATGAACTCAGTCATTGCATATGTAAACCTTATTTTATGATTTAGTGTTACATGTGAACCAGGACACTGTGGTTTGTTCAGCAAGCAGTGGTCAAGATAATCTGTCGTTGAATATGATTCATGAATCAATCCATAAGTTAACACTGATTTGAATGTTTTCAGCACAGGGTTGTTTGTAGACAAGGCTTTAGCTAATGCTTAAATTTTGCTGGGCCTCTCCACAGCTGGATGTTGTTTGCCAAATATCCCTCAGGGTCCATAGCCTTTTTTTTAAAAAAAGGCAGTGTGCGGGGAATACTAACAACAATCAGGTGCCTACACACCTCTCCCAACACAGCCTCCTGCTCTCCTAAATGCCAAGGCAATTGCTACCTATTACTGTCTAGCCATGACAAATGAATGCCAAGTTGTGTGTGTGCATGGGTTTCAAGAACCAGATGGAAACACTATAAGAATAGTTCCAAAGTATGAAGAATGCCCAGCAGAGACCATCTTTCACCCTGATGTTCACTCCTCTATTTTTGACAAAAACAATGTGAAAGCAAATAAACATTGTTTTCCACTCAGTCAGCCAAATGTGAAATGGGGCACATTGGATATGTTGAGCTCCACCACACTACCATCCACTCCATCTGCAAATCATTCCCAACACTCTTAAATCCAGCCCAGATTTGCTTAATGTTGTCCTTATGCAGATCAAAGACATATTCAGCATATGTGATTTACATAGTACATAATACATACATATATACATATGTAAATCCTCTCTCACCCCTATGAGTGGTATGTGTCTTCCTCAATCGTGGGTCCTCTACCAGAGGCCTGGGAGTTTGAGGGTTCTGTGCAGTATCTAGCACTGCACTCTTCTGGACAGAGAGCTCTGATGTTGTTCCTGGGATCTGTTGGAGCTACCCTCCCAGCTTAGGAGTCACAGCCCCTAGTGTTCCTACCACTACTGGGACCACTTTGGTCTTGACTTTCCACATCCTCTCTAGTTCCTCCTTCAGGCCCTGGTACTTCTGCAGCTTCTCAGTTGTTGCTGTCACTTGGCACCACTACATCTATCACCACCACTGTCTTCTGGTTCTTGTCTACTACCATGATACCTGATTGATTGGCCAGTACCTGCCTGTCCATCTGGATCTGGAAGTCCCACAGGATCTTAGCCCTTTTATTCTCCACAATCTTCTGTGGAATGTCCCATCTGGACTTGGAAGGATTTAGCCCATACACTATACAGATGTTCCTGTACACAATGCCGGCTACTTGGTTGTGCCATTCAGTGTATGCTGTTCCTGCCTGCGTCTTACACCCTGCCACTATGTGTTGGACTGTCTCTGAGGCCTCTCTGCACAGTCTGCATCTTGGGTCATATCTAGTGTGGTAGACCCCTGCTTCTATGGATCTGGTGCTTAGTGCCTGTTCTTGTGCTGCTATGATCAGTTCCTCAGTGCTGTCTTTTAATCCAACCTTTTCCAGCCACTGGTAGGATTTCCCAGTGTCAGCCACCTCAGCTATCTATCGATGGTACATCCCATACAGGGTCTTGTCTTGCCTGGTCTGTATCCATATATATAGACACACACACACATACAACAAACCAGGAGATGTCAGGAAAGATTATGTGTTATCCTCTTCTGGATTTTTGTTAGTTGGTTTAGGGATTTTTCTTTCCATTGTGAGCCCAATAATTGGGGTTGGGGGTGCATGAGAGGGAGTCTTAGGGCTTGATATTGTAGAGATCCAAAGCTGCATTTCCCACTGTGTCTCCTTTGGGAGTTCTCCTAGTTTGTTGAATAGCCAGCTGTGGAAGCTGGCAGGAGGATGACATTGCAAATCTGAATTTTTTTCCCTCTGAGATGAGAGGGAAATGTCCATCCAGTCTGATATTCACACACGATATTATGTCATAATGTGATTTATTTGGTTTGGCAGAAGTACCATATGCTATTGCAATATTATGGTTCATCACAATGTATAGGTTCAGATAAGAGTCAGGAGCTCGAAGATATTGTGCAATTTTACACAGTGGCATGAACACCTCCCCAAAAAAGTTTTTTGGGGGTTTTTGCCTAAAATCTCAGTAGATTATTTAGGGGGGGTTGTTGGGGTTGTGGGAATACTATGTTGTTAGCCCTTAGCTTAGCACAATGTGTGGCCCAAACAGTGTGGGTTATTCAACAAACCAGGGCTTAGAATGATATTTGAATCCCACCAATATCTCAGTGGCCATAGAATTGCATCCTTTGTTACTTGTTTTTAACAAAGAATGATGAGCATGGAACTCTCCTGATATTTCTGAAGTGGAACTTGCAGCATCTCCCCACTTTGACTGTGCTAGCTAGGGATACTGAGAGCTAAGACATTTTGCAACTCTTTTTGTAATGTTATCTCAGGAATATAACTGAGCTGGTATCTGCACATTTTTCCAATAGGCGACTCAATGGGTACAAGAGTTAATTGGCTCCCCTCAAAGACATCTTTAGTGTATCTGCTGCTATTCTCACTGAAGAATCTCCTGAACAGGTTTTAAGGATCTTGAAAGGACCTTGTCTTGAAACACCATTTGGAAACTATGAATTCAACAATTTGCCTTTGAATTAAGGGAAGAATTATGGTTGCCTTCTTCAGTCCTAGTGCCCTTCAGATGTATTAGTCAAAGGTGAACTTTGTGCTGGCTGGGGGTTATAGCAGTGTTTCCTGGCTTGGGTAACTTTGAGATGTGTGGACTTCAACTCATAGAATGTTTAACAATCACCATGCTGGCTGAGGGATTCTGGGAATTGAAGTCCATACAACTTAAAGTTGTCCAGGTTGGGAAACACTGGGTTGTAGGAATTGAAGCCCAGTATATCTGAGAGTGTCAGGTTGGAGAAAAATTCAGGTAAAGAGCTTTATCTCATCATAAGACAAGGTGGCAGTGGAATATAGTAGTCCCATTTTATTAATAATTTTTGTTTTTCTCTTGGTAGTGATAATTGTATTCATGAACAGGTGTAGTAATGGAATTATGTATGTGGCCATTGTCCTTGGAAAAGAAAAGCTGCCTTTTACTGGGAACAAAATATCTATAGCTAAATTCCAGCAGGGAGACCTCTCTGGTTGCATGCAGAGATTTGTGATCTTGGAAGAGATTAGAAATCAGTTTGGGTTCTTTTTAAAAATTCCCTCCCTGAATTTATAATAATTATGAGGCCAATTATAAGATCGATTATAAATAAAACTAATTATAAGACAGCACCATCTTGTGGTGTCTGCCATAGCACCAGACATGTGCCATTTTTGCTAAAAATACAGAAAACTTGTTCTTGCATAGGTGAGAAGCACTGCTGATTGTTCAGTGTGATCTACTCACTAAGAGATGCAGTAGATCAAACAAAATGTTTCCTAGTTCCATTTACCTTTTACTTTTCTTGGCCTTAGGCTAGGCTTCTTGGCTGAAAATGCCAAGCAGATTTATTTTACTTTGATATACTGAAGCACTTTTCATTAAAGTAGCAATGGAATTAAAAATCAGAGCTACACATCCCTTTATATAAGATGTGGATGGGATGCTTCTGAAAAGGGTTTCGATTGTGCCGTTCCTCCACCTCACACCCAGAATTTTATTGGAGATGTGTTTTCCATTTTTGGGGGGGAAGGAGTTATGCTCTCTCCCCTCTAAAAATCTTTTCAGAGGGAAAAGAAAGAAGAGCTGCACAATAGTTTGTGATTGGTAGTGCTCGTTCTGAAACATCTAAATACTCTGTGAAGACTCAGGGCTGGGTTAAGTAAAAGCATTCAGAAATACAAGCTGCTATCAGGTCATTTCTCCCTATTGTTTAAGTTCTTTTATCTGTTTCAGCATTTATTATAGCAAATTCACACCTGACTAATTTGATCTTCAGTGTCAGTATGCAATCACTTGCATGTCATGAAATTCTGAGTATGCTATAACTATACTTTTAAAAAATAAGGAGATTGGCTTTTTCTGCTTTGCTCCCATGGAAGGTCCTAAGCAGATCAGTCCCCTAGAACCTGTGACTTGGCTGCAGGATTTCTGTTTCACTGCCTGACAGGCTGGGACAGAGATTTCCTTCAATCACAGACTTAGGGTCTGAAAGAATGTTTATATCAGGCCTCCGTTTCTGGTATCTTAAGTAGTTGGCATACAGTCAGCATAGATTATTCACTTTTCCTTGTCTTCCAGCCAGTAATTTTAGTGTTTGATTTTTAAAAGATTTATATGCAGCTATTTTTGCTGGATAAATCAACAGCTAGAAAGGAATGCTGCCTCTTGCTTTGGGGAAATGAGAAATAATATGTATGTTTTGTACTGTATATCCATAATATAAATTAGCAGTGTATCAGTAGAGTAATACATACTTTTCTTGTTGTGGGTGGGCTTTACAGTGCAAGAGTTGTAGAAATTAGCAAGAACTGCAGAAGAAAAATAGCACAAGTTATGAAAGATAACTGAATTCTAGGCCTAAAACACACAGTGCTTTAAAAAAGAAAGAAGATAAATCTTAACCTTCATATAAAATCCCATGCAAATTGAAACAGTGGATATGGAGATGGGATTAGAGTGGGAAGGTAGCAGGTTCTGTGAATCTTATGAAGAATGAAGTTCTTTGCATGTGCAAGAATCATTTGGCCTTCAGAATTCCCCTTATCTGAACCCTTGTGATGTTTCTGTCACTCTTTTGCCTCCTGAGGGAGGGGATATGCTGTTTCATATTGATGGCTGAGTGCATTTGGCCAATTTGACCTGTGATTGCTTGTATTGATGAAATGTTTAGCACCAACAAAGCTGGCAAACCATAGCACAGTGCTGGTTGACAGCGTTTTCACCCTTTGCTAACAAATAAACTTCAACATGCACTATAAAACAGTTTTAGATCCTTCCATTTTTTTTGTGCCCTCCCACCTGAAAGTTCATCATTAATGTTTCAGGATTGCATCAACACTTGCAAAAAGCCAACAAAACTATCACCAGCTACCATGTTATGTGTGTCCTCTTGGCACTGGGTGGATTACATATATAACAGAGTGAATTGGCATGGAATAAGCTCAGCCCCAGAAAAGGGGGTGGGATTTTTCTACATTTGGAAGAAGCCTTTGAGGTAGTTGGTAGATGCGAGTGGCCTTTGTTAGGCGGAGGGAGAAAGGGAGAGGTTACTCTTGCTGCAGATACATCCCTTGCTTATAGATTCACTTATGTGGAGATTTGTGTCCTAGGATTTTTGTAGATGTTGGGGATGCTTGGCTATGGATTTCTGAGGACATAGTATCTGGTAGAAAGGAACCTCACAACTTGCCCAGGAAGGAAGGCAAGAGGGAAGATCCTGCTCTAACCCCTGCTATACCCTGCATGCTCAGAGGGTACAGAAGGCAGGAATAGCAAGGCCAGGAGTTTCCTGAGGTTTAACAGAGTACTATAATGTCAATCCTTTATGTTGGCTCACTATAAAATCCTAGGGCCTTACTGATTCACTTAGTCCTCCTCCTCCTCAGGCGTGCTAATATGCAGATTGACATACTGTATGTAGATGTAAGTTGAGATAAGAATGAAAGGCCTCTTTTGTCCAAATTCTTCCAGGGTTTATAGCAAGAACAGCTTCAACAGTAATGGTCAGCAAAAAGAGCTCTAGGCACCATCCTACTTGCTCTCTCAAAATGGTTGGATGGATGGAAATAAATAAATTTGGATTTATCAGTAAAAAGAAGATAATTCAGGAAAATACACTCCTGCTGATGTAAAAATGAATTGTGGGCTGCCATGTAGTCTTCAGAATGAAGTAGATTAGGGCTTTTTAGTGTTTTTGGAGAGGAGTTTGTGTAAAATAATTAGAAAATGCAAGAAACTGAGAACATTTGCTGTTTAAGAATATTGAAGTGAAAGAGCCACCATAGAAGCAGTTGGTTTAAAGTTAGTTAATTTTCAAAAAAACATGCAGAATGCTAGTGAAATCTTAGTAGCTATACTAGAAGTTTCTGGTAGAGTTGGTGGATTGGAAATCAGCGATGTTCTAGACTAGAGACCTGACCAGCCAGCAGCTGGTATGACAGTTCTATGATTCTAATGCTTGAGGGGCTGCAATGAAGAAGGGCCAAGACTTCAGGTCAAGAGTTTAGGACCACCTGGAGATGCCTGACTACCTTGGGATGAAGTTTAAATATAGATAAAGAAGTCACTGCGGGGTTTCATCTACTTTGGAAGCCTGGCTCTCTCCTACTTTCCCAGTTTGTATGACAGATATGCATGGCAGTACCAAATGTTGGGTCAGCCTCTTCCCATCCCCAGTGCCTGGGGTATATAACTTATGCTGCTTCCAGCAGCTCCACCAGCTGGAACAGATTGCTGGGTATTACAGCTCAGTGACTTCTGGAGGGCCATAGCTTTCCCATCCCTGCTGTAAGCTCCTAAATTGCCTATCTTTTTTGAAAATGCTGATGTATACACCATGATTCGTCCTCAGATTTAATATTAGTTAAAGGAGGCAGATTTTAAGAAGTTGCAAAGATATTTTGACTATGGACACTATTCAGAGTTTGTTTTTGATGAGATTTTATGGACCTGTGCTTCCTACATTGCTGGCCCTGAGTTTTGTCCTTGGGATGAACAAAAGCTCTTTGTACTAAACATGGGAAAAGTACTCACAAGTCAATTCAATTTAATTACCATGCTTCAGGAACCATGAACATTTGCATGTGTAGTAGCTAAATGGTGAACCAGGAAGTCCTAGGAACAGTGCCAGTTCTTACATAGTCCATACTTCTCTGAAGTACCAAAAGCAGTAGAAAAAGTCAGAAGTCAGAAAAAGTCAAGAAGTTCATTTTTCCTCTATGCACTAAACCACTACATTGGGATGTAGGATTGAAGAGGCTAATTTCTTAGATCCCTGGTCGCTAATCTGTGATGACAAATGGGAATAAACAACTTGGAATCATCTGGTATGGAAAGTGAGCAGAATGAAACAATGAAATATTCTTGCATGTGGCATTTTAGACTGCTGGCTTTCCTCCAGAAGTTTTTTGCTTGAGGAGTCAGAGTTTCTAAAGCTTGTAATAACCATAGGATTAGTTGCTGTTTTTACCCAAAATGAAGATGAGCCTAAATAAGACAATCCCGTGCAAATGGAAGAATAAATTTAAAGATATTTAAACACACCCCTTCTAAAAAAAATACAATATCTAACTTTTTACTTGTAGGGCTTCCGAACTCCCGCTTGAGTAACCAGATCTACAGATTTCCCTTCCCCAGAAATGTGTGCATGTTACACACTTATATATGTGTGTACATTTATGTATGTATGCATGCATGTATGTATGTATATATACAGCTGTTAGAAGCCACATTTCAAAAAGGGCTAGTTGGTGGGGGAGAGGAAACAGGAAGTATATTAAGCACTAATTAAAACACCACAAAAGTCAATTTTCTGTAAAATAAGGCACTGTTTTAAAAAAATAACTTTATCCCCCAACTGCATATACCAGCTTTTCTTTCCCATCACACAAGCCACTCTCAAATGCAGAAGCAAAGCAATACACACACACACACACACACACACACACAGACACACACACACACACACACACACACACACACACACCCTCCCTCCCTCCCTCCCTCCCTCCCTCCTGCCTCTTTCTAGCAGAAACTGCAGGAAATAAGAAGAAAAAAACAAGATGGAGATGAATCAAGGAGTATCTGCTCTGGGAAGACAAGAGAAAGTGGGAACAAAACTAGATGGGGATAAGATGTAGGAAGAAAAAAGAGGGATCGGAAAAAATTACAAAAAAAGATTAAAGTTCACCAGGCAAGCAAGATCTGGCAAGCTTTGAGTAATCTCCAGTTTCATCCATAGTTTCTAGCAGTTTGCATCTAGAACTATTTGCACTGTCACCTGTTTACTTCTTTTCAAAATGTTGAATTTATTCTTGTTCAGGAATGTAAGAGGACAACCTTACCCCCCCCCCCCAATTCATAAGTAATTATTGGGGGGGAAAAACATACATTCTTTAGGTATGACAAATCCCATAGTACTGTAACATGCTTCTTATTTGTTGGAAGTCTAAATTGATAGAACAAGCAGTTTTAATTGAAAATTCCTTGCACTTTTGGTAAGCTCTAGTCATTTTGTTTTTGTTTTTAAGAATATTCCATTTAGTTATATAATTTTTAGTTGTGATATTTAAAAAGTAATATATTAGAAACAGAACCATCCTACACACTTTATCCTTGATTACTTTTGTCACAAAAATCTTTGTTCAGGTTGCATTCCAGCATTGCTTTGTTTTTGGGTTGCCTGTTGTATACCTCAAAGGTCTTCCAAGATAAGATATTCTTCACACTTCCACTGATTCTACCTGACTCTGGTTGCCTAATTCAGTCATTAGGAGCTGCATCATCAAAGCCATTCTTCTGGTCTGTGCATCTGGCAGCTGTATCTTTGGGGTAGAAATTGTATATTTTGGTACTGTTGTTAAAATGCTCCACCTCATAAAAAATTAGTTCTATGGGACACATTGAAATGATTCAGGAAAAAGTTTGATTAGAACCTAATGAACTACAAATTATTCATTAGCCCTTCAAACAATTCATCATGAATGTGATTATAACTCTTAGAATAGAAGTGTGCAATATTTTGGAGGCCCAGAGTCATAATTGACCTTTGAATTGAGATGGAGGCAGGGAGAACCTATTCAAAAAAAGTAGATGATAACAGGAGAAAAACTAAATTTGAATATTATAATTATAATTTAATATTATATTAATTAAAACTTTATAATTAAGTTTAGTATGATTCCATCCTATGTGTTACTCCCTTCCAGGCATTTAAAAATTTACAATTTAGTTGCAAGCTTCGGAGTGGCTGAGTGAGCTGTACCCAGGGTGCATTACTCATGGAATTCAGGGCTGGAGGCTAAGCCCATTTGCTCTGATGTAACCAGGTTTCTTTATTGCTTCAACTGAGCCTTTCCAACTAGGTGTTTTTCTAGTACATTGCAATTATTTCCTATCAGCAGGCTTTAGAAGTACCTACTTAATCCAAAATATAATCTCCACTAACATACCTTTTCAGTAATTTTTTGGATTCTGTATTTAATTTAGTGCTACAGGTTTAATTTAGTCGATACATTTGTTTTGGCGTATATAATATGGCTCTCTTCAGCCTGGCACCCTCCAAATATGTTGTAATTGCTGACTGAAAATTCTGGTGCCACCTAATGTAGAGGATGCCAAGTTGGAGAAGACCATTTTAGTGTTGGACTCCCTTTGGCTGGCTGCAGTGCCAGTGAGGCTTCCCAGAAACCCAACAGTGTGCAACGAGCATCAGAACTGGAGACAGAGTTGATTGCTATCTGACACTTGAGGCTGCTGTCCCCATTTTATAGCCTCTTGGGTTTAATTTCGGTGTCTTTCCCTCTCTCTCTCTCTCATGCCCTTTGCTAGGTGGCAGCAGTTGTTTATTGACCTTTTCAGCATTTCTACTCTAGGAAGTTCTATCTCCCAGTGGCTGTCCTGCACCTAATGCTTTTATCTGTGTGGCTTTAATCTAAGTATTCCCAGTGCCACCTTTAAGCCTTACAATATTGCTGCCTTCCCTACCGTAAGTTTGTATGAAACATGATGATGATCAGAGGGAAACTAGATTTTCTCTAGCAGGTTCAAACTAGGTAATTACCTTTGGATTTTACATTGCTCCCTGGATTCCTTTCAACAATCAATGAAATACAGATTGAGATTTATTACTGTTCCTTAGATAAAAACATGTAATCCGCAAATCTGAATTGGAAGAATTGGAGAATTCAAATGTTAGTCTTCTAGTCATACAACAAAATTGGGGAAGATTATGGTATGCCTATAATACCAGCTGTGAATGATCTAGCCAGTAATGCTGGGCATGTATAATAAAGCACATCAATAGTTAAGTCTAACTTTAAGCTATAGGATGTTAATTCACTAATGCAATATTGGTATTCTATATGTAGCCATCAGGCTTCAGAATAGCTGTTTGGGGTTTTTTGTTTGTTGGCTTTTGTGCTTTTTTGGACAAGCAATTTGCAGCAGAGTTTACTAGGTGAAATAAAGTAGCATCAGCTTCAGAATATAAATGGAGCTACCTAAATTCTACCTAATTCTGTTTCCCCATAATAGCACTTCTCTCTTGTGGATCCTCAAAGCATGAATCAAAGGGGCACTTGAGAAGAACAATGGAAAACAGGAATGCTTTCACAACTTCTCTGTCCCCCTCTCCCAGGATATTCTCCAGGAGAGCTGCGGGTTGGGTTCACATGTGGTACTTAGACATAATTCTTGAAGTAACTACAGTTCAATTCTTGAACTAGCTACAGCTTCACAGTGCTAGGCATTGAAGGCTAGTTTATAACCTACATTTGCTGGATTCATAAGTCATGCTAAACTACAACCAATCAATCACATGATGGTTTAGTATGATGGTTCATCTTTGGAATGGCTAATTATTGATTTATTTGTTTATAAAATTTATCAACCCCCTCATCAAAAATCAAACAGTGTGAAATACAGTAAAAACAATAAAACTGTAAGCAAAAACATGATAATGGCACAGATTTTCTTCTAGAAGCTTAATCACCAAAGCCCTTCTGGAAAATCCAGGCTTATAAATCTAGAAGGCTGTAAGAGTGGGGGGTATTTTTCCTCAGGGGGTAGCTGTCCCAAAGGAGGGAAGCAAAGCACTGAGAACACATACTTCTGTGTCCCTTCACATTTTACCTCCTGACAGGAGTGGACCTTCAGCAGGCACTCCTATTTGCCTGGGGCAAGTGGGCAGAATTGTAATGGAATGGAGTTATGGAGGCCAGAATCGGGGAGTGAAGAATCCTCTTTTGTCTCCCAAAGCGCGGGGAAGAGATAAGAGGATGAGGCTGGCACCTCCCTGAGGAATGCAGGCTGTGTTTACTGACTGACCCTGGGAACTGGTTCCAGTCTGGGAAGATTCTTGATAGAGGTTGTAGCTAATAAACCTTGCTGGATTGAATCTGCATGGTCTCCTGGAGTTCCCTGGGCTAAACCTGACAAGAATAGACTAGATTCACTTCCCTCCCTGTACACCGAGTGCACAATTATTAGGCAAGTTGTATTTTTGAGGATGAATTTCATTATTGAACAGCTACAGTGCTCTCGGTCAATCCAAAATGTTAAGAAACCTCAAACCTGAATATTTAAGAAAGTAAAAGTGAGGTTTTGGCTTTCTTAGGAGCATATCTATGTGTGCACAATTATTGGGCAACTATTAGTGTGCAGAATTATTATGCAACTAAATGAAAAATGAAAATTCCCCCATCTCTCTCATTTATTATCATCTGTTAAAGTGAGAATAATAAACAACTCAAAATTTACAAATAAAGATTTCTGACATTTCAAACAAAAAATCAGTGACCAATATAGCCACCCTCCTTTGCAGTAACAGTCATAAGCCTTCCATTCATGGAGTCTGTCAGTTTCTTGATCTGCTGACGATCAACTTTTTGTGCAGCAGCAACCACAGCCTCCCAGACACTGTTCAGAGAGGTGTGTTGTTTTCCTTCACCGTAAGGCTCCCGTTTGAGAAGGGCCCACAAGTTCTCAATAGGGTTTAGGTCAGGTGAGGAAGGGGGCCATGTCATTATTCTTTCATCTTTGAGGCCTTTACTGGCTAGCCACACAGTGGAGTACTTCGATGCATGTGATGGAGCATTGTCCTGCATAAACATCATGGTCATCTTGAAAGATGCAGACTTTCCTGTACCACTGCTTGAAGAAAGTGTTTTCTAAAAACTGGCAGTAGGTTTGGGAGTTGATTTTGAGTCCATCTTCAACCCAAAAAGGTCCCACTAGCTCATCTGTAATAATACCAGCCCATACCAGTATCCCACCTCCACCTTGCTCGAAGTGGAGCTCTGTGCCCATTGCTGATCCAGCCACGGGCCCATCCATCTGGTCCATCAAGAGTCACTCACATCTCATCAGTCCATAAAACCTTTGAAAAATCTGTCTTCAGGTATTTCTTGGCCCAGTCTTGCCATTTCAACGTATGTGTCTTGTTCAGTGGTGGTCGAGTTTCAGCCTTCCTTACCTTGGCCATGTCTCTGAGCATTGAACACCTTGTACTTCTAGGCACTCCAGGTAGGTTGCAGTCCTGGAATATGACAGCACTGGAGGATAATGGGTTCCTGGTAGCTTCACGTTTGATTCTTCTCAAATCTTTGACTCAAATCTTTCTTCTCAAAATTTGCGTCTTTTTTTCTCAACGCGTTTCTTGTGACCCTGTTGACTATTTGCAACAAAATGTTTGATGGTTCTGTGGTCACGCCCCAATATCTTAGCAATATCAAGAGTGCTGCATCCCTCTGAAAGACTTTTTACAATTTTTGACTTTTCAGAGTCAGTTAAATCTCTTCTTTGGCCCATTTTGCCTGAGGAAAAGAAGCTGCCTAATAATTATGCACACCTTGATATAGGGTGTTGATCTCCTTAGGCCACACCCTCCCTCATTACACAAATACACATCACCTGATATGCTTATATCCAATAAGCATTCAGGTTTATATAGCTTGGAGGTGGAAAATATACATAAAAATGATGATATGGTCAAAATACTCACTTGCCTAATAATTGTGCACACAGTGTATGTGTAAAAAGTGAAGATTGCAGTAAGCTATACTGTTGGCCTAAAGGATTAGAAAAGGCACCATGGAAACATATTACTGTATCTGCTTGTGTCTTGAGCAACACGAGGGAAGCAGGTGGGGGGGGGGAGAAGGGTGTAGGGGCTGCAAAAAGAGTAATGTGACAGCAGATGCCATGTAAGAAACCATTCAAGATTACTGGAGAAACTTTCAAGATTGGATTTGGCACAAGCTTGAGGAAGCTGGTGTTGGGAATGTAAGGCATAGTTGTAAGGCATAGTTGAAATTCAGTTCCCTCTGAATTTCCTTTCAAACCAGAGACCCTTTGGTTTAACTCAGGCTGTTTGGAGGCTATGTGGAGCTCTTGGTTTGGAGCAGGGGAGCATGTATAGCTCCATGGGGTACTTAGATTCTGTTCCTTTGGTTCAATTAGCTCTAGTGGTGAGTGCTTGATAAGAGCAGTAACATTAAATTAAGCATCTAAGGCAACCTGTGGGCTCTTCCTATCCCTAATTGGTGCAGGGGCACAGTCATCATCATCTAAGGCCATGCTTAATGATATCTTCAGACTTTCTACCAATCAATAATCAATTTTTTAGATTTTGATGAAAAATAAATTCATGCTGTTGATGTAAATGAGTAAAGCACATGAGTGAATGAACAGGGAGATCAAAAAAAGTTAGGCAGGGGAAACTTTTTGTTGGTAAAACAGAGAACACGAAGATGGAGGGAACTGCTGTCATAATCTACAATGGATGTACCATGCTTATTTTCCTCCCAGAAGAAAGCAAGTGTAAGCTGATTGTCTTCCAGGAAAAGAAGGTGAAAGGACTAGAATCAAAAGGGTTCAAGGAGAGTGATTCTGCACTGTAAAACACCAGGGAAGGGAAGGTGTTCCTGAACAGGATAGGTGAAGCTCCTCAGGAGGGACAGAGAAGTGAAGGCCAGATAAACCACAGAGAAAGATAAGTGGAAGCAAGTGGATCAGGCAGTGCACGTGGAACTCAAAGCTCTCACTCTAGAAGATAATTCTAAGCCATCTGAGCAAGCCTCATCAACCCCAGCTTCACGGAACAGGGTAGAAGATACTGAGGTATCCATGAATCAAAAAAACCCAAGAACCATTTTGAGGAAGAAGAAGCTGGTTGTGGTGGGTGATTCCCTGCTGGAGGAACAGAGCTTCCAATGTATAGACCCAATATGACATCATGGGAAGTGGGTTATCTTCCAAGCGCCTATATTCAGGATAGGCTGCCAAGATTCTTCAAACCTACCAATAACTATCCCTTCCTCCTGATTCAGGTGGGGACAAATGATAATCCTAGAAGAGACTACGAGGACTTGGGAAGGAAGGTGAAGGAACTGTGAGTACAAGTAGTGTTTTCATCAGTCCTTCCAGTTGAGGTCATGGTGTAAGAAGAGAGAACAGGATCCTGAAAATGAACAAAGGGGTACGTAGAAGATGCCACTGGGAAATAAAAAGATAAAGGCTAAAGTACAGAATAAGCTGAGGCTTCCAAGAAATGCCCAGAACAAGAAGAAAGGCTTTTTAGGTGTGTCAGATGCAAAAAGAAAGCAAGAGGATATAAGTCTGTTGCGAAGAGAAAGGGTCAATGGGTGATAAAGAGAAGGCAGAATATGTTGACTCATATTTTATGTTTCTCTTCTCTCAGAAAAGAAACTAAAGTCCTAACTGGCCATCACTGTGCCACCATTAGAAGGAGGGAGCTGGAGTTCAAGATAGATAAGGTAAGGGCAACTTTGCTAATTTAAATGAGTTCAGGGCTCCAGGGCCAGATGAATTACACCTTAGGGTACTGAAGTAACTAGCAGAGTTAAATCATCTTTAAGAGCTCTTGGAGAACTGGCAAGGAGAGAAAATGTCATCTCCATCTTCAAAAAAGGAAAGGGGGGGAAACTCGGAAATTACAGCATGTTTGTGAGCACTTGAATAGTAACACGAAGTTAAGCAGCACAAGTTTGTTACAAACAAGTCATGACAGACTAACGTTATCTCCTTCAATAGCATTACTAGCTTATAGATTGGGGGAATATCATGGACATAGTGTATTTTTTATATCAGCAAAGAGTTCCATAGAGTCTCTCATATTAATAAAATGGTAAACTACTGGCTAGATTATACAACTGTGAGATGGATTCATAACTGACTGTACGAGTGTTCCCAGAGAGAAATGAGTGGCTCATCTGAGCCTGAAGAATAGTATCAAGTGCCACAGGGCTCCATCCCAGGCTCTGAGTTCTTCAGTGGGGAAGTAGATTCAAGTTAGGTATTAGGAGGAATTCCTTGATGGTAAAAACTGTCTGAGAGCCAGTTTGATGTAGTGTTTAAGGCCCCAGGTTAGAAACCGGGAGACTGTAAGCTCTAGTCCCACTTTAGGCATGAAGCCAGCTGGATGATCTTGGGCCAGCCCCTCTCTCCCAGCCCTGGGAAGGAGGCAAGGCAAACCACTTCCAAAAAACCTTGCCAGATACTAGGGACTAGACTCCAGGCAGTCACCAGGAGTCAAAAACTGACTCGAAGGTACAAAAACTGTCAACCAGTGGAAAAGGTTGCCCCTTAAGCAGTATGTTCTCCTTCAGTGGAGGTTTTCAAACAGCGTCAAGACTTGGAGGAGACTTCAAAGCACTGATTAAATATGGGAGGGCACAGTTGCTGGGTTGACTTTGAAAAGGATTCTCTTTTGCTCTGAAATTCTTTAGACACCTCCTTTCTTTCAAGTATAAAGTTTGATCAAGATGTAGTCAGTTTAATGCCTAGTTGTAACAGTAATTCCAGAACCTTGTGCTTAACCTTCCAGAATAAGAGGTGTGTGGAAATTGAAACACCAGAAGAACAAGAGAGCGTTTCCGGACTCTGATGATGTGGTGCCATTTCCACACCACCAACATTTCTGCCCTACAATTCCTCACAAAATAGTTTGAAATCAAGCTGCGATCGTCTTAATTTATGTTGATCTTAAAACACAGAGAGCCCACAAAGAACACCATCAGCCACCAGTGCGCACTTGCTTTCCATTCAGATGACCTATAAAAGAATGCAACCATTAAAAGAAAGCAACATCAGCCAGCCAGTGTCCTCTCTCCCACTTCCTCTTGTAGAATAACAACAATCCCTTCATCTCCATCTGTGCTCAAAAGAAATAAAGTAAACTTCTAATCTGTCTTTCCTCCATATTTTTCAGTACATAGATTTGTATGGTGGTTTGCAAGAAAATCTGAGGGGCTGTTATAATATGAAGCTACACGAGAGAAGATTGATTATAAAAAATATAAACAAAAGCATTGAAATCCTCCAAAGGCTTTTCAGTTGTCTTGCTGCCATTCTCACTTGCATTTAAGTGTTCGTGTAAGTTGGAAAGAGGAATTGCTAGCATGCCAGCAATTTTGCAGTGGGGTGCTTTTCTCAGTAATTGTGAAAATGATTGCATGTTGCTAAGATGGTTAGATGGTGGAATGGGAAGAGGTAAGCTCCTAATGATAAATGTAGAACTAGACAAGCTACAGGAACAGGATGCTGAACATATTTGGGAGGGTGGGGGAGTAATGGCTGGCTTGAGTCCAAGAGGTGGGCAGAAGCAAGACTTTCTGCCAGTGTGTAAACATATTCTGCAGAACTGATGTAAAAGAAAAGACCAGCTTTGCTGTGGTTTCAAATAAACTGCAGTAGAGTCAGAAATAAATTGATTCCATTCCCCAAGACAGACAGTGAGATGAGATTAGGTCTGGAACCAATCCCAGTGTGATATGGAGCTGTCCTGTGTATGAGAATGAGAGGGAACACATGAGGATTGACAAGGTTGACTGCAACATTTTCTGATAGACTCGACTTTTCATTGCCACTTCTCGCTAGGCCTAGAAACTCTTATCCCCATCTACCCCAAACATGAGGATTAGCTAGGCCTGTAAAATACAAGAACGCTTTATAACAGGATACCATTCCTCAGACTGTACTCCCTTACAGGGTTACTTGTAAGAATTGATGGGAGAGTTGGCATAAAGTATTTTTGTTATGTACTTTCATGAAGGGATTAGTTAAATAATACTATTATAAAGGCTAAATACAGCAGCCAGCCATTTAGTGAAGCTTTCCAGATTCTTGCTTGTAGTTGTAGCAGGCCCTAAGGATAACTAGCATACCACTTACAGCCTGAGGCCACAGGTGGTGCAGCTCATTAAGTGGAGTTTAATTTTGCCCTTCTTTTGAAGAAGAACTGTAGTAGCTGGAAACTTTTTTCTGTATCACAATAGATATGATGAATTAACTTCCCCTTCACTTATTCTGCTTGTCTCTCCTGTACGCACCCTCTACAGTCCTTATTCTGGTCATATCTCTGAATCACTTCTGTAGCTTCGCAGCTTTGCAATAACTGTATTTGATCCTTAAGATGGTGACAAAATTATCTGACTTCTGAGAGTGCCAACCAGAGTTGAATTAATTCGAAAAGTGTGATAGGGAGACGATGGGAAACTCAGGGGAATGAAAGTGTGCGTGCCAGTCATGCATTTCTTAATTAGCTGCTCCTGCTGCAATTCACAGACATCAGAGATTCAGTTCTAACCAGAAATGTTTTTCCCCTAATAATAAGCTGGAAGTGGGAGAACTGTTCAGGATGCCTGGTTTACATTGTAGGTGTTTACATTCATGCCCAGTCTATCACACTGGCATATTTGTGTGCATACACATGCAGTACAAACATACCCCTGCCTCAGCATGATCATGTAAACTCTGATAGATGTGTGTGTTGCCTGCTGTATTTACAGAATGATAAATGCACTTCCATGGCACGCTCAGGTACGGCTTTTCCCACCCACAGAAGCCTTGAAAAATCTATTTGGCAACCACATCCTCTAAAACAGACAAGCTAGCTGTTGAAAAGAAAAGCAGACAAGAAATCAGTCTTTGCCACAGGCAAACAAAAGTTATGTGAGAGCCAAGGAAGTGTTTTCTGTCTTTTTCCTCCCCCTGCCCACTCTCAGCAGTACTCTTTCTCCCATGAATAAACAGCCTTTTTTCCTTTGGCGTTGAGCTTTTGTTGGCAACAGAAGCCAAATGGTAGTTGTCGCAAGAATAGTTACTGATAATAACTCTTTTGTACTGCTAAGCGTTGAACCCCTGAACCAAGGTTGCTGAAGGGTATGCACAACTGCTAAAACATACCTTCAGAACCTGTTGGGTCAGGTGAGTTGAAAGAAACCTTATTTATTTAGGATGGTGATTGGCATCTTTTGTCAATTTTCTTAAAAATATCTGCACTCAGTTTTCCACGTGACCCATCTTTCCTGATTACCAGACTTGATCTGAGAAACCTCTTGAATTAGCTCCAACCAGACTCAAGGCACGATGGAGCAGACTTAATGGGCTTTAGGCGACCGAACAAAGAGCCAAACCTTTTCCTCTTCCAGCTCTGCAGAATGACATCAGTTAAGAGCGATGCTTCTGAGTTTGGTTGTCACTAGAACCAAATACGCAAGGAGTAAAGCTCTGGGAATTATGTTTCTGGAACTGGGACCGAGTTTAACAAATCTCCATTCTCCCAGGGTTTAGGCCCTCCTTTGCCTTGTTATCTCCTCCTCTTACTAGCACTGTTTTTTCTCTAAGCTTCACTTTGAAATCTTCACTTGTTTACCATCAAACCTGTTTCTTTTTCTGATTTGGAAGTTCTCCATTAAACCCCTCATTTATTTTATTTTACTTTCCCTCTGTATCTACAGAACCACTAGAAAGAGAGTCTTGTACACACCCAGTGCACCACTGGTGCTAAAAACTTGTTTGCTGCTTTTCTTATTAGGAAAGAATCTTACATGTTGATAGATTGAAGGTGGTTGAATAATGTGAATGGACAGCTTTTGATGTCATCTTTATTTATTGTTGATCAGCTAAGTGGCAGCACTTGTCTGATTTTCAAAAGCTAAGGAAGTGTCAATCTCCTTACAGCAAAACACAGTCAGGGAAGCAAGAATCACAGTTTCTTTAATTAGGTTTAATATCAAGAAATAAGGTAATAGGAACCAGAATCTTGGAAACTGACTAAGCAAACCTCCTGCCTTCATTTATGAGTGAATTCAGTAAGGTTGGGTCTGTGAGTTATTTGAACCTCTTTTTGGGCACCTTTTCCAGATAGATCTGAAACAGAAATATCTACTTTTTGTCAGTGAGGCTTTAAAATGCTCTGCTTCTTTCTCCTCCTCAGGAAGTTCCCTTACAGCAAGTTTGCTGGGGTTAGTACTTGGATGGGAAACCTCTAGGAATTCCCAGAGCTGTAGACTAGACTGAAAAGTTTTTAAAAATTCCAGAAGAACAAATGGCAAACCAATTTTGTATTATTGCTGAGAAAACTACAGGGGTATGTGCATGAAATCACTGAGAGTCAAGCACAATTCAAAGGAGTCTACCTTTTTAATTTATTGATAATGGAAACTGGAGAACAGTTGGGAACCGCAGTTGGGCAGAAATCAGAGTGATTTGGAAAGAGAGGCACAATACTAAGAGGTAAGAGTAGCATCAGATATATTTTTGCCTTTTTTTTTTCTGCATTTTGCAGAAAAGTTAATGAACTTCAACCCATTGGAAGCATGATGATGTCATATTTTTCACTTACAATTTTATTACTGCATAATGGGTTCCTTTAAACCTCTAGGATATATTTGTTTGAAATGATTGAATATGTCCATGACACCCATTAAGAGGTGAACACATTACTAGTTTGTATGTGAAGGAAATGAGTTTTGTTTTGTTATATTTAATGGAAAAAACATAATTCCCTTCATTTGTCAGTTGAGCATGTCAAGGACGACAGTTCCCTCTCAGTCTCTTTTTTGATATGAGAATTTTCCATTATATGAAATAATCCAGCCCAATCTGCAATTCAAATAATGTACTGCAGAAAAAAAGTTTACCCCCAGAGTGCTTTGAGGACCCTGATAGTACTATGAAACTTCAAGCTGACTAGCTGTTAATCAGACTTAGGTGCAAGTATAGCTGGATCATGCCCAGATCCCAGGGCATTGTTAGGTAGAGCTGTGCTGGATTCTGGAAACAATGACATTTCTCTCCCACTGTTCCTACCTTATATACCAATGTTTCTCAACCTTAGCAACTTTAAGATGTCTGGATCTCAACTCCCCGAATTCTCTAGCCAACATGCCGGCTGGGGAATTCTGGGAGTTGAAGTCCAGGCATCTTAAAGTTGCCAAGGTTGAGAAGCATTGCTGTATACCAATGAGTGCCACAACATAGAGGCACATGCATGCACAGTCCAGTAGGGTTCTTGCCCAAGTCTCAGATGATAACCAACAGTCTTCGCAAATATTTCAAATACACCTTCCTGATAAATCAGTCTCTGAGGTTCTTTCCGAAGAGGACTCTTTGTGCCTGCCCCTTTACATATGGTTCTAAAGGCTTAGTTTGAAACTCAGCAAAGTGACTTAATTGGTATTTTTGGTGTTTCGCATTGTAGGCAGACAAACTCAGGTAAATTCAGTTATTTCTTAGTCGGCTGCTACTCGTCTCAGAGAACTATCACCGATGGCAAAGGAGAATTGAGATTTCACAAACATCCCTTTTTTAGATATTGATTAAACTAGACAGCACTGGCCATTGTGTCGTTGAGAGAGGCTTGAAAGCTAAGTAGTGAGAAAAAGGAGATACAGGCTGGAAAGCTTTTACATTTTTTTAAAGTGTAGAAATAATGTCCCCATTCCATAAGGTCACACTATAATCCAAAATGCATATTTAAGGCACTAGGGTAGCCTTTCCCAGCCATTCAGATGACTTGGACAATGTGTGAAATGTGAATATTGGGACTTAACAGCCCAAAACCGCATTCAGGTTGCAGATTGGAGAAAAATGGTGCCAGACAAGACTGGAAAATAATAATATATTGCCTGATAAATAAAATAGTTCTCCCCTACACCCTGATATTCATCTCTCTCACATAGTTAATAGTTAATTAATGTTGTTGATCTTATTTGTGAAAGATATTTTTTCTGTATTTAACTGGATCTCCATGATTCTTTCTTGCTGAATCCCAGCAATTCTCTTGCCTAGAGAGTGGCCAAAACAATAAGAGAAAGATCAAAAGGAAAAAATGCATAACTTGTAAAAGGCAAAATCAAATCCTGTCACAGAGTAGTATGCAGCCCTGCTTCTCTCTGTTAGACATTGTCTGTTACATGTGAATGAGTAATGCAGATCAAGCTAGCAGAGAAACAATGTAATCCGGGCTGCTTTATGTCTGGGTAAATAAAGGTTTGAAATGAGTGAAACAGCCACTCTGAAGCTGATTATTAAATTTCCTTACGAACTCAAGCACCCTGATCACAGAACTGGGAGAAAGGGCCTAAAGGAAGGAAGTAAAGTGAGGTCCTTGAACTTTTAATGGGGTATGAAAACCTGAAAACTCTGTGTGCTTACCCCTCCTCCTGTCATCTGCCCCCAGCTGCATCAGCGATTGGCTGAGCTGCTTTGATGTCACAAAATGCCAGTAAGGATTTTATCCTGTCCATGGAATGCTCCAGTTGGATTTACGAATGCAAATCTATTTTGGGTTGCAGGAAAAACTCACACATGGTAGCATGCTATTGCTTGGCAGAAAGTGAAGGGTGAGAAATGAAAGAGCGGAGGAAGGCCCACCAAGCTACTTTGCGTATCTGATTTTCTTATTAGAAATTGCTTGGTACAATGGCTGGTACCCTAACTCAGGCCTTTTGCAACTTGGTACATGTATTTTTTTTTCTCAGTTGACTAAAGTCAGGGATGCTTCAAGTTGCACTTAAAAAAAGAAACAAACATATATACACTTTTTCAAGATTGAAGAATTACTCCCATGCTGTTTCCCAATCTTGTGCCCATTCCCAGTCAGTCAGAGCTCTAGAGTGGGATGGTCCTGAGATTTTCCTTTTTCTCTGAGCCATAGCAATGGTTGCATTCCAGACTCATAACTTGTGGCTCTTCTAACCTTTGAGATGATGGTGCTACACGTAAATCACCAGGGAAGGCACCAATGCTTTTTGGCCGCTCCCTGTTTTAATGAGTAGTTGATGTATCCAAGGTAGCAGTTGTATTTTTCCTAACAACTGTGTTATCAATCTCTCTTCACAGCTGGGAATCAGCAAGGTGATAAAATTCTGCCCCCCAAAGTTGTTAGTGTCCTTTGCTTCTGCAATAATTTAGTTAGGTTTTGCTGTAGTCAGATCTATCAGAATTATCCTGATAGGGCAATTGAGCCTTTTTATTCTGTCTCATGGATTGGCATAAGTAGTGTGTTGGGTTGGCAGACTGTCAAAAGCAGGCTGTATACCGTTGATTTCCTGATGTGCTCTGAAGATGTTCAGTGAACATTTCAACAATTTCTTCTGTCCTGGGAGGCATGACATCTGTTTTTTCTTTAACTTTGGGGATTACATTTGGGAAGATGAATATATCTCCTGAAGACGCCAAGTGGTTATCAGTTACCTAAAAAAATTTATGATGGTTCTGTGACCTCTGCTTTCAGTTTGCTGGCTTGTGTCTCAAGTGGTATTATTTCTTCTCTTAGCTGGAACTGGCATGTCACTGGGAGCCAATATCTTCTTGCTTCCAGCTTAGAACTTTTAAAAAGTAGGAACTATGTGGCCACCTTTGATGAGGAAGGAATGACAACATAAACCACGCTTGAGATGAGTTTGGGGCTCTTCTTGTGATGCAGTGATGAAGGGTGCCATGTCATTTCTGCTTTAATTGAATATCCCTGTTGCAGGATATGTCTTGCTTAGCAGCCAGATACATATTAAATACCTGATTACATGGTAATTAGTGGGTTTGATGAAAGACACACATTAAGAAGCTCTAAGATTAGTTTGCTGTTAGCAGCAGAATAAAAGCTCTTCCTTCTAGCTTCCTCATTTGTAATACTGGTAGGGAAACAAACATGACAGAGATTGTAGCTTTTGATTAACTGATAGTGTCAAAGCTTAGCAGTGTTTTGCTATATTTATCTCTCTAGATAAAGATGTATCAAACTAATTAACAAAAAGTATACATACATACAATAGTATTAATGCAGCAATGTAATATCAAAATTAATAATTATAGTAATGAAACTGACAGAAAAAAGAAGCCTGGAAAATCTGTCATAAGCAGAACAACCTATAAGACTATATTTTTTGAAAGATTTCTTTCTTGACCTTTGTCAAACTGCACCCCTGCCTCAACCCTAATTCAAAAACTGACAAACAATAGATATTGACAGTGCCTTGCTGTCTCTGTCTTGTATTATATGTAATTTTTTTAGCCAGCTTCCTACCTGAAAATTCCACAGATCTTGATTTCTTGATAAATTGCAGTTAGAGATGTAGCCAAGAAGAATCCATGCACCTTTCAGTCAGATTTATCCAGATTCATGTTAACAATCCTGTTGATCTTGTGCTACTGTTGCCTCATTTTGGATTAAGTCTGAACCATATGATTCCAGATTCCAGCTCCTGAACTATATCTCCAGCGATTGCAACCAACCCTCATTAAACATTTCCTGAGGTGTCCAATATACACAAAACATTGTTTTTGTATTAATCTCATTTTAAGATTGAAGAAAACTAATTTTGCATTATTTAAATCAACTGTTCACTGGTCCACTAGGATCAGATATTCAAGCTCATTAATCCAGTAGTCTTATAAACAACTAATTCCAATTTCATCAACCTCCTCTAAGAATATATTATTGGCTTAGGATCTACAATCGATGTCTCCAGAATCTCTGACACTATGAAACTTCACAAACAGCAATGGCATCTGGAAAATGTTTGTTTATTTTCTTACCATATTTATACACCACTATGTAACTCTCAACCCCTGTCAAATTTCAAATGCTTGAATTGAATAAATTACTAAGAAGCACTCTGAGACAAAATCAAATTTGTTTTTTTAATTCTACAAAAGTTTTAAAAATAACTTCCTCATTGAATTGTTCCAAAACAGTAATATTAGGCGATGCTCAGTTTCCTCAGAAAACAAACTGACCCATTATTTTAAACTGCAGTTATCCACTAATGTAAGCTTTTTATTACAGTAAAAGATTCAAATTTAGAAGATTTACTAATCTTGCAGTATTATGTGCAGGTATTGAATCTGATCTCCATGCAAGGAGCGACTGGGACTTCTTGATTGATTCCTAGGACATTGGATAGATCAAAGCATGTATCTTTCCTTCAGCTTGTTGGATATAAGCCTTGTCAGCTGGAGTTCAGTTGAGGAGCACCTCCACAGTAGTTGCTGGTGTCAGATAAATAAGCAATAGCCTAGTAAACCCTAAAGAAGATTAGCTTCCATTTTTAATGACGGCCATTAGCATGTAGAAAAAATAGAGAGGACACCAGTCTGTTACTTAATCTTTTAACTCTTCGGCTTATCAGTGGGGCAGACATGAGAACTACTGTGCAAAAAGAAATACAGGTTTCTCCTGTTCTGTTTGCTGTACTCAAGTTAGAAATACTACTTCCTCATTTCTAGCAGCTTATTTTACTCTAGTAAGCATTTGTACTTAACTTGGTAAGTAAACTGTATACATCTCCCTAGTATTCTCCATTGCTGGAGTGCTGTTGCCACTCAGTCTTGGGTCTGATATTTTTAATAGCATTTCTGGAAATGCCAGGACTCTTCTGCATGCAAAGCATATATTGCAGCACTGAACAAGAATCATCCCTGTTTGAACTACAGGTGAAACTCGAAAAATTAGAATATTGTGCAAATGTTCATTTATGTCAGTATGGCAACTCAAAAGGTGAAACCAATATACGAGATAGACGCATTACATGCAAAGCGAGATATGTCAAGCCTTACTTTGGTATAATTGTGATGATTATGGCGTACAGCTTATGAAAACCCCAAATTCACAATCTCAGAAAATTAGAATATTACATGACATCAATAACACAAGGATTGGAAATAGAACAATATCGGACCTCTGCAAGTTATAAGCATGCATATGTACTCAGTACTTGGTTTGGGCCCTTTTTGCAGCAATGACTGCCGCAATGCGGCGTGGCATGGATGCTATCAGCCTGTGGCACTGCTGAAGTGTTATGGAAGACCAGGATGCTTCAGTAGTGGCCTTCAGCTCCGCTGCATTGTTCGGTCTCATGTCCCTCATCTTTCTCTTGGCAATGCCCCATAGATTCTCTATGGGGTTCAGGTCAGGCGAGTTTGCTGGCCAATCAAGCACAGTAATCCCATGGTCATTGAACCAGGTTTTGGTACTTTTGGCAGTGTGGACAGGTGCCAGGTCCTGCTGGAAAATGAAGTCAGCACCCCCATAAAGCTCGTCTGCGGAAGGAAGCATGAAGTGCTCCAAAATCTCCTGGTAGACGGCTGCGTTGACCCTGGACTTAATGAAGCACAGTGGACCAACACCAGCAGATGACATGGCTCCCCAAATCAACACAGATTGTGGAAACTTCACACTGGACTTCAAGCATCGTGCATTGTGTGCCTCTCCATTCTTCCTCCAGACTCTGGGTCCTTGGTTCCCAAATGAGATGCAAAAGTTGCTCTCATCAGAAAAGAGGACTTTGGACCACTGGGCAACAGACCAGTTCTTTTTTTCTGTAGCCCAGGTAAGACGCTTCTGACGTTGTTTGTTGTTCAGGAGCGGCTTGACGAGGAATACGACATTTGAAGCCCATATCCAGGATCCATCTGTGTGTGGTGGCTCTTGATGCACTAACTCCAGCCTCAGTCCGCTCCTTGTGAAAGTCCCCAACACTTTTGAATGGCCTTTTCCTGACAATCCTCTCCAGGCTGCGGTCATCCCTGCTGCTTGTGCACCTTTTTCTACCACACTTTTCCCTTCCACATAACCTTCTATTGATGTGATGTGCTTTGATACAGCACTTTGGGAACATCCAACTTCTTTTGCAATTACCTTTTGGGGCTTTCCCTCCTTATGGAGGGTGTCAATGATGGTTTTCTGCACAACTGTCAGGTCAGCAGTCTTTCCCATGCTTGTGATTCCTACTGAACCAGCCTGAGAGACCATTTAAAGGCTCAGGAACCCTTCGCAGGTGTCATGGATTCATTAGCTGATTAGAGGGGGACACTTTGAGCCTAGAATATTGAACCTTTTCGCACTATTCTAATTTTCTGAGATTGTGAATTTGGGGTTTTCATAAGCTGTACGCCATAATCATCACAATTATACCAAAGTAAGGCTTGACATATCTCGCTTTGCATGTAATGCGTCTATCTCATATATTGGTTTCACCTTTTGAGTTGCCATACTGACATAAATGAACATTTGCACCATATTCTAATTTTTCGAGTTTCACCTGTATGATATTTGTGATATTTTTGCAGAATCTGCAAAGGATGTCTGGCTGAAATGGTTTCTGAAGATTATCAAGGAAGCTGTTGGTCAGCTCTGGCGCCTTGCATATTTTATATGTATGTATGTGAGAAATAGCAGGTGCTTGCATAGGGAAGGCTTATGAATTGAAGGGTAAGGTTTGCCACATGTTGTGAATACTTTTTTTTTTTAAAAGATTTTTACCCTGCCTTTTTTTTTCATACACAATTCAAGGTGGCAAACATGCCAATACTCCTTCCTCCTCCTATTTTCCCCACAACAACAACCCTGTGAGGTGAGTTGGGCTGAGAGAGAGGGACTGGCCCAAAGTCACCCAGCCGGTTTTTCATGCCTAAAGCGGGACTAGAACTCACCATCTCCTGGTTTCTAGGCCAGCGACTTCACCCCCAGACCAAATTGGCTATCGTTAATTACATTAATTCTTTTCTCCATGATGTGGGTGTTTAAAAGCAGCGCTGGAAATTTTCCACAGCCCCTCCTTTTGCACCCAGTTGTGAGAATATAGATGTTGTTCATTTATCTATTTAATCAGCAATATATAGGCTCAAGTTATTACAGTAATGGAAGGCAGGATCCCGTAGTCCCTTTACAACACTGAACTGAATCCTCACAAATATCTGAGATTTTCAAAGCATCGGTCAATTCAGGCAGAAGTAGTCTGTGTGTCTCATACTAGTACCTGGACTAAACATGATGAAGTTCACTTAAACTAAACATGGAAAGGACAAGACTGATAATTTTTTCTCACCATTATGAATTTTGCTACATAGCCAGGGTCATTAGGCAAATGGTCTGACTGAAGATATATCCTTACATGTTTACATTTTTAATATAGTCAAATGTGGTGTATTAGTCTCTGCTGTTGTGTAAACTGCCCTTTTCTCCCCCAGATCCAACTAAGTATTTCTGACTCTGTACTTTCATTCTCACTGAATTGGTAAAGATGTCTTGAAACAAAAATAGGGTTAATTGATGCAATTCATGTATTCTTTCTCTGCTTACTCATTCCTCTATTACCCTACCTCTGTCCCCTGATTTTAGGTTGTAAGCCTCTTGGGGAAAGGATCTGTTACACTTACTGTTTATGAGGTGTCAGTCTCATAGATGGTGCTCCATAAACAAATAATCAAAACAATGTCTTGAATAACTTAATCAGAAGTATTCAGTATATCAAGAGTCTGCTTGCATTCTTTCCTTTCACTCATTTATTTTTTATTATTTGGAAAGTAAATACAAATAGTGACAAAGAAAAAGAAAAAAATGTATTGATATACAAGAAAAAAGGATAAAAATAAAAATCAATAAAAACATTACAGTATTAAGAAACTACTTGGTTGCAAATTACACTCTTCACACCCATTGTGCCCCAGTTGATGATTGCTGCCAATATATTTTTAAGCAATAGGAATTGCTTCTCATTTCTGTTTAAGTCAGAATAAATATGTACAAAGAAGAAAAACGCTTCAGGATATCCTAGTCCAATTTTTGCACAAAAGTACGATAGATGCTGTTTTAAAACAGATTGAGACCCCTCTGATTATAGAAGGGAAGCACATCCAAATATTACAAAATGTATCACCAAGATCATTTAAAAAAAAAGGAAAAGAATTTGCGTCCCTGACAGCCATATTAAGAACTAAACAAATGGAGAATTTGCTTCCATAACCAATGGAGAATTCCACTTGCCTTGGGTAATTATAAAGGGTAATTATAAAGACAATCTCAGAAGCTTTCTCTTCGTATAAAGAACTACCTGCTCAGGACTCTTTGGACAAGGAACAAAAAGACAATGCAGACAAAGAAGAAGGGAAATTATACATAGCAGCAGCATTGAACTGAATTCCAAATGGAGACAACATTGATGTCACAAAATTTAAATGGACTAAATTCACCAAATAAAAGGAAAAAAAAAACTTCAACAAACCCAGAAAACAAAATGCTGATATCGTTTGCTCACAAGAAACACATATAAAAACAGACCCTCTCAATTTGTTAAAACAGAAAAAATTTGGACAAGAATACTTAGCTGCAGGAAAGACTTAAGGAAAATGGAATAGCAATTTATCCGAAGTCCAGGGAAGTACCGGTGGCAGGGCAACGGCAGCTGCGACAGAAGTTTTTTCTGTCCTGCTCTGTTTTTGAGTTTTTTCAAAAACTCCTAGGCATTTTAACCAGGAATCAAGCTAAAAAAGCGTGGCTAGAGGGGGCTAGGAGCCCTAGGGTGTTTTTCCACATCCAGCACCAGTGCAGAAGCGACAATTTAAAGATAAGGCAGGAATATTTCTAATTCTGAAATTAAGAGGACAAAATTATAATGTTGGCCTCCATCTATATCCCAAACAAAAATAACAATTTTATGAAGTATTTTTTCAAATAATTACATAAGTTGCAGAGGGTGAAATACTTGTTCTTGGAACATAAATGGAATATTAGATCCAAATTTTGATATATTACAATGCAGCAATGGGAGTCATGGGAAAAAAAAACAAAATTTACCCTAAGCTTTAATTTAGGGGAAAATGGATACATATGTTTTACAGATGGTATATACTCCATCAATAATCACAAAAACAGATAAATCATACAATAAAAAATGTTGGAAATACCATGATAAAGAAACGTTCTATCTATGGGGTGGTTATGTAAAAAAACTGAAAAGTACTGGAAAGAAATGTACAATATTATACCCCCATAAATAAATAAATAAATAAATAAATGTAAAATGTAAAATGTAAAATGTAAAATGTAAAATGTGAACTGAAACCTCAAATATTTTTACTAGCAATTGTTCCAGGGCACATAAACAAAAATATCATAATTTATTAAGATACATGTTGATGGCCGGAAGGATAAATCTGGCACGACACTGGAAAAGAGAGAATTTGCCAGAGATATCAGACTGAGAAATTGAACTTGGAGATTACTCAGTGATGAAAAATTAGCAGCATATATTCTCATAGATCATTCATATAAAAATTTATTTGTGTGAGTGAGTGAGTATGTGTGTGTGTGTGTGTGTGTGTGTGTATATATGTGTGTGTAATCAATTCCATCAATTGATTATTGAATTGATTATTTCAGAAGACAGTGGTAGTGATAGATGTAGCAGTACCAAGTGACAGCAACATCAGGAAGAAGGAGCATGAGAAGCTGGAGAAGTACCAGGGCCTGAAGGAGGAAATCGAGAGGATGTGGAAAGTCAAGGCCAAAGTGGTCCCAGTGGTGGTAGGAGCACTCGGGGCCGTGACTCCTAAGCTGGGAGAATGGCTCCAACAGATCCCAGGAACAACATCAGAGCTCTCTGTGCAGAAGAGTGCAGTGCTAGGAACAGCTAAGATACTGCACAGAACCCTCAAACTCCCAGGCCTCTGGTAGAGGACCCGAGATTGAGGAAGACACATACCACCCATAGGGGTGAGAGGGGAATTATTTTTTTTTTATTAACTAAATTTAAGCAAGAATGGCTCCCTTATATATAACACACACAGCAAAGCAGACTTAGATAATTAGAATACATTTTCTAAGGACAAAAAATAGATGAAAAACATTCTTTCCTTTTTAAGGGTCATTGGCTTTTTGGAAACTGAACTGTTTGGGTTCCTAAAGGCAATTGGCTGCCTGGCACCACAGAAGTTGGACCATCTTGATTTGCTCTGGCATAGATGGAATGGCATTATTCTTCTGCCCTGATTTAAGCTCTACCACTCTTTGGGCTGTTTAGTCAGTTATGAAAAGGAATGCATCCAACTTTAAGTTGGACAAGAGAAGAAAATGGGTGAAACGTTAGATTTTTTGGCCTGCCAACAGATTTGCCAGTTCTAACCTCACCTCCCACAGATACTTTCAGCAGCAGCCTGTGGAATAAAAACCTAAAAATAGCAGGAATGAAATCCAAGTGGAGACAGGAGACCTTCTGTTTGTTTTGCATGGTGAATGAATATCCCAGTGCTGGAAAATGCCTCTAGGCCCCTCTGCCTTGTTGTTCTTCATCTTCAGGAGATGTAATCCCACTCTGAGCCCAGGCTGAGGCATCTGCCAAATGATGGAGGCTGCAACAGGAGGGGAAATGCAGAGAGCTGGAACTGTAGTGCTCTTTCTCTCTCTCTCTCTTTTTTTTTCCAAATTTTGCTGGTCATTGACCGAATAAACAGTGTTTCATTTCATGGAGTAGCTTTTCTGCTCTGAGCTGTTTTGCAATGGATTTGGGGAACTACGTGCACTACTAACCTGCAAAGCAGGACAGGTTACCAAAAGGCTCACTTTGTCATACATTTCAAAAGTGGATATGCTGTCACCATTCCTATGTTTTATAATAATTAATAAACCTCAGCCAGAACATATGAGAATCCAGGCCTAAAGCCTGAGCCTATAGAGAAGGCAGAGCCTTTCTTTAATCTTCTTAAGAATGAGGTAAGTCTCTTGACCTTGCAATCTGGCACCTAAGTAAGAAGGGTAGCCAAAGGATTAAATTAATTCCAGCTTTCAGTTCACTGCATTTATTAAAGAATCAAGCAGAGAAGAGTCAGAAATGGGAGTTGTTAGAAATAAAACAAACCTAAACTTAGCTACCTAAGTTATCAAGACCTTTAATCTTTGAGGATACTTTCAGGAGGCTTCCAGGAATTGAACAACATTGTTAGGCCTGTATCCATAGCATCTGATTGAAAACAGGGCAGGTTTCATAAATGGAGTTTTCTGCAAGGAAAAGATTGAAATTCAATTGACCAATCAATGCATAGAATAGCTGACAAGGTATCTTCAAGCTAATTCCTATAGTACTTGTTCAGTATAAAGTTGGGTCTTAGGGAAGCCAGTCTGGTTATGTGAATTTATGTAAATATTGGTGTAATCATACCTGCTCATGACTTTTGTTTTAAAAAGTGGTCCAGCAAGAAGGAATGCAATATTGCTTTCTGCAAACTGATTCTTCCAGCTGTGTTGGATTATGACAGTCACCCTCCAGTCATTAGTGAAGGCTATCCTAATTAACCTCTTTGTGGATTGTTAATATATGGTGGTGAAAGGGCTTGCCATCCCAATTATTTTCTGAGCCATTGGGAGTATATACTGAGTGTCCACCATGATAGGCAGATCATAGACAACATGTCAGACTCAGTCTGATCCACTGGAGAAGGAAATGACAACTGACTTGAGTATTCCACCAAGAAAACCAAATGGAATTTTGCAAGGGGACAATGTTGACTTGTTCTGGAAGATGAGCCCTTGGGCTGAAAGATCTCCAGCAAGCTGCTGGGAAAGAGCAGAGGGCAAGTTCAAGTGGCCTTGGTGTTGATGGTATGATTGGATTAATATCAAAACAATAGCCAGCTGCTGATGTGGCCAGAAACAAAAGGAAAGTTTGATGCTGCAAATATACACACACACACATACTATTCATAGATGGAATGTCGGAACCATGCGCCAAAGCAAACTTGATGTTGTCGGAGCAGAAATGTCAAGATTGAACACTGACATTCTAGGAATCAATGAACTGAAATGGACTAGAATGGGTCGCATCACATCAAAGAAGCATGTAATCTATTGTAGACAACAAAATTACAGAAGAAATGTAGTAGCCACCATTATTACTAAAAGGTTGTCAAAGATATTGCTTGTATACAACCCATAAAATAATAGAATTATCTCAATCTCAGTCCAAGGCAAACCAATCAATGATGGTGATACAGTATATGCTCCAACCACAAAAGCAAGAAGAAATTGGACAATTCTATGGTGAATTGTTGACACAATACCAAAACAAGACCATCACATTAATTATAGGAGACTGGAATGTTAAAGTTGGAAATAAATTAGCGTCTGGAAAAATGGGAAAATTTGCAAGGCGAATCAAGAGAGAGACTAATAGAATTCTGCCAAGAAAATTCAATATTTATAGCAAAGGCTTTCTTCCAACAATCTAAGACACAACTTCACACATAGAGATCACCAAAATCAAATAAACTTTGGAAGCAAAGGTGGAGAAACTCTAGTTAGCAAAAACAAGAGCTGGTGCTAACCATGGACTCCCTGAAAAATGACAAGAAGAAAAGAAAACAATCAGACCAACAAGATATAACTACAGCAGTATTCCACATGATTATACAGTGAAAGTAAACAATAAATTTAATAGATCAGATCTGTTAGTGAAATATTTGAAGAACTCAGTTGAATTTTGTGACATTGTCAAAGATGAAACCAATAAAATGATCTCAAAACACAGCAAGAAAAGAATATCAAATGACTGTTTGCTGATTCATTGAAAATTATTGAAGAAAGCCAGAAAGCAAAAAGCAGCAGAGGCAAAGGAAAATTTCCCCAATTCAAATGTTGTATCCTAGAGAAGAGCAAGAAGAGACAAGGGGTTATATCTAAATTAGCAAAGCAAAATAATGGAAGATAAGGGTAAGAGATTTATTTAAGAAAATTGTAGAAATCAAGAAAAGCTTTTATGCAGTGTAAAAGACAAAGAAGGCAAAGATCTACTGGAGAAAAATGGTATAAAGGAGAGATGGTGCAAATACAAAGACACATTTATCAGAAGAATACAAGGAATGCAAGGAAGAAGTCTTTCTGAGCTGAGATTAGTAAGGTTTGCAATATTAGGAAAAAAGGTTAAAGTAACAACACAAAATAGATCCTTGTTCTCTTCCTTGTGCTCTCACAATATAAGTGGGAAGAAGCCTGTCTCTTTTGAGGAGGTGGGACAGCCTGCTGCCCCACCTTCCTACTTGCAAAAAGGGTACTAGTCTCCTTATCGATGTGTGAATCAGCTCACACAGCATCTCCTCCTCCGCAGAGGAGCCTGAAGGCTCTCTTTTCCCCCTTTCCCCTTTCCTTGCATAGAGTCAGGAAAGAAAGAATTTCCCATCCTGTTTGAGAAGAAGCGCTAGGCAGGGGGATCTCCAGCAGTCCAACATCCCAACCAGGCTGTTTATCCAAATCCAGATCCCTTCTCCCAGGGTCTGGTGGTGTTCCTTGTTCCTTCCCAATGTGCATCTTCAAAAGGGGGAGCAGGCTGACTTGGAATCTGACTTGGATCCTCTTTCCCTGCCTTCACTTAATTATGTAGCCAACGTGGATATTCTTTTTTTAAAAAATCTCAAAATTGATTATGTACAAAGGTTTCTGGAGATTCTGGAAAGTGAAGTGGGGCCAGAAAATACTGGCAACATTAACATTGCTAGAATGGATCAAATGCCAGCAGAACTGTTTAAAACGTTGCAAGATGATGCAGTTGAATTGCTCCTTGCATTCCATAACAGGGTTGGAAAACATAGTCGAGTGGCCAAAGGACTGGAAAGGATCAATTTATATTCCAGTGCCAAAAAGATGAGTATGAAAGAATGCTCAGACTATTGAACAATTGCACTTCTTTCACATGCTAGTAAGAAAATGCTCAAAATTCTGCAATCTGGTTTTCAACAGCACATAGAACGAGAACTGTCATGTATACAGGGTGGATTCAGAAGAGGCAAGATCGCATTGCTAACATCCAATGAATTATGGAACACAAGGGAGTTCCAAAAAAGTCTTTTTTTGTTTTATTGATTACACTAAGGCTTTTATTTGGATAAATCATAATAAATTATGCATAGCTCTTAAAAACACGGGTGTATTTTGCAGTCTCCTTTGCCCATTGAAGAATTTGTACGATGACCAGGAAGCAGCAGTTGGAATGGAATGTTGTGCAGTTAAATGCATTTTCATATTACCATATGAGGTAGATTAGCAATGAGATCTCAGGTGCCCTTGTGACTTCTGAATCCACCTTGTACGTCTGGCAGTTCTTGTAATGGAAATGTATCATTGAAGTCTAGTCTGCAGAACCCTGGGCGTTTTTTTACTAGCACATGAGATAAATGCAGTTATTTAGCAGTTCGAATGTTCTTTAGCACTGCCTTTTTTGGTATTGGAATATAAATTGATCTCATCCATTCCCTTGAACTTCCACTGCTGTGTTTTCGAAACTGATAGTAGCACTTAACTGCATCATGATATTACAGTGTGGGGATGAGGCCACTGTAAGGAATCCTGGGAAATAAAGTGTATCAGATTTGGGGTGGGTCTGTATAAATGCCAGTTTTTACTTGTTCCTTTCTGCCGCACAGTATTTGGAAAGCTGTTTTTTCTCATGTAGGGTTACAGTAGCTGCAGACCTCTGTAATTCTATATAATTCTAACATTATGGGCTTCAAGGTGGAAGTATTGTTTACGTGGTATCTCTCAGAGTATTAGTCACGGTTTATTCCACTCTAATATATAATTTTTCTCCAAACAATAATCGCCATTAAAAAGAACAACAAAAAACCGCAGTCATTTTTCAAGGTTGATGCTATATGAAGATGGTGTAGAAACTTAATTTCAGAATCACAAATGAATGAAGAATATGTGGATTTTTTTTTTCAGGTTATGTTGGGAAAAAAAGATCCTAACCATGACTGCTGCTTGATGTGCCAACCCCATTCCTGTGCCAGAATTAAGTTAGTAAGGAGATGAAATCCCTAAAACCCCATGCCTTTCAGACCCAAGTGAAGATGGAAGTAATTCAATAGTACTGTACTGTTGCCACCCATGAAGCAGATTATAATCCTGACTCTCCCCTTTTCTAGGAAGCGCTTTGAATAAAAGCATATGCAGGTCTGAGGTGAACCAAAGGAAAAGCAGTCTCTGTTCTGAAAGGGAAGCACACTCCAGCTGAGACATGTTCCAGGAATTAGCCAGAAAGTACATCATTGTCATGCACCTACCTGGACATAATCCCAGGGCAACTGACAGCTACAAAATGAACTTTGGATGTTTATTTATTTATTTGTTTATTTATTCGGCTTGTATGCCGCCCATCTCCCCCAACGGGTGACTCTGGGCGGCTCACAAAAAAAAAAACAGTTCTCTCCAAGATGGCTAAAAACTATAAATAATTAAAAACATATTAAAAATACCCTAAAAAACCTCCTCTAATTTTTGGCCCTAAAAAAAAAAAACCTGTAAGATGCTGGGGGGGGGGGGAGACAACCCATCATCCCACCAGCCATCTCCACAGGTGCGGGCCCCCCTCTGGCCCCCAGGCCTTCTGGCAGAGCCAGGATTTGAGCCCTTTCCTGAAGGCCATGAGGGAGGGGGCACACCGCACCTCAGGAGGCAGGATGTTCCATAGGGCGGGCGCTACAGCAGAAAAGGCTCTCTGCCTAGACCCCACCAATCGAAATTCCCTGACTGGTGGGGTCTGCAACCTGCCCCTTCTGCTGGACCGAGTGGGATGGGCTGAAGTGACCAGGGCGAGGCGGTTCCTCAGATAACCTGGTCCCATGCCATAAAGGGCTTTAAAGGTAATGACCAACACCTTGAATTGGACCCGGAAACAAACCGGTAGCCAATGCAGCTCACGCAACAGCAGTGTTATATGTGCCCTCCTAGGGGCATTAAGAACTGTCCGCGCCGCCGTATTCTGCACCAGCTGTAGCTTCCGGATACTCTTCAAGGGTAGCCCCATGTAGAGCGCATTACAGTAGTCCAACCCAGAGGTGACCAGGGCATGAGTGACCGTGCGGAGGTCCCCCTGATCCAGGAAGGGGCGTAACTGCCACACCACACGAAGTCGTGCAAAGGCCCTCCTAGCCACGACTTCGAGCAGGAGTCGTGAGTCCAGGAGAACCCCCAGATTACGCACCGGGTCTGTCTGGGGTAGTGCAACCCCGTCAAGAACCAAAGATGACAAAGTCCTAGATCTTGAGGCTCCCCGTATCCACAGCCACTCCGTCTTATCAGGGTTCAGCTGAAGCCTGTTGTCCCCCATCCAGGCCCCCACAGCCTCCAGGCACCACGAGAGGGCAGTCACAGCGTCACTTAGGGCACCTGGGATGGAGATGTATAGTTGGGTATCATCAGCATACTGATCATACCTCACCCCATGGTGCCGGATGATCTCACCCAGCGGTTTCATGTAGATATTAAATAGGAGCGGTGAAAGCACTGACCCCTGTGGCACCCCACAAAGTAGGGGCTGGGGGCTGGACCTCTCGCTCCCTGTCAACACCGATTGGGTTCGGCCTTGGAGAAAGGAGCTGAACCAGCACAACATTGTGCCACCCAACCCCAACTCCTGCAGCCGACCCAAAAGGATACCATGGTTGATGGTATCAAAAGCCGCCGAGAGGTCAAGAAGAGCAAGGATGGATGCACTCCCCCCATCCCGCTCTCGCCAGAGATCATCTAAAAGTGCGACCAATGCTGTTTCTGTCCCATAACCGGGCCTGAATCCTGACTGATAGGGGTCCAGATAATCCGTTTCCTCCAGGATCCTCTGAAGCTGCCGCGTGACCACCTTTTCTACCACCTTCCCTAAAAAGGGGAGGTGGGAGACTGGACAAAAGTTGTCCAGGAGGGTGGGGTCTAGCGACGGTTTCTTGAGGAGTGGGCGGACCAAAGCCTCTTTGAAAGGCTTTGGGAACACCCCCTCCTACAAGGATGAATTAACCACCGCCAGGACCCACCCTAAGGTCACCTCCTTGGTAGTTTTAACTAACCAGGAGGAACATGGATCTAAATCACAGGTGGTCGTACTGACAGCCCCGAGGACCCTGTCCACTTCCTCAGGGACAACAGGATCAAACCGTTCCCAGATAACTGGGCAAGAACGCTCCCTGGGCAACTCCTCTGGACCTACTCCACGCTTGGCTTCCAACTGAGAACGGATCTGAGCAATTTTATCCATCAGGTGTTCAGCAAATTCCTCTGCACGACCCTGCAAGTAGTCCTCCACCCCCCCTTTTCCCAGGAGGGCCCGGGTGACCCTAAACAGGGCTGCAGGGCGACACTCTGAGGATGCAATAAGAGCGGAGAAATATGTTGTCTTGCAAGGTAGAACAGGGTTCCTCATCCTTGGCAACTTTAAGACGGGTGGACTTCAACTTGAAGTTGAAGTCCACCCGTCTTAAAGTTGCCAAGGTTGAGGAACCCTGAGGTAGAAGATAAATGTGTCTGAATGATTAATTAGTTGTGCCACTTAAATGAGTTCAAAAGAAAAAGAGAAAGTCCCCTCATACACAGCGTTGCCCCAATATTTATAGATCACATCTTTCAAGCCATACCTGCTGTGTTGCTGATCTGGAGCACTGGACTAGACATCTGATTAAACATGCTTAAAATCTTTTGCTTAAAAGCTCTTTTTGCAACAGAGAAAAGTAGCAGCCTTTAATCAGGCCTCTCATCTTACATTTAGATAGTTATCTGATTTGGCTCGGTTGGGATTACAGTAGCCATTTGGAAGAAATGTTCTAAAAAAATATTCCAGTATTCCTACATGGGAGGGGATAGCTGTGACCCAGACAGGCCACTTTGTGGAATGGGAAGAGTTTATTTATTTATTTATTTATTTGACTTGTCCCTGCCCATCTCCCCACAACGGGGGACTCTGGGCGGCTTACAACAAACTAAAATCGGAAATACATAATTAAAAGTTATAAAAACCAGAGTTACAAAGATAAAGATAAAAAGGCTAAAAAATCCAAGAGGCCAATAGAGGCCACACCAGGCCGCTAAGGGGCCAGCCAACCCCATTTCTGATATCCTCCCTCCCCTCCCCAGGCCAGATGGCAGAGCCAGGTCTTCAAATCCCTCCGAAAGGCCTGGAGTGAGGGGGCCTGTCTCACCCCCAGGGGCAAGATGTTCCAAAGGGCGGAGGCTACAGCAGAGAAGGCCCGCCTTCTGGACCCCACTAGTCGAAGTTCTTTTACCACGGGGATCCGGAGGTATCTCTGTGAGATCGGGTGGGACGGGTTGAAATCGTGGGGGCAAGGCGGTCCTTCAGGTAACCTGGCCCCATGCCATGTAGGGCTTTAAAGGTGATAACCAACACCTTGAATTGGACCCGGAAGCAAACCGGTACCCAATGCAGCTCACGGAGCAAAGGTGTTATATGGGTCCTTCTTCGGGCCCCAAAAATTGCTCGCGCGGCCGCATTCTGGACCAGCGGAAGCTTCCGGATACTCTTCAAGGGTAGCCCGATGTAGAGCGCATTGCAGTAGTCTATCTGGGAGACAACAAGGGCATGAGTGACTGTACGTAGGGCATCCCAATCCAGGAAAGGGCGTAACTGGTGCACAACCCGAAGCTGTGCAAAAGCCCTCCTGGCCACGGCTGCCACCTGCTCTTCGAGCAGGAGCCGTGAGTCCAGGAGGACCCCCAAATTACGCACTGGGTCTGTCTGGAGCAGTGCTACCCCATCCAGGACCAACGATGACAATGTCCCGGATACAGAGGAGCCATTAACCCACAGCCACTCCATCTTGCCAGGGTTCAGCTGGAGCCTGTTGTTCCCCATCCAGACCCTCACAGCCTCCAGGCAAATGCAGAGAGTTGCATTTTATCTGATGAAGTTCAGAGGGTTCTTTACTATACCAGACAAACAGGGTTGCATTTGGAGCTTAATAAATGAAATTACATTGCATCTTGAGAACAATCAGGGTGCTGACACAGCATCCTTTGCTTCAGCTCCTTTTTGCTTTATCACTTCACAGTCCTTTAAGGCTAATGAATGCACACTTGGCTTTCAGGCATATACCTTTGCATCTTGTAAATGCTATGCAAACAGTAGGTAATTAGTTTTGTGTCTTGTAAGGCGCTAGAAGAAATGAAACACGCTATTGATGTATAATACCTAGGCTTATCATGTCTTCCAGCAAACTCCTGCTCCCATGCAGGTGCACAGCTTTGTTAAGGTTTGTTTCCCAAAACACTGGAAGAGAGTTCAGTGCTGAGTGTTAATGATAAATAATGTATACTCCTAGCAATGTCTTGATGTATTTCCCTGCATCACAGGTGACCACTGCATCCATTTAAACTGTTCAAGATAGCTGTTCCAGCATAGCCACTAGCTGCCATGATTACCGGGGCATTTAAGGATGGTTCTCTGCTCACAGTCCTTATATTGTGTATCAACCACACATAGAACACTGGTTCAATTTTGGTAGTTTTGTTGTCTCTAAAAATGATTTGAGCATTGTACTCAGTTCCAAGAGATTGTAGCATCTCCTGGAAAGCATCCAGGAAGTAAAGTAGCAGTAAACAGTATGTATGTGTTGTATTTCAGATGTTTCATATAAGTCACATCCATAACTTTTCAACAAAAAGTTGAAAGTGAGTCGATATAATCCCCATACTGTAAATGGAAGTAGGGGCAGGGAGGCAGCTGAAACTGAGAGATGGTTTACCAATATGTCCCTTTTATATTTGAACTGAAAAATAATGAGCAGGGAATTCTGGTCGCGCACACTTAGTGAATACATTGTACAGCTCAAATGTATGCCTTTAGTTAGCATTGATTGCATTTTGTATCCACATCAACCAGAGTTACTGGTTCTTGAAGTTCTGGAAACTGCAGTTGGTTTCAGCTGTCCTTGTATAGGATAGTGTGAAATTCCATAAAATAATAGCCAAATGCATAAATCTACTTATCTAGGAGGAATTCCAAAATTCTTCCATCCCTGCTTCCAAAATGGTAATCTAGAGGCTGTACCTTTTGAAAACTTCTGCTGCATAAAGTTCTTTCTAAAGAGGAAGGGACTGAATTCTGACTTGAGCATAGGGAAGGTCACTGGGTTCAGTCCCTGGTCTTTCCCATTTTAAAAGGGGATTGGGAAGGAAGAAGATGTGAAAGACTTCTGCCTAAACCTAAAGAGCTGCTGTCAGAGGAAGACAATCAAAAAGCCAGATGTGGCATAAAACATCTTTTTGCAAGAGAGTGTGTCTCACTAGTGGTATGCATGCTCCGCATAGAGGAAACATGCATGCTGGCAGGGAATTATGGGAAGACATCACATCTGGAGAATACCGAGTTGTAGAAGATTATTCTGTAGCATATTGGCAGCAGAGAACTCAGAGGCAGCTGCTCTTTATCAGTCATAATAAAAAGCTGTTCATTTATCTCATATAAATGAAATTGTCTTTCTGAGAAATATGGGGAAAAATGAAGCTACTGATAACAGAGCACAGTTTTTGATTTCCTATCAGCACCAAATACCTTGGCGTTGCTGCTGATGTCACTCACTGAGACGTAAGATGGCTTCTAGCATTTTATGAAGCTTTGCCTGCATATTTTCCCTAGATTGTGCTGGCAAGTAGTTAGAAAAAAAGCCTATGCGTGTGAGGAGTTAATTTTCCTGAGTATGTATTGTTGAGGAAATAGTACTTCACTCTTTGTTTGTTTAGGTAGATTTTCTTTTAACAATTACTTTATTCAACTACAGCAATTGTTTATTATTTAATAATGGTGTAAAAGAAAAGGGTAGGATCATTTATATTTGCCATTGTTCTTAGTAAGATGCATCTGACTAACTTATTCATAAATACAGTAGCATTTTTAATGGAGGAGCCATAAGAAGCTGGTTGTTGTCTTTTTTCTTTCTACTTTAAATAACTTTTATGAAGCAGTTGCTTGGGGGAATATTTTTTTCCTAATCTTCCTAAAAGGGTCCTCTCAGTATTCTGATTAAGCTGTGCTTGCTTCTTATCATCTTACAACAGGATCAGGAATTACAAACGAAACTCACTTTTTGCCAATTCTGACTGGAAAAATAACTTCTCACAGGGCTAACCTGATATATCATCAACTTTTTTTGAGGAAAGAAGAATTTGAGAAAGCCTCTGTTAGCTCGGAATGAGAAAATAATTTGTAGACCAGATATGTCATTTCTTGAATCATCCTTCATGAGTGATCAGCATCCTCAGACTTGAGAAAGATTTATATGCTGATGATCCCTAATCAATTTTGCTTAATGTTGTTGCAAAGATCTGGGTCCATGTAAACAAAACTTAGTATAAACTGGAAAAAAGGAAGGGCTTAATATGGCATCATACATAAAGATTGGTGGATGCCATTAGTTACAGTGATGAAATTATAATACATTTGCAAACATGTTGACTATTTCAGTTTTGATTGACAGGGAATATTCCTTAAAAGTCCAATTTTAATTTGTTACAATCTCAGAGGAATAGATGTGGAATTTAAATAATGCACTGCGTATACTGCCTACTTAATGGGATGCATAGAACAGAACAGAACAGCTTGAGCATACTTGGGTTAACGTGGCTTTCAGTCCCATTTGTGGCATATTGGTGCAAATGCGTCAAACCTGTTACTGTCCTTACCGTTAGCAGGGCTGCATGTGGCATGGCTGCAATGTAGTCTCTAACTTGAAAATGTTATATAAATGCCCTCAATTGACCAAAGCTAGGATGGGGGGCAGAGGTCAATATCTGTGGACCCATCTTGTGACAACAATGGCATACAAAATATTGCAACTTGGAATATAATAGGAGTAAATGGTAGTTTAAACTAAAAAGTTAAAAGAAATGAAAAAGATCCATTCAATGTGTTTCTGAAACTAAAGTGGAAGGATATATTATATATATATGTGATGAACTGATCTCGTAGAGTGAAGTAGATGTCACTTCTCTGCGTGTATTTAAGGTGCAGGTTTGATTATGAATAAAATTATTAAAATGAATTAGAATCAGAAATTATGAATTAGCGTCATCTAAACTGTAGGTGCATATGAAAATAGGAAGCTAGTTGGTGATAGTTGTATGTTATATCTAGTGAATGGTGATAATGGAAGAACCAGAAGAAAAGCTGCCGCATGAAGGCAATCCACGGGAAGAAATTATTCTGTCCTGTGACATCAGCTGATAGGTGGGAACAGGATGAGAGACCAGAAAAAGTGATTGGGCCATTTGGAGCCCCAAGAATTAATGAGAATATTGACATGAGTGCGTATAAAAAGTTCTATAGTGAAAGAAACTACAGTGAAAGTAGAATAACTACAGGAAGAGAAAGAATGAGTCCTGTATGAAAAAGTATTAGAAAACTGATCACCCAACAGAATGAATGAAAAATGGACAAATGGACAGAGTTAACATGAACTACGTTTATGTTATATGATGTATGTATCAAGAAAAAGAAGTGTGTTAGAGGTCTGTATAGGAATGAGAGTCAAGGAGTGGTACTGAAATGGGTACTATAAATTCTGGTGTCCAAGAAAATTTGACTAGAAGGAAGTAATGAATTCTGTGAGATGTTTAAAAAGGTGGTAAGGTTACAGATGTACATGTTGTGACTGAAGAAATGTTAAAATATGGATTCTTATGCTTATGGCATAGCTGTGCGACATTTAATATGTATGTGAAAACTCCATTTATCTAACAATTGGAAGAATGCTGTTATTGATCCCATGTGCAAAGGGTAAATGCAAAAACTATAGAGGTTAGTTTGTTAAAAATATGTGGCAAGGTGTTTGGTAGGATTCTGATCAAAAGGATACCAAGGGACAATTAACAAAATTTGAGAAATGCAGTGTGGTTTTACACCAGGCACAGTATGCACAGAAAACATATTTGGTCTTCAGCAGGCTATTGAGAATCAGTAATGTTTATGTTTGGTGATTTGCAGAAAGTGTGTGATAGAGTGAATAGATTGAATTTTGGTACTGTATGTTTTAGGCAAACATGGAATAGAATGTTGGATGCTGCCATAAGCACAGTATATTAAAGCATGCATGAGAATAAAGGGAATCCTTAGTCAGTGGTTCAACTTGGACAGAAGATAAGATAGAGATGTGAGATATTCCATTGTTTTCATGTATAAATGTGTAAGGAATGCTTGTGACGATGTTAGAGGAGTGCTGGTTTGGGATGTAAATGTTTATATACTTTTTCATGCAGGTGATGCTGTGTTGTTGGTAGAGAATCCAAATGATTTGCAGCAAATGTTAGATTATATGATGCAATGAGAAGTAAGGATTGGAAAGTTAATGTATCAAAATTCAAAGCAGTTGTGCTTAACAAGGAAATAGAGTGAACAACAACACGTTATACATAAATAAGAAAAAACTAAAGCAAATAGATGCATCTGTGTTCCTTGGTAGAGTATTTATTAAAGTTGGGGAAATGGATTGAGTAATGGTGATAGAAAAGTAATGGATAGTTTATGGTCTGTTGCAAGGAATGAACATTTGTTGAAAGAATTAAAAACGGCTATGCATAAGTTCATTGTTCTGCCTATATTGTTCTGTGGAAGTGGGAGTTGAGTATGTCAGGAGATACAGAAAAGTATGTTGAATGCAGTGGTAATAGGGCCCTTAAGCAGTGTATGCTGTAAAGCAAAGAAAGATAGAGCCAAGAATGAATGGATGTTGAATGAATGTGGGTGGCACACAAAGAGTGACCAGTGCAAAAAAAAAAAAAAGTACATTGAAAGTGGGTTTGTTCATATAGAGAGGATCAAAGAAGGGTCAGATTGCAAAACAAATATATGAAAGAAAAAGGAAGGAGTGGGAAGGAAGAAAAAAACAGAGTTGTGGATGGATGGAGTTGATGAGATCCTGAAAAGAGAGCAGTGAGAAGCTTAGGAAATGTTTGAAATGGTCTATAGATGTGGTGAAAGCAAGGCTCATTTGCAAGGGTAAGAAAGTATGGAGAGGTGTAGTGAATATTATTGATGTAAATTCATTTTAGCTGTGCTTCCTTTTTTTTCTCTTTTTTAATCTCATGCCTTGTTTCCTATTTTTTATTCCTTTCCACACTTTTCTACCCCATAAGGGGATAGCATGATGGATATCTATGTATGTATGAAAAAATATTTTTGAATAACTGGTGTGAATCTGCTGGGTGGATTGGGATTCTTGCCTCTAGTGGCCCTCAAGCTTCCAGGTTTGAGACATTATTCTAGTTCTGGCCTTTGCACAATGCTTGAGCAACCATCTGCTTTATTGAAGCAAGCGTGGTGGTGCCAAGACTGGTTGTTCCGTGATTCCCTGTATTGATGCAAAATCTTCTGTGTTCTGCATCTATGAATTGTTTTATAGCAGATGTTATAATGTGGCACTAATCCAGATCTTGACCGTATGGCAAATGGATTCTACTTGTCAAAATTCTGAGACACAATGGAGAAGCTAAATTCAAGGGCTACCCCAATGATTAAATAATTGAATAACCTTCCAGTGAAGTTAATTCTATTATATTAATGCAAGCTTTGTGCAAGTGGAGGAGGGAAGCCAGTACATAAGTGTCTTTAGGGGAAATTTAAAGACTTTATTCAGCCAATCAGTGAAAGCTTACACAGATTGTTTTATTCCATGCATTACATATTGTATTACATTATAATAATATTAATATTATATTATTACAGGTAGTCCTCACTTAATGACCCTAACTGGGACTGGCAACTCTACTGCTAAGCAAAAAGGTCGCTAAGTGGGAAATCATGTGACTGTGACTGTGCTTTCCGGCTGAAAAGAGACAAGACTAGTCAGTTTCACACCTTCAGTTTTTGTTTGCCTCCTATCCACTCTTCTGCCCTTTGGAATGCTAGAGTGCCCGCTTACTGCCTTGTACACATTGAAAGCAATGCGATCGCACTGGAAGTGGGAAAGGGTCAGGCAAAGAAGAGATTGCCTACAGAAATTACTTGTTTTTTTTCTCTTGCCACCCCCACCCCCACCCCCAGGAACAGAGAGATTGGAGAGAAAAAGATTTCAAGAGAGTACTATAAGCTGTTTGCATAGCATACCCACAGCTCCCAGCCCCAGGCTGCCAACATGATTACATTGCTTTTGATATGTAGAAGAGCAAACAGCTTGCTTTCCTGCAATCCCTTTCTCTCTAATCAGTCTGCTCTGCAAGATGGAGGGGAGAAAAAAACCACAGGCCAGGCACAGGATGTGTGACTGTAATGGCGATCACGTGACTGAGGGATGCTGTGAAGGTCATAAATGGTCGTAAATGGGTCATAAAGTTATTCTTTCAGCACCGTTGTAACTTTGAGTGGTTGCTGAACAAATGGTCGGCAAGCAAGGAATACTAGTATAGTATAGTATAGTATAGTATAGTATAGTATAGTATAGTATAGTATAGTACAGTATAGTATAGTATAGTATAGTCAAACATATCCAGAACTGTTCAATATTGTTTTTAGAATTTTAGCTAAAGCCATTAAAAAAAAAAAAGGGTGAGTAAAAACATTTTTTAGTGTAACAATCTGTTTTTATTCTAAACAAATTAATAGTTTGGCATTTCTAACCACCATGTGTTTGATTTCAGCAATATAACAATAGCACATTGGGAGTAAAGCAGGGTAATATTTTCTTAATGTTTGAAATATCTATCATTTTAAAAACTATCTTGTTTTTATGTATGCTTATGGCCTGAAATGATAAATGGATATCAAAATGTTTTCTATTATATTCCCAGAATTCAGGGGATACCAATTCAGCTTCTGTCCTCTTTGTGTATGCCTTCTTCAAAAGCACTTCACAGCACTTACATTTCTGAAATGTTTGTAGGGTGACCGAAGGAAGCTGGTGCCTGCTGTACTTTTTCTGTTTCTGCTGGCCCTCTTATTTTTTTCACAAGCATTTTCAGCATTGCCAAAAAGTTTTGTCTCCCTCTCTTTCTCTTTCTCTTTTTCTTTCTGTTTGATCTTTCCTTAAATATTTTCCTTGTAAAAATGTTCACTGTATTGATTAAATAACCCACTTTGCTGTTACAAAGCCAAATCTGGTTGTGTAATATTAATATCAATCCATTCACTGCATGCTCCTTAATTGGGTGGGCTTGTGCCCCAGCAATTATTCCTGGTTTTGAAAACTGAAATGGGTGAATGCCCAATTATGGCTATAGAAGAATGTATCCAACTGAATTAGGAGAGGGTACTGTGCCCACTGCCTTTCATGATACATTATCCTGCCCACACAATTGCAATAACAATGGCTGAGTGATCAATCTAATTTTCCTAACTACAGAATATGATATACAATGCATGGAAATGCATTGTCACTGCAACAGAAGAGAAATCTTGAGGGAAGCCAACTGTTCTAGATAAAAATGAGTAAGTTTACTTTTCTGAAGCAGAAAGGGAAGAGAGAACAGGTAATTTCACAGAATCACTGCCTGTAAGCAACCCATCTGTTATTTGTTGAACTAATCATTGTCCACTTTTCTCACTCGGTAAATGAGATTTAGTTAGTCAGATCTTTAACTCCAGGAAGTGCCATGCTTGAGTTTAATCAGATTGGTAAGCCTTCTTCAGAACTGGTAGTCAAAAATGAAAATTTCATTTGATCAAGTGCGCTCCAGATGTCAGGATTATGAAAGCAATTCCCAGAATTCTTAGTTAGAAAACACAAAGCAAGTACAGGTTGCCCTCACTTAACGACCACAATTGGGAGCAGCAACTCTGTTGCTAAGCAGTGCGGTTGTTAAGTGAAACATCACATGACCACACCAGACTTACGATGTCTGCAATTAAACGAATCACTCGCAGTCGTTAAGCAAGACATCTCGTGACCACAACTTGCAATTTTATTGCTGGTTTCTCCTGCTTGTTGGAAGCCATCTATGAAGCTCGGAAATGGCAATCACATGACTTCTGGCATTGCAGCAGTCGTAAATGCGTGCCAGTTGTGAAGCACCTGAATGGCAATCACGTAATTGTGGGGATGCTGTGTTGGTCATAAGTTTGAGGACTGGTCATAAAGTTACTTTTCCAGTATTGTCATAACTTCAAATGGTTGCTTTTGTGAGATGAGCAGCTGTATAAATGTGATAAATAAATAAGCAGGGCAGTTGTTAACTGAGGACTACCTGTAATTCTGGCACTGGTATCCAAAGATATCTGAAGAACATCAGATTGGTGGGTATTTTCTGCAGATCTTTAACTAAGGATGTTTCCAGATGGACAGCTTTCAGAACTTCCAGTTCCAAAGACTTTGTGTAGTTATTCCAACCACCCCATTTTAATAATTTTTACCTGTGGTTAGGGGAAAAAACAAATAAATGGAAGCAAATTGTGAGAATGATACAAATGACAGACACCTTGGTTGGGACCCCACTGCATTCTGTAAATCAGGGAGAGAGGGAAAGAACAGTGAGAACATCCCAAAGAACAATGTGGTCTTTCAGGGTCATGGTGAATTTGGATATTGACCCTTTGCATCTTATCAACTCTCCTAAATATTTGAGAAAAGGCACTTATTTTTACTACAATGGTAACATACATGTCTTGGTTTATCATACGTTTGCCATTTGACTCTCAGTTGTGTTAATTACAGCTTTATAATTTAATTCTCTCTCTCTCTCTCTCTCTCTCTCTCTCTCTCTCTCTCTCTCTCACATTACCATACTATATGTTCAAACCACAATGACAACAGTAATAGTTCTTAAGATATAAATTAAAGCATGACCAATACACAATGAATTCAATGCAGTGAACATGACATTGCAAATTAATCAAATCTGGCCATGGGTAAAAGTGGAAAAACTGTTTTTCCTCTAAATAAAATTTAAAACACAGCTGGAAAAGGAGGGGCTTGATAATTTACTGGAAAGTATGAGTGTCAGACTTTCTCTCTTAAGATTCCTTTGGGAAGGCAATTCCATAGATATTGGTGCCACCACAGAGAAGGGACTCCCTAAAAGTATTAAGCACCTGGCACCTCAATAAAATGTGCATGGAGTACAGTATACAGGAACCTCAGCTAGGAAAGGTGTCTTCATTTTTATGTTATGATAGCCTGCATCAGTAAGACTTTGAGAGGAGTTTAGATACTGAGCAAATCCAGGAAAAGCATTAAGTAATGCAATAAAGAGGCATATTTATATTGAAATAAACTGTATTTGTGCCCCATAGTATACGTTAACCACGTTTTTTTTCTTTTTAACCCAGAAATCAATGCACCAATTTCAACTTTGGCTAAATAATGTACATTAAGATAAATATTTGTTGATCCTGAAGAGCTTTGGCAAGCAAAGGCTCTTGCTTAACAAAGTTGGTTAGTGTTGCCTAGTTCCATGGAAGTTTGTCCAACTGAGAAGCAACTATTTAATCCTCAGTTAAGAGATTCTACCCATTAATTGAAGAAAATAGTTTTAGAATGTAGCATGACATGACAATCCTGTCTGGGGTTAATGTGCTATCTCTAATCATTGACATTTGAAGTAATAAGGAACTTATTAAATGCTGAGCCTGAGTCAGGGAAAGGAAATTGCATTCTAGAAATCTCATTAATACTGACAGTGTCACCAGAGAGGCATCCGTCAGGAAAAGGCAGATGAGAGTTCAAAGGGAACCAGCAGAATTGAGGTGAATGTTCAGTATGTATTGTAGGCCCAAACCATTCTAATTTGTGGAAAACTAAATAATTGAGCCTTCAGATTTTTTTCATTTTCATATTTTCATTCCATATAAGCAATATGTATGGAGCAAGCATGTTTCGGTTGCCTCAATGTATTGTTTAGAAGCAGTGTTTTTGGAGTAAAGGGCAAGAAACATACACGCCACAAACTTAACATGTGTACTTGGAAGACAGCAGGCTGCAAAGGAAAAGGTCAGCCTCAAGCACAGTCTGAATTTCAGTAGACTCAAGAGGCATTCAAAGAAAATAAAATGGTGGATCCTCCATAGTCCAGTATTTTATTTGCAACTGTGCCTGTCCACCCTGAATGTGACTGGGATCAGCTTCACCAGATAACATACATACATGCATACCTATCCCACTATTCCTTTTCGGGATAAGCAATATTATGCAGGGTTAAGAAATAGTAAGACAAAGAAATTAAAGGCGTAAGATAAGAAGTCACTTGTGGTGGTGGGCAGCCATACAAGATGGATGGATGGAAGGATGGAAGGATGGATAAGGAAATTTAGCTACAGCTAGTTTATACCAGCACTAGATCTCTCCAGATATTTCCTTACAAACCATCCTTGCTTCCATCTGTGCCACTTCATACAGTGCATTCTCTTCTTTAAACTTCACCTCTCTCTCTTTCAGGATTTCATCAATTCTATCTTACCATGATTTCTTTGTTTTCACTCTTCCTTCTAATGTTAGTTTTGAAGTTCAGTCCTCATTCATTCTCTATGTCAGGCTTTACCCAGACCAATTTTTAATCTAGGAGGCACGCAGGCAGAGGTACAAGGACAGAGCTCTTGATAAAATAGTTTTACTGCAGATACTAGAAAAGCCATTAATAACACAGAAAAACAAGCTTCTGCAAAGTGTAAGACTCTACCCATATATATAGCAGGCCCAGGGTTCAAATCTTACATCTCATATTAGCACCAATTAAGAGCTGTTCATTTCTCGTTGAGAAGAGCAGTTGATATCTTCCTCATTCTAGACGTTACACACTCTATTATACCACAACCTACTACTTTTGTTCACCTTTGTATTCAGCCCCTATTTATGTAGTACCTGTTCAGTTTGGCCCTATCCCTTATTGCTTTATGACATATACTTCTATTTATCTGTTTGATTATTACAATTTTTATGACATATGCTTCTTAAGTGCCCTATTCCCACTTTTGTGTATCTCAGGACAACTCTTACTTCACCCCCCCCAACCATTTTTTAAAATAATAAAAACAATACAAATTCTGAAAGGGAAAAGTAAGGAAAGTAAAGAAGAGTAATAAGTAAGTGAAAAAAAGTGCAAAGAAAGAAATAGAAAAGAGAAAGGAAAGGAAAAGGGAAAGGGAAAGGGAAAAAAAGTTGTAAGGAAGAAGCAGCTTCTGGTCTTAACAGCAGTTACAAGTACCTTTTTATTTTACCCTCTCTCTCTAATTACAACATAATTTCCTTCTTTTCACAGTCTATCCTTTCTAATCATCAAACACATAAATCACAAATAAATCATTTTTTTCCTTATTTCAGCAAAAAAGTCCATAAGGGGTTTCCAGTCACTGATATAGTTATTGTCCTTTCTCTAATCAAACAAGTCAATTTTGCCATCTCTGCTAATTCTGTCATCTTCACAAGCCATTCCTCTGTTGTGGGTATTTCAGAGTCTTTCCATTTTTGTGCATATAATTATCTCGCAGTAGTAATTATATATAAAAACAATCATCCATAACTCTTTTCTAATTGTCCATTAGTTCTAACAAGAAGCGTTCTGGTTTCAATTGAATATTAATCTTTAAAATTCTTTGCATCACTGTATGTATTTGAACTCAAAGTTTTCTGGCTTTTTTGCAAGTCCACCAGGCATGAAAATGACCCTTCATGTTTTCCGCATTTCCAACTCTTATTTTCATATAAAAAACAGCGGGCAGAACGCTGCTCTTACACTGAGGAAAGCAATCCTCAGACAAGAGACTGTATATACCCCACTACCTTTCTGCTAGTATTTGCATTTCTGCTCTAATTTTTTGCCATTTATAAACAACTTGCATTCCATTTTTCCTTTCACAACTCTTTTGGTCTCGTATACATTAAATTTCTGTTTGTCTCTGTTGGATCATACAATCAATCCATCTATTATTTGCTGCAAATTAATTGGGTTTTCTGCCAACGACATAGCATTATTTGCATAAAAAAGTACACATTTGTTAATGTTTCCAGCCAACACACCTTTGAGTTACCACAAGCATTCCTTATACTTGTATCCACAAATACATTAAACATTCAAGGAAACACTGTGCATCCTTGTTTCATTTCTTGCTCACTTTTGAACCATTCACTGGGCATTACATTGATTCTCATGCATTTTGTACTTCCATCATATACAGTATTGCTCTTAAAGCATTCAGCAACCAAACTTCAACTCCATTTTCACACAAAACATTATATAATTCAATATATAATTCAAGGATATTTGCTTTATTATACATAACAATTTTTTCCTCACATTTGTGTATTTCTCAGTAGCCTACTAATAGCAGAAATCGTAACTGCACACCCTCTACTTTACATAAAAAGCCATTACACTTTTCAAATTTTGCTTCTCTTGTACCCTTTCAATCAGAATTCTGCCAAGCATCTTCCTAGACACACTTAAACTAGTTCCCACATTGTTTTTTCATTCATTCTTCCTACCTTCCCTTTTATCCAGGGGAACAGTAATGGCATTTTTCCAGTCATTATGCACAGATACAGTGTGTAATTGCACTTTAAATAAATTGTAGAGCAAATCACACACATATTTTAACATTTTTCCAATTATAGCATCAACATCTACAGATTTACAATCTTTCAATATTCTCATGGCATTTATTATTTATTTTCCATCATATTTTCTTGAATATTAACATTTAAGGCATGCAGTTCACTTCTACTCCAACATATTTCTATCATTCCCATCATAGAACAAACCTCTAAAATACTTTTTTCAGTTTCATCCTAAATAATTTCATCACTTTTATTTTTTATTCCTTTCACTCTGGTGGAGGGTCCTTGTGCAACACTTTCTACCTGCTTCCAATTTTGTTTTTATTCCCATCAAAATAACTCTTCATTCTCCCTACCTCTTTTCTTACTTTCTTTGACTGCATTCTCTGCAATTATTGTCCCTCTCTGCCTACTTTATACAATATTTCTTTCCCATCCACAGCCTCTTTCACTTTATCATTCCACCAAACATCCTACTTTCATTAGCAGAACTCCATATATTTGTGTGGCACTCTGTAATACAAACTTTTTTGTTTTGTCCCATGCTAATTCTGCTTCTTTTTTCCTTGCATCAACTTTCCATTTCCATTCATTCTGTTGGGAAATGAATTTATTTTCTGGGTTTTTTTAGACAGGACTCGTTCTTTCTCTTCCTGCAACCATCCTACTTTCACCAATTTCTTTCACTTCTTTTTCCTTTCTGCCATGTCCATTTTTTCCCTAAGATCAAATGTCCTATCAAAAAATCATCCCATATTCAGAATCCCCCCCATCGCCCTTTTATCTTCACTAATTCTTTCAGCCTTTCATTATGAACAATCAAACCAACCATGCTTTCAAATTTATAGGCAGTCATCAATATCATTATGTCTCTGAATGGCTCACTTTTTCTTTACTCTCCCACCTTGTTCCACCCACATATACATGTTACCTAGCAAAGTATTTTTCACCTAGATTGCATTCATTTTTGAGAGTTGCGCAATTTTAAAACTCATCTCTGGTTTTTCTATTACTATCCTGAGTTTCCTGCATGTATTCATCAAATCAGACCACCTTTATTCAGAACTATTACATCCTTCCACTTTTTCTTAATTTCAGAAGCACACTGAACCTTCCTCTTATTTCATTTCTTTTCATTCCTTCATTTGAATTCTTTGCCATTTTCTCCTCATACATTCCATTCTTCTGGGTGCCATGGTTGTCACAAAATGGGCCAATCGATACTGATCTCCAGACTAAGTAGCAGCCATGGCACACACAGCAATCCTTGCTAACAGTAAAGAATAAACAGTCCACTTTGGCACATTTGGGTTAATATGCCACAAGTGAAACCTAAGGCCAGTTTTAACCCAAATATTGTCAAACTGTTCTATGCAAGCTAGGGTCTACCACCACCAATAGCCCTGACTTGTTTCAAAAAGGAGAAAAATACTGCAGCCATGTACCCTTTAACTAGGATCAGTGAAACTGTAAAACCTGCCTTTGACTGTAAAACCTGCCTTTATCTGAGATTGGAGTAGACTTTTGCTTCTGTTTTTATTTTTAAAGAAAAACACCTAAATATACACAAGTAAGATGAGAGTGGTACAACAGAGATTATTATAAAGTTCTTAACTTAATTAGTCAAAGTAAAAAAAGCAGTGACTGTGGGCTCCCAGCAAGGCAAAAGTAGCATAAAAGAAATGTGGATTAAATGTGGAGATTGCGGGAGGCAGGAAGACTTATGCATAAAAAGAATAATTCAGCATAGTGACTTGGTGGTAGAAATGGATTGCAGTAGAAAATAAAAAGAGAAGATGAAAATAATTAAGAATTGAATGCAAATATTACCAAGATTGGGTAAACAGGGAAAAGATACTCCTTCATAGACAGAGGAGTTTTTTCAGGCATTGGATCTTAAGCCCAATGAGGGGTAATATATCTGCTCTGAATATGCTAAGGAGTCAAAATCACATGCAGGATAGGAGGAAGAAAGTGGAACAATTACTTGAGTAATTTGGGAGGAGGAAAAGGTGTTCTTATTCTTGATCTACATTAAGGCAATTATTTTATTTGGTCTACTTCAGGTTTACAAACTTGTATGCAATTCTTTTGAATTTTCAAGAATTCCTAATTAGACAGAATCCCCCTGGAGAAAGGGGTAATTTGGGCAAGATTTTGTTTAAATCTTACCTGGAAACGTGAAGGACAGAACCTGGGATTTTTTTACATGGAAAGCATAGGCTTTACAACTAAGCTATGGCCCTTATTTTGATCCTCTAGTTTGTCAAGAACAGCTTTACATCTCATCCTCTTACTGGAGGTTGAGAACTGGTTCATCAGAACGTGTTAATAGAGTAATGATTTATCATAGTACAGTTTGTAATTTTGCATGTATAGAAAATGCTTGCCATGTGATGCTGTGCTGGTGATTCAGGTTATATGAGAAGGTTTCCATGAGTATATCTTATTGCCTGGATTAATCTGGTTGTGAGTTGCTTATCTTCATTGTTAGACATGATCATTAAGGCATTTGTTGAAGAAGTATTATTTGGGAGTCCCCGGTTAGATGGAAAATTAATAAAGGACCAATTGACCAGGTTAAGGACTTCAGGCACCTTGGCATCCGTTTCTGACCTTTCATTTGCTGGAATAATCAATTGAGCGGATTTCCGGTGAGGATTAATGGCAGTCTAGTTGTCTTTGGAGGAGCAGAGACGGCACTGCAGCAGAGATCAGTGCCCAGAGGGCCAACTCTGGATGCTGAAATCTCTCCAGATAAAGGAGATATTATGAAGTAACCCATATGATCTCCAGATGCCTGTTCCATGTAAGTAAACTGCAGAAACAGATGTTTTTGCAGTTTGCTTGCAAGTTGAGTGGCTGGGAGCCACAGAATTCCATGTATGTTCACAGCTGCAGTGTAGCCTATAAGGACATTAAGACCAGCTGACTCTCATTTCTCAACCACATTTGGAAATAATTATTTTACAGCTGGAAAGAGATTTTCTTTTACAACAGATAAGTAATCCTCTTGGTGAGTCTAATTTTTTCCTGGATTACAAAATTAAAAGAAGATTTAAAGAATTAAAAGAATATTTGGCGAAAAGCTTAACAAGGGACAATATAAGAAAGCTTAAAACAGATAAAGGGGAATGTTATTTTTAAAAGACTAATTTTTCTATGAAACTGCATTGTAAAAACCGTAACTGAATTCGGCAATTGACTCAGACCTTCTGTGGAAATGTTTTTGCTTTTTACCAAAGACTGTAGATAATTGGTACAAAACAAAAGATAAAAGTAACTTGAGTAGACTGAGTACTTTGCTGTAACCATGGAGATGCAGATGTGACATGTGCCTGCAATTATAGCATCAAAGGCATAAGGTGGGGGAGTTTGTTTTTCTCTTTTCCCTTGTTTGAGACTTTCACTTTTGGATTGTAACGTAATGACATGTAAGGCTGCATGTTTGGAGGGCAGAAGAAGCTCTTTAGAACAGCTGGCAGAGAAAGCTAATCCATTACTTACTTCAGAAAATGTTTGATCAACTTGGTACTAAACTAGCTGTCAGGTTTAGCCCAGGAAACTCCAGGAGACAATACAGATTCAATCCAGTAAGGTTTATTTGGCTTCACCCCATTTACAGAGTCTTCTCAGACTGAGATCAGTTCCCAGGCTCAGCAATCAACATGACTAGCATTCCTCAGGGAGGGGCCAGTCTCATCCTCTTATCTCTCCCCTGCTCCTCTGGTGATGAGAGCACATGTTTCACTACCCTTGCTCTATCTCTCACACTAGCTGAGTCACTTGAAAATAAATTTACAGCCTTTGAAAAAAAATAGATGAAGGACTTGATAAGATGGAAAATTCTGTAAAACAAATGTCTGGAGATATAAAACAAGTTAAGGATAAGATGGAAATTTTGGAGAGTAAAGCAGAAGTTATAGATAGAGAATTGGAGAGAGAGCTGGAAAATTTGGTTCTGTTGGAATTGAGAAAGAATTTTGTCTGAGATTTAGAGCTATCCCAGATAGCTCTGGTGAAAATATTAGAGAAAGAAGTATACAAGCTTTGACAAATATTTTGGATTGGGAGGAGGAAGACACTGAGGCAGAGACTGATGAAGTCTGTAGAACAAATTCAAGATTTGCGAGAACAAGAAATGTTCCAAGGGATGGTTTGGTGCATTTTGTGAGGAAAAAGACAAGGGATCAAGTTCTGCAACGTTTTAATACAAGATTGAAGATTAATAAACCAGGTATAATCCTAAAAGAAATCCCTATCAGACTTCTACATAAGAGAAAAGAATACTCCTTTTGACTGAAAGACTAAAGCAGAAAAAAAATCATTTCATTGGGACAAATTAGAAGGTGTGATTTTTACTTTTAAACAGAGAGATTTCAACTGAATTCTGTTCAAAAGGCAAGATAATTTTTGGAAAAATTTAAAGGAGAACCGGAAGAGATCCAAATGGAGGTCGCAGAGGAGACTACAAAAATCACAACAGATGCTGAAGGACTCTGAAAGAGATTATATTGAATTAGGTGCTACAGGTATTGACTTTTCTAAATTTTTGGCTTGACTATGGATTACAAATGTTTAACTTGGAATATAAATGGAGCAAATGCTCCCCAAAGAGAAAAAAAATCATTATTTAAAAAAATTAAAACAAGACATAATTTGCCTACAAGACACTCATATTAGGAAAAGGGATATAAAATATTTGATTTATAAAAATTTGGGTGAAGAATTCATTTCAGCAGGTCCTAAAAATAGAAATGGAGTTGTTCTGTATAATAACCCCCAACTAAAACCAGAACTTGTATTGACTGGACCCATAACAATAAGGGAAGTTTCTGAAGCTATTAGATTAAACCGGGAAAAGTACCAGGACCAGATGTATTATCAGGTTCTTAGTATGAATGTTTTGAGGATGAACTTCTACAACCTCTGCAAAATACAATGACTTCTATTTTACAGGGAGGAAAGATGCCAGAGACTTGGAAAGAGGCTAATACCTAAAGAGGAACAAGATATGACTAACAAGAAATTGCATAGACCAGTATCATTATTGAATTGTGATTATAAATTGTTCACAACGATCCTAGCTGATAGATTAAAAATAATCTTGCAAGAATTTATTTCATGAAGAACAGTGTGGGTGCCAAAATGTCTAGAGGTGGCCCTGTCTATAAGGATGTTTCTATTTTAGGCACTATTCAGTATAAATTTCTAAAAACTATACTCCATGTTCCTTGTTCAGCTTCAAATGCCCTTGCTTGGTTAGAACTTGGCTACATCTCCTGGGGCCTGCCTAGACTTTCCTGTCTCATATACTGGTTAAAACAAATTGTCTGGGGGTTGTCCCTTGTTCACCTTATTCTACTAGATAGGTTTACCTCATCCCTGAAGAGGCAAGTTGACTCTGACTTGGAATATTGGGGCTCTTCACTCCTGGCGATATCATCTCTCAGCCCAGAAAAGGCCTTGGCCAATCTTAAACAGATCTAGGGTTTAGACCTTCAATATGACAGGACTAAACTTATTCACTTTCATTATGGTGCAATGGCTGCTTCCCTACCCTGGACAATTTCTAGTTAGTTTTATAACATCTTAGATGCTCCTTGCAGGAGGTCTTTTACCTTGGCCTGAATTGGTGCATTACTGATCATAGACAGATATACTTAGTCTCTCATATCATAACGGCATTTGTGTGTGTTCAGAGACAGAGGTTGAGTCAGAATTCATGTACTGTTAAATTAACCGTTGCATCACCCATGGCGTCTGGCACTTATAAATCCAATTGTCTTGTCTCTCTGACTAAGAGATTACAGATTTCCTCCTACAACACCAAATGTGGCAACCACAAAAAAGGTCACCAGCTTCTTAACAACAGCTATGGCTTGCAGAAGTTAGTTGGTACCCTCTTTTTATTACTACTTGTTTTAGGCCTGGTTTACCAGGGGAACTAAAGAAATCCCCTTCTGTTACTTACAGGGGAGGATCAGGAGCTACAAGATTCACCAAAGCCTAATATTGTAGGAGAGCCATGTTAGTCTATGGTAGCCAACATTCAGGAGGAGTCTGGTAGCACATTTTGGAGGTAATAGATGTTATTAACAGGCATAAGCTGTCATGAGTTACACTGAAATGAGCTGTAGCTCATGCAAACTTATGTCTTGTAATAACGTTTGTTAGTCTGAAAAGGTGCTACTAGACCCTTTCTGATTTCTCCCTAATCACATTACAGTAATCTTATTCAGCCCCCCTTGCTTGGAAAGAGAGGATCTTTCTCATAATTGCTGTCATATTTCCATAGCCCTAATGACTAGAAAGTTTTAACAAAAGAGAAAAAGCACAACAAGCTTAGACTTTGGAAGGTGAATTCTGTGACTGATATTCTTGTTGTGTAGCTGTTTGGTGAAACTGCAGCATCTGTGCAGCCCTCAAATTAAGGCTGGAACCTGTCAAACTAATTATATATTTGTGCATGTATAAGGAGGTAGCTTGGGAAAAAAGTCATGTTCTGTAATAATTTAGATTATGCTCATGGTGCATCATAATGTGTATTTTGTTTTTTGTGGTAATACAACATGAAGATTGTTGGGGGGAACCTCTTTTCTTGCCATAATTGGGTGTGATTTGCTGTATGCAGTTGCTTCTCCTCTTGTAGCAAATAAAGCAATATGAACGTGACTGTATAAGCATTCCAAAGGGTTGCTTGGAGAGAAATATTTGGTGATTGATTCTCCTTTATTCAAGACGGCTGAGGGAACAAAGTTGACTCATTTCCTTTCTAGTATGCAGTATTAGAAGCAATCATCCTGATCTTGTTTATATGGTACAGCCATGGGTCATTACTAACTGAAAAGAAGCTGGGATTTGACTTTTTGGCTCCCCTTTCCTTGTATGTATCACTTCTCTCTGATGTACCAGCTTCATATATATGTATAAGCAGTCTTGAACAGATAGAAATATATTGGATTAACTGGGTTATGCAAAGGCTATTTTTTCATGGATTTTTCTTCAGTTTGTCAGCTGGGTTTGCTAGCCATTCTGCCATGGCTCTTCTGCTGATTTTTCCAGGCCATGTGATCCTCCTTGTCTTATGTGAACTGAAAGGTGTATGCCCACCTGGTTCAATTCCTTTTTAGGCCAGCAAATAAATATGCACACACTTGTTAAGATGATACCTCTTGATTCTGACATGAGCAGCTGCCCCTACAATATGAAACCAGGTGGAAGCCAACTGGACAAGTAAGCTTTTTCCTGACTTGGTAATGCAATATATTTATTTTGGGCTTTAACTACTGTCGCTGGCTGGGAGATTATGGGAGTTGAGTCCAAACATGATCCTGATAAGTTACTGAGAGAAGGAACTTATCTGTGCTTTTTGGAGTCTTGACAGCAAAAGAAGGAAGAACAAGCAGAAGCTTTGCTGTCTGAGCTGATTTTGAAAGGGCAGTGAAGCTGAAGGACAGCACAAATTCCATGCACAACTAAACCACCACTTTACCCATGGTAATTGAATAAACTACAGTTGGCTGGATTTTTAGAATAGGCCTAAATTCTATCTCCACAGTAATTAGGTTTATTGGTTAATACTCTTAACCAAAATCAAAATCACATTTCAGCTTAACTTGTGTTGCAGACCAGACCAGAATGGCTAGGTCCTGCCATTTTATTCCTGTACTTAGAATTTAAAAAAAAAAAAGAAAGAAACCAGAGTAGATTCCCATTTCCACCTAAGTTGTTTGTTCTCTTCTGCTGAAAAGGGCCACCATCAGCCCAATGTTTTGCTTGAGCAATATAGCGTAGTCTTCAATGTCTCCCGTTGACAGTGAAGATCCAGGTTCAATCCCTGTTTAGGAATGAAGACCCCTAGGAAACAAATCACTGTCTTTCATGCTGAGGAACCTATAAGGTGGTCACAAGGCTAAAATAATGAGAGGAGAGGGAAAAAGTGTTTGACGATTTAAGCCTCTGAAAAAATGGCAGAATATTAATGTAATAAATACAAAGCTGCAGTTCTGTTCCACCCATGGTTGAAGTGAAGACTTAGACACATCCTTCCTTTGCTTCCTTTTGCTCAACATCTTCTTACTATTCTTGGTAATAATATATTTTGGGTACTTCATGCTTCTGTCCCCCACATTATGTTAAAACATTATTAACCACAGTAGATTTACATGTCTGATTATTTTACTTCACATTTGACAAACCTGGCAATCCTTTGTATTCTGAAGCAGCACTGCAGAGATTTGAGTCAGCCATTGCCACAAATGGAGCTCTGCAAAGATTAATTGTCTTCCTCTGCTTTTGATGGATGTAGAGGAGGTAATTTTGGCGCAGTTATAAAAGTTGCTTAATCTCTCTCCCTCTCTGTTCTTCCAAGTGTTGGATGAGTCACCTGCCTCTATTAAAAGTGATTCACATTTGTTTTAAAAATGCCTGGATAATATCCAGTTTACTAGAAAATCCCACACCAGCCAGCATGATGCACTCTCACAGCCTTCCAAAAATAGCTGCTGACAAGAAGGCCAGGCGCTGATATTTCCCCAACGCCCCCGGCTTTGCTGCTGGCGTGTCAAAAGTGCCGGAAAGAGATGGTGCTGCATCCCATGTTTTTTCATTTTTAAAAAAATATTTTTTTCTTACAAAAGTTCCACTGTGTCAAAGGGTTGCTAATGCTATTGATTGACTGCGTGATCATCACCAAGTAACTTTTTTGTTGCATGCTTTGAGCCTTCTCCCTACTAAACTCCCCCCCACTTTCTCCTAATTACAACCATAGCAACATAGGAACAAGCCCTGTCAATCATCTGAAAACTGGAAAAAAAAGAGAGGTGCCCTTCTGCTTTTTGAAAAGTGTGGGATGCCTCGTCCTTTCAGAGTCTCAGCCACGTAGAAGATAATAACCGTATCACGTACAGCTGTTACAGAGTTGCTACGGGCTATTCTGTTGGGACAAAAACCCACTTACGAGCTTTAAAATTAGCTTATTGTGGTACAGATTTTCATGGGTGATGCCCTGTTTCATTCCATGTGTGAAGAAGCATGGAACCATGATAGAATTATATTTTTATGGAATTGAGGAACTGTGGTGAGAAATTAAAATCACTGACAAAACACAGAACATACTGGCTGAGTTCCTCTAAACCAGAATGTGGTTTACTTGATGTTGGCTTACAGTGTTGTGTGAATCCACTCTGTGTTTTGGATTTGGCAGGTTGTGTGGATCCAAGAAATTAAAGTTTATTCATAAACCAGTAAACCCGGGCACTGATATCTGGGACAGTGCAGTCAGGTTTTATAGCTCGGCTCAGATTTGGCCCCTAATATTTTGATGCCTGCAGCTGTAATGCCAAATAATTCTCTTCCTCTCAGTGTTGCTGTCTCGCTAGGAGTAGCCCAGAATAACTAGTCAAATCTGCCTCCCTTCCATTTTGCTTCCTTAAAGGATGCCCCAAATTGGTTAAAGATATGAGAATTTCATAGTCTTCATAAGTAAGATTATCTTCTGTTCCAGTTCTGCTCATTCTTTGTGGGTTTGCAAGAGATTGGATGGTTCACTCTATGTACATTGTACATGTACAAAATACAGGTACATGTATTTTATTCTTCCCCCTTCTCAGATAAGCTTGTCTAAAAATATTGTAGCAGGTGGAGGTAAATGTTATGGCATCAACCCCATTATTATCAACCTTTAAAGGAAGAATATGTTTATTTTCTCCAAGGTTGAGAAACTGAGGGGGTTCGAACTCTTGGTGCTCAAATATTTACTGAACTTCTCACTATATTTTGGGCTTTAGCTAGTTTTTTTAAATGGGTTATTAGTTTATTGTTGTATAACTTGTGTTTTTATTGACTTTAGGAAGCCATCTTACTTGTTTTGCCTTTTTAATTAATTGTCCTATTATTAATAATAATATTTCAATTTATATGCCACCCAACTTCCAACAGCTCTGAGCTGAATTTATGTTCCAGTAGCTCCATTTGGTAAATTAGAATACAATTTTGTTTTCTTAAAAAAAAGGAGGATGAGGAGAAACGATCTGCCTAAAACAAAGGTGGGGAACATGGTGCTTCCTGATGTTGGCAGCTGCAAGCCCTAGTATCTTTTACCCTTGAGCCTTGCCAATCAACTGTCACCAGTGTCCTGGGAACATCACATTTTTCAAAGTGCAGTCCCTCAGCAGAATCCTTCCCTGAGGGAAAATAAAAAGTAAAAAGGTGCTGTCTCCTTCAGGTTGAGCTCTTTTCTTGATGGCTTCATAGACACATGTAGCTGTTTGTCAATAATATGGAAATAGTTTCTTTTGTTTTACTTCTGGGTCTGTCCCACAGCAAGGATTCACTGGTGGTTTCCCATTCAGGTCTCAGTTTTGCTTCCCTTTCTTGATCAAAGTCAATTTATTGCCATTTTGGGCCCAAACAGCCAAAATAATTTGCTTATTCCTCCCACACTTTTTTCCCCCTACCCATAGAAGACTTCTTCTGGACATGTTCCTTGATGCCAATTTTCATCTTCTTCCTGTTCTGGAAGAGTAAATTTTGTGAAGTCAAGTAAGGGCAGTGGTAATGGATGATGGCAAATTAACAACCTTAGCTAATTATCTTCCACTTAGTTAAGAACCGAGGGATTTTTTTTTTTTTCATTCAGGACTCTGAGCATTTATTATTTGCTTGAGCAATAGTCAGGAGCAGAGCAGAGAGATTTAAGCCTTCCTAAATTCAGTTGGATTCACATCAGAACACACATGTATCTGCTGTGCAAATAGCAATTTATTCAAATCATTCAAAAATGGTCTTGCATCAGCCAGAAAAAAGGTGCTGGGAGGAAGAACCTGCTGTTGTATTACTTTTCTTGTTTAGTTCTCTGTAAGAAGGCTGAAATCTTAGAATTGCTCACCTGAAAATAGTTAGGTTAGGTTGGGTTCCTGACTGCATGGACAAATGCTTGCCATCTTGATCAGTCACATAGGTTGTTGAAGGGCATTTCAGATTTTTTTTTTTGATCCTATTTATTTATCTTGTCAGTTATCTTATCTGCTTCTATTTCCCTCAACCTAATCAAAGAATGAAATCCAGTTTTCATAGCCATGAATTATGATTGGAGAGATCATTTGCTTAAAACTATTTTGAACTTTCTTGTCATGATTTTTAAAAATTCTTCTTTAAAGAATTATTATTCTTTTTATTCTTATCCTTGGTCTGAGTTTGGCCTTGCCTTCCTCCTTAGGCCTGATCTGCTTTTTCCTTATCCAACACATTGTTCATTCATATCTGTTCTTGAGCCTAAGAAGACAAAACCGTCTACCATCTTCACATCTTTGCCAGCCATTTTTATTTCACTAAGTATGCGACTTGTCTTTACCTATGTATTCTTAATATGTAACGATCTAGTTAATCTTTTGTAATAAGCTCTTCTAATTCTTTTCTTTTAGCTGACAGTGGATTTGTCTGAGTATCTCAAATTGGTGTCTTTTTAACTCCAATTTTGATTTCCTTTGTCATCTTTTCCCACTGTGCCTTCTTGCAGTATATTTCCTATATCAGTTAAATAGATACAGAGACAATATGCATCCTTGTTTCATTACCCTCCCTATTCAAAACCTTTTTGTTTCTCCAGATTCAGTTCTTACAAGATATTGTTTTTCATTTTACAGATGCCTCAGAAGAATGAAGTGTTCTGGACCACCCATTAGTCTTTATATATTCCTTATTCTGGCATGATCTACAGCCTCTCTATTATCTATTAGCCATATATGGCTCTATTCTTCTTTGTAATCTCTTTAGTAAAACTTTGCTGGTGTGAGAAATTAAGGCAACTATTCAGTAAAATGCACATTCTCTTACATCTCCCTTCTTCCACTTTTTATACATACACCATTCTTTTCTAAACTCTGGGCCACACAAGCTTGTTCCATAAAGCTGCTACTGCTTTAATTGCCTCTTCACCTGCAGTTTTAAATATTTCAGTGGGTATTTATCTGTATTGGCCTTTTGTCATTTGACAACTGGTCTCTTATCGGTCATACCTCATTTTCTGCTGAAAATGATTTCTGAACGTATTCTTCCTTTGCAAAAATTTCTGTCTTTAATTCTGTTCATAAAGAGTTTTCATCTTCCTTTAACCTCACATGCCACTAGCAGATCTCTTCTGTGGGCACACCTGAGTATTCCTACCTTAGCTGTAAATGTTCATGTAATTTTGTTAAAAAGATCTGTCCCTTTACTTTTCTTGTTATATCCTGTGGGGGCTGCTTGGCTACTTTTAATAGCTTTAGATTACCATTACCTTTGTTATTTGTTTCTGTTGTGTAATATATTACTGTCCGTTTTGGCCTTTGATGGTAAATTAATGAAGTAAAATAAGTAAAAAGTTGTATTCTTCTGTTCATTGATATTCTTGACTGAGATGCTTTTCTTCATTCTTCCTTGCTTGATTTTGAAAGTCTGTATTTGGTCATCATACAATACTTTAGTTGCCCAAGTTTTTCATTCTTTGTCTTTCCTCAACTTCAAAGCTTGTTTTGAAAGCCAGTTGGATCTTCATCTCTCTTAATCTCTTTCCAAGCTCCCTAGGTTACTTGCATGTTAACCGTACATTGTTGTATCTGTTCCTTACATTGATGCCATATTTTGACATGCATATTCTTGAGGTCATATTGCTGGTACATATGTTCTTATTAATTTTGTGAGCATTATCTGTGTATTTGACACTAAAGCTTCATGGTCTGTTCCATAGCGTGCTTTTGGAGGTGCCCTGGCTGACAGTTTACATTTCTCCATCTTCTGTTTCACATTTTGTGGTTGATTGATTCTGATGTTGATCCAATAATGTCCATGTATAGAGTCTATGTGGATGTTACTTGAAGTAGATAGCAGTAATAAACAAAGAATTCTCTTTACAAAACTATATTAATTTATCTCCCACAAATTTAAAACATCTTTAATTGCTAGGTTCCTCCATTTCTCCAACTTCTGTGTTACAATCACACATTAGAATAACGTGTTCTTTTTTTGATGTTGCTTTTATACCTCTTGCAATTTGCCATAGAATTCCTGCGTCCTCCTCTCCTATATCTGTAGTAGATGTGTTTGTTTGTTTAGCAAATTCATATAGCCGCCCATCTCACAAATGTGACTCTGAGCAGCGTACAATGAAACAAACAATTAAAAACAAGTATAAACAACCATTAAAAACAATTAATCATTAAAAAAGTAAGACTGTGGGAGAATGAACCAACATCCTAAAAACAATATAACCATCTTGCAGGTTCCCTATTTCCATGGGATCCCCAAGGTTGCTGGAAAAACCATGTTTTAAGGGCTTTCCAGAAGGCTAATACGGCCAGGGCTAACCTCACCTCAGGGGGAATGATATTCTAGAAGGTAGGTGCCACAGCAGAAAAGGCTCATTTCATGGGTTCCATCAGATGGAACTCTTTAACAGATGGGACCTCTAACATACCCCTCCTGCCAAATCTGATTGGATGGGTAGATGTAACCAGGGAGAGACAGTTCCTCAAATTAACCTGGCCCATGCCATGTACGGCTTTAAAGGTCAAAATCAGCACATTGAATTGAACCCGGAAGTAGACTGGCAACCAATGCAACTCACATGTGCTGTCCTAGGGGGAAAAATAACTGCCCACATAGCTGCACTTCACATCAGTTGAAGCTTTCGGATGCTCTTCAAGGGCAGCCCCTTATAGAGTGCATTACAATAGTCCATTCTGGAGGTGACCAGGCATGAGTAACTGTGAGTAGAGACTCATCGTCCAAGAAAGGGTGCAACTGGTGCACAACACAAAGCTGTGCAAAGGTGCTCCTAGCCATGACTGCCACCTGCTCCTTGAGCAGGAGTTGAGAGTCCAGAAAGACTCCCAGATTGTGCACTGGCCATGTTTGGGGCAGTGGAATCTTATCCAGCATCAAAGAGGTAAAGTCGCATATCCAGAAGGCCCTAAAACGCAGAGCCATTCAGTCTTGCCAGGGTTCAGCTGAAGCCTATTGTACCCCATCCAGACCCTCACAGCCTCCAGGCACTGAGACAGGACATGAATAGCATTGCTTATTTCGCCAGGGGCAGAGATGTATAGTTGAGTATCATCCGCATACTGATGATACCTTACCCCATGGTGACAAATGATCTCACCCAATGGCTTCATGTATATGTTAAACAGGAGTGGAGAGAGTACTGATCCCTGCGGAACCCCACACAGTAGGGGCCTAGTGTGGGACCTCTCACTCCTAATCAACCCCAACTGGTATCAGCCCCACAGAAAGGAAGAAAACCAGCACAATACAGTGCCACCTACTCCGACCCCATGAAGCCAATCCAGAAGGATATCATGGTTGATGGCATTGAAAACTGCCAAAAGGTCAAGTAGAACCAGGATAGATACAGTACCCCATCCCACTCTCACCAGAGATCATATAAAAGTGCGACCAATGCTGTTTCTGTCCCATACCTAGGCCTGAATCCTGACTGAAAGGGGTCAAGATAAATCTGCTTCATCCAGGGTCCACTGAAGCTGCGCAACCACCTTCTCCACAACCTTCCCTACAAAAGGGAGATTGGATATTGGACAGAAGTTGTCCAGTATGGAGGGATTCAGTGTTACTTGCATAACTCTGATGTTTATTGGTTAATCACTAATTCTAACAGATACAATCCAGTCATTCACTGGCTATACAGAGCATTTTTGTCGGCTGAGGCTCTGAATTGACATGCTGGGAAAAGATTTATGCAACTGATGCATTCTTATTTTGGAAGTGTGAGGGTTTTTTTAGGCGGCCACTCAACTTTGTCCCCATGAAAACTGAAACGTAGCCCTCAAAACCTTTCCCAGAATTGGACTGAAAAAGCTTCTGTATCCCTGTTTTAAATATAATGAAATAAGCATTATTTGGATGTCTTGTTTCATTGGATCTATACAAAAGCTGCCACTTCAGGGCTTGAGAAAAGGGTGGAATTTGGGGGAAAGAAGGTAAAATGTGTGTTATGCTGTGCATGGCACACTGAAATTATCAATTCTCTATTTTGATTCTGAAATGTCAATGGATATTTTGGAGTTGCTGGAAGACCACAGGTTTCCCAGTTCTAGCACCGAGAATCTGACAGATTATGTTCAGTTCTTCTTCAGGATGTATGTTCACATGGAGAACAGCTTCCCCACAGATTTGCTTCTCCCATCTCTGTTCCTCAGCTGATCAGTATTGGAAAGAGCTGAACAGGCCACCAGTTGGTGCCTTTCCTCAGCTGTTCAGGGCAATTGCTGGACTGGAGAAATGTTAATCTCACCATCTCCATGCAGTATGTGTACTGAGAAGGAAATGGAGGGGTAAGTGTCTTTGCCATAGTAAGATAGTGAATAGAGGAAAAGGCAATGGGAAGACCCTTGTGGCAGAACCATTTGCCTATCCTTCTTCAGTCTAGAGCAGTCTTTCTCAGTCTCAGCAACTTTAAGATATGCGGACTTCCATTCCCAGAATTCCCCAGCCATCGTAAAGTTGCTGAGGTTGAGAAACACTGATCTAGAGCTTCTCTTGGGAGTCTAAATAACACCCCACCCCCACAGATACAGGTGTTTCTCACCCTTTCCTTCACTTAAATTACTGAGGAAACTCCTCTTGTGCAGTGTTTCCTATGTGAGAGTCTTTCTCACAGCTGGTGGCATTGTTTGTATGTTGCTTGGAAACCACTGTGCTTGATTTGATATGAAGGGATATGGAAGTTCCCTCTGTGTTGTTCAGTTTGATCTGTGATGGCACATTTATAATGGAAGATCATGCCTGCCTCTTGCAGTGGTAGTCTTCAGAAGAGTCTTTGTTTGTGTGGTTTTGTAATGAAGACAAATTACCCTCCAGGACAACATCTATTCAATTAGGCTAAATGATGCTTGGCCTCATTAACTTCCAGGATCAACTGAGCTCTGAATGATGCATACAAGAAAGCATTCTGTGGTAACTTTCCTGGACAGCAGGAATCCCTATTCAGATGTTGCTTAGTCAGGAGAAGAAAATTTATGTCAGATTTGACCTGAATTTGTTTTTTAGAAACCAGTATTAGAGTTTAAGGCTTTGGATGTTCCTTGTGGACACATGGGCACAATTCATTTAATGCTATCCACTGTTATAAAGGGTTTCACTGCTTTTTGGAAACAGGCCTGGAAAATTGCTGGTTGGGGTGCAGCTTTTGTATACAGGAGATCTCATGTTCCTTCTGCTGCACCTTCTTGCATCAATTGCAGTCCTAAAACAGATCTTGCCCTGCTTAAGAGCATCATCAGAAGCATGAGCAGATATTGTTACAGGTAGTCCTTGTTTAGCAACCACAATCGGGACCGGCAACTTGGTCATTAATCAAAGTGGTTGCTTAGTGAAATTGCAACTGTGCTTATGAACTTACTTCAGCTTTCCTTTGCTTTACAGACCTGCGAAGGTCATAAACGCGAGGACTGGGCATAGAGTTTCTTTTTCATCACCGTTGTAACCGTGCATGGTCACTAAATGAGGCAGTCGTTAAATGAAGACTACCTGTAAGCTAAACCAGAGACGGGGCTATTGGAGCCATACATGGCCCCCAAAGCCTTTCTACCACACTGGTATTTTTTTTAACAGGGCAGAACAAAAGAAGTATTAAATCCCATAAGGAATAATCCTGTGAAGTACACTTACCGTATTTTTCTGACTATAAGATGATACTTTTTTCTAAAATCCTTCCGATAAAAATTGAAGGGCGTCTTATGCAAGGAAGTAAGCGGAGGAGAGAACCGCGCGATTGCAAAAGTGCCCATACTTTGTCTCTGCAAACAGGCTTCCTCCTATTGCTAGCCTCCAATCACGAGTGAAATAGCCTGACTCTGCAAACAGGCTTCCTCCAATCACAAGCCTCCAATCACGAGTGAAACTGCCCATACTGTCTCTGCAAACAGACTTTCTCCAATCACGAGCCTTATGTAACTGACGTCAGCTGATGTTGAACAAACCAATTGGAGGAAGTCTGTTTGCAGAGACAAGCTATCGGCAGTATCACTTGTGATTGAATGTAATCAGTTATGCAAAAGAGCATGGAAATAGAGCTGCAGAATGACAGTTTGGACCTCCTCCCACTGAGTGTATCATGTAAATGTTACCTAATTACTAAATAAAAATGTGTTCTGCTTTATATTTAAAATATTGATTTCTTAATTTTGGGTTGGAAAAGTGGGGGTCGTCTTGTACATGGGGGCATCTTATTGATGGAAAAATACAGTAATTAATTGAATAAGACCTTAAATACAATTACATATAATTCTAGATCCATCCATTTTTGGAACACAACTACCACAATGTCACCCAAAGTCCAAGTTGGGCCTCAGCCTGAGGAAATATGCAGATCCTCGGGATAAGTTCCTGGACTCAATGTAATGTAGGTTCGTGTGGGTGTGTCAGTTTTTGTTTTTAAAAAAGACAGAGAAAATTTTATTAGTCTTCGTTTTAAAGCTATTGTCGCAGGCAAGCAGATTGCTTACTTCAGTTTATTGCTCTCATTCTAACAATAAACTAAAACAGAGAATGCATTTAGCAATAGGAAATTCTCTATCTCAACAAGCTATGTATTAAAAATTGGATAGCCAAGCCAGCTTAAAAATATTTGTATGCACAAATTCACACCTGCATTTGGCAGCAGGTATTGCAAATGTAGCCACCTTCTTGGTTTCCTCTTTTTTTTTTTTTTTGTAATTTTACAAAATTTGAGAAGGGCTGGTTCAGGATTTTCTTTATAGTGGGGTGAGTAGACTGTTTCTGGCAGAGTTACAAAGATGACGATGCAAGCAGTAATTACAGCCCTAAAATATAAATTACATTTTATTAATATATTAAAAATTATATTGTTCCTGGTCATTCAGAGCAGCCCAGAACAGTTTAAAATCACCACTCAATACAGCACTATAAATACAAATGCAGTTCTCGTTCTAGATATTCTTCCTATGTCACAGCTTGCATCATCTCAAATGCAACATTATAAAAAGGTTTCATAACTTGGGTGCCAGAACATAACCTTCCCTTTTGCACACAAATACCTCTGAGTCTATGGAAGTACATCAAAAGGGAACATTACCAAAGTTTATGAATGATTCAGTACAGGGATTTATCCAGTTTATGACCCTCATTTATCAATTTTGCAGTTCTATATTACAAACTGAAAGCCATTTTGCCAGAAATTCTTCAAACATGGAATTCTTCAAACATGTTTCTACCATGGATAACATTACAGCTGGATAACATTACAGCTACCAGATGTCCAGCTTTGCTTTGTAAATGAATGCGTGCATCCTTTAATAGAGCTGTGCAGTGCTTCCAAAATAATTCTGAAAAAATACTAAGGACCACACAGTAGCACAAATATAATATCTATTTGTAGCTCTTTGCAAATAGACCGGTGCTTCATTTGCACTCTCTCATGCTCTGAAACACCTTTTCTGAATTACTTCCAAAGCATTGCCCAGCTCTACAGGGCTGATGCCTGATTCTGGAGACAAGTCCTTGATCTGTCTTCACACATTATCAGGCCTCCAAAAAAACAGCCTTTTGAATGTTTGCCTTCTCTCAGTTTGAGAGAGATCTGCCAATTGCAGCAGGTGATTGTCCGCCACCCAGATCTAAAATAGTTTTTAATTCCTGGATTGTTTGCTTAAGAAGCGAGGGAGCTGTTCAGTTTTTAAAGTAGTTTCCTATATGGATAGTGCTGTTTGGTTCAGTTCAAGGGCAGGTAAAGATAAAATACAACTCCCTGGAAATCACGTGATCCTCATGTATGCAGTCCCATTAGAGACTCAAGCACCAGCAAGCATGAGAGGGCTGTTAGAAAACAGATTTCCTTTTTTCAAATGCTTATTAATAACAAATTCCAAATTAAACTGAGGAGAGTTTGATTAATCACTAATTTTCTGTTTTTAATTAAACACTGATCAACACAAACGTGAAAATGTTAAAAAATGGAAGAAAAAAATACAAAAAAGTAAAAATCAGAAAGTATACACTAAAAGCAAAACGCAGTTTGACTTGGATTTACTAAAGATTAAACATGATGGTAAACAGGATTCAAGCCTAACTTGGTGGCCCCTAACTATGCCACATCTCCACTGGCAGAAAAGTTTGTTCAGACATCACGCTGAACAAGACAAGGAGAGAAAGATGTTAGAGTGAAGATTTGGGATCTTTAGAGGATATTCTTCCTCTCCTCAGATTCACAATGCCTGATTCCTGCTTTGTTATCATGAGCAAACCAAGAATTGTAGATTTAAATAACCATTGGTTTGATAAACCATACTGCTAACATGACTCAGGGTTTATGTCTGACTGGCTCTCTTAATGATTAACCAGAGTTTATTTTGCATCCCAATTCCCGTTTTACATGTTAAAAGCAAGCCACTTCTGTGGAAAGAGCTGAAACGAAGAGACTGTGGGCTCCCTTTTGGATGGTGCTCAGATACGCTAATGCGGGAATTCTCAAATTGGGAGTGGGTTGCAGAATTTCTTTCAAACTGTGCAGGCAAAGCAGGAGTGCTGTCAAAACCCACTTCTACTTTGCGGAAGCCTGTAAGCACGGAGCAAAGCCCAGGCAACTGTTGACAGCACTCGTGCATTGCCAATACAAGCCTGATACTTTGTACAGGCAAAATGGGGAGTAAAGCCTGGGGCAAATTTTGAAAGATGGCTGATCCCTTGGGGGCAGAGCCATTTGTCCAAAGTCCCACCAATTTTAACATTGCTGTAATTGGCAGATGGCTGGTGACTTCCACTACGGTGTGTGGAAGTATATCCAAAGTCTTTGGAAAAGCAGATATGTCATTGTTTTTATCCATTACCTTAAGCGTCTAGCCTTTGAAAATGGAATGGGGTTGCAATATCACGAAGTTTGAGAACCCCGGTGCTAAGGTTTTAATGTGCAAATTCAGCTAGTATCTTAGCTGGTTTCCCTAATCACTAAATATAATTTGCTTGGGTGCTCTCCAAATTCTTTTGAGTACCCTATCTGCAGTGTATGGCATTATTTCTTAATGCAGCCTTCCCCGCCTTAGCCCTTCACAGAAGTGGATCAACCTCAAGAATTCTCAGCCAGCATGGCTATCCCCTTGGGAAGGATGGTTTAAGTGTAGATATTAATCTGTATATGCTCTTCACATTTAAAAACAGCAACAGTGACCTAGTTTTCCTCTTCTTAAGTTCTGGAGGAATTAATGTAGCCTGCTGTTAAATGTTAGAAAAACCACTATGTATAGATAGTGTTGAAACTAGGTTGCTGTGAAGCCTCTAGCAGACCATCACTACATCATTTTTCCAACTGCCAAGGACTAAATCATCCAAAAAAAAAATGCTAGTAGATGTGTTTACTAGGAAGCTCCACTGAACATTGTAAAACTGGCTCCTTCTGAGTAAATGTGTAGAGAATTGCTTTGCCAGTCAGCCAAGTGCAACATCATGACTTTCTTTAAAAAAAAAGAAGACTTAAGTTTTAGTGCAATGTTGTTTAGATTCTGCTACATGATAATATTCCTGTTTAGCCCTCCACATTGCTCACTATGAACTGTCCTGAAATCGTTATACTGCTTCATTTCTTTATATTGATAAAAGAGATATCGTTCCACTTGTCTGTTTCTCATTATCTTGAATTCAGGCTATATTCAGTTATAAAAGAAGATTCAAGAGCAGAAACTCCAGAAGTACTTCAGAATAGTGATTTTTCCCATCTCTTGGAGTGGGGGTGGGGAACACGCTGATTGCATGCTGATGTGAAGCAAATTTACAAAACTGTTTTTCTTTGCTACTCTCTGTTTGCACTGTTTTTCTCCCCCATTTCAAAGCTATTCAGGATGGTGTCCTGAGGGAAATTTTGGTATTGCAGAGTCCACAATGGTGGATAGTTTAGGCAAATGTAGGGATGGGTGAAGTAGGAACTGCATTCATTACAGCAAGTCATCCCAAGCTTGTGTATATTTATTTTTCACTGGAGGGACTATATCCTCTATCTTGCATCTCCCAGGGTCTAACTAGCATTTAATTTAGCCCAGTTTCAAACTATGCCACCATGACCTTATTTTCTTATTCAGGAAATGTCTTGGAATGCAATTTTGTTGGTATGCTAATCTTAAGGAATTGCTGGAATGCAACATTTCATAGGATTTACTAAAATATTGCCTTCACAAGATTTGCTCTGGAACATGGATCAGATGTCATGGTGAAGAGAACTTTCCTTGCATTCACCCTGTTGCAGCCCATCAGAAGGAATACTTTGCAAGCCACTAGAAAAATGCACACAAGTTGACTGATTATGTGTCATCAAGTTAGTGAACACACAGCTAGATTTTCTCCAGGACAATTTGTCCCCAACCTGGTCCAGGTCTTCTAATGGTCTACCCATCACTGCCATAATTGAGTCCATCCATCTTACTGCTAGCCATCCTCTTCTTCTCCTTCCTTTTACCTTTCCCAGACTTCTCCAGAGAGCCAGCTCTTCGCTAACGTGTCCAAAGTATAATTTGAGTTTGGTCATTTGTGCCTCAAGTAAGAACTCTCTGTTGATTTGTTTGATGATCCAGTTGTTTGTTTTCCTGGCTATCCATGGTATTCTCAGGAATCTTCTCCAAGACTGAAGTTCAAAAGCATAAATATGCTTTCCCTCCTGCTTCTTCAAAGTCAAACTTTTGCTTGTGTAGAGTCTCACAGTAAAAACCATTGCCTGCACTATTCTGATTTTTATAATATAGACACATCCTGGCATCTGAATATCTTTTGCAAGGCCTTCATTGCTACTTTACCAAATGATAGTCTGTGCATATTTCTTGACTGCTTGTTCTTTTACCATTAATGGTTGAGCCCAAAAGGTAGAAGTTATCCACCACTTCAGTGCCTTCATTTTTAGTCCTAAGTTTGGTTGCTATACATGTTGTCATTAACTTGGTCTTCTTTATATTTAATCTTTGTCCCACTTATTCACTGTGCTCCTTGACTTTAATTACTAGAGCTTGCAGATTGTTTACATTTTCAGCCATCATATACACAGATATATGTGGCCATATGCAGTCAGCGTGTGTGTATGTGGAGGAGAGATGCTAGAAATGTAATTGCTTCTCTTTTTGTGAAGGGAAGGTGAATGATAGTGCACTCAACAATGGGCCACCTTGAAACAGCAAGCGCTGAATGGCTACTGCTCTCTGCATTCAGCTATTGGCTACTTGAGACTGGGCAGTAATTGCCTCAAGTTATTCTGTATGAGCTCCAAATTTGTATATAAATATATAAATAAGAACTTGCTGAAAGTTTTGAAATCTATAGATAGGATAATGTAAAAAAATAATAATTTTAACATGTATAATTATCTACAGGCAGTCCCTGGGTTAAGAATGAGTTCCGTTCCTAAGCCTGTCTTTAACTTGAATTTGTAGGTAAGTTGGAACTTGTACTTACAAATGGGCTGCCTGTTACTAAAAATGATGGACAGAGTTCTCCTTCCTGGAGCTGACGATGTGTTCACGAACTGCTGAAAACAGACTGTATATTAAACACATGCGGCTTCAGCGGTTCATGAAAACATTGCATGGCTTCAGTGGTTCATTGGCTCCAGGAAGGAGAACTCCATCTACCATCTTTAGCAACAGTCAGCCTGTTTGTAAGTAAGAGTTGTCTGTAACTCGGACGTTCTTAACCCGGGGACTGCCTATATTGGCAAACGGAATAACTGATGGTATTGCAGACTTCCAAATTCTGTTTTGACAGGTAGGATCATTCTGTAGCATGAAGGCTGTGTACCGCACATTGGAAGCATTGCATGAGTAGGAATAAGGAGAAATGAGCATTACACTGCCTTACTGAAGGTTGGGACACATAATTATTCCACTTTGATGGGTACGGTTCAAGCGATAATAGAAGTAGGTGTGATGGGGCTCTCCAGTCCTAAAAAGTAGCAGGATCTATTCAGCTTTAGTTTTTTCTTGCAGAAGTGCTTCAGAGATGCAGAGAGAGTGTGTAGCTTTTTGCTTAGCATTAATAGATGACTTGTGACAGCCTGGCATGTGTTTTGGTTTCCCTATTAATTATGCACTTTCTTCATGCACGACTTCTCTGTCTGTGAAGAGGTGAGAGCACAATGTGTGTGATGGGTGCTGGCAGCATTTCAGTTCTGCTGAAGGTGCCCTGAGTTATCAAAAGTTGGTTTGCCTCTCACCCTTTGCTTTCTTTCTCAACAGGGCTGCTCTGTTAAAAGTGATAGTCAACTTCGTCTTTGGTGCGTTGTATCTAGCTAGGGTTACATGATTAACTTCTGTTACTACCACTAAAGAAAGTCCATGAGAAGCCTTTGGCTCGGCTCCTAATTCTATACCTGACTAACCAGGGTTGAACATGGATCACTAAAACAGATATGGGTTTTTTCCCTTGTTTACTCTGCTTCCCTTGAAGATAAGGTTCTTCTCCCCAAAGACCTCTGTGAATTGTGTATATAGATGTGGATGGATGCCTTTGAAAATGAGCACTGCTGAAGTTTAACTCTTTTCTGACACTTAAATATATCTTGTCTCTCCTTTTTTTCCTTCTCTGTCCAGGGATCCTCTGTCCTCTGCCTTTCCCTACTCTTCCCCCATCTCCTTCCTTCCCTGCTGAAAAGTGGGAGAGGAACATTGTATGTATTCATATTTTTGCATGACTGTTCTCTGAATGTGTGAAAGAAAGAATAGTTGCTATATTACAGCTAAGGATCTATTAATTTTGTAATTCAATTATAAAAAAATAGTTTTAATTGGTAGTTGTTAGTTCATTGAATTACCTGGAATATAATTGTTGGCAAATACATGTATTCACCACTTGCTCATATTTGTGCAGTACCCAGAAAAAAAGTAGGAAATAGTAAGTTAGAGTAATAAAAATCATGAGATAAGGGGGGGGGGGAGGATGTAGCTTAAAGTAAGTTATATTGTGGTGCTTACAACTTTGTGAACCCTTTTGAATTTTCAATATTTCTGCATAAATATGACCTAAAATGTGGTCTATTCTCTACACAAGTCCTAAAACTAGATCAAGAGAACCCAATGAAACTAATGAGTTGAAAACATTATACTGAAAACATTATATACAAAGTATATAAATATACTTTATTTATTGAGGAAAATGATCCAAAGCTACATATTTGTTGTGGCAAAAGTTTGTGAACCTTTGCTTTTGGTTACTGGTGTGCTCCCCCTTGGGCAGCAATAACTGCAATTAAATATTTCTGATAACTGTTGATCAGTCCTGCACATCAGCTTGAAGGAATTTCAGTCCATTCCTCTTTACAAAGCAGCTCCAACTCAGGAATGTTGGTGGGCTTTCTTGCATGAACTGCCCACCAGGTCCTTCCACAACATTTCTATAGGAATAAGATCAGGACTTTCACTTGGCCATTCCAAAACATTAACTTTCTTCTGCTTTAACTATTCTTTGGTCATATGACTTGTGTGTTTTGGGTTGTTGTTTTGCTACATGACCCACTTTCTCTTGAACTTCAGTTCATGGACAGATACCCTGACATTTTCCTATAGAATTTGCTGGTACAGTTCAGAATTCATAGCTCCATCAGGTGATGGCAAGCTGTCCTGGTCCAGAGGAAGCAAAGCAGGCCTAAACTGCCACCACCAAGTTTCACAGATAGGATAAGGTTCTTATGCTGGAATGCAGTGTTTGCCTTTCACCAAACACAACATTTTTCATTCAAGCCAAAAAGTTTGATTTTGGTCTCATCCACCCACAGAACATTCTTCCAGTAGCCTTCTGGCTTATCCATGTGGTCTTCCACAAACTGTAGACAGGCAACAATATCCTTTTAGAGAGTAATGGCTTTCTCCTTGCAACTCTGCCATGTACACCATTGTTGTTCAGTGTTCTCCTGATGGTGGTCTCATGGACACTGACATTTGCCAATGCAAGAGAGGCCGTTAGTTCCTCAGACATTACCCTGAGGTTCTTTGAGATCTCTCAGAGTATTACACACCTTGCTCTTGGTGTGATCTTAGATGGTCAACCACTCTGGGGAGGGTAACAATAGTGATTGAACTGCCTCTATTTGTACATGATCTACCTAACAGTGGACTGGTAGAGTCCAAATTCTTTGGAAATAGTTTTGTAACCTCTTCCAGCTTGGTGAGCATCAACAACTGTTCTTCGAGGTCTTCAGAAATCTCCTTTGTTTGAGCCACAACATACTTCCACATACCTGAGTTGTGAAGATCAGACTTTGATAGTGATTACCCAGAATTATTAAACATACAGGTGGAATCCTTGTCTTATTCCCTGCACAATGCTGAACTCTTTACTAAGTATCCCATTTATTCTCATGCATGTTTTATTGCATGATATACTGTTCTTACATTCAGCAACCAACTTTCAGCTTCGTATTCAAGTAAAATATTCTATAATTCAAACCTATTAATTTTATTACATATTTTCTTTAAATCACAACATTTACTGTAAGTTTTTTCATATTCATACCTTTCTCAGTGACTCAGTAAAGAACAAAAATCCTGTCTTTAAGTAAGACGCTCTGTCGTATATAAAGCCATACAGTACCTCATTTCTCAAATCTTGCTCTTTGTCACCTCCTGCACCCTTTCAATCAGAATTCTGCCAGACAACTTCCCAAATGTGCTTAACAAGCTAACCACATTAGTTTTATAATTATTGGGTTTTACTGTGGTTTTTATTTGCTCTCTCACACTTTGTTTTCTTTTTTGTGTTTTTGAACTGGTCTATGACTACAATAAAGTATCTGATTTTGTCTTGTCTAGCTTACATCCACCTTTGCTTTTAATAAGGTAGGATCATCAGCCAAGTAGCCTGCTTCTGGTTTGTCCTGGAAGAGGCTAACACTTTGGAAGTATTGGGGGCATGCCTATTAGGTGACTTTTTCCTGAGCAAGCTTGCAACTTGAATCTGATAGTCCTGCGTATGCTGTGCTCATCTGTGATTGATAAAGCTCATTCTTCTTGTGGAACTTCACTGAATCCAGCCATCGGGCATGCTTGGTAAGTGAGCAGACAAACTGCAAAAGGGGAAGGCACTTTTGTGAGCAGTGTTAAGGCATAAGTGGTAGGACAGATTGTCACTTTGGGCCATCCAGTTCCCAAGCCCATTATCTTATTTAGCTCGGAGTATTGTATTGTCGGCCAGGTGGGAAGGAAGCCTTGTTAGCAGTCCCTCTCTAGCCTTTCTCTGTCTTGCCAGTGTCACCCCTTCCAGAGAAATAAGAAACAACATGCACAGGTACCTACAGATTAGAAGTGGCATCTACATGTCTTACTGTAGATTTGGCTGCCATTCAAAGCCACCAGTTTCCTTTCTATGTTCAGTCCCAGCTGAGCTGTTTACTTTGGGCCCCTGTTTGGTCATGTTCCATGGTGTTAGCCTTTTACAAAGCACGCTACTATATAACATAGCTGAATGTATTCTGCCTTCCCTTCTACACGTTTCCATGGAGAAAGAAGCCAGAAAAATCCCTTTCGAAAATAAAACTTAGTTTAACATGTTAAATTTCTCCTATAAATCTAGTTTTCCCTCCTCCACTGGAGCAAATACTACAGAAACTGAGTTGAAAGGCATGAGCTGTAATAAAGCCGCCTGGAAACAGGGACAAATTACCATCCTCTCTGCTGTAGCCCGGGCAGCATTGGAAAGGTTAGCAATTTGCGGTGCGTAGCCCTGCCCAAGCAATTTGCAGTGAGCATTGTGCTGGCTTTCTATTTATATTGCATATTATCAAGTCCATTTTGCTTTTCAGCTCTCCTGCTCAAGAGTGAAGCAAATTAACCCTCCAAAAAGGCTGTTTGGTTGTCTGCAGTTTCTTCTCTCAGACACTTCCCAAAGACATGCCCACTTTGGCTGCCTCCTCCTGCGGTGGGCTGTGATAGCACTCAAAATGCATCATTTTGCTATGTGGTATCGCATTTAGGCAATCCCCTGATTACAGTGTACGCACAGGAGTGAAAAGGCAGGGTATATGATTGATGATGGAAGTGGTTACATATGATGATGTAATGGATGGCATGAGCGGGGAAGATTCTGGAATGGAAGTTCAAGGTTGTCAGGAGGGGGAAGAGACATTCCAGAGCAAGCGCCTCCTCAGCCCGCAACAAGAGCGTGGGAAGACGAAGAGGATGAGGCTCGCCCCTCCCTAGAGTCTCATGGGGTATATCCACTAGTTGCTTTAGCATAGGTTTAGTCTGGCGAGGTTCTGTCTGTTAGGAGTGAGCTAATAAAGGAACTGAACTGTACTGGATTGCCTCATTGTTGTTCTTGGGCTGAACCTGACAGATGATGATTGGAGAAGCAACGGAAGACTTGAAGCTGTAAGATTGTGACTTGGGCAGCTAAGGTTAAAACAATACAAAACAATATGCAAAACAAAAACATGACGCAATTGAGACCAATCCTCAATCATTCCATATCAAATCATTTCATATGGGCTCATCCACCACCTTGGCCCAGTGCCCAGAAAAAAGCTAGGTCTTCAAGGCCTGATAGAAGTCCAGCAGTTCTGAGAGGAAGCTGCTCCATACAGCAGGTGCCACAACAGAAAAGGCATGCTTCCTGGGTCCTCTCAGGTGACTCTACCTTATGGAGAGGACCTGGGGCATATTTAACCTGTCAAATCTCATTGGCATCCATAGGAGATTAGCAATCCCATAAATAACCCAGCCTGAAGAGCTTTATAGATGGTAACCAACACCTTGAATTGCATTCCCTGGTTGGGAACCAGTACATCTCACAGAGCAGTAGTGTTACCTGAACATATCATGGCACAACCATAACTACCCATGCTACTGCTGCATTCTGGATCAATTGCAACTTCCAGGTGGCCTTCAAGAGCAGCAATATGCCCTATGTAGATCATAGGGCAATAGTCAAACGGGGAGGTGACTAGGGCATGAGTGACTGAGGGTAGAATCTCCTAATTGCAGTTAGCACACACAATGAATTTGTTCAAAGACCCTCCTGCCCACAGCTACCACCTACTCTTTGAGCAGGAGCTGAGAATCCAAGAAGGCCCCCAGATTATGCTCCAGTTCTGTCTGGGGAAGTGCAACCCCATCCAGAACTAAAGATGGAATGTCCCCAGATCTGGGGGCCTCAATACCCATAGCCACTCAGTATTGCTAGGTTTGAGTTGAAGCCTGTTCTTCCTTCTCCAGATCCCCACAGCCTCCAGACATTGTGAAAGAACCTTGATGGCATCACTTGGTTGCCCGGGGTCAAGACGTATAACTGAATATCTCCTCTTGTTTGTTTTTTCTTTAGGCTAAGCATACCCAGATTTTTCCTCACAGGGCATTGTCTCCAGACCTTCACCATCTTGGTAGCCTTCCTCTAAACCTGGCTCCAATTAGTCACTGCCCTTTTTGAATGGTGATGTTAGAACTTCAAATGGAGCAAGTAGAGTAAAACAGTTACTTCCCGTGATCTGGACTCTATGCTCTTGTTGATGCACCTGAGATAGCAGTTGCCTGTTTAGCAGCTGCATTTCAGTGCAGATCTCTTCACTTGTACTACTGCCAAGTCAGACCCCCCCCCCCAATCCTATAAGCTTCCTTTACATTTTTCCTACCCAAATACAGAACTTGACACTTACTTCTGTTAAATTTCATCTTAATGATTTCAGCCCATTACTCAAACCTGTCTGAATATTTTTGAAATTTCTTTTTCTCTTCTAAAATGTTAACCATTCCTCCTAGTTGTCTGTCATGCAAACTTGGTAAGCATCTCTTTGACTCCCTCATTCAGTTCATTGATAAAAATGTTGAACAGCACAGGGCTCAGAACAGAGCCCTGTGGCATTCCACTCAATACTTCTGTCCAAGTTGAAGTAATTAATGAGCACTCTTTGAGTATGGTCATGCTGTTTTTCTAACAGTAGTATCATCTAGCCTATATTTTGCTGTTATATTAAGGAGGGTATCATGAGAGAGTTTGTGGAATGCTTTGCAGAAATCTGGGTACATGATGGATGGCATTTTCCTGATCGACTAGGTTAGTAAATCTATCAAATCTATATGCAGCCAACCATGTTGATTCCTGTTAATTATAGCATACCTATCCAACTACTCACATACATGCTTCTTGATAATTTGTTTGAGGATCTTGTCCAGAATAGACATCAAGGTAATTTCCCAGATCCTTCTTCTTCCCCTTCCCCTTTCTGAAGATAAGAATGACCTCCAGTCCCTGGAGTCCAGTCTGCTGGGACCTTGCCAGTTCTCTAGGAATTCTCAAGGATTGCTAAAAGCAGTTTGGTGATCATCTCTCTTACTTCCTTCAGTAACCCTTTCTGTTGGATCCATTCCCTCTGAATAAGTTATCCATTGCTACATATTTGTTTTCCTGAGTTAGAATCTCTAGTCCTCTCCATGCATTGGTGTAGAAGCATCCGAGGCTTTGAGTAGCATTATCTCTTGGCCTCTCCTGTGAACCTACACCCCAGTCTCTTGCTTCTCCCTTTATGTTCTGCTTTCTTGTCCCTGGCTGCGTTTTTTGTTCTGGGCTTTTACCATCCTCCCTCTTTTGTTCTACTTTAACATCTGATGTGGTGCAGAAACTGCACACATCTTGCAGATTACAGAGATGCTTCCTGTGCTGCCCAGGTTGCTTGGACCCTTTCCTGCCAACTCCCCAAACTGCCATGCAAAACTTCCCTGTTTATTCTGTGTTTGTTTATTCTAGTTGCAAGTTCCCAGAAGCCGACTCTCTGTGTGAGGACCAACCTGGAGGGAGGGAGGGATTACCTTGCTGAACTCCTGTTTGCTGTCTCTTTTTGCTCACTCAGTGAGCTTTCTCTCTAGAAACTATAGGTTCCTTACACGTCCCCTTGAGCTGTTTCAACTAGATCAGCAAAACCAGTGCTCCCGTCAGATACAACGGGCAGTCAGCAGCGTTAAGAAACTGTTAGCAGCAAACAGTCAGCAGTCTTTCTCCTCCTTAGCTCTTCCTCTCTTTTCTACCTCTTCCTCAACAAATTTTTGTTTGCTGTTCCTGTTTACTTGCAACCTGTATTATTCCTAATGTGCAATTTCTGTTTCTGCTTCTGATTTCTTTGCAACAACTAACAGTGCAATCCTATATCAAAAGTATGTTACATATAGTTCTGTAGAGGATTGCACTTTAAGCTTTTAGTTTTGTATACATTTACTACCTTTAAAACATTCGGGTGTATGCTGAGTAGACAGGAATATGCTTGAGCATATGTTCTGGGACCAGAAGCATTGCTTCTCTTCTTGATCTACCCCTATTGAACATTGTGATGTTTCTTACAGTGTCCCTTACTCTCTTTCTTTACAATTATTTTGATTTTTCTTCTAGAGATCTATCAGTAATAATGTTTATTATCCAATTCAATTCAATTCCAATTCAAGGTGTTGGTTATCACCTTTAAAGCCCTACATGGCATGGGACCAGGTTATTTAAGGGACCGCCTCTCCCCTATGACTTCAACCCATCCCACCCATTCACACAGAGAGGGCATGCTTCGGACCCCCTCAGTAAAAGAATTCCATCTAGCGGGGTCCAGAAGGCGGGCCTTCTCTGCGGTAGCCCCTGCTCTTTGGAACATCCTGCCCCCGGAGGTGCGATTAGCCCCCACACTCCCGGCCTTTCATAAGGCTTTGAAGACCAGGTTCTGCCACCTGGCCTGGGGGGGGTGGGAATACCTCAAGCATGGGGATGGCTAGCCCCATAGAGGCCTTCTGTCTTCAGCCTCAGATTTTTCATCCTCTCGGTCTCTCCTTCTTCTTTTTAGTAATGTTTTAAATTAAGGTTTTATGTGTTTATATATTTTATGTTTTAATGTTTGTTGTGAATCGCCCAGAGTTCCCCCATTGGTGGGAGATGGGCAGTTGAAAAATATAATAAATAAATAAAATAAATAAAATGTTTGCTGTCCTGCCTTGATTCTGTGAAAAACTGCTAATACAGTTGAAACTTGTTTTTCCTCAATGGAAATAAAGCTTGGGCCTGGGTCTCTCCACTCTGTTCCAACTTGGAAAGCTTGGTCTGGCCTTCTGTTGCCTTCCTGTTTCATTTATACCATTTGTTTATTTCATTATGTTTCAACTTTTTACTCATTTGCTGAATTCATACCCAGCATGCTTAACCCTAAACCTAGTTAACAGATGCTATGTTCATATATCATGCTATGCCGAAGCAAATAAACTGTATTATGGCTTAGTGTAGTAGCCTGGTTGACACACCATGCCATGGCAATAGCTGCGTCCTCACAACACTCTAAACCATAAATCAGTTAACCTCCTTTTATCTCAGTCTATTATGTTGTGCAAATCCAACCATGGTTTCCAAACATGTTCCTTGAATCTGATGCCTTCCGGAATGACATACTAATTTGAATAACATCCTCCACAATTCGTAGCCAGTAAAGGTAAGCCTTTGATCTCCACATTTATTAGGTCACAAAGCAATAAAGTCGATTTACATGACAGTGTGATAGATTGGCTGTAAGGTTGGCCAAGCCAGTAGCTGCATTGCTGCACATGTCCACTTCAGCTTCTCCCAGTTCATGGTGAACACATAGCCATCTTTCTCCTAGCAGGATCCTTCCCTCCAAGGAAATGTTCATTATTTTTTGTAGCATAGTTGCCAACAGAAATATGGCATAAGGAAAAGGCACAGAACTGGATGCAGATGGTGGCCAGAGCATTCTGCTTGTAGAAATAATTAGGAAAAGAGTGGTCTCCCCTGAGCCAGAGTACCTTGCATGCTTTACTTTGGAAGGAGAAGAGAGAGCTGCCGGTTTCAGATGTGGCTCTAACAGTGGGATAATTTGTGGATGTGCATGGCGGGGGGGGGGGGGGGGCGGTGCTTCTAAAAGATGGAAATAGGAGCACTTGGTCTCCCAAAGACTCCCTGCTTCCATTCCCATCTCTCAGGTGGGAAAAATAAATAAATAAAGGAAATGGTCCTGTCCATTCCTGTGACATGATTACACTTCCTGATTGGGAGAATGTCCTAGAAAAGTTGTCCACCCCTCAACTCACCATTAGGGTTGGTTTCAGCATGTTTTTTGTGGGCTTGGCGAGCATAGTTTGTCTAACCAAGCATGGTGAAAGCAAGTCATGGCTGGAGTGCTGTTAAGCCCATTTATGCGTCAGCTACAGAGCCCTTGGTGAAAGAAATCAGAAAGCTTGTAGTCTCAAGAAGCAGAAGTAGACTGGGAAAGAAGTCTGGGGGGTGAGGATGGGATAGGTAATTACAAGAAGTGGACGGGCATCGCCTGCCTGCTAAATGAAGAAGCTATCTTTAAGTTTACTGCCTACAATGACACGCAGTACAAGCATGTCTTGAAGCCAGACACCTTTCAAGCTGTCTAATCAGGATGTTTGTTTATCGCACTTGCCAAATCTTCCAGTAGAGGAAACCAACATCAATGTGTCCCTTAGTTGACATCTCACTCTCAGATGAGGCTGGATACCCTGCAATAAACCCATATATGAATTACTTCTGATTCCTCAGGAAACACCTTTTAGATATGATTTTGTTTGGAGTGAAGAAAAGCTCCAAGAGGCTTGAAACAAACTACTTTCAGTTGTTCGTCTTGGTGTGACTGGCATGAAAAATCAATTTGCCCTAATAATTAAGCCCAAGAAGAAGCTTGTCTTTCCTCCTTTGTTATTGCTCTTTGCCATCCTGATGAGTTTGACCTTTGTGGTTTGTAAAAGGAAATCTGGCAAAGAGTTCCAGACGAGACCAATAGGAACTGCTACAGAGCCGTGCATGAACCGGAGCCCGAGCAAATCCAATTACCTAAGTACGGTAGATAAGAGTTGGTGAGTCCTGATACTTAGAGGAGCCAGTTTTCTCATTTGAAGAAATTAGCAGGTTTTTTGTTTTAATTCTTTTACTAGCCCAAAGATTAGATTTCAGTTGGTATTAGTAAATATATCTCTAATTTGACATGTTTCTTCTGTAGCGCGGTTACTGTCACAACTCTCCCTGTGTCTGGTTTCCATCAGTATATTTTGCATTAATGACTTCTATAAACGCCCAGTCATTTGGATGCTTGCTGTGCCTGGTAGTCTCTGGGGAAGTATAGTGCTGCTTTCTGTAGAAATTGCGTGATTGTTCAGGCATCTGTAACCAGAGCTAATATTATTGTACATTGCTTTTGATAAATGTTGGGATTGAAAAGCCTTCATAGCTTTGCAGTTTTATTATTCAGATGCAACAAAGACATATCTTTAGAGAGTATCTATGAAAACAAACAAAGTATCTGCCCCATGGAGGTGTGCCATTTTCCTGATTAGACCACCGAGTGGTTTTCTTTCTGTTCTGTGACTTCATAATACAGTAGTGGCAAACAGTGAAGCATCATGCCTGGTCTAGACAGAGTTCCCTCATGTTCACTTCCGCAAAGCACACCAAGAACCACTTACTAAAGCAAGACAGGATCATTGTTTGACCCACCTGCAACCTCAGAGAGCTGAAATTGCTTTCTGTGAAAATTGTTTGGAGCCACTTTTGATTGTGTAAAAGCAGAGGGGACAGTCTTTACTCCATATCTGATAACTGACTGGATAGGGAGAAGCAGGGAAGAAGAAAACAAAATGGCAATAAATCATCAGGCGGATCATCAGGGTGGCAAATAGCCAAATGTGAAGCAGAATTATAACATTTATTGTAGCTACTGCTTAACATACAAGAAGAGTGCTTTCCAGTCCAAATATCATTGCAAAAAGCATGTATAACTGCCTGTTATTTCAGCATTAAGCAATGAATGACACCTTGAAGACAAAAATATTTGGGGAGCAAATTTTTACTGCAGCTTGAAATGTGACTTCCAAAATCTGGAAATTTTTATGTTGTGTCTCTTCTTGGAAAACTGAATATAAGCAAAACCATTAGAATTGCCATCCAATTAACAACTGCATATTAGATATCTCAATATCCACTTCATCATTTCCCTTCCTCATATGATGGTGGTTGTCAAAGAGCTGTCCACCCCAACTCTTGCAAAATTCCAAGAAGGTGGGTTGCTGTGATTTCTAGGCAGGCCAAACCTTCCACTTTTTTCCAGCTAGGGCATGTCTAATGTCCTGAGAATCCTCTCTGGTGCTTATTGAATTTGGATGATCATCTGCTTCTATTTACATTTGCCTGGTCATTGAAATATTCAATTCAGAATAGAGCTGGCACTTCGTTTTAGTGGTGCTTCCCTTGTGTAGTATAGCAGTCTGAAATGTCTTGCATTATTCTGTTTCTTAATCCAGTGCTATGTTATGTAACATAAGTAAGTAATATAAATCCATAAGTCTACTACTGTATGCTCATTATACTTTTTACACTGTAAATCCTATTATTGCTTGCAGTGACCTCTGTATTCCTCAGCTGTGGAGCTGATGTTTGGTCAGGATTTGTGGATCAACGATAGAATAATTTTAGAAAAAGATGTGCCTAAATGTATAAGTTGATGTTTATTATGGCAGAAAATCAGTCTTAGCATCCTCTAAACAAATAGCCTGGCTTAGGTAACAGACAAGGTCCTCTTAACAGGTGAGACCCCCTTCTACTAAGATCCTTGTTTGTGGTAATCCTACATTGGTGACAGTGTTCTTCTTCCCGCCCTCCACTTGGCGCTGAGTTGGGTTTTCATTAATTGTTCAGGCTGATGGAACCAGAGGCAGGACCAGTCACTTTGTATGGGCATAAGCCAATTTTTGCTTGTTGAATTGTATCCTTGACACTGGCGTTGTGTTCTTGACATCCTTGTATCAGCTTGCTTGCTAAGTTGTATCCTTGACACTGGAGATGCTCACATGCACTTGCTTAGTATCTTTATACTACCGTGGTTCCACATTAGTTGCCTATCAGTGGGTGGAAGAGATTCTGAGTAATAAATGCCACCAGGAGAGAAAGTGAGGGAAGAGAGAATAAGTCTTTGAGTAAGCTAAGGGGTTTCCTTGCTCTTGATTGATTTCTCAGCAGAGCAGGCTGTATGTTTACCATCCCTCACTTTGATCAATGGGGCACCGTTCTGGCAGTTTGTGCTGTAGAATTCACACAAGATAAATTTGCAGGAAGGAAATGCAGTATCCCCAGATGCACGCATGCTGAGAAATCTGAATCCATCCTCAAATAAATGAAAAGTTGTTTTCTTCCTGAAGGCTGGTAGAAGGTATGTTTCCTTTTCTTTCCCTTGTAAATAACCAAGTTAATGATGGGTATGCTTTCCTGGTTTATTGAAAGTGGGGAAATCCTTGTTTCCTTCCTTCCTTCACAGGGTATATCTAAGCAACTCTATGAGTAAAGGAGTCAAGTGCATAGCTTTTCTCATTCTGTTAAGTTCTGGTAACAAAATCCTGCTCAACTTCAGTAGTGGAAGAAGGAATGGCTCTGAATAGTGGAAACATTCCTAAGCTACCTTCTGATTTGTGCAAGATAGTTTTTAGGGAGCCAGTTTTCTTGTTTGGAATAGGCCATTATTGCAAACCTGAAATGAAAAGTCAGTGACAGACAACATGAGTTTGCCCACCATCCAGTAAGATTTTAAGTCTGCAGAATGGTTAGTGATGCTGCTAACCTAGAGATGTACCTTGGGGGGGGGGGGGGGGGGCAGGGGCTTTGACTTTTTAAAGACTTTGTTTAATTAAATGAAAAGTTGCACCAATTAAATACAGTTTTATTTGATTCAAAAATTGTGTGAAGCTATGTTTTGTCTACCATAATTCACTGAATACCTTGCTATTGCCTGAGTCAGTGCAATACATTAATCCAAGGTTTACAAGCCATAATGACTGGGTTCAAACATTATGCTAAGCCTAAACAAAGCATACAATGGCTTAATGCAGGAGTGCCCCATCTTTTTGGGCAGAGAGCACATTTGGACATTTGAGAACCAGTTGTGAGTGCTATGGTTGCCATGGAGTCAGATGGGCATGGAATTGAGACGAGAGTGCACTGGTGACTCCATGCTTAGTGCAATGTGTGAAGCAAGCTTCTATATAATTCATTTGCTCTTCAGTCACATGAAAAATTACAGTTTGGTAGCAATTTGTGGAGGGCCCCCAGGGCTGCAAGATATTCAGGGGCAGCATGCAGCCCTGGGTCCTGATATTATGCACCTGCTTTAGATCCTGAATGCCATCAGTTGTTATGCAAAAGAGTGAAATATATTTTAAAATAAAAGAATAAGATAAGCATTGTAATTTTAGAAAAGAATTTTATATTGTTGTGATTTTAAAAAATAAGAAGGAAAGAAGGTTGTTTCCCAGGATTTCTACATTAGTCTGGGACATCACTGCAGTCATCACCTGCTGCTACTCTCTTGGAGACCACTTTGGTGGAAGAGCTGTACCCTGGTACCACGGAGAATGGGCAGAAGCAGCTGAGAGGAAAACCAGAGGAAGGAGGGCATGAAGGGAAGGTAATCAATCACTGCAGCTACAAGTGGGGTTAGCTTTTGCACCTACTGATTAATTCAGATTGGTCTTTAAAGTTACCACAATCCATAATTTAAAATTGAAATTGATTTGAGGGCTTCCATGTCCATTATGGTTTAGAACTATATTGCCTTTCAGTTTCTATCACTTTCTTGCTCTCTTCTCTAACTTCAGGGGTCTCTGAAGCTAAATCAACCATTCGGATGGAAGAGTTAGGACAATTGCAGCATCACAGCAAAGCATAGTTAGTACAATATGAACTACAGACTCTCTTGAAATTTGTTTGTCTACCAATTACAAAACACGGTAAGGCTTTGCACTTAACTAGGAATGAGGCTGTTTGAGATGTTGCTTCAACTGAGCTTGTGTCCAGCCACAAATGTGTTTTTCAGAAACCCCTCTAAATAGGAGACCTGTCTGGTTCAAAACCAACTTCCATAGATACTACAGTACAAGTGAGCTATTGGGAAAATCTAATTAGTGTCAACCTACTGCAAGCTCAGAGGGGTACCCGCCCTAAGATAGCAACAGAAGTTGGATTAGACACCAGGTCCTTAATGGTTGGAAGCAACATTGTGCCCACCAACAAATTACTAGAATCTAATCTATTTTAAAGAGAGCCAGTTTGGTGTAGTATTTAAGGCATCAGACTAGAAACTGGAAACCATGAGTTCTAGTCCCACCTTAGGCACAAAGCCAGCTGGTTGACTTGGGCCAGTCACTCTCTCAGCCCTAGGAAAGAGGCAAGGGCCAACCATTTCTGAAAATGTTGCCAAAAAAACTCAACCACTGACTCGAAGTCCCCCCCCCCGCAAAAAAATCTATTCTGAAGGTTTTTTTAATTAAACCAAATCTAGCCTGTATTTTAAACCATGCTTCTGGGACAAACATAGGTCCTAGAGGCATTTTTGATACAATGAAAAATTGGGAGGCAGCTGCAGGCAATGGCTTTGCTTTGGGGCATCCCTTGTTTTGTGATTAACCACAGTCACCCTGTCAACCATTTTGCAAGAGGGCTCCCACAATTCCAAAGCTATCTGCTGGCTCCAAAAGACTAGTGTATCCTGGGCTACACTTGCAATATAGAACTGAAAGCTGGTAAGACTGTCTAGCTCTACTCTTGGTCTCTCTATTAGAACAGGCTGTTCCCTGCTGTTTCCAGCCTTCATCAGACTAATTGTCAATTAAGTAAAAGAGAAATTAAGCACAACGCAGAAGCGTGAGGTCTGTGTGTGGTAGTAATTCACCACAGTGTGGACTGGAACATGCTGTTGAGGAAAGGAAAACTTATTCTAGCAGCGTTCTAGGACCAGGCTACCATGAACTCAGTGCTTCCCTTTGCAGGATCAACAGATAGCCCTATATAATGAGAGGAAAACACAAACCTTTCCAAAACCTTTTGCAGGTATTCAGGGCTTTAACTTATTGGCTACAAATGTTATATTCTGTACTGTATTACCTACATTATACATGGTTAATACAGTTTAATGATAAAAGGCTCTGTGCCAAAGCTACTTAGGTCATTAAGCCATATTTCATCATTTCTAAGCCAAGCAGCTTTGCATAGTTTGTTCTCCATTATCATTTCTACTTCTGTTGCCATATTTATCACATTGTTTGTGGTTGTTCAGTCACTTCCATCTCTTCATGTCCCAGCGGACACCATTTTGCCAGGATGGTCCGCTAGCAACTACTTCTTTCAATTCTTGTAAACTTTTGAGCACCATCAATAATAGTATCTAGCCTCCTTGTCTTCTGTTGGCTTTTTTAAAATTGCCTTTGAATTTTCAAAGTTTTAACACTGCTGCTTCTGAGACAATCTGTAGATATTCAGGATTCCTTTTATGATGTCAAATATTCCAGGGTTCAGCCCTGATAGACTTCCAAGCTGATAGCTGACGCAAATGAACCCTTAGATAAAGAAACACTCTTGTCCACTGTTGATTTGAAAATATAGGCCAATATTCTGATGTTTTCCTCCACCATTCCATGCCCATTGACTGTGTTCCATTCTCCTTCAACTATTTTAGCTCCCCTCAACCCTTAAATTTTAGCTTATAAGTATGTTTCATGGTTTAATAAACCTGATTACCCCAAAATCACGAATATCTCCGTCTATGTCCTTTGGTTTTGTAAGTGCAAGCATCTGAAGATCCATATTAGAACTAGAAGTAACTATATAGAATTGGAGATCAATAGCTTTGTCCTAGTAAGGGCTATAAGGGAAGACATTAGATGACGTAAAAGGATGGAAGAGACTTTTGCCATGCATTTTTTTCTAATTCAAGCACTGAATTGACTTGAAAAAGTCAAGAATTTAGGTTTATTTTACTTCCTCAGGTGAAAGAGACTAATTCTGTGTGAATAATTGGAATAGCAGCCTTGTGAATCCACAAATTTCCTTTGCTTTTTTTATACCTTAGCCGTTGAAAGATTTATATGTGTCTTATATGATTTATATGAAAGGTTGTGCTTATTTTCTTACACGCCCCTATATACTCAGGCAAAGTTCATATTTCTTAATGTGAATGTACAGTACAGAATCAAACCCTGTTTTGCTCCTTAGTTTTGAGACAAAATGTTGGAATCTTGGCTCCCATGTCTTCTTGTGCACCCCCTCCCTTATTTCTAGTTGCCTAAGTTTCTGTTATGAGAATCTGTCACATTTCAGAGCATAAAATTTGGGTCTGTACTGATGCATGGTGCTATTTCTTCAAATAGCACTCTTTCTCCCCTGTTGCTTATTACAAAGAAATCAGCGATTGCTTAGATATAGTGCAGTGACATATTTTGATTAAAGAATAAATTGTTTGGATTTGATAGGCATCATAACACTATCTAAAACATCTGCAGGTACTTTCAAGGTAGACAGTTTCTAACATTAATATCAAAAGATTCTGGCTTTTCCTATTTAATGAGTTTTTCCCCCCAATAAGAAAAGAGACATAAATAGTAATGGGAATGTCTGGGCCAAGCTGTCTCTTAGAAATATATCCGGACGAGGCAGGGTGATCAAACAATTAAACCCTCATTTGGAGTTACCTGTATATCTTGTTTTTAAGCTCAGCACTTCAGGCTTCTGTTAATTGTACCTTTTAACAAATTTTAATTAAAGAGCTGTGTTCCATTTCAGCCTTCTCTTCTAAACTGCTGTGGCACAATCGATACATCATTAGTTGGTGTCTGGGGTAGGGAAGAGAGTGCAGTGGGGGATGGGGTAGGAAAGCCTGACTATGAATTTAGGGCTTCTTTGCAGATATACCATGCTCTCTCTCACGTTTCCTGTATCCAGCCTTCGGGTCTGTCACTCTGGGATGGAAGGCCTGCATGGGGAATCTTTCAGCCAGTTGTAGCAATTCCCCTTTTATGGCCTGTTCCCCTGTTTTTGTTCCTGTGAGTGATGCCTGATTTCCAGATGAAATTAAAGGTTGCACCTCTGGCAGAAAGATCACATGGAAACGTAAATACAGTGGTACCTTGGGTTACGAACACCCCTCCTTACGAATTTTTCGCGATATGATCAGCTCCGGCCCCAAAAATTTACCTCGCCGTGCGACCTCCGCCTCGAGCTACAACCGGATCCGTGGCCATTTGCCCTGCTGCCACGTGGTCGCGGCTTCCTGTGGGCGAGATCGCGGTAGCAAGGAGACGCTCGGTGAGGCTTGTGGTGTGTTTTGTGGCGTTTGGAAGGTTTTTGGTGTGCTTGTCAGCATGGCTCCAAAGCAAATGCAGAGCCGTATGTATTTACATTGAACCTTATGGGGAAATTTGCCTCATGGTGCGACCAAATTCGGAGGGCGGATTAGCCGTATTTACATTGAACCTTATGGGAAAATTTACCTCGCGTTGTGACCAAATCGAGTTGCGATCAGAGTCACGGAACGGATTAAGTTCGTAACGCGAGGTACCACTGTAATTCGCTGGGTTGCTTGAGCAAGGCAGTTATTCTTCCCTTCCATAGGAGTTTTGTAGTTTATGTTATGTTTTTACTCATTTATAAAGAATAAATCTCATTATTTATTATGACAACAAAAAATGGAATTGTAAGCCTCTTGAAGATGCTGAGAATTTTCACATCAGGTTGCTTCACAAAAAACTATCCAGTGTGTGGGACCTGATTTTTGAGACAGAGGAGTCTAGAAAAATATGCTTTAAACTTGCTTGTTTTCTAATTGTTTTGCACATTGTTTAAGTACTTTACTTACTTTATTACAGTCAGTTAGACCAGTACAATATTAAAAAAAAGGGAAGGACATGAAATATGTCCAATCCAAATAAGGGATTATATATCCGAAATATACTAGTCAAGGTACTTGTCAATTATAATTAAAAATCAATTACAACAATTTATACACCTGGCTTCATCGTCCTAGAATTACACATTTATTTATTTTTTTTTGTCTGCGCTCAGTCATTACTGACCCTGCAGTGACTGCCTGGACGAATCCTTGCAGTTTTCAAGGCAATTGTTTTTCGGAAGTGGTTTGCCAGAGCCTCCTTCCTAGAGCAGAGCCCAGCTGGCGAGCGCAGGAGGCAGGATTTCCGTTGCTTCGCGCCCTTTTCGGGCGAGCGCGGTTTCGCGTTTTTACCGGCAACTGCTCCCGCCTCCTTTTTCCAAGGCGCAGCCAGCATTTTTCCTCCCACCGGAGTGAGAGTCCCCATTTATCTACTCACGTGAGTTGACAGGAACTGGGGAGGAAACAGGAGCTCACCCTGTTTAACGCGAAGGCTGGACTCGAACCGCCGAAGCGTCAGCCATTTCTGGCCGGCAACTTTCAGCATCATTAAGCCGCTGCGCCACCGCGTCCCCCTAGAATTACACATTATAAACCATTAAAAATAAGAGTTAATATCGATTTTTGAATACATAAATATAGAAACACAGAATGCTTATATCAATTGTTCACGATAATACGTCGGCTCTTAAGAGCTGCTGCAGAAAATCTTGCCACCTGCACTGTAACATTACTCCACTCATCTTTAAGGAGAATTTGAAGATATTCAGCGTCCAGTCTGCCAGGATATCTGCTGATCATTGGAAGGATAAATTTTGTTCATATTTCTCTATAAAATGGACACCGTAGGAGGACATGCCCAGTGGTTTCCTTGTTTAAGTACAAATTTTCCAGCGTTCATGAATCCTTATTGGGAGGATGTGGGAAAGAGCAGACGTTAGGGGAATGCAAGGGCATTCTCAACCAGCCACTAAGACATTGTCTCATTAATTCAGATCAACACCTGAAATTCACTTGGATACCCTTAACTTTTCTTGTGCCTTTAGGCATGTGAAATCATACTGCTGGCGGTATCAGTAGAGGCCCAATTGGGAGGATCCTCCTTTTATGCCTCTCTTACAGATATAGCTGCAATTTAATGGTCCCAGACCCCTTGATTTTCTGTCTGGCGGTTCATTTCTGTTAAACCGCCTTCTGTATTTGTTCTGTTCCTCTACCAATAATACATCACAATCCATTGTTAGGGCCTGTGTGAGGTTTCAAGATAAAACCTCCCTGGCATTCAGCTTTACTGCTGGTGACTCCATGGATGCTTCCCTGTTCTTTTGTGGCAACAGTTGAGAAGGGGCTTGCCAAGATCTTCTGGGATATTTTTCAACTTCCCAATCTGGTTTACAGTCTGGGATGTCCTATTGGACTCCCATCCAAGTACTAACACACACACACACACACAATTGCTAAAGAAGGTTCCTCCCTTCATCTCTGACATCATTTTCTTTTTTAAATTTCCTGCTCTCCAACCTACCACTTACTTGTCCAGCCTCTTTAGTTGTAATATAGTCTTTCTGGACTGGATAGGAATGTTAGGATTGTTTTTAAGAGCCTTCTGTTAGATCATTCCCCCATTTCCTGTATTTTTACCTCAACCCTCTGCCCTCTTGATCCTAATTTTCCCTCAGGCTTCTCTTTCTTATCCCACTGACTGCCTTTGAAGTGTTCTTTAGCCCACTGAGCTTTCTACTCCACAGGCAGCCTACTCATTTCTTCCCAGCCAAACCTTTTCTGTCCCGAGGGCTTTGGTAAAATTTAAAGCATAGGTAACACTATTCCTTTCCTTGCACAAAATGAATTGCAGATATTCTGACCCTTTGTTGGTCCGTACTGTAACTCAGCCATTGTCAAAGAGGTTGTTATTCCTACCCAGCAGTACTAGAACCTAGACTTGTCAATAAATAAATTAATGACGCTACCCAGAGATGATGTTGTTGTTGTTGTTGTTCAGTCGTTAAGTCGTGTCCGACTCTTCGTGACCCCATGAACCATATTGTGCCAGGCCTTCCTGTCCTTCACTGCCTCCCTGAGTTTGCTCAATTTCATGCTCATTGCTTCAGTGATGCTATCTAACCATCTCATCCTCTGCCGTCCTCTTTGCCGTCCTTTTGCCTTCCATCTTTCCCAGCATCAGGGTCTTTTCCAAAGAGTCCTCTCTTCGCATTAGGTGACCAAAGTATCTGAGCTTGAGCTTCATTATCAATCCTTCCAATGAGCAATCAGAGTTGATTTCCTTTAAGATTGACTGGTTTGACCTCCTAGCAGTCCAGGGGACTCTTAAGAGTCTCCTCCAGCACCACAATTCAAAGGCGTCAATTCTTCGGCACTCAGCCTTCTTTATGGTCCAGCTCTCACAGCTATACATTACTACTGGGAAAACCATAGCTCTGACTATGTGGATCTTTGTCGGCAAGGTGACGTCTCTGCTTTTTAATATGCTGTCTAGGTTTGCCATAGCTTTCCTCCCAAGGAGCAAGCGTCTTTTAATTTCATAGCTGCAGTCTCCGTCTGCGGTGATCTTGGAGCCCAAATAAATGAAGTCTGTTACTGCTTCCATTTCTACCCCTTCTATTTGCCAGGGATTGATGGGTCCAGATGCCATGATCACCCAGAGATGTTAGTAGTCTGGAAATGGGTATTCTGTTTGGGTTCCAGTTGCATAACAATAATTACAACAACTAATACTACTACAACTACTAAGAATTGCATGCAGAATCTTATAGCAGCGGTCCATTTTTTGGAATCAGGATACTTGCTTGTCAGAATTTAAATTTCAGTAACTCATCCATACCCAGAACAAAATATCATATAAAACAGAAAAACATAACAATTTCTTTAGAATGTTTGGTGAAAATTGGCTTTTCCACATGGCAGCACTAAAGTGCTGCTATCCCACACAGGAGCTGGCAGAAAACTAAGATGGCTTAAAGAAGTGCCAATTGCTATTCCAGTTCATACTCAGCCTCAGCAATGACACAGGATTAGAGGTTCTCTCTGCACCGGAAGCTGGGAGAGGAGAGCGTTAGAGAGGAGGATGTTTTCTTTGGTGCCAGTAACTGGCAGCATAAGACCCACAGATCTTCTGCTGTGGAGTCTCCAGTCTTACAGAGCAATCATTCCCTGGGAGCAGAGAGTTGGCAGCACAGGAGCCATTCTCCACGCCTTTCTCTCCTTCTTTGTCCTGGCATCTATAGGTGGCAGAAAGAGCAGAGGGAAAGGGGAGGAAGAAGGTCACTACCAGTTCTCCTGGCAATAAAAAATACTTGGTTCACCCCATAGAAGATCCAACCATTCTGCATAGGTACCACCAAAAAGACCTGTTTCTGGACTTCTGGGGAAGAAATGGCATACTGAAGATGGCTTTACAGAAAGCAGAGCCGACGACTGCAGCAGAATGAAGAGCTGGCAAGTAGACTGGCTCTTCAGTAAGTCCTCTCCGGACAAGGAAAGAACCTGAGATCACCCACAAGTGCTCCAGACAGCTGCTTCTTGCGAGGAGACTGCAAGATAGCAGTCTCTGGTGGGTTCAGAACTCTGGAAGATGAGGGAAAAGCCATCTTGCTCAAACCTTAGTTGGCACCTTTGAAAGGACACTAAGTTTGCATTCTTCCTTTTCTAATTACTTTTGGAAATTGCTTGTTAACTTTTTTCAGCTATTAGGAACCTTTGGATCGACAGGTTTTACAGCATGGGGTGAGTTTCCTTCAATCCTTAACGAAAGAAGTTTTGACTACAAGTTTAAGAACATCATCATCATCATCATCATCATCATTATTATTATTATTATTATTATTAATAAACACCAAAAGAGTGATTAAAACTTTGATTTTAGAAAGTTACAAACAGACTTTGGAATTATAAAGAATCCTTCCCATGGGAAAATGGTTTTGTTTTGAATTTAAAAAAAAATAATAAGACTTTAAAAATTGGACACTGGAAGAAACTAGAGGGAACTAAGGGTTACAATTAAAGGAAAACACTCAAACTTGACTTACAATTACAGAATGAAACAAAATATTTTAACATTGGACATACTGAAGGATATTTCTGAACAATGAACACAGAAGTTAAATTTAAAAGTGTCTAAATTTAATAGATAGACTGTGTTTAAAAGATGTTATAGGAGAAGAATGTGTTTTACTGGACAATACTGAGGCTGATCTGAAAGTGGATTTAAAAATGACAGGCTACAAAATGTTATGGAAAAAGATGCTATTCTGGACATACAAAAGAAACCAGTTGATGTCTTAATAATTAAAAGGGATATACAAACAACAAACCAAGAGAGTAACCTGGATAATTTTCCTATATTGGATTTACAAAAGAGACTTGTTAAAGCTTTGAAGAATTTTGTGAGAAAAGACAAAGGAAAAATGAAAGGAAATTCTAGGACATTATTTGAAGAGCCTAAAGATCAAGATCGTTAGAAGTAAAGGGAAGGAATGTAAAGTTGGTTTATTTGATCAAGGTTAAAATAGTTATGTTGTTATCTCTGGTGACCCTTAATAGACTTTTGCTGACATCAGGACTGAAATGACGAGGCTTTATGGATAAGAGATGGGATATGGGAAGAAGAGATCATTTGTTGTATTTTAAGAGAAGGTGATAAGTTACTAAAATTGTTTATACTTGTTTTGATGAAGGTGGGAAGTCACTTTACATATTTTCTTTTTCTTTACTATATTCTTATTTTTTCTTTCTTTTCTATTTCTCTTTTCCCTTTTTTCTCTTTCTTTTCTGCACTTCTACTTATTCTTTTTATTCTTTTCTTTTTTCTAGTTTATATTGGTTTTTACTGTTGTATTTATAATATTTAATAAAATTAATATCAAAATAACAAAAAGACCTGCTTCTCACCCCAGCGGCTGGAGACAATTTCCCCACTTCCTCACTCCACAGATGAAAGGAAGTGGGTATATGATAATCAGTAAATTGGCCAAGATTAAAAGCCAGATTCTACAGGGTAAGGGAAGAATGGGAGCCAAGCTATGTAAGTGAAATCAGGATCCAGGATATAAATCAGGTCCATAAACAGTAACAGATCACTATTCTGAGAACTGAGATAACAGGATCATCAAGAGAACCCACCTATACGGCCAAATCCTTGAAATGTGTCCAGCTTGTTAAATAATTTTAGGATGTCTGATCCTTCCTCTTTTTCATTCCTATGCTGGATTCTTAGACTCTACTTTTTGTAGTTACCATACCATACCATACCATGTGTCTTTGTTGGACATTCTCCCAGTGTCAGGTCAGAGAGAGGCCAGCTGGCATCTTGCCCATGGTTCTTGGATTAGATAGTGATGTTCTCTTTGCCACCACCTGTAGTTTACCCTCTTTTTAGCCAGACATGGAGCTTTCTGTGTATTATCCACTGTTAACGAAACAGCGTATTTTCTGCTTCATCATGCAATTCTTTTATATTAGATTGATAAATGGCAGTCCCTGGTATCTTCACTCTGATGAAAGTATCACTGCTATCCAAAATGAAAAATAAACTTCTGTCTGAGAAGTTTGGAAAACTACTGCCTATGAGAATTTAAAATGATAGCTAAACAGACCAGCAAATATATAAAGCATTTCCATGTTTTTATATATTCACTATGAAAACGTTCTGTTTACCTCTGCCTTACTTCAGTGTGTCAAGATCATGGCTGCACATTGCTGTGGTGTTAACAAACTCTTCCCAATACTGTATGGTATTCCCTTTCTAGAAATGTTGAGACAACAGAGTCCCCACTAATAAGTAATTCCAGCATGCTTGGAGAACCCCAGTTTGACAAAAAACAGTGTTACCACATTAAAGAAGAAATTCCTGATTGACTAAAACCAACCCAGGTTACCAGTCTGTGGTGCTCTGCTGTCACTCTGAATTAGCTTTGCTGCTTCTTATACATGCCCAAATCTAGCCAGGTAGGATTCTGATGATCTCATGCTCATTTTTACTGGGTGATCCCTGATGGTTTAACTTTATTCAGGAAAGGCTTTAAAAGCAACACTCTGGAAAAGTAGCAGGAGTTAGAGAAAATAATAGCAGGAGAAGCCTTCAAAACAAATACACATTGGACTTTGGGAGGGATTGTTCCAGAAAATAGTTTTGCTCCCCAAAGTAGAGTTTTAAAATGTCTGAAATGGAATAAGCTGAGCCTGACAGCAGCCTCGGTTCTTAGCAGTTTCTTCATTTTGCCATTTGCTTTCTTTAAGCAATAATGAACAGAGGAGGGATCACCACCTGCAGAGCTTTTCTTGAAATGAAAGGCATGACAGAAATGGAAAAGTTCATTCATATAAGTACCCCTGAAATGTCAGCTCCTGCTCATTGTCATTCAGAGGAAGGAGCTCTCTCCTTGTCATCTTGATGCTGCTCCTGGCCACTTGTGTAACATTTATCAGGCATGGAGCAATCTAGCTGTTTTCTTCAATCAGTGTTAGAACTGATCTTGGCTTGCTTTGACACAGTGCCCAGCTTTGTGTGTGTGTGTGTATAATTAAAAGTTTTAAAGAGAACATAAAAACTAACACAAACTAATACAGAAATAAAGAAAACAAAGAAAGAAAAAGAGAAAAAAAGAAAAGATAAAAAGAAATAGAAGAAACTTCCAATTTCCTTTGCAGCAAATATAAGTATGATTACAAAATTATCTCTTACTCCATGATTACAAAAAATCCTCACTTTTTTCTATTATCCAGTTTTTTTTCTAATAATCAAATCCACAAATCATAAGTGCATTTTTTTCTGCTTCATGCAAAAAGTCCATAAGGGGTTTCCAGTCAGCCACAAATGTAGATACTGTTTTTTCTCTAATCAAAGAAGTCAATTTAGCCATCTCTGCAAGTTCCATCATCTTCACCAACCATTCCTCTATTGTGGATAGTGTCAAACTTTTCCACTTTTGAGCATATAGTAATCTCACTGCAGTTGTCATATATCAGAACAAGGTTCCATGGTTTTTTCTTAGCTGTCTGTCCATTAATCCCGAAAGAAAAGCTACGTGATTTTATAAAAATTCTCTTGAAAGGTAGAGCATACAGTAGCCAGCATTCTGACTAGATGGCAATGGATAGTTCAGTAGCTATTTTCCAAAGAGACGGGAGGTTTAATATTTGAAACTTCCAGACCTGCTCATTTGCTGTGGAAGTGGGTGGAATCGATCAGCTGGAGTGCTTTTCTGTTTCTACGTGGGACTCCCCTTTCGTAAGTGCTGCACGGTTTTCTGGTGTGATTATAAGATCACTTGAAGTGCCAATAAATACTGTAAAGCTGTCTGTGGTTTGGGACCATGTGAGGATCTGCCTGCGCATGTATGAACCTGCCTGGACTTTTCTGGGAAGCAACACTAAGGTTGCCATGAGGAAAGGAGATGGGCTTCGGGACGATTGACCTACCCATGCCAAATACCTTCCCACAGGACGCGCATCTGTTTTTAATGGACCTTAGTCAGATCTTTCAGATCTGTTTCAGAGGAAGGGATGCCCATTTTTAAATGTTAGTTTAGCTGTTACTTGAAGACTGCATGCTGCTGTTGTACACTTGTGTTTTGTATAGTATTACTTTAATTGTTTATGTTATAAGCCACCCTGAGAAGATTTTGCTTTAAAACTAGCATAACTAGTATAACATTATTTTAATCAGAGGACTGATAGGGGTGTGTGGAGGTGATAATGGGGGCTGCTGAAGGGAAGGAGGAAGGGTTTGTTGGTGTCTGTAGATCACCTCTTCTTCTGCACTTCTGCTGACTTTCAGAGGTGTCTGCAAAAGTTCTAACAGCTGCACCCCAGCTAATTGTATGAAAATTGTATCCAAAGCAGTGAGGTATGTGTTGAGCTTTCAAGGGGGCATCTCTCCCCTTTCCCTTCCCACTCAATCTGGAAATTGTCCTGTGGAGACATGGCTTTGTTTCCGAGGATGGTTCGAACAATCTGCTGTCTTTTTCCTCTTTCTTTGCTGCCGGTTTGCATCCTCAGCTACGGGGTAGTTTGAGGGAAAATGGTGAACCGACAGCTGGTAATTATTTCTGTGATCATGGGAACTGCCGATGACATATTTGTGCATCCCTGTCATGCCTGGGGATCGTTGGAAGAGATACTGCAGAGGGAAAGGAAAGAGTTGGTTTCAGCGTGTACCAGCTCCAGGAATGAGATGAAGCTCTTTTGTCAGACAAATGCTCTTCTCGGCTGTTGTGTCAGGAAAGAGAGACAGCCACGCCACAGCTAGGGGATCCAGGCACTCCAGATCCCTGCTTAAATTCATTTGTGTTGTTGGATTTTGGCACAACAAAGCTCAGGATGGTCTTTATGAAGATACTAAGAGGTCTTTCCTCTGATCTGTATGGACCCTGAACCTTTACAGTTTTGTACATTAAAACCTGAAAAAAAAGTGATGCTTCTTCGGTTGAGTGGCTCTTTCAAGCAATTTTTTGTCATTTCCAAAGGTGTGAGAGAATATCCTTCGCAGTGTTCTGTGGGCAGAGTATCTGCAGAGTGGATGATGTATTAGTATATTAATACAAAGAAGAAAAAAAATGAAATTTTGAATGAAAAGATTAATGCAGCTCCAGACTATACAGCAAAAATTTTACTGGATCATAGGGTGCCTAAGATGCTGCTAAAAACAGATTTGTCAGAGGACTCGAACCTGGGAAGAAGAGCGGGGGAGGGAGGGAGGGAGGGAGAAAGAGAATAGCAAACTACCAAACTCCTAAATGGCAGTGACTCATGCTGCGCCATGCAGGGAGTGGGGAGGGAAACAGCCTTTTAGTGTGTTTTTTTTTTTTCCTGGTTAGCTAAATAGCACCCAGCGCTTATGACAAAACAGATACTCAGAAAGAATATGTGCTAAAAAATATTGCCCATTTTCTGGGCTCAGGTGTGCCTATGCTGGATTAGGGGATGTGGGAAAGTGAAAGCTCATCCTATTGCAAAATGAAATATTCACCAGTTCATCTTTTAATGGATTCCTGTAATCACATTTGGAAGGACACCAGTAATAATATTCATTTGCACACTTCAACATGATTAAGAATGCAATGGCTGTAAGTCTGTAAAGTTCTTAGCCATAAACTCTCCACTGCCGTGAGAAGGTAAACCAATGCTGGCAGCTATTCTATTTTGGATTAGATGTTTTCTGAAGTTTGTTACATAGCCATATTTGAAACAGTATAGAATACCATCATGATGTGGCTGTAACACATATTGAACTGGTTGCCTTGTTTCCATTTGTAGTTCAGAACCAGGATAACATTCTGTTTGCAGTAATGTCCCACCGGATGTGTGAAGATATTAGTTCTAGTTTGATAACTTGATCTCCTACTCCTCCCTCCAGTAACTTGTATTGAGAAGAAACATAGTGTTAGAACTTGAAAATTCCATTTATGTGGCATTGCTAAAACATCTGCTCTCTTAGGAGACAATTTTAAAAAACCTGTATCATTCCATGTACAGCATAGGCAGCATTAAAGATTTACTCCATTGTTTTTTTATTTTGTTCCTTCAGGTGTTACTGTAATGAAAAGGGAGCCGGTCTAATTTGAAAGAAAGACAAAAGTTTGACTTTTTAGTAATGAACCAATGTTTTTGTTAAAAAGTATTTATTTGGTTCTCCTTAAAACCACATTTATGAATAAACATGATTTAGACATCTTTGTGAATTAATAAGATATCCTTAAGTATGAGTTTGATTCTGTAATATTATTTTGATTGATCCTAATTCTGTTATTTCCTTAGTACTTGGGTATGAGCTGTTGTTGGGACTAATGTGGCAATGAATGTTGCTGCTGTTACAGCCAGAGTCTTAAACCATGAAGCTTATTCTGCCCCATCATGGCTGTATGATAACTCTATACTTGATGAATTTGTTTAGTCCACAGTCATATCTAAATTATTGCTACATGTACATCAACTATGTATAAGAAGCATGGATTTTTACTTATGCTGAACCCATCCTAATGGCATAGATTTGCACTGCATTGTGTATTTGTATGCTACTTGTGGCTGTGAATGTGTTCTCTTCAATGATGGGAGTTGTTTCAGGCCCATAGGACACTAAGGGGCATCTTGAGAAGGCTGATGGGCAGCAGTAAGGTTGTGAGGAGTAGGATCAAGAGCAGATGGTAGGTTCCTCAGGCTACAGAGCTTCAGGCAGTTAGGAAACAGCACCAGGGACAGCTCCAAGACAGACAAGTTGTTTAACAGCATTGTCATCAATTTAGAGGGTAGCTCTTAATAACTGCCCAGTACAGCTCAGGAGCCCAGCATTTCAGGTTACAACCCAAGGATGACTTTGCCATGTGACTGATTCAGTGTCAGAGTGGGGAATATTCCAAGACTTGCTTCCTTTCAGATGGGCTTTGGAGTAGGTGATGCTGCTGAATTATCTCTGGCAATGCCCTCCTCTATATGATTCAAGGGATGTGGTTGGGTAAGTTCAGACCCCTTGTATTTTTGATCCCACATAGAATATAATTGGATCCAGTCAAGAAACATACATATGCCTGTTCTCTCTATTTTAGTGTTACCAGAGAAATAATCTATGTGAAAATGTCAAAGCAGTAATCTGGGCTTGCCCCTTTAAAGTCTTAGATCTGTTATTAGTCTCCCATGCAAACATAATAGTGCCCAGAATCAGCTATCTGACATCATGCAACATATGCCAAATATATAATTGTAAGCAGCAATTTTCCTGAACATGTATATTTTAAAAAAGTAACTGCCTTTTTGTGGCTGGGGGCTGCACTTTTTTTTTTTCCTTATCATCTTTGGTGGCTGGAGGGCACGAGGAGTAATAATGCCTTAATTATACAAACGGGCAAAGTGGATTCTCACTTTTTCTTGTGTTTTTTTCATGGAGATTTTTGGCAGCTTATCTGAAGGTTTAACGTGATTTATTTCTTTATCACTGGAAATTGGCAGGAAACCACAACGTTTGTAATTTGCCACCAAATTTTGGTACTGCAGTTACAGGAGAGGTTTGAAAACCACCAAAAAGGGGGATTTCAGTGATCACTTGAGGTCTGCAAATTGCTTTTTTCTGGTCTAGAACACTTCATAGACTGGAGGGTGCAGACATGACACTACAGAGCAGAAATAGCCCAGTGGCTGAAGTACTGATCTTGGTGAAGTGCTCATATTTTCTGTGTATAAAATGGGATCTACAGTAATTGTTCTAATTAAGTTTTCACAGAAACAAGTAGTAAAAGATTTAAAGAATGCTGCCAGTTATAAAAGACTGTTTGAGTGGTAAATGTTAGTTGTTGATACAAAACCCTGTTAGATAAATATTGGAATAATGTATTACAGGCTTTAAATGCTAACTGCAAATTACATTTTTATAATTGCGTTAGAAAACTTTAATTTGAAGCTATCAAATGTGTCAGTGAATTAAATGCATACTCTTCTCGTTTTTATCATCTTGTTTTAATTCCAGCTCTAACTGTAACTCAGCTATTGAAACAATTTACTTCTTGAACATCTGTACTATATCTCTACATGAATTGTGTACAGAAAGGGTGTCCCAAGTACTTTTAGATAACAGAATTAGAAAATCCAAGTGTTAACCCCCTGCTAATTAAATGAACAGAGCTATGTACAAATACATATGCACAAGTCGTCTTCAGTTGAGGAAGTCTTATGCAGAACAATATTCAAGGCTTGTCCCAATATGTTCAGATTTCTGCCACCCAGAATACACTACATGATGCAGCTGATTCAACATGTGTGCTGCTGTGCTGCTGCTTTTGTTATTATTATAATCATCATCTTGTTAATTTTCCCCCTTTTATGTGGGGTTGGTTGCTTGACATGGTTTGAACATAAGTCTCTCTCATTGGCTGGGCTGTAGGGCAAGGATATCTTTTATTAAACTAAATAATAGTGATAAAAGAAACATTCTGATGAAGAAAGACAACCCTAGTATTCCCTTCAAATTGCCAGTGTATCTGAGACTTGTTAAATTCCATTGCTTTCCCAAAACAAAGATTGAACAGTTGCCATTCTCCATGTTTTCATATCCTACATCATATTGTTCTAGCCATACAAGCGCTCCAGATTCCAGTGGCCTTGACACACTGGAACATTCACGACTGCAGAGCTATTCCATTGTCTTCTAGGACTCCTCTGCTCCATTCTGTATTTACTCTGGTGGGACACAGGGATACTGGGTTTTTAACATTTATGTCTTTGTTTAATACAACACAATAGAAGATTTAGTTCCTAAAGGATTCGTTTCTGGGCAAACCACATCATTTTGTTGTCTTATGTGAAATTTAGCTCAAACCCCATTTACCCTTCAAATCTTACCTCTTGTGTTGTCAGTTTCATTAATTCCTCAGGCAATAAATCTGAGGCTGAACTGTATAGTTGTAGACTATTAGAATGTAAGTTGACATAGAAAATCTCCCTCTATGTAGAAATCTTATCAAGGCATAGATTTTCATCAGAATTGCTGGGATGTATCACACACCATCGAAATACGTTTTGCAGTTTCTTGAGTAAGTGACATTTCCTTGTAGCTAACAACTATGCTCTTGAGCTGGGAAATATCAACTTCCTTAGGAACAAGGACTATATCGGCATCTGGAGAAGAATGTGAACAATATTTCTGGAGAAAAACAAAAAAGATTTGCAGTAGCTAAATAAAACAGAAACCATTGTTTGTGGAGAGATTTATCATCCCTTGAATTACTGTTAACATTTACAGGAGCATAAGTTCTGTTCGAGATGAAAAGCTAATAGCAATTTAGTATGCGGATCCTATACATTCTCTGTATTTTGTTCTGAAACCAGAGGGTTAATGCTTGCTACTAATGGTGTGCAAAATTCTTCAAATTCAAAGTGTTTTGAGTTTGAAAGAGTTGTGCTTCCACTTCCACAAGAATTGAAACAGGCTACTTGAAATGCAAAACAGCTGTTATGCAGTCAAAACATCTGTTGTGAATTTTAAAAATTGAATTCAAAACATTTTGGATATCACGTTTGGAATTCCTTAGGTTAGAATTATTGGGTAAATCAGCCTTCTCCAGTTAGATGCCCTCCAGATTATAATTGATTTCACTTCCAGACCCATATAGCTAATTATTGTGCCGGTTGGGGGATGATGGGAGCTGCAGTCCCACTTACCTGGAGAGTACCTAGTAGCTGATGTAAAAGACAGTAAGGAACATAACTGAAGATTGTAGGAAGTTGGGAACATGTTACTGTATAAGGCTCAAAAGCATGATGGATTTCCAGTTTTGCATCCTGTTTGTTCCTTCTTACCCTTTTTTTTAATGTGCGAAATAGCAGATGAGTGTATTGTTATCTTGCCTTTAGTCAGTCAAGCAATAGCTCACGTTCTCAGCTTGGCTGTTATGTATTTCTGGGGGTGCACAGTGGCTGGGTCTAAAGATTCTAGCCAGGAAAAGGGCACAATATCATTTTTAAGAGTTTTCCTACTTGCCAGCTGCTCAGCACACATGGACATCTGGTGCCTTCCAGAGAGTCTTGGATGTATTTTTGGTTTCCTCAGAATTACTGAGCTGAAGCTGCAAGCAAATTTGCCTTTGGGAGACCAATTTCATGGGGAATTTCAAACTGTGCCATGCAGCTGTGAGGAAGCTGGCTCTGGAGCTGTGAGGAAGCTGGCCTCACAGAATATGCAGTACAGATCCTGGAAGCTTGAGGAAGGAGAGGAGGCGTTCTTCCTTCATGGGAGCAGGGGGGACCTGTCTGCTTCTCATGGCAACAGGCAGGGATCAATTGCTATGTGGCAAACTGAATATGATATACCCTACATTTTAAGTAGATTGAAGATACCTGTAATTTCTGACTTGAAGGGCCTAACTCACAGCCCTTCCTGACTCTATCTGTAATAGCTGATGATGTGGCTTTGCTGTTTCTCTCCCCACCCCAAGATGTTTGATGGCTTTCTACTCAGTGGCCCTTAGGCTGCAATAATTTTGTGATGAGATGTCATTTCTTCTAAGCATTACCATTTTGGCATGAGGAAATTTGTTTCTGTACATATCCCAGCCCTATGGAATTGTGAGCCCTGTGCAGAATGAGTTCTGAGTAGAATGTACAAGTACTCGTGGACCGTGCCTGTGTTGTCACAAACAATGATCAGCATAAATTCCATACACACATCCAGGTTGCCCACATCTGTAGTTAAGTGTAGGAGCCTCTTTGGACACAAGCAAAACTGTCTCATCCCATGAATCAATAGGCTGTTTCATGCGCAGCTATCTATTAAATGTTGTCTTTGAACACTGTGGGATCTTGAGCTTCAGACATGCTACATGTACTTTCCTTAATTGGCTCAGTGTAGTTAGATGGCACCTGGTGCAACCACCTTACTCAGTGCCTGAAGGATTGTGGAGCTAAGAAAGGATACAAGTACAGTAATAACAAAAGCATAAGTGATCATTTCTAAAAATCTAAGTGTGTCTGTTTCACTCAGATAAAACTGACAAGTGTCTTTGTAGAATAGAAAAAAAGAGAAGTGAAAAGAGAACAGGACTGCCCCCTCCCACTCCACAAAATAATCTATCCTCATTTATTGCTATGCCAGTAAATAAGTAGTGAGGTTTATCATAATCTATAAATCAGCATAAACAAGTTTATTTTTCAGTAGAGCAACATGTTTAAAGTGTTACATTAAATAATTTTAATAACTAAGAGAAATTGAATAGTGCTTACAACAAAGAAGGGCACTCATTTTCTGATTAGGGGCCACTCTTCTGGGTGGCAGATTTCACAGATAATAGTAAAGGGCTGTATTACACATGTGGATAGGGTGTGGTTCCGTAGGGCTCATTTTTAAAAAATCTAATCTTAGGGCAAATACTACAGTTTCCACTTCAAAAAACGATGCAGAAATTCTGCAGCATAGAAGAAGGGGACAGCCAAAATGAGTTGAAAGTACTGAAGCTGCAGGTTGCCCACTCCATCTTAAAAAGAGCCTGCTGCTTGTGACTCATTTTGCAGTCATTGGCTCAGTTCCTGGAATCTAATTAATACATAATATCTCAGCAGAGTTTTCTCCATACCATCTTTGTGAATTAAAGGATAGTCCAGCCTTGTCTAACCTGTTTTCTTCCAGATGAGCTGAACCACAGCTCTATTTTTACTACCAACACCATCTGGCAGGTTAGAGTAAATAAAGAAGTGGATTGTCACTAAAGATTTTTTTAACTTCCAGTCTAGCCTACAACTTGGATGTGTCCTGGTGGTCTCCTATCTAATTCTTAACTAAGTCCACCCCTGTTAGCTTTCAAAGATCAGCCAAGGTTGGCTGGGTTCTGCCACCTAGCTAAGTAGGCTGAGCTAAGAAGTTCCTAGGGAGGAGAAACACTCACAGCTCAGTAATTAACCAGAGGCTCCAGCTTAGTCACTGGTACTTTCAGATAAGAAAAGAAGTAGATGGGTAACCAGGGATATAAAAAAGTATAAGGTAGTTTCCTCTCCTGTTTTGCTTGTTTGTTTTAAAATGAATATTTAGGGAGAGATCCATGCACTCCTACAAGTGTCTTTCTATTTGGGTTGCAGACCTGCCTGCCACATGCAAACCCAGAATCATTACCTCAAAACATGCACTCTTCATCCATAAGGTTTGAAGTCTTCCACTAGTCTCTCAGCGTACCTGGAAGTCACATGCATTAGGGATAGAGGATAACAATTACACTCAGATGAGGCAACTAACACAAAAGAGCCAGTGAACTTCCAGCAACTTTTTGGCACATAAATGAAGCCAGGATGGAGAACTGTTATTTCCTGTTGACAGTAAAGATCACAAGTTATAAATGATTGACTGTTTGCAATGCAGACATGGAGCCTTTGAGATTTGAAGGGGACCTTAACCTCTTCTTCACTGTTGACCAACAGTTGCCCGTTTACAACTTCATTGCTTAAAGGTTAAGAAAGTAATGGGCTCATAGAAAAAGTAGAGTGCAGCGTGCATCACTATAAATAAGCAACTGATAGGGGCTTTTTTATTTTCAAGAGTGTTTCCCTTGTTTTTTCCCAGTTTTCATTTTAATCACTTGCTGTGCAGTGCAAATGAGCAAACCTTTACAATGTACTCTTTTTGCTTTTTCGTGCATAAAAAGGGAAACTGCCACCAAATGTCAGAGTAGGTATATGGCTGGGAGGGAAGCAGAACTAGACATTTCTTCACAGACGCACATTTAAATTGTGATGGCTGCATTTTTTCAAAAAGTAGGAGGGAAAGCTTCTTTGGGAGTGAATGGGAGTAGGGAGGCAAGAGACTAGAGTTGCACGTTCAGACACCCAGAGTTGGGGAAGGAATCCGTTTTCAAGATTAGGTCATGATAGAATCCAGGAGGAGCATGGAAGATCTTTTTATAAATTATTCAGTTTTTGTTAGCCTTTCCCTTTTATCCACTAAAATTAATTTATTGAAAAAATGATGGGAGATACCCATTTGGCCTACTGAAAATGTGTACAGATTCTCTTGATTTTAGGTGGAGGCAGATTGAAGCCTGCTTCCTACCCTAAAATAGGTACCCATATCTAGCTCTCTTTGGAGTTGCAGCCCATGTTTGTGAGGCAGCCATAGCAGCAGCAGTAATCTTGAGCTAAACAAGTTGCATTTGGAGAAAAGGGAGAGAGGAGTAGCCAGGGATAGGCTCCGGGTAAGATCAATCTTTTTAAGGTGGGCTCTCCATCCTTCTCTGAGGATGAGATATTGCGGGTGAGACATTGGGGCAAAATGTGCACTGTGCCAACAATCTCTGACAATTGATGGATGCTTTTAGAGCATTAGTGGAGCAACACACACAAACTTGCTCCAACAGTACCCTAAAGTGGAACCTGGACATAAAGTTGCATTAAAGAGCTTTCCTCACAGTGGCTCCTCTTGACATTTTATAGTTGCAGATGAAGACGGGTTGCATAAACTGTGTGACTCATGCAGAATGGCGGAGTGGGGGAATGAAGTGAACTCATTTGGACTGAGTGAATGAAGCTTTTCACCCAGGCATAGATAAAGAGAAAAAAAGGACAAGCAATCCAGGGAAGTATTTATTGTTCCAAGGCTGTGAGGTGGTTCTCTCAGCCTCTGGATGCTGCAAGCAGGAGAGAGGAGGAGAAGGGATAAATATCCAGAGCACAAAGGCTTATAGAAAGAGAGAATAGTGGGTGCTGGAAGGCCATGTGGACATCATGATCAGTGTGAGGATTTGTGCAAATATATCAGTTACTACCCTTTCTCTATATACTAACACTGTAAATGTCACAGGTATGTTTACCTGCACCAGTACATCCATAATTGTATTGGAGTCCATCAGTTTGTATGTGTTCTAAAATGTGTTTTCAGCAGGAGCAGACTGTGCAATTGGCATGCCAAGAAACTGGATCAATAGCAGAACTGTGTATTTTCCCATAAGGTTTCTTATTATACTGTAACGAGTGTCCGGATGGATGGGTGGGCAGGCAAGGTGATGTTCCTCCAGAGACTCCTTGCTAGTATCAGTTTCTTGTTTAGCACCTTCAGGGTATCCTATTTATCAGTCATTTATCATTTTCTTCCTGCGTTCAAGGTGCTGAATGGCAGCTATGTCAGAGTTTCCCAGCTTGGGGTACCTGTGGGGGATTGTACCTTCTCCCTAGCCATCATGACCAAAGGCGTACCTGCGGAACCTCAGGTTGTGGAAGGCTGAAGAACTGTGGTCTTGTCTTAAATAATCCAGGGTTTTCAGTGCCATCACCTTTGAGCAGTACTCTTTTTAAAACAACTGCTGTTTGGGGGTCAGTTTGTCTATACATATGATCCCAAGACCCCCCTTTTTACTTTCTAGAGAAGTCAACATTGCTTTCACTCAGGCTGTCCCTCTGAATACTTCATCTGCATACCTTTGAATGCTATGTATGAGTGGGTGCTTGCCTACAAGTGTGCACCTAGGAAAATATGTGTTTTGCTCCTGCTGCTTGTTTGGCACCTTTTCAGAGCAGATGGTGGAAGGAGCTTGGAATGAGCTATTTCCAAGCAACTTTGAAATCCAGCTCTGCAATCGGTGACAAACTGGTGCAGAATTGTTAATAAGCGTGCCCAGTGTGTGTGCATGTGTGTGTGTGTGTGTGAGAGAGAGAGAGAGAGAGAGAGAGAAAACTGTTGTTTTAAACATCATAATTTTTGTTCTTCTCAATCTGTTTCATTTGAGGTTGCAGGATAAATAGATGCAGAAATAAACAAACAAAGACCCAGCCTGCTATACCAGCCTGTTTCTCTGGGAGCATGTTAGTTTTTCTTAGCCTCAGTTCCTATGTAAAATTATCCCCACAGCAGGGGATGGGATGCTAGAATCATAGAGGGAACTAAAAGTTGGCTAAATAGCTAAGCACGCTGCAGGGGGAAAGGTGAGCAATACATCACGTGCGTGATCTAGTTCAGTCATTTGTTTTTCACTGATTTTCCTGAAAATGCTAGATCTGGGAGGATGACGGTAATTGAAACTGAGAATTCTTAATATGTCCACCAAACCAGGGTGTTGGTTGGTTGGTTTTATAGCATGAGTCTTACAGCCTAAGGAAGCAGCCATGATAATTCTGAGGCTCCGCTAGCCAGCAGGATCTGGTTGATACCAGGCTGAAGAAGGATAGTCTTGAGTCTTTCTCTTTTTGGTTTTTTGCATGGTACAAGGTGGAGTGAGTTCCTAGCACTTGGAGAATGGGTCTGTTCCCTAGGTGTTGGGGGGCTGACCTGAAGAAGCTAAGAGAGTTAGAAAGGTGTGTGGAAGAGGCCTTCTAGGATGTTAGAGATGCATCCCTTTCCAGGGTGTGCTATCCTGGAGAATGAGGGTATCGGGGGTAGAGGACATCACTGTTGAAAAAGGACAGAATCCCTTGAAGGAGGCAAGGAATGGTGTACAGGGGAAGAACTGACAGTCAATGGAAAACTACCAGCTTAAAACCACATATAATAATCGTATCACCTGCCTGATGAAATAGCTGCTAGGGATCTTAAGCTACAGATGAAAACTGGAGAAGCATTCAAGGGAGGAACTACTGTAATAATGGGTGATTTCAATTATCTACTGATAGACTGGATGCACTTACATTCCACTCAGAGTGAGAAATCAAAATTCCTGGATACCTTATTCATTTGATGGGATTTATAGGTTGCCCAAATCTGTTGATCATGGAACTAACCCGAAGAGAGGGGACTCTGGATTTAGTCCTAAGTGGTGCCCAAGGCCTTGTAAGGGATTTGAGTGTGGTAGACCCAATAGGAAACAGTGGTCACTGAGATGTTAGATTCAAAGTATGTGTAGGGGGAAATTGTCATGGAAGTCCACCACTGAAATGGAGGAGAAGCTGCCCCAAAATGAGAAAATATGAGAGAGAGAGAGAGAGAGAGAGAGTGGGGGAGGGAGAGATCTGATTAAAAAAAGCTGAAGGGGAAAGTTTAAAGTCTGACCACATGGAAACTGTTTAAAACAGCAACATTGGAAGCCTATGTGGAATGTATACCTTGGTGAGAAAGGGGGAAAATCCATGAGGAAAGCCACATAGCTGACAAATCTAGCGAAGAAAGCTATAAAATAAGAAGAGTTCCTTCCAGAAATTAATGTTTTGCCAAACGGAGGAGGCCAAAAGCAAATATAAGTGCTGGCAAAAGAAGAGAAAAGGAGGGAGGAAGGAGCTTGAGGAGTACTTGGCTAGAAATATAAAAGCCAACAAAAAGAGTCTCATCTACATTAACAACAGGAAACCGGCCGGAGAAACAGTTGAAGCACTAGACAATGAGGGAGTGAAAGGAAAGCTCAAGCAGGATGTGATATTGGAGAAAATGAATGATTTCTTTGCATCTGCCTTCACCATGGGGGACATACGACAGCTAATGGTGCCTAAACCAATGTTTTCAGGGAGTGAGTCTGTGCAGTTGAGGCAAATAGATGTAACAAGAGGGGATGTTCTATCTAGAATATATTGAAAAGCTCAAAATATTGCCAGGGCCAAATGGCATCCAGCCAGGGGTCCTTTAGAAATTAGGGTGCTGATCTCCTGGCAGAAATATGTAACTTTTTTTTTTAAGTCTAGCATTGTGCTACAGGATTGGATGATAACCAATGTAACTCCAATTTATAAAAGGGGATCTAAGGGGAATTTTGGAAATCAGAGGCTGGCTAAATTAACATCTGTTCCAGCCAAACTGGCAGAAATCAGAATCAAAGATTAAGCCTGTGAAGTAGATGTGGACTTCTTTCTGAGATGGAGTCGTCATGGCTTCTGAAGGGGTAGGTCCTGCCTCCGTTCAACTTCTTTGAATGTATAAAAAATAGGTGAGTGGAGGTGATTCTGTTGAGATTGTATACTTGGATTTTCAGAAAGCCTTTGACAAAGTTCTTCATCAAAGACACTTTAGTAAACTGAGCAATCATGGCATTGCAGGGGAGGTCTTCCAATGGACTGGTGATTGGCTGAACAACTGAAAACAGAATATAAAAATAAACAGGCAATTTTCACAATGGAGGGATGTAACAAGTAAAGTCTTGCAAGGATCTATTTTGGGCAAGGGCTATTTAACTCATTCATAAATGATTTGGAGTTGGATATATCCAGCAAGGTGGCAAAATGTACAGATGATACGAAGTTATTTAAGGTAGTGAAAACCCAAATGAAATATGAAGAATTCCGAAGGGATCTCCTCAAATCTGGTGACTAAGCCACTGAATGGCAAATGCCATTTAGTCAGAAAGTGCGAAACGAAGCATGTTGGAGCTGGACATCCATACTTTGCTTAAAGTATTAAAGCCATATAAATCTGCTTAATAAATCAATAAAAACCATGATGCTGGTGTGAGGAAAATTAGGAAAATGGGTGAATCTTTGGGTAAAAGAAGCAAGTTTTTAGAGGCCTGAGATGAATGGGATCGCTTTAATAAAATTGAAACATAAAGGAATGTGCAGCACCCTTGAAGCTGGTATGAACTAGGCTGCTTGTAAACCCCTTATCACAAACATCCCCATAGCAGCGTAAGAGAGGATGTCTTCTTCCTGGCAGTTGGCACCTTGAACAATATGTTTCTTCCCCTCTGACACTGTTGCTTTCCTTATAGATAGCAGTTGTTCCATCCTTGTAGATAGCAGCCAAGAACAGGGACAGAAAGTAACTTGAGAAGTATTGCTCATTTAGGTATACCTGCATCATCATATGAATATGTATACGTATCTGTTCTTTTCCCTTCCCCTTTCTTGTAGAACTGTATAAATATCAGGGCATCCATTTTGCCTACAGGGGAGTGTCTCCCACTAACCTTTGGTGGGGTCCCCCTCCAGTACGTACTGCCTAATAAACACTGCAGTGAAGGCTTGATTATTTTGCCTTTGTATCCTGCGTTTTGATTCCACACTGGAGAAGGAACAGAAAAGGGCAACCAAGATGATCAGGAGGACTGAACACTATCCATGTGAGAACAGGATGCAATGGCTGGAGCTTAGACAAAAAATCCTTATGACAGATATGATAGAAATTTACAAAATTATGCATGGTAAAGAAAGGGTAAAATGGGAAGGAGTTTTTCTTCATCTCCCATAATACTGGAACTAGAGGTCACCCAATGAAATGGACTAGTTGAAGATTTAAACTAGTAAGAGCAAATATTTATTTATACTATGTGGAATATGCTTCCACACAATGTGGTGTTGGGTAATATAGATAGTTTTGGAAGGGGGCCAGACATGTTCATAGAGGACAGATGTACTAATAGTTACTAGCCCTGACAACTGAGTGCTGCCTTTAGACAAAGGGGCAGTCTATATCAACTTGATAGGTGCATGGGGAGCAACAATTTGAGTATGGAAGAATGCTTTCATCTCCTATTTGTGGGTTTCCTTCATGCATCTGGTGGGACACCATGTGAGAAAGAATGCTGGCTATAGGGATCTAGACCTAATCCAACAAGTATGTCTCAAATTCTCAAGTTTTCTCCACCCTGGAAGACATTCACCACTCCATTTCATTCTTTTCACCGTTGGGGTGACTGTTGGAAGGCAACAGGATTCACTTCAGCAATTGTACAGCTGCTTGTAATTTTCACAACTGAGGCAGTATTAATGAGATGGGGGTCTATTGCAGAAAATACTGTGTGTTCAGTTGTAAGCATAGAAAAAAATATAGAGATAGATGGGTGGGATGAGATTGGAAACCACTAGTCCCTTCATTTAATGTTACGATTATGAAAGGTCTGTCTCTCTTTTGCTCCTGTCCCTTTCGCCGCCGCTCGGGTCGCCCACGATGACTCCACTGGCGCCTTCTGCTGGATGACCTTAACCTCCAACAGCACTCCCGAGAGACCGGGAGCCTCTTCCATCTCCTTGATTACATTGTCCGCCACCTTGTTGCTTGGTTGCTGCCAGTCAGTGCGATGTATTGGACTTCCCGCAGGGCAAGTTTCTTCCCGGCAGAAGTCCTCACGGGAGTCTTAGCAAAATGTTACGATCTGCCACTCCCAACTCCAGTAACTCTCCTTGCAACCAGTTATGGTTCAAAAGAAAGTTCATTTATTGAGAACAAGTGTACAGTTCCAAAGCATTGCTAAGACTGAGCCCACACGCGCCAAAAGTTGCTTTTACTGTTTTTCCTCCTTTCCCCCTGCACCCCCCTAACATTCCACATGTTCTTCTCACACTCACTCATTGGTACAACCTTGAGCATTCCTCAGTCCTTGAGAACAGCCCATCTGCCTCTAACGGTCAGTTCATCCATCCATCTTTCCAGAGCCTTCCAGCACTCCTCCCCCCATGTCTCTTAACGGCAGAACCAAAGCACGCAAGCAAGCTGGCCATTAGCGTGGTTAATTGCGAGGATTCAGACACTCAGGTTTTTTTTATTATTATTATTATTAAATTTGTCCCCCGCCCATCTCCCCCCAGTGGGGGACTCTGGGCGGCTAGTTTCTCACCAGGGTATAGATATTCATCCATCATACCTGTTATGTCCTCAAAAATCCTTCCTCAGTTGTCTACAATGCCTTCAGCGGTTTATTTAGATAGCTCTGTTACAAAGCAGGAAGACAAGCTATAGACTGAAAGTCCCTATGGCTAAACAAAAGGGAGACTGGAGGTTAAAGCCTCCCATGCACAGATTTTAGAAGTTATATCTTGGTGCTCAAGAAGTACTTTGCATGTAAGAGCCCCTGCTTGGGGCAAGGGACAATTGATGACAGATTCTTGACGTCCCCTTCTGGTCCGTGTACTGAACTCAAGAAGATCAGTGATCCGAGATGGCTTTGATTGCAAGGGCAAACAAGCTGGTGCCCAGATTTTTCTCCCTCTCCCTCAGTCCTTTTCTGCTGGCCACGCTGGCAAAGATTTTGAGGAGTGGAAGTCCTGAACTGGGGCTAGAAACTGGTCTCTGAATACAGATGAAGGCTAGGAAGACAATATTATTGGCCAGCACTACTGTTGTCAGGAAGTGGTCAGTTTTGTATGTGGCAGTACAAACAACAGCATCTTGCAGCACTTGAAAACTGACTGACTTATTGGGGCATTCAGAGTCATGGACTGAAACCCATCAGATGTTCTCATGGTGCATTTGCTTGAGTTTTGCAGAGGAAGGGCAAGGACCTCCAGTACTGATTACATTTCATGGCCTTATGACTCCATGATTTACATTTCTGCTTCTATTTGTCTCCCCCTCAGATCTATGCATACACATGCATGTATGCCCAGTATCTTCCAGCTGAGGATTACTCTTCGTGCTTCGGTTGAGATTGCTCTAGTTCATGTTGTGAAAGTTTATCTCACACAAATAGTTAATCTTTAAGCTCCCTGTACTGCAGTACCTTAGCATTGTTACTTCCATTGTTATGTTTGCTTCTCTGATGGTGAGCAATAGCAGTGGATTTTCTACAATCCTATATTTGGTGTAGTGGTTAAGGCACCAGGCTGAAAACCAAAAGACTCTGAGTTCTAGTCCCACCTTAGGCACAAAGCCAGCTGAGTGGCTTTGGGCCAGTCACTCTCTCTCAGCCCTGGGAAGCAGGCAAGGGCAAACCACCTCCAAGAAAGGCTGCCAAAAAAACTGCAGGGAGCAGCTACCAGGAGTCAAAACTGACTTGAAGGCACCCCCCAAAAAAGTGAGGGCACACACAAAGGATTGGGCTAGATTATCTTTGAGATCCTTTCTCACACTATGCTTTGGTGACTTTTCTAAAACAGACCTACATTGGATGAAGTAATGTTGGTAATTGTCAAGCCCCATGGAGTTGGGCAAGATCGAGGAAGCAAGAATTACACAGATTTTAGTAAGGTATCTTTAACACAAGTCTTGGGGTAAAGGCAGAATCCTGGAATCTGCAAGAGAAATATCCAATGCTCATTTATAGTAAATTCATTAAGGTGGAGTCTCTCAGAGCATTTTGAATAGTTTCTTTCCAGGGTTTTGGCCACCTGATTAAGTTGCTGTTTAAGTCATAAGATGCCAACAGACCCTCCTCCTATCTCTTGATTGTTTAAGCCTACTCTTCCTTCCCAGCCTTCTCACAGTTTCTTACAGTAATTTTATATAGAGTACTGAATGGCTGAGTTGGGGGCAGTAGGGCAATGGCTATTTTACCTGCAGCAATTCATAATACTGGATTTTTCCCTTTTCTGGTTCATTCCATCCAGATGTTAAAACAGTCCCCTGCTTTCCTAGTGACATACTTGCAAGAGTACAGTAAGAGAAACCCTTCAAACATTTGCTGACAAAAGAAAAAAGCATTTACTTTCATTCCTTCTAATTACTGTATTCACCAAGAACCTCCTCGTCTTGCTGGAGAAAAGGGAGGGCTAAGAACGTAGAACAGAATGTTGAGTTTGACACTAGAAAAGATGGCCTGTTCTGTCCTGCTGGTTAATTTTTGAGTCAGCTGTATTTGTCTCTTGTTCTGAGGAGGGAGAAACAGGACAAAAAGACATGGACGATGGTTGAATTCATGCTTTCTGTCTGATTGCTGGAATTACGGAATGATGCAACAGGAAGATCAATAAATGTAGACAACTTATTTGAAGGATTGAGTGAGAGGAAAGTTGATGCAGTATTTCTTTGGCAATGAGAAACAGATCACAGTCATACCACGTAATAAGACAAAATGAAAGCTCACCAGGAATGTGCCTGCTTGTGCACAAGTGGCTCAGCTAAGAAGCATTGCTGTGACATATCGCGTATTGAATCATCTGCAAGGTATATTTGAGGCTACCTAAAAAGCATCCCTATAAACAAGATTAGCACAAAACATGGATTTGTTTCTTCCAGAAGTATAAACACAGCATTAAACAAGCCATTCTGCTGGAGGGTTGGGGCCAATGAGGGTAAGTAGGCATATTCCATAATGGAATAATAGGCTTTACTTGTGACTTATTGGGTTGTTGAAATGTGTGCAATCCCAAATAAGTCCACAGAATATTCTACCATCCTGGGATCTATAGAATTCATTTCAAAATTGGATCTTTAAAGGGGTCTGCCATTGGCTCTCCCATCATGCCACAGGAGTCTGGCCAAGAAGGACTGATCGCAGAATGTAGGTTTCAGGGCTTTCAGAGATACAGGTTTATTCTAGATCCAGGACTTCCCTGACTGCTTGGGAAGCTGCCCATAAACCCCTTGGGTGTGTCTCTGTTTAGTGGTCACAGAGGAATAGGGAGGCTGAGGTTTCAAGCTGCCTTGTAGCCACTTCCAGAAGTCAGAAGAGGTCTTCCAAAGAATGCCAAAAAGAGCCATCCTTCTAACATTTCTATTTCTGTTGGTGATGGCCACTTTGCTTGATGTTAAAATATTTTGCTAATGTGTGGCCAGCATTTATATCACTGGCTCCTGGAAAAGCAAAGGGTCAGCACCACGATTAAACAGTAGCTCTCGATAATGCTAACTACATCCTCCCACTTCAGTGAAGTATTAAAGCCATCCGTCAGGGCTGCCAGACGGCTCCATTAATAATGGATTGGCAGCATGAACATTTTGTCTGGGATGGATGTGCCAATGACAGCAGCAAAAGCAAACACAGGAATAACAATTGCACTGGGAGAAATATGTATGGCTTCTTGATTTTAAATGTATAATCTAGGGACAGTGAAGATGTTGGGAGAGCAGCCATGGTTGTTGTTAATGTGCCACATTGAAGTACAAAGTAGGAGGTGGGAGTCAGAGGTAGGCTTCAAACATCTGAGTGTGTCTTTAGTTATTAATATTTAGCTATTGGCTTTACTGCTTGTTCAGTGCTGTCAGTTACTTTTGATTGTTCTACATATTGTAATGTTTCAATGAAAATTATCTTGACTGTAGAAGACAGCCTATAACATAGAGTGTACAAATTTGTAAAAATTGTGCAGGAGCTGAATCTTTCCCATGCCCTATAAATTCAGGCTGTTCTGTCAGCCTAGTTTACTTCTAATTGTGAGAGAGTGGATGGTTGAAAAATGCCTGACATCAAGAACTTTGGAGAAGTAATGGGATTCCCCCACTCTGGGTTCACACCTTGTATGCTACTAGATCAAATAACAGAGCAGTAAGTATGTTTATGTCTTTCAAATCTAGCTTGACATTGAAGAAGTAGTATGTATTTTCTTTCTAGTAGGACAGCCAAGCAGTTGTGGGAATTATAGTTCTAACACTTCTAGAGGGCATCATGTTTGGAAAGTTTCACCCAAATTCTAGATACTTCCTCCTGTTCTGGAATAAACAAAGTATTTATGTAGCTTTAGGAGATATGAGAGTATTAGAGTAGGGCTGTAAGAAGAGAGTGCCATGGTTGTGATCCTAAAGGTTAGGGTGGAAAAATCTGTGGTCCTCTAGATACTGCTGAACTACATCTACATTCTTCAGCGTTAGTACCTCTGCTGGGGCATTCCTTTTTTGATTCCATGCCTAAAATGACCAAATGGAAATCCATGGCAGACAGTCCTAGATTGAATTCAACCACCACCACCTTTGGTTTATTTAATTTACAAACAGCTTCTTTGAATCCTGCTTCCTTCACACACTTGCACTTACATTGTGCTAGTTTGGGGAGTTAACCATCCAAAGGAGGTAGTATTAATAAGCAACTCATACAGGACCTTAGATCAAAAATATTTCATTTCTGCCTATCAGCTGCACATTACAAGCCAAAATTGTGTGGATCACCTGGGAGTAAATAGATTATCTGGCAAATAGATTGAAATAACCAGAAAGGGCATACTTTTCATTCTGGTTCAAGGGCTACCTGTGAATAAATTTGTATAGCTGGATGTTTTTAGCTAAATACCCATCAAAACTTGAGCTCTTTAAATACGCCTTCCAAAATCATTTTGGCTGTTCAGGCTAGACAGACTTCATCAATTGTTCCTCGCTGTCATGAGCTGTTAGAAGGGACTGGGCCATAAATGTATAAGGAGAAATTGCAGTTGGCTGTTTGATTTGTGGGCAGCTTGGGATCTTAATCAAGACTTCCAGTTTTCCTGCAATAGTAGCAAGAAGATGAGCATATATTCTCTGTCACATTAGCAGCTAATGTTATCTCTATTTATCACCCAATGAAACGTTTGTCCCTCTCAGAATATTATTATTTCTAATTCTACTAATACAATTTTGTCTGGCTGTGAGGCACGAGTCTGGTGAAAGATATAGGAGTCCACTGTGTATCCTTTTGGTTCTAGACAGTGAAAGCTGAATTGTTTTAAAATGCCTTTTTTATTCATTTTTAATTTACTTAACACAATTTTTAAGCCATCCACCTTCAAGTGTGTGGAATAAATGTGATAAACAAACATAAAATAAATACTTATGCTGTCTTAAATTCAGAATGAATTCCATATGTTTCCTCCTGCATCTTCTTTCCTTTCATCTCTACAGCTCTACTTGGTAATTTTTTGTCCTTGTGTGTGCCTTCTGAGATCTAATTTAAAGACTCCACCTAGGCCCAGCTGTTGCAGAGGAGAATTGGCAGGTGCAGAAGGATTATATGCCCCTTGCCCCTACAACTGTCCCCTACAACTGTCCCTCTCATTATAACATGTCATTCTGCCAAAATAATGCATTCACTTAAATAGCAAACATGTTAGGCTGAGGATGGTAACAGAGACATAATTACTTTGTTGAGTAAGTAAGTTTATTGTTGTAACCACAGGTCATAACAGATACTGTAGTGTGCCATAAAATACAATAAAAATACCAGTAAAATAGATTGTGAAATAAAGTAATAAAAGAGTTACAAATTACTTTGTTGCTGTACACTGATTTTGCAAACAAGTTATTGCTTCCAAAGAAACCGCCCCCCCAACTCTGCAAACTGTGTTTGACCAGAAACAAAGAGGACCAAAAATGTGAGGTTGCATGGCCATGTGGCTGCCACCCAAAGTGTCTTTCATGTATTTATCAAATTCATATCCCATTCTAGCAAGCTAGATGACCTTAGTTTTGGTTTCTTAAGAGCCCCTTCCCCATTATGATTTTTTTGCAAACAGGTTTTATTGTTGTGTTTTAGGAAAATATGTAAATTATCATCTGTGATAAATGCACATATTGTGTTAGTAAGGCATTTTTATTGGCATTTATAGCCCCTCTTGTTGTCTGCCTATTGTATTATACAGCCTTAAGGAGCAGAATTGTTCTTGTTGTTGTCATGTCTCTAAGTGCTCTTGCACTGATCTGGCAGAGATTGCTTGTATAGTCAAAACATCTAAAGCACTTTCCGTCTACAGTGGATCGGAGATAAAAAACCTTCCACTCTTTCCTACCAATGCAGAGTGCCCATATTGCTTACTTGCATTCTGGCATGCTATGAGGCAGCCAAGCATGGCCAGATGAACTTTTTTTTTCTTTAAACACAAAAAAGCATTTCCCAAGTAGTGCAGAGTTTTGCAAACAATAGCAGAACAGAAGGTTAAAAAACCCCCAGTGTTCCAGTTGGGTGATTGGAGCCATCAGGATGATAAAGAAAAGGGAATAGCAGCAGTAGCTGTGCAGTGTGAATGTAGTAACAGACTTGGTAAATAATAATGGTTCTCCCCAAAAGTTGTTCAAATAAAGTTTCTGTCTCTCACCTAAACCTAGTGTTTGGAACAAGGAATCACACTGCAAGCTCCTGCTGACTAATTAGTCCCCACATGAATTTGGCTAAATACTTTGCGGAAATCTCATGTAAAACCCTTGTTCTTTTTTTCATGGTATCATATACCACTCCTTTGTTGGCAATGTTTCCAGGTGAAATCAGCTGAGGGAAGGTTTTGGAGATAATGAAGGAATAAGAGAACATCCATTGCGAGATTTGTAAAACAGACACACACAGATGCACCATTCCAAACAATGAAATCCTAAACTAGATCAGGTAGAAACAGAATAGAGTTTGTGAAAAATACATCACTTGCCACAGTAAAATACAGAGGAAATTCTTTCTAGGGAAATATGTCACACTTTTTTGATATTTCTGAAAGTTAATCTTAGCTTCCAGCCCGTTGTCTGACTGCAGATATATTTGCATCTGAATTTGAAATATGAGGTTTGCTGTAGAACTGTGTTTAACAATTAACAATACATGCCTTGATAGAGTAGTCTGTTTGGCCAAACCTGGCAGATAAAATACATCCTTCTGTCAGTTCTGTGAAGTATGCAGAGGTGTAAATTGATAGAGGATGTTTGAAGTAATTGAGCTGCAAGATGTTCAAGGGGCTGCAAGTTCATATTTCCCCATATGCTTGGAACAGCAAGGACCCCATGACCTGTTTCCTCTGAGAGTTATCATTTGTTCTTAGACAGATAGGGACAAGCACAGATTTAAATCTCTGGCTGTCCGCCTTCTTCTAAAGGGATCACAGGGGACAGAAGGGAAGCTATCCACAAAATTTCTCAGCATTGGCTGGGATTTGATTAATCCAGATAGCAAGGATTCTATCACAGAATGCAGTGATTTAATGGTGAGAACTAGGAGTTGCAGGAAGGCAGCCAGGTTCACATGGGCAGTTTTTTATCATCTGCCTTACAACAGCTTGACAACACCAAGGCTTAGTACTCCATAAAGCTGTGTACCTGTGTTTGGGCTCCATCACTTCAGATACAGATGTGGGCTTGTAGCACTGAACACCGAACTATCATATGCCATGATTCCTTCCATACAGGCAGTTAGTGTTACGTTCACAGGCAGATAATGCTTTTTTTCTCTCAAAGACTATTCTATTGGGTGAACTCTTTCCTGTGCTTTTCAGGTCTTTGCTAGCCTTTTTGTGTCACCACATTGACTTCTTCTGCTGTTTTCTATTTTTTCCTCATTGGAATTGTATGCAGTTTTTTTTAGGAACTCCCACCCATCTTAAGCTCTTTTCCTATTAACTTGTCATGCCAAGAATCCTAGTTGCTGTGAGTTTATTAAAATCCACTTTTTGGAAATCCAAAATACATGTGTTGACTATATTCCTATACTCAGCTTTAATTTCCTTTAAAATCAAGAACAGTCTGACTTAATCACTTTCCATAAGGTTCTTGGTACTTCTACTTCCTCACCTAACAGCTTTTCCTCATGGCCTCATACTTTCTTTCTGTCTTTGAGTCAAGAGAAAAATATATTGTCATAAACTGTGTTATCCTCACAGGCTACCTTTGCTGTGCTTCAGTAGTGATGGCCGGCAATGCTGCTGCCCTCATACAATTGAATGTGCCAGTTTGGTATAGTGGTTGAGGCATCAGGCTAGAAACTGGGAGACTGTGAGTTCTAGTCCTGCCTTAGGCACAAAGCCAGCTGGGTGACCTTGGGTCACTCATTCTCTCTCAGCCCTAGGAAGCGGGCAATGGCAAAGACTTCTGAAATCTTGCCAAGAAAACTGCAGGGACTTGTCCAAGTAGTCACCAGGAGTCAAGACTGACTCGAAAGCACCAAAAAAAAAAAAAGTTTCAGGGTAGTGTTTGGTGGCTTCCCTGTTATCCATTTCCCTCCACCCAGTATCACCTACCAGCGGGAAAACTAAGTACCAAGAACTCTCTTGAACATGTACTGAAGTAAGGTTATTTAGTCTTAATCTTTTTGCAAGCTTGCTGTATCAGAAATTCTAGCCTGCAGTAATCCAGATGACCTTGAGATGGCAGCACAATAGAAAATGGATATCAAACTCACCTATATTCCCCCCATCCCCAGATGTCTGCCTGAGTGATCAGAAAAGTCTATTTGCAGAGGAGTTCAAACCAAAGAGCTGTCAATGCTGTTGTGCCTCTAGTTATTTCTTTTCTTTCTTCCCCTGAAGCCAATATGCTTCTTCCCTCTCCTACCCTTCATTCCATATTGGTGTGTGAGTGAGTATGTCTCACGTTTGCATTCTTTATAGTCTCCCCAGAAAGAAAGAGAGAGAGCAGGATTCCTGGCCGACAGATCCATCAATCTCCTGGGAGTTTAGTAGAAAGTGAACAAGACGATGTGCTTGATCTCTCTCATAGCCATAGCAGCCATGTATGTGCATTGCCCAGAAATCATATGAGGAGATGTTTTCACAACAGTTTTGCATGATCAATTGCAGGTGACCAGATCACTGTCTCTGACAGTGTCATCCCCAGGCTTTTTCCTGAAGCACCCTAGATTGGCCACATTAGAATGTTTATGTTGGGAGAAGAAGGAAAACTCCACTTCCAAAGCAAAGCAACTAAAGATGATTCTAGGCTGCCTTAGCAGTAGGATGGGGATAAGATGGAGGTGAAGTCATGAGGACATGTTCCTCAAGCATAGTAGGTAAAGCATATTTTGAGATGCAAGAGGTGCAAATGAACCCATAATTTTCTCTGTCAGTTAATATCCAGCCCAGAATGGTCAATTCACTTGACCTTTCCTCTACCCTCTGAAGGAGAAAGTTTGAAGAACTATGCTGGGTAGAGTTTGTCACCCAACAGATGCTGGGGTTAGTCAAGTCCCACATCAGTATTATTTCTCATTGGAAGATGTGCAGTTTGCTTTTGGAAATATTTCAATATATTTTTCTTGATTGGTTGGTCAATAGTAGATACCAACAGCAGTATTGTTTTTATTTGTTCCTCCATCTCTTTTAATCCAGATGTTCTTTAAGTACTCCCAAATTCGTTCACTTGGGTTTCTAAGCAAGAATGAAATGCTTCTCTAACAGGCAGTGCAATTCCTCTTTCCTCCAAATTGCTTCTGTTCTTTTTAAACAGATTGTATCTTTCAACACTCTATTATCACACCAAAAGCCAGTGGGAACATTGTTCTTAGACATTTCCTAAGGTATAACTGCAAGCTTAATCCTAGATGAATCAGGACATATGAAAGGTTTGAATTGTGTCTGCCTTTCAGTATGTAACATGTTTGCCCAAAGCCAGGAGCTTCTCTCCTCTAAATGCAGTGGTTAGGCAAGCAACTAAGGCGGTTTTTGTACTTAATTTTGTAACATTCTATCAAGGACCTTTCTTTTTTTACCAAAATCCCAATCGGTTGTTAAAACAACTCTATTTAATGGATTAAATCAAGCCGGATTGGCTTTTCACCCTTCCAGTTCCTTCTCTCAGTGCTTTGTTCTTTTCAGTTGAGCAGATGGTTGCATTTAAAGCTTAAAATCCTGCTTTCAGTGCTGCACCCAGATCTCATGGAAAGATGTGTATCCAATAATCCAGTGGTTGAGCCAACTTGGATGCCTCAGCGCTGAAGAATTCTGAAACGGGACAGCATGGATTAAGTTGTAACATTTTGCAACTTTAGCTTACATTTGATTTAGCCAGTCATTGTCCCCTTGGGAGGCCATTTTAATAGCTGTGATCAAGTGAAGTGGAAAAGACATTGTCAATATGCAAACACTGAAAAGAATTTTCTAAGAAGGCAGAATCTTCTAAAATGCAGAACTGAGGCTGTAGGCCCCCTTTGGCTCGTTTCAGTTCTCTGAAATTCACTTGGATATAAGAACAGAGGGAGGTCTGAAAAAGATAAAAAAGGTATGTGTCAGTTATGAATGAGTGCCTTATCCATCCTCCTAGATTGTCTTCCAAGTGACTCTAACAGGTTACCCCAAAGGAAACAAGCCCTCAGTAGAAAAAGAGCTTACACGTTCCACTAGACATGCTAGCTTGGCATAATGGGAACTGAAGTTCAACATAATTAGATGGCACCAGTGTGGGGAAGACGCCATGGCATGTTTAGAGACTCCTATAAACTGGAGGATTGTATAGTTCAGAAATACTCTAAATGTGGAGGGAGACTCCAGTGGGCTTCTAATTCCTATCAAGAATTGTGATCAAACATTTAGAAGGCTCACCTATTATCTAAATAGTCTTCATGGTGCTTTCATCTGCTCAAGGTCCAATTTAAAGCATTCTTGACAGGTAATGCTGCAGCCTTTCCTTGAATACAGTGATTACAGAGATTATCAATTCCTGGCAACTGTTTCTAGTGTGGAACCATTCTGACTACTTGGAATGTTTTTCTAAAATCTGACAACTTAGAGATGAATTCTGTTTTTCTGTGCGCAGAACCCTGAGAGAACAAGTGGTGGGCTTCCATGTTGCAACTCTTCTTCAGCGTAACATCATTTTTTTCCTGAATCTGCTTTACAGCTCTGCTGTGAATAAATGATCTGAAATGTTTCACCTTTACAGTATCACAGGACAGAAATTTGCATCTCTCAAAATCCAGTTATTTGGTAACCATGACTTATTTTTAATAATTGGACTCCTTCCTATGCAAATACAAACAAAAATAAACATCCCAAAACATGTGAATACAGTCCAAACAAAACACATTACAAAAATCTTTATGAAGCAAACTTACAAATAAGTATAGGGAAAAGAGGAAAAAAAGAAGAATTTTTGAATTATTGTACTTTACTATACAGATATATTAACTATGCACATGAATTATTACCACTCAATATTTAAACAGCAAATTAAACCTTGACCACACAGAATTATACAGTATTGTCAAGTCTTTCCTTTTTTACTGATAAGAGCAGAAATTCTATTTCTTTGAAATACCATTTCATTTAAAATTTCCATGCCTAGCATGCTGGTGTGCTTAGACTTGACTTGCAGTCTCACCAGGTCTTCTTAGCCCTATTTTAGTAAAGTACAGTATATTGGTGTTCCAATTTCATACAGTACATGATTTTAGAGTGTTTAACACAGTATAGCAATAAAATGTATTACAGGAAGTAATAATACAGAACAGCCACATTTAAATAAAGCAGCAGCAAACAGGGTAAGACACGTATTCTCCTAATCTTTTTTATGTGCTTTTTTGTGAAGATAATGTAGCAAGGACTTTTTAAATTAAATAATGCTAATTGGCTATGGGGGGGGGAGAGGAGGAGAAGAAGAAGAAGAAGAATTAGAAGCTTGGAATTATAATTGTGCTGAAGTTACCTGATTTAATGCAACAGTTCAGGGATCTACAGTATAAAAGTGCCATTTTCAACAGTCCGTGTGTGTGTGTGTGTGTGTGTGTGTGTGTAGCTGTGTGGCAAGAGAAGAAGCCAGATATGAACTTCAACCAGAAAGTGCATATGGAACACCTATCCCTTGGCCCAGAAAATCAAAGTCGTTTCTATACAAGGACTTGAAATAAAATGTGGAGGTGGGAGTGGGAGTAGATAGAGAAACTTCACAAAAGAAACTATAGCATCTGGATTTTCTTTGAAATAACGCTGATATAAATAAAATAAAATAAAAAGTAGTGGAGGACGGTGTATTCAATTAATTTGACTAGTCTGAAGATTTTGTGGACCGAATTTCTCAAGACCGTTATGGGGAAGGCATTAGATGAATGTTAGAAATTGAGATAGTTCTATGTTGCTTTAGCATGTAGTTGCTATTCTTTAAAAAAAAAATTACAAAAACAGGATCTTTTTGACTGTATTGACATTTCTTTCTGAAGTCAGATAAAGTATGAAATATGAATTCTTGTCTAAAGAAGAGTTTCATTTGGTGTAACAGAAAAAGCAAACAGAATGATTCTTCATAGAGTGGTAGATTCAGACCTTCAAGGGGATTCTGTATGTTGCCTCTAATCTCTTTTGTATCTATAGGACATCTCAATGGATGTTTATGAAGGGTTGGCTATTGTCCTTCCTTTGTTGAAGACACAATATATTTGAAGACACAGTAGTACATGTGTTGTGGTAGTGGCTGTTGATGATCCCCTTTTGGTTAAATATTAGTATTATGGTAGGCCAGATACTTGGGGAAAAAGTAAAGCTGGAAAGATATTCATGTAATTTCTCCGAAGTCTGGAATTTGTTTATTTATGAGGAAACTTGGATATACTGTGACTGGACTATCACAAAAAAGGTGATTACACATTCCTGGAAAGATGTATGCATACTTTAAAGAGTGGCTTAGTGGAATTTATCCCCTCTCAGCCTTTGAACTGGCTCTGTATGAGCGGAGAGGCAAGACTGAACAATATGGTTCTGTATCATCTACATTTAACTCATTGTTTCATATATTGTGTGTGTGTGTGTGTTTGAATGCTTCTAACAGAATTGTCAGGTATGTGTTTGTTTGTTGGACATATATCCCATATTTCATTATTTCATTCAGTTACTCAAAGCAATGAATGTAGCATCCCCCCACTTCCTATTTTCCCCACAACAGCAACTCGCTGAGGTTAGTTGGTGTGGGTAATAATGTTGTTGTTGTTATTGCTATTATTTGCACTTTTCAAAATTAATTAAAACATTACATTTAAATTATTGCCTCTGGTTGCAATTTTCAACCTTTTCTGCACTGAGGAACATTGTCCAGGTGTACCCTGTGATAGTTCCACATGTGAGACAGCTAAAAAGTCTTCTGGGAAGGAAGTAAGAACATCAGAAAAGTCTGCTGGATCTAACCTAAGTATTTTGTAACCCAGTTGTTTTGCACTGTTGCTGTTTTTAATTGGTTGGATTTATTTATTGTAAGCTGCCTGTGATATTCCTTTTATTATAAATAAATATGTATGGTATAAATTAATAATAAATGAATCAAAATTAAGTTTAGCCAAAGGTATGGAAATGTTTATTTATTTATTATTAATATTTCCATGTATCCCTATTCTCAGCTGCTCGGGTATATAACTGGACAGAGGAGAAATAACCACAGTGTTTTTATCAAGCATTTATTCATAGTTCTGGCAAGTTTCCTTATTTATACTATCACTGCCATTGTATTCTTGGGACAGAATCCAACACAACAGAACAATTCTGTAAATAAATGTTTTGTTAACACAGTCTTAACCAGATACTTGGAAGCTTGAACTTCATTGTGTCAATTTTGGAATTTTATCCTTTTCCTCTTGAGGTTTATATTGCAGAGCATTTTAGCACAGTATGGGTGATTTAGATTTAATGCCAAACTTCCCCCAGGCCTACATACTCCTGATTTCTCTCCAACATGGCTGCAAGGAAGAGTTTGGAAGACTTTGTTGCTTTCTTTGATTGATTGATTGATTGATTGATTGATTGATTGATTGATTGAACTGCTGCATACCAGGTGGTCTGAAACCTGTTATTCTTTGTGCTGATTCAGGAAAAGAAGCCAGCTTCAAACTATGACAAAAGTAGCTGACCTATTCTCACTGACTGTATTCACAAGTTTAGAGCTTGGATACTAGAGTAAACCATTATTAATCTAAAATGGAAGCAGAAACTCCTATTGGTGACTATTAAACAGTGTCTAAACAGTGGATTCGCATTTTGCCTTGCAGACATCTTGGAATATGCTCCCACTAGCCATGCTGGCTGGAAATGATGACAGCTCTGGGCCAACGTATCTGGAAGACACCACTTTAGGCTCGGCTAGAAGAAGGAACTACCATCTCAGTATGTCCAACCAGATTCCATCAGTGGTTAGTCTGTAGCCTGAGATGCATCACCCCGCTAAGAGAGCCAATATCTGGGTGTAGATCTGAATGTGGCATTCTCTATCTCACCCCAAAGTTGTGCTTATTGTCCCAGCAAAATTAGTGCCAGTTGAATTAGTGCCATCTCTAATTTCCTCTTTGTCTTTCCCCAGGATCCCAACTAGAAGTACTAATATGAAAACAGGCTCAGGGGCAACTCAAGCAAATGAGGTTGCTTTTTTCAAATGGTAATTTTATTAAAAAATTATGATTATAACGATCAAAAACTAATACAAACTAAAAAAAGAAAAGAAAGAAAATAGAAGGTGCAGAAAAGAAAGAAATAGAAAAGAAAGAAAAAATAAGAATATAGTAAAGAAAAAGAAAAGAAATATATAAAAAAATGACTTCCCCCTTCATCACAACAAGTATGAACAATTTTAGTAACTTATGACCTCTTAAAATACAACAAATGATTTCTTCTTCTCATATCCCATTTCTTATCTATAAACAATTCCTTAAAACCTCATCATTTCAGTTCTGATCAGCAAAAGTCCATTAAGGGACTTAATAGAGATAACAACATATCCATTTTAACCTTGATCAAATAAACCAACTTTATATTCCTTCCTTTTACTTTTAACAATGTTGATCTTTAGGCCCTTAAAATAATGTCCTAGAACTTGATTTCTTTTCATTTTGTCCCTTCTCACAAAATCCTTCAAAGCTTTAACAAGTCTCTTTGGTAAATCCAATATAGGAGAATTATCCAGGTCAGTCTTTTGGTTTGTTATTTGTATATCCCTTTTAATTATTAAGACATCAACTGGTTTCTTTTGTATGTCCAGAATAGCATCTTTTTCCATATCATTTTGTAGCTTATCATTTTTAAACCCACTTTCAGATCAGCCTCAGTCTTGTCCAGTGAAACATGTTCCTCTCCTATAACGTCTTTTAAATACAGTCTATCTGTAGAGGCAGCCACTCTTAAATTTAACTTCTGTGTCCACTGTTCAGAAATATCCTTCAATATGTCCAATGTTAAAATATTCTGCTCCATTCTACATTAGTAAATCAAATGTAGATGTTGTTTAATTGTAATCTTTAGTTCCATCTAGTTCCCTCTAGTGTCTAACCTTCCGAAGTCCCATCCTATCATGTTTTTTTAAAGAATTCAAAACAAAAGCATTTTCCCACAGGAAGGATTCTTATAATTAATTCCAAAATCTCATTTCAAATCCATCTGGATCCTTAGTCTGTTTGTAACTTTCCAAAATCAAAGTTCTAACTACCCTTTTGCTGCTTTTCAAAAAAAAATTTTTTTTTAAGTCCTTAAACTTGTACAGTGGTACCTCAGTTCACGAACTTAATTCGTTCCACGATTCTGGTCGCGAACCGAATTGGCCACGAACCGAATCAAATTTCCCCATAAGGTTCAATGTAAATAAGGTTAATCCATTCTGACCCCTACGAAAGTGGTCGCCAACCGAATTGGTTGCCAACTGAATCAAATTTTCCCATAAGGTTCAATGTAAATAAAGTTAATCCGTTCTGAACCAGAATGGATTTTTTTTAACCACAAAAATATGAAACAAAGTACAGTACAGTATGAAGAGAGAGAACATTAACCTTGCTTGAGGCAACACCAAAAAGCTTCACAGCAAGTGTCTATCTGCGACCGCGATCTCGCCTAGAGGAAGCCACGACCACGTGTCAGAGCAGGGAAGATGGCCGCGGGTCGTGTTCGTCACCCGATGTGGAGTTCATGAATGGAAGCAAAATTTTGCAAACACGAAATTGTTCGTGAACAGAAGCGTTCATGAACCGAGGTATTACTGTATTTAAAACTTCTTTCATTAAAGATTGAAGGAAACTCACCCAGTGTTTTCAGACTTGTTGCTCCAAAGGTTCCTAATAGCTGAAAAGCAATTAAGAAGCAATTTCCAAAAGTGATTAGAAAGGGAAGTATGCAAACCCAGTGACTGCAGTTTGGGCATCTCCCTCAACTCTAAAGCTGCCAGAGACTGCTGTCTTGTGGCCTCCTTGTGAGGAACAACCGTCTGGAGCACTTGCGGGTGAGCTCAAGTCCTCTCCTTGTCCGGAGAGGAATTACGAGGAGCCGGACTACTTGCTGGCTCTTCATTCTGCTGCGGTCATCAGTTCCACTTTTAGCGGAGCCATCTTCAGTTTACCATTTCTTCCCCGGAAGTGCAAAATTATCTGTATATGTTTATACTGTTTATCAGTATAGGAGACGGCTAAATTATCAGTATATGTTTATGTCAGGGCACATTCCTTCTCATTCTACAGAGCACTGGCAAAGAGACTTAAGAAGTGAAAGACAAAAAAAAAAAAACACCCTGTAGTAATTAAAATAAACAAATTCCTGACAGAATGTGCCCACTTAACAAGCACAGGAAATTATTATCATGCCTGTTATAATTTATGAATGTTACAACGTACCCGTGCCAACTCTTCAGGGTTTAAAATTCAGCTCTTCTCAGCTGGGCCTTATCTCCACAGCAACCATTGTGAGGTGGAAGAGGCATCTGGAAGCCTTCTGAGCAAAACAAAATAAAAACTCAGTGAACATGTGCCTCTGAAAAATGCTTCTTCCATTTATAATGCAAGCGCTGTACCCAAGAGGTAAATATTCTTGGGGCACTGATTTGATTAATCTTAAGGCTTTTTTTTAACCAATGTGTTTTTTTCCCCCTGAACCCTGAGGCTGTTGCTCCATCTGTTGGGGCCCCTTGATGTATCTTCTTTCAATATTCAAGCACCAGCAGTCAGTCTGTATCATAAATACGGGAAGTCAGTGCTAAAAAGGCGAAGCCTGAATGCTGCGTGCCATATGCAGAATATGGTCCTTAAACCTCTCATTGGTTCATAATATTCTAGGATCAAAATAACCACACTCTTAGGCTCAATTTTTGTCAAAATTCAGAAGGTATCCAACCCATTATTTATTTTAGGAAATGAATAATTTCTTGGAAATTATTCTAGGAAAAACAATTGAATGGTGCTAGGGAAAACAATTGAATGATGGAGCAAATGCAGAGGGTGTTTCAATTTTCCTTTAGTAATTAATTATATCTTGTACACATATTAAAGTTTGAGAGAAGCCTTTCACATCATAGCATGTTTGTTTCCAAACATTTTTGAGCAATAGCATCATTTTCTACAAATTAAACCCTGTCCAAAATATCTTTATGCACTGCACAATAACTGTTTGAGATGTATCAAGCTCAGCCAGGGTTGCTGATTATGAAGGCTTAATCCCATTCCATATGAAGAAATTTTGTGCCAGATCTTTCCCTCCCCACCTTTCCTCTCACCTGCTAAGCAGCTAGATATCTTCTTTTGCTTGCCCTTATTCTCTCATGATGCTTACAGGATTACAAAGGAGATTTCTGTCATTGGGATCTTCTGCTTCCTGTAATTTACTTATTGAGTGCTACATCCATCACACTGCATGTAGATTCACACAGGGGGCCAACATTGGAGATAGCTCACCTCTTGACAGGTCTGACTACAGAGCAACAGCAAAAGCTTGGGCTGGGTCAATTTGCCATTTATATTTCCCAAACCACCAGGAATTATACTACATTGTGATGGATAGATCCGCTACTCTGGCAGAGCTAAAAGCTCTGGATCTCCTCCAGCCTGGAGGATTTAAGTCACTCAGGCAATGGTTGAAAGTAGTTCTTCTTAAATAAAAGAGGTTCACCTCCTCCACCTTTCTTGTTAAAAATATTTTAATATTTTATTAAACATTATTTTGTTTAATAAATAAAATATGTATTAAAATGTTTTAATAATTAATAATCCTAATTGCTTTAGGACTGAGCCCAATAGCTGTTCATTTTTAAAAATAACCTTTTTTGAAGTTAATAGATTGCATGCCCATTCCCTTCATTTGAAAACGTTTGAATGAAGCAACTAATAGTTACTCAATGGCTTTATATACATTAATAGCAACCAAAGGTCATGGAAATTACAGTCTGTTAACCACAGTCCAGGTAGTAAGCATTAAGGAGCTTCAGGTTCAGTTCTCATAGCCACAAAGCTCACTGGATTATTTTGAACCAATTCTTACTTCTTGATCAAAACTATGCCACAAGTATGGTATAATGAGCAAATGTAGCGTTGGGCAAAGTCATGTGTGCCAGCCAGAATTCTGTGCAGGAAGAGAAAATTAAAAATATGATAATCAACAGTTTTCAGCATTTCTATAGCACTGTTGAATCTCTTGCGATCCTTAGGGCAGATCTGGAAGTCAAGGGCAATCTTATTCTTCCCATTTTGCAGATGGGAGAACTGCTGTAGCTGGAAAAAGTGTCTTGCCAAAGGCTACGTAACCAATTCAGAGCAGAGGCAAGATTGGAAGTCAGCACTTTCTGACTGATGGCACATTCTTTCAGCCACTGTGTCCGCCTTCCCAGAGTTAGTAACCTTTAGATGTGTTGGATGACAGCTCCCATAATTCCCAGCCAACTTCTTATTTGAAGAGCACCATGTGGGGGAAGGCTGCACCAGTTCTCCTAGGGAAATTTGTTTCTCCATACAATTTAATGCTAAATCTTGGTGTTCTCAGCTCTTGCTCAGATCGAACTCTACGTGGGCTTCTGTAGCATTCAGTCCCTGTCATTGTGCCTTCTAAGTTAAGGACCAGAGCCAAGTGCCTACACAATACTCTCTTGTTAAAAGAGTGATTGGGACAGTGGCCTTGAGGGGCCAGTTCAGACCTAAAGTGTTAATAATTTATGCAGCAAAAACCTCAGCATCCCCATGTTTCATTTCATTAGCATCCTTTCAACCACCATTTGTAGCTCTGCACTGGTCCAGGGGGATCCATTGCACTGGTAAATTGGGCTCTCAGCATCAGGATGGGCAAAACCTTTTGTATGTTTCATGCTGTTTAATAGCTCATTAGTTCTGCAAGGCAGCAATTTTCTTTTTTAAATGCAGAGAAATATTGGGGGGTGGAAGAGAGAAGATAGAGAGCACTGATGGGAAAATCAGCCCCTTCTATTTCATATTTATCATATTCCTTCAGAATTACTTGCAAGCAAGGAAGTTAAAAAAAATCTGTGCCGAGTTACATTGTTGCCTCCCGGGCAAAATTTTCCATGTTCCAGGATGATGGGAGTGTCCTCTGTTAAGAAATACAACACAATTAGGCATGCCTCCAAACAGATGTTTCTCTTAGTTCATCCAAGTTCTTTCTTATTCTTCTTTCACTTATCCTACCCCTGTTTTCAGATGAGCCCTTCAGTTTAGCTGCTGCCATTCAAAAAACGTCTGCCCTGTATTAAGGTGTTGCTTAGAATCTAATTCTGCCACCTAGGAAACAAGAATAAATCTTCACACGGTTTAACTCGACTTCTAGACTCAGACTCAGCAGAAGACTTAGCAGACTCACCACAAAGGACAGCTGAAGAAGAACCTTTATTGCTAACTAGAAGGGAGCCATGCTGAACAGCTAATTGTCAGTGGGAGTGTCCAGATACAGTTCCCTTTTATATTTGCAGCATTTTTAGCCCTATTACTGCTGCCTCCCACTTTTTCTGTGTTTCAATGAGCTCTCTGCCCTGCCTTCGTGGCCTTGAAGCTGAGCATTGGTTGGTCATTGACCTGACATCTCTGTCTTGAGAACCGCTGCCTCTTGGCTTAGCTCTCACAGTTTCAGTGGGGTTTTGTTTTCTTTCCAGTGTTTTTGATTAAAAAGGCATATCTGTATTTGGTACACAGGAAATAAATCCAGGTTTTAAACCTGAGCTACAGCTAAGTGATGATGATAGGCCTTCATCACCATTTTTCTTGCCAGAACCCTAGACTTTGTAAAGAAAGCATCTGTACACATGTAGTCTACAATATCCATCCATCTGTATGTATCAGCAACTGCTGATTTCCTTCCAAATTAGCACAGCAGAATTTAATCAACCTAATATGTGTGTTGGGTAAATTATGAAGTTCATTTTTACAGCCTACTGATTTTTTTGTGGCGTGTAGCCATCTCATTGATCTTGTTATATACATATTTAATAGCAACAGAGTCTGTAGGTTTTAGTATGGGTGGCAAGTTTGAAAGATGTACCATGTTCATCTTTGTTATTTTCACCAGCATTTCCAGATGTTGAAAGACAAGCTTCTGTAGAGTCTAAACAGGTTTTTGTTTCTTTGGCATTGGGAACTGCTGTGTCAAAAATAATAAAATAAATTACGGTACAAATGTATATTTCTCCCTCTGCAGGTCTATGAGTCTTTGGGGTTCCCCCATTTGTGGACCAAATATTAGACTTTTATCATTCTAATTTTAGAATTAGAATTTGTCCCATTTTAGATGCATTGCAATTTGGTCTTATGACTTCGCCTTAAGTTCTCAAGGACATTAAAGTTTCAGCCCTCTACTGTTTAGCAATATCACTTTCAAGCATCAGAGACATTTCCTTCCTTATTTAGCTCAACATGTAATTCCTATCTATTTTATTGACTGGAAGGGGAAAGATGTGATAAAAACCAGAGCAGTTAGGAAAAAGATTGTGGCACATACTAATCTGATGCTTTCGTTCTTCTCTCTGTCTGTCTCCTGGCTGATACACCCCAAATCAGCCTGGGTGGTTGGAAGTGTTTCTGCTTGCCTATTATTAGCATCAGTTTCTGATCTTTCTCATACATCTATTTCTTGTTTAGTGTGGAAGTTAAATGAGGCCATACTTCAAAGTACAGGCAAGTAAGAGGCAGTTTCTGATTCCTAAGTAAGTTATTGATTCCCATTTGCTTCATTTCAGCCAATTACATTTTGCTGCCAGCAAGAGCATGGGGAGAGGAAAAGGGGAAAAATATAGAAGAATGAAATGAAAGTTCTCAAATTCATAATAAGGTTAAAATTCAACTGATTGACTTGTCTGTTGGAAGGGGTATTATGTTAGCTGGAGAGAGAGAGTAGCACTCTATAAATGGGAGGAAAGGAATGGGAATTATTCTGTTAGTCCGTTTTAGCACCTGCGTGGACAATGTCATGATGACGTTTAGACACTAGATGGCACTACATTTTAATTGAGTCTGGGTGGAATCTGGAGTTTCTTGTTGCTTGTCTGTTATTACTTAAAACAGACTGTAAAGTTTTAATCTAGTTTCTTAATGTATGTATCCTAAAGCTAAACTTTAAGTGCAAGTGGTAGCTTGGCCTAGAGAACCCTCAGGAACCGGAGGTGGGCAACCTTTTGATGCTGGGAGCCACACTTAATATTTTTGGGTGTCCAAAGACTGCAGGAGTTGGGGCAGGATTTTTAATGGGATTTTCCCCCCTTTGAAGAGATTTGAGAGAATTCTTTCTTTTAAGAAAAAAAAAACTATGCTGAGTCTATTTTAGGATTTACAGCACAATTTGTTAATATTTTTCCACTTGAAGTGACAGGAAACCAATTTGTAGCATCTGTGACTAAGTGGACCACAAAAGGGGCTGTAGAGCCTAATATCGCCTTGGGACTTAGGTTGTTCACACTTGCTCCAGTGAGGTATATTTTTACTGAGTCTGAAAGAAGAACCTGCTTGTCTTTTGTACTGCAGTTCAAACCATAGCCCATACAAAAAGTTATATTATCCCTACCTTCAATCAGGATCTATAGCATAACAGGAATGCAATGATATTGATGCAGTAGCCTCAGTGTACATTAAGAATGGTGAACCTTTAGTGGCTGAGGCCATGTTTAACATTTTGGGAGGGACAAAAGACCACAGTAGATAGGACGATGCAGAGTAGGGGGAGTCATGTTATTTGTGTGAGGTAGGCTGGAATTTTTTATTTTATTCTATGGGCTTGGGGAAGTTGTTTTGTGGGAGGGGTAGTTTGCTTTATCCCCCTCCCAGCTATAATTTTCACATGACTCCTGCCTTCAAATGGCATCAGTGGCTTGAGTGCCACATGTCCTGAGGAAAAAAAAGGTACTACTTGGGTGGTAGTAGTGGTAGAAAAGAGAAATTGGCAGGAGACTCTAAGGAGAGCCATATGATACCGGGCTTAATGGTCGTTCAGCTTTAGAAGGCCCTTCTATTGACCAGGATTCCCAGGCCTTTATCTAGCTGATCTTCATCAATTATTTGCACTGATTTCAGTTATTTTTATTGATCAAGCTTACTGATTCTGCAGTTCACTAGTAATCAGACCAGAAGTTCAAGGGCTGCATGTAAATGCTTTGAACAAAGGTTCTCCAGCTGGATGAAGAAAAGGTCACAGACCTGGATGTGATGAGAAAGAGAAGCTGGGGCAAGGCTGTAGGAAACCAAAGAGATGCAGATGAGTTGTGCTGAGACAAGGCAATCTGGCAACAGAAGCTGGAAAGGATGGAGAATGAAATACATGTCTGTGTCTGTGTCTCCTTGATATCACTGCAATTCCAGGCACCCTGCAGTGTCCTCTGTGTTTCAGTAAAACTAATTATATAGTACTTAAAATGTACATCATTTTGTTTGGCGTGTCATTATCCCAGCATTCCAGGGGAAAAAAAATCTCCAACAACCTGATCCCACAGCAGCCATTGGCTGATGGAAACTGTCAACTTTTACTCTGATTGTATACTTTGAAGTTGAAACTGAGGGCTTGGGCATAGCTGGATTCAACATCAGGAGACCTATTATTGGTTCTCCTGCAGTCTTTTGGTTTAAAAAATATAATAGCAACCAAAGGGTGGGAAATTGAATTGAGACTTTTGCACTGAGGTAAGCTGCTGGTTTGGCATTTCTCCCTTATGCTGTTTTCCAATCAACTTCCTCCTTACATCCCCCTCCCCCCAAGTTTACCTCATAGGAAGAAATTTACCAATATTGGTTTGCCTTGATTTGTTGGAATATTGCTGTGTGACAAAGAACACTTCCACTTGACGCGCTCTGCAACAGAACAGTCTGGGGGGGAAGCAGACAACCCCCAATAGAGAGCACTACTTAACCTCCTGAACATTCAAACCTAGAGAGGCTTGAAAATGGTTTTCAGCAGATGGGGATATGATGGGCAGAAGCTATCTCTCCAGTCTGCTGGCAACAGTTGTGAGCAATGGTCACACAGACAACAGTGTTGCTTCCAGCCATGTGGCGGAGGGGTGAAAAAGAAGTGGATTTTTCAAGGGACTTGTTTGCAGTGCTGCAGGAGCACTGAGGGAACCACCAATTTTTAACACACATATTCTTCACATAGAGTTCTGCTCAATGCCTCTGTCTCTTAAATATGCACACTCCTACACATAGAGTTTTAAAGTTATCATTGTTCAGAGGGAATCAGAGTACAACTTACTAGTGTGTTTCAATCAGCTATTTTCAAATACAGTGAATTCACCACTTCCCACACAAAGCATTAAAGAAGCTTTAGAGCTGCTGCTTCAGGTTCAGTAGACTTTCCTCTCCCTACAGGGCCTATGATTTATGGGCTCAGCTCCATCCTTGGGATCTCTTTCAGCCACTTTGACATCAGTAAAACAATTGATTGCCTTCCCTTCAATGCAAGCATAAAGTCATATTTTTTTTGTACTGAAGATTCTTTGGGAGGATGGCTGTGTTAATCACTGCATGTCCTCCCCCGCTTCTGTTCCTTCCCCTCCCCCAATGCCTTGGAGTCATTTGCTGTAATGAAATGCCTGGCACTGCCATCCCTCAGAAAAGGGGAGAAGGCAGACAAGAAATATAAGCAGGACAGCTGGGAAATCCTGCTCTAGGAACTAGGAGAAGAATACCTACTAATATATTGTCGAAGGCTTTCACGACCGGAATACAATGGCTGATGTGGGTCTTCCAGGCTGACGAAACGTTAGGAACCAAAATTTCCAGAACACGGCCACACAGCCCGGAAGACCCACATCAGCCAATGCCTACTAATGTTTCCCAAATGATCTTTGACCCTTCTTGCAGAGCTTGTATTTTGATCAGGGATGTCCACAGGGTGTGGTCAAAAAAAATCAAGATAGTGGCTGTGGTGGGATCAAAGCCCTGCCTGTTTTTTATGTGTGATGCACATAGAAACCAGATGGAGCTTTGATTGCACCATCACAACTTCCATCTTGACTTTTTGGACCACATCATGAGGATACATCTAACTGTAAGGGTGTCTGTATGAACTTCCAGGCCCACATCTTGTACACACCTGCTGTCTTGCCTGAGCTGCAGACTTTATTCCCTGGTCTAAAGAGCAGTTCACTGGCATGCAGGGAGCTTGTCTTCTTTCAGTCCTGCTGTCATAAGCCATCCCTCAAAAAGACAGGTCTCATCCTGACCCTAGAAGTGGCAGAAGTCTAACAACATAGTCACCTTTGGTGGATTGCCTTATATTATTTGTCCTTCTTTTAATCCCATCCTTTGTCGAGGCAGAAAGGGTTGGAAATCCTGCTTTATCCTCCCAGCAACCTTATAAGGGAGATTAAGCTGAGAAGCTGAGTAACCTTTGCAAGTAGCGATTATACCAGTCTTTTAGTCTAGCTTTCCCAACCTCATGCCCTTCAACCATGTTGGATGAGAATTCTAGGGATTGCTCTTCAAACCATCTGGAAGACACAGGATTAGCGTGTTGTTGTTGCTCTTCCCCATAATGCTGCCATTAGATTATATTCTCCCTTGAACTACCTGCAGTCAATTCAAGATTATTAAATCATTAATATCTTCCTTACAAATATTTTATTTGAAATCCCTGTTTCTTCACTCACCTTTTTTTCCCCAGTGATAGAGAAGAGGCTGTGCATTCTGAGTTGGGAGTTGATAGATGACATAGAGAAAGTGTCCTGGGGGAAACCAGCAAATCTTTTTCATTATTTAGGGCTCAAGCACTTCCCTCAAGTGCCTGAACATTACAGAAGCCATAACTGAGTGGTATGTCAGATTCTATCCCCCAGAACAATGGTTCTTAACTGTGCTGTGAAGACTACAGAGGTTCACCAGGTGTCTGAGGCAGCTTTCCCATGTTCACCACCAGCCTGCTTACCCCTCAGCTCCCTTCTTCCTACATTCATCACCAGTCAGCTGGTTCACAAAAATGAATCAATGACTGAAAATGAGTTCTCTGAAGTATACAAGGAGCAATGGTAGAACTAAAATTCAGAATACTGACAACAGTGAACAGGTCTTGAGAGTAGTTGCCAACTGTGAACACACAAGTCCTGTGCTAAGATGAACTGTGATCTCTCACAAGGAATCCAAAAAGAAAAGTGTGAATAGGAAATACAACAAGGAGTATCTAAAAACAAGATTTCAGATTGGAAATCCTCTCAATTCTAGCCCCATAGAGATTTTTTTGTTGAAGAACATTGTTTACCAGCAAGTTTGTGCTAACAGTTCTTCTTATTATGGCATGAGATACATAAAATAATCCAAGTGGTAGATAAATACTGGATTTCTGATTTTCTTTAGGTGTGATTGGTACAAAGTTTAATTTAAAAGGACCTTTAAAAATAGGATGGGAAGGCATATGCAAATATAACTATCTGATTCTCTGAAAAATGTGAAGTCCCATGTACTTAAAGACAGGGGGTTTTGTTTACTGGATGGCCTCTGCACTTTCTGAGTGTTTATTTTGTGGTCCCCAATTGCAAAAAGTTTGAGAAATGCTTCCCTAGAATCTCAAGCTGAAAGTAGATCTTTGAGAGCTGGATGGGAAAAGAGTCTTTGAAAGTTAGCAACCAACAGTACTTGTCCAAGCTGACTTAGGATGAGGCAATAAATATTCCAGCTGTCTTTCATGGGTGTTTCATGGTGAGAGAAACATTTTATAGACAAAACAACTGAGAATCATAGTCTGCCTACAATTTATTAATTTTTCCCGACAAACCAAAAGTAGAAGATGCCTGGGCCAGAGGAAACCTGTAGAACCTCCCTACCCAGCCCTGGTCCTGTGCAACCGTTACTTAGAAAAAGGCTGCGCCCTCAGATCCAAATTTTTCAGCCTGGTTGCTCTGTGAGAAAAGTAGGATAACTGTCTGAGACCACGGAAGGAATGGTTAACAACTCCTTTGTAGCGCTCATGTCTTTTTAAAATGTCCATCTCATTATACACAGTAATTAGGCTTGCAAAAGGGCTTCCATTATCTTTTGGGGTGGTTTTGCCTAATGGTTCTCTGTGCATATAAATGAATGGGTACGTATGGTGTAAGAGAGAAAAGAGTAGCCTTGCCCACTTCGGGCGTTAACCCACCCACCCTGGCACTTGGTCCCTGGAATTTCAAGGCCCATTTTCCCTGGCTCCAGAGGCTATGACAGGCAGTTGGGCTCATCTTGGGGAGCAGGCTGTACTAGAGCAGGAGAGGCTAAGCAGAGTGGAGGCACATTCCTTAAAAGAATAGTCCTGAGGAAGTTTTGTGAAGGTGGATGGCGGCTGTTAGTAGCCTAGTGGAGCATTTTGTGAATGCTTAGTTTGTGCATATTACAAAGTAGGCCTGACTTTGCCTGCCTGCTCTGAAGTGCACATAATGCAATTTGTATGACCCTCAAGCAGTTTGAAGAGCTGTGAGCTCTAGATGACCCCCAGATTTCACAGCTATTAAGTCACTTGAGGCATCCCATCATGTGTTATTTCTCCTGTTGAAACTAAAAGGCTGTAATGTGTGACTCTCTCTTCACACTCTGCCACACATTCATCATTTTCTGCTTTTATAGATTCCATAAAACATCTGGGTTACCTCTCATGCATCTCCAGGAACTACTTGACCATTACACATGCCTTGTCCTAACTGTGTGTTTGACACTTTCTGTTGCCCAACTGATGGCATTTCATGGCAAGTGACTTCAAGGCAAGTGATGGCATTTCAAAGCCGCTTCATCTTGGGAGGGGAGGGCACTAGAAGATATAAATTGTAAATGAGCAGGTAATATCCTGGCTGAAGCAAGCACAGTAGCTTCTACTCATAGGCCAGTGGAACACAACCTTTCACCAACCTGCTTCTTCCAGATGTATTGGGTCAGAACTCCCATCAATGTTTGGACTGTTGGACTGATTTGGAGGGCATCAGGTTGGAGAAAGCTGCTTTAGAATTTGGAATCCAAACATTTTACCTAGAACAATCAAATCTAAACTATTACTTCCCAGCAACCTTCCCAACAGACCTAGCTGATAATTAGGCACCTGGAAATAAGTGTAACTCTGGCTAACAGGCAGCCACTGGCTTCTTAAAGCAAGCCCCTAGTTTTCTCAATGCCAGCAGCTAATCCGATACTGTTTATCAAAACAGGAAAACGCAGGGGAGCCATAGTAAAAGATGGCGCTTTCCCATCCTAGTGCCTTCCAAGTATGTAGGGCAATTCCTGTTATGGCCAGGCAAAATAGTCCTTCTGTCCAAGGTGCTGATCTTTATTGCATTTATTGACTTTCTAACCAAAAGTTGTTATAATCACAAATGAAGAGCTGCCAATTAGCTACTAAGCCAAGGTTGGGGGTGGGGGGTTCTTAGGGAGGGTTGGCATATTGGCATTCTTCATTTTTATTAATGACTTGAACAAAGAGGTAGAGGGAATGCTTATAAATCTATAGATCATACAGAACTGGGTGGGATAGTTAAGTCCCTAGAAGACAAAAAACAAATTCAAAATGATCTTGATAAGTTACAGAAGTGGGTTGAAGGCAACAGACTGAGATTTTGTAGAAACAAGTGTGAAGCTCTTCTCAGAAAAAACAGATATCTGTAAGATAGGGGATACTAGGATTGGGAATACTACATTTGACAATGATTTTGGAATTGTTGTTGATCACAAGCTGAACATTAGTCAGCAGTTTGACATGGTTGCTGAAAAAGCAAGTGTAATTTTAGGCAGCATCAGGAGGTGTACAGTTGTGTTGGTACTCTGGTAGCCAGTTAGGAGCACATAGGCTCTTTAGGATTAGAAGGAAATACATTCCAACCAGGATGAAATGCCAAATAAGATTTTACTGAATAAATATTGAGAGAGTTAACAGAAAAGACATGCCAATCCATTTCATTTCAGCATGCCAGGAACCCCAAGAATAGCAGCGGACATACCCCCAAGAGCTGGCAGTTGTGAAATATCCTCCCGGGACTTTGGATGTACACCAAGGTTCAAACTGTCTGGAGCTTTTGCCACCTTTTAATTCTTAAAAGACAGGGAGTATATTTTTATAATAATTTTATGAGACATTACAATTAAAAAGGTAAAAAGTAATGCAAACTAAAAAATAAAAGAATAAGAAAGGTGCAGAAAAATAGAAAAGAAAGAAAAATAAGAATATAGTCAAGAAAAAGAAAAGAAATATATAAAGAAATGACTTCCCCCTTCATCACAACAAGTATAAACAATTTTAGTAACTTATCACCCTCTCTTAAAATACAACAAATGATCTCTTCTTCCCATATCCCATCTCTTATCTATAAACAAATCCTTAAAGCCTCATTGTACAGTCCTGGTCAGCAGAAGTCCATTAAGGGCTACCAGAGATAACAACATATCTATTTAAACTTAATCAAATAAACTTAATCAAATAGAGATAACAACATATCTATTTAAACTTAATCAAATCAAATTCCTTTCTTTTACTTTTAACAACGTTGATTTTTAGTCCTTCAAATAATGTCCTAGAACTTGATTTCTTTTCATTTTTCCTTTGTCCCTTCTCACAAAATCCTTCAAAACTTTTGAAAATCCAATATAGGGAAGTTATCCAAGTCACACTTTTTTGTTTGTTATTTGTATATCCATTTTAATGTGTTTTTATTAAGACATCAACCAGTTTCATTTACTGTATATATCCAGCATAGCATCTTTTTCCATATCATTCTTGTAGCCTGTCATTTGTAAATCCACTTACAAATCAGTCTCAATCTTGTCCAGTAAAGCTTGTTCCTCTTCCATAACATCTTTTAAACAGTCTATCTATAATGGCAGACACTTAAGATTAACTTCTGAGTCCATTGTTCATAAATATCCTTCAATACAATAAATATTAAAGTATTTTGCTCCATTCTGTATTAGTAAATCAAATTTAGATGTTCTTGTCCTTTAATTGTAATTTTTATTTCCTTCAGGTTCCCCCTAGTGTCCAGCCTTCAAAGTCCCATCCTATCATGTGTTTTTTTTAAGAATTCAAAACAAAAGCATTTTCCCATAGGAAGGATTCTTATAATTTATTTTGAAATTAATTATTATTTCAAATCTATCTAGATCCTTAATCCGTGTATAACTTTCCAAAATCAACATTCTATCACCCTTTTGCTGTTTATTATGAAAAAAAAAAATTTTTAAGTCCTTAAATCTGTATTTAAAACTTCTTTTGCTAAGAATTGAAGGAAACTTACCCAGTGAATGCTATAAAACCTGTTGATCCAAAGGTTTCTAACAGTTAAAAAGCAGTTAAGTAATTTCTGAAAATGATTAAGGCTTGGCAAACATGTCCATATAGGCTACATTACGGCTGTGAGCTTGGTTGGAATCCCTCAACTCCCAACTGCTTAGCTCACAAGTTGCCCACAAAAACCTCAGTTCCTGCAGTCTAATCCTGAGGTGCAGCTGTCCAGAGCACATGTGGGTGATCTCACAATCTCTCCTTTTTCCAGAGAGACTTCGCCAGCCAGAATTCGCTGTCTGGCCACTGATCTCCACCGCAGTGCTATCCGCACTCCTTCAGGGACGTATAGTTTGCCATGAATCGTCACCAGAAACCAAGAGACAGTGAAACCTTATGGAAAAGGGCTCTCAGTTTCTCTCATCTTTATTTCCTTACATTTGGGGAGCCAAGGGATGACAAGGAAACTAATGTTCATGAATCTTCACACATTTCTCTCATTTCTGTTATTGTTGAAAGATATTGGGCAGACATCCTGTCTCCTTAAGTGTCAAGGCCATAAAGATATGGGAGGAAGTGACCCCAATCTGATAGCCTTCAGAACACCCTTTAGCTGCTCTGGTGATGCCTCTGCATTCAATGAAACAATAAATATCAGAAGATCAAAGGGGGTGCCCCAAACTTTGACTGGAAACCAATGGGTCATCAGAGAGATAAGTTTCCCCCAATAATAAGGAGGATCCCGAATTTATGCCAATTTTAGCCAATCAGTTTGTTAATTGCTGTATCTCTGTGTAAGAAACGTGTATAAAATCTTCTTTGAGTGTGATCGGGGTGCTTCTCTGCCTTAAGGGGAGACCCCAGCTGACTCTATTGGCTTGCTTTCAATAAAACTTTAAAATCTCAGCTGGTGTTTTTGTGTCTGATCTTCTGCCAGACTGAATCCAAATTGGGGAGAGTCAGGAACTCTCAAATTTTGCTAACAACAGGGAGTATAAACAATAACACCTGGAGATAGCTTGGTAACACATCTTATCAGGAACTTGACCATAACTTTAGACAACCTCGGCAAAGGATGTTTTTAAGGAAGACAGAATCACTAGCAGACAGCATCGGAGGATGGTGTGATGACCTATCTGGTCAATACCTAGTGACCTTTTGTTTATGAGAATATTGCTTTTAGGCAGCTATGATTCCCCTCTTCTTGGCAGGAGTTAGATCAGGGAGCTGGTGTTGACCTTTTTATCATAATGGTTACAAGCAGGAATACACATAAGAAGCAAGCAAGAGTGATTAACAATACAATGGTGCAATCCACCAAGCTCGAGTAAAGTCTTCTAAGTGCACATGTGGAGGAATTTGCAAGGGAAAGCTTGCCAAATTATACACATAGTGCCTCAGCTGGCTAAATAACCCTTTCTGCACATATTTGAAGGAAGAGAGCTGTGTTAGTCTATCTTGGCAAAAAAAATCAGGAATCTCATAGCACCTTTTCTGACTAATAATTTTCATTAAAAGTCATAAGCTTTTGTGAACTGCAGCTCATTTCATCAGGTGCATAGAGTGGCTAGACTGATGTAGGATCCTGAATAGACATGGGATGATGTTCACCGCTGTACCAGGGTATATTGGGGCGGGGGGGGGGGGTTTAAATCCAAGATACTCCAGAATACCCAGTGTTTAATTCTCTTATAGAGCTTTTTGCAAGTATGTCTGGACCTTTTGAGGGAGGTGGGCTTATCCTCCCAGGAGAGCATCACTTGAGGTGAGAATTATTTTATTGATTTCCAATGGTTTTCTGTGAGTTCCTTAAATCTGGTTTGGACTTTTCTCAAGCTGCAGATTAGATATCCATTTTATGCTCTTGTCTAAGAAGGATATTAGTTGTAATTTTAATACATATGGAAACCCCTAACTGGGAAAAGCTGGGACTAAAATATTTTGGTAGTCCACAATATATTTAGAGGCAGCACTTAAAGAAATCCAAATGAGGCTTGCAGAGGTCCCGCACCCACAGTTCCATCCTTTTCTTGTATCTTTGACTACAATATGTAGTTATTTAGTAAGTATAATCAAGTTTAATAATAAACACACTTATGTGAGGCAGGCTTGTCATTATAATTATTTTTTGTTGAAAGAAAGCAAGGCTGTGATCCTCTGTCTCGTTTACTATTTTCTTGATTCTCAATTCAAGTAAACGCTATTTATAGGAATTTGCATGTTTTTGTTTTAAGTACTGCTGTTTACCCACAGTGTGCATGAAATTAGCACTGATTTACTAATTTCATTGTAGGGCCTGCCATAAACTGGCAGCTTAGTGCAAATCAGAATGTTTTGCTTCAATCAAGAGGTTTCTGTCCTGGAGATGCACCACCTAATGAGGGCAGGCTTTCTTAATCAGGTACATTGTGACTCCCACAGCTTCAGCCAGCTCTAGGCTGGGAAAGGATGCTCTACCTATTATTAAAAGGGGACAAATCTAATTTAAGTCGGAAAATTTGAAAAATGGAGAAAAGGAGAAAGGGACAATTTCATTCATTCCTACTTCCTGGAAGAAAACCTGAGCTTTCTTACTTCTTTGAGCCAAGTTCCCTGCCTTTCTCTGAGGAGGTTTGTTATGTCTTGCTATTGTTAGCTCAACTACTCCACAATCAGCAGAGCCAGTGAAAATGCAGTTCCAAAACCAGTTACACAAATAAATGCTAATGACTGAGATAGTTAATGCCTGTTGTTGGTCCCTTGCTTTGATTAATCTCTCTTGTCCTGTCAGTTAGGTAAGTAGTCAGTGGTTGATGACAAAAGATGAGCCATATTAATAACCTGTCAGCCTACAGAGCTCCTTTCTCCTTCCTGACACCTTGTTACATATTTCATCTAGGTGTTAAGGCTTTCATAACTTAGAGCAGTTTAATTGGACTCTTTCGGTAAAGCGGGAGTCCCTAAGTTTTAGGGGGCCCTGGGCACATTTGGGATTTTGAGAGGAGGTTACAGGAACTCACATAAAGTGGTTGTCATCATGGTTATCTCTATGGGACCCAGAGGCATTGATGGAAGTATAGGTCATGCTTAAGGCTGCTCTTCTGCTTTGCAGTATTCTGGCTTCCCAATAATGTTTGTTTCCAAATGAATCGGAAAAAAAATTAAATTAAGCATGGCAGGGAGCCTGGCAGACATCCAGGAGCGGACATGTTATTCTCCATGTTGGTTCTAAAGGACGGGTTTAGCTGAAATCATAAGCCCGGAGAGATGTTTTCAGAGGAAAGTGAACATCCCTGTTGCTGAAAGAACTGGGAATATCCTAACCTTCCCCATAAGCATCCTGTGCCGGGGAAAGCCACTCTATTGCCTTGCAGTCTAGAAGCTAAGGCCTCCTGGGCCCTTTGCCAAGTTTATCTCATAAGATTCAGCATGGTACAAGGAACATAAAACCCTTCCCTTTTAGCTTCTGAGCCCAGAGATTGGGTCTGAACTTTAGATTGCTCCTGGGCGAGCAGCACTAGAAGCCGTTCCACGGGACTCCTTTTAAAGGCTGTGATCAAAGTCTACTTGGCATTAATCCAAATACTCAGACTCAGAATTTCTGAGGGAAGTCACACTGGGAAAGGGGGAAGAGAACTGCCTTTGGAAGCCCAGTCAATGCCTTGCCAAGAGACTGTGTATAGTTATGGTCGACATCACTCAAAACCACCATTGTGGAGCTGGAAAAGATGCAAAAAAAAAAGGGCAATCAAAATGTTTTAAGAGGTAGTGTTTGGGCTTATTAGTTTCAAAAGAGGAAGAGAAGCATGCATGTCACTGAAAATGCGGATAATTTTTTCTCTCTCTTTCCCAGGGTTTTATAACTAGGAGTAACCCATTATAACTAATGGCAAGAGGCTCAGGACTAGTAAAAGGAATCAAAACAGAGCTCAGTTATGGAGCTTGAGACCACTAGATGTAGTTTTAAAGAACATCAGACAAATTCATAGAGGAAAGAGCTTATCAATGCCTTCTGAATCATAGGCTGTTCCATACCTTCAGTACTAGCTGGTAGAAAACCACTACATAAAAAGGTTATCACCTCCTTTTTCTGTGTGGTAGCTTTCTGAATGAACCTGGTTGGAGGCCCTTCAGCCTGATCCACCAGGGCTCTGTCTCAGGTCTTACTATTAGTTGGTGAGGTTGTAGCTTCCTTGGAAAAAAAAAGTCTGTATGTTTGTGTGTTTGCTGTGACTCAGCCCCTGCAGGTTGGAGCCTAAGAAACAGCTGCAGGGTCTATTCAATAAATCATGACAGCAAGTTGTACCTTTGAAGGCAGTGACATGACCTTTGTAGTGACAAGACAAACAGGAGCCCTGGTTTTATGTGTCAAACTACAACCATCTCAAGGGGGGCAGCAGGCTTGGCTCTTGACTGCAGTGCATGATGTGCTTGTTGTCTACAGTGAAGAGAATGGAGGGAGAGAGCCTGAGGTCCTAGCTCCTCCTGACCAAACTGCATTGTACTGATTACTTGGCAGAAGAGGGAGAAAACCCACAAAGCTATTGTGGTGAGTTAGAAGACAGTCGGCATGTGTTTCTGGGGACTTTGCACGTAGATCTTGTCCTTGTTCCCATCAACTGTGTTCAGCTCCCATGAAAGGTCCCCAGTATTAAGTTTGGCAAATGCAGAGATTTCATTCTCATGCAATGAAAAGTATCCATAGCTAAACAATATGTCCCTTTTGGGAAAGCATCATTTTAGGGATAACTTTTTAATCTCTTTTCATTGGTCTTTGTGTAATAGTTGGAGAAGACAAATCTTGCCAGAACCATGGGAGAAATATTTGAGGAAAGGAATATTTGTAACGTAGTTTTTAAGCATATGTTTCGTGTGGAAAAGCATTTCCTGGCATTTTCAGCTTCAAGCATTTTCAAGTAGGACTCCCCGCCACTCCCAATCAGTCTAAACTAGACAGATCAATGATCAGATTTTGTGTGTAGCAGCTTCCTACTAAGGACAGAAGTTAGAGTATAGAAAGCTTTGGATGGGGGTTTACTGAATGCAGAATCCCCATATCTAGATGTGATGTCTCTTGTCTTGTGGGATGAATCTGGGGTCAACCCCTGGTGGGCTGAGAGATTCAGGACAGGTAAAAACACTGTTTTACCCAGCATAGAATCAACCCTTATGACGGTTGCCAGTTCAGCAGGATTAGGACATTCCTGGTGGATAAAACTATCCATGACTCCTAATTGTAAATATTCTGTCTTACCTCCAGCATCGGAAACCTCCAGAAGCCAGTTGCTGGAGCACACTAACTAGATGGTTCCATCTCCTGCTTCTGGGCTTCCCACAGGCAGTTAAGATATGCCATAAGATATGCCATAAGATATGCCACTGGCCTGATCTGTCAGGGCTCTTCTCCTTCAATAAGCCAATGCAGAAAGTGTTTTATTTCCCCCCATATGACATGGATTTGTGCTATGAGAAGCTAGACTTTTTTCCTTTCTCTGGAATCATTAAATGCAGCTAGCTGTAAAAGTAAAGCTATTTGTCTCATTCTCTCAATGCCTGTGCATCCCTGCTTACCTTCTAAGCCTGATTATAAGGCCACCCATGGAGGAGGAATAGAAGAGTAAATGTCCATTACTGACTAGGTTGGGCAGCCCTTCAGTCATCTGCTTCTCCTAATCCCCTCTCCCTTGTTCCTGTCTGCGCACCTGGGATTCCCCTGCAGTATCCAGAGAGCCATCAGCTCCTACTTCTTGCTGTCCCTAAACCTGAAACAAGAGCTGGGAACTCAGAATGGAAAGCTGCTATTTGTGAGTCAGGAAACTTGCTGATTTGGCAGTGGCTGCCAGTTCGATGTCTATAATTAAGAGTCCTTTGCAGTTCTTGGACGCCATTCCCATCAGCTCCTGAAAATATTGGACCCTGCTGAGAAGACTGTCAAGTGAAAATACTTGCAATTCACAAGTACATGGGCTGGTGGCAGCTGCCTGGAGTAGAGCACAGCCTTACAGTCTCTCCTCCCCACTGGAATTGGAGCTGGGATTACAGATGCATTTCTTGTCTTTGGAGTGCTGCCATAAAACGACTGCTCTTGGCCTGTAGTTGCTGCTTAGAAAAATACTGTATTTAAACAGCACCCCGTGCCCATCATCCCCCAAATGGAGGAATTACAGCTGGGTTTCAAGGAGGGAGCAGGCAGGGAGAACCACCCCCCTTCCCTTTTTATGAATATTGCTTAAGCAAAAATGAAAAATAGTTGTCCAACTAACCTGCCAACAGGATGCATCCTGTCAGAGGAAGAGAAAGGAGGAAATCATTTTAGGTTAAAAAAAAATTCTGTCTTTCCGTGCTAACTCAGAAGAGAAAATGTTATTGTTCACTGACTGGATATTCCTGTATTTAGTTTTGCATTGAAAGAGACCCTTCATCTACTTTCCAAGTCAAGCCACAATGTGGCTCAAGCCACAAATATGATGAAGACCCTCTATTTTTCAAACGAACAGAGCTTACTCATATGCGGGTCTTCATCATATTTGATATAGAAACTGAAGCATATTTTAGACTTTTTCATTTGCAATTTTGCTAATTAGTTAAATTTAAGGACCTTTGGTTGCAAAACATATTTGGTGTATTACTGAAGAATGTGGAAAACAAAGTTGTTCATGAAAGCATCACTCCTATGCAGCGAGCTCAGGGATACCTTTGCATCATCACTTACGGGCAGTCGAGAGGACGTGTGCATTGGGCCATCCCAAGAAGCATAATCTGTCAGGAAGCTAAGCCCTTGGAGGTATTAAAGTATTTTTGCCTCACTTCTACTCATCCTAATGGGGTTGGTGCGAACTATCAAGTCAGATCCCATCACTGTCTGGTTAGGGCTTTTCGCTCAGTATATTTACACTTCTAGTTTACAGTTACTGAGACTGAGTCATATTTGACATTTTGCTGCTCACTCACTCAGTTTTGAGAGGTCCTTTTGGAGCTTTTGATGTTCAGCAGTAAATTTGCCAGTGCACTATTCACTCCAACTCCAGATAATTTATTAACAAACATTGAATTCTAATAGCCAGTCTTAGAGGACCCCACTTCTTATATCCTTCTAGTGCACAGGTTTCCAATATTCTTGCCCTCTGTTTCCTGTTCTTTAGCCAGTCACCCATCCATAAGAGGACCTCTCCACAAGCCATGATGCTAAATTTGCTTAGGAGTCTTCAGTGAAGGACTTAACTCTTTTTTCAAGAATTACATTCGAATAGGTTACAGATAGGATGGATAAGATTATGTCCACACACATCAGAAAGAGTTTACAGGAGGGTTCTAGCTGCAGTTCGTTTAAATGAAATTAGAAGCCTACTACCAAGGTTCCCAATCACAGAAAGACTTCAACTCACAATCAAGTGAATGCGAGATCATTTCAATGTAGGGAGATCAGGACTTACAGAACAGGAGTAATACAAGCAGCTAGCATGCGTGGAGGGTTTCTTTTTATACAATGCTTTTATTCTACTTGGGTCTAATGCCGAAATAGAGGTTATGTTAAAAGCTTTTGAAAACCCAAGGATAATCATGCCAACTGGATCATTTTTAAAATTCAGGAGCCTGAAATATTTTCAGAGTTCTTCTTGGAGAAATTGATTCAAGCTTCATTCATTTTGGTTAACCTCTCCTTTGTATTCCTCTCCAGTACATAATTTTTGAAATAATTTTACATACAGTACCTGTAAATATTATTGTATTTGTAGTCAAATTGTAGACCAGTATTGACAGTTTTATTTCTGCTCCTTTTCTAATGATTCTTTTTCAGTTTTCAGTTCCCTAGAGCTTCATACTTGATGTTGTGGGCAGATGTACGGAAAACAATTTTTAAATTATTGATTTTGATATAGATATCAACTCATTTCTTTTTAGAATAGAGGATTTTTATTAAAACCACATTCCCAGTACATTTAGATACTTAGTGATAAGGTAATTGCTTTTTAGGCAGGTCTTAAGTTCATTCTCTGCACCTGTGACTAGATTTTGGAAAAAATTATTGTGTGTGATGGTAAAAGGTACCCCCCAATACATGTGTGAGCTGCATTCACTACCAAATCTATGGGGTGCCCCCCCCCCCATACATGTGAACTGCTTAAAGTGCTTTGTAAGAAAACATTCACAGCAAACAGAATTGGCCCTGAGTGGTGACAGGGAGAAGACTCAGTCAGGAACCTGTGGCCAATAAACCAAAGTGTTTAGATTCACTTACCATATCTCAGAGATAGTATGGCTAGCATGACCTAGCAGGAAGGGATAAATAATTAGAAAATCATCCAGATGGGTTTACCAAAAACATTCCAATGTCATGCTGTAATTTCCACGGTGTCTGCCTTTTCCTTTGTCTTGCCTGTGCCACCTAGTAGGCCAAGGGTATATAAACTCTGGTTCTGCCTTTGCTCAGGGCTGCCCAATAAGCTGCAAATGCTTTGCTGGGAGCGCAGCATATACTGCTTTATTGCTTGCACACTAACAAAATTATGTTGTATCTTCAAAGGGATTTGGGTTTTTCTAGGTGAGCTGCGTTTTGGTCACAACCTGTGAAAACCTAAGAAGTTCCTTCTTTCAAATGTGTTGGACTACAACTCCCATCACCCAAGCCAAGGGTGACTAGAAGTCACCCATGTCATGTCAACCATGAGTAGAAATAGTGCAAGTTGTAGGAGAGCCCATCTGCCAGGATAGGGAAAGATGCTGTAAGCTTTGTAGTGCTAGGCATAAGGAAGCTTTTCATGTATTTTAACTCAGCAGTGAGACCACCAAACAGCAAAGCATTTGATGTGAGACTAACATACAGTGCTGGAATTCTGGGAATTTAATGCAGAGGGTGGTACAACATTTCCACCCATACTGTTCTGGGATTTTAAGACTGAGGTAGGTGAATCTTGGTAATATATGGAAACTCTCTCATGGATCATTTTGGCAGGCTACAGTAAGCTTTGAAGTTAGGGGACAGCGTTCCTTTGATGTTAGTTCATCAGAACTGGTTGGTTTTGCTTTTCTTGGAAGGATGCGCTGCTTTCTGTTATGCAAATTAAAGGATACTACTGGAAGGCAATTAAAATTATCAGAGTGTGTCATATATTAAACTGGAGACAGAACAGTTTTCTTTGAATCTGCTTGGATTCAGAGTGGAAAATGCATGCATCCTATTTGGAGAGGCTGGGAGGACCTGCAAAGAGTGGGAAGGACAGGGTGAACAATCAAGATTAACCTGATAAACTAAAGCAGAGAATTCCTTTTGAAGTTCAGCAGATTTTCTATAACATACAATTTACACATTGGGGGTGAGGAGAATGGAAACACGAAAGGAGAAGAAATTGCTCTCTTCATACACCATTGGAAAAACAGCACAGGGACTGACAAATTCAGTCCTTTTTGTCATGATAATTCTGTCATGCGTAAAAGTAAACTTTGGCTTCCCTGCAGTTGCTTTGTGCTGGCAGAACCCAGCTGGTGAACAAAGCTGTATTGTCTGTGTTTTCTCATCAAGGACCCTGGGCTGAAAGAACCCAATGGAGGATGTCTCTCAGGATCTCATGGAGACTTGTCCTCCTCCCATGGGGACGGGGGAGGAGGGGGCTCTTTAACTGATGTTTTGTTAATCCTTTCAGTTGCTTCCTATTACCACCATAAGATTCATGAGGGGAAAACAATGTACATTCTGCTGGACTGAGCAGATGCAGCTAAGCTTGCTTTAGGGAAAAAAAAAAGGAAAGGGGGGGCAGGATTGGGTGGTGTCTCAGACATTTAGTCCATGCCAGCTGGCGAGAAGCAATCTTCTCTCTCCCACCTCCAACTTTCTTCTCAGACCTTCCCACTTCCCCATAGGTTTGAGGTTATCATCCCATCACTTTACCTGTCCTCCAAGAAAAAAGGGGGCCATGGAAATAATCTGTAATTCAGGAAAGGGTTTTTGGATTTGCAGCCCAATCCACAGAGAGGAAAAAAAACAGTGTTTTGTTACAAGAGACGGAATGGAAAGTCTGTGTGTGGTTTGTTTGTTAAAGTCAAGTCCAAAACACCCTCTGCTGGTTGGTAGTTTTACTTCTAGCAGTCCAAATCCATGCTTCCGTACTCTGACACAAAATTATTCCTCAAAGTTCCTGGACTGCCCTTCATCCAGTTAGCTCTTCTGTTTTATCCTTGTTTATTTTACTGAATGTTTGGACTGTGTGTTAGTTTACTTTTTGCTGCAATGGATGGTGGTGTTATTGCTTTGATTCTCTCTTTCTTTCTTTTTTAAATCTACTGTATGGTATAGTATGCTATGCTATGCTATGCTCTAATTCTGTGTGTGTGCATGTGTGTGCGTGTGCACATATATGTAAGTCTCGTTGGGACCCACACATAAACACTTCAGTAACCACAAGTTATTTACTTAATTTATATGTATCTTCATAAGAATGATGTCAAAGCATCAATGCAGTACACTAATCAATCATAAAAAAAATTAAAGCTGTATGTTTTAGTAGAAGTTAGTAGATTCTCCCTCCCCCCTTTTTTAAAAAGATCTTTACCTGATGCCAGACACCCCAACTGTTCAGACAAGCTCACCTAGTGCTTATATGAGTCTAAGCAAAGTAGTCAAGGGAAACATTGTGTTCTTCATCCCCATCAGCATTGTGAAGAAGACTTCCCAGGTTTGGTATGCTCTAGATCCTTTGGAGTAGATGCCAGTTCTCCTCTTCCCTAACCAACATGGCAATAGGCATGCTGACTGAAGATAGTGGGGATTATAATGTAAAAGCATCTGGAAGCTACCTGGTTGGGGAGAACTAGTTTAGAAGCTTTCCAAAATTGGTCACCCTAGCACTCTAGAATGATAGTTGGATCACATAGGAGAAATTTAAGAGGTAGTTTTTCTGGCTTCACTCTATGGAGCACCACAGTGGAATGGAAATCAGACTTTTTTTTTTTTAATCTTTATTTCATTTCATTTGCCATATTTCTGGGCTGCCCAACTCCCACCTGACTTCGCAAACTACAAAAACAATAAAATACAAAAGGAAAAATATACAGCATGCAGTAAAACACAACTGGCACGTGGAGGGAAACCACAAAAAACACTTCATATTTCCAGTTCACCCACCATTAGAAGGAGATCCATCCAAACACCTATCCCAAACAACCTAGCCCCAAGCCTGGGGAAGCAACCACATCTTTAAAGATTCCTGTGGCCAGGTGGGGTTATGTGGATCTCCATGGGGATTCTGTTCCACAGAGCAGACACAGCAGTAGGGAAGGCTTTATTTCTGGGTCCTGCTAGACAGCATTGTATAATGGACAGGACCTGGAGCAGGTTGACCCTGTTGGAGCAAATAGGACAGGCAGACGCAAACAGGACAGGCAGGATATGGGCAGTCCCTCTGATGGCTAGAGTTGTAGTGAATGGGGAGAAATCCCACCCCAAGAGATTCAAACATTCAGAAGTTAAATGCAAGTTTAAGTTTGATCTTCAGTCAAGTCAAGTTGTAAATTTGGATAGGGAGCAGAAACAATATGTGCCAGGGATTAGAGTCCATCAGGGGCCGGGATATTTTCCCTCTTGGCTGAACTTTTAAAAAGAGGAAGGGGCAGCCCCATTTGCCTTTGCTCTGTCTCTTTTCCAAACAGGAGGGGTGGAACATCACTTTCTGGCTGGCTTAAAGCCAGGTAACCAACGCCCCAGCCTCAGGACTGGCATTGGAGATCCAGGAAATATAGACTAAGAATTAGCGGAAGCTAGATGCAAGCCAGAATCCCAAATGTTTTAAATTGGAAGAGATTTAAATCGTGGTACTTTTATTTTCCATTGTCCTATTTCATTCTGACTTTGTTTTGTGCGTGTGTGCGTGTATGCATGCGTATTCCTGCTAGGGGTGCAGTGTTGAAATAAATCCTGCAAACATCAGTTCTTATTTTCTTTCAGTTTTCAACTCCTTTTAATTCCTTAACCTTGATATACATAATAAAGACTTGCTCTTTTTTTGGCTGAAAACCATTCTCTCTCATTCTGAAAGGATTTCAACTTTAGTGCACATCCTCCCTTTTGTTTAAGCTATAGAAAAGGAAGAGAAGCAGAGGCAAGCCGCATGCCACTTTCTTCCCAGTAAGCCAGTGCAGAGAGGACTTTCTCTAGAAAAAAAGTGGATGGTGGCAGCATTTTCCAAATAGACTCTCCCCCAGGAATGGTAGGAGGTCACAGGAGGGATCTGGGTGGAGGATCTAGAGACCCTCTTGTAAAAGAAGGCCCAGTCTATCACAGTTTTGTATTCATGGGTGTGAATGTGCAAGCACACTCCGTTAGATGTGTCAGTTGTCCTGGAATAATCGTTTGTCAGGTGTGGAATAGTAGTGCAACTTGGCACCCTCCAGGTGTGTTACAAATTCTAGGAGTTGCAGTCCCAACACATCTAGAGTGCAGAAAGTGGGTGGAAGTGAGGTAAAACCCCATATATGAGGGCACAACATAATGGAACATCTGTATCTCTGGTTTGAGAGCTCAAGGGGACTGCATGAACCATTCTGATAGCTTCCAGCTACCATGCAATCTTTAGTCCTCGCTTTATTCTTGAAGTACATCTCCCCTTTTTTTACATATTTGCAACTGAAGCTTTCCTCTCCTCTAAACAATTTCATTTCTGTCTAGAAGAAAGATAGACTTTTGCACTTCATCAAGCTGAATTTGCATAGCTTCACAATTTATAACATTTGATGGGGAACTAATTATCTGTTTTGGATAGGGCACATCTGCTCTATCTGTTCTATGACAGCAAAATTGCTCGGAGGCTGAAAGACAATAAATCCTGTATTGGCTCTGAAGTAAGTGGAAAAAAAAAAACTAGCTTTCTGCTTATGGTAACCTCATTCAGGACCCAGCCTTACAACTTCCGTCTGCATGGCTGCTGTCAGGACATGATTCAGCCCATCTGAATCTGGCTTTTGCAGTGCCTATTAAAGTCCCTACTGTTGTATTTATCTGAAAGGAAAATTATTCTGAACTTGTCAGTCCTGCCAAGGGAATTAGAAAGATTAGACAGAAAATTCTCATTTGCCTCCGTTCTGTATTTGCCAGACAGCTAAAGTGACCTTCCCATTTTTAAACTTAAAATATTGTGGGGAGGGAAGAAGTTTGGCTTCTGCAGAAGGACATGAGCAGTGCCCTGCTGGACTGGACCTCTGGCCCATCTAGTCCTGTTCTCACAGTGGCCAATCAACTGCACAAGGAAGCCCACTAGTCTCCCAGCAGATGGCCTTCAGAGGCAGTCATGCTGCCAGCAAGGTTAATAGCCATTGATCCCCATGATTTCCATGAATTGGTCCAACCCTTTTTTGAAGCCAGCCAAGTTGGTAGCCAACACCACATCTTATGATAGTGTAAGGTTTGTAGACCTGAATCTCAGAAAATCCAAAACCAGGAATTCAGGCAGAGACTCTTAAAAAGAAAACAGCTCTTTAATCGGCCGAGTGAACAGCTGGGTGGGCAGCAACCCAAAACACGGGCAGCGAAAGTTCTGGGCAGCTCCACACCAACAAGATTCCAAACCCAGTTTTTATAGCATTGCAAGGACAATAGATTGCAACTAATAAGGCAGTTTAAGGCAGTTTGAACCAGTGTCCCCCCTTTACCCTCAAGACTTTTTCCCTGCTCTCTCTCCCCTCGAGGTCTTCTGTGTACATGTCCTTCTTGCTTCAAGATAATGATATCTTCCTACTGCAAGCAAAATACAGATGCAAGATAGCAAGAGCCAGGCTAAGAAAATCCCCCCCCCCCTCCTCCCCTTCAATAGCAAATCTCAAAGTTGACTTATGTGTTGTGTAAAAAAATATATTTTTGTCTGTTCTGATTCTTCCTTCCTTTCAGGTAGATTCAGTACTTCTACTGTGCAAAGCATAGGAATGTCTTTCAGGGAAGGAAGTGATTCCATTAGTTTAGGGCTTCTCAAACTGTAGAACACAAACTCCTGGGGGATCACAAGCACTTTTGAGGGGTATAACAAATAAGCCAGACTGCTGGACCATGAAGAGAAGGTAGGCAGAACAACTGGCTTGGATATGCAGGACTTGCAATCCCCTTCAAATGTGCAACCCCTCACACAAATCTCTCTTGCTATCTGACCTCCGTCCAGTTTTGCCTGACCTACTGGCAGCTACACCATTGTGCTTCCTCTCTTTCTGATGGCCAGGTTTCTCTTAGTGTTCTCAAAGGGCAGAGGGAAGCATCAGCTCAGGGAGGCATCTGGTGGCCTCAGGGCTCTCTTCCTGAAGACCAAGCGCTGGAGGTTTTTCTACCCTACCACTCTCCACCCTCCCCACAGACTCCCCCCTGGCCCCCCTGCTGCCCACACCTTGGATCAGATTCTGCAGTGTGCCTGCCTACCTGCCTATTGTGCAAACTCAGGAAATGGGTTTTCAGTAATTGGATTAAGAGTGTTGTGTAAGCCCAGTAATTGTGGCCATACAAAAGCTGCTTTGCCAGAGATGAGTTCTTGCTCCATCAATCCCATAACACTGCAGCGACTTGGTCTGCCAGAAGCTCTGGGATGGGGGTGGGGGTGGGATGTTCCCAATCCTCTGCCCCTTAAGTCCTTTAGCCGTAGGTGTTGTGTATCAGCAGAGCAAGAGCTGTCAAGAGGCCAGAGAGAATTGGAGGGCAAGAGAAGAGCTCAGAGTAGACTCAAAGGGCTGGCTGTGTGGGGGAGCAGAAATCCCTTTGTATAGCTCCCCTATCTCTGTTGGACTCCTCCTAGGACAGAAAAGCTGTGGGGGAGAGGAAGGAAATGTTTCCTTGACAACAGGAGTCTTGTTTTATTGGCATAGCAGCTTGCTGGCTTCCAGCTCTCTGCACCAACTTCTCCTGGGCTCCATATGGGCTGCCAGGAACTGGTTTCCCCCTCCAATCTGTTCTTCCCCAAATTCATTCCCCACTCCCATCCCCCCCCCCCCGGTGCACTCTCACTTATCAGCCAGGTGTGGCATATGTGGACCTGCTTCTTGGGAACCCAAGCACCCTACAGCTCCTGGAACCTTGCAAGCAGTCAGTCCCCTCTGCCTGGACAAGCCAGAAGCAGAACCAAGTTTTGACTGGCATTTGCAAAGGAGATAAATACAATAAGGAGCCCATTCAGAGTTAAACCGTAAGCTGGCTCATTACTTACTAGCTTATTAGTTTTGTTTATGTGGGAGAGGGTCACACAAATTAATTTATCATTTTAGGGGACATGACGCTACAAAGTTGAGAACCCCTGCATTAGTCAAAGAGAATCCTCTGGTGTATTTAGCATCAGAGCTGAAGAAAAGGAATGATTTAGGCTCCACACTGGTGGAAGGCAGAGCAGCCGGACTGATTGCAGAAAAGGGTCTAAACCATGGTAAGAGCAAAGTCCAACCAGAGAGACTGAGGATTCTCAGTAGTCATTGCTGGGAACATATTCAAAGGGTACCATTAAACACATTTCTTCCCCTTCTGCCCCCAGCTTCTCCCCTTCTTTTTTCTTTTTAAACAGAGACAGCTTTATTCCAGTGACTGCTCTAAGGTTGTAAAACAGTTGGCACCCTGTGAGAACAGTGGCTCAACCCTCCCATTCTTGGGCTGGATGCTACCTTTCCCATTGTTAAGATTTCCAGGGGTTCTGCCCCCTTGGTCATGAGCTGTGTTCCTAATTAAGTCACCAGAAAGACTGAATAAAGAGAAACAAAGGAGACACCTGTTTCTCCTAAGCATCTGTAAAGATGGTAATTGGAGGGAGCCAAGAGTGTTAATTGTAGAGTACAAAGCATTGTCAGCTTGGCAGAAATGCTTGCTTTGTTGCAACACCCAAAATCAAATTTCTTTGCTGGATTTTGACAGGGCTGCCTTTGTTCCTGATTGAAAGCATCTCCAGTCACTGCTGTCCTTGTGATCAAGAACTTAGGCAATCATCATTTCCAGTGAATAATTGGTACACTAAACTTGCACCCTGTGTGGAAGGCATGAAATCTGTATCTCTAAACAGTCTTTCACCTGTGTGATCCAGGAACTGGTTCAGGAGTCTTAGTGAAAAAAGATGGACTGTGGAATAGTCAGGGTAGTCATGAGCACACAATCCAGAGTCAGAGGGGAGCTTGCATAAGACTAAAGGAGTAGAGAAGGAGTTATGATGGATAGTTTCATGCAGTTTCAAGCACAAATAGTTTTTATAATCTCAGAAGAATGGTCACTGCCCACTGTTTCCTCAGCCAGCAATTTTCACCATGCTTCAGAACTGTAAATTTGGCATCAAATATTTTTATTCTGTTTTTCCTCCTTGTTGCTTAAGGTAGTGTATATGGGGGGTTACCTTTTATTTTATCCTTATAGCAACAATCCTATAAAGTTGGCTGAGCTAAGTGAGGGTGACTAAAATGATCCAGTGAATTTCATGGTGGTTGAGTAGGGACTTGAATCCCACACCAAATGTGGTATAGTGTGGTTCTGATGACCAACCTTATAGATGGATTCTAGACCAGGGATTAGAGGCAAAAAGATAGCAATTTCAGGCCAGGACTGGCATTCTGATGTGATGTGATGTGATGTGATGTGATGTGATGTGATGTGCATAATATGTTGCCTTCTGTGTTGGCCCTCCTTTGGCCAACATTGCCTGTTGGCAGCATCTGGTTGGTTTTTCTCCTTTCTCTTGCTCAGCGTGGTGGTACTGTTTGCCCTGCTTCTTCCTGTTAAATGATGCCCCAGCTTCTATCAGTAGCTTAACTTAGTCCACCAAGTCCGACTTACTTGCTTGATCAAATACAGATCAAGTAGCTGGAAACTTGGAAAGAGGTTGGTGGGATCAATGTAGTGCCTAGATTCAGATGAAGCAGAGTCTAGGAGTTAGTATTTATTTTTCCTAGGGTTCCCTTGAACATTAGAATGCTTGGCTGAAAAGTTTTACACATTTCCCTTCTCATCAACTTAGCCTGCCTACTGCCATGAGAGTAACACAGAGAGACAATCATAATGAGCAAAATTAGTCAAGGATGATTTAACTACACCCAAGGCTCTTGGGTTACTGGTTTCTTTGCTTCTTTAAGAGCCCCTTCCTTGACAAATGAATTACTTCTGGCTCTCCTGGGAATCTGTTCTAATGTGTAATGCATTGGTGTCTTACAACCGTTATCACTTGAGAAATCCAGTTCTCCAAACACTCATTAAGAATTGTACCGTAGGCTTCAGGTTTTCTCAGAGTATTTTTGCTAAATGTTAAAAGGGTGCTCCAGGAGTCCACGTAAATGTAAACGGGAGGGGGGGGAGGGGAGGATATGTGTCAATTCATCAGATAAAAACATAACGGTCTACTTCCATAACTTTAAGCCGCGTGTGTCATGCAAAACTTGGCTTAAGACATTGTGTGAACTTAATCCATGAATAATGACATAACATTGGGAAACATGATTTGAAGGGGTGATAAATTTGAGCACCAGAAATGTTGAGTTTCTGGTAAATCAGATATTGTTTTCCCCATATGCTGCTGCTTAATGTCCAGCTCATAAAATGCTACTTTAAATTAGCACTTGTATGCATGCTAAAGCAGGTCAAAGGGCCCAAGGAGATCTTTGAGCCTTGATATATGCTTAATGAAATCACCATACAATGCATGCACACCCATACAAACTTAAGCTGTCACAATAGCTATTCAAATGTAATAGATTTCCATCTACTCTGTCAAACAGCGCTACCTAATATCAGTAACAACTCCACACAAAGCACAGTATTGAGTACTTTAAATTTCTTTAAGTTAATAGAAAATTGAGTTTCCATTGTTTAATGCAATCCTCCATTGGTTTACTCATGATATTCAAACTCATTATTTCAATAATACTAAATAATATCAATTTCATCAGCTTTCTTCCTGTAAAAAAAGGGTTGCTGACTTAGGAGACACAGATAATTCTTCCAAGACCTTTAACTGTTCTTGAATTTCAGGAGCAGGAATCACACTTGACCAGAAAAACCAACTAACAAATGTCAAGAAGCATTGTGGGATAAATCCAACTAATTTTAAAAATCTTGCTGAAGTTTTAAAACTTCTTCAGAACTGAATTGAACCAAAATAGTAATATTATGAGAGGCCCAGTAAATGGCCAGTGATTAAGCTGGAAGAGTGGAAAATTAAAAAGCAATTGTAATTTGCATAACAAAAATCTTACAGATGTTGGTTTGTTTATTTCTTTTATTAAATCAATTTATATGGTCACCCAGCTTGCAAATGTGACTCTGGCCTGCCAACAACACATTAAAAACAATACAAAAAACCTACAGTGGTCACCAAGAACAAGTCCAATAAACACTTAACAATAACAATAACTTCCCAGACCCCAGGCCTGGAGCATGTCCAAGTCTTTAATGCTTTACAAAAGGCCAGCAGGGTTGGGACCAATCTAATCTCACCAAAGAAATGTGTCCAATTTCCTGAAATGTGTTTAACATAATATGATGGCCTATGAAAATATAAATCAGCTTTCCAGTGATATTAAATAGGTTTTATTTTACCCTGCCTACACATAGGAATACTAAATTATCTATTTAGATCTTCTTTTGTCTGCATCAAAATGGATTATGTTGAGAAAGACTTCTGGAAATTCCTATGCCAACAGAGAAGTGAGAGCATAACCTAAAACTCCAATACTTATACTTTGTGTGACCCACTGTGACCCAGTGGGACCCACTGTGATGCAGTGGCATCAAGTCTGGTTTTCACATTCATAAGGTAACCAGAGAAGATTCCAAATCCATGTATTAAGATTAAGAATAAAGTGTTCTTTGGCACTCAGTTCATTTCCTACTTGGTTGACACTGTAATCAGAACAGAAGGATAAGGTTACTACCAGATTCAACAGTGGTTTTCCCTCTGAAACAATGGAATGAATTATTGATACCATTCATCTTGGGAAGGCAGAATTAAATTATGTCTTTTTCTAGAAGATCCTGATAAAAATAGGATCCCCCCAATTATAAATGAAGTGAAGGATGATGATGCTTGCTACATGTTTAGCATAACAAACTGTCAGTCAGATCTGATAGCCCAGCTATGGACAATGCTGATAAGGTAATGATGAATTCACAGCTGGGATGTGTTATTTCTTCTCTGAAGTCACAGATGATGATGATAACAATGTGCCTTCAGGCCGGTAAGATCTGTCCTCAGCCTAGTTCTTCAGGTCTTCACCTATCTCTATTGTAATTGAGTCCAATCACCTTACGCACTTTTTCTCTTTCCTTTCGCCTTTCCCTGCATTATTGACTTCTCAAGAGAGCTAGATCTTCACATAAAGTTTCTAAAATATGATAATTTGAGCCTCGTTGTTTGTGCAAGTAATAGCCCTGAATTGATTTGTTCCATGATCCATTTGTTTTCATAGCTATCCATGGTATTCTTAGGAGTCATCTTTAGTTTCAAAGTTCAAAAGCGTCAATATGCTTCCTATCCTACTTCTTCAAGTCCAGTTTTCATTTCCATAGAGTGTCATAGGGAAAACATTGTCTGCATGACTTTGATCTTAGATACAGACACATCCCACTATCTGAATGTCTTTTCCATGACCCTGATTTCTACTCTACCAAGTGCTAGTCTGTGGTTATTTCTTGACTGCTGGTTGCTTTACTGTTGGTAGTCAATCCTAAAAGGCCAAAGCTATCCACCATTACGATGTCTTCATTATCAGTTCTAAGGCTGGTTATTGTACCTGTTGTTATTAGTTTGGTCTTCTTTATGTTTAATCTTAGTCCCATTTTTTTCTGTGCTTTTTGACTTTCCAGAGCTTCCAGATCATTTGCATTTTCAGCTGTCAGAGTAGTGTAATCAGCATAGCAGAAGTTACTGAGGTTTTTTCCTCTACATCCTCTACATTCCTCTACATGTAAAACCACCATCATCTTTTTCTAATCCAGCCTTCCTCAATATATATTCAGCATATAGGTTAAAGGAAAGAGTATATAGCTTTGTCTCACTCCTTTGGTAACTTGGAGCGAGTCTGTTTCACCATGTTCCATCTGGACTGTGGCTTCCTGACCTGTGAATAGATTTTGCATGAGGACAGTGAGATGTTTTGGGATTCTCATTTTCCTAAGCACATTCCACAGCTTGACATGGTCGACACAGTTAAAGGCCTTTCTGTAATCAATGAAGCACATACTGACTTCTTTTTAATATTCTTGGGCCTTCTGTTATCCAGCATGCACCTGTGATAATGTCTCTTGTTCCTCAGCTTTTTCTAAAGCCAGCTTGAACATCTGGCATCTCCCTTTCCATGTAGGGTCTCATCTGCATTGGATGATTCTAAACATTATTTGGTACCATGTGAAGTTAAGACTCTTGTACAATAATGTCTGTACTCTGTTAAGCCTCTTTTCTATGGTATTGGTACACACACTGATCTCATCGTTTTCCAAATGTTCTGGCATAGTATAGTTAGAACTTTACTGATTCTTTTTCTGTTGCTTGCATATTTCTGTAGATAATCCATTAGTTCCTGTAGCTTTCCAACTTGGCAATGACCAGAGTGCTGATCTAACTTTGTCTTGTAGTACTAGAGATTCTTGTAAGTAGAGCATATCTTCTAAGATACCTTGGATGTTGACATTTCAACTTTAAAGAATTTCAGTCTTTCCATCTTTGATCTTTTTTTGAATCAGTTACTATCTGTCCATTAGTATCCCTTAGCATACGAATTCAAGGTTGGAATCTCCTTATGAATTTAGAGATATTTTGGAAGGTTTTGCTTGTTTTTTCACGTCTGTTTCCATCTTTGGTGTATTTACAGGTGTCATTATACTATTGCTTCTTGTCTAAAAGCTCTCTGAAAATCTTTGTTAAGTTTCTTCCTAAGATCTTTAGCTTTCTTGGCTTTGGCTTCTCTCCTTTTTTTTTGACAATTTCCACTATTTGTTCTGACATCCTTTCTTCTACTTCTTGGTCTTTGGCACTCTCTTTTCACCTTAATCCTTAACTCATATTTCATTCCATAGTTCGTCTGGTTCCCTATCATGAGGCTCAGGACTTCAAAGCAATTCCTGATGTTCTCCTTGAAAGTGGTGTCTACATGCACAGGATCATATTGTGGAAACTGCTTAGCTTTGTTCTTCCACTTTAGCTTGATTTGGAACTCGCACATGAGCAGCTTGAAATCTGTTTCATAGTCATCCTCTGGCCATGTCTTTGCTGTTATAACTGAGCTCTTCCACTTCCTTGAATCAATAAAATAGTCAGTTTGATTTCTATGTTCTCCATCTGCTCATGCCCACATATAAAGGCAGCATTTGGGTTATTGAAAGACTGTGTTAGTACTGAAGAAATAATTGGATTGTCTCTTTGAAAAGTGTGGCATACCTGGTACAGAACTCTCTTGCAATTAGCCATATTTTTGAGAATACACCATCAACCTTCTGGAACAGCTTCCAATCCCTTGGCATGTATACACATATATGGTGGAAATGTCCTCTTATTGATAGGTTTTGGCAGGAAATCGATATTCCTGTTATAATGGTTATATTTACTGGATATGCCATGTTTGGAGAGACTTGTGTTTTCTGTGTTTTTTCTTCTTTTTTATTATTGTGAGCCGCCCAGAGTCACCCGTTGGGGGAGATGGGCGGCATACAAGCCTGAAAAATAAAATAAAATAAATAAATAAATAAATATGTAGGAGGATTGCAGTAGAAATATTCAACACAAAAAATGCTCTCCTTTTGGTGGCTAGCTGCATGGCAGACTGTGGTTAGATGTTGGAAAGATTCTTCAAATCTGTCTCTTTGGTACACTCTTTGGACTATAGCCCTTGCATATCATCTTGAGATTAAAGACTCATCTACAACAGGCTTTTCTGAACAAGTGTTCCAAACAGTAGTTCCAAGGCTACAAGAAGCTTATCTGCCCTCTCATCAATTTTTAGGAATTTTGGATTTTTAAATAAAGAAAAAGTCATTGGGTTGGAAGAAATGGATACGTCGTTCTCTTGCTTCATTTCAGTTTCCTAGAGCATATCGTCCAATTATGTTTTCCTCCTTCATATTTTCAATGTTGGCATTCCAGTCTCCAACTGCAAGGACACATCTTGCTTGCATGTTCTGTGGATTTCAGATTGAACTTGATCATAAAGCTCATCCATTTCCTCTTTTGCATCAGTAGTTGGAGCATGAACTTGGAAAAAATGTCACAGTAAAGGGTTGTCCATGAAGTTTAAGTGCTCGTATTCAGTGACTGATTGCATTGTACCCAAGTACTATCCTTCCTATATCCTTCCTGACTATGAAAGCAAGGCCATTCCTTCTTTGTTTTTCATGTCATAATTAGGAAACAGTGTGATCTTCTGACTGAACGTGTCCAGTTCCAGTCCATTTTAGTATACTGGTGCCTAAGATGACAGTGTGTAATCACTTCATCTTTCACTGTGTTGAGCTTTCCTGTGTTCATGCTTCTTGCATTCCATGTTCTCACTGTAATTCTGTCTTTGCAGCTTCAGATTTTCTTTTCCTGCATGGCGATATCAGCAACTAGACATCTTAAAGGGTTTAATCTAGCCATGTCATAAATACCATTAGTACTCTGAAAGATCCTCAGCTTTTCCTCAGTAGCTGTCAGCCCCTTTAGAGAGAACAGATCAGGAAGGCTAAAACTATTTTTATTGAGATGGGCTACAATAAGAGAATCTTGCAAGTCTGACTGTGTTGTAACTCCCCTCCTTCAGTGGGAGTGCTCCAATGAATCAGGGAGGCATCTACCTGAGCCACTTCCAAATACTATCTTGTTTCCCAGGGCTTAAAGCACGCTTCAGCCTCCTTTGCTTAAGTAATGGTTCTTGCATATTTCTGCCAAGGTACCTCGCTTACTCTCTACAGTAGCATGTTAAGTGCCATTAGACCTCAGGGCCCCATCATCCGGCACCATATTGTCAATTATTTTATATTGTCTTTCTGTGTGGGGTTGTTTTAGCAAAGCACAGGAGTGGTTTGCCATTGACGTCTCCCATGCACTGTGAAGTGATGCCTTCTCCATTGTCACTAAAGGGATCATCTGCCTCCTGCATCTTCCTATATCGCTGCTCCCCAATATAGGTGCCTGCTTGCTTTAGCTGGACAGTCAGGATGACCTTCATGCCTTGGATGACCTTGCTGGGGGTACCTTATATATTCTTGGTGTATACTTCCAACATTCCTCACTCTTCCCTCTCACCACCACAATGAGGCAACCCAGCAGGACGTAAAGTGGTGGTGGGGGGAGTTATAGACACAGATGTATGTCTAACATACTTAGCATCAGCACATCACCATCACTGTGCTCTTGTTGATCTGCTGCTGATCACCCAGAAATCTATCAGCAGATCCCATTTTTCTTTTTGCCCAACCCTAAGATGATAGAAATAAAAGTCTATCCCTTATATTCTGTAAGATTAGTTTGTCCCTGCAAAAGACCAAAGGTTGGTTGCCTGCTTCTGCCCAAACTGCAGATCAGCTTCTCCTCTTCCCCTTGTGATACTCCTACTGATACATTTCAAATTAATGGTTCTCATATTGATTCGTCTGACAGACCCATCTCTGTAGCTATAAAATGTTTGTAAATTTAAGAATTCTTTATTTAGTTATCAGATTTACAACCACCACAATAAGCCAGACTCTCTTCAGTTTTCAGTAATTAAGAACATAAAACTAATGAAATGTGCGTGATGAGAACTAAAACAAACCATTAAAAAAACCTAATAACTCAATATTGGTCAGTTGTAGGTCTCCCATCAGTTACCATAAGCCCTCAAAAACAACATAGTTTGCAGTAATTTTTGGAAGGCTAACAATGTTGGAGTCAGCCTGGTTTTCAAGGGGAAGCTATTCAATAATGTAGATGCTGCCCCTGAAAAGCAGTGAGTATAAGTCTTCACTCTGTATACTTTGCAGAGTTATGAAAACTTGAGAAATAAATTTAATTCCCCTTGCTCGCTGGCTGAATTCATATAACTTGCACTAGGATGGTACAGAGGTTTTTGTAATCAATTCAATGCGTAAATCTGATGTGTTCAGTTTGGGCTTAGCATATGGTGTGAACTGGGCTAATTGCATAAATTAAACCATAATTAAGTAAGCTATGACTTACCACGTGTGAACCCAATCTCTTTCTCCTCTGAGCCAGTACCACAACAGTTATTTGTTGTGCACAGACATGTGATGCAAAAGTTCTGCATTACAGCCAGTCTCAGAATGAAATCCCTGATCAGCCGCTACACTTATAGAATGGCTTGGGTTCAATTGACATCTCTCCACCAAACCTATCTCACAAGATGGCAGGATTGTATATGCAGTATAAACATGAACAACATAAGCAAGTAGTTTGTTAACAAATATTTATACTAGTTATTTTCTGTAGAATTCTCTGAGTGGAAAGGAATTACAAAAACATTCGTAACAGCTATTGCTCTTTGAATTACTGGATTTAGATATTGAACGAAGCCATGGTTTGTCCTCTTTTTGTTGAACAGTCTTGTTCATACATAACACTAAGTCCAAAGCCATCAAACCACATTACACCTTAGCACTGTGTACAAACCCAACTGTTGTATTGACGTGTCACAGAAACATGCAGGCTTCTGATAACTCTAGGGCAGAATCAAATAGTAACAAGTCCTCTGCCATGGAAACAGCTGCCATGGTCAGTGTAAAAATGCAAAAAAAAAAAAAAAAGACACTTAACCTGCCATTCCCTGGGACTGGTGTACATGGTGTGGGACATCTGTACAGGCTACTAACTGGCAAGTATGATTTTCATTTTACAAGCTTCCCTTTTATAGCCTTTCCCAATGTTACGTTCTTTTGGCCTGCTAGAATACATCGTCCAGAATCTGCAGCCACAATCCGGAATTCTGGGACTCCTGGGACATTCAGCGGAGGAAAATAGGTTTAGCTCTGTGATTGCTGCAACAGGTGGCAGCAGAGAACCACGCCGTGCATTTCAATTCTGGGAACCGCAGGAGAGCATTTTTGATCATGGCAAGTGGAAATGTCTCTCTTCGGGGCTTGAAGGGAACATGGTCTTCAGTGGTGGAGCAAGAGCCCTCTCTCCTAGTCCTCGCTCACTAAACTTCCAAATATTTCAGAACTGTTAGAAGGCAGGCAGAAATTCAGCAGGCAGTTGCACTACTGTGGTAATGGTTAAAACCTCTGCATATCAAATAAGCATTAAAAGCACAGAAATCATAAAAGCAGGTCACTCCATTTTATGGGCTGGGATTGAACCTAAGATTACTGGTTACTATAGTATGGTGGTGAAGGTGTTGAACTAGGACTGGGAAGAATCAGGTCCAAGTCTACCCTCAGCCATGGAAGCTGACTGGGGGATCTTGGGCCAGCCAGTCTCTCTCAGTCCAGCATACCTCGCTGGGTCGCTGTTGGAGGAAACAAAGAAATTAACAAACAAATCCTTGCTAACAGCCAAATGGGCCCTGTTTGCTGGTTGGTTTCTCTGAACCCATAATTTAACTGTTTGGATTTATTAAGAGATCAAAGTGAGAACTTTTTTTATTTTTATTAATGGTTCTCAGTGTGAAATTAAGTTATACGTTAAGAAATCTGAAGGAGAAAAGGAAGGAAGGAATTGCTAAAGAAAATAAAGTTGGTTGCCAGGCCTTGTTATCTCTGTATTATCATAATTCAGGCTTGTGGTTGGAATAGAATCAACCGTTTTGCTTTCAGCACTTCGCAGTAGCAGAGTGAAAGTTGTTGTCTGCCCAATATGAAACTCCCTTAGTGCCTGCCAAGTCTCCTGCCCCTTTACAATTTTTAAAAAATCTTTTAATTAAAAAAAAATTGGTTGCCATGCTACAAAGGAGAGGAGATCTAGTCCAGTATTGCATTTATTTGCAGCAATGCCTTTGGGTTCCATTAATATGGTGAAGAACGTCCTGGGATCACTTCTGGTAAAGGACTGTTTTGTGACAGACGATGCCCACCGTGGCAGCCATTTTGTGAATTGACCAATTTCCAATGGCAGCTGTTTTGTGAGCATGCACCCGACCTGCTCTGAATGTTTCCCTGTGTCTCTCTCCCAAAACATTTGCATACCCCTCTGGTTAGATGGTTTGCCTACCCTACAATTTGTAGCCATTGCTGTGCTTGCCTCAGAGATCAAGAGTTATCAAGTAGGTTTTTGGATAACCAGGTGACTCACATGAAAGAAGAATATATAGCTTTTGGAGTTGCACAAAAGCTTTTTGCAATATCTAATTAAGATTTCTGGGTATCTTAAAGACAATGTTCTGTTCTGTCATAGGGAAGTTAGAACAGATGGAAACTGAGCCAGACCAGTTATCTTACCTGACACCATCACCAGTCCCAATAACTTGTGGGTTTTTTTTCATAATAGTACACAAACAGTTTTTGTGTACAAAAAGATCTTTAGAGTATGAGACAATTTTACTCTTATATGGGTATATCACATCTCCAATTAAGCCCACTCCAGGAATCTTCTTGTGTTACTTTCCCCAACCCTTTCTGGTATCAAGCCTGTTGCTTCAACAGCTGTCTGAAGATTAGTGACAGCACCATGGACTCACAATAGCAACATGTGATGTCATAAAGTGGAAACAGTCCAATATCCTAGCATAAATATTACATGTTCCACGCTAGAAGTGATTCTGGACTCAAGCAATCAGGTAAAAACAAAAACAAAAATAAAAACAGAGAGTAACCTAATGATTTAAAAACCTGAGGGCAAAGTTCAAGTGAATGGAATGGAAATGTTAGCTACCCCTTGCAGTCCTACTGAAATTAGCAAGAGCTAAGCACCCTGAAAGCTCTCGATGCAGCATGGATTTGTCTTTTTCAGGATTGTATTCATAGGTTTCTTTGCAGATTGCACTAAACCAGAATGAGTTAATTTGGTTAAGGTTGAGTACGTCATGTGAATCCAGCCATTGTAGTTTGTAAATTACATCTTATGGATTAGTCTGTTGTTTAAATCTAGCCAACTATGGTTTATTCACTAAATCATGGTTAAAATGTGCATAGTATAAAGTGTGACCCAAGCCCTAATTATTCTCCTATTCTTACTCCTGGAAGATTTGAGTTATTGATGTGGCATTTCTAAAGTGCTCAGTCTTGAAAGCCCTTGATAAGCATTAACTGGATTTGCATATCATGATCGCCCAGTACTCATGCATGGAACTGCATTCGGAGAGACAGACGACATACTACACATGACAGAATACAAACAAGTTTATGAGGTCTGACCGCACCTTAGCATGAGTGTGAATTAATGGCAAAGCTATTCCTGTTCCCATGGTCCTTGCAGTCAGACTGAGGTTTGACCTTTTCTCATGCTGTTGCCATTTGGAACAGAGAAATCAAACTCCTGCCACTTCTGGATAATGCTCTGAATGTATTTGATACACACAGCTGGGGGATCCAAGCTGGCCAAGTTGGAGGAGGAAAGCATCGTCTTGCCCTGTCAGTCGCTGCCAGCCCTTGCATGGCTGGCTGGCAGATTGCGCTGGGAGGGCCAGATCAAGATAAGCGTTAGTGATTAGTTGAAGTGACATACCAAAGAAGGGGAGTTTGGCACCAACCCACATGGCCGGCTCTTTCTGCCTTTGACTGTTCTAGGCTGCTGCTGCTGCTGCTGCTGCTGCTGTTGGGACATTTGTAACCAGCTGAGACTCTCTTGTGCAGGACGGCTGGATCTCTCTATTTTGGGGGAACTTCTTTTCATTCACTCAGGGAGACAAAGGCTGAGGCAGCCCTGGATTGCTGAACAAAGCAAATTTTTCCTTGGAGAGGCTGGAGGAGGAAGGAGCATGTGAGACAACCTGGATTCAGAAGACAACCAAGAAGAAAACTCTGCCGTCAGAGGCTCAAAAGCCTACAGTTGTGGTCGTGCCTTCTTGTTCTCCTCCCCCAGCTGTGAAGTGGGGAAAAAAATCACTGCATCCATCAGAGTGGCTACAATGCTCCCTCTTGTCATTGCTGCTCCAAGCTGACTGTGGCTCTCAAAAGAGCTGGAAAGGAGAAGTGTGGTTCCTCCCCAGAGTCTCCTGTCCATCCAGACAAACAGGAAGGGCAAGGGAACTCCGCAACGGGGCTGACCTATGCTGATGCTCCAGCTGGGCTCCAAAGCAACCAGCAGCATTTCCATTCTGTCCTTTTCTGATCTGGCTACATGATGACCCATAGTTGGGAACCCTCCTGTGACTGGCCTGTCTGAGAGGCCAGCCCTGTGACCTGCCGAAACTTTACCCCAAAGACTGGGCTGGGCTATGGCTGTGGAGAAAAGCCAGAATCTGCCCAGTATTCCCGAGGGAGACGTCACAGAGGATGATGAGACTTTTCTGCCCAACAATTCCAGCGACTCCAATGGAGCCCAGGTCCCTGATAAACAGGATCTCTCCTGTAGGTCACCCAACTCACCCGTCTTCCTTACGGTCCAGTCTCCTACCTACCTCGTGAAACTAAAGCTCAACAGAGGCATCCGGGAGTTTCATCGGAGACTGAAAGGTGTACCAGGGTAAGGAGTTCCTTCCTGCTAGGGGGTGAAAGGTTTCACATAAGGCAGGAAACTTGGCTGTCCAGTTAAGCAGAGTCTGCCCTTGCTAACGTTTGGAGGGCTATTGATTAGGCTGGGAAGTAGGGGAAAAAATATCCTGGGAATAAAGCAACTGTAAATCACCTTTTATTGTTGCCGAGTAAAGTGCACGAATGTGTCTGTGTAAGTCCCCGGGCTCAGTTCAAAGGTGCCTTGATTTGCCCAAGTCCAAAGGTCTCATGTTGTGTATACAACAACACACCCAAGGCCTATATTCAGGAAACCCAAAGGCTCCACCCTCATCCACTCCACACAAGCCTTCCACATTGTGATTTTGGCCGCAAAGTGAAATCCAAAAACTGGTATCAATTTAGTTGCTTTGGCTCGATTAGGCCATCTTGTTTTTTGAAGGGGGTGTGATTTTTATGGACATAGATATTTACTGCAGTTGGGTTATTTGCTTATTTAATGGCAAGAGCTGAGGACACAGCATAGAATTGGGGGAGAGAATTCAGAGGGGGGAGTTGCATGGCTTCCATTGTCTCATCTTTTTGGCTTACTGCTATCTGGACAATATGATCTGCTCAAGGTGTACCTGGAAAGAAAGGATTAGGAGAAGAAGGAGAAAAGTTGTGCATTTCAATGCACCCATTGTGCTAAGCAGGCTTCTGTGTGGTGTGCCTGGCCACCTTCAACCCGCTGCATTCCTTTGGCATCCTTCTCCATGCCATGGAGGATGCTGGGAGCATCTTTTAGGTAGCCTGTAGTTCTACACGAGCAGAGAAGTGTTTTCCAGCATCTTCTGTGACATTGCAAGTCATAATATACATTCCTTTAGTGCTACATCTACAGACCACTATGTTCTAGTAAGCCAGCCCTGCGTTAGAACATGCAATTCAGGAAAAGCACTTGAAAACAGAAGAAATACAATTACAGTGTTATTGGAAGGAAACTGCCTGTATATTTAAGATAAATGTTAATGAATGTTGTGGGGGATGAAGATGGACAGATACTGATAGGCAGCCATGAAAGGGGAATGAATGCTGAAAGTGAGAAAGCTGCTTTCGTTACAAGATTATAGAAGTAGCCTTTATAGAGAAATGTTGGACCTGTGGCATGCACTCAAACATCACAGATGCTAAAATAGGAGGGAAGGTTAGAGTGAGGGAGGAGGGGGACGTTGTAAAGAAGAGGTACTCTATTGCTAATCTAGTCCTGTTTGGCCATGAATGCCAACCTATTTTGCCTGCTTCTAAAGGCCCACTCTTTCTGTAGGATATTCTTGCTAACTATACATCAGTCCCCCCTAAGAGTGAGAAAACCCTTGATCATAAGAACTCTCCTGTATAGATGGAAACTTCAGAGCTGATATTTACAAGGACCTTTTTCAAAGGAAAGCCATGGATCAGCCCAAAGATAGTCTGTATGGGACTAGAGTGACCTGCACATCCTTGTACAATCATATGGTAACACACTGTTTCTTTGGAGTGGGGATGGGAATAAGGTCAAAAAATTGAGACTTTTCCTTTTTTTGCTATAATACAGATCTTTCTGAAAATGCTTCTAAGATAGGCCGGTGCCAACACACACACACAGCTGGATTTCTGAGTGCCCGAAAAAATGCTTTGGTTGGATAAACAGAGAACATTATATTACAAGTGTTTCTTTACTTTTGATTGACAGTAGTCTGAAATTCTGCTTAGTGCGTATCTTTCAGTATATTTTCTCTCTGGTTTTCAGGCCCTGTGATTGTATTTTTGTGAGAAATATATTGGGGGTGCCTACTTACTACCCAACTGAAGCATGGTTGAAGAATTGGAGGTCAGCATGAAACACTGCACTAAATAGGGTATTCTTAAAGCTTGGAGAAGCTGGGGGGGGGCAGAATAAACATCTTTAGAAAGCCACCTCTTCCTTCTCTTCTTTGTACGAATGTACTTTCAGTCAGAATTGATGTAGCTCCCTCCAGGGGTGGGCTCCAAGGCATCTGTAAAAATTGGCCCACATCTGGGTTCTGCTGTCATGTTTCTAATAAGTCACTGAGATTAGATGCCTGCTATTCTAGCATCATGTCCTCCAATGGAGGACAGCGCTGACTTCATGGGAAGAGTGTGGCCAGTGGCAATCTTACCAAAGGGGAATGGGTTCCTGCGTGTGTTCTGCTTCTAAGAAAATGTGTAAACTAGTACTGTAGGCCACAGACAGTATGCGAGACGTGATCCCTGAATAACCAGAGTTGGCAATGCCATGTTTCATAGGTGCAAGAACATGGTATAATATTTAACTTCTCCTGGTTATTCTTCACTTAACTTTCATTCCACTGTCCAATTGCTCTCCAGTTCTTTTCCCAAGCTGTCCATAGCTTGCTCTAGCCTTTCTCCTTGCCCTTGATCACCTTTTCCTGGGCTACTCTAACCTCCCCCTCACCAGCTGTCTATTTTGCTGAACTGCCTCCCTTTAGAACATGCCAGCTGAGTTCCTCACAACTTCATTTATGCTGTTTTCCATATCCCCCCCCCCCACCTTGCTCCCAACGAACAGCATGGTTATACTAACTAGAGGTTTTGGAAGCAGCATCTCTTTTGAAAGTTCTGGGTCAGCCTTTCCCAGCCTGACACTCTTCAGAAATATTGGGGTGACAACTCCTAGAATCCCCAGCCATCATGACAACAGCTGGAAAAATCTGAAAGTCCTGAACTCTAGAATTAATGCTGTTTCTCTGCTTCATCTTTGCTGTCTTGAGCATGTATCGGAATGTTCCGAGGTTCCAGAATGATTGTTGGCCTGGAGCGCTGTGATCAAAGAGACTTTCACATGGAGCACCCGCAAGCATGTATTTACTTTCTAGTTCCCAGCATGTGAAATAGCAACAAAAGTGCTTGGTTCATAGTTACTACACAAACAGCAATGCAGCTGCAGCTGTGAGGATTCCTGGTGTGTAGGTTATAATGTGTTCCTCAACCCTTCTAGCAGTGGATTGTCATTGTGTGTGTGTGTTGCCCTTTACCTAGAGATGTAGTTTAATGGCTTCACAAAGGAAAAACCTGCATAAAACTAGTTTTATTGACATTGAACAATATTCGTGTTATCTGTTCTGTCATCTGAGACCTTCCCTGTAGTTTCTTCTCTACTTCAGCTTTTCAGAGTTGAGGAAAACTGAAAATCTCCAGCGTCCTTTGTTTAGGATGTGGAAAGTGGTGTGTGAGGAGCCATTGTTTCTCCTGGGTGTTTGTCTTCCTGTCATCTCTGGTCAGGCTGAGGTCTGATTGCTTCTTGCTTCTCATCTGGCCTGTGTACTTATGCCAGGCATTAGCACTTTGTAATCCCTTATATATGTCTCTCTCACACACACATGCATACAGTTAAAATGGCTAAAATCTTATTTATTTATCTATTTATTTAAAAACACATTTCTAGGGCCACTTGACTCCAGGGTGGCTCTAAGCAGCTCACAGATTAAAAAGAGAGAAACACCGCAGTATCAAGAAAGATAGTAGTCAGCCTTCCATTAACACACACACTCCACCAGATACCATCTTGAAAAAAAAAACAGCCAACTGTTGCAAGCTTGCATGTGATGTGGGTCACTGCTTGCCTCCTGAATGTTCCAGTAATTGGTGTCTGCATTCCCTCCTGTTTAGTTGGCTGCTTTGTTTGCAGGTTTTATAGTATTTATATGGTAGTGAGACGTATTTACAGTATCCTATCCCACCCTTCCATTTGAGCTCAAGGTGGCTTGCATGAAGTTCCCACCTCAATTGATCATCACAGTCCTGTAGGCTGGGGTTTTGTTTTGTTTTTAGATTTTTTATCCCACCTTTATTATTTTTATAAATTACTCAAGGCAGCAAACATACCTAATACTCCTCCTCTTCCTATTTTCCCCACAACGACAACCCTGTGAGGTGAGCTGGGCTGAGAGAGAGAGACTGACCCATAGTCACCCAGCCAGCTTTCATGTCTAAGGTGGGACTAGGACTTACCATCTCCTGGTTTCTAGCCTGGAGCCTTAACCTCTAGATCAAACTGACTAGTTGAGAGGTAATGATCCAGTGAGCTTCCTAGTCAAGTAGGGACTTGAATCTGGGTCTTCCTGATGCAATCCAACACTTTTGACGGCTGGATCTTACTGTCAGTGCACTTGCTTGATCTTCTCCACAGTTTCAGAATTTTACTTTTGTCTAAAGTGCTCAGAGTGTGAGACCAGAATCCAGGAAGAGCCCTTATTCATCCAACAGTGTCCATTCTTTGCTTGGTAAATGCAAAAGTTTGCTCGAAACACCATTCACATATTGTGTATTTGTCAAGCTTCATCCCTGATTCACTGTTCTATACCAGTGCTTCCAAGATGCCAGCTATTCTTCACTTAGGAGACACCAGCAGGTATAGCCTACATCAGAACCCAGTTTAGTGGCAGCCAAAGGATATAGGCATGAGCCACTTGGGGTTGATGGTGGAAAAGAGAGGTAATTCCCTGTTTTCCCAAAGTGAATGATTGATTGAAGAAGCTGTTATTTCTCTGTAATTTGACATATCTGAATATAACTCTCAGGGCATGTCTTGATATTTCATCCCAAAAGGGAACAAACAGAGGGAACCAAAAACTTCATTTCCTCAAATTCTGTGATAGGGTTTACACATTGTACTGATGGCAAGTCTAATTTGTTTTAGCTGGGCTTAGTGGATGGTGTGAACACAACCAGGGTGGCTTACTCAAACCATGCCAGGGAATTTTTTTTCACCAGATTCTCCGATTGTGGTAAGGGGAGCAAGTGATGGCACATACATCATGACATCATTATTTAAATGATGCAGATCACATATTTTGCACAATAATATCACAGCACACATGATTCCATCATTGTTTGTTCCAGACCCCAGTATCTGTGTGCCCTGGATTTTGCTTTTGTAGTTTATTCCCAGCTAAACTGCAGTATCTGCTTGGAGAAAAAATGGGATTTGAAGCCTCGTTGTGAAGCTGCTATACTGTTCCTGGTGACTCTGTACCTTGGTTTAACACAGGTTGGGGTCATACAATAGTTTGTTAAAAAGAAACGTTACGCACAACTGTCAATTGTTGGGCAGACCCAAAGGCAGCCATGAGAGGAGCAGCATTTATTGAAACAGCTTCAACTCTTGGAAATGGGTGTGTGGAGCCTTCTAGTCCCAGAAGATCAGACATCTGTCCTGTGTATTGAGATAGGAACTTAAAAAGAAAGCAAAACAAAATCATCTGACACAACCTCACGAACGCCTGTCCTGATTTGAAAGTTCAGAGAAGCAGTTAGAAGGTGATATATTTTGAGGTTCAGAGAGGAAAATTAGACTTCTCTTGTGCATTTGTATCAAAAAATGTTATGCTACTACTCAAAGGGAATTTCATCCTGCAGAATGAAAAAGGGTAGGCGTGTACTTCTCCTCTCCCTGCAGGGAGATTTTAACTTGCAAAGTGGGGGGCATGGGATTGAAAGGGGAAGAATGCTAAATCTAGTGCACCACTGTTCATATGAATGCTTGTTTTTTGTTTTTGTTTTAATCTTCCAGTGGGCCCCAGGCCGCCTTCTATGCACCTGGCTGACTGTTCTGGGACTCTTGTGCAGAAAAATTGTGGTGGAGTTGAAGACATTCCCAAGAGTGACCCCACACAGAAAGCCAAAAGCCAGCTGTGCCCTTTTGATCCGTCTGTGTCATAATGCAGACTGGCAATGGACTTAGCTTGACTAAAACCCCACTTTCTGCATTTACCTACTCCAGTCACCTTTCAGCCAACATCCTGGATAAACATTAACTGTGAGGTTTAGAGAAAACTAGGAGGAAAGCCAACTCTCATGGAAAGACACACACTTATCTTTAAGAAACACATACCCAGAAGGGCATTTCCCCAGAAGTGGAGGCAGGCAGGGATGATGAGAAGATAAAGAACTCAGAACAGTTGACACTCAGTGGGCTCTTCCTCACAACCACAAGCCTCTGCTTTTCTCCAGTCTGTGAGGTGGTACCGAAATATGCCAGCCTGCTTTGCACTGTGTACGTTGCATAGCTCTGTTCTGCTTCAGCAAGAAAATGTGGGCCACTGCTGGCTTCAGAGGTTTAATGTGGGAGATAAATGGATGTTCAGCTTTATCCATTCAAGAGCTCTCCCACCCCCCAAGTCAGGCACTGCTTTACCTGAAAGAACAGTGACTGATCTGCATGTTGGTGAGGAGGTCCGCCTGTTAAAGCAGGCAGCGTTCTCCTGCTTTACCAAGCCGACTCCCCATGACCCAGCCACAGATGGAGCATATGATCAGCAGGGCAAGTGGGCCCTTCCTGGTAAAGCCACAGAGGGCTGGAAACGTGACCAGGCTGATCCATGTGCAGTGTGGGCTGTCCCAGCAACGCCTGCTTTACTGGGCAGGCCTTTCCCCCTTGCACACGTCAGGTGCTGCTTTATCTGCCTTATCCGATACGAAGCAGCGTGGTTTCTACCAGTAGCGAATTTGAGGAGGGGGGATGCCTGGTAAAGCAGGAAAGGGTCACTTGATCAAACATGGGATTATCCCTGCTACAGTGCTCCCCCCATCACACACATCACCCTGAAAAGTACTGAAAAGGTCTTCTGGAAGACCACTGGGCATATGTTTGGAAACACGTCCAGTGGCTTTCGGATACATATTTTTAAAAAAAACTGGTTGTTTTTGTACAAGATGTTTTGGGCTAAGAAAAATGAAAAATGATTAGCGAGGCATCCATGAGTAGGCTGTAGGACGAAGCTACTTTATCTAAATTGAGAGGCTCCTGTGGTGGTTATTTCTGGAGACAGGGCACTAATGCCCCCACTTCTCCTCCTGAATATTTCTTTCCGCCTCCTTCATAAAGTGGACTTGTTGTTTTGGCCACCTCCCTCTAGCCTTTCTTATCCCACGTCAGTCTTCCTCTCCCCCATCCTTTGTTCCTAATCTGTGCTCGGAGACCACCTAGAAATCTATTTTCAGTGCAAGGATTAAGGTCCTGAAAAAGCAACCCCTGAGCAAGAGGAGTGTCTCATCCTCTCTTGTTTCAGTTGGCTGGGGCTTATGTGAGTGGTAGTCCAAGCTGAATAAATCTGCCACCTGGATTAACGAGAGAGAGGAGATCCCTGGTCAACCATGAAACTGAGTGTGTGTAGAGGGAGGGGGGTGAGAAGAAAAACCTGAACTTGAGCTCCGTGGAGGAAGGGCGGGATAGGAACCCAGTGCTCAGTGCTTTCCCACCATGAAAAGCGCCAGTCCTGCTTTCCTCAGCCAGTGAGCAGGCTCTCTTGGATGGGGGAGAGCATGCAGCAGTCCCGGGGGCTTGGAATTGTTTAGTATTTATTTATCTCATTTATTTAAATGGATTGGCCAATGAACTTGGACCCCAGATGTGGCCTAATTTGCCCTTCAAGCTAGCCTGCAGCCTTCAGAAGTGGTCAGGCAGGGGTGCAGTCCTTTCCCCAGGATTGAAGGAGGTGCCCAGATACTCAAGAGGCAACATGAGCATCTTCTGCCCACAGAGTGAGGGAAGGGGGGAGTCTTTCACCTGGGAACACACATATTGTTGTTTTCTCTTCTTTAACAGGTGGCAGCCCTGTGGAGAAAGCGCTTGGCACGTTTTTTATGTTGGCCTTGATGTCTTATCAGTTAATTAAAGGGTGTGCTTATGGGTTGTGAAGATGGAAGGAAGCACCGCCTTTTCTTAAACTGACTTGCCATTCTCCTCCCCTTCGCCCTTCAAACAGAACCCACTCAGGCTGGGGAGAAAGCCAGCCAGCCAGCCAGCCAGCCACTTCTGAAAGGCGCTAATTTGTATTTAGTTCTAGGAGGCAAAGACATCCGCAAATGTATATAAAATAATACCTTTTATACCAGTTTCCACAATGGAACAGCTGGAAGTGGGCATGCGTGTTAATTTGTTATGTATTTGCTGGACGTGAACTTTAGATGCCACTGATGTGCCTAATTGAAACAATGGCAACAAGGGTGGGTATTTTTCATTATGCTAACGCTTCAAAGTATGCCTGTCCAAGCTGAACATTGGGGGCGATTCAAGGTATTGTCTCCTTGAGAGTAAGGAGAATGTTCCTGTGTTATTTGCTTACTGTATTTGTAGTGTCATTCTCAAGGCAGTAATAAGGTGTTTGAGTTATATTTTGATAGCCAACTTTTTAGAAGAGATTTTAGTTTTAAAAAGGGTATGAAAAATTGGTTGCAAATGTATACAGCAGAGTTTCTCAACCTTAGGCACTTGAAGATGTGTGGACTTCAACTCCCAGAATTCCCCAGCCACCAAGGCTGGCTGGGGAATTCTGGGAGTTGAAATCCACACATCTTCAATGGCCAAAATTGAGAAACACTGGTATACAGGAACCCCAGCAACATTTCTTTCTGTTGAAAAATAGTATCTTCACCATCCTATAGAGAAACAATTGATTTTATAGTTCGTTCGGGGGTTTTTTACAACACAAGGAGCTTGCTCTGAACTGAAATATTTTGGAAGGAAAGAGGCATTGAACAATGTCACCCAGCTTCAAGAGACTAGCCATATATTGTGCCTCCAGATGGTGCTTGGTGTCCTTACTAGTCCAAGACTCTTATGCTGCTCTTCCATATTTCTTTCCATAATGGCTTTGGGGATATGGTGTGTGTGTGTGTGAGAGAGAGAGAAGAACAAAAGTAGCAGTAAAAAAAACATGCCAGAATGATAAGAGATCTACACACCCTTCCCACAAAGTTGTATCCTTAGGCTAACCTGTGAATTGGTGCCATTCAATTAAATGGGGCACCCTTCTCAGTTAAGGCACGAATGAAAGTTGCCGAGCTGTTGAAGGTTACTAAAGTTGTATTTTCAGATTTCTTTCCTCCGTGAAGCAACCAGCCTGGTATTATTAAAGTTATGTTTAGAGGAAGGATAGGCAATTTTTTAAGCCCTGGGGTCACATGCAGCAATGGGTGGTAAATGAGAGATTGTATCTGCCTGCATGGGGGAGTGCACGTGAGCAGGGAAGCAGATATTTGGTCTGGAGCCAGTTTGGTCCAGTGGTGAAGGCACCAGGCTAGAAACTGGGAGACGGTGAGTTCTGGTCCTGCCTTAGGCACGAAAGCCGGCTGGGTGACTTTGGGCCGGTCACTCTCTCTCAGCCCAACTCACCTCACAGGGTTGTTGTTGTGGGGAAAATAGGAGGAGGAAGGAGTATTAGGTATGCTCACTGCCATGAGTTAAAAATAACAAAGGCGGGATAAAAAAAATCTAAACAAAAAATATGTACATTATGCACACTCCCACTGAAATACACACTCCTCCCCTCCTTCCTAATTTCAGGTACCTTAAACTCTCCCTGCTGCCCAGTCATGCCAAGAAATTGCTTCCCTTCTCCTCTCCACCCATCAGCTAAATGCAGGCATATGGGAGGCACTCACTTAAAGTCTTGGGAGTTGGAAATTTGGTGGTGGCTTCTGAGAATGTGTGCTGGTTCCGTGCTGTGGTTTTAATGGCCATGTGCATACTCCTGACGTAAAGTAAGGAATTAACCTATTAAGAAATTACAGAAATGCTGGCATACGCAGAGGAGCTCTGTTAAACTAAACCTCTTACAAACCACCCACACTGAACCCTTCCTGTGTAGCCTCAGGTTTCTGGTCTTTCAAAAATACCTTTGTTGTTTTTTTCCCTGACCAAGCTGGTCAACTTCACAGTTTCTGCAAGTTCAGTCAATTTTATAATCCAAGCTTCCACTGTGGGACTGTAGCCCGTCTCAGTTAAGTAGAATTCCAGACATTCTTAGAGAGTCTTTTTCCAGACGTGGCCTACCTTGAAGGGCTGACAGTAAACAATGGTTATGGCTCACTATGCTGTGTGAACCCAGCCCATGACAGTGTCTTTAATAAATCACAGTTAAATAAGCTATGGCTAAGGATGAAATGTGAACTCGGTGATAAACACAGGTAGCATTTGACTGAAAAAAAATTTTGGTCTCACAACAGGCTGGAAGGAAATGCTGCTTTATGTGGTTTAATTATTGAAGAGTGCCAGTGGAAGTTTTCCTCCCAAAGCAGACAGCAGCTATTCTGGAAGCATGGAGGAACTTGGGGGTTTAAAGACAGGAGATGTTGAACTGGCATCCCAGAAGTATTCCTGAGTCACTTTTATGTGAGATGGGTGGTTACATAATTACAGTAAATACATAAATAAAAATCATGCATTGTTGGCCTCCCAACACTTGGATCTAAAGTGCATTCTTGTCAAGTGCTCATAACGTCTCCTGATTGGCCCTAAAATGTTCATCAGATGCAATAGTAAATTATTCCCCAGGATCATGAAATATAAAGGTCCTCTAAGTGCCTAACCTGCAGGCTCTTTGCTGTAGGAGTCACTCCCATCAATTTCTTGGCAATCAGTTACTCCTCATGGCCACCAGGTGGCAGTGGTACCCTTTCTCCCAGATATTTGGCTGCTGCTTTTCTTAAGAAAAACCAGCCTTGGAGAGGATTGGGGGGGGGGGGGAGCATGTATGAGTTACTTCTCTGCCAGAGCTGCTTCACTTCCCTCTGCCAAGAACATTGGACACCTCTTGAAATTAAACAAAACAAACAAAAACTCAAGGCATTTTGCTGCAGTCTGGAAGGAGCCCTCTAGGCCTGAGCAGTGGCAAGTGGTTTTAATCAAGGCCGGAAGTGGACCACAAAGCTGGAAATCAGTTTTCTCACCTAAGAGAAACAGCCTGGCTCCTGACTCTTAGAGAAAATGAGGTTGGTTGGTTTGCAACGGCCTCAGTGGCCGAATGGGGACGTGAACCCAGGTCTCCCTAGTCCAAATCCAGCACCTTATGACTCTAGTCAGCCCATGGCTCTCTTAACCCTCTCACTATACAGCGCTGCGTTGCCTCTACTGCTGTGTAGGTCTCTCTCACACGCACCACCACTCCAGCTGGCAGCCCTGCCAATGATAGACGACAAGAGGAAAAGGGCTTATTGTTTTTTCTCAAATCCCCCCTCCGACTGGACCCGTTGCTGGATGGGTATGGTGGGAGCTGTGATGCAGCTGGAAGACATTGGAGCAGGGACGAGATTATGCAGTCGTGCCACAAGAAATGTACCTGGATTACACACTCAGCCTTTTGTATCAGAAGAGGAAGTAGCAGTGCTTCAGCCAAACTTGCCTGCCCGTTATCAACTCTCCTATTTTAGAACAGGGGATATCTGGGACCTTCTATGGATCGGGTAGGGCCGGGGGCAGGAAACTAAGTTCCCCTGTATTTTGCTGGTGGTGTAAGCTGCAGCTGGAGCTCTGCGGGGTTTTGTCAGTCTGTGCTTCAGTCCTGTTGTCTGCGTCCGAGATGTGACTTTCTCTTGGGCAGTTAGTAGAATGGATGGTTAATGTGTAATAGCACAAAATCTCCATTAGAGGGTAGTACAGTGTAATTAGTGTAACCAAACCTGAGGGGTTCTTCCCTTCTGTTCAAAACTTTGAAAGGTCTGTGTTATGAGGTTATTTGTCTCTATTAATTTCATCCAGGTGACATTTCAAAGTAAACCCTAATACTTCTCTGCCAGAAATCTTTTCTGTTTCCCACTTCCAGGCACCAGCTGCAGGGTCCCCTAAGAGCCCCATCCCTGAGAACTAAAGGTTACTGCTGAATTTCAACCTCAGGAAGAAGGGAACGCTCCAAAGCAAGTATTTGGCAGCTCTGTAGTGTTCGTGGAATGGAAAACTCATTCCAGGCTCCTCTGTGGGCCGGTATACATATTTATTTGTTAGATTTATACCCCTCTTTTCTCTAGGGGGAGTAGGGTACTTTCACTGAGATTTAGTTTTATCCCCACCACAACAACCTTATGGGAAGGTAGGGCTGTGAGGGAATGAAGGGCCAAAGTCATCCAGTGACCTTCCGTGGCTGGACTAGAATCTGGGTCACTCCTGTCCAACACCTTAACCGCTATACCATATTGACTTTTTCCTCAACTACCCCTAAAATAAGCTAGGTTTACAAATCCTGGTTATTAAGAACTTGAACCTTACTCAGCATTAACCATGGAGAAAATTAAGTTCTGACCTAAAACTTAAGCATTCCCAGATCTCGGCTGCAAAATGTCCAGAGAAGCAGTAGGTGGCAGCAAAGAGATATAAAGAAGCTCACCCCATTGGACCCTTTGCTGCCATCAGGTGGTCCCCCAAATTCCTGCACCCCAGATCTGGCAGCCCTGATAAATGTACAGTTATTTATTAATTTATTTATTGGCCTTTATTTATGAGGTAGGTGGATTAAAACTTAACCAGAGTCTGTAGACTATGACTGCAGGCAGGCCTGTTATTTATGGTACTATAGCTGCTCTGTGGATGTGGTGTCCTGTGAACAAAACACATGTACAAGATGTAGAATTGTGGTTGCAACTCCTTCGATTGGGTTAAAAGCAATGGGGCTGTGATGCTGGGGGAGGGATATTCTTTTTAAATCATTCCTACCATTGCTATAACCACACAGAGGAAAACAATTTGGGGGAGAAAGGGCTTTGGTCAAGAAGGAAAAACAAAGCGTCCTTCAGCCCTATAGCCATGATTCGATGCCCTAGTCCCAGGCTATTTCTGACTTATCAAAAACACAAATGTCGGAGGTGCCATCCAAAGAACCCGCTGCCTTCCAGTGGTTGGCTGCAGAAGAGGACGGAAATAAGAATGAGGAGCTGCAGCAGATCATGATACAAAATCTTTAGTCCTGATGTTTGAAACACAGTTTTTTCTTAGTTCAGGTAGAGATGCTTTATATACTATTAGCTGATTTTTTTAGTGGCTTCAGGTGGAGCTCTGAAGACATGAAAAGGCTGTCTCCTGACAATGATGTCATTATGCTGTAAGGGTTCGGTGTGGAGGGCTCTTCTGCTTCTCTTCAGGATGTTCTCCGTTCTGTTCAGGGACATTGTTGTTGTTGTTAAATGTTATTTTGCAAACTGGGAGTTTTTCCTAAACTGTTGATAACCCTCCCTGATGTATGCATTTAATCCTGTAGGCTACAAAAAGACCTTGGCATAAAGAACTGAGATACCCATGAGTATCTCAGTATCTATGAGTATCTCTATGACAGTTCTGAGGGTCCAGACAGCCAGCTAACTCTGTTGCAGGAAAATGCACTCTCTCTACACTCAGGAGGGCAGAACTTCATTGTGATTCCTTTCTCTCACATATCCCCTAACCCTCTTGATGGCTTTAGCCAGTTCCATGCGCGCTGTGGTTGAATAAGCATTCCAGCATGGATTGGATAACCCTCGTGATGGTTCTGCTGATAAATGACTTCATTCTCCCAGACAAGGCAAGGTGGCAGATTTTTGAATGTTGATGGCACAGGAAGAGGCAGATTTGGCCTAATGAGCAAAAGCCGTGCAAATGTTCTCCCAGTCCAGCATTCCTGAAACAAGTGAGAGAGGTTTGTTCCAAGAAGTGCTTTTGTCAAATATTAATGATTAGCAATGGGGGACATCATATTTTCTACCTTAGCTTAGGCTGTTCCTGCCCTTCCCTGCTTTTGTTTCTATGGCTTTTAACAGAAAATACCCCGTTTCATGGCTGTGGGATTTAAGGAAACCGCTGCAGTAAAGTCATGATGGTCTGTTTAGCTAATATATGGGAAGAAAATGTTGTTTCGTCCTTCCATCTCCCATGACCTATGAGGTCTCAGCCAAACAGCTGCTGCTGTGGTTTGCTTTCTCCCACCCCACTGCAGCTGGCTATCTTTGGGGACCACAACAGAAATCTCTTCAGGCAGGTCAGCCAAATTTGAGGTTTTTAGATGTTGCCTTCTCCAGTCTCGTGAAAACAAAAAGGAGGGGTCTGTGCTGTCTTTACATTAGATACACCACCCCGTTCATTCTTCCATGCAAGGAATCTTGTATTTTTCTAAAAAAAAAAAAAAAGTGCTTTTCTTGGAACCTCAGTTTTTATTTTGAAACACAGAACACATTTCTATTGATGGTAGATGAACATTTAGAAACATGTCTGAGTTGTGCAGCAAGATCTTTGAAAGGGTTACGCCTGGCTGTAAAGACAGCACATCATGTAGCAAACCATTCTGGCCCGCTAGTGTTTCTTCATGTAAGGCCTTCTATGATGAAAAATCTCCCCAAATCAGTCCCACAAACAAAATAAGTGCATGGAGGTGTGTAATAATTTATCTCAAACATGAGATACAGTCTTGAAACATGCTTCAGTTTTTAGTTTTTGCTATTCACTCCGTTGGAGGAGGAATTGAATAAATTTGTTGAGGAGAAATCTGGTGCACCCTTAGCTCTTGTCCCTACTACCTGGGAATCCTGAGGACAAATCTGAGACCCAGCAAGCAAAAATGTTGTTATTGTTGCGGGTAGCAGTAACAGCATTTCTATCCTACCTTTTATCTGAGAGTTCAAGGTGGCTTACATGGGAGACTCCCCTACTTTTATGCCTGCAGCAACCAAGTGGATTCAGAAGAGTGGCTTGCATAGTCCTCCAATTAAATCTGTGGTCAAGACAGGATTTCCACCTGGATCTTCCTGGTCCAGTTTTGATGCATTTGCAGCAAACATGGGACAGAGGGTCCCACCAAGCATGATGTCTTAACAATGCTCTAACACCTGAATATTCCAAACCTGTAGCAGCTTTAATAGTCCTTATTCCAAGCATGCTCATGCACCCTGACACTAGAATCCTAAGGATTAAGGTATGAGCATTTCTCTGGAAACTTGCTAAGAGGGCCCTTGTTAACTAGAAATGAGTCAGAGATGCCATTTGACCTTGCTACTTGTTTCCTAAGATAACATGGGGGTCTATTGGCACATCTTAAACCAGTCCTGTACTGCTATTATGGCTGAAATGTTTGAAATGGAAATGAGGTATAATTGGGCTGGTCTCCTGACCTGCCATGGAAACTGGGGAATGAGGCACGGTTTTAAACCTGGTTCACTCAAGGTCAAGCGACTACAGCCACTAAACCGCATTCTGACCTGGTAAAGGGTTCTTCCTGCTTCAAAAAGATGATGGGGAATTCCAGAAAGGTTGAGCAATTTAAGAGAACTTACAGTTCCCTCCACCTGATGTTATCAGGGCTGTTAAGCACACTGGCAAGGGAAGAGGCTGGATGTTTTGGATCAGCCATTAGCTCTTTACCCTCCTACTCAACTCCAAAGAGGTTATCTAGTGAATACACTTTAAGAATTTGGAGAGTTCAGAATGAGTCCCCTTTGGTAACCTGCTGTGGGCTGCAGGCTCAGTGGGGGTGGGTTAAGGAGGCAGAGGTTTTGTATGTTTTTAAGGGAGAACTATGATGCACAATGAAAGGAAGTGACTCGCTAAGTCACAGAGTGACTCAGTGGTACAGCCAGGAAGTGGAGATAATGCTCTGAGCGGGCATTAGGGGTGCTTTCACTTTTGCTCTTGGAATCAGGAAGTCGCCCCACTCTCAGTGACATGAGTTTAGGATTAGATAAACCGTAACTTAGATAAGGTTATCTAGTGAATACACTTTAAGAATTTGGAGAGTTCAGAATGAGTCCCCTTTGGTCATTTCCTTGTGCCACCCCCTCCCATCAACTCCAGGGAAGCTGGACAATTGCATTAGAACTGGAATACCCCCCCCCACACACACACCTTCTTCTTTTATGAGGCTTGAGAAATCTCAGTTGAAGAGGGATCTCAATCTGCAGCTCTTCAGAATCCAGGGATGTGGCTTCAAGGCTTTTTCCACAGAGGGTACAAATTAAGCTGCTTGCATACAGTCACCCACACAGTCCTGCTAAGCCAAGCCAAGGGCACTTCCTGCCATTCCAGGTGCCAAGTCAGCTCCGGGCATAGAGACACTAACCCTCGATCCAGCCCGCCCAGGTTGTCTCTCTCTGGCAGGAGGTACAGGACGGGCTATAGGAGCCATCCCTGCAGTGGGAACCCTGGGCTGTGTTGCTGCATCCTTTGTTTGCATCTTTTATATAGCAAGCCTGCAATCTGGAGGCACATTCCCAGCACAAAGTAGTAAGAAATAGAAGCCAGTGGAAATTATGCCTACAAGGCAACCAAACAGAGAAAGTAAAACGGTGCTAAGCAAAAAGTGCTATCCTTAGCACTTCTGAACTGCCTAGGAAAAGAAGAGTTTGGCAGCGTGCACTAAGTGACAGTAGCGAGCGTCCTGCTGACACACAGTTCTGTGCAGGGAGAAGCAGAGAGGTCAGAGCCACGAGATGATGGAACCGGCTTCCCACGTGCATCAAATGTCTTTCATAGAAAGTCAGCACAAGGTGGGAAACCTGTGGTTCCAGATATCACTAGATTACAACCACAATCAGCTGTCTCATTAGAATGAGGTGGGTTACAGTGTCTATCCATATTTGAAGGTCCACACAATAGCCGAAAGGCTGTTGCCTCCGTTTCTGCTGCGTCCAGTATTGATCAGCCATACAAGTTCAGAAAACCTAAGGACATGAGGGTCTCCAGCTTCTCTTATTGAGAGCCATGCTTCCTGAACATGTTATTTGTCACTGTTGATTACTGATGTTTGAGACACCCCCCTCCTTTCCCTGAAACCAGTCCTCTGACCACACATAGTGGAGTTTGCTGGTTAGAACTTTGCAAAGTGTCACCAGGATGCGATTTGACAAAGAAGAAGCAAAGAATCTAGTGTTTTTGTCCCCCTGTAAGGATATGTACATCTTGTCCCAAGGGTGTGTGTAAACTGACCCTGTAAGGGCCAGCCCCATTCATTTACTCGCCTCCACAACCAGAGGCACAGAGGGAACCTTGTGCCAGATGAATTCCTCTTGGGGAAGAACTTAGTGGTCACCCTTCAGTAAATAAGTGGGTGGGACATTAGGGAAGTGTGTTTCAAAACCTGAACTGGAGCATTTGGATCCTGACCCCAGGAACACAGAAGACCTTCCTTCCTTTTCTTTTCTCTCTTCTCCGACACTTGCTGCTTTCCCCATGTGCTTTCCTGGGGCTTTACTTCATAAAGTACATTTGTAAAGCAATTATGGCGAGGATTTTGCTTTTGCACCAGGATTCCTGAATTACATGTGCAGTTTCATCTCTCTGCCAACAGTTGTGTGCTTATTTATAACTATTGTTTTCATTTACTGATTATGAAGTATGCAACTCCATACGTAGAAAACAGCACATCAAATTCTCAACTATGAGACTGGCCATGGGTTTCAGTGGCTTTTATAAAAGACAGATCTCTGGAGGACCTAACTATGTATGGCTGTTAGGATTCTCCTTTTTGGAGGTGGTAGAGTTGCCAGGCATAAAGAGCACAGGTTTCACATTCAGCTTGACAGTGTCCACAGCAATATGGCTGGCTACTGCTGGAAACAGATTATGGTCTAAGTTTGCACTCCTGTTTGTTTTTAATAGTGGTAGGCCATATTTTAGAATAAAGCCCTTTCTTATTCTCTTTGAGACAAGAGCTCAGTGTATTCAGTAATATTCCAAGCATTATACTATATGAAACAGCAATAAAAATTGTATTATTATTGCTCTTTTAATATTCTGACTGTGTACCTATTGTGCTAACTAATGGTAGTTAAATGGGTAAGTAATAAAGCTTTGCAGCTTTGTGCAGAGGCAGGAATATAGCATCTGTCTGCAACTTTTTAAAGCAGCCAAGTCCTGGGAAAAGATGTCGCTACTTTAAGGTGCTGCAGATTTATGTGGCCCCCTTTGCATTCTCAAGTGTTGCACAGCCCTAGTAATTTATGGCTAGAATGCTTATCCATCATTTGTGGAAAGCTCTGATATTTGCAGTATATGAATGTTCAGCACTGGTACTTGACTATAATAGATATTCCATTCAACTTCCAGTCACACATTGCTAAGCCGAAGTTGGTTTGTTTAGTTCCGGTTTGATATATTGCAATCAGCCATTGTGGGTTAATGTGTATCACATCTGGGCCACTATGGTTTGTTCAAGAAACTGGTTAAATCAAGGCTAGCGCCATGGGTAGTCCCCATCTCAGTATCGAAGCTGGGCAGTTTTAAAATGTTGAGAGACCCACCTATAATTTGGGGAAGACCCAGCTAGGAGTCACACAGGACCACTGAAGGATTTGCTTGTTTGCTCTGTCAGATGTTTGAAATAACATAGTGCAAACTATTAAGAATATTTATATTTTATTCCTGCTTGGCAAGTTGGATACTGCAAAAAAGGGAAAGAATGACCTTATGACCCTCTTTTCCAAACCCAGATTTGGAGAGTTGAGGTTACTGAGTGAAAAGCAATGAAATCTGCACATGCTTAGAGGCACTGTAGCTTGGTATCAAGGAACAAATGCTGGAACAAAGAAAAGGAATCCATACGCTCCATATTCAATCTTGGCTGTAACAGTCGGCTGTAGAATCTGGGTGGAAAGGAAATAGCGCCACAACGGGATTTCTTTCAAGTAGGAACAAGGAAAGCTGTCTTTCTGTTCTGTTTATGCGGACCGACAGCGTTTTTCCGGTATGTCAGGCTTACCTTGGAGGGGTTGGGGGTGGGCCTCTGTAAGCAAAGCACGTGCCCTGCCCTGAGTTTACCAACTTTCTCTCCATAGCACCATCGTGGAGGACAGCACAGGAACGGGAGGAAAAATAAGATTGCGCCTTCCAAGCCCCGGGAGTCCCGTGCCCTCTTTGCGCTTCTGGCTACCTTTCCGCCTTCCTCAGCAGGACCCTGCGCTCCGGCGCCGGGCTTTCTAGATCGCAGTTCGCCCCCTCCGCCCCAAACACCGCCACGGCCAGCGCCGCCTCCTCCTCCTCTCCTCCTCCTCCTCCTCCAGCCTGAACTCCCTGGTGCTACCCATCGCGTTGGGGATTTTCAGGAACCGCGGCAGCCGCTCGGAGACTCGGGCGACTTCGGGGCTCCGGAGCCTACTCTGGGGACGCCTTTCTTCCTCCATGAGCGGCTTCTATCTCGGGCTCTTTCATGCCAGCCAAGGCCTTCGCGCCGCCTCGGTTCCTTGGGCTCCCGCCGGGTCACCAACGTGCCGCCGAGGTGGACATGCATTTCTCCTTCAGCGAGGAGGACATTAAGCGGCACCGGCTGTTGGCGAAGTCAGTGAGGTCGGTCAATTCAGCCTCGGAGTTTCCGGGAGGAGGGAGGAACCCTGCGGTTGTGCGGCTTGTGTGGAAGTGGGGTCGGGGGCTGTGACAGAAATTTGCGCAGACGGGGTCTGCGGGAGCTGGCTTCCTGGCTGGGGTGGTGGGGGGAGAGCAGAGCACCCATTCTCCCCCTCACTCAAGCTTTTCTTAACCCTTGTTTCCAAAAGGGGGCTCAGCACGGTCCCTGGATGTGGTGGGTAGGGCCACCTCTCCAGAAGTATCCGAAATGTGGACCTGCTTAGTCTGTCTTTTGGTGATCCTGGTCAGAGGTCTCTGGCACCTGACTGTGAAGTGATATGCTATTGCAGACACCAATAAAGTTTTCTACTGTAACTCCGTCTCGAGCAGTAGTGCGTAGGGGTTCACAAAACCACAACTGCCAAGAGTTCTTCAGGATTGCAGCGGTTTATTAATGTGATTAATAAACTAGCCAGCCCCATTTTAGCCTAACAGGTTGTCCAGACCCAGCCCATGAGATTACTTTTTGTTCAGTGTTTTGTACAAAAGGACGTTGGGAATAAATCATGATTCGGTTATGGTCTTGCAAAGCAGGCTACTGTGTCTCTGCACCCAATAATCTTCTCAAGGGTAGTTGGGGCCCAGCAGCCTCTGAAAAGTTGAATTGGGAATCACGGTTGTCAGATCATAATCATGTTCATTAGTATTTTGGATAATAATATCTTTCAAAATGAGTTTGTGTTGCTCATGTGGCCAAGGCAGACATCCTTTGAACTGCAGAAAGAACTGAGCCCCTTGTGTATTTTCTTTGTATTGTTGTACTGTTTATTGTATGCCATGGTTGATTTTTTTAAACCATGTTGTTAGCTTACCTGAAAACACATGTTTGTGGAGAGGTGGCATAAGTAACAAAGAAGATACAGTGAATTTACTGTACATTTTATTCTGGGTAGAGGGTTGCAGGCTCTACCCTCCTTGCCAGTGTTAAATGCCCATTCACACTTGGCTGCTACCAAGATTCATTGGAAATTAGCCCTTTAAGGTCCTGGAGCTGCCCTTCTTGTCCACTGGTTGGAAGGAACAGCATTCTCAAGGAAGGGGACACATCTGTCGATGTTTGTGGCTCCTGGCTTTTGCTCTGAGAAGCACCACCCTTTTCTGCATGCATGTTGAGCAGGAAATCTCTGGGCCATGTGCCAAAAGGTCTGTCTGTCACCATCTGCCATAAGGTCTGACTAGCTCAATCCACCTTGAGAAAGAGTCAAGTCATATCTGCCTTGGACAAGTGGTCAACCATGGCTTACATTCTCTCCCCTTTGGGGTCACTCTCTATCCTTCCCTCCTTATTCCTTCCACCTTATTATGCCTTTGAAAACATGTGCAGTTTCCCATCAGGTTTCTTTTTTGTCTGTTACCTTGCATAAGACGTAATTAGGATATTCAAATAATGTGCCATAGTTAGCATTAAGTGTCCATATCAGTTTTGTATGAGGTTTGCTATATGATGAGAAAGAGAGATCAATAGGCTTGATATTATGGGTCACATAAGGATCAAGGATGGGCTCAGAGTCCCTGTGGGCTTGTACCACGGTGGGCCAGGTTAATGGCTGTATGGTCAGAGAGGTTGTCAGTTTTAATGGTGATTTAGGCAGCAGAACAGAATACAAAATCTTGATGGCCTTCTTGATCTGGTAGGCATCTCTTCAGTTCTCTAGAGAAAATAATAAAGCCCTCTCTTTCAGCATCTAATTTGAGCAGAATCCAAAAAGAATTCTGTCCCTTATGTGAATACGAATACACCATATCTACACCATGTGACATGTTTATGTGCTGTATTTGGAAACTGAAAGAAACCAGGTATGGTTAACATTTAGATCAGGCTTTCCCAACTACGTGTCTTCAGGTTACATGTGCTACAACCCCCATTATAACTAACCAGCATTATTGTGGCAGTTGTAGTCCCATAGATCTCAAGGGTACAGGAAGCACACCTAGAAGCATGTGGATGTGCAGAAAAACCCTGCCCCAAAATCAAATATCATTCCTGCCATTAAAAAAATCAAACAGCTGAGTTTCAGTACCCTACCCTGGCAGCTGTTGTCCCTGTTTCCTAGCAGATTAAAGATGCCTCTGCCAGGACTTTTGCTGCCATAGGCATAATAATCATAGCAGATGGCAGCATCTTGAAAAATGCTATGCTGGGTCCAGCCTGGTGAGTACTTGGATGGGAAACTCCCGGGGCTGTAAGGAATTTGAAAGAAAAAAGTCCCCAAAGAACTGTATGGAATGTCTGTGAAGTCCCTAGAAGTGAAGTCAAGTGAAGCAAATCCTCTTTCTCCCTCTAATCTCAGCATATGCAGAGCAGGATTACCATAGTGAGAACCAGCTTGGTGTAGTGGTTAAGACAACAGGCTAGAAACCAGAAGGCCATGAGTTTTAGTCCTACCTTAGGCACAAAGCCAGCTGGGTGACCTTGAGCCAGTCACCCTCTCTCTAGGAAGCAGGCAAGGGCAAACCACATCCAAAAATCTTGCCAAGAAAACTGCAGGGACTAGTCCATGTAGCCACCATGAGTCAACACTGACTCGAAGGCACACACACACACACACACAATTAATTACTACAGAATACATCTACGTCAAGCAGTCTACTTCAGTGGGAAACCCCTGTTTTCAAATTCTTGCTGGAATAATTGCCCCTCTCATAAGGTCCTCAGCTGACTCATGTATCCTTTTTCCTAGGTGCCTAGCCCAGGCAGTCATTCCTGGAATATTATTATTATGGTTGGCCGCACAATCAGCCAGATGATTTGATGATGATGATGATGATTAAAATTATTTTAAAAAAGAGCAAGGAAGATCAAGAATTGGTCAGCACCAGGTGAAGATGAACTGCATGGTTTTTGGTTGAAACTTCTGACTGGTCTGCACCCAGTAGAATATAGAATATAGGAATAGAATCACTGCTCAACACTGTCTGAATATACAGCTAAGATATTGCAATGGAGTTGGGACTGGACAAATGTGCCACGTTTACCATCAACAGGGGAAAAATAGTGAAAACTGAAGGAATCAAGATGCCCTATGGAAATAACATCAAAAGTCTGAATATCTGCAAGAAATACCACTTGCCTATAAGCAAGAACTGGTGGAACCACAAAAGAGACAAAGTAATAGAAAATGAAGAAGCTAAAGTACTCTGGAACCACTTGAAGACCCTTGGCATTGACAAAATCATCATCAGTCAATTGCAAAAGGCAGCTTTACTTGGAACAGCTTATGCCCTGCGACGATACCTTTAACACCATCAAACGACATCTGCCCATCCCAGGTCCTTGGCAAGGACTCGATAGGTGGATAAAAATGCCAAATCCAGTCTAAATATCTGGCTGACTGTGCGACCAACAACAGCAACAACAATAATAATAATTTTATCCTGCTTTTTTTATATATAACTCAAGGTGGCGAACATATCTAATATTCCACCTCCTATTTTTTCCACATCAATAACCCTGTGAGGTGGGCTAGGCTGAGAAAGGCAGCCAGCAGGACTAGACCTCACTGTCTTCTGGTTTTTATTTATTTTATGTTATTTATTTATTTAAAACATTTATATAGCTGCCCATCTTGTACCAAATTCTGGGCGGCTCACAGCCAAGAGATAAAGCCACATCTATGTACAATAAAAATATTAAAACCAAAAAAAACCTGGCACCATAACTAAACTTAGCTCACCCTCTCCTATGGTTTCTGGGCCAGCACCTTACACCAAACTGGCTCTCCATGTTGGCCTCTTCCCTAATTGGATTAATAGGACCAGCAGTCCTGACCCTCCTACTGTGAGAGTCACTGGGGCTCCTTGCTCCTTTCAGATTCCTGCATTAAGATACTGCGCTGCAGAAAGTTAAGAGTTAAGGCTACCCTATGTAACTGGATGGGCTGTGAGAATTTGATCCTCCCACACCACGCCGGGCCCTAGTGTCTGTGTTTTTTCTTAAAGAAAGGTCTTACACAGATTTCAACTTTTAGGGCAGCACAAGCAAGCTCCCAGTTGGGCTATTTAGTTAATCTATTGTAGGAAACTGTTGTGTGGTGCCTGACAAATAAATTGGTATGTCAGGAACATGTATCAGAGCTCACTTCTCTAGATGCAGTCATGTAAACTGACCAAAACGTTGAGCCCAGATAGCATATATACCCAGGTGCAGAAATGGGTTTCCATTTTCCAAGAAGGAAAACAGAAGGAACACAGTAGAAGCCTGAAACTTAAGCAAGCAAGAGAGGAATACAATCACATATCGTGAGCTTTGAGATTTTGTTCCATCAGCTATGAATCATGGAAGGATTTGTGGAAGGTTTATAGCCCGCTCCTTGCATGTCTATTCAGGATTAAATGCCAACTGAATTCAGTAAGGCTCAGCTTTTGTAAATGGATATAGCAGCCTTCCCCATCCTGGGCACCTTGCAGTTGTCTGGAATACTCATTGCTGAGAATTCTAGGAGTTGAAGTTTACATATCTGGAGATTCAGGAAGGTGGAGCATAGGATTGGAGATTAAATCTTGTTTTGGAGCTGCTCTTCTGATTTTGCTTTCCACCTGTATCTTGAAGCTGTTGTAGTTGAGTGCATATGTTCTCTACAATTGGTGCTGAAATTCTCATGCACAAACCCCAGAGAAATGCAGGAAGTTGCAGAACAGCGAGTAATACATGTCAATAAACCTGTTTATGGATTTGGTGTCCAAAAAAATTCCAGATTTTATCCCTTGTCTTCTACAAAGAGTAGCAGTATTGTTCATTGTCCAGTTTCCCTAGTTTGTGATGATATAGACCAATTCTTGCCTGAATCAAGAATTTGTAACAAGAGCTAATTTTCCTTCTTGCATAGGTTTGTGCCCATATGGTTTATGCTATTATGGTTTCATTTCCATTGCATGATTCTTAACTACTTTCCACACAAACTGAAAAACTCTGTAAGGCCTCAGCCCTACGCAGCATGCTTACGAGAGCATGAGCCCAGCTGAGCTCCACACATCTAATTTCCAAATAAACACACTATCTCTGTGTTAATAATAGAATGGAGCTTTCCTTCCACAGTTTTCCTGAAAGATATGGCCCAGTCCATGTCAGGTTGCTAAAGTCTCTTCTTCCTTCTTCTTCTCCATCCATTTTCCTTGGCAACCCCCTTGAAAAGTTTAGAGAGAGCTGTCATTAAGAGTGCTGCCTGCTTAGACGGGCAAGACAGAGAAATGTCAAAGAGGAAACCAGAGAAGAGGAGCTATATTTAAGTTCTGGGGAGATAGCCTGCTGTGTGACACTGCATCCCATCTTGGACACATTTTCTTTCTTCAGAAGCTCAGTCCTGAGTTCTTTATTTTTCAGTCTCCTTCCCTGAACAATTTGAGGGAACCTTTTCTGGATTCCTCCAGCTAGACCAAAGTGTATATGAAAGGCTTGTGCAGATGTGGGAAAAGGATCCAAGCTGGAGTAGATGCAAGCATGAAGCTTGACGTCCCAGCCAGCTGAGAATGGAACTCCGATTCCACTTGGACGATGCCCAGGAGAATTTATGACGCACTCAGCTGGGGCTGTTGTCTCAATTCTCTGTGGTCTCCCATTAATAAGCTGGCCTCTCACCAGTGAGGATCTGTCCTAGGAATACAAGGCAGGGAGCACAGCCCGGCACAGGCAGTGCAAAACCTAAAAACAAAGAAAGTTAGGAAGGGGAACAGCAAAAGATGTCAATGCATTGAAAGTGGCAGGAGAAGGGCACTGGTTCCCTGCGGTGGTTTCTAGCTGTCTCCTTTAGCCTGACAGGCTTTGGGAACACTACAGATGTTTGCCAAACCTGCTTAAAAGGGATGAAAGTGGGATAAGCATATAAGCCAGCTGCCGAAATCTCTCTTTTAAAACACACTCTGGTGGGGGGAAGGGGGAACCTACTGTCTCTTGAACTTTGTTTCAGTAATATTTTATTTAAATTGTTTCATAGATTGAGCACAAATGGTCACATTCAGACTAGCACAGATGGTCACATTCAGACTAGTGCCTTTCTATTTGCTAGGCGGTTGGAAGTAGAAATATTTTTCTCTCCATAAATAAAAAACCTAAAAAATAAAATAAGAAACATCTTTTTTTGTACCACATCTTTAACGCTTTTAAATGGCTAGGGAAGGAGCCTTATATTGCTTAAAAGGACAATCTGTCCCCCCATAACTACAGCTTTTTGAGAAAGAGACTTAAATTGTTTTAAAAGTAATTTAGAAGTTTTTATGGCCCATCCCATAAGGCCTTAGGTCAGTGGCAAGTTTTGGCTGTGGAATGGCCCAGTTCAGTGATTAAAAAAACTTCCCTCTAGAACTTTTTGGCAGTGCCATTTGGATTTAAAAGTAGTGAACTGTGGATCTGTTTTGGTATTTTTTATGTTCAACATTGACCCCTGGCACTGCATTTTAGAGGGACTGGCACTTAGGGCAGAATACATGCTTTGCATGCAGAAGATTCATGGTTCATCACCTGTGGAAAGGATCACCTGCTGAACTGGGAAAGATTCCCTTGGAAATTTTGTACTTTTTTAGCCCTGAAGCTCATGTTTAACACAAACGTGGTTCTCTTTAATTTTTTCTCAAAGTTTTCTAAGTAGTCATGCCACTAATAGGACATCCTGTGACTTTCTGAAGGTTTTTCCTAACCTACCAACTGAAGACAAACACTCTTGCTTAGAGTAAATCAGCTGAAATCCCCAAATTGCTGGCTGGAGGGAAGGGCAACGTGTATTGCCTGCCTGTTGCTGATCTGGCTTATACATTAAAGAGAGTGTCTGTTGATGACGCTGAGTGAGGTTTAAGTCACTTTTCCAACTTATTGTTTGCTCAGTAAACGTCTGTCAGCCCTATTCAACACTGAAAGAGAAATAAGCGTAACTGAAAGAAGAAGGAAATGAGATATCCTCAATTCTTCCTTCTTTGAGTCATGCGCTGAAGTTTGCATAGTTGTCGCCTTCCTAGTCTAACTGCCAAAGTGTATAGTTTGATGGCAGCATTGGCAGCGAGAGAGCAGAACTCTGTTTCAGTATTGGTTCAGCCTGCATTGCTGACCATGACCATTCTCGCTTTCTGAATGTTGGACTCAGAGGATGTATAAGGCCTGCTTGCACTGGCGTCCAGTGCTGGAGCCCCCAAAGATTATTGACCGATCTGCTTGCCATACATTTGCAGTGGAGATTTGCCGTGGTGTAACACCACAGGGATAGCTGCATCTCCTGCTCTGCAAAATAACTCCCCAGACAGCGAGTGTGGGGTTCTTTTTAATTAACCACTGGGGTATTATTCTGTCAAGCAGAAGGCAGGCCCAAAAGCTGCCCAGAAGGGTACGGTGTCTTATAACCTATTGGGACAACTTTCCATCCGTCCTTTGGTGAGGATTTATTTGTCGTTTTGAAGAATGTCCCGTGTATTCATTATACAGTGATCATTAACTAGTGCTGTAGCTCCCAGTTGCACCATTGATACTCATATGCACAGTTATTCAGGATTAATAGCTTTCTGTTCAGACAATTTCGTCTTATTCCAGCTCCGACAAATGCAATAAACACTGACCCTTGTCATGTCCTAGTGTACATCTGTTCCTTTCACTTCCATAGCCTTGCTTCTGGTCTCTTGCACTGGCTGGGCTGATACATCATGTTGTAGAGCAAGTCTGATGCTTGTTTCTTATTTAGTATGATAGGTAAATCCAGCTATTAAGGCTTGCAAATAATTATTTGTGACAGCATTATGTGTGACCCCCTCCAGCCTAGCTTTAGTCAAGGAACATGGTTAAACCATGGATTGGCAAAATACTTGAATCCAGCCACTGAGTGCTTACCCCTACGTCAATAAATAAATACTGGTGAAACACCTGCTCTTCGCCTAATATTTTTTATTTTTTATTTTTGTGCCTTTTATAATTTTAAAATTTTTAATAGTAATATTAATACTTGTTTGTATATATTGTTTTTAGCTCTGTTGTAAACCACTCAGAGTCACTTGTTTGTAAGATGGGCAGCCATGTAAATATGATGAATAAATAATAAATAAAATAAAGCTATTAGGCATAGACTTAGTCTCCATCCAGACATTCAAGGACCAATGCATCAGTCTTCTTTTCCCAGGATAACTTTTCCCTTAATTGGTTAATACGTTTTAGTTGACAATTTCCTATTGGAGATATTCACTATGAAAATGTACTTGCTTCATTACTCTGGATTAAATGCTGGGAACATACAGTAATTGTGAGAGCATTTATTTGTGGAACCTGCAGCTACTCTATTTCTATTTTCAGCATTTTCCAGACAGGTACTCTACGGATACATTCCCCATTACAGTGGCCAACCTGTGTGATGATGATGAGAGAGCAGTTCCAGGACTTTTGAAAGGCACTAGATTGGAGCAGGCTGTCTTATTTTTATAGGAGAGCTATCTGATAAATGATCAGCTCTCAGTAACGGGTTGAAGATTTCTGGGTCGAATGTGAAAGCTATTTGTGCTTGCACGCTAAGAAGGCTTCTGGGAAGCTAATCATGATGCTGGTGTATCAACCAAGGGACCCACTTACTAATTGCTCTCTGAGGGGAGGCCTTGAGCATCAGAGGGCTGATAACTCACGCATTCTTCTTTGAACAGCTTCTCTTCCCAGGTCTTCTGAAATAATGTAAGCATTTTGCTCCACCATTGCTGCTTCTAGTTGGAGAAAGTAAAGATAGGAAACTCAAGGGGCATTGCCCGTGTTCTCAGAGAGCGCAGCACAGGGAAGTTTATCATTTTGTTTTGTACTGCATCTAAGGAGTTCTCATTTTGAAATCCAGGGTGAGCATTCTTTGGTAGCCAAGGGCTATGTTTAATATATTGCGCAGGGGGGGGTTGCAAATTAGATGCTCCACATATGGGTGGAGCAAGTGGGGGGTGGGGGAAGGTCTTTGTTTTTTAACTACCATATGCCTATGGTTGGGCTTACATTACAGATTGTAGCGTTTCCCAACTCAAAAGGTCAGGAAGATGCACAGTCGGTTTTCATCAGTTTTTTCAGAGCAGGATCTGCTGGTTGCAAAACAGGGGTCTCGAGCCACAAGGGGTCTTGCTCATTTCTGTTTTATAGTAACCTTATAAGGTAGGCCTGAGTAGCATCAGATCTGAAGTGCACCTTCAGGGGCTTGTGGATTACCCAAAGGCCGCATTGGGGGATGGGGTCGTGGCTGAGCGGAGATTCGTATGGAGAATAGTCTGATTCATAGCTCAGAGCCTTCGATGCCTACACTATTCCAATAAAAAATGTTAGGAATTTATTTATTGGGGTTTTGTTTTTGGCATAATTTCCCACCAAAGCAGAGCTTTAAACTGAGGAATTCTGGCCTTTTATTCCCACTGATTTCATTTGTTCTCCTAACCAGTGTGCAAAATGATCAAGAGTCTCCAGTTGGGGCATCAGCTTTCAGAATTTCAGTTGCAACACATCTAGAGAGTGCCAGACGGGGGAACACTGCCCTAACCTTACCCTGATCTTGTCATCTTGGCTAAGATCCCAAGAGTTCTGGCTTCCTGTCTTTTTCACCCTTCCTCCCACTTTTTTTTTTTTTTTTGCAAATGCCTGTGTCAGAAGGTGTCCACTGTTCTGATTTCCTTGTCCTACACCAAGGACTATTTTACACTATTTTTAAGTATACCCTTAAACATGTGAATTTATCAAATGCACGTTTGCAGAGATGTGATTCTCATTCAGACACTTATTGGGCAGCCAGGATCATTTATTTAGACTAATTGTCTTGCTTCTACATCATGTGTGAAGCAACTCTGAATTTAGTTCCAGCTGAGTTTCTAACTTGGTGATGGTGTACAGACCCCCAGCCTAATACTGTTTATGGATGAAGAAGCTATTTTTGTAAATGAAGGACAGTAGACTAAGGAAAGATATAGTAGCTTTAGTATCCTTGCAGTTAAAATCTCTGAATAGCATCTCAAAAATTGCTTCCCTTGGATTTGTTAGCAAATATGTGTTTCTGGTTGTTGGTTTAAGGAGCTTTGTGAAGTTTTAGAGCTGAGGGTGTATCTACACCAGCCTTCATTTTCCCCTTTGCCCCACCAATTTGGATTGTAGCTCTTCTGAGCCTGTCCCTCTGTGTAGCCCAGCTGCAAAAGCGACAATTGACTTTGATGCTTAACCTTAAATGAACTCTATGAGTGAAGAACCTCTCCGTATCATAAAGCTGCCAGATGAATAACCGCACCCATTTTGATTGGAAACAGAGAGGTTGTTGTGGATTTGTAATCAACTTCTCGGCTTTATTCATTTCCCATTTTCAGAGGATGCCACTACAGAAATGGTGATCTTACATTTTTAAAAGTTTTGTGCGTGCAAGTAAACCAGGTCAGAAATTACTGTCTCTGAATTCTGAATTTGAGAATAAACTACATTCAGTGCTTAAGACTTGGGATGATGTTGACTGGCCAATAAACTTCCAGTAGAGATGTTCTTACTCGCACTGATTCCACATGTGGGGAATGTCCCATCTATGTGCTCTTTCCCTGCTTATCAGGTTTTATTTCTCTATCCGTCAATGACGCATGCTCAGTAAGTGCTGTGACTAATGTAGAAATGCACATGTCCCGGGGGCTGCACATCTGGTAAGGAGCTTTAAAAAGCTACATGTGACATTGCATGGCAAATATTTCCATAACCAGCTTTAAGTCAGTCCCAGGGAATCTGAGGCCCTCAAGATAGAGCTGAACTGCAGCATAGCTCATCACTGTTCAAGCAGCCTGAGGTTGAAGAATAGTAATTCAGGAACATTTCAACAACCACAGGTTTCGTATGCCTGACTTAAGGAATATTTAAAACTGACTCTAACATCTGGTTCGTCTAGTCCAGTATAGTTTATTCAAGCTTTCTTTGACTGGGTGTCTCCAGATATATTATCTGTGATTGATTTAGGAATCATGGGATGGGAGTTACAAGCATTGTGACTAGCACATCTTCAGGTCACCAGGAAGTCATGGTGATCTGAAGCAATGGTGATTCTTCCCAATCTTGCTTTGTTGGATTCTGTTATAAAGAGACACTGGATCTGTTTATATTCCAAGTCCTGCTGAGCGATGGACTCTCCATATAGCTAAGCGGGGGTGGAGAGGGATTAACATATGAAAACTACCTTATATGCAGTCTATAGAGCCCAGTGCCTGCCAGATGCTGCTGTGAATCACAGCTTTCAGTATTCCTCACTTTTGATTTTGCCAGTTTGATCTACTGGGAGCTGTAGTTCAGTAACATCAGAACTTAATATAATAAGGAATTTTCCTTCCCAGTCCTGAAACATTTACTTGGGAGTAAGTGTTTTTATCTGCTTATGGGTTCTAGATTTAGGCTACGATCTAAGGACCGTTGCCTCAAAATGATCTAAACTGGGTAATACTGCTCTCTTTATCTCTTATTTGCTATAGGTACTTCCATCCTGGAATAGAGTCGACAAACAAATCAATACAGACTCAATTAAGACTTACATAATGTGGTTTACAGTTCAGGTGTTTTCCGATTACGTTTTTGTTGTTTGTTAATCAGCAATATCTTGCTTGGACAAATGGAGGAGAGCAAAGTGCTGTAAACAGTGTATTGAAGAGAAGCTGGTAGAATATTAAGGCAAAATGCAAACTGATTCCGTTTTATTGTAAACTGCCCAGAGAGCTTCAGCTTTTGGGTGGTTTAAATGTTTTAATAAATAAAAAAATAAATTCACCCTGCTCGATCCAGTAAAAGAATCCAAAGCCTCCAGTGCTTTTAACATTGCCTGTCCTAATTCTCCACCCTAAGATACATTCCCTAAAGTACCACCCTTTTTTACACATCCCTAAAGGCTCTTTTCTGCCTGCCAAACTCTTGGTTAATTTCTTATGTAAATATCGTATGTCCTCCACTGGTTTTAGAAGCAGATTATACTAGTAAATTGAACATTAAATTATTCAAATACACGGTGTGCCTCTGTTATCTAGGCACAGATGGGAAGCTGGTGTTTCGGTGACGCTCTCTAGCTAAGAGTCTCACACCAATTGTATCTAGCCTGAAACACTTAGTGAAATATAGCTGTAATTCTAGTGAGCAGAAGATGCACTGTTGGTCAGAGGACTGCTCCATCTATAGATACTGTGTGCAGATAAGATAATGGCCTTGTCTCTAGCTTGTCTAGTAGCCATTGGTGGCCAGAAATCCTGTGTCCATAAGTGTGCAGAAATGCAAGAAATGCAATGGAGAGCCTCTCTCCTCCGTTAGTCCACTAACCTTCAATCCTAGCCAGGAAGGGGGGAATTACCCTGACTACACAGCCAGCCTAGAAGCCTTGCAAGCTGCTGGAGGATGGATGAATCACAGTGGTTCTCCTTGGCCAGCATTTACTTGGGAGCAAATTCAGTGCTGTATATTCTAAAACAAATGTGCGTAAGACTGGAACCATGGTTCCTAATCCTGGGAAGGTTTACTCAGATGTAATAATATTGAGTTCAGTGAGTTTTAGTCTAGGTATGTCTCATTGTGCAGTATGTGTGTGTGTGTGTGTGTGTGTGTGTGTGTGTGTGCGTGTATTCCCCAGAAGAAGCACCCCCGGTATTTAATGGGCCTTACTCTCTCAGAAGCATTTGCACCTATTCCTACAGTATTTGCTTCATCTTTGGAGCAGTGAATGATTTGGGGCAAAGCCACATGAAAGAACACTTTCACCGATATCAGTGTGCTTCAGAGATCCTGCCTCTTAACTTACCCATGAAAGCCGCTGGACTTGTGGTCATCAGAAATGGCTGTAGTCCCCACACCTGCGGAATTCTGGTCCAGCTGAAAGAATAAAAATTTATTATAGCAGATCTTTAAGGAGGCACTAAGGCTTACCTGTTTTATAGATGCCATCTTTTAAAATAGGAATGTGAAAAATATGCACTGGGGACTGGGATGGAGTCAAAGGTTTTGGCCAAATTGCCAAGGCTTAAAGCATCTATTTTACCCCTAAAAATCCTTTCCTCTCCAAAAAACTTTCTAGGCTCTCATCCCAGGCGAACAGAATTTGCATCCTGCTATTTTAAAGTGAGATACTTCTGGGGTTTTGTATATTCAGTATTGCATTTGTCTAATACTACATTTCTTTTTCTCGGCTGGGTGATGCTTATAATTAGCACAGCTGCTGTTTAAGTTACTTTGTATTTGACTGATATTTGTTATTTGTGCATTTATGGTGTCCTGTAGTAAAATCATTTATGTTGTGCATTGATGTGATTGGAAGCTGCACTGAAGGGGTATGACTCCAAAACTAACTCACAAATATTTTCAATAAATAGTCTGAGATTAAGTTCTACAATTACGAGTCACATTATATAATTGTGGAAACTATTAGCAGAAGAGTCCTGTTAAAATAAGGTGCCAGGCTCATACAAACACACATATTCTGTATTTGTTTCTGCTCCAAGGGAATCAAGAGATAGTCAAAAGAAAAGACACAAAAGAAAGGCAGGAAGAAAATCCACATTTTTCCCCTATGTGAGTGGCACACTTGGTGGTGTAGAGAACCCAGAAGCCCTCAGTCCCTGGGGGAAAAAACGTGCCATACCCAAAATTGTTGGCATGCCCTGACTTTGTTGTGTAAATCCTTACTCTGATTACTCCTCCGCTGATAAGGCTATCATTTCCTTCCTTGCCCCTCCCTTGGTATTCTTAATCTTATCTGTTGCCCTAGGGCAGGAGTGGGGAATGTCGTCAGCAGCTCTCTCAACATCTGTGCAGCGATGCCTCAGAAGGAGTTGCAGCTAAATTGACTACAGAAACAGCTGCCTGCACACACACGCGCGCACACACATGCCAGATAAGGTGCCATGATATACGCAGAGGTACAGCCGAGATTAATTGGATGTACAAAAACAATGCTTAAGACTCTCTAAATTATTGACGCAAACAGCTTGAGAAGGAAATTAAGCTGGTATTTGGTCTGATGTAAGGTTAGTTGCAAAAAAATGAAATCCAGGAGTTGCACTGATTGAGTGAGGCAGGGCTGATGCTTTGAAGGTGAAATCTAGGGCTTTCTTCAAGGGGCCTCAAATACGCGGGGCTGCTTTACCGTATTTTGAAATTATTAAAAGAGTGCCTGATGCAATCTAAAGAGGAATGGTAAAACTATTTGGTCCAAGGGTAATTGCCCCTTTTCCAAGCAAGTTGTGCAAAAGGCTTGCAAAAATGATGAACCTCTGGCAGTGTCTGTCTTAATTTGACCGTGACAAATGTGTCAAGAGCACAAAACCTTGTCTGTAGATTTCTGTACCCTCAGTTAGGCTCAGTTCCCTTCTCTGCATCTTTTCATCCAGTGCCTCCATTTCTCTGCCTATGAAATAAAGCTTTGGCCAGTAGTTTTGGCCGAAGCAGTAAAAGCACAGACAGAAACTAAATCTGCTTATGCCAAAATCTTGCATAATTTGTTTTGGTCTTGCCAGCACCTTTCATGTTGGGAGGGAAGCAAGGCAGAGAATAAATACAATGAATGACTGGGAGAGTAAGGAGGAGAGAGTCATAGATGCCTTAGAACTAATAGATGCTCGCTCTCTCTCTCTCGCGCGCACACACACACACGCTACAAATTCATTTTGAGATAAGCTAATAATAAAAGAAAAGGTGTTTAAGCTTCAAGGTGTCGTTTTTTCCAGCTTCGCCTGATGTGGGAGTTGCAGGGTGTTCCCTTCTCTAGCTGCTGGCCGGAAGAAACCCACAGCGCTGCCTTTTGAGTTTCTCTCGCTATAACAGGATGAGAGGCTTCCTAAGGCCTGCTCTGCTGTTGACAACTAGTCTACTCCCAAACAAACCAAAGGCCCGGCTGGAAAAGCCCATGTGATGATCCAGGCCGGTTTGATAATGTGATGGTGCAGGAGGGAGGGGCATGTTTGCAACTGTACTGGTTTAGATTAATGGTGATGCTGATCGTGCTAGAACAGTGAATATAAGAGGTATATGGTTATTACAGTAATAACCGTGCATGCACAACATGTAAATATGTGTCCAGCACATGATTTACTTTTCTCACTACTTTGTGTTTTGCAATTTTGCATTGATGCATCCTTCATCCATTCTCAATGCACGGATGAAACTATGGTGCCAGGCAGAAAGGTTTAGAAGGCACTGGAGATACTGGGGCGGGGGGGGGGGAGATAAACCAAACCTATATTAGAGAGATTAGCTGCCCTTGAACCAAGATGAATCCAGGCTGCTGTCTCATAACATCCAAAAGGTGGAAGAGCAACTTTTAAACTGATTCCTGACAGCATCCAGTTTAGAATGGTATAAACGTTTCCAAAATACTGTAAGGGTAGGACCAGTGTGGAGAGTGGATTATGAATGGCCATGATAGTCAGGAGATAAAGGGAGACAAAAAGGCCACAAAAAAGTTCACACCAACATTTGAAAAAGAACATAGTACAGTATGTAAGTATTTCTGCGCCACTATTAAACATCTCCCACCCAAGATGGGGAATTAAAAGTATTTGGTTGTGAAGAGAACATAGATACGATAGTTATAATAGAAACCTGGTAGAACAGAATCAATGAGGGTAATTCCTGATTAGAAATTTGCAGAAAAAACAAAGAAGGGCACACTGGAGGAGGTGGTGTCTATCAAGGAGAATAGAAAGCCTAACACGTTAGAGAATATTGAAGGACCAAGAATCTCTCTAGGTAGCAATATCTGGCCATAAATACATATTAGATCTACGGATATGCTCCCACCACCTGATCAAAATGCTGAGGGTCATCCTGCAATGGTGAAATAGATCAGAGCAGTATACAAAGAAGAGGTGTTGTAAAAATAGTTGTTCAATCGCTCAATATTTTCAGACTCTTTGTGACCTGAAAAACGTTATTTTGTCAGGATGATCAGCACCTGCTTTGAGTTCTTATCAAAGTGGACTTTGGTTATCCTTACATAGACTGGCTACTTTCATGCTCAGGCCACAGTGAAGAAACTTGATTTGTGGATATCCTACATGTAACCGTGCCTTAGAACAGTTGGAACTGACCAGAGAGGAAGAACTGTAGATTTAATCATAAATAATAACAGTGACCTAGTGCAAGATGCAACTGTTGTAGAACCAGCTGAAAAACAGCAAGCATTATATTATTACATTTAGCATACATGTAAATGAGAAAAGTCAAGAAGTTTTCATGTTCTCTTGTGGTTATTTAAAAATGCAATAGTTGTAGCTTAACTGGAATGTAAGAAAGAGTCAGCCAAGTTCAGAAAGAGGCCAACACTGCTTTCTAGTAGTATCCAGGAAGCTGTAAAGGTTAAGAAGACTTCCTTCAGGAAATGGAAAGTCTGTCCTAACACAAAGAATTAAAGAAGGACAGCCTGTATTGACTTCATGTGGAGGGTGGGTATCGTAAAAATTAGAAATAACGAAAAAACATTCTAGGACATCTTGAAAGACTACACTGCATAGTATGAAAACACTGGGTCCTGATGACATCCACCCAAGAGTTTTAAGACACTCAAATGTAAAATTGCTGATCTCCTAGCAAAAATGTATAACTTGTTCCTCAGATCAGGCTCAGTGCCTGGGGACTAAAAAGTAGCAGATGTGAATGCCCGTTTTTAAAAAAAAGGCCCAGAAGACACCTGGGAAATTACTGGCCAATCAGTTTAATGTTTGTTCCTGGAAAATTGGTAGAAAGAGTAATCAAAGAAAAAAAAAAGTACATAGAAGAACAAATCTTGTGAAAGGAAAATCAGCATGGATTCTGTAAAGGTATCCTGCTTCAAAAGTTGTTGACAGAGTTCCTTGTCAAAGTTCCTTGTCCAAGGCTCTTGAGTAAACTTGTCCATGGCAACTATGGAAAAGGCAAATTCCATACAAAGGATCATTAAAGTGATTGAAAATAAAATTGGCCACATTGTAATGCTCTTTTATAAATCTGCAGTAGGTGTGTATCTGGAATATTATGTCCAGCTCTGATCACTACATTTGAAAAAATACAGTAGAGTTGGCAGAAGTACAGAAGAGGGCAATGAAAATTATCAGGAAACTTAAAGACCTTCCCCATCAGAAAAGGCTAGAGGGTTTGAGATTCTTGAGTTTGGAAAAAAGGCAGCTGAGGGTATAAAAGGAAGACTGAGGTGTATTAAATCATGCATGGCATGGAAAAAGTGGATTGAGAGAAGTTTCTCTTCCTCTCCCCCTCTCTCTTCCCTCTCTCTCTTCCCTCCCCCCCCCCCCAAAATAGAACCTGAGGTCATCCAGTGAAGCTGTTTGGAGGGAGACTTAGAACAGACCAAGTAAAGCACATCTTCACCTACCACATAATTCATCAGTGGAATTAATTACCACAAGATGGGGTAATGGCCACTATCTTGGATGGCTTTCAAAGGGGATTGAATGTTGTGGAGGACACATCTGTCAAGGGTTATTGGTCTTGAGGATTCAGTGTTACCTCCAGGTTGGAGTCAACATGTCTCTGAATACTAATTGCACAAGAACAAAGATGGCAGAGGCAGATGGTTCCATCTCTTGCTTATAAGCACCCCAAAGGCTCTGGGTTGGCCACTGTGAGAAACAAAATGCTGGGCTAGGATAGGCCTTGGCTGACTCAGTAGGCTTATTCTTAGCTTTTTATGTTATCCCTTCAGTGGATTGTATCCTGCTGATGGAATACCTGGTTGGGGGACCCTCCAGATTAATCAGGTACAAAGAGCTCTAGAGGTTGGGAGGAGAGGACAGAAAATTTCATCTGTACATCCAGAAATCCCAGGGGACATCCCTTGTGCTAGGAGAGGGTTCTTGAGCATGCATATACCAAAAGGTAGTTCCTAGTATTCTTTGTGATATTGGTTGCCATTCTTGGATTAGCAATATTTCCCATGACCTGACCTGACCTGACCTGACCTGACCTGACTGTCTTCAGTGAGGAAGCCTAGTTCCATAAGTAGGGTCAGAGAATTCAGCTTGTTGAAAACTTTCCTAGGTTAAAACTCCAATTCAAACTATTTACAAAGAAAAATATATTGGAGTGAGACAGAACAGAAGGGTTATTGAATGGCTGGAAAATATGAGGGGCTGGATTTCCTTTCTTTGTAATGGGGAAGTGATGCTTAGTGAAGGAAGTAAACCCTTTGACCTTCTGACACCCTTTAAATTAAATTAAATTAAAAATTTAAATTAACCTTTCTGTGACTTAATTTATCAAGAAGGGAATCTGTGGAAGTTTGAAATTAATACAACTTCTTTCTGAAGGAATGTTAGTAAATTAATATGCATTGGAACAAAAAGCAAAAGTTGGTGGACATCTCCAACCTTGCCATCCAGATGCACTGGATTATCAATTCACACCCACCAAAACCATGGTGTCAGGGGTTATGAGAATTGTAGTCCAGCATATATGACAAGTCAAGAAAGGCAAACTAACGTTAAAAAAAAATGGAAAAATATTAACACTATAATGTAACATCAAAAAAATTAATTTTAAAAAAGATGACAGAGCAGGGAGAGTAAACCGAAGAAAATAATATTATAAACAGAACACCTCCAGCAAAAATTGACCAAGTCTTCTTCCTTGCCCTGATGCAAAGTTTAACAAACAACACTTATCAACAAACCATTCCTGCAGATCAGATACAGATTTCTCCTTCCAGTGTTTCATAATAATTCTTTCGGCCAGCTCTCTTGCCCCCAAACTTCACAGTTCTTTATTGGCAAAGTAAATAAACAGGGAATTTACAAGCCTCATAGAATTAAATAGGACTGTATTTGTCAGATAAGAATTTTCAATGTTTCATTAATTATATATACAAAGTGGCCTTTTTCTTATAGTTAAAGATGTTCTTGATGTGTATATACCTTGACTTGATAGTGTCTTCCTTCCTCCCCAGCTGTGACGCTGCTCATTCCAAACAGCAGCAGCATTCGAATTGTATAGCTGGCAAACTCTCAAGAGGAGGATGTGTTGTTATCCAGGATTTTTCCCTGCATTTGGAGCTGAGTTGTTATCTTATGGAGATACCCCAAACAAAAGTGCTTTACAGAGCAGGTGTTTATAACAAGGAAAAGAACTTTGAAAGTTTGCCAATGGACTGAATGAAGCAACCTTTTTTTGTTGTCACTAGGCTTTTAATTTTTAATTTTCCTTTTCATTTATTCTCTACTGCTCTCTAGACAATTTGCAGGTCTAGGCTCGGATATGTTGAAATGGGTGGCCATGGCCAAGCAAGCCCTGGATGTTAGGGTTTTATTTTTGGCCCTCTGTCTTGGACAGGAACATCTCATGGGTGGAACGTGTGTTTCTTTATGTGCGTGGGAGAGAAACTGCTAACTTTAAGTGGAAGCCCAAAATGCTGAAACCACAGTAAAGAGGAAGTCCAGCCTTCCAAGTGGGGCTGAGAGCTCTAATTCACACTCCTTGGAACTCCTGCTGTGGCATCCTGTTCTTGTTAGATTGGCTGGGGGAGATCCTTCCACTTCCACCCAACCACAGCTCAAGCCTCAGTTGTCAAGTGATGAGTCAGTCAGCTGTCGCTCTAGCTGTATTTCTCAACTCGATTGCACCAACACCTCCCAGCACAACCTTGGGTGTGACAAGGGAGAATAGCAGCTTGACTTCTGCAGATATCTGGATTAGACACCTTGTAACCCAGAATTCATACTCTACAGCAGCAAGGAGGATAGCTCATGTCCACATGGCAAGCGGCATTGATTATAACCGGGTCATGGCTCTGCCCAGCCTCCATTTATCCATCCGAAGGTTAGTTGGGCAATGTATTCTCTCTGCCACAGCTGGCACTGGGTGTTGTGGCTGGGGATGGGTGCTGCGCATGAGACAGATTCCAGTCAGTCATGCTGGAGAAGACTTTAGTTGCCTGAGTCAGTGGTGAGAAGTAGGCTGGTAGAACAGTTTGTTGGAATAGGCTACAAGGATTGGGGGCCATGGAAAACTGGAGTTTGTGACTCTTGAGTTGATGAGAAATTAACATTTGCTACTATTTGAGGAATTGCACACTGTAATGAAGAGCACTAGCAGTGTGTGGTTGAGGATACTCAGGGTTGAAGAATAGCATTGAATCCTGCAGAAGAGCACCCCGGGTGCTGTATTTCACCATGTTCCAGAAGAGCTTTTAACTCGCTTTAGGGTGAGAATTCTGTTGACATCTCTGCATAGTTTGTTAATGCAGTTATCCTTATGCCATTGTTTTGTTGAGACTTGTTTAGGAGGAAGCCCCCAACAGCCACAGCGGGGCTTGCTTTCTATTAAACATATTATGCTGTTAGTCTTTTACAGTCCAGGAATACAATTGCACCTATATAGGAACAGTTTACTGACCAGCAGGGGGAGTAACAGGTTTTAAAAATGAGGAAGGAAGAGAGATATCCTGTAAGGCATTATTTATGCTGGTTACTGAACAGTTCCAGTTTTGCATGAAGGAAATCTTATGTGCTCTGTTGTGAAGCCTAGTATCTACCTAAAACAAATAAACCAATATCGTTGGTACAAATTGGCTAGTTTTATTTAGACATGCTCAATTTACAACTTCCACAGAAACTCTTTGCTTGAACTTTAGCTGGCTTTGTGAATTAGTGGAAAGATGCTGTGGGTAATGAACAGATGACAGTAGGGCAACAGTGAGATAGATTCTTTGAACATTTAATTCTGAAATTGCAGTTCACATTATTTCTAAAGTATTGCTCCAATGTGGGATCGGTAGTTTTTCTTAAAAAAATAATAAGTGGAAAGTGAGATTCTTGAGCTTTTAAAAACTAGATTGACATTATGGTTTAACCTTTATAACCTTAATCTTTATGTGCCTGCATTAGATAGGCAAAGAGTGAGGAACAACATTCATTTTTTAATCCAGTTGCAAATTATGTATAGGTTTAGCTTACAGAGGATTCTAGAAGATAAATCTGTATTAAACTGTTTATGAGCTGCTTTTTTTAAAATAGACCTGACCAAGTAATGTACAAATTTCCTGTGTGACTCTTTCACACATTGTGCTAAGCCATAATGTGATTTCTGTGTTTTTTTGCTTAGCATGTTGCCTTTGATAGTTTATCAAAAGTGCTTGTGTCTTAACACAATCTTTGAACCTTGCCAATTGTGGTTTAATCAATAAACCATATAAAAGTAATCCATGATTTAGCCCAATGGGCAAAACAGGTCTGTGAATAAGAGCAGACGCTGAGCAGAGCTGCTGAACACAGTTTGAGTTGGTTATTCCTCCCACATTAATATACTGGAGATTTTGTCTTTCTAATATTAAGTGGGCAGCATTCTTTTGTTTCTTGACATGTCTCTTTTTTCCTCTGGCAGCTTTGAGGTGGAGAATGGCCCATCTCCAGGTCGCAGCCCCCTGGACTCACAGGCCAGCCCTGGATTGGTGCTTCACCCCAGCTTTCCGCAGAGCCAGAGGCGCGAATCTTTCCTGTACCGTTCAGACAGTGACTACGACATGTCGCCAAAGACCATGTCACGCAACTCCTCCATTGCCAGTGAAGCGTAAGTCCCTCCCCTTCCTTCAGAGGAATTACATGGACATCAGAGAGCAAGCAGAGAAGGCTTCCATTCTCTTAAATGCCCAGGCAGGTAGACCTTGGGCTGGAGAGCACACAGGCCTCTTGGGTGACAGGTGGGCTGAAAGCTAGCCATCCAATCACATTCTTGGGCCAAAGGAAGACCAGGAATTGGCCTATTAGACAGCAACACTGGATTGGCCATTGGCTGGGAGGCTTATGGGCTCTGCTGTGAATCTCCCAGCAGGGCCTGCTAGCACTTCTCTCCTTTAGCTGGCAGTCCTGAGCGAGTGCAGGAATGTTGGCCTCTAAGACGTAAAGTTCCTCATTTGAGCCCCACTGTGTCTGAACAATTGAATGATGGGGGCCCTAGCGAATGGCCAAGGTGTGCTCAGGGCTGTGTTGAAGATGATTCAGTGTCGGGACAGGCAGTTGCCAGCAGTTGCAGAGGAACTGCACTTTCTCCTCTGAGCAAAGAGGAGACTCTTTTTGCATAAAAGTCTGTTCTCAACATTGCAGCCTACTTTCCCTGTGATCCATAGCCACGAAGCAAAGCCTAGGCAATCTAGGCAGGCAGAACCATGAACATTTTCACCAAACTCCGCAACATAAAATAAATGGTCTGTCACCTGCAGCACAATCAAGAATGGGAACAAAACTCACTTTTTGCATGAGTTTTCTTAGCCCCTCCTGTGGATCAGCCAGGAGTCAGGAAGCAAAATGAAAAAAAAAATGGTAGCGCAATTTTATTTATTTATTTGTTTGTTTATTTGTAGTTAGATGTCACCCAACTCCATTTGACTCTGGGTGGCTCACAGCTCACATGTTAATTGTTTGTGTGTTTTGTAAAAATACCATGCAAAATAGCTCCGTTATACCTCCCCTTGATTTAACAACCCTATTTTACATAAACCCCCTGCCCTGCTCTATCCAAAAGCCAAAAAAGAGAAAGGTCCAGATATTTTATTAACCTCATGTGATTTTACATTGTTGCTATGTTCCCTGCAACATTTGAAGCCCATGAAAGTATTACAAAAAATTGGGATCTTTCCATAATAAGATCAGTGTTTCTTTCTCTAGATCAGTGTTTCTCAGCCGCAGCAATTTTAAGATGTGTGGACTTCAAGTCCCAGAATTCCCCCAGCCAGCATGCTGGCTGGGGGAGTTCTGGGAGTTGAAGCCCACACATCTTAGTGTTGCTGAGATTGAGGAACCCTGATCTAGATGCAATGGGTAGGAAGGCTACCTATGTCCAGAATGCAAATTCTGTTTTGGGTAAAGTAGAGCCATTCCTTACCTTCTGAGAAGTTGCTTTTGGGACAGTAGGAGGTAGGGCCAACACTGGAAAAATGTGTGGACTTCAACTCCCAGAATTCCCCACCCAGTCCACACATCTTAAACTTCTCAAGGTTGAGAAACACTGCTGTAAAGGAACACAGCAACCAAGTTTTAAATTACTCAATTCAGGAAAAAGAAGTGTTAAGTTAGTAGTGGTATTCAGCATGTAGGCTGGGATTGCCTTAATGGCCATTTTGGTTGGCTTTCTTTAAATATAAATGGTTTCAAGGCTCAAAAGTGGACTTTTCTGCTTAACAAAAATGACCTATTTTCTCTGAGCATTATACAAGTCTCCTGCCAGGAAAGATGTGCAGTTCAGAGTATGGGAGGGTGTAAATTTAGCTAATTTCTTTATTTCTTCCCATTTCTATCCTATTTTTTTCTAAGGAGTTGATGGCATTGTGCATAGTACTTTCTTCTCCCCCCCCCTCCCATTTTGTCCTCAAAACTATCCTGTGGTAGAATAATTCCCTGGTTGAGTGAGGATTGGAGCCTGGGCTTCCTCTGCCCTCATTAAACACTTTTAACTTGTGGTTGGGAAGTAGAATCTTGTGTTCAGATTCCATTCTGCTCCCTCCCTCCCAAGTAATACAGATCTGTCATTTTTCTCCTTTGCAGGCATGCTGAAGACTTAATAGTGACACCATTTGCCCAGGTATGGCCCAAGCCCCTGAGAAAAATCTGCTAGTCCCACTGGGAGGATCCTACCTTTAACAAAACTACTAAAAATCCCACAAAGTACTTTTAAGTTCTCTAGAGTTTTTCTTCAGATGTGATATTTAGCAACCAAGTAGAGAGGGATGGATGGATGGATGGATTGCCAAGAATATGTCTTTTTTCTTATACCAGTCCTTCCTCCTTCTCTCCGAACCAACCTTCCTTCCTTCCTAGAAGGAATCAGAGTTTACTGAAACTCTGAATCAGCCTTAATTTGTAGTTTGCAAACTCTTGTCAACTATGGGTGGGTTTTGATTGGTCTTGATTATTTTCCTTAATTTCAGAACTGTTCATAAAGCTTACTAAATTTCAGTAGACCTTCCATTTCTTGCTGGGTTGTGACTGAATAAGCCACCTTTATTAGAGGCCAATCAGATTCCTTAAAACAAGCTTCTTAGCTACTGTGTGTCTGTGGATGAAAAGAGTTGCAGACCACCAGGCTGATACCATCTTTTGTATTTCTATCAGCCACTTATCAGCATGGCCAAGTTTTCTTTTCTCCTTGTCTCTATTGATGCAAAATGTACTGAGCCTCTGATCATTTTAAGAAATCTACAGCTTTTTTTTGCCAGAAGAATGGAAATGGAAGTTAATTTTATTTATTTGTTTATATTTTCAAATTCGTCACCGCCCATCTCACTACAGAGTGACTCTGGGTGGTCCTTTTGTGTCACATTAGCAACAACATACACTTTTCCACTTTGTCTGGAAAGAACTCTCTTGGCTCAAGTCTCCACCTTCCCTTTACAGCCCCTATTCCTTTAGGTGGAGGAAGACTCCTTCACTTTGATATTTTTTAATTATTCAATTGCTTACAAGTTGTAGCTCTAACACTCTTGGTCCGTGTACTTTCTGCAGGTCCTGGCAAGCTTGAGGAGCGTACGTAATAATTTCTCCATCCTGGCAAACGTTCCTACACCAACATCCAATAAGTAAGTGTCCACCAAAGCTGGAGATTTAAAATATTGGTGATTGCTTCTTGGCCTTTTATGAAGTCAGGTTGTAGATATCAGGTCTTCAAGTCTATTGGATAAACAGCTTTTGGAGGACCTAGGGCACTGGTGTGCAAAATTTCAGTTTCTTACAGGCTGCCCAGAATCTGCTACATTCAGTTTGAGCTGTGTGTCCATTCCCACTCCCACTCCCATCTTTTCTTTTAAGTTAGGTGGGAAAGTATCTGCAGGTGATACTCAGTTTTCTTAGTCCATATAGCTAACAGAGGATTATTGGAATGGAAGGTCCTATGTGTCATTCACTCTAGTAGCTAGATATACCCCCCAGGTGCTAGAATTGTGTTCCTCTAAATACCAATTCCTGGAGGGCAAAAAACCAGTGAGGTTGACTGTTGCTTGTAAGCTTTCTTCAAGCACCTTCAGTCCAGGATTGGAAAAAGAAGTTGGACTAATTAAGTCCTTGGTCAATGCCAGAAAGTTTTTGTTTTGTTTTGTTTTGTTTTTAATATTCATACTGTGGCCTTATTGGAATGGGACAGAGGTTGTTTCCCACCATGTCTAGTTTAGTGCTAAAGTGACTTCTTGCCATTCCTGGAAGTTTTTACTTTAATGCTTTAACAGCCTAGTATTCAAAAGTTTATTTCACATGTATTCTTTTAAGTACAGGCAACATGTGAACCTCAAAAGGCTTTGGACTCTAGTTCCCATTTTCCTCAGATAGTATTCAAGGATACTGGTTTTGATACCCAAGGATGCAGTCCAGTAACATTTGGTAGTGGCCCAGAGGTTTTCCACCTCTTAGTTATTCATGAAAAATAATAGTAGCTTATTGGACCTTTTTTGTGCTCCACTGAAGTCAGTATAATTGTAACCTTTCCTAGCTAGACCACAGATGCCAACATATTTATGAAGTAGGGAAAAATCCTGTAATGTTACGTATGATTACATTTGTTCCTTTCTTTTCAATTCACTCCCATTTGTCAAACTGCTGTCACCGACTAATCAATGCCAGAGGCAGAGTTCAAAACTTTAGAATAACTGCAAGAATGGAAAGCAACTTCATTTGAACATTCGCTGTGTTACTATACTATGATATTAAAAGGGGCTGGTCGAAGGAGAAACCTCCAGGTCTACAGACATTGTTGGCCTGTAACTCCCATCAGCCTGAGACAATATGGCCTTCATTAGGGATTATAGGAGTTGGGATTCAAGAGTATCTGATGGGCCCCAAGTTCTCAATTTCTTCTTTAGCCCTTCATAGAGCCTCAGTTCTGTGTCAAATATATAGCTTGAAGCTTCCTATATTTAAGACTTGAATGCAATTACTGCTCTTCAGAGGCAAGAGCCCTCGATTTCTCAAAGGTTCATAGAGAAGAGGTTGTCCCAATTCCATGTTTAAAGACCCCCACATTTCCATCTTACAGCAGTCATTTCAAGGAAGACAAACTTGGGGCTGTGGTATATAATCAAGAGAGCAGTTGTTACCTGTAAGCATGCAAATGTGGTATCTTGTTGAACAGGGGGTGAGAAGAAGGATATACTAAACTTCTCTTATATTTTGTGTGGCAAGGGAGATGCTGATGTCTGATCTTGAACTTCTTCCTGTTTTCTGCTCCCTTAGGAGATCTCCCATCAGCAGCCAGCCAGCTGTTTGCAAAGCCACACTCTCAGGTAATGACACTTTGTCTTGTACCACCAAGAGGGTTCTGATTCCGGAGAAGCAAACAAGGGAGCAGACACAATCAGTCTTGCAGACCTGGCATTAGATCTCAGGGTCAAAGATCTTAAAAGCCCAAAGTGTACCTATTGAGTATACTGTACCTGAAAATTCCACCCTCTGTGAAAGATTATTGCTTTGGATGGGCCTGCATCATCTTCCTCTGGGGAAAAGCAAAAGGGCTTGAATGCACCGGGTGCCGAAGTGGACCTTACCTTGAGGCAAGTTGAGGCAGCCCACTCCAGCATCAGGTTTGGGGCAAAAAAGAACCTGAGGGCTTTAAGAAAGGGCTCTGCAAAAGGGGTGGTAAAGGACACAAGAGTTTCACAGGAACACTGATCCTGTGCTCAGTTCAGTGATGTTTGTGTAGGAGACTTTACAGACAGGTTATGTCTGTATTAATTAGGGAGCTCTTCAGAATGTCCCTCTCAAGCATTAAAACCTCTTGGTTAGGCCAAGCACACTCTCTTAAGTACATCATGCTTATAGGAAAAAAAAATACCTTAAGTATGCATCAGTATTCAGCCCTCTGGTTTTGATACCCAAGATGGCATGTATTTTTAAATGTGTCATTCACTCTTTTCCTCTGGAGATGTGTCCTAATGGGAAAAAATCAACCCCACTAATCTTTCTTTGGGGAAGATTGAAACACTTTGATAGCTCTTCAAGTTCTCACCTCAAGAGGAACTTGTCCTTAGGACTTCCGTGTTGTTCAAATGAAAGGGAACCTTCCCAGAAAAGTAGTAGTATCCAGCTGCAACATCTGGGAAGTGATCCACATCCAAGAACTGACCAAAGTCATATCAGGCAGCTCTTACAACTGTAGAACCCTATAAGCCAGTGTTCCTCAACCTTGGCAGCTTGAAGATGTGTGGACTTCAACTCCCAGAATTCTCCAGACAGCTATGCTGGCTGGGGAATTCTGGGAGTTGAAGTCCACACATCTTCGAGCTGCCGAGGTTGAGAAACTCTGCTATAAGCAGTGGCACATTTGACTCTAAAGGGGTGTGTGTGTGTGTGTGTGTGTGTGTGTGTGTGTGTGGAACCCTTTGCCCTCTAGATGTGGTCAGACTGCAACTCCCATCATTGCTGATTATAGTCCATGCTGATCAGGATGATAAGAGGTGGTATTAAACATCAGGAGAGACACAGCTTGCTCAGCCCCAGTGTGGTGAGTGATAATGTGCATGGTGAAATGAAAAGGGTCAACTTCAGAAAACCTGCAGCACTACCTGCCTTGCTATTAATGCCAGGAAAGGCCATTGACTGCAAATTGCTGCTCTCTAGGATGCAGAAAATGCAGGTTTAAAGGTGCCTAACTGCTTGGTCCTTCACAAGATGTACAGATGTAAATGCAGCAAATATATCTGCCATGTTAAGAAACCTTCAGGTAAAATCCTCAGCTGCTGGAATTGTGGAAAGATACATGTATCTGCTTATATCTATGTGCAAGCATATGAATTGTTCATAGGTGCAAATAAGTTGTGACCTAAGCTCTAACCATGTTTGGTGCCTGTATGGTAGTTGAAAGGGGCTACTTTGAGCGGATGCAGAAGCTGATAGTTGATAATGCTGTGCTCTAAGTGCTAGAATATGCCTGTTTATCGACTGTGGCAACTAATGTGTTTCCAAGATTCATTTTGTTTTTAATTTGTATGTAAATGGAAGCTTTCATCAGGATCATTGAACAGACCATAGAGAATATTTCTGGTTGACAATTAAAACTGTAGGGAGCTTCTGTGAGGATTTTCAGGGGTCTAGAGATATGATGGGCCATGGGCAGGAAGGGTCTTGAGTTTCCTCTGGGAATCATCTCCTCCTCCTCCTCCTCATCCTCCTCCTCCTCATCATCATCCCTTCCTCATATAGAGAATATACTGTCCCAGAACAATCCACCCTACCTAGGTGACCCATGTGAGCTGGGAGTGATAGTTGTAGAGGCAAATAAGGGAAGGTTATCTTAAACTATCCCACATCTTTCAATTATTGTTCTGCCCTCCGTACAACAGTATTCAGTTCTGCTTCCCATATTTGCTGAGATCCTCTTCCCCTTGCTTCCAATAAAACAGGTCATATGTGTGTAAATCAGCATGTTTCTTCCACACCTGCTGCTATAAACAGGTAGCAGACTATAACAGGCCTACCCCAGTACGAAGCATTGCCTGATTGTGCCTCAGTGCTGGTACCTCTATTTGTGGTCCAACCCTGGATCCTTGAGAAATTAGCTCAGTTATGGAGTTCTTTGGCACTATTCTATTCTGTACTCATTAAACTTCAAAACTCTCTTGGACATGATAATAGAGTGAAAATGGGAAGCACAAGTTTGTTAGATTTTCTATTATTTGTGCAGTATTACTCCATCACAACCAACAGGAAACTTTTTACAGCTCCACCTCCAGAAGTTTGCACTGTAGGTACTGGTTGCTGATCTCCAAAAGGGATAAAATGCAAATGTACTTAGCAGACATGATTCCAAAGTGTAAACAATGGCACGTGCATGACTTCCTGTGTCCCTCATTTGTTCTCCTGTCTACAGAGGATGTAAATTCCTTGTCTCCTAAATGGGAAATATCTTGCTGTACTTGATAAGGCTGTTGAGGGAGCTGTGATAAGGAAATGTTGCTTTAAAAAGTTGGGATAGTGCAACTAATAAATAGTTTTCAGCAGATTGATGGTGATAGTCATCCCTGCAGCCAAATCTTAACCAGTTGTGTACATTTTAATAAGGAGCAGCTGAATACATGGAAGAGGGGAGAAAACAAAGACGATACTATGGGAGAATATGAGCCTTGTAGGATTGGTTCTACTATTAAGTAGAGAGAAGTGGCTGCCTTAAGTCAGCAGATTTTTGTGCCACCACTCTATGGTTGGGAAGAGGTGCTTGTGGAATCTTGTGCCTGAACTTCCCAAATAACTTGCATCTTGATTTAATAGGGCATGGTGTGCCATTTGCTGCTCCGTCTCAGGAAGAAAATTGTCTTGGGCCAGTCCTGAAGTCTTGGATACAGAACTTCAGTCCCAGTTCCATATGTATTGTTCTTAAACCATGTACCACCTGTGACTGACTCAGTGTTTGTGTCTTGATAGGTATTTCAATTGTCACTCACCTTTCCCTGTGTGGTTTTTGCAACCTAAAGAAGGCTGCAAAAATAGAAAACATACCAGCCCCCTGGTGAGTTACTTTAGATAATTGGTTGGTCACAGGCTTTGCCGGATAGCTTTGAGACCATTGCCTGCCTTCCTTCTAAAAATGCTCTTCTGGACATTATTGTCTACTTAGCTGTGCATCATCTCAGTGAATCTGGTCTTCACATGCTTTTAGCTAGGAAGTTGAGCAGATTGTACAAGGGGATATTCCTGGTTAATCAGTTCTTTTTGGAATGTTCGAAAGATCACTTGAACCTAATATGCTTTGGTTTCTTCCCCCACTTCATCTGCAGAAGAGACTTACCAGCAACTAGCCAGAGAGACCTTAGAAGAGCTAGACTGGTGTCTTGACCAGTTAGAGACCATTCAAACCTATCGCTCTGTCAGTGAGATGGCATCTAACAAGGTAAGGAAGAGTGTTCAGCAGATGCAGCAAGTGCACTGTGGCATCCAGAACAATGTCAATATTTTGTCTGTTATCAGCTCCACCTAGACATCTATTAACTTTGAACGTGTACAGTCCATATTTGTCTTCTCTTTGATAGTTATAGTCTGTATATTACAGCAGATAATATATTGTATGTGTTACAAAGCCAAAATATTGCACTGTGGAATGCCTGCTGACCCATATCTTTCTCTGTAATATTTCAGTCCATTTCCCCACCCTTTGACTTTCTCTTATGCTCTGTTCTCCAGTAATCAGTCAGCATCCGTGGCAGCTAAGTTTATGTTTTTTTACATTTTGGAGGTTCCTTTTTTTCAGGTTTCCCTTCCAAACATTTGTTACACTTTTGCAAATCTCAAGATTTCCCTAAACCTGTTGGTTTTGTCTGGGTAGTTTATTTCAGCTGTGTAAGCCATAACATGCTCACAGCCTGAGCATCAGGAAGACAGGGAAATACATTTCTATACAAAGATACTAGTCTGTAAGTGTAGTACTGCTTTTGTCCCCTCACTATTGTTTCTGAAAACACTTATAGGATCTGGTTGCCTTGGGTTCAGGAGTTACAGAAGTATAGTGATTTGTTCTTTATCATTTGGGAATTGAGTTTGTGGATAAAAGTTCATACTTCTAAGTGAAATTGATAGCCACTGTTGGTTCATCTGCTGGAAATTACAACTCTTTTTCAAAATCTCTATCTAGATGTCTCTCTGAGGACTTGTAAGATGGTTTAAATTGGATGAACAGTGGCCACAGAATTGTAAATTTTTAATGACATTGCACATATTAATTCATTTTTATTTTAATGAATGTGAATTAAATAAATAAAAGTTATCTTTTGTCCTACCAGTGTTCTCTTTTTGGTCATTAGTACATCATTCAAAGTCCAAAGGTGGCACCCTTTACCTGGAGAAGATTCATAATCCTGAAATAGAACAGAAGTTTCTAGCCTTGTTGTGGGGTATGATGACTCTTACTTTGAAGCAACATGTTTTCCTTCTAGGAAAAATAAAGACCTAGAAGAATTTGTATATTTTAGATTTAGTTTAATCTTGAAGTTAAATAAATTACCCCAGAAGGTGCTTGCCACCTTTAAGCCTTTAAACTTATAGCTAACCTAGTTTAAACAGATTTAAGTGAGCTCTTACTGTATTGCCACTCCATCCAGGTAAGAGTGATGCCTGCCAGCGAGTCTCAGACAGACCTACCTAATAGGGCAGGGTGTTAGCTTTGCTCTACAAATGATAAATTAGTATAACTTGCCACTGAATATCCCAGTCTGTTGCCAGCCCTTCAAGGTAGACCAGGTCAGGAAACAGACACCACAAGAAATACTAGAACACTGTTGATATAGGCTATAATAACAGAGTCTTAAAAGTCTGACAGAGTTTGTCTTTCCCTCCCTCTTATACTAAACAGAATCAAAGCAGACTGATTTTGAGTTTCTTCCTCACCTGCTCCTGTCTTTCTGGGCTAAACTGATGTTTTTGTGACAGCTGCCACATATTTTCTTCAAGGCTCTCTCTGTATCCTCTACATCTGCCCTTTTAAATGGTTTCTGTGCTGGAGCATTATTCCTTAGAATATCTGTCCCCTCCTTTTCCAACTTGGACCTTTCCAGATATATTGAGATTGAAACTCTAGAATTCTTGTTCCATGTTTTTTTGGAATCTATGGATTTGCAATTCCCAATACATCTGAAGGATCTCATGTTGGGAAAATTTTCACTTTCTAAATAAGGATCACGATTCTTTGGAAAGTTCCTCTACACAGCTTACATGCAGCTTAAAAAAAAACCTTCCCAAAAACATTGTTCCTACTTCCTACACTGCCTCCCTCATCGATGCCCAAGATCTGCCTGTGATGAGTGCCTCATCTTAACTTCCGGCAAAGCTGCCACTCCTTTTTTTTTAAGTTTAAATCAACAATCCTGGTATCTTCTTCTGAGTAATGGTTTGTTTTCCTATGTTAGCTATGCCTCCTCCTCTTATTTTGTTCCTGCTGTCTTTCCTGGCTTTGAGAACATAAGCCTTGAAGAAAATACCTCCCAGCAGCCAAGGATAGTCAATTCATTAATTCATTAATTAATTCTGGGTTTGTTTAGGATCTGACCAATGTTATTAGTAGCCAGAGATATCAAAAAGGCATAGTGCAAAACAAGAAGTGTGCCTTGCGATTATCACCTAGATTTTTAGTACATGCTTCCCCAGTCAGAAAGTTATTTTCTGGTATCCTTTTTGTAAATTTGCAGTGGCCTTTAGGATGATTCTCTTGGACTGCATGGTGTGCTTATTCAGGGCAGCAAAATGCTCTGGGCTGGTTGTAATTAAGGAGTTACACAAAAATAAGTTTAGGTTCCTGCCTCCCTACACAGTTTCATGCCTGTGTTTGAGAGAACCAGCATTTTATTCCTGCTGGCATATTTATGTTGAAATAAAATAAGCATGTCATATAAGTAGAGGCTGCTTTTGGTTAAGCAAGTGAGAAAGAGAGAGAGATGGTCTAGACCAGTGGGGGAAAACAGGTTGGGGGTGCAAGAAGAATCTGAGTAATATTTTAGGGCAGGGAATATTGATTTTGCTCTCTTGTGATGTTCCTGGGGTGAGGGGCACCCTTTACCCACTTTTGCTCAATGGGAATATGCAAGCAAGTCATGGATTTGTTGTGCAAAGTCCCAATAAGATAGGCCTTGGGAAGCTGGAAGGAGGTGTTCTGTAATCAGAAACTGCAGAATGAGAGAGCAGCATTATCCCTTTGAAAGGCCTCATGTCCTACCTCTGTGATGTTCAGGTGGCAATGTCCCACTTGTGGAACCCTGATGGCAGGGTGTGATGAGGCAATTGATGGCAGATGGTTCCTTTGCTGTCAGTGTTGCTTAAACGTAAAAGCTCCTTCCTGTTAGTACTGCCATGTGGTTCTTTGATGGGCTGGAGGGGTCATTATGGTACATGTGTGAATAGGGCAGCAAGTAGAGTATTTACATGCAGGGATGCTGAAGCCCACCTACTGTACTCCAGATGTAAAATTCCATCTAGATCAGACATTGGCCTCTCTGGGTGTGAAATTCTTTCAACTCTTGTTTTGTCGAGTAACACCAATTGTTTCCAAAGAAAGGGGAATGTATAATGCTCTTTGGATGCTGTGGCAGTTTCTTTTTGGTCACAGAAAAATTAGCATTGGATACTTCTGAGAAACAAAATCCCAAACCAGTAGTTGGTCAAACCAGCTGGTCTGTGTGTTCCATTCCGTGGCATAGCATTTTTAATATATATAGGAAGAATATATCTAAGTGTTGACAGCACAGTGGTTGTGTAAACATAGCATGCGTGTACTTGTTGGCTACAACCCTCATCCCTGTGACTTCCATAAATGTGATCTGGACAGAAACTCTTAGCTCTTTCCTACCACCTTTTCTTCATCACTCCAGCTTGAGATCATTGGAGCCACGTCTTTTTAAACCTGGAAATAATACTGCTGATGGTTGGTCTGGTGGCTCCTGGTCAGAATCAGTAAGCAGAGGCATACCTGCCTGGCAATGAGCCCTTGCCTTTTGCTCAGATCCATGCCGTCCCCACTTGGGTTGCAGTTAGGGAGGGAGAGACATGGCCTCTCACGTCCGTTCCCAGTCCCGGGCGTCAGGAATGCCTGTTTGAGAGGCAGCTCCCCAGAACACTAAATCTGTCCCCTTATGTCTCCTGTCCATCCATTTCCCCCTTGGGCAAGAAGAGCTGGGTCCTCGGTCACCATCTGCGGGGTGTTGTGGGGAGGAGGCTGGAGTCCTACGACGGTTCTGGCCTCTGGAGGCCCTGAGCTTTAGAATTCGGTTAATTTAAATCCTTGCAGGGCGACCTTCCCCCTCCCTCTTTTCCCTTCCATTTGTTTGCCTCCTCGTTGTTTGGCCAGCTCTTGTTTCTGTGCGCCTTTAACCACCTCCTCTCTCCTGCCCCTCCTCTTCCCTCCCTCACTTCCACTCCCTTTCTTCTCTCTCTATCCCTCTCTCACTCATCGCCACCTGACATCATATCCCATCCACCCATTGCTGCAGTGAGAGAAACGTGCATTCACACACACACACAAGCAGACACACACGCATGCATGCCAAGCCAGGGAACGAAGCTGCAGCTGAGGCCATACTAGGAGTTACCGTCTCCGTGGTGACCGCTGCCCTCAAACGCACACCAAAGAGATGATGGGGACGTGCCTTTCAGCAATGCAGCGTCTGTCTTGCTAGCTGGATGTATGCCATGTGGTACCCAAAAATGGCTGGGAATCTCCCTCCTGCTCCACCTGGGTGAAACCGTTCTTCCATGCAGTGACTGCCTGCTGCCGTTTGTGCCTCTTTCTTCTGTCTTCCTGAGCTGCTGCTGGACTTTTTCTTCTGAAGATGTGACCGGAGGAGAAGGAGAGGGAGGCATATTGTCCAGACAGCTGAGGAGGATTGTGTTTGCTCATAGCCAGAGCAGCCTTGCACTGTGGGTATTTGCCTCCTCCTCTGCAACATAGCCAGAGACGTGGGGCTTTCAGGTTTGGGCCTATCTGGCACATCTTCTTGAGCCACGGCCCCCTGATGGGGAGGACCAGAGGAGGAGCAACAGAGATGTGAGGGTTCTCGTGCAAGGCAGGTTGGCCAGCAAGAGCCATGCCAGGCCCAAACCTGCATGTGGAAAGAACAGCTTTGAGAAATTAACCCCTGCCTTTCCTGCCAACACCAAGGAAAGGGGACACCACTAATCAGCCACTCGTCTGGAGAGAGGGAATACCACCTTGGTGGGCAACCCAGAGAGCTCTTGCTGCTCACTGGCCAAGAACAGAAGATGCCCTTAGTGGATTTTTTCTGTGAGACCTGTGCAAAACCATGGCTGGTCGGCTGGTGGGACCAGGTAATCTGGATGTATCTGTGTTTTGTCTGCTTTGTTTCTGTGGACAAATACAGTTGGGGAGGGAGTATGCATGAGATTTTGGATGGCCAACATCTGGTTTGATTTCACTGGCCTGGGGAGATAAATTAAGGGGAATCAAGAGGAAGCTTGGAGCCTTGCATCAGCTGCATGCCTAATGTTACTAAGAGGACATGGGGCATGCCTAGTGCTGCAAGCATCTCCCTATAGCATGCATCCTAGCAAGTTCAGACATGGGCACAATCAGCTCAGGGTCCTGCTTGCAACAGAATGTGGGGTGCTGTGCCTGTCAGGAGAGACTAGAGGAGACCTGTGCCCTTCCTGGCTGCCTACAATGTCACACTGGAATCGCTGCTGCGTGTCCTGTCCTGTGGCTAAACAAACAGGCAGCCCTCTGTTTCCGATAGTCTCCCAATTTGCAAGCAACAGAAGAGGACCCTCATATAGTATGCCTTCTGTCAAATACATCCACTGTGTTTGGGTACCGCTTGGACTAGCACAGCCTGCCTCTGAAACATGGGTCCTAGAGCTGTTTTTCCCTGAGCTTGTGGGATCAGCCAAATAGTGTATGTTTGGGATGTGTTGCTGTTTGCATGGACATACCTGGCTTGAGGCTGTGTATCAATTAATTTGGTGGTAGTTTTGCTTATTACGGTTTATGCAGCATTTGCAGACATTATCTACCCTGAAATAGTGAAGATTTTCATGGTTGAGTGTCAGATGGGATTGTAGAGGTCACAAAGAATGTGGGAGTTTGCCCTCTATTTCCGAGGCTTGGTTAATTTGTTCCATGTATGAATTTAGAAAACAATCTCTGTGATATTTGTACCTCGGATATATATGTTCTTGGTAACAGAGTAGGATCTGATACTTTGGAATGGATGCTACGGTGTGTATTGGTCTGGAGAGCATATGCTTACCTGAATAAGCTAGAGAGCTTTGGGAATGCTACTGTGATTTTGTAGAGGTCAGTCTCCGTGTGGTGTTTTTGTCTAGGATCATGGGTGCATGGCTGGCAGTGCCTGCACGTGTGCTTCAACCCAGCTGTGTGATGTTAAAGGTTATCAGTGGAACTGTACATATTCATGTGGTGTGTTGTCTGTGTAAAGAGCTCAGCTAGAACAGTGTGTCTGCAGGAGAGGGCAGTGTGCCAGAAATTTGTGGGTGTGTAGTATTGGGCGTGGTAGGGTAGTAATGTTTGTTGAGCTCCGTTTCTTCAAGCTGTGTGTAGGTGTCTGTTCATGGACATTGTTCTTCTGTGTTAGTAGCAGTTAGTACATATTTTGCAGTAAATCCCTGATCTGAGCATTGGAGACCGGAAGCTGAGATTTGCCTAGTCCATAGAGTTGGCTAAACTGGGTTTTGAATGCAGTCCTTTACTCTAGGCTTTGACCTGGCCTTATATATACCTATTTTCCCCTGTTCTGTCAGTCTGTCTCGAAATGGTAGCTGAAGAAAGAAACAGAATAAGAGAGCTTTGGTGAAACTATCCCTCATGTTACCAGTCCTGAGCAATTGGGCACCAAGTCATTTTATTCCTCAGGTACCTTGTCAATGGCCACCATCCCCAAAACTCTCTCACCTGGGGTCCCAATCCTTAGGGGTTCAAGGCTCTCTCCCTCCCCCCACCAAAAACCCATAATAACCCTAATTTCCTCAGACTGAGTGCCAGTTCTGACACCAAAATACTGTGAATAAATATACTGTCCTTTCATTCTGTGATTTGTAGCCTGGCTGAAGGGCTTAATTATCCCTTAATTTCTCAGGTTTTAAAAAATATTTTTAAGTATCCTATATTATATAGTAGTTCAGACATTGAACAAAAGCTGACCACAGTGGCATTTTCGCAGAGCGCTTGACAAGGCTATCAGGCAGACCTTTTCTGGAGGTGGGAACAGCTGGGCTAAAGTAGAGCTGAAAATCCCAGAAGTTTTCTGGTGTTCTGGTATTCCATGCTTCTGCTTTCCCCATTCAAGTTCCAGTGCAAGATAAAAGATTTCAAAAGGGCTTCCCTTTTAACTACAGAACACTAACACAAAAAGACACATGCATGATTCAGAACAGGATCTGTGCATCCAGTGACTCATGGGTAGGTACAGCCTGTGATAACAACATACACTTTAGTCATTATCCCGTTTTCCTTCCTTTTTACCCAGCATCACTCAGCATCTTTGCAAGGCTTTGTCCCTTTGCTGATGAACTTATAATCGGCTTTTGTCTTCTGAGGCCCTTATCGTATGTTGGAATTGCAACATCCAGAATTGCCAGCCAGCAATTATTATTAAAATTATTAAAATTTGCAGGGCATTCTTCCTCTGAATCTAGATACTGATCATTGCAGATCAGTAGGAAATTCCTCTACATTATTCTTTCCCAACCTAGCATTCTTGTGTTCAAGCTGCACAGAATTTTCAGTGGGACAGAAAAATCTTCCCTTGGATTCTGCCCGCAAGCCCATTTATGGCGTATCATGCCATTACACATTACGAAGTCCAACACCTGAAATAATTCTCTTTCTTGCCATATGGAAGGGTTGTGGTCTTTCTCAAACCCAAACAGTTTTGTTATTTGGATCAGCTTTCCTAACCCATTATTTCCAAATGTAATACTGTAATAATAATTTTCTTAATAAGAAAAGTTGCAGAAAGGTCGGGAATGGGGGATGCTGTTCGAACATATCTGGAGACATGTGTTCCCCAAAGAGAAAGATGTTGTGAATGCCTGAGTAGGAAATAATTTTTAAATGCTAAATTCCTTTTATACTCGGGTTGATTTGATTTGTACTCCACCTGTCTATTCAAGGCAGCTTACAAAATAAAAAATAATGAAAATGCAAATTAAAATTAAAATTAAGGCACAAAATTGCTACTAGCTGTTTTAAAGTTAAAGGAGAGGCATTTTTATAGATTTTCTAACTACTGAGAGAACAGGGACAAATGCAACTTCTGAGAGTATGTGTTCAAGAGCCTGGGAGCAAGGCTTGGGAGCAAAGATGGGCCTTTGATAACAGGGACATCTTCAAACAGCTGTACCGCAGATATTAAGAACTGGGGATTATAATGGGAAGATGATGTTTGGACTTTAAATATCAATTCCAACACCTTAAATTGCATCCAGCAGTGCGGATTTATCAGCATACCAGTTAGTAGTCTAACTGTCACAGTTTACACTAGCTTCAGTTTTGGGGCATTATCTTGGTCAAGGGTTGAGGTTGTAACCAAGATGCAAATAAGTATTGCTAATTTGACTGGCCCAAGAAGAGATGCAGCTGGGGCACTAGACATAATAGTACAAAGACTCTCTACCACTGCCATCTCCCGTGAATCCAGTGAGAAATGAGGATCTACTATTTTAGAGAAAATGCGAGCTCATCCAAAACAGGTTCGTGTTTTGTTTACTAACAGCACCTTGACTGAATTTCAGCATGTTCTCCCTTATCCAACCATCAACTTTTGACTTGAGGGCTGTGACATAATGGAGAATTTAGCCAGTGGAATAGTTTTGCCACTATATAAACATCACACGGACCCAGTCACTATTGTGCAAAATATGATATGTGATATTAATTTATAGGTCTCTCTTTCAGTATCATATTTATATCCTTCTTTTTTCCAAGTGGCTCAAGACATACGTGACAGTTAACGTCTTAACAGTCCTGTTGAGTTGGTTAGAATGGGGGAGATTGATTCCAGATCACTCAGTATATTTCAAGGCTGAACAGGGATTCAACCTATCCCTTCTCAGCTAAGGTATAATATTTAAATGGCAATGGCTCCAACAATCCAGACCCTTAAAGAATATTTCAGGCTCAACAGTAAAATTTCAAACTCCTATTTTGTTTCTTATAGTCCAGCTCTCTTGTCTACTAGATCTTTTTGTTTGTTTCTTACTCTTTGGTAATGAAGGAAAATCCCTTGACGACAATAATTGGTGCCATTTGAGTGACTTCTCTGAAGTAAGAGGCTAGTGCATTATCCCATGTTAGTTTATTGTTTACAATAAGATCTCACTTTCTCTTGTCTATCCATATGGTAGATGGACCCTTGGAAAAAAATATTCAGGTGCCATGACATGTTTATACCTATGAAGATCAGAATCATGGAGGCAGTGGTTTTTCCTGTGACACTCTATGGAAGTTAAAGTTGGACTTTGAAAAAGCAGGATAGAGCGAGTATTGATGCTTTGGGGAAGATTCCTGAGAATACCATGGATAGCCAAGAAATCAAAAAATGGATTATAGAACAATCAATCCAGGGTTCTCACTTGAAGCAAAATGAACTGGCTCAAATTACCACATTTAAGATACAGTATGCCAAGGCCCAGCTCCCTTGAGAAGTCCGTAATGTTGGGAACAGTGGAAGAAGGATGACCAGCAGCACAGTTGATAGAGTTGATTACAACAGTGCTGGGTGCAATTTTAGAAGATCTGAGGGGCCAAGTTGGGGATAGATCATCCTGGAGAAAGTCTGTGTGGCTGCTAAGAATTGACATTAACTTGATGGCACATTGTCAGCCCTTCAAGGTAGGCCAGGTCAAGAAACGTGCTGTAGAGATTCCAGGAATGCTACTTTATCGTTGTAAGATATAATAACAGAATCTTGAAAGCCTGTCCCATCTCATGCTAAGCAAAATCATGGCAGGGTTATTAAGTGTCTTTTTCATGCTTCATTCTATCTCTGGACTATGTAATCTCTTGTCCAGGTGCCTCCTTAATGGCTTGCTCATACTTTCCCCAAGATCAGCTCTACATTTCTTTCCACACATAATCAGTCAAATCTCCTTCTTCCCCAAGGGTTGCAGGGTGGGAAAAGATATAGAGGAAAGTGCTTTTGCTATCCAGCTTGTCCATTTGACTTTACCCTCAAAATCCTCTTCCAAGGCTCAAAGACAGTATTCTGGGAAGAATAATTTCTGTGTTCAAATTCCTTTTTATCAAACCTGCCTCTCAGGTCTGGCCCCATGTGCACTACTGTATAGTATTTCTAGGTCATGGTTTAGTTGATAGTCAGTTCCTGCAGTCTCCCTTTTCCTTGTGTTCACTCAGTGCAATGAGCTCTTCTCCTGAACTGGGTTTTCCAGAGCAAATATTGGCATAATTTGCTTGTGCAGCATCCAGCACAGGTTTGTATACTCTCAGCTTGGACTGTCCTCCACTTTCCACTTAGCCATATGTCCACATAAGTCAGGAGGTCTCCCTCTGCTTTAGTTATTAAATTCATATGGTGAGCTGGACACTTTCATTGGATTGCCCGTGAAGAGTTTGCAGAAGATGCCAAAGGGATGTGCAAGGCAGCTCTGTAGCTGTATGTGACATTAAAAAAAAAAAAATCCCTCTCACCGCTATGGGTGGTATGTGTCTTCCTCAATCTCGGGTCCTCTACCAGAGGCCCGGGAGTTTGAGGGTTCTGCACAGTATCTTAGCTGTTCCTAGCACTGCACTCTTCTGCACAGAGAGCTCTGATGTTGGTCCTGGGATCTGTTGGAGCCACTCTCTCAGCTTAGGAGTCACGGCCCCGAGTGCTCCTACCACCACTGGGACCACTTTGGCCTTGACTTTCCACATCCTCTCGATTTCCTCCTTCAGGCCCTGGTACTTCTCCAGCTTCTCATGCTCCTTCTTCCTGATGTTGCTGTCACTTGGCACTGCTACATCTATCACTACCGCTGTCTTCTGGTCTTTGTCTACTACCACGATGTCTGGTTGATTAGCCAGTACCTGCCTGTCCGTCTGGATCTGGAAGTCCCACAGGATCTCAGCCCTGCTATTCTCCACGACCTTCTGTGGAATCTCCCATCTGGACTTGGGGGGGTCTAGCCCATACACTGTGCAGATGTTCCTGTACACAATGCCAGCTACTTGGTTGTGCCGTTCAGTGTATGCTGTTCCTGCCTGCATCTTACACCCTGCCACTATGTGTTGGACTGTCTCTGAGGCCTCTTTGCACAATCTGCACCTTGGGTCCTGTCTAGTGTGGTAGACCCCTGCTTCTATGGATCTGGTGCTTAGTGCCTGTTCTTGTGCTGCTATGATCAGTGCCTCAGTGCTGTCTTTTAGTCCGGCCCTTTCCAGCCACTGATAGGATTTCCCAATGTCAGCCACCTCAGCTATCTATCGATGGTACATCCCATGCAGGGGCTTGTCTTGCCATGGTATTTCCTCCGCTTGAACTTCCTCCCATGTCTGCTGCTGCCTGAGGCATTCTCTCAGCAGCTCATCTTTGGGTGCCATCTTACTGATGTACTCCTGGATATTCCGGGTTTCATCCAGGACAGTGGCTTTGACACTCATCAGACCCCGCCCGCCCTCTTTGCAGCTGGTGTACAATCTCTGGGTGTTGGACTTGGGGTGGAAACCTCCGTACATTGTGAGGAGCTTCCGGGTCTTCACATCAGCAGCCTCCATGTCTTCCTTTGGCCAGCTCACTATACCGGCAGGGTATCTGATGACTGGCAGGGCGTACATGTTGCTGGCATGGATCTTGTTCTTCCCATTGAGCTGGCTCTTCAGGACCTGTCTTATCCTTTGGTGGTACTTGGATGTTGCTGTCTTCCTTGCCTCCTCCTCATGGTTCCCGTGTGACTGTGGGACATATATATAAATATATATAAGTGGAGACACAGTGTTGGAAAAGGAGGAGAGTGTTAAGAGTTTCCAACTAATCAGTAAAATCATGACACAGCCATTCCCCATGTTTTGAAGATCTCCATCCTAAACCCCTACGATTGCATAAGGGGAGCAGATTGAGAATAGCACTGTTGGAGGGAGGATATGTATTATCTCTTCCAAAATTAAAAAGGTTACACTGCAGTCTTTGAACACAGTGTTATCCCTGAAGAATTGTGGTCTTTCATGTGATTAGACTACTCCCGATTCTGGATCCCAGACATTGGCAATTATTCTAGTAGAACAAGCAGACATATCTTCATACACCTGCACACCCATAATAGCTGTCTCTCAGATCATTCTCTTTTTGACCATGCTAATACTGGCTTGTTTTTTAGGTTCTAATAAAGCAGCTTTTCAAAACTGGCAGCTCTTCAGGTTAGTGGATTGCAACTAACATAATCCCAACCAGCATGAACATTTAATTTGCCTGCAGTAGAAACAAGTGTTATAGTGTTATACCTGTCTGGAATAAATTGGGGAAAGCTGTGATAGAGGTTTGGGTGTGTGAGTACTGGTTTCTACAGGTGTATGGAGGCTGGTATGTCTTTGCCTTGTATTCACAAAAGTGCCTCTATGAGAATCACAACTCTTCAGAAAATTGCTGAAGATGATCCACCATGGATGCAACACGCATTGTATTAAGCATTTGTGGGAACTGACAGAAGCCCCCTTCTCCTAAAATAGGATGCTGAATTCTGAGGAAAGATAATACTTGGGAATCACATCTTGGCATAGTGGCATAGCAGAGTCAAATAGTCCCTATGGCAGGGATCAGGAATATAGTTTTAGCACTTCTGGTCCTGTAATTCAGTTAGGCCATATACTCAGGCTGCCCTGATTCATGCTGGTCCCTACACTTTGGGAACTGGTCTTGAATTAACAGAGCTAATGCACTTCTTTTTAGAAGGTTTTCTGCAATGATGTGGTAATTCCCATGAGAATAATATATTCTTGGCTATCCCTGCTTGCTTCTGGTTGGCACTATAACCATGTTTGAAGAAGCTGATTAGACACAGCATCATTTGGAGATTGGACTGGGGAGTCACAAGCAACTTAGGGTGGATTCACACATTCTTTTTAAACTTGTGCAGGTTACTGTAGGCAAAGTGGGAGATTTGTTAAAGGTTGCTGTGGGCTTTCTTCCTCATTTTGTTTGCACAAGCCTGCAGTGGGAGGTTGCAGTTCCACAAAGTTTGAGAATCCCTCTGATATATACATTGAAATGTAATTATTAAAACTAAGTGGTATATTTCTTTCTTTCCCAGCCTTAACCCCCAGTGGAATCATTAGTCACACAAATCATTTATCTTTATAGGTGTGGTAATACTGCAAAGAACTGACGAGAATCACAAGATGTGGCTATGTACCCATCAAATAAATAAATAAATAAATAAATAAATAAATAAATAAGTCACAGTACTTATATCCAAAGAAAGAGATTACAGTATAAATAAAGCTACCTGTTGTACTTGCTGGAAGGCAGGCCGGCCTGCCTGCCTGCTTGCCTTCCTTCCTTCCCCTTTGAGTCAGTGTTAACTCCTGGTGACTGCCTGGACTAGCCCCTGCAGTTTTCCTGGCAAGACTTTGGAAGTGGTTTGCCCTTGCTTTCTTCCCAGGGCCGAGAGAGGGGACTGGCCCAAGGTCACCCGGCTGTTTCCTGCCTAAGGTGGGACTAGAGCTCACGGTCTCCCGGTTTCTAGCCTGGTGCCTTCACCACTACACCAAACTGGCTCTCTTTCTTTCTGAATAGTCAAAGCAGTACAAGTGTAAATGTTTGTTTATCACATATTCTGTCAAGGAAGTGTTTCTGTTTCAAGGTTTTTTCATTTACCATTCCTCCCTTAGAGTGTACTGATAAATTGTGATTCATTCTCTAGCATCATTATGTTTTGGAGTGCTGTCCAGTATGCGGCTGTATGAAGGTCAGAGGCACTTGTCGCATTATTGCTAATGACAAAACTGCCCCATTGAAAATATTGGGATCTTAAACAGTTATTAATGTGCAAAGAAAGGATCTACCATCAACAATAAAGCTATTCTTTTTTAATAAATGTATTTATTTTCTATAGACAGTCACAAAGCAGTTAGTGTCCAGTCATCATTTTGAGGCTTAAGTGGAACTTCCATAAGGTGAATAGAAAAAGGGGTTTCTTGCAGATTTCATTGCTGAAAGTTGCTAGTTTAAGCATTCTTTCAAGTCCTGTCTACATGGACTCCCTAAAAAAGGCAGCAAAAATGTTTAAAATATCAACAGTAAAACAAAAAATTAAAAATAGGCATCAATTGAAAAGCCATTTCTTTAAAAAAGCTTTTCCTATTTAATGCCTTCAAGGTGTGCTCAATTATAACCCCATAATTCACAACCAATATTACTCATCTTTTTTTCTGACACTAAGAAATAGTTATCTGCAGTTTTGTTTAATTTCCTTTTTAATCTTTCCTAAATGTCTCTAGCATCTTAGTTTCTATAGCCCTTTATTTTCCTCTTTGGGGGGTGCAGGGTAGGATTTGCCTTTGAATCCTTTCCAGCTTGTCAATAACTGTGTTTAGTTGTGCCAAGAACATAGTCCTTCAGATAAAACCTATCCATTTTGAAAATAGCAGTTTTAATGCATCCTATATCCTTGAAATCATGTTTTTATTAATGGGACTTAAAATGGCATTGACAATCTCCCTTTTGGCCCACTTTATTCTTTTAGGAGAGCCATATCATAACATTTGTCGTGGGCTGTATCACTTTGGGCTGAAGTTGCATGTTTAAATAATCTCAGACAAAAGAAATATTCTTCATGTGTTTGAGAAAGCTTGGATGATTCTTATAGCAATCTTTATTATTTTACCATTTGCTCGGATTAATAACTAATTTTGCCCTCACTGCTTCACATTCCATTTCTTACCTACTTTGCTCTTAAAATTTTATCAGAAGCATTGCTCTGTAGCCAAATCCTCCTCTTCCTGCATGCAAAAATTTGTTGTCATCCTGGGATAATCTCATTTTGCTGCTATGTGCCTAACTTCCCAGGTTCTGAGATCATTTTCAGTTGTTAACCTATTCTCAAGGCTGTTTTGTAGTATCCACAAATTTAAAATTATGGTGCTAATTTTGGTCCAGAATCTTGCCCAGCAACCTTATGCTTCTTGCCTAAAAAATCAGTTATTTTTCCAAAGAAGAAAGACTAAGTTAATTTGGGTTTGTTCCTTTAAAAATCCTAGCAGCTGCTAATACTGTTTTTTTCCTAAATGTTTATGAATATAACTGTTTTTCCATTCAGCATTGACATTTGCAGGACTGTGATTCCATTTGTTCTCTTTTCCTTTTTTAAAAACACTGAATTTTACATTTGCTTTTTGTCCCAATCGGCCCACAAATATTTCCATGGATTTTAAAATATGTGGCTATTATTTGTGAGATTTCTCCAGTAAATTCCAGGATTTGCCCTTTTAGTTTCTTGTTAATGAAATTATTGTTTTTGTTTTTCTATCAAGATTGAGGCCAGGTTGGTACTGGTCACTTCAGTTTTATCTCAGTGGCTCTGTTGTTGCCTTTAAAACTCAGGCACATCAAGTGGCATGGAGCTGAAGACCTATTCCATGAATCTGGGAGAGAAAACAATTTTACTTTGCAAAGGTGGCTTTTTAGTCTACCCAAAAATACGAATCACCAAATAATTCAGGCAAAGTGAAAAGCATTTATTAAGGGTGGGGGGGTCAAGTCTTTTTATAGGGTACAAAAACAAATGATACATACATTCGGTATATGTGATACATCAGAAAGCAAGTAATCAAACAATAAAAGACATTGATTACACGTGAGGATTGTATAATAGAAAGTATTGATTACAGATAACATTCCACAAGTGGCAAATTTTTGGGTTACATCACTCTCCTTGTGAGCCAGGTGTGTATCTTTAAAACTTGCAAGTGTATTGGAGGGCTTTTCAGAATATGCTCTCTGTTGTTTAGCTGCTGAAAAGGCAAATTCTCGCATACCAAAAGAAATGGCCTTGGCCCAGAAGAAAACATGCTTTCCTAAAAAGAAAAGAGGCCTAGACTGCCATGTTAAAAATGCTAATATCACCTTTTTAGAATGCTAATAATGAAGCCTAAAATTCCAGGTAACACTGTGTGTTTAAATAGTTTGTAAAAGCCAAGTTGTTCTTTATGAATCAAGTATTCAGGAGAAGATACTCTGCCTTGTATACCTAGAGAACTCCATTCCCAAGGGCAGTCTTCCCCAACCTGATGTTCCCCCATTATCTTGGAACTGCAAGTCTCAGAATTCCCAGCCAAGGTAGCCATTGACAGCGACTTGGAAATAGTGTACTGCTCTTGTTCAAGTATTTGGTTGAAATATTCAAAGGGGGCTGGTCTGGGCATCTTGGAACAACTATCTGGCCAGGTAGCTACAAATATTTACTTCTATTGAGTTTTTAGTGGGAAACTTTAAATGATTGTCTTTAGCTTCCTGCTACAACTAGGAAGCTGAAGGTAAAGTTAACCTGGATAAGTATTAATTGTTTGTGTGTGTGTGCGCGCGTGCGCGCATTTGCCATGGAGCATAGCTGGAACCAGCTCCATCTGCCTGCTTTAGATTGAGATTTACCAAAGTGCTTTGTGTGAAATCTTACTCCCTTAGAAAGGGGAATAATGGAAATAAGAAGGAAAGAAGTAGTGAGGTCATTCAGCCTTCTTGCCTTACCACAATCTGCACTGAAAAATATGGAAGGGCCAGATAATAGACATGGGAGAGCACCAGAGGTGATTCAGTCTAGAAATCATTAGAAATAGCTAACTATAGTGAGGACAGGAGGAGAACATGCAGGCTTATTTCACTCAGATTCAGATTGTGATTACATTTGGCTCTGTCTGTCTTTTGGACTTTTGGGCTATGAGCAAACAATTTCCCCAAAGATCAGTCAGAATGTATGTATAGTGCTCTTCAGATGCATTGTGTTATATCCAAGAGACTTGGTGTTCTTATGGAGGGCTTCCCAGACCCCATCCTTTGCTCTGAAGATGAAGTCAGTTGCTAAGGAGATTCTTGTTGCTATGGAGATAGCTGTGAGGCACAGCTGATTGGCTGCCAGAGGTGATGAGGTTGCCACTTCGATTATATTCCCCTTTTCCCGGCTGCTGTCTCCCCCCATTACAGTTCCGCTTCATTCAGCTTTTGAGGAAATGGACTATGGAAAGCAAGAGTGGAAGAAGAGGTAGCTAACTTAGTTGAGGGGGGAAGGGGAAGCTGAAATCAGAAAAATCAAGGAAGATGTTTGGGTCAGATGAAAAGTGATTGGACTGGTAGGCACAGTATGGAAATGATTGGACCCCAGTTTGAGATGATACAACTCGTGAACTAGTCACTGTTGGTAGTAACAAGCCTCAAGTAGGCTCTGAATCCAAGAAAATAGAAATTGGAGCAAGAGATCTATGTGATGCTAGCATAACTTCTCCCATTGCCCAATGATAACTCCAACTTGATCATGAAAAGTTGCAGGAAATTCACTCACACAATCCCATAATATCTGTAGCAGTCACTCTTTCCTGAATATAAACCTGATAATAGCTAAATCATTTCTTACAGTAAGGGAAAGAGACTAATGGACTTAATGGGCTACACATAATGGAATGTACCCATACAAAAACATTTCTGCACATTGAAAAGTGGCATGTCATGGAAAAGGCTAAGTTAGAACTCTCTTGGCATTCTCATTTTCTTTGTACATTGAATTTTGTTTATTTGCTGGAGGAAATAATTCCAACAGCTTTGTTTTGCATTGGAGAGCATTAGGGAATACTAGAATTAATTTACCTTGTAATCAGTCAAACTGTGTATTCAATAAAATAGTAAAACAGTTCCTGTAGTATCCTCCCATTACCCCTTCATAAAAACAGAGAACCACAACAACTCTTCTCTGTTCTTGCAGTTTTCTGATTAGGTGTTATTTTATTGTTTTTTTTAAAAGTGCTTAATTTTTCATATGGATTACACAAATAACCCAATGCTTACAACATGTCACGTAAAGAAAGATACAGTATAGACATCCATGGTAGTTACATCAGGATCAGGAAACCAGAACTCTTATTTTGGAGTATCTTTTGAAATCACCAAAGACTTGTAGCCAGGATCCATGCTCAGCTTTGGCACAAATCAGTAACAGATACGATCAATTTTATTCTCAAAGTGCTAGCCGACACAGTGAATGGCTGAGGCTTCTCTGTGATTGCACACCGGGCCAAATCTCAGAAGGCCTTGAGTCACTTGTTGAGCAGTAGAGAGAGGCCACAACGGGGAAGAAGAAACATTTCTTCTTTGCCTCTAGTACAGCCATAAGTCATCTTGATAATGAGCTTTTACTCATATTCAGTTAGAAACAATTATATCGCCTGCTCAGATTCCACAGGGTGACTGAGGCTTCAACAAGCCCCCACCATCAGGAAATTCTCCAGAGCCTTGTGGAACATGTTGGAATTCTGGGGGCAGACTGTGCTAACAATTCCCACATCCCTCAGAGGATAATAGTTGTTACAAGTCTAAACTTCAGCAGGAAGTGGTCTGACCATGACAAGGGAACATATTTAAAACTCCCCAGCTTCAGATCATCCTTCTCCTTCCCAGTAGAAAAAAAAACAAGTCCATTGTGTGACCTGCCGCATGTATTGAGCCAGTAACGTTGGGACAGACTTATGGTTGTCGTGGCTGCCATGAAATACGGTAGCCCTGGCAGCAATATTGAAATCCCCTACGACCCTGTTTCTGGGAATTATCAGCACCCCATCTGAGATCCCTTCTTGACTGGTCAGCTCAGAAGCCTAGACGGTACACTAACAGAATCCTAGTCTGTCCTGAGTACCCAACACCAGATCTAAATCTTTGAGATTGGCAGCAGAATGGACAGGGAGCCTGGAGAAAAAGTAAACCTGGATAAATGACAACTATGCACCCTCCTTGAGGGGCTCTCTGATGCCACATTAAATCGCAGTGGGGGTGGGGTGGCATTTAAAACAGTTATTATGTTAAAATTAAACATACATGCTACTTAGAAATAATTACTCGGGCAGCTGCTGCTTTTATGCTTTTAGTGTCGTATATTTTAATTATTGTATTTTATTGTATAATTTCATTGTTTGGATTTATTTGCTGATTTTCACACAAAAACTAGCAAATATATCTGAACAATAAAATTGTGAGCCATCCCTGACCTGGGAAAACTGGTTTTGAAGGGCATCCTGCAGATCCATAAATAAGTGGCATTTTGTGTCAGGATTAGACAATCTTGTTCTGATTTTCATAGACTGACCCCTCATGTTGGAGAATAGAAAGCATCTGAAATTGGATATGGTCCTTACTATGCTGAACTCTCCTTTGTCCTCTTTCCAAATAATGATTGAGTCAGAAGAGAGCAATATGTGGCCTGTAGTCTAATTTCAAAAGCCTTCTGGAATCAGACAAAACCTCTGGCATCTTCCTGAATGGATGGGGTGGATCTATCCTCCTTTGGGTGAGTCCACTGCCACATGTCGCTCCCAGCAAATTATTTCTGAGGAACTCTGGCTGTGAACTGGAGAAGATTCCCCACCACCATGAAGATATTATGATAGTATCAGGATATTAGCTAATGATGATGTAGACTTGGCCTTTATTTTCATGATACAGAACAATCATAGAGGCCAGAATCACACAATTATTTTAAACTGCATTGATTATCACTTGGAAATCTTTTCTCACTTTATTACACATTTACCAGTATTCACAATTTATGCTTTTCCTGGATTTAATAACAATAGATAAAACACTTCTTGACACAGAGATTGCAGAGGCTGAAATGTAACCTTTCTATTATACTTTTGCATACTGGCAATAGATTAAAAAAAGACTAATACAAAGATGATTTAAAACTGCTGTCTTTACCATTGACACGCCAACAAAAAAAAGGGAGCCCATAACAGCTTGAAGAAGCATGATCAGTTTAATTGCCTTAACTACATTTGATATGAGAAGAGTTGGGAAGTTGTAGATATTTTATAATTCAGCTCCTAATCCAGTCTTTGATCTGCCTGAATAGTCAGGTCAAGTCCCTTTCTCATAGCTTCCCTTCTTGCTCTAAAAAATGGGAACTGTAGTAAGTTGCAGAACAAATAGAGGAGATAAAGAAATGTCATAAATAATGTTTCCCATGTGTGCATGCTTATGCTTGCTCCATAGCATATTTTTGGCTTCAGAATTGAAGCACTGCACATTCCTATCACAGACAAAGCAAGATCTTTGCAATATACAACTCTTTTCTCTTTGCTTTCAGAGGGATGGATAGTTTGATAGCAAATAATAGAAAGGAATTGGAACTGGCAAGCAACAGAAGGGTAATTGTTGATGTAGCAATTTCTCTTACCTGAAACACTTAAATATATATGCATGGAGTCTAAAGACCTGGTTGCAAAGAAGTTTGTTTCCCAAGACATTTTCCAGGCTTCTTCATTGATGAATCTTTTGTCTGCTTGCCTGAAGGCAAGATTTTCATGAAGTTATTTTCTTCTGACTCTGCTCTAGGTTTCATGGATTGTTGTTAGCCAGATTCCCTTAATCTGAAAATACTGTCCTACATGCTCTATATGTATGGCATCTCATTATTATTCTAGTTTTGTTTCACCCAACTTGGGACTCTTTAGATGTGTTTCTGTTACAACTCCTGTCATCCTCAGCCAATGGGCATGTTGTTTCAGGATGATGATTATAGTAGCCCAACACATCCAAAAGTATAAGGTCAGGGAGGGCTACTAGCTGGATTCTGACCAGGGGGATGATACGTTATTAAGAAGAGAGAGGCCTTTCTCCCTCCTGCCTTCTCCTTTCCTTTTTGTCTTTGGACAGTTAGCTGGGCAAGTTACATAATCATATTCAATGTCTTCAGAAGACCAGTCTGTCTCAACATTCCTGTCGAATCAGATTCACCAAAACAGTATGTCTGGTCTTCTCTTTAAGACCTATATGGGCTTGTTCCAAATACATCGCTTCTGCTTTTCACTGTACCAATTTCTTTTCTTTGTAGAAATGCTTTCATATCACACAAATAAGTAAAACATTAGTCATTCATGCATCAGTTCATCTTTTTACACTGCCATTCTGTTCTGCCTCTGTGAAGCTCAGGGTAGCATTTTGATCTCACAAATGCTCCTTAAGAACAAACAGACCAAGTTTAAATTGGGAAACAGAGCAGGATTGCCACATGGACTGCTTGGGAGAGTCCAGGCAGAGGAAGAAGTTTGTTTCCCTAGAATGAAAGACGTCCAAGCTTTGGATTAGAATTCTCTATCGTCATCTTGCCCTTAATGAAGGGCAGTTGAAGCACCACTGGAAGCCTTCCCAGGTCTTAGAAGGGAGCTTTTCCCTTTCATTCTTTCTGAGGCTGGCTGGCGTGATGGAGAGGCATGTCTCAGCTAACAAGCCTAGTCGATGACTCACCTCAGCTCTCCTGCCAGGGAGCAGCATCCGGGAGTTTTCTCAAGGACAAAGGAGTTTTTTAAAAAGAGAGCAATATCAAGCATCAAACTGTAAAAGCATGCTTGTCCATTTATCCTATATACTTTCTGCTTTGATACAACTTTAGAAAATGGAATTTGTTTTATTTAGAGCCAAATAATGCCAAGGTCCTAAATAAGGTCAGTTAAAAATTGTTCTGATGCAGAATTATCAGATATTGTTTGACTCTCCCCTCCCAAAAACAAACACACACTAATCTTAGTGAGCCCATCCATGAGGGTGAAGATCTGTCACCATGCATTGTTTGTTTGTTTGTTTGTTTGTTTGTTTGTGGTATTTCTATGTCACTCAACTCCAAAACTGCTCTGAGTTGATCATTAGTTATTTCCACCCATAACCAGCAAGCTCGAATTCCTCCTTCCTATCGGATTTCTTTAGGAGGTTCTCACATTAAAAATCCTCAGCTCTTTAGAGTTCAGGTTAGCATTCTAAAAACACCTACTCTGACCAGGAATGGTGCTTCCATTTTTTAGGTTGGCAGCTAGATTTTTATAAGAGTCATGGAAAAGAGGTACTGAAAAACTATCGCAATTCTTCCAGGAGAGGATGGGATGGGATGAGATGAGATGGAATAATTCAGCATCTTTGGGCCATGGTTCTTCACAAGAGATATCACTAGAGAATACCCATACTGTAATCTAGGATATGATGCATCTTTGTGGTTTCCTTATTGTTTATTATATCATGTGAACCCAGAAAATTGGGTTGAGAAACCCATAGTTAAGTTAAACTGTGTCCAAACACAGCCATGATGTTAGAATTTAGTTGAGCCAATGGGAAGTTCAACAGTATTGGCCCTCATTTTGTCTACATTTTGGCAGGGTAAAGAGAAAACATCTGCTGCAGGAGAGGATGTGGGCTTGGCAAAAGCAAGGATTCAGACAGGAGAGGCAGTGAACAAAAAGTACCTTCATAAGATGGAGAATGACTGCAATTTCTTGCAAACCACAGAGAGAAACAAAATGTTGTACCAGAAGGGAGGAGGAAAAGGGACACTAAGCTGTATCCAGCCCAAGCTTTGCTAAATTCTATTTCACGGGAAAGAATCAGAGAAAGGACAAAGCCAGCAAGTATGGAAGGAAAGAACTACCTGAGAGCCATGCATAAGGATGTTAAGAATGAAGGCTAGATTTTGAGAGCAGCAGTGGCTTGTAAGCCACTTGCAGCTTTTGGTCAGGCTGGAGCAAAAATTATTTAAATAGTATTAATAAATGGGCAGAAATTCCACAAGTAGAATATGTTGAAGATTAATGAAGGGTTGAGAACAAAGATGTTTTAAGAAATCCAACTTTTTCCTACCAGCACTCTTTGTCCACTCTAACTTTTTACCAAATGTCTATCTCAATAGTATTCATTCACAATAAACCACATCCTAATGAGTTATTGGATGAGGATATGGTAATCTTTTGAGGTGTTTGCCCTCCCCTCCCTCTGTAGGAAGAAGCCAGAGATTATGGTCTTTGACCATGAAAAGTGGAGGTAGCCTGCAGCTATGATAGTTACTTCGTATCTTACGGAGAAAGAGAAATAAATCCTGCCATATTCATTGAAAATTATTCCTCAGTAATTACATTTATAAACGCATCTCTGATTTTTCAGTGTAGGGAACAAACTTGTCATAAAAGCATTGATTAGGGGATTGGGAAGAAGAGCTGAGTACCTTTTGACTCATTCACATCAGTACATGTGAAAAGGTATCTCTGCTGGTCCGGCTGGTTTCTTACAATTCCCTGCTTAATCAGACATGGATGGTGCTAGCATAGCATATAGTCAGAAACTTTTTGGTCCCTTAAGTTGCCAAGAGGTACTGCAAACTCAACTCTTCTTTGTCTGTCTAATTTAGGGCTAGGCTGCAAAAATCTAGAGGGCCACAAGATGGGAGCAACGAGTTTGTGTTTTCTGTTATCTCTTTGCTATCTTTTAGTGGTCTGTGGACCCTGGCATCCCAGATGTGATGTGAGCCACAATATTGTATGAGCTGACTAGCAAATGTATAGTGGAGAAGGCAGAAGTACTCATGGGTGAATAATGTAGTTACATTCACAATAAGGTTGATCTTAAGGGGAATAAGATTGTAGTGAAGGCAACACCCATGGAGACCTCTATTTAAAAGTGGGACATACACATGTTCAATTTCTTTTAAATAGCTATGGTATCATTTCACTTGGGAAAACCTCAAGATTTTTTTAAAAAGTAAAGGCATGTTTTTGATATGTAATTAAAATCAAATTGTAAAATAAGTAGTGTATTTTAAGAACATTATGTGTTTTTCCTAGTTGTTTATAATAATATACACAGTCTTTCCTAATACGTTGCCCTCCAAATGTTTTAGATTAAAATGCTTCACATTACCAAGTCAGCTTAGTCATATGTGTTGTATATGAAGGTGATGGGAATCATAGTCCAACAGATTGGGAAAGTCTTGATTTATAGCAGTGTATCAGTAGGAGGATTCCAAAATCCTCAGTAGGACATTACCATTCGTTAACCACATCAATTCAAGGTCATAAAATACTGTAAGTACCATCCTCAGACAAAACACATAGATTTCTTGATTAGTGGAATGGTATTTGGGCCTTTGATATATCCTGCTGATTGGATTAGCTCAAAGGGGTGGGAGTGGGAGATACAGTGGTTCTCCTGCTTCCTCCCGGGCCAGTTCCAGTCAATATTGATCAGGGGAGGGGAGGGGGGGCCTTCAACCCTTATTTTGAGGGATGCCTCAGGGCTTGGTCCTAATTGCTGCTCTTGTTTAACATCTATGTGAGGCTGGTGGGTGAGGTCATCCATCAGCATGGGATTAGCTATCATCAGTATGCTGACGATATCCAATTATACATCTTAGTTGTCCAAATGATGCTGTCAGTGTTCTGACATGGTGTCTGGAAGGTATGGGGCTCTAGATAGGGAAGAACTTAGGCTCATCCTTAGCAAGACCAAGAGGCTGTGGATTCTGAGACCTCCTGGATCCAGAGATGTTCCACTTTTAGTTCTAGTTTTACTCCCCCAGACAGACCTGGTGTATAATCTGGGCATCCTAGATTCATGGCTCCTACTTGAAAAGCAGATGGCAGCCATGGCTATGAGGGCCACTGTACAAATTCATCTTGGATGCCTGTTGTGTCCATTCTTGATCAGGAGTTCCTATTCCTAGTCACCCATGCTTGGGTTATCTCTTGTCTGGATTACTACAAAGTGCTCCACGTGGGGCTGCCCTTGAAGATCACTCAGAAGCTACAGCTGGTCTGGAATGCAGCAGTACAGGTAGTTATGGATAGATCTCAGTACACCCATGTAACACTGTTTCTTCATGAGCTATACTATACTAGTGGGCTCCCAGGTGCAATTATCACCTGGTTATCACCTTCAAAGCCCTTAATGGCACAAGGCCTAGTTATTTGTGGGATTACCTGTAGCCAATTCTCTCTGTCCATCTGAAAAGATCTGACAGGGTTGGCATGCACTGGGTCCCATTTCTTAAGCAATGTCATCTTATGGAGCCAGGAGTCATGCCTTCTCTGTCACTGCACATGCCCTATGGAGTGCTACTTCCCCCAAGATTCAGATGGCCCCAACCTTGTATGTCTGCCTTTTGTAATGCCTTGAAGACCTGGTTTTCCTCCAGACTTTGGGTCAGGAGGCTTTGGGAGGCCGTCTGGATGGACTGTCTCAATTACTGAATTGCCTCTGGCATAATTTATATTTTATTATTGTTTTTTAGTGTTATTGTTGCTTTGATTGTACTCTCCCCTTAGTTGTTTGAGATGGGAGTTGTAGAGTGCATATCTGTTAGGCATGAGGTTGGGAAAATTCATCTTCCAGTTCAGGTGTTCAGGCATGAGATTGGGAAAATTCATCTTCCAGTTCAGAACTGCATAAATCATCACAAGACAATTCATATCTGTGTTCACAGATATGGCAGAGTAGATGCCTTCATAAAAATGTGAGCATTCTCATGATTGTGTAACAAAGAATTATACATTTAGAGAAGTACGTTTTTGCATTTGAGGCAGTCTGCAACTGTGTCCACATACGGCGCTTCTGGATGCAGAAAAATCTGAATCTGAACATGCAAGACATGTAACATAAATATCCATAGATTTGTAATAGAAATTATTTGAGAACTTCATACTATTAAGGGGACCTTTTTTAGGCAGCATTCTGCTGAAGAACCCTTGCATGTTATAGAATTCCCAAGTTACAGAGTATTCCAGCGTGCATTAAATTAACACAGATTCAAAGTATAGTATGTATGTTTTATTAATATACTTCAACTCGTCAGTACCAGCTTGTAGCCATTCTCCTTCTCTTAAGTCTGTCTCCGTGCCCATACACACTGAAGCGATATGTCAGTTTATCCTCATTCATGAGATTGTTCTTGTACACAACTGCTTATTCAAGAAGTATGCTCTTGTGCACATCCATTCTTACTAGGGCATGGACAGAAAATACATATTAATTATTTCATTTTTTTGTATGTGTCTCTGACAGTTCAAAAGAATGCTGAACCGTGAATTAACCCACCTCTCTGAAATGAGCCGTTCTGGAAACCAGGTGTCTGAGTACATTTCCAACACCTTTTTAGGTGAGTGTAATGGAACTGTGTTTTTTTAAATTGCCAAGGCTCTCCTGCACCTACAGTCCATGTACATTATTTAAAAACAGTGTTATGCAATATTGTAAAACAGTATCTCTTCTACATTATTCTTCCAATCAAATATAACCAGGCAGATTGCTAAAAAGAAAACATTCTTTTTAGGGTTCACGATTGACTTATATTTTTTGTGTAGTAAGGCAGAACAAGATATACAAAACATAATTGGCACTAGCCTTTCTTCTCATTGCTCATAACGATCACGCAATTTGGCTCTCACAGTTTCTTAAACTGTTCCCCAAGAAAAGGACCCATGAAAAAATAAGTTCAATAAGAAATTACATAAATACCTGATTTTATAATAATGTGAAACTATATTTTGAATATAAGATCTGGTAAAAGTTCTGTGAGGATTCAAATTTTGTTTGGATAAATACAAATGTGTGTTTTTAATCCATTGCATTTAAAAAATTGTAGCCCAGTTTTTATTATTAAAACAAATCCACCCTTCCAAAGCAGGAATGTAATTTTACTGTATTGTTATAAACACTGATAATAATGTCTGTAGGTTTTTAAACTTTGATAATTTATCTGGACTGTAATTTAAAAAACCATAATTACCAATTCTTATATGTTCTTCTTCCAAATCTAACAATGAATTAGTCTGATTCTCTGAAACCTATCTGCCTTTCATTCAGGGCTATTATTATATTATTTCCTTAGAACTAAGCCAAAATGGAAGTTCAGTTCCATTTAATGTTTCCTCATGCATATCCCAAAAGCCCCCCATCTCAGAGGTTGGGAAGAACAGTTTGGACGAGGACAAAAATATTCACCGTGGGAGGAATAAGTGATGGTCCTTAGCCCCAGTGCAGTTTGTTTCCTCATGACTCATCCTATGCAAATGTGCCTGAGGTTGCGTGTTCCAGTGCACGTCCCATCGAAAGTAATATCATGAGAACAGGGAACATCTACAGGCAGGTGTGCTTCTGTGACGCTCTCCGCAGTATGTGAAGTGCTGTAGCGAAAGACAAGGAGCATCCCAAGTGCTGAGGCAGCACGGTTGCCTTGGCAACAGGGAGATTCCCACCCTCCCTTCACCAGCTTAAACTGAGGGCAAAGCTTTGGCTTTGTTTGCCCTTATTGATGTCATCTTATAGCCAAATCTGATTGGCTGAAGTCATTCGAAAAGAAGAAAGCCCACTGGGGGGAAAAATCTACCAAAGAGACAAGCTGAAAATTGTTAGTAGTCCTTCCTCTCCCACTGCTAAAGCATTGTTGGGCAGGTATGGATAGCACCGGGCACATTCATGTGAGGAAACCGAAACAGGCACAGCTTTTCCCCTGCCTCTTCATAGACATGGACTTCATGGACACCCACTTTCTCCTCCAGCTTACAGGAGGAATGAGGTTCAAATTGTGCTGCTCTGCAGATCCATTTGTACCTATCCCAGAGTGCCAATCGCTGGGTATTAGGCGAGAAGAAAGACTGTGCCCTCAGGTTCTTCCCTCCCCTTTCAACTTGCTCCCCTGACTCCCTGTTAAGTAAATGTTTGGTAAGATAGCAGAAGTACAGAGGTGTTTGGGCACCGGGATAACTCTTGTCCAGCGTTGTCTTCGAAGCACACTTGTGACAATCATAGTAGCATCAGTAGGAAATTGAGGGTGGGTTGGCTGGGAATTCTGGAAGGCACCACATTGGAGAAAGGGTGTAGGCTTTATAAATGTTAGAACCAGAAAGTTAGGATAGTTATCCTTGTGGTCTCTGCTTAATATGAGATAATCTGAATCTGCAACAACATTTTCAGTTTCCAATTCCTATTTGGTATATAGATTATGTCCAGGAATTCAGGTTCCTGGATTTCACAGTTGGATCATGCCATGCTTTTTCCATTCAGAGACAAGCAAAGCAATCTGGAAGATGTTTTCTCCAAAGTAAGCTCCACTGAAATTACTGGAACTTACTGCCATATAAATGAGCATAAGGATGCAGCCTGTAGCTTCATTCTTGTGTATATTTACTTGAGAGCAAATCTTAGCATGACTTATTCTGCAAGTAAACCTAACAAAGTATAGGATTAGCCTATCAGGCAGTTCATCATCTTATGCACACAAATCTAAGCAGGTTGTTCCCTTCCAATCTCCATATTGTGTGTAAACATTGTGTTTACATAAAAATGAGGAAATAAGTACTACATTTGTGTGCAGAAGCTTCATCATGTATGTCTCCCCCAAGAGCTGCAGACATCCTGAACTAGACAGGATAGCCAAGAACTGCAGCCATGCGAAGCAAACTCTTGGGTGCCTCCTGTCCACTGGGTTCTCCAGAAACCAGGCCTCCCATTGACGTCAGCGGATGCAAATACCCAGCCTTAAGCAAATGTTGATGCAAACTACCACTTCAATGGAGGCCTTGTGTAAGAGCTGGAACATGGGCTGAAAGCGGAGGCCAAGTATCAGTTGAGCAGGGGCCAGAATTCACCCTCCCTGCTCCTCCTGAGCAGCTGTGGCATGGCCTGCCAAGGTCATGTGATGGGGCAGTGCCAGGCCACAGTGGTGCAAAAGAGATCAAAAAGGCAGGGAACGTGAAATCCCATTATTGAGCTTAGCTGGTTGACCCACTACCACCACCACCACCACCACCAAGAGAAATCTTTCCAGTACGGAACTGCTGTGGAGAGAGAGTTTTTCAGATAATGAGCAGATGGGGAGCACCCGGTCTAGTTTAACTAGCCTGGCCCCAGACGTTGGGATTCTGGAGCTGTTTCTACGTTGGCAGAAGACGCTGTGTTTGGTAGGCCAGCCTGGGAACCTCTGGACACTTGGATTCCATTCTTGGCTCTGGCACCAAAGCAGAATCAAGTGATTGGTAGGAAATGGCCAGAGTGACTGGTCATTTGTGGCTGAGGGCTGGAAGCAGAGTTTGTTGGTTGAGGTGAGGAAAGGAAAGGAAAGGAGTCAGAATTCTTGGGTTTATTCCCAACTTTTTCTTTGGAATAGGAAAGGAAAGGAGTCAGAACTCTTGGGCTTATTCTCAACTTTTTCTTTGGAATTTGCCTCAGCCATAAAGATACACGCCCACGGATGCCCACTTACCTCAGACCCATGCACTGTCCCGGGATGATGGAATTCCATGATACTGAGGCAGCCTATTCCTCCAGTTCCTTGAGCTCCCAGGCAAATCCTTGAATCTGCTTGATCATATATGAGGCTAGCCCACAGAGGAAAATGCAGATGAATTTGAGCTGTTATGCTGCCCCAGGAAAACTAGTTCTTTCTACAGGTCATCTTCCAGAGCCTGAGTACCATCTTAGCCTGAGCAAGAGATGTCCCCCTGCTTTGTCGAACATGGTAGAACACTGGTTCCAAAGTTATTCAAAGCCTTACCAGGTGAACGTGGGAGAAGATGGAGAGCTTTGTTGTTGGTTGGTTTTTTTTGCAAGATGATAGGGAATATTAGGGACTCTGTTAACAGCAGTATTTGAAAGAGTTCAGCTGTATGGCGGTTGGCTTGAATATTCTCTGTTGTCACAATCCTTCTTCCTAGTAACTCAGAACCCAGCACTCTAGAATGGTACCATGGCTTATGCCCTGCTTCCTCCTGGGGCCTGTTGCCCGCCCCTTCCACTCTGCCATGAGGCCCCCCTGCCGCTGCTTCTCCCGCAGGTACCATTGGGGCATAGCTCTGCCATGCCATGATGTGACTCCCTCCCAGTTCCCTGTCACACTGCGCCCTCCCCATTTTCTCCCTCCCCTAGGCTCCCCCAGTGTACGCCACCTCCCCCTTGGCAGGCTATCTCCTCCCCCTCCTCCCTACTCCCAGTGGGTGCCACCCACACGTGACTTCTTGCCCTTGGAGACGGTCCTAGAAGAAGGTGGGGGAACAAGACCCTCCACTCCTGAGGGTGAGTCTCTCCCCAAACTGCTCTACATTTTACTTTGAGTCTTCCAGTTTAGAAACCTAAACGGGAAACACATTTCCCCTTTCAGCTTCATGAACCTGAAGTATCTTCAGGGGAGGGAAAGTGGAAGAAGTAATTTTGCCATCCATCTCAGGGTTGCTATGGAGAGTGAGCAAGATTGTTTTCACCACCACATCGGCCTAAATGTCCAGCATTATATTTCTCCCTTTCTTCCTCTAAAGGAGTAATGGCAGCTATTCATTTGTCTAGGAAAAGTAAAAGACTACAGTCAGGGACAGAATTAAGATGATGGCTAAATTCTGCTTGACTGGTTTGTTCATTAGAAAGGGGGATGTGCTTTGTGATTCTGACCCTGAGCACTTTTTTGTTACTTCCTTAATTATATGTGTACAAGCAGAAGTCCTCTAGAAGGTGGAATGTATGTTGATAAAAGAGCCTCAGAATGGCATTGTTGTTGAGAACACTTTATAAAGAACATAAATACTGATAAATATCAGTGCTCATGCAGATGAGCATCCTTTCATGCTACTGCTGCTACTAATAATAACCATTTTATTATAGTAATTAAAAAAATAAATAGAAATAACTGTTTAATTGCCCAGGTTATTGGTACTGTCCAGTAAGTACTTATAAGACACAGAAAAAGCATTTGGATAGTTTTCTTTTTTTCTTTTTTGAGTCCTGCAAAATTAGAACAGCCAGAACTCATGATGAGACAGGACTAAATGTCTGGATTATAGAAAACTGGAGGCTCCATACACCTTGAAGCACAATCATATCCTGAGGCTATTCTACCTTTAAAATAAGGGGGAGGGGGGAATGTATAAGGGCAACAAAGGGAAAAGAATATCTGAAAAAGATGAATAAAGTAGGACAATTGCACAATAAAAGCACCTCCTAAGTCTTTAATAAGTACTAAGAAGCTTTAGGACTGTATCCAACCTGAGTCCCAACAATTCTTGCAGTATCCTGACTTATGAGAACTTTAGCTACCAGGAATTAGGTTAAAATTCCTTTTGCTCCATAAATTCTGAGCTTTCATTCCTGGCATCTTTGAGACAGAAATGTAGTTTCATCAAGGGGAGCAAAATTGTTTGAATGAGGGATGGAGGGAGATACAGTACCTGTGTCATCAGTCATGACACTTGGTCCAGAGAGGCTACTTCTTAGGTGAGGTAGTGCTCCTTCAGTTTTTTGCCCTTGTCATTTCTCTCTCAGATGCAGTCTCTTTTCATCCTCAGACAAGCAGAACGATGTGGAGATCCCATCCCCAACACAGAAAGACCGGGAGAAGAAGAAGCGGCAGCAACCCATGTGCCAGATCAGTGGGGTCAAGAAACTCATGCACAGTTCCAGCCTGACCAATTCCAGCATTCCCCGCTTTGGGGTGAAAACAGACCAGGAAGAGTTGCTCAGTAAGGTGAGCATTGCAAAATGGAAGGAAGTGTGTGGGGGGGGGGGGAGTGAAGGAAGTTTGCCCATCTTTGCAAAGGATGATTTGGAAATTGCGGCTCACGCTTTAACAGTCTCTCTCTAGACTCTGAGGAGAGTGACAGCCTTAATACATTTTGTTTAGCTTGATCTCAGAGGCAACTTCTGCCTTTGACAAGATACGGAAGTATTTTCATCTCAGATTGTTTTTGTCTTTGAGCCAGTATTTCCCTCCAAACAGGATATTGTACTGGTACTAGAGTGTCACTTTCTCATAATTATAGCACATTTGACAAAAACATTTAGCCATCACTGAGTTAGTATATTCCTATTCCATTTGGGTTGAAACTTTTGGCATATTTCTCCATCACAAGAAGATATTTGTTCTTATTTATGTTTTTGTTGACTATCCTAAACAAATTACCTGAGGTGATTTACAACAAAGGAAAAAACAATAAAAAAGAACCATGGCTACAGAAAAATAAATGATACAGACAAACACCTAAGTGCATAAAAACAAATAGAGCACTCATAGCCAATAAAGTGGAGCTGAACGATTGATGGCATAAAAACAGTTTAACAGTTTTTGCTAGAGAAGGTGCCATTGGGGCCTCTGGGGGAAGCATATCCCAAATTAGAGGGGCTTTCAAGAGAGAGCTGGCCATCTCATCCAAGATCCATGAACCTCACAGACAAGGGACTCTCAGTAGACCTTCTTGAGATGATTGGACCAGACAAGTACAGTTGACTTTGGTAAGGTGGTGCCTGATAAATCCCAGGGCTTGATAAGGATCCATCAAGATGGTACTACTTGTTATCCTGAAATGATAGAAAAAGACCAGTTTCAGAAGTCACTTGATTGTATTAATAAACCATAATTCATTAAACAGGGAACCATCCCTTCTGTTCCTGGCTTTGGCTGAGTCTTTTCACCGTAACTGCCAGTGACATCCAAAACTGAAAATGTTATCAGAATGCTAAACCAAGTGCAGGGTGAAGGAAAGAGTGTAGGCCTGAAACTTGTAATCCAGAAATGTTATGCATGAACAAGACAAACACTTCTTTGCAGAAATTTGGAGTCTTTATAGCTGTTTCACCAATTTCTCTAAACTTCCTCCAAGGAAAGACCAACACTGTCATATGACAAGTCAATAAGTTTATTAGGCTGCCAGCATCTACTCTTAGGTAAACTGTGTACTGGTTCATATCTAATTAGTTATCTAGCTTCACACCAATTATTTTTGAAATATTAAGTTCAAAAAAAGAATAGACTGTCACGTAGCAGTTTCATTCAGAGAAACTGCATTTTATGAATTGAACCCATACAATTTTGAATGGGTTTTTATAAAATATTGTCTGTTATAATTTATGTATTTGATGATTATCACAGTAATCTTGGTGTTTTCTCTGTATTGCCATGGTGTATAAGGTTTACCTTTTCTTATTTTGGTCTGCTTGTTTATACTAGCACGTTATACCTTATTTCTTGTAGATTACATCAGTATTCATATCCTGTGGCCACATCCAGACAACCATTTCTTGTATTAATGAGCAAAAATGTGAAAAAGCACCATACTTTGAATGAAATTACTTTGTTCCTTCTTGTATACAAATGAGTGATTAAACTAGGAAATGTTTGTTTTAGCTCCTTATGTTCTTCAAACCAAGAAACTGGTTGGTACTCTCTAAACCAACCAAGATATGAAGCTATAGTGTGATTTTAGCTTAATATCTTGACTTGTTCAAAAGACATCTTTATTTTTGAATGTATGCATCTCTATTCTGGAATATATTGGGAAATATTTTTAACTGAAGATTTAGCTTTCCATCATGCACAAAAAGGGAACAAAGCAATTGTTCATTCATATATCATTTTATTAAGCTGAGAACTGATTGCTCAAATGCAGCCCAGGAATAAGCAAGACAGAACTTGCACATGTTGTTGTTCAGTCATTAAGTCGTGTCCGACTCTTTGTGACCCCATGAACCATATTGCGCCAGGCCTTCCTGTCCTTCACTGCCTCCCTGAGTTTGCTCAGTTTCATGCTCATTGCTTCAGTGATGCTATCTAACCGTCTCATCCTCTGCCGTCCTCTTCTCCTTTTCCCTTCAATCTTTCCCAGCATCAGGGTCTTTTCCAAAGAGTCCTCTCTTCACATTAGGTGACCAAAGTATCTGAGCTTGAGCTTCATTATCAATCCTTCCAATGAGCAATCAGGGTTGATTTCCTTTAAGATTGACTGGTTTGACCTCCTAGCAGTCCAGGGGACTCTTAAGAGTCTTCTCCAACACCACAGTTCAAAGGCATCAATTCTTCGGTGCTCAGCCTTCTTTATGGTCCAGCTCTCACAGCCATACATTACTGCTGGAAAAACCATAGCTTTGACTATGCGGATCTTTGTCGGCAAGGTGACGTCTCTGCTTTTTAATATGCTATCTAGGTTTGCCATAGCTTTCCTCCCAAGGAGCAAGCATCTTTTCATTTCATGGCTGCAGTCTCCGTCTGGGGTGATCTTGGAGCCCAAATAAATGAAGTCTGTTACTGCTTCCATTTTTACCCCTTCTATTTGCCAGGAATTGATGGGTCCAGATGCCATGATCTTAGTTTTTTTAATGTTGAGTTTCAAGCCAGCTTTCGCACTCTCCTCTTTCACCCTCATCAAGAGGCTCTTTAGTTCTTCACTTTCTGCCATTAGGGTGGTATCATCTGCATATCTGAGGTTATTGATGATTCTCCCTGCAATCTTAATTCCGGCTTGTGATTCTTCCAGCCTGGCATTTCTCATGATGTACTCTGCATATAGGTTAAATAAGCAGAGTGACAGTATACAGCCTTGTCGTACTCCTTTCCCTATTTGGAACCAATCGGTTGTTCCATGACCAGTTCTAACTGTTGCTTCTTGGCCCGCATACAGATTTCTCAGGAGACAGGTAAGATGGTCTGGTACCCCCATCTCTTTAAGAATTTGCCACAGTTTGTTGTGATCCACACAATCAAAGGCTTTTGCATAGTCAATGAAGCAGAAGTAGATGTTTTTCTGGAACTCTCGTGCTTTCTCCATGATCCAGCAAATGTTGGCAATTTGATCTCTAGTTTCTCGAAACCCAGCTTGTACATCCGGTAGTTCTTGGTTCACGTACTGCTGAAGCCTAGCTTGTAGGATTTTGAGCATAACCTTGCTAGCATGTGAAATGAGTGCAATTGTGCGATAGTTTGAGCATTCGTTGGCATTGCCCTTCTTTGGAATTGGAACGTAAACTGACCTTTTCCAATCCCGTGGCCACTGTTACATTTTCCGAACTTGCACATAAATCACTGCAAATTATGTTAACTAAAAGAAATCCTTGAATAATGCCCATCTAGTGCAGAGCAGGATATATGCTAAAATTAAAAAGAATAAATAGTTTTTTAGAAAGTATTTGCTGTTAGGTGGTATGCATAACTATATAATCAAAGATTATCAGAAAATTGTGTTCCAAATGAGGGAAATTATGATGTATGATAGTATTATGTAACCTAGATTTTGGCTTCAGAAGAGATTCCTGTTTTGTTTCTGAGCTGTGAGAATATTTTAGAAAATCTTGGTGGAACTGGATTATTTAGGATTCTTTTATTTCAGCATTAGAAATTAATGAATGTAAAAGAAATATTGCCTGGTTTTGTGTCTAAAAGTTTAGAATGAGCTTGATACTCTCATGGAGTATTCACAGTAGATGACATTCTTAATTGCCATGGGCTTTCTCAGTGGGTTTTCTTGATATTGCTGTTGAAGAATGGCCTTCAGGTTCCAAATCTGAAATGCCAATTCAAATTCTAGTGGCATAGCAACGAAAATACATGGTGGGTTTGCTTTCTTCATCTGCCACTCTCTCTGTCCTCCTGGACCTTTATCTTGACATCCGTTGTGGCAAAGATTCACTGACCTCTTCCCCTGTGCCTCCTCCAGGAACTGGAATACCTAAACAAATGGGGCCTTAACATTTTCCGGGTTGCTGACTACTCCAACAATCGGTCGCTCAGCTGCATCATGTATACAATATTCCAGGTAAGGTTTGCAGAGTCCCCTATTCCCTCCCTTGCTAGCCATGCATATGGACAAACATCTCAGTCACATGTCTGGTTTGGTCCAATAGTACTTCTGAGGTTGGGGAATGATATACAGTACATTCACACTGCACAGCTACTGCTGCTATTCCCGTTTCTTTATCATCCTGATGGCTCCAATCACCCAACTAGAAAATTGGGGGGGGGGGGGGGGGTTACCTTCTGTTCTGCTGTTGTTTGCAAAACTCTGCACTGCTTGGGAAATGCTTTTTCGTGTTTAAAGAAAAAAAATTTTAATCTGAATACTTTCCAAATGCACTGTACAGTCTATCACTTTGAAGCATGAGCTTTTTTTAAGAAACTCACTTTCTCTCTCAATTATTTCAAGAAAGATTGAGTTGGATACAGAAATGAGTAAAAAAGCAACATGTGCAACAATATAAGCAGGGATGATTTATTCTGTAGGCAGCATCCTAAGCATTTTTATAGAAGAAGTAAGTTTTCTGCCATTGATTTGAGGTTCGGCTGCAACTTCTGAAATATATCATCTTGCACTCTGAGATGGGCCTTCCAGGTTCTTTCCATATACTGTAGTCTGTAGGAAAACGTAATGAGAAATGTAATGAGAGTTGCAACCAGTAGTTCTCTCCTCTCTGTAAAGAGAAGGTGCCTTCAAAAAATAATCCATTTATGATTAATTCTTCCACCTGACACCCTGATTGGACCAAAACTCCCATCATTCCCAGCCAGCATAGCCAATGTACTCCTCACAAATCTGTAGGGCACCCACTTGTGGAGTTTATCCCCACAGAAAATTCCTTCATGAATCTGCAAAAGCACTAACTTTAAGCGGGAGTTAGGGTTAGGGTTAGGGTTAGGGTTAGGGAGAGACGGCAGGACTATTTTTGCTTTTATTCATGTACAGCATGTTACATAGTGAGGGAACATGAACACAAAGTAATAACGATGCCCAGGAAGTGAGTCTGGTTAATCCTATGTGACTCATGGAAAGGGTGGATCTAGACCAGTGTTGTCCAAACTTGGCCACTTTAAGATGAGTGGACTTCAACTCCCAGAATTCCCCGGCCAGCCATGCTGCCCAGGGAATTCTGGGAGTTGAGGTCCACTCATCTTAAAGTGGCCAAGTTTAGACAACACTGATCTAGACTCATGGTGGTAGAGGTAGCTCTTGTTCATCATTTCCAGGTATATTGCGATTATTGCTTAGGAGACAGAGTATGTCTCCCAGTTCTTTTCAAATGAGGCTGCCATTTGCTTGCCAGCCATGATTGGGGAGGGCAAAGAGACTAGTGCTGATTTTTCAGGAGCCAGCATCCATAGAAGAAGCTGTGAGCTTTACAGTTTCAACCACTTCTTTCTTTCCCCATAGGAAAGAGACTTGCTGAAAACTTTTAAGATCCCTGTGGACACATTAGTCACTTACATCATGACGCTAGAAGACCACTACCATGCTGACGTGGCCTACCACAACAGCCTCCATGCTGCTGATGTCACCCAGTCCACACATGTCCTCCTGTCTACGCCAGCCTTGGATGTAAGTCATAATCTGCTGCAGTTGGTGGGTAGGGAAATACTGGCTTTGCTTCAGCCTCTCTAAAGGGCTGGTTCCCAGAGTTCCAAATGACAGGGAGTTCTCTGTACTTTTCCCCATGCTGTTTGGAACAGCAGTGGGAGGCAGACTAACTTATTATTGACTGATTGTTATGACTTGTATGATGCTTCAATAACAAGTCTTCTTTATACCTTACAAACACTGAATCTTGCTGGAGTTTTATAAATACTTATTATTGCTCATTAATTGCTCTGAGCAGTAGTGGATCACCATCCAGAGCAGCAACACACATATCTGTGGGGTCCAAATCCTAACCCCAGTTAATTCCTCTTCATTTGCTGGCAACAGTTTTCCCATGAAACAGGGCAGAGGCACCAGGCATTCATTCCCTTTCTCCTTTACAGGCTGTCTTCACTGACCTGGAGATCTTGGCTGCAATCTTTGCTGCTGCCATTCATGATGTGGACCATCCTGGTGTCTCCAACCAATTCCTGATCAACACCAGTGAGTGATGGCACACTGAACATAAGTGCAAAGGGGGAGTGGCAAGGAGTCACAAATATTGGTGGTGAAATGTGAATGTTCTCTTGTGTTCATGCTAAATGGGCCCCTAAGCAGTTGCTGAGCTGCGAAAATGGCCTCTCCCAAGGATCTGAACATCTGAACAGATTCCTGTGAGGCAATGTGGTCTTTCAAAAAGCCTGGTCTCAAGTCATATAGCTATTTACATCATAACAGGGTCTTTGAATTGTGCCCAGAAACAAACCAGTGGCCAGTGGACCTAAAACTCTTGTACAAGAGAGTCACATGCTTCTTACAACAGGCCTTGATCAGTTGTCTGGCCACAGTATTCTGGACTAGATGAAGCTTCTGAATATTTATCACAAATAGCCTATAGTATAATACTACAGTGGTACCTCGGTTCACGAACTTAATTCGTTCCGCGACTCTGGTCGTGAACCGAATTGGTCGTGAACCGAATCAAATTTTCCCATAAGGTTCAATGTAAATACAGTTAATCCGTTCTGACCCCTACGAATTTGGTCGCCAACCGATTTTTGATCGCGTCCCGAATCAAATTTCCCTATAAGGTTCAATGTAATTACAGTTAATCCGTTCTGAACCATATGTTTTTTTTTTTAAACCGCAAAAATTATGACACAAAGTACAGTATGAAGAGAGAGAAAGCTAACCTTGCTCGACGCGACTTCTGGCGTGGAGGACAGGAAGGCGGGTGGGGAGGCGGTTACTGCTTGGAGGGAGAGTCCCCCTCCCTACAGGAAGCCGTGACCACGTGTCACGGGAGGGAAAATGGCCGCGGATCCTGTTCGTAACCCGATGCGGAGTTCGCGAACGGAGGCAAAATTTTGCGACCGGAGCTGTTCGTGAACCGAATTGTTCATGAATGGAAGCGTTCGTGAACCGAGGTACCACTGTATAGTCCTAAACAGGATGTAACTAAGGCATCTGGTACTGTACTCAAATCTGACATTTCCAAGAATAGGTGTAATTAATTTTGCGATGCAAAATGCACTTCTGGTCACCACTGAAAACTAGACATCCAAATTCAGCACTGAATCCAGGGATATCTCCATACTGCAAACTCCCAGGACAGGTTAAACCTCTATTCCCTGATTTACCTTTTGCACTTTCCTCCTACCTGGACTGAGTTTCTGTTTGCCCTCATCTAATCCAACTAAAAGTCCCTAACTTCCTTGCACTTTTAGCTTGTCTGTCACCCTGCTCTATTCCCATCCCTGCCTAGCAGACTAGTAGATAATTGTCCAATGGAATTTCCCTCATTAGCTTTAGCCAACAAAAGAAAATCAATACAGAAGATGTCAAGGGAGGTTGTGTGCCCTGGAAAAGTAATTTCTCCCAGTCAAGAAAACTGATGAGTTAAATCTAAAGGGGAATTAGTCCATGTATTTATTCTGATACTATTTATAGTTTAAACTCTTTAGTTCTATATTAAACTATAGTTTAGTACTATAGTTTAGTAAATGGAGCTCTCTGTTAGAGATAAGCATCAGATGGAAGGAAACCATATCAGAATACAATAGAATCCATCTTTCTTTGTCACCGGGGTCTTTTTGTCCTACTAACCAAGCTTGTTTATGCTCAGTACTTTGCCAAAGTGCCAGTGCATGAGTGTTGTAGACAACTTAATATAGAATAAACCCAGTTTAGAACTTTGGAATACTGAAAAGCACAGGACTGTGTATAAATAGAAGAAAACAAAATGGTAAAAATGGCATTATTTTGTCAAAATAGAGATACAAGTAGCTAAGTCATCTGTATTACATCAGTACATAAGGACTTTTTCATTATATTACAGATAAAAGAAAGCAGAAGTACTGATACTGGGAGTGGGGAAGGGCACACAGTGCTGGCAGTGAGGATGGGGAGGAAAAAGAAGAGCCTATGACTTTCCTAGTCTGTTGCATGAAGCAAGAAGCAACTCTAAATCTACAGAAAGACACAAATTGCTTAAACTTTATAAAGAACTTCTGAACTCAAAGGTGCTGCTGTTTTCCCACCCAAAGATTTCCCAGCTAGAATAACTTGATGAAGTTGTTTTGTTCTGCTCTCTTTGGTAGAGATTGTAGGATCTGTAGGATTTGCCTGACCTCTGAGTTGTAGGGATGTGTTTCATCAAGCCATAATCAAGTGCAAAGAACAGACAGAAGAAATGAAAGGGTCTTACGAGCAAAGAGGTGGAAGAAGTATGTGAACATATGTGTGTGTGAAAGGGAAGGAGAGAGAAAGATCTGCTACTGAATAGGAATTCTAGGAGTTAACATTCCAGCACATCTGGAATGCGCTAGAATGGGGGAAATTGTTCTGTAAAGGCTGTTCCGTTTTGTCAGGCCTCTGGATTTGAAAGAGCTGATTTTTCATGGAATTCTGTTATATTTTTCTGCTTGCTTTTTTATTAGACAAACAGATCATTTGCTGTGTTCTGTAAGTAATTTGGAACACCTTTGGCCATGCTTCTATGAGCAAATAAAACAATCCTCCTATTCTCCATAACTTTTTCATGATCTGTGACCCTCCCTTGCAGATTCAGAGCTGGCCCTGATGTACAACGATGAGTCTGTTCTGGAGAACCATCACCTAGCTGTGGGTTTCAAGCTGTTGCAGGAAGAGAACTGTGACATTTTCCAAAACCTGAGCAAGCGACAGCGACAGACCTTGCGCAAGATGGTCATTGACATGGTGAGCTTGGAATGGAGGTGGGACTGGTTCCTGTGGAAAAACCGGCTCTTATCTCCTGCAGCATTTTCAGTTAGAAGTCCCATCCTGCTTTACTGGGAGAAACCTAGTCATTCATGGAAGAGTCTGAATGATACCTCATAAGGCAGGAACATCATATCTCTGGCAGACCACATGACATGGGAAACTGATGGTTTTCTCTTGGAGGAAAGTAGTTTTGTTCCCTGCCATCCTGTGCTTCTCCCTGCAAATGCTGCAGCAGAGGTTCAAAAATTAACATAGGAAAGATTAACATAAGAAAGCGTACACAGCCAAATCTCAAGCAGAGGAAAGGTGGCTACCATGGCAGGGCCAGGAGCTAGGGTGTGATGGAATGGATTTATGAAGGCCATGCTCAGGGAGATAAGTGTGTTCTTAGCCCCCAACAGGAGCGTGGGAAGTTCAAGAAGTTGAGGCTGGCACCTCCCTAAGGAATTCACGGTGTTGTAGCTTGCTGGCTTGGGAACTTGGGTTCAGTCTGGTGAGATTCTGTCTTGAGGTGGAAGCTAATAAATGCAACAGAACTGTATTTGCATTGTCTCGTGGAGTTCTTTGGGCTGAACCTGACATAGGGACAGCTTCCATATGAGGGCCCCCTTTACCAGCTTCCATATGGGGGGGCCCTGCTTGGCTCTGGTTACAAAGAAGCTGCTGGTCCTCCTTTCTTACTGACACTTGGCTGTGTCTCAGCAGGACACATACCTGAAAGAGACTTCAACCCATTTTAGTACATAATAATTACTCATTAATACCAGAACCAACCTCAGATGCCCTAAATGGAAATGCGTGTCTACCCATCCCGCCTTCACTTTCCTTCCCCCAATCCATGCAAGTCTCCCTTTTTGAAGGCCAACTCAGTGGATTAGTGTGGAAGCAACAGGATAGTAGCAATCATCTGTCCCAGGCAAAAAGGGCCAGCTAATCCACAGTGGGGAAAGGGGATGTTTAAGGAAAACAGCAGAAGGGCTTTGCCAATTAAGGGCTACATTTGGCTTTGCAAGCTCAGCATTATGGCCCAACAGCCTAGAATTAGGGCCCACTAGCTCTGTAGAATGTCAGAGACCCAGCCAAGCAGATTAGAATATGCTGCTTTTTCTCCTGTAGGGAGAAAGCCTTTTTTTTTAAAAAAATGCATGTTTTGGATTAAATGCTGGGAGAGAGAATAGCACAGAACAGCAACATGGCACTTGTGGATACACGACCTCTTAGTGCTGGAAGAATACTGAATCTTTTCGTCCTTTCAGACTTTCCTCTTCTGATTTAAGAAAAAATTCTGACAATGAAAGTGCAAACTTGTTGAGGTTTTGATACTGTGCAGAATTATAGAAATGGAAAGGGCAATCATTCCAGCGGTACTGGAGCTGAAGATTTCAATTTGGCAGGAGCCCTTGTTAGACGATTTGCTCCTGAACATAAGCAGAGTGCTGGAAGAATACTAAGTAATTAAGTATCACTAAGTAAGTCACAGAACGCCCTATTAAAAAGTTATAGTCATATAACTAAACTATAGTTATAGTTTTATTGGATGCAGCTATGGGCTTAGCCCAGCTATTAGTGAATGCTATCAGACATTTCTTAGACTTGAAGTAAAAGACTTATTAAGAAATATATGAGGATTAAAAAAAACCTCATTTCTTTCTAAACTATATTTTGAAGAGATGGGGGAGAGGGGGAGAAAAAGAAAATTCCCTTTGTTTTTTAAGCACAGAAACTCATTTAACCAACAGTAGGCCAGGTGAAACACAGATACTGCTGTGAAGACCTTTCCCCTTCTCTCTGATTTTATCCTACTGGTCAGCTGCTCATAGCAGTTTCTAGTGACTGGAGTTCTCTAATGTCAGCTCCTCCAAACTGTCTGGTCAGCCCCTTTTCCTACTGCCAAATAAGAAGACAACAGATGTTTTCAAAATACTGGAAAGGGGGTTCTGAACAATGTCCTCTAGGACTTTCTCCCAGGAGCCATGGAGCGACTTAAAAGAATCTACATAGAATCTATTGAATGTGGTGATTTTTAAGGATCTTGAAATTTTCTCATAAAATGGATATGGTAGATAGGAACTTGCCTTGGCTTAAAAACCAGGTTATGTCCAGATTGTGTCCTCAAAAGCCAGGTTGAGAGGGCACATGATCTTGGCAGACTGTTCTTTGGAGTATTGAGAAGGAGCATCTGAAAGTCCATCCACCTACCACAGCCTCTGGCTTGTGTTGAGCTTATGGATTCACAAAAATGTGCTAAGGGTCCTATCCATAAAAGTGTCTTCATCAACTTGGAAGGAGGGGCATGTATGAATGTGTGGAGTCTGCAAGCGAGGAGCAACACATTTGCTTATTTCAGTAATTATTTTACAGGTCTTGGCCACCGACATGTCCAAACACATGAGTCTCTTGGCTGATCTGAAAACAATGGTGGAGACCAAAAAAGTGACCAGCTCAGGGGTGCTTTTGCTGGATAATTACACTGACAGAATACAGGTGAGTGAGGCCTATCCACCTTGAATTAAGAGGAAGGAAAAAAATTGTCAGAGCCATGGGCAAGATGGACAGCTGGGAGCTCAGCTGTTCCCAGATAAGCTAAGTAAGGATGGTGTGAAGCTGGCACTGAGCTAAGGAGCTGCCTAGGCAGTCTCTAAGGAGTTCAATTTCTTCTAAAGAAGTGTAGTTTAGATTGAGGACCCAGTCCATCACTAAGGTTTTATAGCGTCAAGGAAAATTACTTTTTTTAACTGCGTACTTTATTTAAAATGCTTCTGTTCTACCTGACAACATGCCTCTAGGCATCACAAAGATTCACCAGTGGTTACAGGGGAAAAAAGGGCCTCTTCCCCACTACATACAAACAGGCATATATATGCACACACAAAGCTATCTTTAAATCTGGAAAACCTTCTCTTGGGTAACCAAAGAGCTTGCAGCTCCTTGGAGAGGATAATGTAGTTAACCGTTCAGTTCCAGAACCTTAAAAATCTCATTGTAACCTCCTGGCCAGTTACATTCACACTGGCCCACCAAATATTGCATCATTTTTCCTAGCTGTTGAGATGAAATAGAAAATGAATCATGATAACCAGTTGCTTTACAGTTCAATTTTCTGGGTGGTTTGCACGTGCCATTCCTTTCCGAGATTTTTTCATTTGCCAGTCTCCTATTGGGTTCTGTGACCAGAGAAATGTTCCGTTGAGGCCTTTTATTCTTATTCACACACATCCTACAGCTTTCAGTTTTTAGGGCCTTGATACTCTGCTGATGGGGTGCAGGCAGAGGTGTTGCACTTTGAAGCCTCTGACTGGCCCTGCATTTTTCCAATGTTACCAGGTCCTACGGAACATGGTTCACTGTGCAGACTTGAGCAACCCCACAAAGCCTTTGGAATTGTATCGGCAGTGGACAGACCGGATCATGGAGGAGTTCTTCAGGCAGGGTGACAAGGAACGGGAGCGAGGCATGGAGATCAGCCCTATGTGTGACAAGCACACAGCCTCTGTGGAGAAGTCACAGGTATGTATGGTAGCCATGCGGGATCATGGATCAATATGGGAGGAAGAAGGATCCTATTCCTCCTACTTCTTCCCTTCTGCCAGCATCCAGAGCAGGGATAGCCTTGGTCTGGGGTGGGTACTTGTTGCTTTAGAAACCTAGCTCCATAATGAAGCAGCTCCATCCCAAAGTTGCAGTCGAGGAACATGGGAGTTTTATTATACAAGAAATTTGCAAATAAGAATTGATTGGAGGCTATATTATTGTATGTCCCTTGCCCCCCCTCCACCAAAAAATGGTACCTAAAGAAAGAATCTGAGCCTGACCATTGCACCAGTAGTGGCTGATGTTGGTGTTCTCTACCCTGACAGCATCTCAGATGGCCCTTCTGACTGAGCCCTTTTTAATCAGGAGGATTCATCCTAGACCATGTGTGTAACCAGCAAGCTGAGCTCCCACTCCATGACTCCTTGAGTTAAATCAGCCTTTGTTTACCAGGAATACATGTTTTTTCCCCTCCCTCTTATTATTTAGGCTGTTAGAGTTACACATTGTGCAGTGTGACTGTGCAAAAGTTAGAAGTGAGTAACTCCAACATTACACTTAAAAATGGTCTACACCATTTTAAAATATTTTAAAAGGTCCCTGCTGTTCAGAAGTCCTTTCTGGTGTGAATGTGGATTGCAGCCTTTTAAAATGCATGCGATCATGTTTTGGAGAGAGGGAGAATTTGCCCCAGATAGCAGGATCACCTTCTCCCTTACAGCACTGCTTCTTCTATTTCCTGCTGCTTTTGAAATTTTAAAACAGTTCTTATGTAGTTCTGGAGAGCAAATTATCTTTGTATGTATGAGGTGGTTGTTTAATATATTAGTGCTAATTTAGTATTTAAAGATATATTTGTGCACATAAGGGCAAAGGTGCAGAATTTGCTCTAAAGCCATAGATGACATACTCAAATAAACTTAGATTTCTCCCCCTACCCCCAAGTTGTCAAGGCAAGTTGCTAGATTGGAAAATATATATATTTTTGGATTACAAGATTGAAGATGTGGAATCAACCCTAACCCTTTCAATGGCAAGTTTCAAACCAAATGGAAGATGCTCCATTTGGGATGTTTGCTTGGAAGTATCAGTGCAGACAATGAATACCCCTTTGTACTTGCAGCCATGGCACAAATTTACCTGTTAAAGTAGGGAAGAAGTCTTAGGGAGAAAACAGGTTTATGACATCCACCTGTTCTAATATTTTATTGCTAGATTGGAAAATATATATATTTTTGGATTACAAGATTGAAGATGTGGAATCAACCCTAACCCTTTCAATGGCAAGTTTCAAACCAAATGGAAGATGCTCCATTTGGGATGTAAACTTGGAAGTATCAATGCAGACAATGAATACCCCTTTGTACTTGCAGCCATGGCACAAATTTACCTGTTAAAGTAGGGAAGAAGTCTTAGGGAGAAAACAGGTTTATGACATCCACCTGTTCTAATATTTTATTCAACAAACTCTTGAATTGTACTTGCGAGACTAGGATGAAGGCTCCAGTAGTGCAAGAATGGGACATGCCCAGTTTTTTCTCCCATTGCTGGCATTATTTAGAGCCTTGTCTCTCTCCCTCCTCCAGGATTCCCTTAGGTTGGTGAACAAAAACATCTGTACAAATATTTGTGGCTCACATGCTCCAGGGGAGACTCAGGCTATGCGGGCGATCCTTTGCTGGGTGTACTTCAGTTGTTGGGTGTGCTTGTAAGTCTAACCCCTTCCTCTCCTCCTCCTCCACCTCCTCCTTCCAGGTGGGATTCATTGACTATATTGTGCACCCATTGTGGGAGACGTGGGCAGACCTTGTCCACCCTGATGCACAAGACATTTTGGACACCCTTGAGGACAACAGGGACTGGTACCACAGCATGATCCCCCAAAGTCCCTCCCCACCTCCGGACGATGCTGAGAAGGATGAGGAGGCCTGTCTGGAAAAATTCCAGTTTGAATTGACCCTGGAGGAGGAAGGGGAGGACTCAGAACCATCCGAGAAGGACCGCAGCAGTCCTGGAGATGAGGATAACAGCTACTACACAGCCACAGAAGACCAACACCAGTCCCAGGACAGGCAAGACAGACAAACGGACAGTACAGCAGTTGGCACATCTCTTGGCGCATCATGACTGTGGGAAGGGACAACTGAAGAAAGCAAACGCACCTACAGACACACACACGGAAGTTTTCATGAGGGAGGGGTGGGGATAAAAAATGGAAAAAACTCATTTTTTATTTTTATCGTATTTTTTATAAAATGAAAATTAAGAAAAAAGTGGGGGGATGGGGAATACACACAACAACTGTAGAACCAGGTTGGCCCCAGCAGAGGGTAGTAGCCTGCTGCTGTAGTGACTGGCCCAAGCACTCCGGAAATAATCTTTCATTTCCTTTTTTTCCCCCCTTCCCTTCATTATTTCTGACTGGTTGTTTTTTAAATTATTTTATTTTGCTAACTTTTTTTAGACTTCTGCAACCAGAAAAGGGAAGAGGGCACTGATGGTGTGAGGCATGTATGTAGCAGCAGCAGAGGCAAAGCCAGTAGAATTATTTTTAAGCAGTAATTTTGCCCATTTGTAGTAAAAAATAGATGCAATGCAGAAGCTTGACAACAAAAACTGGTAACCTTTTGACATAGATACAGAGTTCCTATAGTTCAGTGTTTTTCAGCCTCAGCAACTTTAAGATGTGTAGACTTCAATGCTCAGAATTCCCTAGCCCCCCATCTTGGCTAGGGGAATTCTGGGAATTGAAGTCCACACATCTTAAAGTTGCTGAGGTTAAGAAATACTGCTGGGTTCCTTTGTTCCAGACATGCCCCCCTCCCCCATTTAGCTCATGTGTTTGTGCCTTTATTTCATTGGAGGGAAACCTCTGAAACTCTTCAGATGGTGTCAGAACCTAACTCTCATCTTCTGCTGGTTAGGGCTGCTGGAAGTTAGAGTCCAAGGCCATCTGGAGGTCCAGAAATTCTTCTCAGTGCTGCTTTCTTTCTTTGCCCATCAGAGCACAGCCCTCCTAGCTGGATGTTCAAACATTGGAGAAGGGTGAGAGGACAAGTATTGCTTTTATTTTTGTAAGTTATTTTTTAAGCTAGTGGTTATTTATTTTTGTGAGTTTATATAGATTTGATTTTTATTATGGATTGATAAGAAAGAGTTTGCCTTTGAGGATTTTGTTGTTGTTGTTGTTGTTGTTCAGGTTTTTCTTCCCTTCTTGGAGCACTTATTTCTATTTTCTTTTTAAAATATGGTTTGCAGGTGTGGATTTTTATTTTATTTTATTTTGCCTATGATGCCATAGATTTCTCCCAGAGCAAATGGGAGAAGATATTACTTTTACAGAAAATGAAACTAAAAAGGGAACAAGAATCAAAAACATTCTATCCAAGTTTTCAAATAGCTGAGTCTTCCTCCGTTCCTCATTTTGCACAAAAATAAAAAGGCAATACGGCCAGGATTGAATGTTTATACTGGCCAACTTGCTTAGATGGCTCTCAGTTGGGGACCTCAGGTGTGAGTATTTCCTCCTCCAGGTTGGGGATGGGATCGGCAGATATGAGGACTGGAGAGAGAGGGGTGGGTTTGCAAGTTGAGTGGTGTTTATTTTAGCACTGATTTGCAATTTCTTTATCTGTGTCTGGATGCTGCTTGATAAATCTCTGAACTGCAGTGCCTCAAAACTGCTGCTCACAGGTTTCTCAGCTACAAAAGGCATGTATATTCAAATAGACAAACCATTTGCAAGGACCTCCAGGCATATTCCCCCCCCCCAGAGGAATACAAAACAAACAGCCTGTCCTAATGATCTTTCTTTCTGTGTGATGTGGTGTATTAATGTGGCTGGAACACATACATACATTGACTTGAGTTGAAACTGGGGGAGGGGGAGAGATGCATTTGGTTTTATTTTGTTTTGAATTTCAAAAGAAAGAGGCTCTAACATCCTCCAGAGGTAGGGATCTGCCTCAGACACCCTCAGCTACCTAGAAATGAATGGAGTGGGATGGAGCACATCTTTTTCATCAGCTCAGAAAGCCACATCACTCAGCTATAAAGTAGAGAACAAATTGCTTGGATCAGATTTGAGACCCCATTCTAGGTGGTCAGGGTAATCAAGTGAAAAAGTCATCTGCCTTGAAATCAGATTTGGAGACAACTTTGCCATTTGAACCATAGTGGTTAGCCAAAGGGAATCTGACAGATTTCTTTGCTGCTGTAGGGACTATGAAAATAACCCCTGAGCCTTGCTCCACACATCACCATGCCAAATGCCACATCCCTCTACTCCATCCCTGAGGTGTCTGCAGTGGTGGTTCTTCCCAGAAAAAGAGAGCCTGCATTAGCGTGGCAGAAAATAAAGCTAGACCCCTACTTGAACCTGCTCTCTGTAATTTCCCAGGAGAATCCTGTTTGGCTGCTTATTTTCTTTGCCTTAACTAGCAAAGTAGTCTGATTTGCTAAATGCAACATCCTTGCCTCTTAGCATTGAAGGGAGGACATTTTCCCATCCCCAAAATGCTTGCACCACACCAAATGGATATTTGCTGTTGGACCACTAGTCCTTCACTGGACAAGGAACACTGAGGGATCCAGTCTTAAAAGCTGCAGGATCACGATCCCCTTGGCAATGTGTCTCTGCCTCTGTGGACTAGTCTTGGGCTGGTTGGATTGAAGTGTGGGCATATTCCCCACCCCTTGCTAAGCAGCCATCCTTCCTGCTGTTTGTTAGGAGGAAGACAGCTGTAGTTTTGAATTTGTTGGCTTCTTGATGGCAGAGCCATTGAGTGTGTAGCCCAGCCCACTTCTCTTCCAGACTCCTGGGGGAGAGGACAGCACTGGGCCCCTTTTTGTCCCCTCTTATATGGCTACCCAGCACCAGTGCATGCCTCCCGTAATCCCTCCCTACCTTGCAAAAGGTGAAGCAATAACAACTAAGCCCTTTTCCTGCCCCCATTGCTACAATTGAGCTGTTGAACCAAAGCCAAGTCTCCTCTTTTGCAAAGGTCCCATTCCACACACGGACACCATCCACTTTGCATTGGCTCCTCCTTGGCCAGCTCTCTCAGCATGCAAGCTTAGCAATGTAATGCCTCAGGCCTTTGCCAGCCCAAACTTGGTAGGGAAAGGTGTGGGCGCTGGCCAGAAAGTTATGCTCTGGGATGCTTCTTGGGTAGACGGTATTTGACCTGAGCATCCCCAAGGTGCTGGCCTGAGACCATGATAGCTTTAGTTGGCCACATCATACCCTTGGAGAAGGCCAGTGGCACAGAGAGCCTTGGTGAGGTTGCTGTCCCTTGGGGGCCCGCCTGCAAAGAGCTGCCATTCCTGCATTGCCAGTCTCTGCAAGAAGGCCAGTCTAGGGCATCTCCTTTCCAACCCAAGGGAGAAAACATGGCCATTTCTGAACACAGTACTGTAGCCATTTTCTTTGTATTTTCACTTTTCTTTCTTGAAGCCTCAATTGCAAGGGAAAAATAAGAAAGAGAATCTCTTTCTAATTTTCTGTATAGCTTTTATTTTTGTATGCAGTTCTGTTCCACAAGTTTGTTGGGTCGGGTTTGGACTGTACATAATTGTGAATAAGCAGATTGTAAATTATTCTAAAAAGTAAAAAGAATCTTGCAAACAAGGTCCCCTTTCCCCTCCTGGCCCTTCCTCTCCCCACCCTCCACTCCTATCAGGGGTCACACTGTGCTTGAGAGCGTCCAGGGAGAACAATGAGATCTCTGGGAGACTCTCCAGCTGCATTCTCTCAAGGGCTCTAGGGCACAGACCCCATTGCACCTCCCTCCACCACCACCACCTTTCTCCTGTCTGTGTATTTATGGTGTAATATAGACACACTGGACATTGTAGACTTGTCATTTTTCCTTGCGGTGTCGTTAATCAGCTGTTGCAATGTTCTCTCTCAGATGTTACCAAACCGTTCAACAGCCAAGCTCACAAATAAATCAGGAGGAAGGGATTCTCTGTGCCTCCAAAGATGACCTGGCTTCTCTGCAAGGCTGGGTGAATTGGGGAGGGGAGGGGAGGGGAGGGGAGAGGTGGGAAAGGAACAAAGATGCAGCTGGAGCCTTCTCTAATCTGGCAACTTCTCAAGGTGTTTGACTACAGTTCCTATCATTTCTACTCAAGATAACCCCATGGATGACAAGGCTTGTAGTCAGATGCATAGGGAGAACACCAGGTTGAAGAAGGCTTTCAGTATTTTTCAGCTCCCCAAGACATTAATAGGACAAAGAGAAATAATATTTTAGTTTAACCCAAAGGAATGCCAAGCTCCTCCAGTGGATTCTTCAAAGACTTCAGCCTTAATGCAAGAAGGCAAATAGGGACCAAACTCATGAGTGGAATGCAAGAATAGAAGATACAATTTATTCAAAAGGATTAGTCTAGGTAAAAGGAGAGAAAAAATTGCCCTACATGTGAAGGATGTGCCTGCATATATTGAGACTCAGGATGAGGATCCAGCTGAGAGCCTTTAGGTAAGAATAAAATGAAGGTGAAACAACGAAGTTATTACTGGGGAGTGTGCTATAGGTAGACCTGGATTATGTCTTCCTGGATTAGATTATGGAAACTTTTGGGAGGAGAGGGAGGGTTATGGGAGACTTAACTGTTCAGAAATAATGTCCCCCAAATCCCTCAGTTTTCTTGTTTCATTTTCCAGGAGCCTGAAGAAGGCAAGAAGATTGGCTTTCCTAGATTTGATCCTGACCAGTAGGGAATTATGAGATGTATAATTGCACGCTGTTCAGTGAGGAAAAAAGGGGGTGGGTGGAGAGAACAGTTTAGGAAATTGTGGATGCACAGGGAGCTTTCAATTGAACTAAGAATGAAAAGGGACATGTATAGGAAAAGAAAGATGGCTGTAATAACCAAGGAGGTATAAGTTAAAAGGGGAAGAGCACAGAAGGAACTTAGCCTTGCAAGGGCTCTGAAAGCAACATAAAGGACTTTTTTGACAAAGGAACCATTCACATAGCCTCCTTGCTCTGGTGCAAAGACACTCTGCCAGCAGTTGTGTCTCAGCTGCACAAATCCAGATGAGCCCTAGATGGCAACCAACAGATTAAAAAAAAAAAAATTCTTAAACTCTTTGCTGCCACCTAATGGTCAATAAATCAACTACTGAGGTTAATAATATAGTACATACTGTATTGCGAAAAAATTACTATCTATCTATCTATCTATCTATCTATCTATCTATCTATCTATCTGATAGCACCCCCACAGATAAACATGTTCTCACACATACAGCACTAAAAACGTTTGCAGCAACTGCAACTTGGTAGGACAAATCTGGGTAGCCATTACATTGCAGTGAAATGAATCTTCTGCTACTAACTAGTGGCTGTTAGGTCATCAGAACAACTGTCCTTTGGGGAAAAGATAAGAAAAAATAATGAACAGAGTGCCTGGGCCATACAAGCACTGCCCTGCTACAGAGTCAGTACAGTAATTGTTGGCTGCTTTCCCTGTGGTTGGTGACATTTGCATCTCAGCCAATGATTGCTGATCATTGTCCTCTTCTGGATAAAGGTATGCTTTCAAAGGGCAGTGGAACTGGCTGAGGGGAATCCCTCCTGGTTCTGGGATAAGAGGAAGGCGTGGCAAAAGCAGCTGTGTGGATGAAGCACTAGGAAAAGGGTGGTGGGTCCACTGCTAAGAAAAGATGATAGAATAATGAGTGATGGGGAGAGGACAAAACTCCTCTCAACTCCTACTTTGGTTCAGTCCTTTCCCCAAAGTGGATTTAAGCAAAACAAGGGGTAACTTAAAAGTTAAATAAAGAGATGGTTAGGAAAGATCTGGCTATCATGAAGTCCCAGAACCAGAACAATTACAATACAGTACAAATACTTTAATGACCAAGTATAACTTATATACAAGGAATTTGTCTTCGGTGACGAACAGCAAGATCAACGGTGCATTTGGATAGCAACAGAAAATAAACAATAACAATAACACTGCCCAGTAAAATAACTTTTCCAAAGAAAAGTTACATCCCAAACTCTTGAAAGAGCTTGCAGATGTCATCTTGAGACCCTTCCTGTGATCTGAGAAATCATGGAGGACTGGTATAGTGCCAGAGGATGAGGAAAGAAATGATATACTTACCATCAAAAAAAGCTGGTGGGAGAGGATCTAAGTAACTACAGATTGGAAGCTTTACATAATACCAAGCAAAATTCTGGAGCAAAAACAGTTGGTTCATGAGCATTTAAAAAAGAATACATTTCTTGGCAGGAGATAGCATGGGTTTATCTAAAATAAATCATGCCAAACCAACCTGATTATCTTTTTCTGATAGAGTGACACATTTAGTTGACAACAAGGACATCATGTCCCTTGATTTCAGCAAAGCATTCACTTCCCATGACATTATGGTAGGGAAGATGGCAAAGTATGGGCTGGCTTATGCTACCAGGCCCTGTGTTGCTTGACATATTTACAAATTACTTGGATAAGGGGTTAGAAAATATGATTACCAAATTTGTAGATGACAGAAAGTTAAGAGGGGCCGCAAACAGCTTAATGGGCAATATCAAGATTCAGGAGGATCTTGAAAAGCTGAAACAGGCAGAAAGCAATAAAATGAATTTCAACAGGGACAAATGCAAAGTTCTTCATTCTGGTAGGAAAAAAAATCAAAGGCCATACTCAGCCTTTTCTCATATATTCCTTGATATTCTTTACCATATTTCCTATTACCATTTTTCTTTGGGGGTTTATGTGCAAGATCATAATTCCACTTAGCACAGCACATGCTGATTCACACTAAGTATCTTCACTCAAGACCTGTTCATTATTGCCAGTTTCCTGAATTTCTAGTATTTATGTTGTATTATTACTTGTATGCTTCAATGAACCAGTTTTCAGCCAATGATCCACTTTCTTGAACCATTAACAACTTCCCAGTGAGATAAGTGACAGTAAAAATGAACTCAACAAATGCAAATGCTGCTTGTCTAAACTGGAGACAGTACAAATGAGCAACTGGCCTACTACTCTGTAGAAAGCAGGCAGGTTGGGAGTGGGGGAGATATTGCCAACTTCTACCTTTCCCCATTGGTAATACAGTCTCCAGAAAGCACCAAGCTAAGTGTCCAAGTAAGTGCCACCAGTCTGCAATCTCCAGAAAGAGTCCTTGGTGAAAATGGAAATCCTGCACTATCATCCTGAAAAAGCCATACAACATCCTAGGAGCTTACTGGCAGTACATACAGACAAGTGGGGGCTGGGGGGGGGGCAGTATAAGTGGGAGAGCAAGCATGGCAGTGAAAGCAGGAAGGCTGGGAACAAACACTCTGGTGGACCTCCATGGAGCACTGGCAGTCTATAGACCATTGCCTGAAAATCAATGTATTAAGCCTAATGGATGCCCTCTAGATTCTATGGGCAACAATTGCCATTAGTACCCAAGTGAGCCTGGCCTGTCATTAAGATCACAGATATTCCCATAGGAGTACATGCACAACTTTGCCTGTGATACTGTTGTCTTGTGTATGGTGAGAAGGCTGCTATCACTTAGCCCAGCAATCCATCTACTCCACATCTTCTATGCTCAACTTATTTTATTCTTACTCATACTACTAAATCAAGCACTGGGAAAAACAGGGAAGGCTCCAGTCAGAAGTCATTTTGCAACTATTAGCTATTTACTTAGAAAAGAAATACTCATTAAGTTCTGCCCATGTATGTCACAATAATGGGGGACCATCAGCAGTTTCTCTGGGACATATGGGTCAATTCTGGCTGAAGGAGGCAGTCCTGCAAATACCTTATTGCCAAGTCAGGTAAGATTTTATAGCATTTTGAATTGTACTCAGAAGCTAATAGATAGCTAGTGCAGACCTGGAGTACAGGTGTGATGTGTTCATTGCAACAGATGCCAGCTAATACCTGGCCCTTGCATGCTGAGCTAAGTGAAGCTTTTGAGTGGTCTTCAAAGTGGTCTTCCACATGTAGAGGGCAATGCAGGAGTAGAGACATGTAGTGATGAGGGCATTAGTTGTGAGGTCCTCCTGCTCCAGGTAGGACTGTAACTGGTACAGCAACCAAAGTTATGGAAAGGCCTCCTGGCCATGCCTCCACCTGCCAATCAATCAGTAGCCAGAACCTTTCAAGTAACAGATCTGCTCCTTCTGCGCCACTCCATCAAGAGACAACACTGGGGCAATCAGAACACCTCAAAATACAAATGTAACTCCATCTTGCTTGCTTACTCCATCTTGCTTACACTCAAGATGCCAAAGGGAAGCTTGGTGTAGCTACAGCCCTGCCTATGGTTTTCAGCAATTGCTTCTCATACAAAAGTTGATGAAAAGCTGGGAATAGAGGCATCACCATATGGAGGACACCTCATCTCAAATCTTGAGGCAGCCTAAATTGCACTGGGGGGGAAGGGTGTCAATACCACAGCACCAGACAGGTGGCCAAATGATAGTTTCCTGACATCACCCCAGATCTGGAGATCTCAGTCTGACCTTCATTTGGTCACCTGTAAGAATGGAGCAACTCCTTCAACAGCAATGCCTCCTGCCATCTGCTACAGAGTTAATGCAATAGAATCCCTCACCAACTCAGTTCCTCCTTTTTACAAGTGGGTCTGTGAGAACCCCTTTTAGTCGCTTTGCCTCTGCTGTCATCTCCTGGACACATGGTGCAACCACAAGCCCCAGGAAGGTGGTTAAAGCCCAGTCAAGCAACTGCCATCACTTGCTGCCCCCAACTGAACTGTCCTTGCAGCTGCAGACTTTCAAACAGACTCTTCAGCAGAGACATGTTTTCCTGCTTGCTGAGGCTGAAATCAATTGCAGAAGTAGAATTCTGATTATTGTGCTACAACAGCTTTCCTCAAGGCAGTGCCCTCCCCCCACGGATTGGGATTATGGGGGAAATGACTGGGGAATTCTGAAAGTTGTAGTCCCAACAAATCTCAAGGGCATCGACTTGAGCAAAGGCTCTGGTACCTCTGTAAAAGCAATGTGTGTCCTCCCTGACCCTATGTAAATGAAGGAAGTAGATGGAGACTGCTAATGAACTTTGCCATAAGCGCTGAGGAAAGAGCAATCAGTAGTGGTGCCTATTCATCTGAGTGGCAAGGACTGCACTGTTTCACCAGCCACAGCGGGCAGACCATGGAACCACCATACATGAGTAATGCATACAAGCCCTTTGATGACCCAGTAATTAGCAAGTGGAAATCGGAAAGGAAAGGGATCCAGAGGAGACTCCCAGCCAAAAGACTCTATTTACTCTATTAATCAATGATCTGGGACAACACAGTTATGTTTATGAACCAAAAGGATAGTGAAATCCAGATGGAAGTACAGAGGACTGCAGAAGAATCTGACCATAAAGTTGATTAAACAGCAAAATAGCAAATTAAATTCGACAGGAAATGGAAGGGACATGGCTGTCAAAAGCTTTGGAGAGCCTAAGTGTACATTAAAAAGGACAGTGAAGGCTCCCTACTGGATGACTACATAGCCACAGGAAATCACTGAGCCCCACCATTCAGCACTGCATGAAGATCATGTGGGGTTTCAGATGTTTGCAGGGTCTTTGTGAGGGGAATGGAAAGCTCCATCTACCTATTTCTTTGTAATTCATTCACTGTTGATGGGAGGGGGTATTACAGTAATCTCTTTTTTTAATATCCCAAATACATACACACACGAAATCTGCTGAAATTTGGAAATACCTGTCTAGCTGAATCCCAATTATGACCATATTTCTTTAAAGTAGTGTTTCTCAACCTTGGCGACTATAAGATGTGTGGACTTCAACTCCCAGAATACCCCAGCCAGCATGAATTCTGGGAGTTGAAGTCCACACATCTTAACGTTGCTAAGATTGAGAAACATTGCTTTAAACAATTGGGAATCAGAACTGACAAATCCCTACACCCATGTCTCCACAACTGGGCAGGTTTCCCTCCCCCAGAAATGTTTAATGTCTAATATTCCTTCCAATTTCAGCCTCCCTGCTCAAAGGAAAAAAGCGACCATCTTTTACGTATTTCTTCGTCCAGGGAGACCCAGGCTGAGCTCCGCCCTCAGCAGTGGAAGCTAGCCGGGCGATTTAAGCCAATCTGGGGGGAACTGAGCGCCAAGGACCCCTGGAAGAAAACTGGAGTAGAAAAATCTCACCAACTACTGTAATTCAAAAACAGCTGCAATTAAATGAACCGCCACAATCTCGCCAAGTTACGGGGGTTCCTATCGTCAGCTCAAAACGCTGATGGGCGACCCGGGAGTTACCCGGGTGGGACTGGATTTTATTTATGCCCATCGGCTCCAACCCACTTTTGGAGCACTGCAGGTTCCCCTCCTCAAATTAAAGCCTCCCGTTTGAGTGCCTTAAAGACTGCCTCCCCCCACGCCACTCAAGAGGCAACCCGCAACTGTAAATTCCCGCAACCAGACATTTTGCAAACGTATTTGAAAGGCTCCGCCGCTGCCGCTGCCGCCTGCCCTTCTTCCCGGGCCTGATCGGGAGCGTGGGCTGCAGCCTCACCCGAGGGCCCAGCACGGGACGGGACGGGTGGAAGCTCTTCCACGCATTTGCAGTCGGCGTACCTCCCGCTTGCCTTCGCTTTCGCCTTTCCCCAGCGCGGAGGCTCCGTTCCCTTCCCCGGGCAGGCCTCGCCTTTGGATCCGCCTCCGTGCCCGCCCGGTCCCGCGCCTTCCTTTAGCAATTCACCCCCCCCCCCCGCGAGCCGAGCCGAGCCGAGCCCGGCTGACTAGGGGACTCTTATTCTGAAAGTGGGGCGGCTGGTGCTCTCACTTGCTTAGTCATGGTGACTTACACCCCATCTTCTTCTCCTCCTCCTCCTCCCGCCCTCCTCCTCGCTTTCCCCACCCGCAGTGGCGGCTGTCTGCACTATGGAGGAACAGAGGAGGTGGAGCGCTCAGCTGGACGGAGGTGGGGAAGGAGGAGGCGGCGGCGGCCGAAGCGGGCATTGGGGGCAACCATGGAGGGGTGAGTAGACCCTCCCGCCAGCCGCTCTGTATCCGCGCACAGGCGGGAGCTCACCGTGCGCGCTCTGCTTCGCCTGCCCCCATCCCTCCATCCATCCCCGAGAAACGAAGCGCGTAATTAGACAAAGCGCCTCGAATCCCCCTTCCCGCCGGAGCTGGAAAGCTGCGCTGGCTGCGAGGCTTCCCGCCCCCCGCTTCCAGGACCCCCGAGGGGCGACTGCCGGCCCGCCGGGCGACAGCGGGCAGGGAGAATGCCTCGAATGCTTGCCGTCCGCCGCGAGCGGGACAGGTGGGTCGCTGTCGACTTCGGAGCGCGGGAGGCGGAGCGCGTTCCCTGCCTCTGTTGTGTGGCGGGCATGGTGGCTGTTCGGTGCGGCGCTGTTGTGATTGCGAGAGGGAGTAAGGTACGAGGGGGTGCAGACTTCCGGGCTTTGGAGTTGAAGCGGGAGAGAGCTTGAGGCCTGGAGTTCGGCGTATCTGGCTCGAAGTTGGGGGAGCGCAGTCTGAAACCCTGTCAGTGGGATCCCGTGTGATGTCAGTGTTGGTGCGTGCCTGATCCAAGCGTGTATAAGGGAAGTCGGGTTGGGGTCTCCAATTCTGTGAAAGGAATGAGCGGCCCGCCGCCTGGACAGGGAATATGCTGAGGAAATGCTGGGCCAAGTTTTCCTGGTGGAAGAACACGTGTGGGCCGTAAACGAAATGGCTGAGTTTGTATGCGGTCGCCGGAGTACTGTACTTAAATATTGGGCAGCAATTCTGTGGAGGAAGGCTGGTCGTCCAGCCCGCTGGGCAACCACAGTGACATCAGCCGAGCTCTCTTCAGCGTCTCCTTTAGGTGACCTCATCCTAATTGTCAGCTAAAGCCTGGGATGTGGAGAAGCAGCGATATAGAGTCGTGGGGGGAAAACAGTGTGTTGATTATTCTTAATTGATAACATATAAAAACAGTTTAAAACATTTTGTAAGTTGTGTTTTTTGCAAATTCAGAAAGGAGTTCCAAAAGCCCTCCCCCAAAAAATCTCTTAGGGCAGCCTTCCATATCTGTTGCATTTCAGAAATGTTTTATGGCAGTTCCAGTCGCTGCAGGCCCAGATGCCTGGGCTGGTGCTGATTCGGAGCTGCAGCCCAGCACAGATGGAAGGCCTTGGGTGATGCTTCCCAAAAGCAGCCGAAGAGCTGCAACTTTGTCTTGAAGAAAAGTTGTTCGTTCCACAGTGGACTTGCATATACAGTAGCCCAAGCCTCCATGTTATGGCTTTTATGGTCTGTTAATATAAGTGTTATTGAAGGAAATAATTAAACAAGGCAAACAAAATTGGGAGTAAAGATTATCTGTCGTACTTTAGTTTTCATTCCCAACTAAAAGAGCAAACTGGAGTCTTAAATATATCGTTTAACTCAGCCTTGCAGTTTTCAAATTGGTTTTTGCTGATCCAGTAATACTGTAGTTGATTGATCTAGCAACTAAAGCAGGAGGATGGTGCTGACTACAATTTTCAGTAGCCTTAGCCTGCATGGCTAACAAGGGTACTGGGTGTTGTAGTTCAACACTTGAGGACCACAGGTGTTCCACAGGAAATAAAATTAGGTCTCCTTTAAATAGAACTCAACTGCTGGTGATTACATGGCATCTCCTTGTAGTTTTTTTGGCATCAGTATACAAATAGTTTGCCATTGCTGTTTTCCTGGAATGTTTTTTTTCAATTATTTCCCAGTCTAACCTTTGTTTTTCTGGAGATTTTGTGTGTAAGTAGTAACCAGGTCCAACTCTGCTTAGATTTATAAAGTTTGCTTTATTTAAAAGAAAAAAAAATGTTCAACAACATTCTTAAACTGTAGAATGGAGTATGTTAGAAAGAAACAGAGTTCTGTGCTATAATAGAGGTTGCACCAAAGACTGAATAACTAATGTCTGTTACCAATGTGGCCAAGCCTAGAGAAGCTAAATTGACATGGGAAAAAGAATCTTAACCAGGAATTCAATCAAGCTGTTGGAAGTTGGAAGCAGGCAAATGCTCATTAAGCAATATATGTTCCATAATTGTCTTAAAGGTGTTTTTAGCATCTTCCAGTAGGTGATTGATGGATATATAATAATGTAACATCTTGACTAGCTATAGAGCAAAGGTAGGAGTGCAGGTATGAAAGATTTTAGATTCACAAGCTTCTTAGGATTCTCATCTCTGCAAGTGCAACAGTTTGTGTTATTCTCATTGGGATATGGGAAGCCCTTGGAAAAGGCCTTCCTGCTTTAGCTGGGAATAGAGTATGCAGCAAAAGCAACTGTTTATAGAGCAGAGGTGGTAGTTGGCAAGGTTTCCTGGCATGGTTTTAAACAACTCTCAGCCTCTTTCTGCTGAACTTGCACACTTGTCCTCTCCTTAAAGAAATTGTTCCTCAGCATGTCCAGAAGTAGTACAAGAATGGAGATTTTTTTTGCATCATTGTGTACAGAGAGCACAGTAAGGCTGTTGTATCAGGTTCTAAAGTTGACTTCTCCTCCTAAAAAGCACATGACTTTGAGGCTTTATTTACCTGTAGCCGTAGATAGTTTCACAGTATGGTCAAAGTGTGCTTGCTTAGAATTGTTACTCCTTTAATTGGAGGTAGCTGCAAGATTTAAATAAATGTACTCATATGTCCTTTTTATTTTACATATATCCATTTATTTTATTTTTAGTTTACACATTTCCTTTTCTGTTCCAAACTCAGATCTAGAAAATAGGAAACGTCTGTCAGGCTAAAAGATTTAAACTTTGATGGCCTGGCAAAACTGATATGCTGATTTTTTGTAATACAGTATCTTCTTAGGAATCCTAGCTGGAAATGCTTGCCTTTCCCCAAATGCTTGCCCAGCTTCTGCTTTATTTGGAGATTTATTGCACCAGTGGAGATAGAGTGGAATCTACCAACAGGATATGTTGGATCTGTCTCCTGTGCTGATAATGGTGCCCATATGCTATCTCTGCTTGCCTAATGGTAGGGTGAGTTCTGACATATCTATATTTGTATGTTAAGGTAAGCTGGGATTTTCAAACAAGCATGGCATGCAGTTCTTGACTGCCCTTGATTGCTACTATCTTTGGGAACAGAGGAAAAAAAAACTATGGAAGCTACTTCTAAGTGATATGTATCACAAATTAACAAGCAACCTTGGCTTGCTTCTAACAAATCACAGTCAGAAGCCATGGTTTCTTTTTGGCTTCTGTTTCCTGACTTGTTTGGGAAAGAGGAACCAGGGATCTAATTCATTTATTAGAAAAAACTTACATGGGTGTTTAGCCACTAGACAGAAGAACCAAACAGAAGCAATTGAGCAGCATGTACTAGAATGATGGATCATTCATGATAAGCCACATTTTTTGACAATTCCAGCTAACTCCAACATGTACATGTTCCCATTTCATTTTCAGCGCAGAAGTGCTAATATCTGATTTTCTGCTCTGACACTAACATTTGGAAGACAATCTTGTGTTTGTATTAGATCAGTTTTAGAGGGAACCGATGTGGCTATAGAGATACATGGATATGCTTATGCTTTGATTCTCCTCCTAGGACATGTTGTGCTACAAGGACAATGGACAAAAACTGCACATCTCTTAAACAACATTTGGATATGACTACAACTTATCTACTGAATTGGAAAAATTACAAAAAAATAGTTTTGTAAACAAATCTGTAAACGTTAGTACCCCGCTTATGTTTTTACTAGAATGCAAGCCCATCAAAACTGGAATTATTCTGGTAGACTATTGGATTTAGTACTTGTAAGAAAGAGTATTCCCCCTCTTTCTAACCCATCACAGAGTTTATAGTGTTACTGGAAGTCTATGATAGATAAGGGTCTTTTAGAGCCCTATTGGCGCACTAGATTGGTACTACAAATGTAAGATGGAATTCTACAGCTTTATTGTTCCAGAGGATTTAAATGTGCTCAGCAAGTTGGATTTATCAGTGTTAAGCTGGGTAGTTTTTTTTTACCTCCTTAACAAATTCCATCTGCTGGTAATAAAGCCTGCTAACTGCTATATTTGATCTGTACTCATGATGTAGTTAATAACATTCTATGGAGAAGATTCTGTCAATAGAATATTAATTACATATTGAGGCAGCAACTGTAAATTTTTTTTAAAAATACCAACTGATAGGCTAGGATTCTTGTACACATAAATTTAGGTATATGTGGGCAAACTGATATTCACAGGCGCAATAGTGAGAAACCCTGGTATAGAATTTGAATTCCATTTCTTCATATTTTCCAACAATACTACATTTTTGTTATTGTTAGAATGTTTTCTGTCTTCCCCAAACCTCTTCAAATTTTTCATGCCCCCGTCTTAAGTGTTTTGTAACACAAAGGAAACAAGGTACAGTGGTACCTCGGTTCACAAACTTAATTCGTTCCACGACTCTGGTCGCGAACCGAATTGGTCATGAACCGAATCAAATTTTCCCATAAGGTTCAATGTAAATATGGTTAATCCGTTCTGACCCCTACGAATGTGGTTGCCAACCGATTTTGGTCACCAACCAAATCGAATTTTCCCATAAAGTTCAGTGTAAATACGGTTAATCCGTTCTGAACCATATGTATTTTTTTTTAAACCACAAAAATATGAAACAAAGTACAGTACAGTATGAAGAGAGAGAACACTAACCTTGCTTGAGGCGACTTCTGGTGTGGAGGACAGGGAGGCGTTTATTGTTTGGAGGGAGAGTCCCCCTCCCTACAGGAAGCCACGACCACGTGTGTCAGCAGGGAAGATGGCCGTGGATCCTGTTCGTCACCTGATGCAGAGTTCGCGAACGGAAGCAAAATTTTGCGAACGGTGCTGTTTGTGAACCGAATTGTTCGTGAACAGAAGCGTTTGTGAACTGAGGTATTACTGTACTTTCTTGTGCCCAATTAGATGACTCCATTAAAACCAAATTTCTGGCTTCATAGTTCATTTCATAGGTTTGCCTCAGAAGAAAAATGCATCCTCTGTGATGCGCTCTCTCCATTTCTAGTTAAGAAAGAGCAAGCCTCTTTTTGCTTATGTTGGTCAGAGAGTGCTCCTGGTCCTCTCATGCTGGTCTGGTGAAATCTTGATTGCTTCTCTCCCAGCATAAGAAGTCTGGCATGGGAGCAGGGCTGTGAATCAGAGTAGTGCCTGTGGGAAAAGTGAGGTGGCATGTGAATTTTGCTCTGGCTATTCTGAAAGGACATCAGGAACTGGTGAAGCAAAGACAAACCAGCCATAATCAGTTACAGCAGTGCTTCCCCAACTTTTTCTTTAATTACCCTAAACTGCTTATCAGAAAGTCCTTTTTATTTAAATCAATTTAAAGGTCCCTGTTGTGATGGGTAATGGGTTTGTATGTTGTTACCCAAACAAAAACCACTTTTATCCAATTTTGGGTAATTTACCCAGGTTTGGGAAGTACTGAGTTGTGGGGCATATCCATCCTAGGGGCCTATCTGAAAATTACTCTGCTCCATGGAGAGCAGGAAATGGGTATTATGGAGAAATTCAGACTTAAATAGCTATCTCCTTAGCAGCTTGCAGCTTGTTTTCATTAGGTCACGGGAGGTGAGTCAAGCTTGAGGAAGCAGGGCAAAATGTCAAAATCTTTGCTTCACATTCCACACAAAGGTAAAGAGACCTCAGGCTGCTTGAATCTAATTGCTTCTGTGCTGAAATTGGTGGATCCACCAATCAGAACATATCAGAAGCACATACATTTAGGAGCAGCCTGTCCTTTAAGTCTGGAGTACATTTTGAGCCTTGGGGTTTATGTTCAGTAGAGAACAAAGTAGAGTTTGCAGTCCTTTCAAATTAAAGCCCAGTCCTGCTTGCTCTGTTTACACATTTTAGCTGAGATAGAAAATACCATTTTGCTGGGAGTTGGATATCCTTCCCAGTCTGTTCCAAAAGCTATCGGTAGATCCCCATTTCTACCCTCTAAACTTGGTGGCTTAATCACTACTACAACAGGTGTCCTTGATGGAAGTATACATACATGTTGACTGGGTTTGCACATCAGAGTAAATTGTAGCTTGTTGAACCAGCTACATTGATGATTCAATATAATGCCTTTCCATAAACATAGTTTACAAACTAGAGTGGGTAGGTTCACATATGCTAAGCAAAAAGCTTTGTGTGGTATCTGACCCCAGTTTTTATCTAATTTAATGGCATTAAGTTCCAGACATTTCTATCAGGCCTGTATGAAAAACTTCAAAAAGAAAGCACTGGGGTCATAGCAAATGTACCAAGGTTAGGGAGTCAAAATTATGCACACAAAACCTCTATTTGTGAATGCATGAAGACAAGCTTCACGTTCTAGTATATGCACTAGAATGTGCACCAGAGGAGAACCATAATCTATCTTTCTTTTGTCAACATCCTCACCATACAGAAATTCTAAATATAAAGCCTGCCACCTACCATCAATGTACCAAACACAGCTGTCTTATCTACTGTTTGTCCTGGGTAATCATCCCCTACCATCTCCCTCATTTATTTATCTACCTATTTTAGTGTATTGATTTATTCAGCCGCCCATCTTGCAGTTGTGACCCTTTTGTAAGGCCTCCACACTGAGTGTGCTGTCTATCTGTTCCTGCTTCCACCTTTCTCTTCCCCAAGTCTGTGAGTTCTGCTCTTTCTCTAAGATCACTACCCTCTACTTGGATTACAATAAAAGTTAGTAATAATCTGCCTCTTTCCCCGCTTCCCGGTTTCTTCTTAACTTCTACCTTACCAAAAAGTTGTTTCCCCCAGAAACCTGTCATCTTTTTGGAGAATCCTCACAGTTATTGCTGGGGGCGGGTGGGTTTCACCTTAATTTTGTAGCAAAACAAAATTTGGCAATGGTGGGAAGCTTTGACAGTGGCTTTGTTGAGCTTGACTCAGGGATAGACTTTGGCCGCTGATCATGGTTATTTTTGTTTGAAACTGGCTGTCAACATTTTATATTGGTTTTTGGTTACCAATATTGGTATATTTTGGTTACTGATATTGATGTATTGGTTTTTAACTTGTTTTTACTGGATTGTTGTCTTAACTCAGTATTTTTCAGACTTGGCAACTTTAAGATGTGTGGAATTCCGGGAGTTGAAGTCCACACATCTTAAAGTTGCCAAGCTTGAAAAACACTGTTTTAGGATTCTGAGATGCCGAGAATCACTTAAGGGAGATGGGTGGCCATACAAATTGAATAAATAAATAAATTTGTTTTCTTCACTTTCTGAGATGTTATGATGGCAACTCTTTCAAGATCAAGCCATCAGAATATTGCCTACCCTTAGCTCTTTTGTATGCTCACTCACCTTCTGAAAGGCTAAAGTCTCCTGCTGTATGCTGCCTTCTTGTCTCCTGATGGAATAAGCCAGGAGAATTTTCACTGAATGCGCCAGCTGAACTAGATTCTCCAGGCATTTGTGTTTGGCAAGATTTAACCCTGAAAGTGTAGCAGTAGTGTGTGTAGTATGTAGTTGTGTATGAAAGCACCTTTCCTGGGTGTATGTGACTATGTGAACTGAGTATTCAACTACTATACTGTAGCAACCTAATCATGGCCATCAGACTCAATGCAGTGCCATTTTCAAGTGTCTTTATGGGAGCCCAGTTTTTTTTCTCTCTCTACTTCCTTGGATTGATTTAGCCTTTTGATTAAAATGGCTTTCGCAAAGAAGTCACTTCTGTGTATGAAAAGAAATAGGCAGATGGCAGTGAAGGGGTTTACAGGGATGTCATTATGACCCATCTCACCTATTTGGTTAGAGTTTGTCCTGGCTCCCAGCTTGGCTGGTAGGGTAAAGTCAAGCAGGAAATTGTTAGCAGGAGAATTGGTCCTACTGTGCAGGAAGAGAGAGGGAATTAAAGGAGACTTCTGTCCACATTATGGTGCTTTTGTCTCCTTAGGCCATTTATATGATGGTCTGTCAGGACGGAGTTCCAGGTTCCCTGTGATCCCCCCAATACGCTACACATCCCTTTTGCAGACCATGAACCAAGAGAGACCTGCTGTTCCTGTCTTTAGTTGGCTTCTGCCTTTCCCTAGCCTGCACAGGGAAGAGCTTTTTCTCTTTTGGGGAATCTACTTTGGAAGCGGCCCTAGGATGGTGATAGCAGAGCTAGAGAAATTCATGCTCTCTGCTTTAGCCTGCCCCACATGGGAGGAAGGTCGGTGGATTGCAGAGAAGCAAGCTTCCCAGCTCTGCAGCTTTGCAGAGGAACCATGCCCTCAGACACTGGAAGGTTGGTTTTACAGTCACATGTAGCACAGGGAATGTGCAGAGTACAAGCTCTCCATCTTTAAACCATCCTTCCATCACTTACCTCAGAGAAATTGCTTCATGCAGCTCCCAGCAAGGGCTCCTTAGTGGCTTCTTTCTGATTCTCTTCCCATAGGCTTATCTGCTGATAAGGATGGATGACAGTCTGAGCTGCTTCCTCTTTTAATTTCTCACGTTGCCTCTGGCCTTGCTAGCCAGGAATAGGAAAGATGAGGGCCAATGCATTTGCTGTGCGCTGGGTATCATATATAATTCCAACAGTGTGCTCTCAGAGATCCAGCCACCTACATAGGACAGCCAGACCAACCTCAGCAGTGGACCTGTGTACCCTGGGCCACTCCCTGACAATGGATTGAGGATGTCAAGAGGAAAGGCTCAAAAGTTGCAGCTTTTACTGCCTCCAACCTGCATACCCACATCTGAGTGTAATTGCAGTCTTGGGAGAGTTATAGTGGTGTATCTGCTATGATTGCTGTAAGAATGTTGATATTGATGACAAAGAAAATGTTTGGGTCATGGATTGAGCAGAGGGGGTACGGCATGCAGGTTTCCTTTATATAGAAGGGGCATTATGGTTCTGTTCTGCCCTAAATAGGTTGACAGGTAAATGTCTTAATGTTGTGGTTTATCCAGCTTGTATAGTTTTTGTGAACTATATGATAATGGCCATATTTATAAGGGGCTACTATTGTGAAAGAGAGCCAATTTGGTGTAGTGGTTAAGGCATCAGGTTAGAAACTGGGAGACCATGAGCTCTAGTTCTGCCTTAGGCACAACGCCAGCTGGGGGACCTTGGGCCAGTCATTCTCTCTCAGCCCCACAAAGAAGGCAAGGGCAAACCATTTCTGAAAAATTTTACCAAGAAAGCTGCAGGGGCTAGTCCAGGCAGTGGCCAGGAGTCAACAGTGACTTGAAGGCACCCAAAAAGCTACAAACTATTGTGAAGGATGGCTGTGGATTAATCTCATAATGCCATATTGATTCTAGTCCAAATAGTGGAGAAAATACATACCTACAAAGCTCAGAGGCCCTGGAATGACTAAGCGATCCTAGGTTATAGCCTGCTGAGTCATAATGACTGTGTGAAGTACACAGGGTGGCATTGTATGGCTCTCTCACCAGAAAGTTATCTGTGCTTCTGGTTGATCTGAGGAAAGCACAAGAGAGGTACATCTTGCTCCCTCTCTATAAGAAAAGGGGGGGGGGGGGAGAATAGCTGACTCTGAGCAATATTCCCTCATAAGCATCTTGATTCTGAAACTCTTTTTAAATCTCTCCGTTTCAAGTGTACCTGATTTTCTTTGCAGCTAAGATTGCAGGTTCTGTGTCTGGCAAACCACATATACCCCTGCCCAGCATGCCTGTTTCACAAATGTGGGGAGAACGTTAGAGATGCCCCTCTGGAGGCACAGCGTGCTCATGGAGCAAAAGGAGGTGCCTTCTGCTCGAGAGGGCAAGGCAGCAGTGCAAAGTCAAAAGTGAGGTGTTCCCTTTGGTCGTGCACTAACTAACCAGACCTCTTCCTTCTCTGTCCCCTGTGCAGGTATCAAGACTTTGCCGCACGCCAGGCCTCTGTAGCAAGGCCCCCTGCTTAGCCGGCTCTGCTGGTGCCCCTGCTCTTCTGCATTCCTTCGTGCGATGACCACGCGGCTGCTTCTGTGATGTACGCCCCAGAGTGCAAGGCGGAGGTGACTCCCTCGCACAATGGCAGTCGCACCTTCAGCTACACCCTGGAGGATCACACCAAGCAAGCTTTCAACATCATGAATCAGCTGCGCCTGAGTCAGCAACTTTGTGACGTCACCTTGCGGGTCAAATATAAGGACATTCCCCCTGCTGACTTCCAGGCCCACAAGGTGGTGCTGGCCTCCTCCAGCCCGGTCTTCAAGGCCATGTTCACAATGGGCCTCCGGGAGCAGGGTATGGAGATAGTCCCCATTGAGGGCATCCACCCCAAAGTAATGGAGCGGCTCATTGAATTTGCCTACACCGCCTCCATTTCCGTGGGCGAGCAGTGCGTGCTGCATGTCATGAATGGGGCTGTCATGTACCAGATCGACAGTGTGGTGAAGGCCTGCTGCGACTTTCTGGTGCAGCAGCTGGACCCCAGCAATGCCATTGGCATCGCCAACTTCGCTGAACAGATTGGCTGTACTGAACTGCACCAGCGGGCACGGGAATATATCTACATGCATTTTGGGGAGGTGAGACCCTATGCAAGGAAAGGGCATCAAGGGGAACAGGAGCAGCTTGGATACACTAGTGCCCAAAGGAGATCCGAATTCGGAACATGGCTTTGCTTTTGACTGCCTTTCACAATTTATTTGCTGTTCTTCATTATGGAAGAACAGCTCTCCTATTTCCCCCAAAGAGGCAAGATACTATTTTTTCCCCTTTTCCCTGCTGCAAATCTTATCCAGTCACCTCTTGGGTGTCTGATATATACTCACTCTGCTTCTGCAGACATAAGGGGCTAGAAACTTGGTTACTTTGCCGTGGTTGCTTAATGATCTGCTGAAAAGTTGGAAAAAAGTAATTCTGTAGCCATCATTGGCTTCTGCCTCTTCTCTAAGCTTGCATACAGAAAGAAGCTAATAGGTGTGTTGATTTGTTTATCAGATTTATATCCTGCCTTTCATTCAGGAGTTCAGAGGGGCATATCTAGCACTCTTCCTCCCATTTTTTCCCACAACAACTACCCTGTCAGAAGTTGGAGTGAGATGATTGACCCGAAGTCACCAAATTAGCTTTTGTGGCTGAGGGTGCTCTAGAACCTGGGCCTGCCTGCTCCTACTACAGCACCTTAACCACTACACCACACTGACCTTGCTCATGGCAGTATTTCTGACGTGAGAAACTATAATCTGGCTAAACAGAGCAAAATAAAATAGGAAGACTATGTCATGTGAGACCCTGCAGGGAAGCAGGTGCTTTCTTGCCCTTTTGTAAAGTCTGGGCATAGACTTGTGTCAGTGAATGTGGTAGAATTGTTCCGTGTCTCTGCTGTTCGCTTGGCCTTTATTCATAATATTCAAAAATACACCCCCCCTTTTTTTTTTAATTTGTCACCTTGACAAGATTCTATTAAAATAGGTGTTGGCAGTCTTGTTGCTAAGATCCCAACAATAACTAGCCTGTAAGAATTTTGCTTGCTTGCTTCTTAAATCACAAGAGTAAATGCCAAGCTCTGTTTTGTGGGGAAGAATTGAGGATACCATAGGCTGGCAGGGGAGGCATCGCTCCCTCTTTTTCCGCTGCGGGTTTCACTTTCCAGCCATTTCAGAAGCCTAGAGGAAGCAGGGAATGGTCACTAATCAGCTGTTTCTGTGCTAGATCTGCCACTCCCTGCTGATCCAGCATAAACTAACATGGATTGGCAAAGGATCCTGGCATTGCTCTCTCCCTCCTCCACCGGCCCATTTAACTTCTGTGCTGAATGCACAAGAAAGAGCTTTGTCATCAGATATCAAGAAGGCTTTGCTCTGTGTGACTGATGGAAGCCCATCAAGCGGGGCTGACCAAGTAGAACAGGATCCCTGCTTTCATAGTCCGACCGCCTTTTGTAGGATTCCTTCATTGTCAGCCCCAAACCTAAGTGACTGATTAAAGGAGGGCCAGGTTGTGGTCTCTCTCTTTCACCTCTCTGCACACCCTTGGCTTCTGCACACTAACCTGAGTGGAATTCCTGGTTGCTGTTAGCAACTATGGGTGAAGACTTAAAGGCAGAACTGCAGCAGGGGCAGGGGAAGAGATCATGAGATAGAACACACAGAACACACCGTGGGCTTTTTGTGTGTATAGTTATTAAAGCATCAGAACTAGGACAAAACGTGATAGTTGATTGGGGGGGTTGCTTTGTTTTGGACAATTGTGCAGTATATAATGAAGCCATGGAAAATCATTTGGGTTTAGGATAATCTAAACTTTGAACTTTTGTGACAAAGATGGAGTATTGGCTGCTTAGAGTCAGCCATGCTTAAAGTAGCTTACAAGCCAAATAAATTAACCTGGCCAGGTGTTCAAATATAATGAGATATTAAACCTCCCACAGGGAAACCTTTTGTTGGAAACAAAGTTATTTTAATACATGGATTTTATATTTTTAGAAATGGGGGAACATTTGTTTGCCTGTTTCTTCATCCCAGCAGGCCTTGGGAAAACCTGTATGCCATCTGATATCCGTTCTGTATCTAATGAGAGCTAATTTGTAGCTTCCATCTGAAACTCTGAACTGTTGCAGAAGGGGCTTGAATCCCACATTTGAATCCCCTTTCTGTCTGAGTGACTAATTAATTGCCATTTTTCCTGAGGAAGAATTCTTCGAAAAATTAGAAACTTGTGTGCTTTACTAAACTTCATTTGGTCTACTAAAGGTGTTGCCTGAAACATATTTTGCAATAGATATAAAAATTGTACAACTGTTTCTGTGTATCACTGGACAGTCTGGTCAGGCCTGATAGCAAAATGAGAATGAAGTATCCACCTTCCTGTTGGCTAATTTGTAATTGTTGTGTCAGTACCAAGAACCACGTTCCAAGCTGTAGGAATTTTCATTGTCGTTCTACTACTGGTTTAAAGTGTCATCCAGGAAACTTGGTTCCCTGATTTGTCTGTCATGCACACCCAAGGTACACAGATACATAAATAAATACCTGTAGACACAGACACACCACCCACGCCCACATGGGGGAAGTGATAGACAGAAATGAAGTATACTATTAAAATACAGAGAAATGAAGAGAAACTTTAGAAAGTAGCTGGCGTGTCTATCATATAAATGGCCCTGTTCAAATTCAAGAATTTTTCTGCGTTTCTTAATTCTACTGTATTTGTCTTATGGAGATGTCCATAAGTCTTGCTCATGTCTGACAGATATCCAGAGTCTTGCCCATGGATTGTCACTTACCCTGCCAGGTTGCAGATTAATATTTCTGGCAGGTTGAGCTGAATTAACGAATCTGGTTTTTACCTCAATGTTATTTACCTCAGAAATGATCTGGCTCCCTTGGGGGTCACATCCAATAAATTAAGTTTGGAAGGTGCTGTGAGGGAGGAAAAAATTGCCAGGGGGGGTTATCTCAGCCAGTTATCAACAATAGTATTGGCAGCTATATTGACCCTATAAGAACCCACTCACTGTCCTTTTAGGATCTTTAGTATTGTAGGGGCTTCAACCAAAAGCCTTTGTTCTAGGCAACAACCAGCCTTGATGACTGATAAAAAAAATCTCATAGATCCTAGAATGCTGCCAGATCAATTCATACTGCTTATCTCAGAGCCTAAAATTTCTGGTTTTTACCTCAGAATGTTATTTACATGCTTTAAACTTAGGGCAGTCCTGCATGGCAGCCTTCAACTACTAGTCTCCTATGTTGATTCTGGCTGAAGATGAACCTGGCTTAAGAAGTCTCTTGTCTGGATTTCAAGTTTGATAATGAGGCTGGTCAGGTGTTCTGTTTGGACCTTGCTTCTTACAGCCCTGAGTGGTGGATTCCCTGCTGCTTTATCTCACCTGCAGTGCTGGAAAAGCAGCTACCAGTTGCTTTCCTTTCTGTGGGCAGATCTTTGAGGGCATGTGGTTTCCCTTGGTGTGACAACCAGCAGTCATAAAATCTTATATGCAGAAGGAGGCCTAGAGCCCAGCTAGAGCAGAGTTTGCTTGTTTTGGATGAGCATGTCATCCGTCTGCCGGCAGGCCCCATTCCTGCCATCACTAGAAGGGGAAACCACCCTTCCAAACTTTTGTGGTTTTGCTCACAGTCTCTTTCCTCCTCTGGTAGGTGTCAAAGCAGGAGGAGTTCTTCAACCTTTCACACTGCCAACTGGTGACCCTGATCAGCCGGGATGAGCTGAATGTGCGCTGTGAGTCAGAAGTCTTCCATGCTTGCATCAACTGGGTGAAATATGATTGTGAGAACCGCCGACTCTATGTCCAGGCCTTGCTGAAAGCTGTGCGCTGCCATTCCCTCACCCCACACTTTCTCCAGATGCAGCTACAGAAGTGTGAAATCCTCAAGTCGGACTCCCGTTGCAAGGACTACCTAGCCAAGATCTTCCAGGATCTCACCCTGCACAAACCCACTAAGGACATGCCCTGCCGCGCACCCAAGGTGGGTCAGCTGATCTACACGGCAGGGGGCTACTTCCGCCACTCCCTCAGCTATCTGGAGGCTTACAATCCTTCTGATGGCTCCTGGATCCGACTGGCTGACCTGCAGGTGCCTCGCAGCGGCTTGGCCGGCTGTGTAGTGAGCGGGCTCTTCTATGCGGTGGGGGGGAGGAACAACTCTCCTGATGGCAACATGGATTCAGATGCCATTGACTGCTATAATCCCATGACCAATCGGTGGTCTTCCTGCGCGCCTATGAGTGTGGCCCGTAACCGGATTGGCATAGGAGTAATTGATGGCATGATCTACGCGGTGGGCGGCTCATTTGGGAGCACTCATCACAACAGCGTGGAGAGGTAAGGGAGAAAGAAGCATTGAAAGAATCCAGTCTTCCCAAATCTTGCTGGTATGTTTTGTTCCCTTGCTCTGGCTCACAGGACAGCCTTCACAAATGCAAAATGGTCTTATAAGGCCCTAGAGATCTGGGCACTGTTTTTCGCTCCCATAAATGGTGTATCCTTTTGAAGATTTCTCCTGTTTTCCAAAAATGTACGAGGCAAAGAAGCGTTTTTTTCCAGACCTGACAAACATGCACTTAAGCTGTTTTATGAGAGGGGGTGTCTTGGGTGTCTGCACAATGTGATTGGACAGCTTGGGCTGGTGAGTCCCACCCCACGTGGAGGGAAAGAGATTGCAGAGAGCTGCTAACTTTCCCGTTGGCCTGTCAGCAGTAATATCAGAACGAGGCCTTCTTGTAAAGGTAATAGGGACACCTGGATTTTTTCTCATGCAGTTAGAAGTATTGCTAAAGGAAGAAAAGGCACAGAAGGGTTAATGGTACATATGGGAAGGAGAAGGAATTTCTTGAAGAGCTGTTAAAGTTGTAGAAGAGAGGAGCCCAAAGAAAACCCATAATGCTTCATCTCCTGCCTGGCTCATCCTTGAGTTGGGGGCACTATCCAGCTTGCTTCCTTCATCAGGGGCTGCAGAGAACCGGCACAACAACTTAGCCACTGCCAGTTAGAGCATCTTTGTTCAAACAACATAGAGAGCAGAAGCAGGTAACCTGATGTAGCTTCTCCTCTTCTTCCAGGTACGAGCCGGAGCGTGATGAATGGCAGTCAGTGGCACCCATGCTGACGCGGCGGATTGGTGTCGGAGTGGCTGTGCTGAACCGTCTCCTGTATGCCGTGGGGGGCTATGATGGCACTTACCGCCACAGCTCTGCCGAATGCTACTACCCTGAGCGTGATGAATGGGAGATGATCGCCCCAATGAAAACCATTCGGAGTGGAGCAGGTATGTGTGGCAATGTGAACTCCATATTTGGGGCTAAAGATGTAAAATTTCTGGAAATGTGGAAACCACAAGGGAAAAAACTGGGTTTTCTTCCTTTTTTTTTTTAAATGGAAAGTTGAAATTTGGAAAAATGGAAATATATGCGTTTTTATACCAGTCGCATTCACATTGCTATTTTAAGAACATGCAATACATGTAACTTGGCTTATTCATGCAGTTATCCTGTCTGGTATATTTATTAAATGTAAAAGTACGTTTTAGACACAGTAATTACCTTTATTAATTACGTCTCCTAATGGCATTTACTTTAAAAACTTTTAAAAACTTCAGGAGCTCCTTTGTGCAGCTTCTGTTTTTTGAGGCCTGGGCCCAGGGCAGATCTGCCCAGCTCTAAATAAAAAGGTCAGCCTTAGACAAGCCCATCAGGCACAGATCTTCCTCCTGACTCTTTTGAGGAAAAGGGTACCCATCTGTCTCACTCTTGCATTTCTTTCTTGATTTGTCAGATTTATGCCCCACCTTATGCTCAGGAGCTCAAGGTGGTCTCACAGAGTTATACTGTCCCACTTGTCCCCTCTATCGAGGACCTTTGCTGTTCTAATGGTCTAGAGGAAGTATTCCTGTTACAAGTTAGTAGGCACCATATGGGGGAAATAAAGGATAGCAACGTAGGAGCCCCTTGTCATGCTACATTCATAATTCTGAAAGAAAACAGTTCTTGGTTGGTTTGTTTCAGTTTTTTTTTTAATTCTTTCCCAAAATTTTCAGTTTTCCCCAAAATAAATAAATAAGGCTGGGGGGAGTTGTCCCCTGGGCTTTCTCATCTCTACCTGCAACAAAGAACCTTCACAGTTGCAGAGTGCAACTAGCTGCTGTCTCTTCTCTTTCATTTTGTTCTTCCACCTCCTTAATTTAGATCTAAACCCTGTGGAGGAGTTAAATTTGGGTTCTATGACTATGTTCTTTGTTGCCAGAGATGGTAGCGGTATCCGGAAATGGGCAGGAAGACCTAGTGGGTGGCTGCTGTGATATGTTAGCTAAGTACTTGGCATATAAAACCCAAACAGAGTGAGATGCTGGCAGCACAGAGTTCAAAGATGTAACAGCTTATGATATCATCTGGGAAGTTTGAGCCTGTTAATTAATTAATTAATTAATATTTCAAATTTGTCACCACCCATCTCAGAATGACTCTGGGTAGTTTACAGTAAAAAGAATAAATATTAATTAAAATAGAATAAATATTAAACAAAATACATTAGTTACAATACATTACAAGAAGACTTCCTATATTTATATGAATAATAAATATCTTCCAAGGAGTTATTAGACTTGGGGAGTGTCTTCAAGGCACTAGCCACCCCCTGGGTTGGTTATATTCCCTCTCGCCCCACACGAGTTGGCAGAGCCAGGTCTTCAGCCCTTTCCGCAAGGCCAGGAGAGTAGGGGCCCACCTCACCTCTGGGGGAAGAGTGTTCCATAGGGCAGGGGCAATGGCAGAGAAGGCTCCCCTCCTGGGCCCCACCAGTTGACATACTGTCATAGATGGGGTCCGTAACATACCTTCTCTGCCTGACCGAGTGGGACAGGTCAATGTAATGGGGATGAAACTGTCCCTCAGCTACCCCCATGCCATGTAGGGCTTTAAAGGTGATAACCAACACCTTGAATTGGACCTGGAAGCAAAGTGGCACCCAACACAGCTCCCGCAGCAAAGGTGTTACATATGCCATCCTTGGGGCACCCAAAATTGCCCATGTGGCTGCATTTTGCACCAGCTGTAGCTTCCAGATACTCTTCAAGGGTAGGCCCATGTAGAGCACATTGCAATAGTCTAATTAATCTTGAGAAAGTGAACAGAGTTCCTGGTGTAATGAGCTCTACTGCCTTTGGGCTTGACTTGTACAAGCTGCTAAGGATAAGGAGCTAGATCAAAGCTCTGGTGAGGTGGGGAGACCCCTAAGTGGCTCTGATACATCTCCTTCTCAAGGGGCTGACCTTGGATCTAGCTTCCTGGACAACTACAGCCCCATCTGTAACTTCCCTTTTGGGGAGAAGGTTGTTGAGAAGTAGTGGGATAGCAGTTACAAAGGCTCTGGAAGAAGTGGATTATCTGGACTATTTTCAGTCGGGGATCAGAGCCCAGGTATGAAACAGAAAGTGCACTGGTTGCTATCATTGATGACTTATGGTAGAAATTATATAGGAGGAGCACAGCCTTGCTTGGCCTCTTGGACATCTCAGCGGCCTTCAGTAACCTTGACCACGGTAGCCTTCTGGGCCATTTTGAGAGTTAAGGATAGGTGGCAGTTTTGCAGTGGTTCCTATCCATCTTGAGTCGGTAATTCCAGTTGAGGGGAGTCAGGCAGTGTACAAATTTAACAAATAAATAACTTATAAAGTTGCTTGGGTTCTGGATATGTGTGAGACTATTTGCTCCAAATAGATTCTGCCTGCCCAAGGCATGCCGGTAAAGAGGGCATACTGCGAATCCGTGCTTCCTATGAGGTGGGGCAGGAGGAGTCCCAGAAGGCAGCATTCAGTGCCAGAGCATCCCTCTTATGGAACTGGTTGTCTCCCCAAAATAAGATATACATCCTGGTTGTTAACATTAAGAAAGCTTGTGAAGAGTGTTTAAGCGGACATTCAAGGGTCAGTGACTTGTGGACAAGAGGGAGGGAATGCTGATTATTAGTGTTCTGTTGTCTTTTTTTTTAGATTTTATTTTATCCAGCCTTTATTATTTTTATAAATAACTCAAGCCGGCAAACATACCTAATACTCCTTCCTCTTCCTATTTTCCCCTCAGCAACCACCTTGTGAGGTGAGTTGGGCTGAGAGAGAGTAACCGGCCCAAAGTCACCCAGCCAGCTTTCCTGCCTAAGGCGGGACCAGAACTCACCGTCTCCCAGTTTCTAGCCTGGTGCCTTAACCACTAGACCAAACTGGCTTTTATTCATTATTCATTCATCATATTATTATTAATCATATTATTCATATTATTGATGAATTTCTTGTAAATGTAGATTAATTCATTCATTCATTCATTTAATTTGTATGGCTGCCCATCTCAACAAGTGACTCTGGGCGGTGAATAATCATAAAATTAGTTAAGAACAAAATTTCCATTACAATCCAAAAATTAAAATACACATAGCAGCCAAAGGAAAATATTACAATCCGTGGTTGTTAACACAACCAGGAGATAGGACCCTTCACCCACTCAGGGCCCCAGGCCCAGGCACATAACCAGGTCTTTAGGGCCTTACGAAAGGTCAGCAGGGTCAGGGCCAACCTGATCTCCAGAGGGAGGATGTTCCATAGGGCGGGCACTAGATACAGACCAACTCTGGTTTTGTAGATATTATTGTCTTATAGCTTTTGTAAGCTGCTTCGATTTGCTTGATTGAAGTGGCATAAAAAGACTTACAATAAATGAGTGTACAGGTAGTACAAATAGATGGCAATTGGGACTAGGATTGCTGTCACTAAGTGCTGCAGTCATAAAGCGCAACATCACATACTGCATTGCTTAGCAACGACAATCCCAGCAGTCCCAGTTGCTGTCATAACCCCAAGATGTGCGGGTCATTAGGCAGAAAGCAGCTGAAATCCCAGGTAAGAGGTGTGGGGGCTCCATGGGGGGGGGTGGGGGAGGCCTGGCCAGGGCACACATGAGTTGGGGGGCCAGGGGAGAGGGTGGTGCTACGCCACGTGAGCATAGGAAGATTGTGGGATGGAAGGTGCGGGGCTGCACAAACGCAGGAAGACCAAGAGGAGGAGGGTGTGGCACGTGCAAGAAGGCCAGGGGGGTGGAGGATGCAGCACCACACAAATGCAGGAAAACCAGGAGTACTTAGCAGAGTGACTTGTGACCTTCCCCATTGACTTTGCTTGTGGGAAGCTGGCAGGGAAGGTCTCAAATGGTGATTATGTGACTGCGGCTCCCTGCAACGTTGTAATCACGAACCGGGCACCCAAGTGCCTGGATCACAATCACATGACCACAGGAGTGCTATGATGGCCAGAACTTCAAGGATCGGTTGTACATCCATTTGTTTCAGTGCTGCTGTAACTTTGAACAGTCATTGAGTGAATGGACATAAGCCAAGGACTACCTGTAATACAATAAACTCTGGGCCATGGTGGGTTATTGTTCGATACTCAACTGGTGATAGTTGTCCAATTAGTTTTACGCTGAAGTTCTGGACCTCAATTGAAACCAATGTACCAGAAGTTGATTTTGGCTGCAGCAAGAGTAGAGACCATATGCCTGTTAATACTATGGTACTCTTATGCTTTGGGGAGACTTCCTGCATTCAAGGAGAAGGCAGCAGTATAGATGTCTGTTTGCTGCTGTTTCCTACCAAAGAAAATGGTACATTCTGGGTCCAAGAATAACATTGCCTTCTACTTGAGAAATGTTGCCCAGAACAGACAGAAAAGATCTGCAGTCGTCCAGGCATTGTTAAACTCTAGCTTGTTAGCCTAGCCCTAGATGCAGTTAATAGACTGATGATGATAACTGTATTCTAAAAAATATCCAAAATCACAGGCTTTCCACTGCTGGCCTAAGATTGCAAGAGGTCCTGACCCTGAGAATGTGTTATCCTGAGACTGACTGTTGGAGTAAGTCATGCCTGTCTTAATGCTGTTCTTTCCCAATGCAGGAGTTTGTGCTCTGAATAACTGCATATATGCCATGGGGGGCTATGATGGAACAAACCAGCTGAACAGCGTGGAGCGCTATGATGTGGAGGTGAGCACCTGGTCTTTTGTCGCACCCATGAAGCACCGTCGGAGCGCACTTGGGGTCACCGTATACCAAGGGAAGATCTACGTGCTAGGTATGTTTGGCCGGGGACTATAGCAAGTACCTCTCAGCTGGATGTGGGAAAGTACACCAACTATGGCCATTCAGTCCAGAGCTGGCTTAGCTCACTTTTGTTAATGAGGTGGAAGCAAAATTTCTATTCTAGTCTTGTAAATTTCTAGTTTTTATAACTTTTATAATTTTTAAACTTTTTATAATTATGTATTGTGATTTTAGTGACTGTAAGCCACCCAGAGTCCCCCATTGTAGGGGAGATGGGCGGGGACAAACAAACAAATAAATAAATAAATGCCAGATTTTATTTGATATAATCTATTCTTGCACATATTTATTTGGACAGTTTAGTGAGCTCTCAAGTACATTACATTGGGCTACATGAATTGAATCAGTGATGTAGATGTGTGTACGAGTGCTCTACTAATGTGCACACTTTACTCCCAAATAGCAATTGGGGTAAGATTCCCTCCATGTGTATGTGTTGAAATGTTTCCAGACTCCTGGAAATCTTGATTAAAGGACCAAGGGCAAACATGACATTCCATAATAACTATAATTCAGGGTCATTTATATTCTTGTTTGTATGATGCCATCTAAGTTTTGCCTCATTCAGCACAGCAGATGTAAGTAGCCACCTTACAGAACACATAATGGATATGGCCAAAGCAGCAGGATTCATGCTAGCAAGAGACAGAAGCTTTGCCACTAGAAGTCTTAAGTGCTAATGATTGCTAGGACTCTTCCTCCCTCCTTTCCTTGTTGCTGAGATTTCACATGGCTGGCTGTTACCTTTTGCCTAATAGAACTATTTTCTATCCAGGGAATCACCAGAGCTGTACTGTGTGAGTGCAACTCTGTCCTGCACATCTGGAAGGCAAGGGGTTGGGGGGAGGGTTGCTGCTGATTCAGGTCAGTGTTTTCCCTTCAAGTCAGGGGACTTGAAATAGCCTCTGGCCCATCTTGGATTAATTGCTGATTGTCTTCCTGCAGGTGGCTATGATGGGCAAACATTTCTGGATAGCGTTGAATGTTATGACTCCACCACGGATACTTGGACTGAAGTAACTCGTATGACATCAGGTCGTAGTGGGGTAGGCGTGGCCATTACCATGGAGCCATGCTGCAAACAAACGGATCAGCAAAAATGCCATTGTTAATGGTAACAGGGAATGCCGCACTTCCCTTCAGATGGAAGGGGGAAAACAAGTGGGAGAGGATTCAGTATTATAGAATACCTACTGCCAAGTTGTATTCTGCCAGAATCAAGGAAAAGTGCCAAAAGGATGGGAAACACTTCAAATCCCAATTGAACCGGCTTTGATGGAACAATGAAGAACAGCTCTTACTGTGCTTTATGAGGATAGCTGTAGTAAATTTGTTGTTGCCTCTCCACACTGCTCCTGCTCAGTCTGGGAAAGATGCATCCGTGAAGAAGGGAACCTCTCTGGGAGAACTGCAGGAGAGCTTGAATCTCACTGGGCATGTCTTTTCTGGCCTCCGGCAGTGAACAGACCTTCAGGAAATGATCTCCAAATCAGGATGGGTGGAAGTATTTTGTACATAGTGCAGCCCTGAGCCCTCCTTAGAAATGTGTATTATTCATACAATTTGGCAACCAGTTCACGGTTAATTTTTTGCTTGGCAAGTTTGTCAAGGTGCAGATGGGGAGGGATAAGAGGGGGAGAAACTTACGGGGCACTCTTCTGTGACTGATGATCTGCAGGTAAGTGAACACTGATCAGTACAACTTGAAGACCTCAGGTGGACCTTTGCTTATGCTGCTTTTCTATTATCCCATAAGGAAGGGCTTACCCAGACTGCAACCTGCATTTTTCCCCTTACCCATGGGTGGTACAACCTCTTAGGAAACTGGTTTTGAAGTTCTACTTCTCACATTAATAAAACACCTTTTGTGATTAGTATTAATGTTTATTTTGCTTCAGTCTGCATTTATTCCGTTAACACTCTCCAGAATACTGCTCTGCCAAAAAGCATAACACAGAAGGAGCCACTGAAATATTTCTTGCCTCTGAGAATATCTACTACATTGTTTACTGTTTGCCAAAAGCCTCCTTATTCACCAGGATGTATTCACCAGGTTCCAGAGGTAATCACTGATAAAGCAGGGAGAATGCTGGCTACTGTCGAGGTTAATAGATTGAGCAATATCTGGTCCAAAATGGGCTGAGAACAAAAAAATAGGGTTAAGGAAAAAATTATCTGTGTTTCTTCCCCTGGCCCAGCCCCCAGTTCCATGGAATGGAAGGATACTTCCTTTGATCACGGTTGGCTCACAGGAATAGTCCCAGTCAATGTGGCAAATCTGGTAATAAAGATGTACAAGATACCTGCCAGATATAACAAAACATAAGGAGTTGCTCGTCCTGGCTCAGATTATTAACCCATACAACCCAATACTGCCTGTAGTATAGTCTACCAAAATCTACAATTGCTGGAATCTGCTCATAGGCTATGTTGGCTAGTGATGACAGGTCTCATGCCTAATGAATCTGGAAAATGCAAAGCAAGGGAAGACTGGCTGTGTAGTGATTTCCTGGAGTGCTGCTGTGCTTTTCATTTAAAGCCAGTTCCCCAAAACAGTTTATATCAACTCCCAAGGATCAATGGGACTATCCAAAGGATCCATTACTACTACTACTAGTAGTAGTAGTATTAGTTAAAGTAGTATTTATTAAATTATTTTCATATAATGTTTGGGGATTGATGAACAATCTGAAACTTCACTAAGGGGTTGATGAACTGAAGAGTTTGGGGAACCCTGGTTTAAAGACTTTCTTTTCCCATTGTGCAACTTCATACATTTTTTTTAAAAGCAAGTGTTCCAAGTATTCTGCATGCATTAGCTAGTTATAGTGTCTACAAATGTATATTTTTACTCAAGTTCATAACTTAAGAGCAAAGATTCTCAAACTGCATGTTGCATCCCTGGCAGAACATGAGCAAATTTGGGGGATCACATACATAACTTACTGGGGTTTTTTTGTGGTGCCATGTTTGATAATCATTTTACTAATTTAGAATGTTTATATGGCTGCCCAACTCAAACTACATGCATAAAGGAGTTTGGTAACCAAGGTGTAACCAAGCTGAGTACTCTAGTCTTATTTCCTCCCCAGTAATTCATCTTCTGCAAATCAGAGATTAGGTAAGATTTTACTCACGTAGCTGACGTAGACCTGTCAGCTTCTTCTGCTGCGTTCTGCTGCTGCTGTCTGCTTGCTTCTCTCAATGTCTCCAGCTGTTTTCTTAATTCAGTATATTGTGTGAGTGAAGGAATCCAATTAATTCTCCAAGCCAACAGAGCTCTTAACAATAATACTCCCTCAGTAAGTTTCAGTATTGTGGGGGATGCAAAAGTAAATTCCAAAATGAGTGCCTGGAAATCTTTCTATCCTTGGTATTTACCACTTAAGGCAGTAGGTACACTTCAGCACCAACTGATCCAGTGGTTGTCCCTGCTATCTTTTGCAACAGAATCAAAATCTGAGCAAAATAATTCGGTGAAATGTCTCAAGAGAAAACTGCCTCAACCCTTTTGAAGAGACCAACCACAGATAGCAGAGTTTAGCACAGATAGCCAACGACAGCACAGCAGATAGCACAAACCACAGACAGCACAACAGCACAGATAGCACAAACCTGCCTTTGTCAAAATATCCCTGTGATAGAAGACAAATTCCAAAGCTACTTTGGGATTTGGGGGGGAAGAGTTGCTCCTTTTTCGTTTTTTAACTTTTTGCTATTTTCCTCCTCCCTTTTTTTCCTAGGCTCACAGCCTCAGCAATATCCCTATTAAGCCACAACATAACCCAGCACTTTCTCTTCCTGTCCCCTTTTTTCACCTGTAGTTGTCCTATCACAGCAGGGGAATTACATGTAATATGCATGGGAAAATGTGCCCCAGAGACTATTTCTGCCTTGGGCATGCAATACACTCAATTTATAAGTAATAAGGGCTTCAGCTCTTGCCTCCCGTTGGGGCACAGAACTTACTCTCCCTTGTTTTCAAAACACCATAGATCATGATCCTTCAGCTAGTTATGGAGCACCTGGGTTCAGCAAATTGTCCAGCTCTGATTAATGGAGGGGCACTTATTTATGATAGCATGCATGCACGTGCACACACATTTGTCAGATCACCTTGTACCAAGGAGAGCCAAGGGTAGATAGGCAGCTAAACAGCCAAAAGCAACTGGACCAACTACTTATCTGGCTTCAACATCTTGAAAACGATGCCTCCTCTGCCATGAAGCATAATGGGGCACAACCTCTGCCAAGACAAAAAGCCAGCTCAGCCAGCTGAGATGCTGGGCTTCCTGTTTGCAACACCAGAAATATAGGGAAACTTTCCCCTTAATCCCAAAGTAGGGCAGTACAACCAAAACAGTGCTTTGAATTCTGATCACAGGCTGTTCTCAACAGCAGAGATAAAAGTTTATAGTTAAGAAACTTACCATGTTGGTTTACATCACCTTTTCCTGCATACCATATTAGGACAAACAATGGTTGATTTAAGACAAACTTGCTTTCTCCAGGAAGTTGTACTGTACAAGGCAGCAATTTGGACAAAGAGAGCTTGTTTTTAACTTGTTTTTTGCCTGTGCTCCTTAGCGTTTATTCCCTTCTCTGCCAGTACTTTGTTTTCTGCAACTTACCTGCCATTGTAATGGCTTCTAGCTGATTCTGTTGTGCACCCTAACTATGACTGAGGTGATGTCTGCCAAAGTATACTGACTTTGGGGTCCAGCACAAGTCTAAATAAAGCTCAAAACACTCAGCTTACTGGATGCAAGTTGAACACTGAAAACAAATCCAATTTTCCCTTTTGGATGTTCTCAGGCCACAGCTGACTTGAGCCAGTGTTTCATTGTATTATGGCATGGCTTAGATGTACCATCCTACCATTTTTTTCTCTGGACCACATCAATGCAGCTGTTCTGGAGATGGACCGGTGGTTTTTCAGAAATTAATTCTCCAAACCAAAAGTGGTCTGCGCTGTTCCAGACATGAACTTCTTCCAGTTTGGAGAATTAGCTTCTAGAAAACCACCAAACCATGTCCTGAAAGGTGCAGTCCAGAGAAGGAATTAAATGTTAGGTTTCAGACATACCTAGTCTGGAGGGAGTGAGATCATGTTAGATGCTTTAACTCAGCACCAGAAGCCGACATGGAAGGATATTTAGTACCGATCCTCAGATTTTCATCTTTTTCATTTGCCTGAAGCAATTCTTCTTCAATTTTCTGCAGCTTTTGGATACTCACCTTCAATTCTTCTTCCCTGTCAGAAAGTCTCTGTGCCACTTTCTCCTCAGTAATCATGAGCTCTACAGTGAAAGCAGAATTTGGGAACATCTTCAATTAAAATATAGCTGGTTGGCAAAACTGAATTTCAGCATTAGTTTTCTTGCTCATCTATTAGAATACTCAGCAAATTTGAGGGGAGAGCCTAGAAAGCAGGAGACCGTGAGCTCTGGTCGCGCCTTAGGCATGAAAGCCTGCTAGGTGACTTTGGGCCAGTCATTCTGCCCAACTCACCTCACAGGGTGGCTGTTATGGGGAAAATAGGAGGAGGAAGGTGTATTAGGTATGCTCATTGCCTTGAGTTATTTATGAAAATAATAAAGGTAGGAGAAAGAATTAAAAAAAATCTACAAATCCCCTCATCGTTCTGGGCTTTATTTTAAGTGCAGCCAATGGTTTTTGAAATACCGTTATCAGTTTTTTTTCAATCTGATGATCTCCAAACACACTATTGTAGTCTTCTCATAATCCTCACTAGCATGGCAACAGTTCATTCAATTTGGCAACACCAGTTTGAGGAAAATAATCCATGTGCAGAACTGTGTACAGAATGTTCCAGAATCCCTGCATAAGGATGTGCAGAATGTTCCATGCACAAACCATACCTTATAAAGAACAGTTGGTTTCAAATGGTCCATGTCCAAACTAAAGCATGCTTTTTTGGTCTGTGTGACAAAATGGATCTTACTTGTTTACAATAGGGATGAAAATGCAGATTTCTGGGGTGGGAGGTGGGGGAACAGTAGGGGAAAAAAAAGGCTGAGGGGTTTCTTTGATGGCAATGTATGGCAGTGACAATAATGATAATGGAGAAAGCAGTGAAAAATGAAAAGGACAACAAGAAATGAATAACCACTGTTATTCAGTGGTTATGCATTATTCAGTGGTTATTCAGTTGTATAACCACTGCCATATTAGGAGGCTCCATGGTGCTTCCTGCACACACCAGAGGCCCTGTCTTCTCTAAGCCAGGCTGACATACACCAGCCTTGCACGACTTGCCCCATAACATCTCTCAGGGATATTCCTCCAGATTTTGCTACAAATGAAACAGGGAACAATCAAAACATTCCAACTTTTTTCCTGCCAAACTGTGGCCAATTCAAAACAGTTTGGTAGAACTTCCAGAACATTACAATTTGATTCATGTTTGTAACAACACACGTTTTCCACTTTGTACATAGCCACAATCCACATTCAACGTATTAGGAACCTATCAAATAAGCACCCCTAGATCAGTTTAATATTTGAGTTTAGCAATGTAAGAATGGGTAAACTGTGGCCCTAAAATCACACACACCCTTTGGCCTACTTTTAACTTTCTCACATGATCAGTTTGAACTCTAGCAAGAGCCTTCCCTTCCCTTCCCTTCCCTTCCCTTCCCTTCCCTTCCCCTTCTGCTTTAGTCCTATACATTAATAGACTGCCTCTGTGAAATGCAACTCTTGATAGAAGAAACAAACAAAAAAGATAGTGCAGTTCTGCCTTAAAGTGAAAACAAATTGTAGCACTATCCTTTTCCCCATCCCCTCATGATGGGGAAATGTAATTCAGAACCAACAAGTCTGAGTTATGTAGCAAGCTCTTTCAATAAATGTCCCAAGCTGGAGGGAAGGTTGATTAAATCATATCAACAGATCCATTCAGTATCATTTTTTCTATGTCCTTAAATTACTGGTGCAAGCTAATGAAACAATACTTGCAAGAATATTCAGATTGTGCAAATATATTACCTCCCCCTTCTTGTTTTAAAAGAATACTATAGAAAGAATGTTTAAAGAAAAACACAAAGGAGAATAATACCTCTGATTCATATTACAATACCAAAGACACATAGTGGTAAATCTTTTCAACCTGGAAATGTATAATTCAAATGTTATAATGAATTTTTTTTGTAAATTCATTATAGACTGCTTACATCTACCAAAATAAGACTCTCCTATTTTCAACATATCAGACCCCAAGTTGAGGCACTGTTTTTCAAAGTTGTATAAAATTTGTTTTGACTTTTATTATAACAAATGTTGCAAAACACAATTTATTTTAAAACAATAACTTTTAAGATTCATTGATAACCATTTGCTTATTTGTTGCATTGGTTATTCCTGTCAAAATAATTTAAAATGAGCATAGAACCAGAAAATTATAGATACTGGGCTGTGATCCTAATTACCCTGCTATATTTTACTTATAGTGTCAAATATCATGAGGCTTCACAGTGACCTTGGACTCTTTACTGTTTTGTCTACTACAATGATCATAACTTTACTCCCCCTTTTTAAAAAGAACTCTGTTTCATTCTAATGCATTTCCTACTTTTTAAAAACACCACATGATTTACATGAAGGTTAGGCAAGCTCTGCTCAGATTAATGTCAGCGGCTAAGTTTAAATTTTCCTCCTTAAGTGACAATCACACCAAAGTCTTGACTCTGCAAGGCTAAGTCAGGAAAAGCCAAGAAGTACCTCTGATCAGCTGTTTTGTGGTCTTCTGGGTATCCAAGAGTTTGTCAATCATTTGCTCCTGTTGGGCCAGGTTGTGCTTAAGCATGTCCATCGCCTTGCCTCCTATCATCAATCTCAGCAGTTCCTTGCTCACTTCTTCCATATCTTCAATTCGTTCCCTGAGAGCAGCCATTGCAGGTTAAGTGCCAAGCTAAAAGAGAAGAATCCTGACGTTGAGGGAGTCTTAGGGAAGCATGGTCGCAGGTGCCACAGGAAAAGTGAATACCTGCCAAGTTTCTACCCAAAGCTGAGTATAGGTAGTGAACTTTGTAAAGCAAAGTTATAAACAGAATTAATTTTTTTATCCTTATGAACCTCTTTCAGATTTTCCCCTTTTCCAGGTTTGTCCTTTATTTTTTCCAAGAAAATATGGTCACTGTAAGTATAGAGTAGTATAACGGTTAAGGTGTTGAATAGCTTTTACCTGTCCTCCATCTTCACTCATGGAAACTCGCTGGGTGACTTTGCACCCGTCATTCTCTAAACCTTACCTACCTCAGAAGATTGTTGTTGACAATAAATGGAGAAGAGGGTGCTATGCACACCACCTTTTGCTCCTTGGATACACATCTAGGGCAGCAGGACTGCTGATTCCCAGCAGGAACAGAGGGTTAAAGTGGCTTTCTTTCATTTTTGGAGTATTTCATACAAGGTTCCAGTCGGCTGAATGACTTTGGGCCGATCGCTCTCTCCCAACTCAACCTACCTCACAGGGTCGTCATTGTGGGGGGAAAAAGGAGGAGGCAGCACTATGTTCACCTTCAGGCGCTTCTGAAGGAAAGGTGGGATACATCAACCAACCAACCAAAACAAATAAATAAAAAGGGCTTCTTATGGGCAAGACGAAGACGATTTCCCGCTCCCGGGCTTCGAACGCGTGTACGTGAGAACCCATATCGTGCGACCACCACCCCCTCCCCGTTCGCGCACGAGCCTTTCGCTCCTTACCCACCGCCACTATCCTGAACGAATCCAATCTTGGCGCCCTTAAACCTATTAGGAGCACGCCACTCCTATTGGTCGCCGCCAAGATTCACGGGGGCCTGGTTGGTCGCCCGCATCATGTGATCCCAAAATGGACGTGCTCAAAGTTCTACTCCGCATGCGCAAACCGTCGCCGTCCTTCCAGGCTTTCTCCGGTTCCAAGAAGTAGGAAAGTGTAGAATCGTGCGCTGCTGCAGTTTTTTTCGATGCTTCCGTTTGCAAACAGAACGAGTTTTCCCACGATGGCTTATGACCCAAAGGATGTAGTTGATCTTCACTTCACTAGAGACGATAAAATTCTTAATCTTGAAAAGGAGTAGAATCTATAGCGATTTTCATTTTTTTTCTGAAGTTCAGATTATTGTGTCAGTTGACCATTTTCATACTTCTGCTTCCTACCAATAGCATTTACGCATGCGCTTAACCGCTTGTTTCTCCTCCCTCCCCCAGGAGAATGGGTCTATATTCGTGCGCATGAGCCTACTATTCTCTCCTCCTCACCTCCCCCCCCCCCGGCGAATGGGTCTTTTTGAAAGGAAGGGGAAAGGTGTGCTGTGACCTTGAAGAGACGCCAGAGGGCGCCACTTCGCCCGATCACCTTCTGTGGGCGGATCTGCTGTCGAAATCTTACACAGCGCCAAAAAGAAGAGACAGTTTTGCATACATTTTGCATATCCCCAGGTATGTGTATAGATGCCAAATTAGAAATAATCCCGGTAATCCAGTGTGCCTTTATCATAGGAGGAAAGGCTGTGATCAGGTTATATGTTTGCCTGCTCAGTTTTATAGTCCAGGTACTTTTAAAAAAATCCGTAACTTCAAATAACATATGTCCATAGTAAACAGTGTAGGGTATCCTCCAATTACAGCATATGCTGAACGCTAATATCCTCCATCTTGCTGTTTGGATGGGGAGCTCTTCAGCAAGAGGGCACCTTCAAACTGAAGCTTATTCTCATGCAAAGTATTGTATATGGGCACTTTACTTAGCACTTTTAGAATAGAATAATAACTTTATTGTCATTCCACTATACACTATACACCAAGTGCATAATAAAATGAAATTCCATTGCAATTGGCTCACAATTACAATCATACACTAAAATACAATCGAGATACCATAGTTACTATAAAATATACATTCTACACACATTTGACATTAAACATTAAAACATCTAATTTTGCAAACATTTTATCTTATCTTTACGGTAGATATTTATTCAGTAATGAAATTATTGGTCAAAATTACAGGCCAATCACTTTGAGGAGCCAAGTATAAAACTATAGTATGGTTTCCTCTCACACACATATTGTACTGTAATCCTATTTACTATTTTATGAGTCATTAAATAAAACTATCTATTTTCATTACAATTCTCCCTGAGCCAGACTGTAAAAGATGTCTGAAGGCGTGTTCATTAGCTTCTTTTAGTTCCCATTATTTGAGCCCTATATTTTTTTGACCACTTGATTTTTTTTTATACTTAACCAGACCTGGCAGTATGATGGGGCTCTGTGTGCTGTGCAATTTTTGAAAACATCTCATACAGGCTGATGTTGCATATTGCTCCTAACCTGTTCAGCTGAAGATTTAGCAGCTGTGTTTGGACATCAGCAACACTTGGTTAGCATTAATCAAGAGCATGTTGTTTGAACCCAGTCAGCCCAGTTAGCTAGCAATTCAGTGCATTCTGCAACGTCAGAAAAGTTGGTAGCTAGATTAAGCACATTTGGGCAAAGGCAGCCACAGTGATTTTCTGCAGTGATTCAGAAAAGTGAAGCCCAGACTTCTCTCCCAAGCAAAAGTTCCTATTGCTTTTTCTATTATAGTAATCATGTTGAGTGATTGGATCTCTGGCCACTCTCGCCCCTCATGCTCTCAGGTGTGACCTTGTCGCAGATAGTCCCTGCAATAAGGTACTGTAATAATTGTTGTTCACAAGCAACAACAGATCCTGCAATTAACCCAATTCCAAATCCATCTCCCATTTATATTCTGGAAAGATTATGGACAAGTAACATGATTCACACACAGGAGTTATTCACCCATGTATTTTCCAAGGTAATGTGCCATTTTATGCTAGGAGGCCCTTCAACAAGTCAGACAGGACAACCTCCAGGCAAAAGACATTTATGGAAACAATGCTGGCAACCAAAAATATAATATTCTAAAAACCAGAGAGGAAGGTTTCAGCCCCCCTAGGATACGTTGCCAGTCACATTAAAGAAGCTGACCTTAGTTTAGTCTGCCTTTGAAGCTGCCTTTAGTCAGCTTCAAAGGCAGACTAAACTAAAAAACTACCAAGATCTTAAAAGTTCAGTTCTATCTCTGGAGGCTTGAAGTGGAGAAAGGGTTCTTTTCACTCTATATGATTTCATTAGCTTACTGAATGCTAGATGTTCTGGGCTGTCAGCAACAACTCTTTTCTAAATGGCTGTTGTCAAGAATGGGATGGTGACTGTCCTGTACTTTGTGAATTTCATTTCCTTCTGATTTCACAGATATTTGCAAAAACCACAAAGTAGGGGCAAGGACAAGGGCCAATAAAACAAACAATAGCAGACAGAGTGATTTAAAGAAAGCTCTAAATCCAAAAGAAAAAGGGGGAGATGTGGCACATGACAGAGGGGGAGGAACAGAAAAGGAAGAAGACAGATATGAGGCCGCAGAGTAGGAAGAGACCAGCAATATTCTTGTCAGAGGAGGAGGAAATAAAGCAGATGAATTACAACTGGAGGGCAAGCCCAAATGAAAGAGCTTATTACAGTCTACTCTGAAATGAATAAAGTAGCAGAGAAGCATTCATTTGGCATTGCATTTGTGTTTCAGTGCTACCCAGTGCAATTTCTTGTACTGATTTGTGTCTGTTTTTTCCAGGTTGGCCACTAATTTTTTTATCAGGGGTCTCCATGAGACCCAGTCTGACTTGTTTGGGGATCAAATCATCTTCAGCTGCAGAGTCTTTGAAACTAAAACAATTACCTGTCGCTTAATATTTGTTCTTTGGGGATCATAATCTCAAGCAGGAAAGAGTCTGAGAATTCATCTGTATTCCCATGCAAGAGGCAAGAGACCTGATCACCTGGAAAGAAATGGTCTTAAGTCCACCCTTCCTTAGATCAAAGGCTGCAGTACAAAATGCTCTAAATAAAAGCTGTCCCCCAAACCTTTTGTTTTTGGGTGGTGGGGTTTTGGTTTTGTTTCTCTGATTGTTTGTTTTGTGGGGAGGAGTCCATAGGGCCACCAAATTTTAGTGAGGAAATTGCAGAAAAGGAGGGTGAGCTTCCCCTATTGTCGAGTCCTAAAATAGACTTTAATACTTTTTTTAAAAGTAATATCCCCCAAATACCATCCCCCCCCCAAAAATAAAGGAAACCTCCCCTGTGATGATTAATCAATTCTGCATCATAGCCTCACTTCCTTCAGATAACTGGCCGAGGTAATATGGGCCCCTGCCCTCTCCCCAGAATTAAATATTGGCCCTAGCCTTGAAAAGATTAGTCCCTTTTAGAAGATCTTCCTCCCTGCTCTTGGAAGCCATTCCTCAGGAAATATCATTTAAAAAGGGCAAAGAGAGGAAGAATAATTCTGCTGGGGTCATTGTCATATCTGGACAAGGTTACAGTTTTAAATGGAGTGTGAGAGTAGATTGCAGACATACAATGTGTTCCATATTAGGTGTACAAGAAGTCATCTTGAGGCTGCACTAAAGATTTGCCCATGATTTCCTTGTAATTAGAATTAAGCAAAAAAAAAAAAAAGTTGGCCCCCATTTTTTGGAAATATAACATCTTTGGGTAAAGTCAAACGTGTTTTTGGTGATCAGAGTTACCAGAGCAAAATGATCAAGGGTGAAGAAAACAGGAAAGAAGAAAGCAAAGATGTAAAAAATCGCAATATGGAGAGAAGAGGAAGATACTGATGCCGGGGAGGAATGAGATGAGTTGTAACTAGTGAAAGACCAATAGGATCACTGTGGAAAAAGAGGAGAAAGAACAGCAAGGCAAGGATGCTAGAGATACTGGATAGAGTAGTAGTTATGATGCTGGACTTGTACCAAGTTCAAATCAACCATCTTCCAGAGAAGCTCATTGGGTGACATTGGACCAATCACTCTCTCTGAGCCCAGCATACCTCACAGGGTTATTGTTGTGGAAAAAATAGGTGGAGGGAACACTATGTACGCTGCCTTGAGTTCCTGAATGGGAGGTGGGATATAAACCTAAAAAACAAATACAGAAAAGGTTAAAAGTTTCAGGCTGGGTATGCAAGGCACAACAAACCACAAACTAGGCAACCAGATGTTAGCCTAATGTGTTTATTTTATATATTTGTTAAGATTTATTTCCTGACTTTCCTTTAAGAGCTAAAGGTAGCTTACCTGGGAACTCCCTTCATTTTACCCTAACAACAACCCTGTGAAGTAGTTTGGGCTGCAAAAGTGACTGGCCCCAAGTCACCCTGTGAGTTTCCATGCTGAGGGTAGACTTGAATCTGGGTCTCCTTTCTTCTAGCCCAGCACCTTCGCCATTAAATTGTGAATCTATCCAGTGTGGCTAGATTACAGTTCAGTGCATTTTGCAAACCCAGAAAATGTAGTTAATTTGGTGAACGATTGCTACTCATTAACTACAGGTAAAAATGTTGAGCAAATATCACGCATGAAAATCCAAAACAAGGAAAGGAGGAAATGCAGCAGTGCAAGCAGTAATGGCATGCCTCTGTATGCCCACGTAACATTCCTTCATGAGCTGCACTGGTTGCCAGTTTGCTTCTAGGTGTGATTCAAGGTGCTGTTTGTTACCTACAGTATAAAGCCCTACATGGCACAGGGCCTGGTTACTTGAGGGACTGCCTGTCTCCCATAACATCTGCCCGGCTGATTCAATCCTGTAGCGTTCCTTCAATTAAGCAATGCCATCTATTGGGACCCCATATAGAGAAGGGCGCATTCTCTGTAGCAGTGCCTGCCCTCTGGAACAAGGTTCCCCCCAAGATCCAGATGGACCCCATTCTGCTGTTCCTTAGAAGAGCCGTGAAGACCTGTTTCTTCACCCAGGCCTTGGGAGTGGGAGACCCCTTGCTTCATCACATTTACCATCTTTTATCTTTATGTTTTATTGATTTTATTGTAATTTTTTTGATTGTTGTGATCCTGCCAGAGCTGTTGAGAGTTTTAATATTAATAATAATAATAATAATAATAATAATAATAATAAAAAATCCACATCAATGTGAAATCACAGCTGCCAGTTCTTTAGCTGGTGTTGGCCTTCATTCTTCCCAAGAACGTAGGATATCATAATGTATTGGCGTAGTATACGTGTGAATCCAAGCAGTGTGGCCTTTTGTAATTGACAGATGGAAATTTAGTCAATGTGCAGATTTTCTAAGTGCCATCCATAGCTTTTTGGTATGGCACCCAGTGTGCCAATAACCACTGGGACCATCACTGCCGGTTTATGCCATAATCTTTCAACTTCATTTTTCAGATCCTGATACTTCATAAATCTTCTCCAATTCTTTGTCTTCTATTCTACTGTCACCTGGTATTGCCCCATCAATTACCCACATCTTCTTCTTTTCGACCACAGTTAAATCTGGTGTGTTATGCATCAGAACTTTATCAGTTTGTATTCGGAAATCCCACAGTATTTTCACCTGCTCATTTTCAACTACTTTTTCAACTATATGTTCCCACCAATTTTTTATTACTAGCAGATGATAATTTTTACAGATGTTCCAGTGAATCATTTTGGTGATTGTATTATGCCGTTGTTTATAGTCAGTTTGTACAATCTTCTTGCACGAGCTGAGTACATGATCTACTGTTTCTTCTGCTTCTTTCCACAATCTGCACTTTGAATCATTTGATGGTTTTTCAATTCTGGCCTTGACTGCATTAGTTTGAATAGCTTGCTCTTGAGCAGTCAAAAATCAAACCTTCAGCTGCTTCTTATTGTTGTTGTTGTTGTTGTTGTTGTTGTTGTTTGCACAGTCAGCCAAATGTTTAGACTGGATTTGGCATTTTTATCCACCTATCGAGTCCTTCCCAAGGACCTGGGATAGGCAGAACCTATGGTTGTCTGATGGTGTTAAAGTTATCGTCGCAGGATATAAGCTGTTCCAAATAAAGCTGCCTTTTGCAATTGACTGATGGTGATTTTGTCAATGCCAGTGGTCTTCAAGTGTTGCTCCACTTCTCTCCTATAATAATTTTTATATTATTATTGTTGTTGTTGTTGTTGTTGTTGTTGTTGTTGTTAATAGGAAAGTACTGTAGAGGAAAGATTTATTCCCAATTTAAGGAACTGGAGCTCAAGAAAGAATGAATCAGGGGATCCCACCTGAATGCTGAAACTGATAGATAACTGCGAAGACAGAAAGATAGCCAGAAATCAAGAGACCATTTGAAACTTATCAGGGGGAGACTGACAAATAATCGCCAACTGTACAAAGAGAGGCAGTAAGAGGCAAACAAGATTCAGAGGAGAGGGGCCACGGCAGACCAAGGAAAGGAGAAAATCAGTTCTCCCTTCTGCATATCCAATGGCGGGGGGGGGGGGGGGAAGGAAATGAGTATGGCAGATTTGTGGGTGACATTTTCATAATATATTTTAGATACTGCTATTTAAACTAACAGGCCGCTTAGCAACCCTTCTTAGCCTCTATCCTTTTCCAAGACACAGAAACACCAAAGAACCCTCCTGCCTTTTCTTTTCTTTTTCCTGTCCCCCCCCCCCCCCCCGCACGGCTTCCCTGAATGTGGTAACAAGCCCTAGACCTCATGCAGATTCCCAGCACGCAGCCTTTCCCACCCTCCTGTGTTTCTCGTGTAGAGACAAGAGGCGCCTAGTTACGATCCCAGACACGCCGCTTCTGCCGGGAGAGGCAGGCACAGCGCCACGAGCCAATCGCCGCATCTTGCCTGAGACCCCCGCGGCGGGGGGGAGGGAGGAGACGTCAGTCACCATGGACAGCGCCTACGGGTAGCACAGACCTGCTTTTCTCCGCCCCCCCCCAACTCTCAGACCTCCCCACCCCATTTCTCCCTTCCCCTTTGCCTGTCCTCCTGGGATTGTAAGCCGGTACGCTCGCTTTTGCAAGCAAGAGCTACTCCGAAGGAAATCAGACGCCACGTTATCAAAACGGTGCCGAGAGTGGGACATATTCACCATTGACAGGGATCTTTAGGCTAGACTTGGGACTGTATTACTCATAGGGAACAGTGGGGGTGTACCGGGATGGCTGCAGTGGGGGAAGGTGATGATTTGGCTGGATTTCCCTTTTAGAATAATATTTTTATATGGGGGATCTCTTTTTTCCCCACTCTTAAACTTACACTACGGTTTACAAGTTTCCTTTCTCAAAATGCCCTTCACCAACCTTGGCTCACCTTAAAAAAAAAAAAAAAAAGCTAAGTAGAGCCAGATCTGGTTAGCCTTTGGATGGGAAGCCACACATTTAAGCAATCTACTTTTGGCAACAGGATCATAAAGGGTTCCAGGGATCACACAAAGGGCTTGGATTGTAGCCCTGGGGCCACAGGCTTTTTCACCTGTCGAGAAAAAGAAAAAGATCCAATCTGGTCTAGACATATGAACAATTGCTAGGCAGGATTATGAAAGAAAGGAAGTTAATTTAAAAATGAAGGTACATGCAGGCCAGTGTAGGCTTTACATCTGAGTATAAATTGTTGATGGGGGAATAAATTTAAATATCATTTATGAAGTTGCCTGCAAGTTTGGATTCCACCATACAATAAAATAAATAATTGTGATATATTGGGAGTGTAAATTCTTTTGGTTAGTCCACATGGATACTATACACACTGATGCAGAAAAGCTCTTTTCCTCAGCTGCATCCAATTTACCTGGAGAAACTGGAGACCTAGCCTCATTCCTTTCTCCCCCAGTCATCTTTGAGCAGGTACGCACTGAATGAGAGCATACCCTTGAACATAGTTTGGCAATGTCAAGTGATCAAACATAAAAAAGGCAGCTGCATAAATATTTACATCCTGATGCATTTTAATAAATCAATCACTTTCTCAGGAGAGTTTTGGATGACAAGGTGCTTCAAACAGTCTGCCAAGAAGCACTGGAGGAAATCTCTGACAATAAGACCAAGTTCCCCAAACATGTCAGGATATAACTTCTTTTGCAGCTCTGCATGAGTGTATTGATGCATACATATATAACAGTGGCATTTTCCTATGACTGTTTTTGATCCTCACATCTCCGCAATCTTCAGTTCAAAATGCAATCACCAGAAGAATGTTGTTTCCTAAAACCAGGCAATCAAGAATATAGTATTCTGATTTGGGACCAACTATGCTGGTTGCCAATTTGTTTTGGGATGTTGGCTTTGATGTTTCAGATTCCAAGGGGCCCAGAGATGTGATATTCTCTCCTTCCACAAGAACTTGCTGGAGAACTCCATTTCATTAAGGGTATCCATTATGAATGCCCTTCTTTGCATTCTCCTAACATTTGAGGTCCATCAAATGGACAGGAAAAAAGAGCACCTTCCCAGTTGTAGCAACATGTCACTCATTTTCTGCAATTGTGGACCACTGAACAAATCAGCGATTCCGAAAGTGTAATCCTCTAGCCTGCTACCACCTCCCCATGTTCCCAGGCCAGAGCCCACTCATCTCCTCAACCCTGGCTCCCTGCATGCAATTGCAGGACAATGAAAAAACATTGAAATAAACACTCGGAAAAATGGAACAGCCTTCCAGTGAAACAAAACACTCTCCTCCCTGCATTTTTAAGAGCATGAGAGTTATGTTTTAGGGTGAATAAGTTGATGATTACGGTTGCATTGCCTAAACTTTTAAAAGTCTAGTTTGACTAAATGTTGACTCCAAAATTTAATGCAAAATTAGGTATTTATTTACAAAATTAGGTATTTACCACATTTTGTACCTCCATGACATAGTAACAATAACTCTTAGCACAACCTTGCTGGTCAAGCATGTTCTTCAGTAGAAATCATTGAGTTCTAAGGGGCTGGGGGTGGCTGGATCTCCAGTCTGATGAAATCCCATGTTTAGATATTCTTCATCGTCTTTCCTATTTGTGCTTTTGTTTGGGGACACATGAGGATCTGAACCCAGCTAATACAATCTAGAACTTTAACCATTGCCCTACACTGTCTCTGCAATTGTATCTTATGCACAATCATCCGAATGGCTGGTACCACAGACAGCTACCTTTCCAAAAGGAAGCGTCATATAATCTATCTAGGGGTTATGCATCCATTGCACCAGGGACATGCACAGAGTGGATCTCTGCAATATACCACCATGGATTGCTGCCTGTATATGTGCTAAAATGGGACTGCTAGAGAATTGCTCAAGCCTGCTAAGCTAGGGCTGGCTGCACTATTGGACTCATCAATGCCAATTGATGTACTTAAATGCCCTGCATTAGGCTTGCTCTTCTCACCCCTGTAATCCCCATTCAATATATTGATCTTGGCCATCTCCTGGCTTTCTACCAAGGCTGCAGAAATGGGCTGGGTGCTGCTGTCCCCCACAGGGCACTTCAGCAGAGGTCACTTCTGGAGCTCTCATATCCCTGATCACGAGGGGTCCATACAGTAATTTTTGTTGAGAAGCTTCCAGGATAAAATTGAAATTGGAAAGAAAGGCTGCAGGGTTGCCAAGGCAATTCATGCTCCAAATTTCTCTGGAAAAATCACACTTATGTTTACTTCTTAAAATATAATCTGACACCTGGCAAAACTCTTATTTTTTATGAAGGCGGTCCTCCAGTTAAGAAAAGCTTAATCGTTTAGGAGTTTTGGTTAACAAACTGATTGACTATGGTAGTTTGCATTTTTGTGAGTAAATAATAACATTTAAAAAAATGTTTTCTTTTTTAGATGTTGAATGTTCTGCTTGTAATAAAAGAGCCGTTGGGCACAGGAAGATAGGTAATTGATTGACTGACTAATAGATAAAGAGACAGACAGACAGACAGACAGACAAGAGAGAAATTGAGGAAAAGTGTATTTTTAATTTAAAACTGCTGCCTGGTTAATCAGGATCAAAAGGTTTTGAAATATATATATATATATATATATATATATATATATATATATAATCATTAATATGGACTAAACTTTGCAGCTCTAATTTGTATTTGCATTTTAGAATTCTGATATACAATATAGAAGAAATTATGCATTCAGGTTTATTTAGCAACATTCCTCCTGCTCTAATTAACCACAATAGTTTATTGGATTAAATCTAGTGGGCTTCATGTAGCTGTCATGGGAGCCACAATCAGTTCACAGCACTTACAATTTTCCTTGCCCTCCCCCCCCCCCCCCCCCCCGCACCAGAGTAACTTGGAAAAGGAACTGACAACATCCTTCCAGGAAAAACCAAGATGACACAGGCTCCAGCTTTGTTAGTGACGGCAGCCCAAGCTCAGGGAGATCCTGCATCCTGACATAAGTAAAATGGAAAGCTGAACCTTCTGCCGGTGTAAAAGGCACAACTCAAAACACTGGCATCATTTTATTTGCAAGTTGCATTCTCTAGTTAAATAAACCCCTATTTTAAATTATAGTCATGCAATACTACAGACGCAGAAAGATGTTGTAGTAGAAGGTGTCCATGGATCAGATTTGCCTGATTTCTCACGATCCTGCTGCTTTCGATGGTAGCCAAAGTCCACTGCTAGTCATTTTTCTTTTATTCGTTTAATGGATGGCTCTACTGATAGATTGATACATTTTTCTTTGGAATCCATTCTCTTGTTCAAATTATAGCACTTCTCACTGGTAAGTTTCTTAATGGTCCTCTACGTCACATAAATTGCATTTTCTGTATTGTTTTTAACAAGGAGGAGCACCTTAAAGATTGACACATTCATATGCATATGCTTCCATGTTACACCCTAAGACTTGTGTTGGTTTTGTTGTGGCAGACAACCACAGCTACCCCCTTCTGCATTCATTCCGCTAGAATAAAGAACAGGATCCTGCCTTTCCACCAAACCAGGTCCAAATGCTGACCAAGCAGGAGGGGTAACGGGCAGCGTTCTCCACTGCTCCTTGAGGGCATCACACTAGCTTGTGTGACAGGGTAGGATATAATTGCTCAGAATCTGTTGCCTGAAGGGGCTGCCTTGGTTTAAATAGTGGTAGGGCTATCAGAGTCTGTGACCCTGGATCTTAATAGTATATCAGTGTATCAGAAATAGGATGACCTGTTGCTAAGAACATTAAGGAACAGCATTAAGCTGTTCTAAAATGGACTTCTACCCAGTGACTTCAGTGACATAACTGACTTACTTCAGGGTAAGTGGTTTGAGGATTGTACCTTGTAGGAGACTAGAAGCTTAAAGCTTTGCCATAACAACAGAGCTGTGGTCTCAGATGTCCCTGGCAAACCTATTACTTTTATTTTCCCTGGGGACAAGAGACTGCCTGCAAGCAGATACGTGCCTAACTTTTGTCTCCTTGGCAATGGAAGACCCATATTTGCAAATCTACTCCCCAGCTGGAGACCATGGTTTTGAATTTCCATGACAACTAGACCTCATGTATTGGAATATCTTGCAGAAATGTGTGGGGAAAATTTGACCATGGCCACAGAAAGCTAAGGCTTCAGTTTTCAATTTCTGCCTCCATAGCAACATGCTGGTGTTCCAGCAATTCTGCCTTAATTATGCCTTGTGGCACGGAAGAGACAGTTCTGCCCAGCTCTGGTGAGGCCTAAATAGACTCCAAGGAACTTTTTACCCTGTTCAGCTTTTCTGCCTCCTTGTTCTCTTTACAAATGTTCACCTTATCTTCAACCACACAGCTGTCATTTTAAATGGCCTTCATGTACTGTACATATGCACACATAATTCCCAATAGCTTCCATTTTAGCATGGCAGTGAGGCACTCAGACCTGAGTTTCTTAGCTTCAATGGTTAATTCTAAAAACAAAGGCCTTTGGTTGTTATTAATCCAAGCATAATTTTGAGCAGAAAAAGTCAGCTTTGTAGGCAAGCTTACCAAGGTACAATCTGGAAAAGGACAATTTTTAGTTTGGCCTGTAAAAAAGAGATTCAACAATGGCGTCAGCAATTGTGGGGTTTGTTACCAAATTTATCATCCACCTTGCTCTTTAAGTCTTCCCTAAGACAGCAGAAGTAATTAGAACCATTCAAAAGTGTTGGAAAAAAAGATCAACATCAGAATTTTGCCGTAAGGATTGTTTTATCATAGCTGGAACTTATTTTTTAGATTTAATAAACTTCTTATACTTATGTACGTGGAATGGCAATAATTTCACCATTGGTAAGATGATACTCTGCATGAAAGCACAAAGTTAAACCTAGGACTCAGGTCATGCTGAACACGCAGTTGTCTTCCTTCTTCTCACCATCTGCAACCAGAGGTGGCCATGTCATTCTGCCACACGTTAGGGCCAGCTATAGCAGTGACATTGTTAGCCTTTAGAAAGAGGTGACCAGAGTGTTAGATAGTATTGCCCTCCTTCTCAGAGGAACTCTGGAACATAAGATGGGTGAAGAGATACTTGGAGCGATGCTGGCAGAAATTGAGAAGTGCAACAGGACGTGGGTATGAGCTCAAATTTCAGCCTGCTGTGCCAATAAGGGTGGCAAAGCAGAATTATTTCCTTGTCCTTATTGCATTTGTTAGATGCTGGCCCACTGCACTATTTAGACTGTCCCAGACCCTTCTAGGGAGGGATGGGCCAGAAGAAACAATTCATGTAAATTGTGATCATCTGGCAGAGCATTGTGTGAATTATGGTTAGGATTAGCATTTTATGGATAAAAGCACTCACATTCATTCTGACGCAGAAATCAATAGACAGCACTCATTGAAATGACAGAGGCAACATCTTGTCATGTTACCTGGGAGGTTTTTCAGGCTGTGGATTTTGAAGAAGTAGATGGGTGTTGTTGTTTTTTTGGTGATCTTAGCCCCATCACATTCATTTATGGATTTATAAACCATTTCAGTCAACTGAACAGTATACAAAGACAACAGCTGCAGTTAATATTAAGTATAGTTTGCGGACCAAATCCTGCCCCACTGGCTGGTGAAAATAACCAAGGAGCAGACAGGGAGTCAGATCCAGGAGATGATCGATGTCTCTTTGAGGAAGGAAGAGGTTTCAGTGGCTCTTAAGCAGGTGCTGGTCATCTACCTTCAAGAGGCCAGCCCTGGATCCAATCTCTAATCTCTTCTTGGGGAGTTATTGAGAAAGTGATGGGATGACAGTTACAAAGAGTTCTGGAAGATATAGATTATCTGGATCCATGACAGTCTGCTCTCAAGCCTGGATATGGGATGGAAACCACACTAGTAATTCTCACTGATGACCTCTGGCAGGACTTGGATTGTGGGAACAGGACCATTCTGGTCTTGCTGAACTTCCCTGTGTTTTTTGATAATAACCATAGGTATCCTTCTGGATCACCTATGAAGACTGGGACTTGAAGGCTCTGTATACAGTGGTTCACTCTTTTCTTCCATCAGTTTGGGGTAAGCTATCATCAATATGCAGAATATACCCAGTTATACTGTGTATCTCCACCCTGAGCTAAGTAGGAGATGCAGTAGAAGTTCTAACCTGGTGCATGAGGCTGCCAGAGTTTGGATGGGGAGAAACAGGTTCAGACTCAACCCAACCCAGGCTCTGGATTCAGAAGCCTTCTGCTTCCAGAACATTACCAACTGGATTGTGCTCCCCTAGTAAGTGGAGGCCTACAACCTGGGACTCAGGCTCCTCCTGGAAGATCAGGTGGAGGCTGTAGCTAGGAGGACCTTTGTCCAACTTTGGCTGGGAAGCCAGTTACAGCCGTACGTGAAACAGGATGCTCTGAGACTGGGCACTCATGCCTATGCCATCTCTTGTATAGATTACCATAATTCACTTTACTCAAGGCTGTCCTTCAAGATCATCTGAAAACTTCAGCTGATGCAAAATGTACTTACTGGCCAGTCTTATTTCTACCACATTACACCAGTGCTTCAAGTTCTGCATTGGCTACCACTTTGTTTTCAAGTTCTGCATTGGCTACCAGTTCATTTTCAAGTGCAATCCAAGGTCCTGATTATCATAAGAAGGCTCAGAGTCTGGATATCTAAGATACCACCTTTCCCACACAAATTTTACCAGGAATTCAGTGGCCAGAGAGAGCCTGCTGAACACCCCCTCTTTTCATGAGATACAATAGGAGTGGGCTTGATGGTGGGCATTCTCTATGGGGCCTTCCCTCCTTTGGAATAGCTGTCCCCTACCCACCACCTGTTAAGGGGAAGGTGGCTCCCACCCTTATGGTCTTACAGAAGGTTGTAAAAACCTAACTTTTCTGGAAGGCCTTTGGGACTTGATTAATAGGGTCACTGGCACCCAAATACTTTTATTATTGCTTGCTTTAATGCTTGTATTGTTGTATTTGTTACTGTTTTTATTATAATCTATACCTGTACATTGCCCAGAGTCCATCTAGATTGAGGCGATATATAAATCTCCCAAGTAAATATATAAATAAATAAACTGGAGAAGACCTTGAGGCCTGGGAGACCAACCCCCCCCCCCCCCCCCGGTTCAAGGGGCCAGGCATTTCCTACCCCACTATATTCTGAGGCCCTGCTCTGTGCTGGCAAAAGAGCCACCAAAACATGGACAGAGGAATCCTATGCATAACTTCTAAGAAACATCTAAGAATCTCACTGAGTTTAATGGATCATTCTCCCAGCAGCTCCGAGCTTCTGGGATATTGACTGTTAACAAAGCCTCTGGTTCTGGGCCACCATAGTTGAAATCACACCCGAGATGTCCAAAACAGCCTTGTGGGGCAGTTGTTTTCTGAACAACTCTGAACACAGAGGTAAAACTATTTTTCACCAGCTTTAGACTTTCCCCTGAAAAAAATAGAGTATTTTAAGTATAAATACAAAGAACATCTGATGAACCATTCTGAGACAGAATTGGTTTAGGGCCGAGCTCCACATGATCTTTAGTTTTTGTTTCGTTCTGTCTTTTGTCAACAGTGTGCTTAAAGTGGCCAGAAGAAAAACAGCAGCTGTGAATGTGGCCCTAGTTTGAGACCTTTGAGAGACAATAAAGCAAGAGAGGGGGTCATGTCCACTGTGAAATATTTATTGGATCCTGATCTGGATCAGACTGAGCTCTGCAGCTTGTCATTTAAAACTGGCCATTTGAAACAAACTGGGTTGCAAAACCATAATTTATTGCCACTTGGGCCAATTAAATCAATGATTTGGTTCAGTGTAAGGAAGCTTCCTATTTAGGGAAAAGAGGTCTCAAGATATCGTAAAGTAGAGATAACCTGGCACCCACTAGACATCATTTGGATAATGGTCAAGCTGATGGGAATTTTTGTTTCAAACATTGGAGGAGCGAGATCATCTAGCCCTGCTTTGACAAGATGAAATTATGATGTCTTATTATTAGTATTAGTATTATGTCCTATGTTCAGGACTGCATCACATTCAGAGTGATATATTAAACTTCTGATATGAAAGCCAGTTTTATCTAGTGGTTATGATGCTGGACTAAGAATGGAGAAAGTTGAGTTCTATTCCTGCCATAGGCAAGGATGCCAATGGGTGACTTCAGATCAGTCACTTTCTCTCAACTCTAGGAAGAAGGCAATGGCCAGTGACTTCTGAAAATGTTGCCAAGAAAACTGCAGGGACTTGTCCAGGTAATCACCAGGAGACAAAATTTATTTAAAGGCACCCAAAAAAAAAAAAATTGTCTACAAGAGTAGTAAGTCTTTAAAAGGGCATAAGACTCTCTGTCATTTTAATCCTCTTGCTGTGCTAAGAGTGTATTGGCAGCTAAGTTCTGATTCACTCAAAGGCATCACCAACTTGCTGCAGGAAATATAGATATGCTAGCATGTTATTTATGGTTCTTTATGGTCCTTTGCTGCATGTAAATGTCCCTTCCTTTTTAAACAAAAAACTTCCTGACCAAATCAAATGATACTCTCTTATGTTCAAGTAACATTAGTTAAACCACTTCCCTGAAGCTTCAAATTCTTCTGTTTGTTAGATATGTAATCCTGTTGTATGGGTGAATTTGTACTAAAAATTTGTTATGGTTTGGAAAAGCAATACTCAAGATCCTTTAGAAAGAGGCTATGGATTGGCTAGAAATGATGTCATCAAGGCTTTTTTGTTGCTGATTCTTCATTCCCCTGAAAGAAACATTTGGCTTATGTCTCTGAGTGAGACCTGCTCTTTGACTTGTTTTAAAGGGACCTACATTTATTAAAATATATCGGACCTCCTCTGGAGCAGCCATCTCAATCTCTATGGTATGCTAATTTAAGCAAAATGCTGAGATGTTAGAAATCTGATTGATCCTGGTGCATATAATGATTGAAAATGACATTGTGTTCCTGCTTGTATATCTTTCCCTGGAGACCCAATCCACAGGACAATCTTCTGATGTGTTTGTATTAGCTCCGTCTGGTGTCTGCAACACAGAGGGCTATTATTCCTTGAGCAACTGCCCTACTCATATTAGACACGTATGTAGTGACAAGTCCCATTATGAATGCTAGGACACAGCACTATCATATAAAAAGAATGCCTTGGAGCATGTGACAAATTTATTTCCTTTCACCTAAACACTCCCCTTGATAGACACATTTTGGACTAAGAACGTTTGGACCTTAACTACTGAAAATGGATCGAGTATGATGCTGTGCTGTATCAAATCTGCTCCAGAAGGATGGGCTAAGGAAGTGAGAAAGAGCCATGAGAATGGACCTGGAAAATGAGCAAGGGTTCTTTCTTCAGAACGGCTTATCTCATTCCATAGCTTTGGAAAGAGGGAGAAGACAGGGGCTGTGTTCCAGTCAAATCTGTACACCTTTTCAGAATCAAATCTGCCCATGGTCATGAGCCTTATTCAAAGTATGTGCGTTTAAAACTATAGCTTAAAGCAATGCGCCTTACCTCCAAGAAAATACATTGTCCTTAGTATCCTCTCAAACCTGCAAAATGTTGCTAGGTAAGGCACAAGAGCCCAAGCTTCTTCTTACCTATCCAGTCCTGCATGAAAACACAGACAGGTTGTCAACATTTTATACATCCTGCTGAAAAGTATCCTGTCTAGCTTACAGGCCTGCAGAATTTCAGGAGAGAGCAATCCTTGGAAAGGTAAACAGCGTCCGCAATGATTTTCAGGTCTCCGCCAACTGAGAACAAGCCACAGCCGCCAACCAGCTGGCCTGGCTACCTCCTTGTCTGCTTTCTTCCTCTCTCCCTCTAATGGTGGGTCAGAGGCCAAATTCCCTTTCTTTCATTATGGAGCCTGCCTTGCCTGCACTTCTAACTTTAATAATAAATCACCTGCATGAATATTTTATCAAAGCTAATTTTGAGGGGGAGGGGGAAAGCTGGGCCTTCTCCACTGGCTTTCAGGCTTAATTTTTCTGGGCACAGAAGAAACAGGGGAGGGCTATCTTTCTGCCCCACCACTGCTCTGCTCGCACTTTGAAGATGTAAGAGAGCTGCATCATTTTGCCTTTTCATCTAAGACACTGGGCTGGAGCAGTGTGGTAGGCAAGAGATGTTACCGATTCAAATCTCCCCACTAACTCACTTCTCAGACATAGCCAGTCAATTAGGTTTTAGTTCTCCATTTGTCTGCAGCATTGGATGTGTGCTAAGGCAATATTGACTGGCCTTGCAGAGTTTTCACTGAGAGGTAGCCTGAAGCATTCTGATTATTGAAATGTACTCTTCGGCATCTTAAGTGTATGGCCTGTGCGACGTGCCAAAGGCCATTGTGTTTTTGTTTATATGTATGTTGTGCCTTTTTGAACAGTATAAGATAAAACCATACCACACTCTGTATCAGCCTGACAAAATGAGTGGAGAATTCCACCACCACCACCTGGCTTTACCAGATTTTTTTTTTAATCTGAGCAGATGGGAAAATATAACAAAATAGCTCTGATTACAAGTAGTCCTCACTTACCGACTGCAATAGGGCCTGACAACTCCATCACTAAGCGGAGTAGTTGTAAAGTGTGACATCAAGTAACCACACCAACTTATGACATCAGTTCCAGCTGTGGTTGTTAAGCGAATCACTGTGGGTCATTAAGCATGACATCATGTAATCATGACTTGTGACTTCCTGCCCACCTCCCCCCCCACACTGCCTTTGCTTGTTGGAAGCCAGCTGTGAAGGTTGCAAATGGCAATCATGAGACTGTGGAATGCTGCGACTGTCATAAATGGGTGCTGGTTGCCAAGTGCCTGAATCGCAATCACATGACTGCGGAGATGCTGTGACAGACGCAACTTTGAGGACTGGTCATAAGTCTTGTTTTTCAGCGTTGTAACTTCGAACAGTCGCTGAACAGTGGCTGGTAAGCGAGGACTACCTATACGTCCCTTTACCACTTATCAAAAAGTCACTGGTACTTACCTGCCCCTTAACCAGCAGACTGTGTTAGATAGTCATGGTTCACTTTTATGGACCCTTTTCCACCTTCAGTTATTTACTTATCCTACGTGGTTGCTATCTTTAGAGCAGAGCTTCTCTGAACAAGTGAGCAGGGATGCAACCTTTGGTTTATCCCACTGCCACTTACATGTTTTCAGTCATAAACGTCTGGAGAGATTCCACAATTTGGGGGTGACCTGTTCACAGAAGCTTTGATCCTGTCACCTCCCAGTTTCTTGCTCCAGCTGCTATTGGAAAAGGGTCCTGAGAAGTCCTAGATAGTTGAAGAACACACCAACAGCTCTGCCCCCTTCAGATTAAGCCTAGCATCTTACTTCTCTCCTGCCTCTCACCCAGCGATGGCTCTGAAATGCAAAGTACATTTTTAATTAATCTGGTTAGATTTTACAGCCTGCCCTATCCAAAGGTTGATAATATCAATTACACTATATATACATTCATAAGCTTGGGGGGAAAGGATCAGGAAGGCAGAGAGAGAAACAATGGAGTGAATAAAAAAATGAAAAATGAAAAGATTCCACTTCACGCATACCTATGATCACAGTACATACTGATTCCCGTGCCCTAGTTCCACATGCCTACAACCATCATACTTGGGGGATCACTAGATGGCAACAAATAGCCCAGGTTTTCTGTATCTTTGCTGCCATCTAATGGTTGCTGGGATTTTTCTATCTCAGATGTGGTAAATGTATACATGGCCAATACTGTTGCTAATTTCTATTCCTTATAACTGACTCCTGAAAAAGGACAATTGATATGTCACAATTAGTAGAAGATGATGACCTACACCAGTACATACTTCATTGGCTTTTCTCCCATTCATATTTTTGGGATTTTAGGAGTTCTTTTAATGCAAAGAAAGCTGAAATTTGATATAAAATAAATCAGGGGTATAAGCAGGCGAGGCTGCATCCACCGCCCCCCTGCAGTGCGTAAACATAGTTGAAAATCCCAAGTCCTGCCCAAGTACTTCATTGCTGCCCTCTGGATCGTGGCCAATGTCAACAGCACAGTCCTACCTTTCTCCTGTTGGCTTCCACTCTGTAGCTCCTTCAGATTAATGTTTCTATCTATATTTTTCACAACCCTGCCCTTGGCCAAATCAGAAAGCATCACATTGTGATTCCATCTCATACACGCCATGAGCCCTGAAGGAATTTGGTAATGTGGAACGGTGAATAACCATCATACAAATCCCAGGATGCCCTAACGTGGATAAGGAAGGCGAGCTTGTAGTTCTGGGGCTTTGTTCTCCTCCCCATTTCCTATGGGACAAGAAGTCAGAGACTGATCAATAATGCAGCATACCTCTGAACATACATCAGGATACTGTGACGGGGACAGCATATAGATGGACTACTTTAAAAATTAATGTTTTTATTACAGTTGTCTTGCTTTCTAGACACGTTGTACCTCCTTTTGCTTCTTTTATTCCTCTTCCCGTTCTTAATTATAACTGTGACTCTTGATAGAATAATAGGCAGTGGTTAATCCAGAATGAGATAGAGAAAAGCCAGGGAAACAGAACCTTAATGGGAGGCCGAACCAATGGTAAAAGGCTAATGATTAATCTAGTCCTAATTTGAGGCAATTAGTGCCTTGATAGAAACCGTGCTTCACAAAGGCCTATTTTTTTGAGGGGTGGTAATTGGAGCTGTCCCACATCTGATTGCAGGGGGGACTTGCATAATTAATGGCTGCACCGGTCCCCTCTAAAGAGAAAAGCAGAGGCTACATTAGAACCCATTTTCTTGACATGCTACTTTTCCATGTGAAGGTTTTAAACAAATGTATTTATTTTATGTTATGTAATGATTGCAAACAATGAAGCATGGCCAGCAATCTGAAGTGGTAGAGCCCAGGCACAGAGTTACAGCTTAATGAAAACGTATTATACCATACATCCCCCAGATCCATGATTTGGTTGGCCATACTTGCATTGAGATGTCACACACCAGTTTTGTCCTTTGTTCCTAGTCCCCCTCGTTCTTTTCAACTTCTCATCTCTTTCTTGTAGAGGATTTCATCAACTCCATCCATTCTTCCTCTTCATCTTGACCCATTAATTCTTCCTTCATATACTTGTTTTGCAATTCTGGCATCATTGATTCTCTCTGTATGTGTCAGGTTCAGCCCAAAGAACTCCAAGAGACAATGCAAATACAGTTCTGTTGCATTTATTAGCTTCAACCTCAGGACAGAAATCTCACCAGACTGAACCCTAGTTCCCAAGCCAGCCAGCCAGCCACAACACCGTGAATTCCTTAGGGAGGTGCCAGCCTCATCTTCTTGAACTTCCCATGCTCATGTTGGGGGCTAAGAACACGCTTATCTCCCTGAGCCTGGCCTTCATAAGTCCATTCCATCACATCATGACCAAGCCACCACAATATATTTCTTTCATACTTGTCACTCACTTTTATATTCAATCCGCATATATTCAGCACCCATTCATTCTTGACCAGATTTCTCACTGTTTAACCACACACTGTTCTGAAGCACCCCATTCCCACTGCTTTCAGCTTACTTTTATGTTTCTTCTGACAGACCTAATATTCACTTTCATTAACATAGGCAGAAGAAATATCATACTCAGCCATTTTACTTTGTTCAACAAAAATTCATTCCTTGCAACAGACCCACTATTACCCACTATCTTTGTAACAGCATATGCACATCTAATTTCTCCATCCATTTTTCCAGCTCTAATGAACATTCAGCCAAAGTAAAAAAATTCATCTACTTGCTCTGTTTTTTGCCATTTATGTGTAACTTGCAACTGCTTGCTTCATTTTCCCTGTCAAACACAACTAACTTGGTCTTAATACTCAAGTCCATAATTTTCATTGCATCAAAGAAATTGTTTAAAGTTCACTGCAAATAATTCAGATTCTCAGCCAATATAATACTTTTATAAGGTAATATTTGCATACAAAAGTAAACATGCATTCATTTCCCCAATTAACCCACCTCTAAAGTAACTCTAAGCATTCCTTATTAATTTCTCCATAAATACATTAAACAACCAAGGGGACATCACCTATCTCTGTTTGATTCCCTGCTCAGTGTTGAACATTCCATTTATTCTTACACATGTTTTACTCATACACTGCTCTTATAACATTCAACAATCAACCTTTAATTATATGCTTGGGCAAAACATTCCATAATTCAAGCCGTTCAATCTCTATCACACATTTTCTCTAAATCAACAAACATACAACAAACTTTCTTTCCCCCATTAATACATTTCTCAACGACCTGCTGAAGATCAAAAATATGGTCTGTATAGCCTTGGCTCGGCATAAACTTTGTTCATTGTCTTTTTGTCACTTTCCAATCAGGATTTCCCCAAACACCTTCCAAGGCATAGTTATCAAACTAATCAACTAGTTTTTGCACTGTATATAGGGGGAAATAATGGTATCTTCCAGTCACCAGGCACAGATGTAGTCTTCACACACACATTGACCAGTTGCACACCATTCCAGTAGTACTATCTATACCTTCACTTTTTAAAATATTCTCATAGCATTTATTACTTCCTTTTCATTCATTTCTTTGGACACTAACAGTTATAGTATTTGTTTCAATTTCACTCTTTAATATATTTTTAAAATTCCAATTCAGATCTCTAAAATATTCCTTCAGTTTCGTCCTAAACAAGTTCACCATTTTAACTGCACTCACACTGCTGGAGGCTCCTTGTTTAGCCTTTTTCACCCACTTCCAAAACAATCCTGTATTTCCATCAAAATCACTCTACATTTTTTCTCCCAGCAATTCAGCGTAGATGTTAAAGAGCAGAGAAACAACTGAACCCTCTGGCACCTCACAAGAGGATGTCCACCTGTTCTCCCCTGCCAATACTGACTGGAACTCCCACTTCCTGCACATATCCATCAACTCCATTCCATTTTATTCAGAACTACTACAACTTTCTTGGTCTTTTAGTTATAAAGACAAATACCACATCTATTTTTCTTTCTTTGATTTTATTAATTCATGCTCTTTAATTGACTCTTCTTATATTGCAAGTCATAATCCTCCATATTCATCATCAGATAGGATTATAGATGTTGACTTCTACTACCCATCATGGCTTTTCATATTAATTTTTTTAGTAAGATAGAGAAGGTGTACAATAGGTTATCAGCCTTAGTTGTACCCAGCCAGCATTAAGTAACAACCCATCAATTCAGGCATATTTTGGCCCATATGCCATAACCACAATCAAAGCCCAGTTTTACCCCAGCCACACTCACACTATCCTGTGAAAACTAGGCACTCTGATTTAGAGATTCTTAGAAGCCAACATACTGTTGCCTATGTCCCACCTACTAGCAGATACATGCAATGCACTGACACATTCAGGATATGCAAAACAAAACTAATAATTAAAAACAGTATGGAGTAGGGGGGAAAAACAAAAACTACATAGACATCACTTACTCCTACAACCTTCTGAAAAAACAAATAAAAATGTCTGAGGTGCTTATTTTTCTGATTAGGACAGGTTTTAAGAGTGAATAGGAATGTTTCACTTCTTGAAGACCTCCCAGTCTCATCCCTACCTTGCCCACCCCCAAAATGAGCCAAAAAGAAGATCAGCCATGTTCCTTCTGGTAATGTCACAGATTCAGCAGAAGGCCTTTTGCAGTCCTCCATATAAACCAAAGCTGAGTTGCTAATCCCATCCCTCAAAAGATTGTCCAATCATCCTTTACCTGAATGTATTTTAAAAAACAAACTAAAATAATCTACTGTATTTATGGGGTTTGGGGAGGTAGATTTATTATTTATTCAATTTATATGGCCGCCCATCTCAAATACATGACTGGGTAGCTAACAACAGTTAAAAACACTATAAAACAACACATAACAATAGAAATAATACATACATAATACATACATAATCGGCAGCCAACATAACAACTCAAACGACTAGCAACAAATCAATACCGCCACACATCTGGATCCCCAAGCTCAGTGACACAACCATGTCTTTAAGGCCTTATGGAAGGCCAGCAGGGTGGGGACCAATCTAATCTCAAGGGGTGGGGGAATGATATTGCAAAGGGTGGGCGCCAGAACAGAAAAGGCTCTCTTCCTGGGTCCCTTCCTGGCTGGATGGAATGAGTAGACACGGTTGGGGAGAGGTGGTCCCATAAATAAATCCCACATTTCTTCCAAGAGCTCAAAATAGAAACCTATTGTAAGAAAAAGAAAGATAAACTGATAAATGGTTCATGGGAAGATCTTGTACAGCTTCAAACAATTTAAAATCAAGGACAGTGTCAGGTTTAATAGTAAAAGACACTTGATTGGATATTGAAAAAATGAAATCCAAGATCTAAAAGGAAGATATTTTTAGTACAGGAAATATGAAAGGCATTAATTCAGAATTCAAACTACAGTAATGGAATTTCTTACAACCAACTTTGAAAAAACGAAATTAATTTTAAAAAAGAGATGTGGTTTTCCAGAGCAATTTTTATTTTAATAGCAGACAGTAATGTCAATTCATTTAAAAAATATATTGCTTTAAAAATGTATTGACAAGTCATGAATTCATTGATGTTTTGGATCTTTTGTAAAGAGTCAATAAAGATATATAAATTGATTATACTTCTGTTTTGACACAATGGCTATTTGCAACTGACATGAGACTCTATGAAGGCACATATTAGTGAAATAAGATTATAAACTATGAATGGAACATTAAGACACAAATAACAGAACAAGAAATAATGGCACTAAAAGAGAGATACAAATAAACAGAAGCAAAGGAAATATGGTCAGGGTAAAATTAAGGAAGGAGATAAACAGGAATCCTTAAAAAGGGAAAAAGCAGATTCAATTAAGTATAATTTATTTTACTATAAATAAACTATATCTATATATCTATATAGATATAGATATTCCTGTATAGTTTATTCGATGTGCATGTTACTTCAGTTTGCTTAGATGCCAGAAAACTACTGATGAATCAAAATTAGCATTTTAATCCAATTTCTTAAAATACAGAACTTGGGGACATTTAATCGCCATTCATATAATTGTAACTATGCAAATAAAAATTAATGGACTGGTGTTTCGAATTTAAAATATGCAGAGGGATACTAACTATTAATGCCCCCACTGTTTTTATTTTTTGCTTTCCCAGTCAAACCTCTACCAAACGCAATCAGGGAAACGGATTAATTAAAAACATAGTAATAAATAATGTCCCCTATAATAAACACACACTCGTTTTATGAAACACCTTGTCAGTATTTAACTGTTGAAAGTGTAGCTATAACTGAAAATTTCATTGTAGGCCCCCTGTGGAAAAGTGATATCTACCTTAATGTTCAGTGACCCAGATAAGGATCTCCTTATGAGAGAGGCAGGCAACTCGAATGCAACTCTGCCAACTGACAGAGAAGAGTCATAGGAGGGCCCCTTAACCAATTTTAAGGACCCAGTGTTACTTTCTAAAGCTGAAACAAAAGGAATATGATCAAATACATGTAAATGATTAGCCATGCCACCTGTGAATGGGGAAACCGGATAAAAGTTGGATAAAAGAAATTGGAGAAAACATAAATAATGAACATGAAGAAAGTCCCTGCTACATATATACACTTTGGGATATGTGTAAGAGGAAAATACCCTGAAAATTATTTAGCGATGGTGGCTTCTTCTGTGCTAATAATATTGCATTGATAGCAATATTTCACCCGCCGAGAATGTAGAAAAACGAAACAATAATGGAAAAGTGATTATTAAATAATTTTGATTTTGTATAACATATACGGTTAAAAAGTGGAAATAATAGAAGACACAATAGAATTTACTCTCCGAAGGGCCATATAAGTATATATTACAAATATAGATTTCCCCCCACCCCACCCCTTTTTTTTTTTTTTACTGGTGGCAGCCAAACCATTTATGCACAAAAATCAACTACAAAATCACATTTGCAGAGAAAATAATTCAACAAATGAAATCAGTAAGAAGAAAAGGATGGAAAAGTTTTGGTTCTGTTACTAAACATGGAAATAAACTAAATTTAAAAAATAGTTCTTTGAAACTGCCCAGCAGAAATGAAGGAGAAAACCACCAATGAAAGATTTAATCCTTCTAAGAATTATCTTTATACTTGCTAAATTTAGGGTTCCTCTTTCCTTGACGGAGGACTCCTTCTGCAACCCCCTTGGAGTTCTCTGCCCTACTGTATTGTTTTGGCTGGGGACTCCTCACACTAAGGCCCACCCATGACAGCCATGTCATCCAAGACATTCCTTCTGATTTCCAGATATGCTCCCCAGCCAAAATCACTGGGGACCCTGTAGTGTCTGGTAAGATCCAAATGTTTCCAAATGAAATGCACTATTGATAATCCCTTAATGGATTGTTACCTATTTATGCTTTGAATGAACCTGTTGCCTTATTCAAGGGTTAGATATATGCAATAAGAATCCAGCGTTTGGGGAATTTCTTTAGGAAGTCTATTAGCAATAAAGTTGATTCACTATCTCTAGGGAAGCTGAGCTGTTCTTATCCTGAATTGCTTTGACTCTGGGCAGAGAACTTCATTTAGTTCCTTCTGCTAAATGATATGGAACTTTGTTCCATTGCTCTGAGTTGAAATGGGTCGGCTGATGACACCCTTTTTAAAAATACATATTTAGAAGTAGATATTACCTTTATTCTTACTTTAACTTGAGATGTCTGCAAGTAGACATTTCTCCTCCACCTCAAATAATTTTTTAAATATATATCATATATATCAAATCTTTATTTTGGTCATAGACCAGCATAAATGTATGTCTTACATAAAATGCTGATACTTTGGTTATCACCTTCTCCAAATAGGAATGTTTTTAGCACTTCAATCCTTTCAACCCTCCAATGTCTCCCTTCAGAAAAACCAGAAAAAGAACCAGTGTCAAAACTGATTTGCCTTAGCAGGCACGTAACTGTGGGAAAGCTTATATTTTCTAAGACAGATTCAGAATATACCACTGTTACATCCGCATTCTGAGCAGTAAATGAATATCCTCATATAGTAGATTAAAATCTGCAGAATCTACAGTTTTGGATAAAATTTGATGCATTTTGCTGTGAACCAAATTTTCTGCTCAGGAGATAAATCCACAGGAAATGCCCACTACATATATTTGTACGGTATATCCTTTCATATCATGCAAGGCTATGAAGGTTACAGTGTGATGCTTAGAGTCCGTGATGGACAGAATGAGGATAAACAGAATACAATTAAAGCTAGATAAGAGATCTTCTTGTTAGGAAGCCAGCCAGATGAGAGATATAGTAAATCTCCTGGCCTGGAGAGAGTTACACTTCCTTAAAAGACCAGGTCTATAGGTTACAAGAAATACTAATAGATCTGGGTTTAGTACTCCAATGTCAGTTTTAGTCAGGGGTGTTTTTGATCAGATTAGATTAGAGTGGTATCGATTCCTAATAGGGTTATATCTCATCATGAACCTTCCTGGAAGCTCTCCTTCCAGCCACCCTGCTCTGGATCCCTGGAAGAACAGGTGTGCCTGTGGAACAGGTACGTAGAGAGAAAGCAACATGTACGTGAGGGAAGCATTCACAAAAGAAAAGGGGATTCGTTCCCCTACTGTAGAAGGAGCTGTACCTTAGCAGGAGGAGTGCTTCGGATCGTGGGACGAGGGCTGGGTGTTAGGCAGGAACCACTCAGCTAAATCTGGGGTAGACAGGCTCTCCTTGGGAGAAATGGCCTCGCATTCCCTAAAGAAAGTAGCCTTGGGATGAGTACTTAGAGCAAGTCCACACATTCCTTGGTTCCTTATCACTTTTTGACTCAAGACTGACATTGCAACCTTAAATATGAAATGTGCTGCCTTTCCAGTTTAGATGAATTTCTAAGTCCCGTTTGCTTGACACCAGGATATCTGGAGGCTGTGGTCAAAAAAGTCAAGACAGCTGCCACTACAGTGCAATCTGGCAGGACCTAGGAAGAGCGCCTTTTCTGCTGTGGTGCCGCCCTCTGGAATATCATCCCCCTGAGGTTAGATTTGCTCCCACTCTGCTGGCCTTTCACAAGGCACTAAAAACTTGGCTTTGCCTTCTAGCCTGGGGCCCTGGCAGTATGGGTGAACCTGTTTCAGGACTGATCTGATTGGGAGTCGTGGTGAATGTTCTCGGCAGCTATTTTATGTTATTTATTTTTTTTAATGGCTTCCTGTGAAGTGACCAAAGGGGCGTGAGATGCAGTCCAAGGAAGCAGCGTTTTCCAGGCACATCGGCTGTTACGGCTGTTGTTTCATAGCAGAGATTTGCAGGATAACAAACAGGCCAGACCACCTCATTTCACCAGGAAAAAGTGTCTGGCCACAGGTATGCTTGCAACCTGATTGCAACAGGGAGTTAAGGTAGAGGCTGTCCCCCCTGAATCAGTGTCCCAAAGACCTCACAGGACCAACCACACATCCAAAAAAATAGGGCTGACTCAGTTGGATCTTGTGGATCTGATGGAAGCAGACTGCTGCTTATAAGTCTCTCTGCTGTAATCAGGTTGTATCCTACTATTTCTGTGGAAGTGAAGTCCACTCTGAATTACTTGGGCCTTGTTCTGTAATGTGTAGGACATGCAAGGGGTTGTCTGTAAGGTCAGCTCTCCTGGCACCAAAGGACAGAAAGTTTCTAGTTCTCATTGAGGATCTTTAGTCCAAATAAGTGGGATGACGGAACGCGTTGGAATCTATTTTTGGAGAGCTGCCCTCCCAGAAAACAGTATTTTGCGCCGAAAGCGCGTCCGATGCAGAACTTGGGCGGGGTAGGCATCTTCCCTCGCTCGCCTGGCCACCAAGGTCGGGCTGGCGGTAGCCGGCGAGTGCGCCGACCCCGCCCGCGGCGCCAAGAGCTGGGAGCCGGGGCGGGGCGAGGGCTTCCCTCTCCCCTCTCCCCTCCTCGTGGGCCGCTTTGCAGCTCCTGTAGCCTCCAAGAAAGAGCCAGAGAGCGCAGCGTGGCCCCAGCTCGGGCGCCTGGCCCTTTCGCCAAGTCCGAGAAAGGCGGGCGCGCGGAAGGCGAAGCAGGCGAGGTGCCGCGCAGGGGGGCCGGCAGCCGGTCGTTCCCGCTACTCTGCTGCAGTCGGGAGGCGAGGCGATCGAGCCGCGCAGCCCACCTGGGCAGCCCCGCCCTGCGCTCCAGCCTCTGCGGCCGGCCCACTCCTGCCGGGGCCTTGCGGAGTGCGGGCGGCGCGGGAGCGACACTTGGCTTGCTGGAGGCGCGGCGAATCGATGGGGCGAGCCCTTCGCGCCGCCAGGAAACGATGGACGATTCCGGGATCATTCGCCGGCGGAGGCTCCAGGTACAGGGCGCTCGGCGGGTCTGTCCGCCTCCCCTCCCCTCCCCTCCCCAGCCCAGCCCAGCCCAGCCCAGCCCGCCAGCTTTCCCGCCATCAGGGCCCCCACCCGAGAAATCAGCTCCCCACCGGCCGAGCTTGAATGACTGCCGGCGCCGCCACTGCGACCTCTCCAGAGGGGATTAGGCAGGGCAGAACGGCAGCAGCGTCCCTCCTTTGCCCCAGCCTCCTCCGCCATCCCTGTAGGGACCTCCGGGCAGGGAGGCGGTCATGACTTCATTTTTCTGCAGGGCACAGGTGTGTGCGGGGCCAGCCGGTCGGCGATCTGCCTTCCTGCCAGGATGGGAGGGCTGGAGCCAAGGGGGTCGCCTGCTGCGCGCCAGACCCAAACAAATCTTGTGCTGTCGCAGGGAGGGAGGCGAGGGGGAATCGGACGAGGGTGGCAGGAGACGGGAGACCTGTAGGAGACCTGCAGCAGTGGCGGTAGGAACGCCAAGTCGGAACAGCCAAGTTACGGGGGACGGGGGGGCGGCGGGGGGAGAATCAGGCCAGCTTCCCCTAATCTAAGGGCCGCCAGACAAGTCAGGCTGTGACTCCCCAGAGCTGCCCTTGCAAGGATGATGGGAATTGTGGTTCCGTTCATCAGAACAGCCCAAGTTCTGGTGCGGGTCTGAGATAGTGGGTCCCCATTTTGCAGTAGGTTGCCTGGGAAGAGGTGAATTCTGCATTCCTTCTCCATCCCATCTGCTGGGGCAGAAGTGCAAGGCTGAACCCTGGTCCTCCACCTTGGCTTCCTGCAAGGCTTCAGGCAGGCAGCAGAATAGGAGAACCTCCCAACTGAGACGCCAGACAAATGAGAGACAATCATTCACTAAGCACAGTACAGAGAATGTTTTACAGCATTAAAATGGCAGGTCCCTGCCCCAAGGAACTTAATGTTCTAAGTATAGATGTGGTAGGAATGATTGTGGGAAAGGAGGAATGGGAGAAGCACGTGTAATGAAGGATAATTTCATTATGCGTAATTTATATTTTATTATTTGGATTTATCTTGCCCTTGTAATGCATTATGCGCGTAAGTTACAATAAAATATTTAAAACATCAGAAAATAATGAATGTTTCAGATCAACTTTTTAAAAAAGCAATTTGATAAAAACAGATTAACAAAAGTTAAGAGGCCTGGCGAACTAAAAGGATCGTTGTCTGATGCCAGAAAGACATTTGAATGGTGCCAGCGAAGCCTTTTGGGGAAATTGTTCCACAGCCATGATGCTACCACTAAAAAGGCCTTCTCTCCAGTAGCCACCACTGCACTATGGATGGGAAGGGTCTTTGATGAGGATCTCACACCATGAGCAGCCAGTATGGAGATGGATGATATAGACTGGGCTGAGGGAGAGTGACCAAGTGAACTTCTGTGCCTGAGGAGGGAGTAGAGCCTCCTTGTTCTTCCCATTTCTAGTCCAGCACCTTAATCCCAACACCACACTTCCTGTCCGCTGAGATTTTCCATTCTGAGATTCACGTCACTGGATTTAGGCTTCCTGTTGAGTAGCACGTTCTTGTTTGTCTCTCTTAATTTTAAAATACTTTCCCTTTTTTTTCCTATTCCTACTCTTTCTGTCATATTGCCTTTCTGAGCTGCAGATATGTCTTTCTTCTCAGTGTCCACCGGCGAGGTATAAAATTAGTGAGTTGGGAGCTCTTTAGAAAGGGGATTATGGCATCTTTTTCCTCTACACATCCTCCTGGTTTCTTGCCTTGCTTTGGAACAACCTTTCCTAAACTGGTACTTTCCAGTTGTGGGAGGATGGGAATTATAGCCCAACACAAATGGGTTGCTGTATCAGAGAAGGCTGATTCCTAGTGCTGCATGTTCCCCCCCCCCCCCCTTGTTAGGAAATGTAGAGCAGCAAAAACCTGCAATGGAAACCTCGCATGCCAAAGCTCTTAGGAGAAGCCCTTGGAGGCCAATCTGACAAGATTGTAAACATGTTTTCTTTCTTTCTTCCTCTCTTCCCTTCCCTTCCCTAGGTTGGTTTGGATAGCTTGAAAAATTTGTAGTATTACTAAGATGTACTTGCCTGTGCGTTCCTGCTTTTTAGATTTTGCAAACCAGAAATATAAATGGTTTCACTTGGATTCAGGATTTCTCTTGCTGCTTGTCCTATGCTAGTTACGCAATACCTGTATCTCTCAAGTGATGAGTGTAGATATTTTCCTTTATGTATTTCTTGTTTTTCCTTCATGAACCTCAGTGGTTATTTCAGAGGGGTTTTTTTTGGGGGGGTGCTTTTTTTTTTACCCCTTTCTTTCATCTATTTCACAGAATTGTTTAGAGCAGGAGGGCTGCCTCAAATGTACTTAATGGGTGGTGATTTGAACCCTGGCCACATTAGCTGCCTCCTTTCATTCAGTGCTTTGGAGGGAACTAATTTTTTTTTTTTTTTTTTTGCACTGAAGCCAAAATAAAAAAAAGAATTTCACTTATGATCATTACTTTGCCTATGATAATCTCAGTTATGCAAACAGCGGTATGCTGAAGTTTAAAGGCACCAGTGAAATCATGAGCAGTTTGACCATTATGCCCCACAATGAAGTAGAATGACTCCAGGAAGAGGAAGTACAAAAGTATTAGAAGACCAGTTAATTTCCCATCCAAATGGATGGAAAGTAGATCTTAAAAAAAAGAATCACTTCCTGGAATGCTTCTGTCACTATAGTCCAGCAAAACAAAAGACACATGTGTCCCATCCTTTTCCAAAGGGCTGGTTTACATAGAAAATATAACATCTTATCCTCATAGGAGACTGCTTGCTGCTCATACTGTTGGTCTGTCTGGATTAGTTTTGTTTGCTGTACCTTGCTACAGCTTTCAAGAGAGAAGGCTGCCTGAAGCCTTTAACTAGAGCTGCCAAGGAATCAATTTGGAGCTCGGCTATGGAACTGTAGCCTCCGCTTCTATTGTTTAAGGCAGGTTAGACTGAACAATAGACAGTATCTGCTCCAAACTGTCACAGTAAACTTTCAAGAGGGAGTGGAAATTTGAACCCAGAACTTTCAGTTTAAACCCAGTAGTCTTATTCACTAAAGGTAGTACTTGTTTAACGACCGCAATTGGGAATGGCAACTCGGTCATTAAGCAAAGCGGTCACTAAGTGCAAATCATGTGGCCGTGACTGTGCTTACGATTTCACTTCAACTTTCCTTTGCTTCTTGCCACTTCCTTCAGCTGAACTGGGGTTCATTCTCTTTCTCTTTGAGGACATCTTAGTATGGGGTAAATAAGCAAGTAAAAATAAGAGGAGACAGATGCTGCAAAGGTTGTAAATGTGAGGGCTGGTCGCTAAGTTGTTTTTTAGCACTGCTGCAACTGAATGGTCACTTAATGAGGCAGTCACTAAGTGAGGACTACCTGTATAGCACACTGTTCTTTCCAGTCTTTCTAACTATCAAACTGCAGACTCCTTGGTTACAGTAAGGACCTGCTGACCACTGAAATATGGAGCTATCTCAGCTCAGTGTGTTGAGCCGCTCAATCTGTTTGCTTAAAAGCTCCCCAGATTTCTTCTTCATAAAGCACTTTATGGTGTCAACTGATGCTGCAGCTGAAATGAGTTCTGAGAAGGCAGGCAGCCTCCATGCTGGGTTTCTTCTCCTTCCATTGTTTCTGCTGGGCTTGATCCTGTGTCCTTTACTCTTCAACATTTTTAATGAATGAGTTGGAGGAGGCATGGTGGGAGCAGTGCTTATCAAATCTGCAGAAAATGCAAAGGTGAGTGGAATACTTGGCACCTTAAACCGTGGCAGCAAAATTCTGAATGATCTTGATAGATTAGAAAATTGGGCAGAAAACAACTGCATTAATAAAGATACTGCAGAGTTTTTCACTTAGGAAAAAGAAATCAAATGCACAGATGGGAGATATCTGCCAGCTGTGCCCCTTGAAAAAGAAACTTGGAATTACAGTTGATCCTAAGTTGAATATAAGCTCACAGCAGCTGCAAAAAAAAGGAGCCGTAATTGTAGGTTGCATCAATAGACACATGGTGTCCAAATCACTGGAAATATTAATTCCACTCTGTTCTTATTGGTCTGACCTGCCTTGGCTATTGGGCCCAGCTCTAATTATCACACAGCAAAGGTTCAGAGAAACTGGATCAGGTTCAGGAAAGGGCAGCAGAATAGATCTGGAATTGGAAATTAAGTCTGATAAAGAGAACGACAGAGCATGTGTAGATGTGGGGAAAGACAATTGTGGGGAATATGATAGCTTTCTGAAGGAGTATCCAACAGAAAGGCCAAAGCATTTTCTCTGTTTAATGGCTTTAAGTTACAGGAATGTAGATTTCTGTTAAACATCAGGAAGAACTTCCTCATTTTAAGAACACTTGGTAGTGGGGTCCTCAAACATCAAATGTATTCTAGCAGAAGCTGGATGCAGCAATAAGGTAAAGATACTTTCAAGTTGACCTCAATACATGATGACTACATGGATATATCCATAGAGCTTTCTTGGCAACAATATGGAAGTGGTTTGCCATTGCCTTTTCCAGTATGTTTTTTCAACTTCCAAGTGGAGCCTATAGCCCTGGAATTCCTGGGGTCAGAGTAGGGGTCTCCATCCAAACACCTGTTTGGTATCCAAACTCAGACAGGACCAGCTAAGTGCAATCACTTGGTCAAAGCAAGCATGGCCTTAGTGGCCCCTTCTAAATCTAAGATTCTATCTATTATCATCTCCTACCCATCTGTACCCATTCTTTGCATTAAGGTTTGCCATAGGAGGGAGAGTGGCGTGGAAGCAAATGTATTACAATGACGTCCCATCATGTAGCTCCCTAACTGCAAATTCTGGATAGAAAAAGGAAGCCTCTTGTTTATCTAATCCTACCTACCTGTCTTGCCCTTCCAGTGTCTAAAGGTATATTTCTTTTTGTCAGTGCCTCAAATTGCTTCCGTAAAACAGGATTATCTGATACTGAAAATTTCAGCGCCTTGCAAGATGTATCAGTTGACAGTATCTGCTGGGAATTCTGGTACTTTTAATCCCAATCCATCTGGAGGGCACCAGGTTCAGGATGTGTCAAGGAGCAAATCACTGGGAGCCAAAGAAGCATAATGTTGCATGCTTGCTCTGAATTTTTGGAGAATACTGTTTTTTCATTTCTATGCAGTCTCAGTCTGAAAAAATATGTGGGGGCTGCAGAATGTACAGTATACCCAAACTTATTTCAATATGAGGATTCAGTGACTCCACAATGTTGCCTTCATCTCGCTCAGAGACTGCCATATAGGCAGGCCATAGCAATTATCAAAAGAATTTATAAATAATAGAATAACAAGCATACCACCCTTAAATCTCAAGATAGAGTTGTCTTGAGTTGTCTTTTTGGTAGTAAAAAGTACCCTGGAAACTGGAAGATTTTGTTGTCACCAGATACTGAGTTGCCCTCTGGGGAGTTGGGCGGCGTATAAATTTAATAAACAAACAAACAAATAAATAAATAAATTTTGTGTGTTCGTATCTAGGGCAGAGTTTGGAGTCATCCCTAGGCTGGATCCATTTTTATTTTCTATTTCTTGAATAAGTTCTTACACCAAATGAGCACTGTCAATATATGCAAGAATGAAAACCTCTCCATATTCATCCTCCTCTGCCTATTGACAAAAATAAACACATTTCTAGTAGATAGAAGGTTCATTTACAATGCACAGATAGCAAGATTCAAGGTTTTTTCCCCCCATATGCAGCATAAGTAATATCGCTGCATATATTTGAGGGGAAAAAAAGAGGAGGGGGGAGAAAAGATGATGCATGCATATGAAAAGGAGATCCAAGAAAAGAAGAATTTTGCCAGTTCAGCAAACTGTTTAGAAAAAGCATTTTTAAGTGGATCTAACATGTTGAATGTAGGTAACTAAGTATCCCTTTTAATCAATCCATACCTTAGAAGCTAAATTTACTATTTCTTTTGTTTTCAGGGAATCTAGGAGATGTTGATAAAAAAGGTCAAAATGATTTGAATGTTGGATGAGGGAGACCAAGATCAAAATGGTTGCTTAATGGGTGACTGCGCTAAATCCTGTTGCTGCCTAATCTAATTTTCAGGATTGCTTTGAGGATAAAATGGCAGAAACCTTGTATACCTCTTGCTCCTAAGAGAAATGGTGGGATATAAATATAAAGTTCTGCTTTTCTCTTAGCATCCATTTAAACATTGGAAGGCCTTGGAGTGTAAAAACACATATTAAAGAGCAAAAGTCACAACTGAGGAAAGCATCCATTTGATAAAATCCTCCCCTGTCTCAGGATCATTAAAAATGATAGTTCTAGTTAGTTTCTCCTCAGTTCTGATATTACACCAAGTTGGCACAGAAATTATTGTTTAAAGATTGCAAATAACTGCTCGATTCTTGTTTGTTGGCCAATTACAAACCATGTTGTGTCCCTATAGTTTAGCTAGATGGGTGAACTGAGACTTTGTCTGATGAGAAAAATAATGTTCTGGACTGAACAGGTTATATTTTATCCAAAGATTGAGTTTAGGTTTTTTTTTTTCCCTGAAAGACAGGACAAATTATTCACATGGTAGTAATAGATAAAGCATTCATGCCTTAAAAGGCATGGGACTGCAGTGCTGATATCGGTACCAGATTAATACGTAGTACATAGATTGAACTTCATGTCTGAAAAGAAACTCCTGGGTGCAAGTCCCAATTGCCTATTTAGATAGTATGCTTGGTGCTCAGAACTGGAGATAGGGCTGTATTGGGCTCACGGGGAGACGGGGGGGGGGCACTGCAATGCATGCTAGTGGTTCTTACGTTAAGGTGGGCTTGTACTGGGCAGAACATACCAGTTCAAGAAGTCTTCTTCCAACCCAAGGAAGAGTCTTGCTTGCTGTCTGTTGGGTCATTTGGTTTGGTTTCAGCAAAATATATTGTCCCTGATTATTGTTGTGCTTTGCTCACCCTCTTTCTCCTGGGAGCTGCATCTGTGGGGTGGGGTCTCGAAATTGGCAAAATGGCAGAGGCCATTTTCAAGCCCTGTCCCTCTTGAACATATGTGCAACCCATAGAAAGGGGACTGGGTTTCCTTTGTGACATTCCGTCCACTGTCCTGCCAATTTTAATCCCCCCTGTTGCGAAGAACCACAGAGTTGACCTTGGAGAAGGAATGCAAAAGGCCGTTAGCAAAACATGAATTAAGCCGGGAAGACAAGAAATGGCATTTAAAGTTGCCCCTTAAAATTAGGGAAATGCTGTCAGGCTTTCATGATTCTGTTACTAGTGCCTTATATCAAGAAAGTAAAGTCCAGTATTTCTTGTGGAGTCCTGGCCTACCTCACAGGGCTGATATTCTTGAAAGCCTGAGAACATGTTCCCTTCCTTTCCTTTTATACAAAAGGGAGTCAAGCCATGGCAGCTTTAAGTTTTTTCCTCACACGGCCTTGTCTTCCTGGGCTAAATTAAAGATTTTGCTAATGGCCTTTGCATTCTCCAAGGTCAGCTCTGTGATTCTCTACACCCATGGATGCTGTTGAACATTGGGACTGTGCTCCTTGAGGACAACAAGCAACTATTTTTCCTTAATTTTGCATGCATGCACTCCCCCAATTCTAGAGGAGGAACTGGTCCAGCACCTACTCTTCAAAATGCTACTTATTGTGCTCAAACATTGCTTATGTTCCATTTTATTTATTAATGCATGTACTTAAAAATGAGAGGCAGGGGGAAGTGAGGCTGAATATGTAGGAGTAGGTCCTTAAATAAACATTGGTAAATTGAGTGTTGTGTTAACTTGTTGAAAAGCTCCTTATGCTGTTTTTTTTTTCTCCTCTGTTCTTGTGTTTGCATGTCTTTATGGTAATGTATTGTGATAATTTAAAAAATGTTTTAAATTATCAACGACCAGGGAAAGATCTAATCTCTAATTAGAATTTCTTTCTACGGTCATTAAAAAGGATCACCATACAAAGATAAGATATATTTGTTTATTTAATAGATTTTTTTTATAAATAACTCAAGACGGTGAACATACCTAATACTTCTTCCTCTTCCTATTTTCCCCACCCTGTGAGGTGAGTTGGGCTGAGAGAGAGGGGCCGGCCCAAAGTCACCCAGCCGGCTTTCATGCCTAAGGCGGGGCCAGAACTCACAGCCTCCTGGTTTTTAGCCTGGTGCCTTCACACCACTAGACCAAACTGGCTCTATTTAATGGTGCATGAACATATTTTTAGTCACTTCTGGGTCCAAGTTGCAACTGAGGAAGTATCATCAACCACCAATTTGGATGTGTTTGAAGATTGAAGGAAACCAGGCACGTAATATGGTTGCATTGTTACATTATCTGTCTGTTGATACTGGAGTTTCCAGTATACCAGAAGGTGATTTGAAATGGCAGTGGTTCATTATAGAGGAGGAGGAGAAGGTTATTATATAATAATAGACACGATGCAAAGCCTCTGCAAATCTAATTCAGACATCCTACCAGCTTAACAGTTACCCATCACTTATCAAACACTGGAGTAGCTATCCAGTGAATTGTGTTTGCACATAGTAGATAGCTATCTGTATAAAGAGATGGAGAGAGCACACTGGCTTAGGAAAACATTTCTGACTTATTCCCTTCTTGCTGTAAGACTTCTAGTAAGGTTTCTTGAACCATTCTTGCTAGACCATTTCACAGTACTTCTCCAAGGAAAACCTATTTATTTGGCCTGACTCACGCTATACAAAGCCTAATGTGTCATTGAATGAGAAAGAAAAGATGAACCAATACAGTAATGGCCTCATAATGTACACTGTCTTATGAGTATCAGATTAATAATAATGAACAATGACATAAACAACTCCCGTCCCCCATTCCATTTGTCTTGGAATTTCCTAGCTTCACTGTATAGGATTCAGCTTTGCTCGCTTTGCCAATAACGTATTTTTCCCAATCTATATTTTGTAAGGTAGATCATAATTTGAGTTAACACTGTTGCAAATGACAAAGTTATGTTATCCAAGACTAACCAAGTTGGTGCATCCTCTATACAAGTTGGTGTATTATTATTATTGTTTGATTTTTATGCCACCTTTCTTATATATAACTCAAGGCAGTGAACATACCTAATACTCCTTCCTCCTCCTATTTTCCCAACAACCACCACCCTGTGAGGAGGGTTGGGCTGAGAGAGAGTGACTGGCCCAAAGCCACCCAACCAGCTTTCATGCCTAAGGCAGGACTAGAACTCACCATCTCCTGGGTTCTAGCCTGGTGCCTTCACCACTAGATTCAAACTGGTATATGCTGTAGTGAAGCCTTCCTGGCTGAATGGGAGTGTTATCCTTGACCAAATACCTATATAGCCAAGGTCACTGGGGCTACAGTCTTATACCCACTTTCCTGAGTATAAATCATGTTGAGCTTAGTGGGATGTGCTTTCAAGTAGACAGTTGCACAATAATAAGAAAGCTAAATGGAATTCTGAAAGCGTACGCCAATTATTGGCATCAGTTCCCATATTGAAACTTAAAACCGTTCATTTTTTATACGTGCAGTGGACAGATGTAATGAATTGAGATCTTCATGGTTACAGGGATTCAAAAAAACATATTCTCTCTAAATAAGCTGAAGCTTTATCTCTGAAAAGTAAAGATCTGTAAAGGTGAGAAAATAATTTCCAATCTGATACCACTGTGAATGTGTACTATAAAAACCTTTAATGGCCAGTTGTGAATCTACTTCCTTTACGTTTATTTTTTCTAGCTGTATCTGGATCCGTTTGCCACATCTGACTGGTATTACATTAGCCTATTTAAGGCATCGCACTTTGTCCTCCTACTTATTGTTCAGCCTTGGAGTGGAATGGGAGAAAGAGGCTTTGGGGGGGTAATTTAACTTCCCACCTCTTAATGTAGCTTTATGCATGTACATGTCCTATATATATACTCTAGTTGGCTGTTTAGGAGAAACAAAAAGATTAGAAAAGGAAAACTACTTCAGAAATGCAAAGTTAGCTGGTTCTACAATTTCCAAAAGGACAGTTGCTGCCAGTATTCATACATTATGTTAAAGCATAATGTGGGTTGCTTATTTTGGCTTAGTGAGTTTAGTGAATAAACCATGATTTATTTAAAGCAGTAGATCGCTATTTCAAAATGTGGCTTATTGTTAACCTATTGATTTATTTATATATACTCTATCCTGTATTTTCACTGTTCTGAAGACAATCCCAAAGCAAGATTGCAACTGTGATTTAGCATGAGGTCTAGATAGTAATGTATAGTTTGTTTGTGGCTTATTCCTGACTTGCTTTTGTGCCCTGCCCAAGCAACAGCGAATCAAGTCACCACAAATGGAACACTGTGTGCCACTGGTCTGCTTCTGTGCTTGGCCCAGATAATTAAAACTTGGCAAGCACAGAGGCCACTGCTCAGAAGGCTGCTGTGAGAACTGAACTAGATTCAGCTGAGATTATATGTTGATGGTCTGGCTCTTGATTGTGAAATGGATAGGAGTCTCCTTAATGTAATTGGAGGGAAACACGATCAATGCAGGATTATGAAGAACTTCAGTTTCCCTGCACAAGACTAATGTGTCAGTGCAACAAACAACCACAGAGTCCATTTAGTTCATAGATTAATTTCTACCAGTTATGCATAGATTTTTGACAATCTCCATACCAAGCAAAGGTTTAAAAACTTGCTGAAAAATCAGTTTCAGAAAGAGAGATACTTTCTTATATGAGGCGTCAAAAAGTGCTGTGATAATCCTCCCACTCATGGCAAGTTGTCAGTGATGATCATCTTGCCACGTGGTTGCATGATAACTCTGCTGGATTTACAAGAAATGATGATATATTTATCCTGTGAAATGAGTAGTCATCAAGCTATTTCTCTAGAGAGACAGTTGTGTATATTAAGTAGAATTGGATGCTGGAACAGGGAGACAAATTCAGGTCACTGACTCAATTAACAATCATAGTGGCTAGATCCACACATTACATTAAGCCACAATGTGATTTGTTTTTGATATGGCACACTTATAGACACATTTGTTATGGCTTAGCATTATGTGCAACCCAGATCATTATAACTTGTTCAACAAATCATAGTTTTAAAATCTTGGCTTAGCATCATACACTTATAACTCAGATAATTCATTGTTAGGGTGGTCATGTGTCTTACTTTATGTAAGATAGTTTTCAAACAAAAAGCTGTCCAATCCAAGTGCAAGTGAAAGAATGATAAGAAAGGTGAGCAAGGAAAGTCTTTGGAATTGCCTACCAATAATGAACAGTTGGGCAGCAAACTAAGCAAAGATACCAATTGTCACATATGGTAAGATTCATTGTAATTGTATGTGAACTACATCAGAATTGCAATTTAATTTAATTGCATTTCTTCCATGCCCTTATCTCCAGGTGTAGTTATTTTAATATTTCTCAGATATTCTCCAAATACATTATTTTTAAAATAGAAATAAACATATATAGACAGACCACCTAAATAATTCAGCTTGTTATTTGGGAATATTATTTATTTATCTTTCATGTATGCTGCCTACTCAAGCAACTCTAGGCATTAGTATTTTTAGGCGTGCCTGTGAAGTAACCAGTCCAGGAAGCATCTCCTGTAAATAAATGCCCATTACAGGGCATGTTGGGGCACAGTGGTCAAATAACCTTTGTGTATCTCAGCATCCTCTTCATTACCAGTCCTTGAGGGGTTGGACTTTGCAACTCCTGATTTTTTCTGTTTACTGTATGTAATAATAGTAAGAAGACTTGAACTACAGCTTTGTCATTGGAACAGTGTCCTCCAAGCAGAATCAGCAGGCTTTCATCGAAAGAAGCCTTTGCAGCATATTTTATCTCATCTTCATAATCAATGACGATGAGATAAATAGGAAAAAGGAGGACCATCATATCTGGGCTGCAAAATTCCCAATGTCCATTAGATGGCAACATATAGTAGGCTGATCAACCACCCATAAATACAGTAGGAGGAGCCTGAAGAAGTCTTTGATGGGCTCATGTTATGCTGAGCTATAATATGATTTGTTTGATTTTGGCTTAACAGGATATGTAACTGAGTTAGTTCCTTTACTGTGCTGCCATGCTCTGATCATTGTGCACATCTGGCACCAGTGTAGGTAAGTTACAGTTTGCTGGGGAGCAGGCTTCTGGGCTGTTTTTCCCAGTCACTTTTCTGGTGGACAGCTGACTAGTCCAGGTTCCTGGTTTATTTGTTTATTAATTTTGTAAACACTCTCCCCCCCCACCCCACATGCACACACCTAAGCAGCAGCTGTGTGGACATGTTTCTAAATCTGTGTTGACTCTGAAGGTGAAAACAAATGGGGAGAATTGTCGTGTGGCTGGAGTAGCCCCATTTGAGGCTGTTCTATCCTCCCTTCTCTGGGCATGTAGGCCAGATGGGAGTGTTAACTCAAATTAAGCATCTCTTCTAGATCCTGAAAATACATGGAACAGTAAGGAAACCTATAACAAATTTTGGGTAAAAAACTACTTTCAGTACTCAATCAGATATCTCCCAAGATCAAGTTACATATGATGCATTAGGTCAAAAATAACCCAGCGTAGTGGGTCATGCAAGTGTGGCTGTTCTGTTTTATGGATTTTATTTAAAAAATATACAGGTTTGGGTAGTTATTTATCTTAAAGTTGGGATTTCTACTTCTTCCTCCCCACCTCTTGAAGGAAATACCCCATGGTTTTGTAACTTGGGCAAGAGGATGTAAAGCATCCCTCACACATTGGTTCTCTGTTTCCTCTTGGATATACAGGATATGCACCGCTACACAAACTACGTTAAGCCATCTAGTTCAGATGCTACCAAAAGTCTTTTTCCTGAAGAAGATTCTGCTTCTCCTTCTCCTCCTCCTTAAGTCTGCAGAGAAAGATCAGACAGAGTTTGCGCTGGACTTAACAGGCTTTTGCTATTGTGACTCACGGGCTGCAACCATGCCACATGCTAAACCTTAAACCCAAGTTTAAACAGAGTTCCTGTGTTCATATAGCATGCTATGCCTAGGCAAATATACCATGTTTTGGCATATCTTGATTGCCCGGTTCACAGACTGTACTAAGGCATTAGTTGGATTTCCCAAAGCACTCTCAACACCAACTACCTCAACCTTATTCGAGCCTGGTCCAAGAGAGAATCCAGCATTTCACTGTAGCTTGAAATGTTTAGCAGCCTAACATTGTCTGATTTTGTGTCCTCTAGATGCTTTGCATTACAACTCCCATCACCCCAAGCAACAGAGGGCATAGTGAGAGTTGTAGTCCAATCGATCAGGAGGGTAGTAGGTTGGGGAAGAAGAAAAAAAAAAGTTCCTGCTCTCATTTGAAAATGCAGGGATAAACAACAGTGTGGTGTGCCTGCGTTCAAGAAGGTGGAGCTGGAGGCTTCTGCATACAGCCAAAAGCTGAGTTTGGGCTGGGAGAGGATATGAAGGAAGGACTTGACCATTCAGACCTCCTTCGCTTCCTGAAGACTGGACACCTAAGCAAGCTAGTCCAAAAGCCACTCCTTGATTTGTGTTTTTTTTTATTATAATTTTTATTGAAGATTTTAATTACAATAGTAAAAGCAAATACAAACTAAACCCAGAGAGAGAAGGAGAAAGAGAAAGAAAAAATAAAAACTGCAAAGAAAAAGTGCTGCCTTCTTTATCTTATAATTCACACTTTTTTTTTTATTACCCAGTATTTCCGGTTCTAATATTTCTGCATCAGGCAAAGTTTGTTTCACATCTGTCATTCCTTCATTGACATCTTTTGGACATAGTCTATCCATAGAAATAGATGTCATTGTTGATACTGTAGGTGCTAATTTCTGGCCCCATTCTTTGAAACTCTTCTGAAATATTTTAAATGTTATAACATTTTGTGTCATTTTGTAAATCCCTGTGCTAGCCAAAAACCGAAGGCAAGTTTACACTTTTTTCCCCCTTTTCCTTCTCTTTCTGGAATCTTTAGTCCCCTCTAATGTCCAATTTCTGAAATCATAAAGTCTCAGATCTCTGTTATGACTTAATTTATTTATAACTTTCTTGGATCAAAGCCTTATTTAGCTTTTTGCTGTTTATTTCCAATTCTTTAAACTTATGGCTAATTTTTCTTTTGTTTAAGCATGAACATAAACTCACCAGGTGGCTTTTCAAACTTGTTCTGAAGATCTAAAATAGCATTAAATAGGCAGTTTCCAAAAGTGATTGGAAAGTGAGGTTAGTGAACCCAGTGTCCTTAAAAAGGTTCTGCTGCGGTTGTGAGTGTGATGGCTGATCCCTTTGACTCCTGGGGCTCAAACCCGCAGGAGACTGCTGTCCTGCAGTCTCCTCACAAGGAGCAGCCATTTGGAGTTCATGTGAGTGAGCTCCCATCCTCTCCTTATCTGGAGAGGTTCCGAAGAACCAGTCTACTCACTGGTTCTTCAGCCTTTGCTGCAGTTGTTGTCTCTGCTCTTTCAGAGACATGCTTAGTTTGTCATGCCTCCCCTGGAAATCCCATCTTGATTTGTATGTGGCTGCTTTCCTTTGTGTAGTCCAGTTGCAGCTACACCAAGAGCCTTGTTTTTACTATTACCTTTTGTAGTCAGGAGAAAATAAAAAGCTCTGTAAAAGAACTAGGTGGGTTTGTCATTTAGCCATTGAATTGTTAGATCATAAGGCACTGGATGTGCCTGAGGATTCGGGGGAAGGCAGATGAGGTCGAGTGGGCGGAGCCATGCGGGGCACATAGGTGAGCCTGGGATTTTCTGTTGTGGGTTTTTTTCCCCTCAGGTTTGGGAGTGGGTCCTTTGCTTTTAACCACAGCACCTCTATTTTGCAGCCTATACTACATATTATATATTTCATGCCTCAAAATGGGGGGGAATCACTGTCATACCTCAAAATGGTGGGCTCAGAACTTGGAATTTGCATATGGCTGTATATAACACATGTTTGCTCTACTCTATGTCTGAAGTTACAAAAATCTTTATATCTAATTTTTATTAAAACTTTTAAAAGAGAAGATAAAAACTAATATAAACCAATATAAAGTAAAAAAGAAAAGAGAAAAAGCAAAGAGAAAGCGAAAAGTGCAAGAAGAGAAAAAAAGTTAAAAATAGAAAGGAAAGAAAAAGATACAAAGCAGTGGCTTCTGATATTCTTCACAGCAGTTATAAGTACAATTTTATCTTAACCTCTCTCTCTAAAGTTACCTCATGCTTTTCTTTCTATAATCTATCCTGTCTAATCATCAAAATCATAAATCAGAAGTTATTTTTTTTCATTTTTATGCAAAAAGTCCATAACGGGTTTCCAGTCACCAATAAATGTAGATAGTGTCTTTTCTCTAATCAAAGAAGTTACTTCATCCATTTCAGCAAGATCTGTTGATTTCATCAACCATTCCTCCATAGTGGGTAGTGTTGAGTCTTTCCATCTTTGTGCATATAATAATCTTGCCACGGTAATCATATATTGAAATAATCTTCCATGTCTTTTTCCTAACTATTTATCCATTAGTCCTAAAAGGAAAAGTTCTCGCTTCAATTGAATATTAATCTTTAAAATCCTCTGTATCACAGTATGTATTTGAATCCAATTTTTTAAAGCTTTTTTATATGTCCATTAAGCATGATAAAATCCACCTTCATGTTGTTCACATTTCCAACATTTGAAGTGCCTTTATACATTCTAGATAATTACTCTGGTGTCATATACCAACGATACATCATTTTATAAAAATTCTCTTTGACACAGTGTAAATTTTAACCCTTTTAACCACATATTTTCCCACTGATCCATCTGTATATTATAACCAAAATTCTTGAAGTTACAAAAATTTTGAAAGTTGCAGTCCGTTGTTCAAATGAAGAAGGCTCACCTACCAAAACGTGTAACAAAGCATAGATTTACAAGGCCTCGTAATAAGAGAAGGGTGACAATTGCTAGTTGGTTTCATTATCAAAGGAAATTACTTGCTCTTGCCCTTAAAAATAATTAGAAGTGACTGTGAATAGGGAGAAGTAAATCACTCAGTAATCGCTGCTGACATACCAATATCAGAATAATGGAGAACTCTGAACTAGTGGCAGTTACATTATTTCCCACTGCCAGTGTGCAAAAGCCTTCTTGAATGCCCCATTGAATTAAAAAAAACCAAACTAACCAAGGAGGTACAAGGACTCTGCCTCAGACCTGTCTTGGCTGTAATAAATGTCCAATTCCTGGAAATGGCTTATATAGGGCAGAGTTACACAATGTTTTCTGGGATGAGGGTCTTCAGAAAGTAAGGGGGGGTCCAGACAAACATTAAATTTGATTTTATTTAATTTAGAGTTCAGCGGAATTAAAATTATAATTAATAGAATTGCACTCCCATCACGTACTTATGAGTTTTCCTTTGCAATCACATGGAAAATGACCACATTGTAATGCTTTTGGCAGTTTTTAAGGCTTCATCCAAGGCCATATGAAGCTTTGGGACAGGCAGTAGAATCCATTCTGTGCCTCAGGAGCCATCTTTCTTTGCCTTCCCCGATGCGGTGCTTTCCAGACATGTCTCCAACTTCCATCATTCATAGGCAGCATTGCTTTAAAGAGGTGGCTGGTTTGCAGGCATTTTTCTTTTAGGGAAGATTTTAAATTCTCTCTCCCTCTTTCTCTCTCTCTGCTTCTGATACACAGCCATAAGGTTTTTTGATTACTAGTCTGGACTGTGTATGTACAAAAAGAAAAAAAATAGACTTTTGAGTCCTGCTCTGCTTATTGTAATTATTTATATGACATTTTCTCATCCCCTTAGAAAAATAAACAAAGGAGATTTCAAAAGTGTCTTTCCTTTGAAAACCTCAAGTTAACACAATAATAAATTTTAGTTTCTTTCATAGTATATCTCATTATAACCACCAAAAAATGCAATATGAGCATTTTAGCAACTTCCTGGGAATTAAATGTATATATTTGAAGGAGAAGAGGCTGTATATAAGAGTATGCAGTAGCTCTATCCAAAATGTCCAGGATTAGTGAGTGCCACTGGAATTCAAGCTTTAAAACAGTAATAATAAATAGCTTCTTTGGCAATTGTACTGGATTTTACAAATATGTGTTCTGGCATGTGGGCAATATGGAAAATCCAATATCTCTGTCAAAGTAAATTTATATATATATATATGGATCTATCTATCTATCTATCTATCTATCTATCTATCTATCACTGTTGTACTCAGAGGAACAAAGTACTTTCCATGTTTTAAAGAAACTTAATCTCTGGGAACAGCCAAGGTCTTAAATGCCAACTTCTGAATGTTTAAGCTTTTCTATAACTCCTCCTTCTTGTTCTTGGATTTTTTTTCCTACTTCCTAGAAGTAAGTTCTGGCTCTGTTCCTTTTTCATTTTCATGTGTGACACTGCCTGAATAGCCCTTTTCTCTCCTGTCCATCATCCTATAAAAAGGTTTGCATATTCTGTGGTAATTTTATAATTAAAATTCTAGAAAAGAATATATGTAGCTCAGGGTTGAACTGTGGAGTCCCTAATGCTCTCTGAGCTTGGTTGTTTCATTGCAAACATTTCATTATCTGACTAGGTTACATCATTTGCAAATGCTACTTGGTGTTATGGATGTGCTCTGCTAGTCTTCTGCCTGTCTGTCTTCATGGTGGCTGTTACAGTCCTTATACTGTATATTGTAGATGACTCCTGCTTTTTCCTCTTGGGCTATTGGGCTATTGATTTACTTAGGATTTTTTGGAATGCTTTAGTTGGTTTATGTGCTCTGGTGATGCTGTGTGGTTGCAATAGTCTGTTGGATGTTTTTGATGTATGACAGTGTTATCCTTTTCATATCTGTGCTGTAGTGGTTGAGTGATCAGGCATTTTTTGATAAAGTTGTGTGGGTATCTGTTTTGTTGGAAGATGTTGTATAGGTGATCTTTTTCCTTTTTCTGGTGTTCTGGGTTGCTGCAGTGTGTTTGTGCCTGTCTGAATAATGTTCTTACACAGTACTACACAACACAAGGGAAGAAGAAAACAACAACATGCTACCCTTCCTGGATATCCTCATCAGCAAAGGAAATGATGGCAAATTAGAAACAAGTCTATCGAAAACAACAAACACTAACCACATATTCCATTGCCAAAGTAACAACCCAACCTCCCACAAGATGGATATCCACACAACTTTATCAAAACATGTCTGACCACTCAAACTATTTACAGCACAACCAACACAAGCTATGAAAAGGATAACACTGCCATACATCAGAAACATTTCAGAAACATACAACAGATTATTACAACCACATGGCATCTCTGTAGCACACAAACCAACTAAAGCCCTCCAAAACATCAGTAAACCAAGAGACCCAATAGCCCAAGAAGAAAAAACAGGAGTTATCTACAATATACAGTATAAGGACTGTAACAGCCACCATGATGAAAACTCCTTAATCTCACAACACATGGACAGACTCAACCATAGTTTCAGCTGGGAAACTGTGAGCATCCTAGACCAAGCTAAATCCAAAAACACTAGGGAATTCCTGGAAGCTTGGCACTCAGACATGTCAGCCATCAGTAGACACATAGAGATAAACCACATTTACACATCATTCAAAAGAGGCAATAAGAAAGCTAAGAAGGAAGCAAAAAGACCAGAATACATCCTCTCCACCAACCAACACCCAGATAAGCAGGGATTAACACCAAACAATCAAGCAAAAAACAATAATCAAAGAACTACCAAGGAGACAAACAATCAAGCAGAAAACAATACCCTAATCAAGGAATTATCAAGGAGAAAACCACACCCCCACCAACACTGGCAGGGCAAGCTACTGCATATAAACAAGGAGCAAACCCCTCACTCACTCACACTGATGATGTTACCTAGTTGGGTGATGAAATGTCTGCAATCAAACAACCAAGCTCAGAGAGCACCAAGGACTCCACGATTAAAATTCTGCCCCCATGATAATCCAAACACCCAGGGAAAAAGTTTTCAGTGTAGGCACACAGCATAAGATCAGTTCATTTGCTTAATTTTCATTGTTTGTATAATTTACTCCACTTTTTTTTGTTCGTATTATATCATTTATTCAAAGCAAGGAGATAAATGTATGGAGGATTTGAATGCCCCATCCTTGGACCACAGGAACTGTATTTAGTCACCGCATGTCCGCTGAAATCTCAGAAGCGAAAGTAATTGCTAATAATCACTTTAGCTTCTGAGATTTCAGCAGACTTGCAGTGACTAAATACTTATAACTTCCCAACCATGAGAGGTAGAATTATGTCTACCCCACAAAGGTCATAACTGAGGAAGCTGAATTATGTGCAAATCATTATCCTTTTTTTCCTTTTTTTTCTCTGCTCTCCTGAAATTATAACAAACGTGCACCCTTGCCTCAATCTTCTGAAAACCTGTCTTGTATCATCACAGATTCAGCTGCTTTTTGTTAGCTGCTGCTGTAACCCTAGTGGATTTCCTCATCTTCGTTGTGCACTTTTGACTGTGGGCAATTGCCAGTGGAATCTAGTCTGTCTCTACATCTCTGGCTTTTATTGTTAACTTGGTATAACTTTCTCAGATGATGTTGTTGAAGAAAAGAATTGTTGACTAGCTGCAGTGACCCACTGCCTGCAGAACAACTGGCTTCCACATGAGCAATCCCTTTTCCTTATATTGGTATGAACCGGAATACCCTCTTGATGACAAGACTATTCAAGAAATGGGAAAGACTGATGTTGTTTACTGTTTATCTTCATAGAATAGGATGTGAAAATGAGCAGTCAGTTTCCCCTATCCTGGCTCTCAGTTTGGAGCTGTAACTAATGGAATTTTTTTTTTTTCCCCAGAAGGACCTCCCTTTGCCCAGGAAAAGCAGCAGGTAAGTAAAGGATTTTGTATTGATAAGAACATTCCAGAGTGAGAATTATCATAGCCTTGTTGTTACCCCCATCCTGGTAAGGGGGACTTTGTTGGGATCTATGCGGTCTCCCTAGCTTAAGAGTTTATTTAAACTTATGACTCCTGTGGTGGCAAAACCTTCCCATCCTAATGCTTTTTGTGCACACAGCGTTTAAAATCTCCTTACTGTGTGCATGATCCTCTTTTCAGGCTTCACATCCTTGGCAGAAGCTGTATTTCAGCTTTCCCTAATCTGACAGCCTCTTGGCTGTACTGGCTAGGAGTTGTGAGAATAGCAGTTCCAATACATCTGGAAAGCCGCAGTTGAGGACAATTGTTGTCTGCAGTTGGCTTGGTAAAGAACACAATATAGAACTGTTAAGCATTGAGCACAACTAAAGGAGGAGAATATTAGCAGACTCAGCAGAGGAGCTGTTCGAATGTTAGTTTTTAAAACCCTTTTTACGACTAACATTCAGTATTTCTGCTGTTATTATTGGTTATTCTTTTATTTTCCTCCCAGCCTGCCCATATCCTACTTTAATAGACGGACTTCATTATTAAACCCAATTTGAATACTTACTCTGCATTGGGGACAAAGGGTCTTTTCTCCTTATGAACTGAAGAGCTGTTCACCTACCTTTGAATTTATAGAACATTATATTGAAATGAAATTTGCTGCCTGCTTTCCTGTCTCTTTTGTGTCTGTTCTGAGTCACTGCTGAATGATGTTATTCCATGGATGTATGTGTAGCACATGGTAGCCAAAGAGGTTGGTTGAGTCCTCTGGCTTTGGTGCCCTCCCTTTTATCAGATATTACTTGCTGGCAGCATACCCACCAGTAAGGGCACTGTAGCAGGAAGGGGCTAGGTCTGAAAGCAAGAGTCTTGGTCTGCCCTTCCTTTTAAGGCTGATCTGCACAGCCAGGTTGCCCCAACACAGGTATGGCCGCTGACTGCTTCTTGAGGGCAAGGAGGCATAACGCCCTCTATGTGCCCCCAGGCCAGTGGGAAGACAACCTTCATCTGTCTTTTCCTTCTGTGCAACAAAAATAATGTTTTCCAACTTGTGCCAGCACAAATAGTGCTGTCTGGTCTGCCTACTATGCTTTAATAAAGTCACATGCGTGCGATGGGCAACGATATACATTCAGTAAATAAATAAATAGGCTAAGTGCACTGTGGAAGGAATGCCTCCACCTCGTTGATTACTGGTCAGTGCCCACCATGGCCATTTTGCCTTGGGTTGCTGGGCTGCCTGCTCCCTTCTGAAGGGACCTTGACTGAGGAACCTCTGGTTTGGTTTGGTTTTGTTAATTTCACCTATGGACCAGGGAAACACTGGATTTTTTATTTATTTTTTTTACATGTTCATTGGGAGGCTCATACAAAAGGTCTAACCGTGGAGACCACATGTCCATAAAGACCCACCCACAGAAAGGAAAACAGCTGGTTCTTGCTTTCCCAGCATGGCTGTGGGAGGATAAAGAATCCTCCAGTCAGAGGCCATGGTCAGCAGATCTGGACAAAAGACCAGACCATTGCTGAGGCCAAAGCTGAGGAAATCTGAAAAGAGATGTCTTAAGCCAGCTTCCTTTCCATCCACTCCCACATGAGAGTCAAGCAACTTAAGGCAGTGCAGAAGAGCCTCAGACTCCACTCTGGCATAACACAAGACTCATGAACAAAACTGAGTTGCTGATACTGTTCTTGGGGGATAGTACTTTTATTTAGGATTTCTCTCCTTTTCTTTTTCTATGTAGTCACCAATTGCTGACATGCAGATTTTTATCTGTTCTGTTTTAGAGACAAAAGGGAGTGTGTGTTGGTCCTGGCATTTTACTATTACACTATTTCAGACTGTTATGCTATTTTTCTGTTAGGCTATTTCAGGCTGTATAATATTACAAGCCAAGTAACTTTCTTAAAGTTTCACGTGGTGCTAAGTCCAGCTCTTTAGGAGGCAAATAGCAAAACAGCAGCAGAAGAATCTAACACTGGGAGACCAAAAAAAAGGGGGGGTGTACTTTAACCCCAGAGTAGCTGAGTTAAACCCGTCTCACTCATGGGCTGTCATGACTTGAAAGCAACATTGGGGAGACATTTGTTGTCGCCAGAGAATGATAGTACCTTGGTTAAATGCAACTGAGGACATAGCCAAAGTCTTTTTTCAGATATTTTAGAATATATTTTTCCTGCATAGCAGCTAGGTTCCTTGGAAATCCGTTCATGGAATATGGTAATATATGGGTGCCTAAGGCCAAGGTTTCTGTCTTCACTCTTCTAAGTAGCCTGTGGGCAATCCCCTCAGATGTATTTTTTGCCATTTTATCAGCAATCAGTTTGTATTCCTTAAGAGCAAAGTCTTCTCAGCAGATTCCAGTTGCTGAGTTTGTGCTTCAAAGGTAAGCAGAATGCAGCAGTCTCAGAAGGAATATCTAATGGCTGATGATTATCCCATTGAATGGTTCTGTTAAAGCATTCTATCTGTTTCACTTCTTTACTGTATAGTAAGGAAATTGTGGGATGTACATCCCTTTTACTTCTGTGGTCAAATACTCTGAAAAGCATTTGCCTTCCTGAATAAACTGTTTAATTTAAAAACTGACATGCCGTATCCAATGTTGAAATTAACACAAAATGAACTATCCAGAGAATTTGTATGATCCCTTAACATTGTTTGCACTTTAGCTTTTAGATCATTACTGCTGCATTTCCTCCATACATGGAGAAATAAATAGGAGGGATGCAAAAAAAGATGCTATTCTGAAATTCCTAATCCATATAGGTTATTTAGCAAAGATTCATCCGAATCTGGTAGTTTGCAGATGTGTTTGAACTGCAACTTTCAGAATTGAAGGCCATGCTAGCTGGGAATTCTGGAAGTGATCATTCTAAACATCTATAGGATGCTAGATGAGAAAAGGCTGCACCAGAGGGAAACTTCGTTCTGTGGAATTCATATTTGACTAGTAATCAACTTACAAAATGAAGAAAGCGGGCAATATGTAGTTAAGGTGGTTCTTAAATGTCTTTGCATGCTCTCATCTATTCTTTACCTGATGCTTCCAGATCTGTTAAGCACAGCTTTTTGTGTGTTGTGTAGGTTGCTATGCATGCAAGTAAATCTGAAACAAAGGTACAGTAGATAAGAATTGCCAATTGGTATCACAAGGACATCTGTGGTTTCCCAAAAAAGTGAGGAACTGTGCTTTTTAATTCATTTCTGGAGGAATTTGAATAGACTGTCTAATAAAATGAAAGCCTTGGGTTTTCCTCAACATGATCTGTCACCTTTTTCTCTGTTCCAGCTTTCTAGCAGCATCGCTTTTACACAGACTGGCAAAGCAGTTCAGGAGGCAAGGCAGTTCAGGGCCAAATTGACCTTATATGTAGGAGATTATTTTTTAAGATTCCAGAGTACAGTTTTTCACTTTCATTCATATACATGTATGGAAACACCAACTTATCAGTAGAGACAAAAACATTCAAATGGAGTCACACTTTTAACAATATGCCCTAATATTGCCCTTGTATTTATTCAAGCAGAACCACCATGCCCTGTGTTGAATCCACTCCACCATGGCTGATTATTATTAGGCAGTGCTTTTGTTGTGCCCAGCAGCTTGCCCTTATTAGGCACAAAACTGTTCTCCAACTTTTGACTGCAACCCTTTGCTAGACCAGAACTGAGCTAACAGAGGCTAGAAAATGACAGTTCCCCCTACATTTCCTACCCCATAACACACTGTTCCCCTTCATGGATCACTGCCTTGTCGTGGCGAAGGGGCTTGTGTAACTCAGTGAAGCCATGAGCTATACCGTGCAGGGCCACCCAAGACGGACAGGTCATGACAGAGAGTTCTGACAAAATGTGGTCCACTGGAGAAGGAAATGGCAACCCACTCCAGTATCCTTGCCAAGAAAACCCCATGGACAATGTTAAAAGGCTAAAAGATATGACGCCGGAAGATGAGCCCCTCAGGTCGGAAGGTGTCCAATATGCTACTGGGGAAGAGCGGAGGGCAATTCCAAGTAGCTCCAGAAAGAGTGAAGCGGCTGGGCCAAAGCCGAAAGGACGTTCAGCTGTGGATGTATCTGGAAGCGAAAAGAAGGTCCGATGCTGTAAAGAACAATATTGTATAGGTACGTGGAATGTAAGATCCATGAACCAAGGCAAGCTGGATGTGGTCAAACATGAGATGACAAGATTGAACGTTGACATCTTGGGAATCAGCGAATTGAAATGGACGGGAATGGGTGAATTTAATTCAGGTGACCACTATATCTACTACTGTGGGCAAGAAACCCTTAGAAGAAATGGAGTTGCACTCATAGTCAATAAGAGAGTGGGAAAGGCAGTAATGGGGTACAACCTCAAAAACGACAGAATGATCTCAGTGCGTATCCAAGGAAAACCATTCAACATCACAGTAATCCAAGTCTATGCCCCAACCACTGATGCCGAAGAAGCTGAAGTTGACCGGTTCTATGAAGACCTACAAGACCTTCTAGAACTAGCACCAAAAAAAGATGTCCTTTTCATCATAGGGGATTGGAATGCTAAAGTAGGAAGTCAAGGAGTAATCGGAATAACAGGCAAGTTTGGCCTTGGAGTACAAAATGAAGCAGGGCAAAGGCTAATAGAGTTCTGTCAAGAGAACAAGCTAGTCATAGCAAACACTCTTTTCCAACAACACAAGAGACGACTCTACACATGGACATCACCAGATGGTCAATACCGAAACCAGATTGATTACATACTTTGCAGCCAAAGGTGGAGAAGCTCTATACAGACGGCAAAAACAAGACCAGGAGCTGACTGTGGCTCAGATCATGAGCTTCTTACTGCAAAATTTAGGCTTAAATTGAAGAATGTAGGGAAAACCACTAGACCACTCAGGTATGACTTAGATCATATTCCATGTGAGTACACAGTGAAGGTGATGAATAGATTTAGAGGATTAGATTTGGTAGACAGAGTGCCTGAAGAACTATGGACGGAGGTCTGTAACATTGTACAAGAGGCAGCATCTAAAACCATCCCAAAGAAAAAGAAATGCAAGAAAGCAAAATGGCTGTCTGATGAGGCTTTACAAATAGCTGTGGAAAGAAGGAATGCGAAAAGCAAGGGTGAAAGGGAAAGATATAAGCAACTGAATGCAGATTTCCAGAGAATAGCAAGGAGAGATAAGAAGGCCTTCTTAAATGAACAATGCAAAGAAATTGAAGAAAACAATAGAATGGGGAAGACTAGAGATCTCTTCAAGAAAATTGGAGATATCAAAGGAACGTTTAGTGCAAAGATGGGCATGATAAAGGACAAAAAAGGCAGGGACCTAACAGAAGCAGAAGAGATTAAGAAGAGGTGGCAAGAATACACAGAAGAACTATACAAGAAAGATCTTAATGTCCCTGATGTCCATGCTGGTGTGGTCACTGACCCTGAGCCAGACATCCTAGAGAGTGAAGTCAAGTGGGCCTTAGGAAGCATTGCTAACAACAAAGCTAGTGGAGATGACAGTATTCCAGCTGAGTTATTTAAAATACTAAAAGACGATGCTGTTAAAGTGCTGCACTCAATATGCCAGCAAGTTTGGAAAACGCAACAGTGGCCACGGGATTGGAAAAGGTCAGTTTACGTTCCAATTCCAAAGAAGGGCAATGCCAAAGAATGCTCAAACTATCGCACAATTGCACTCATTTCACATGCTAGCAAGGTTATGCTCAAAATCCTACAAGCTAGGCTTCAGCAGTACGTGAACCGAGAACTACCGGATGTACAAGCTGGGTTTCGAAGAGGCAGAGGAACTAGAGATCAAATTGCCAACATTCGCTGGATCATGGAGAAAGCACGAGAGTTCCAGAAAAGCATCTACTTCGGCTTCATTGACTATGCAAAAGCCTTTGATTGTGTGGATCACAACAAACTGTGGCAAATCCTTAAAGAGATGGGGATACCAGACCACCTTGCAAACCTAGATAGCATATTAAAAAGCAGAGACGTCACCTTGCCGACAAAGATCCGCATAGTCAAAGCTATGGTTTTTCCAGTAGTAATGTATGGCTGTGAGAGCTGGACCATAAAGAAGGCTGAACGCCGAAGAATTGATGCCTTTGAACTGTGGTGCTGGAGAAGACTCTTAAGAGTCCCCTGGACTGCTAGGAGGTCAAACCAGTCAATCTTAAAGGAAATCAACTCTGATTGCTCATTGGAAGGATTGATAATGAAGCTCAAGCTCAGATACTTTGGTCACCTAATGCGAAGAGAGGACTCTTTGGAAAAGACCCTGATGCTGGGAAAGATGGAAGGCAAAAGGAGAAGAGGACGGCAGAGGATGAGATGGCTAGATAGCATCACTGAAGCAATGAGCATGAAATTGAGCAAACTCAGGGAGGCAGTGAAAGACAGGAAGGCCTGGCGCAATATGGTTCATGGGGTCACGAAGAGTCGGACACGACTTAACGACTAAACAACAACAACAACACACTGTTTGCATTTCAGTTGCATTACAAAGTCAACATGCCATTTGCACAAAACTGGATGCCAGTGCTGTGTTTAATGCATGTTTTTTGCTGCATTTCCCAGCAGTGTTCTGGTTTAAAATGACACGAAGATGAAGTCAAGAGCATTGAATACATCAGAAGTGAAGAGCAGAGGTATTAGGGATAGATGACCAATGAGAGTAAAGACAGGGGAAGCCAAGGACAAGGTTTTAATGTTTCTGAGATTTTGATTCAAGCTTTCAGCTCTTTTCCAAATACTTCTAACCTTGCAGGCTAGGCAGCAGCTTTTCAAAAATGGAAGAATTTCTCCAACATGCCTTTGGATGCAGTAGCATCGCATGTGGTCCATATGTATGAAATGGCAAAATAAAGTAAGCCAACCTTAATGAGCATCATACCTTTAAGAAAGCTTTCTTCATTCATGTAGAAATAAGAATGTGTTAATATTAACATTACCTTAACATGGTATACTTATGTGGACATGCATGTGCTTGGTTCTTAGTAGTGTGGTACATAATGGTATTTCTTCTTACATTTGTTACATTAGTGTCTGTTTTTACATATATCTCTTAAGATTTTCTATGCATTTATGTTTTTTTCCCTTTCTGACAACTACAGAAGAGGATATGAGAATGTTATTGAAGGCTGGTATATATCAGTGTGTATGGATGTTATTCACTGCCTTCTGGGGTAGCACAGATATGAATGGTTCACAGTTGGTTCACAGATTTTGTTCTAGATTTGAAGACTTCAACCAGACTTTGTACAGCAGTAAGAATGGATTCAAAATCTGTGTGTGTTGTGGTACTGTTTATAGTTACGGGAATGAACCAGCAGGAATTGTTGGCCTAATTGTTCACTAACCTCACTCTGATGAGGAATTAGAAAATAGAAGGTGTTTATTTTAGTTTTCATTACATGTAAACCTTCCATCTGCATGGAAATTTTGTGATGGGGCTCCTTCATGCAAGTCCCTCTAAGTCAGTGTTTCTCAACTGTGGCAAACTTAAGCTGTATGGACTTCAACTCCCAGAATTCCCCAGCTAGCATGCTGGCAAGGGAATTCTGGGAGTTGAAGTCCATACAGCTTAAAGTTGCCAAGACTGAGAAACACAGTTCTAGGTGCTTATCAAAGAGCCCTGTTGGTATCTGGCGGATTATGCCACAAGTCCCCATCCCAGCTGAATATCTGAATCAGTTTTATGTTTTATTTACTATTGAATTTATTGGCTAGATTTATATCCCATCTCTTCTCCAAGAGCTCAAGGTGACATACATCGCATATTATGAACAGGACCTTTGCATTCTATAAACCATTTATATCCCAAGCAATCCAAGGAGCGTCCACGAATGAGGTTGAAACTGAACCCAAATCTTCCTGATCCTAATTCAGCACTTTAACCATTACATCACACTCTACTACTCTCTTAGATAAAACACAGCATTTGCTTTTTCTCTCACTCTATCAGTGGGAGTGGGGGAGAAGCAAAGAAATGTGTCTCTTGCTCACCATTTACACAATTAGGAATGAGAACGTGCAGTGAAAGAGATGGAAGCAGGTGGGGCAGAGTGGTGGAAAGATGCAAAAAAGAATTTGCTCAAAGTCATCATAATTGAAACCTACTTGTGGTAGTTCTTTGCTCAAGCAGACAAATCCTTGGACTTATTTGCCACATGCAAGAGTTGCTTTCTGCATTTCAGTTCCCAGCCTATAGATTACTTGCAGTGGGAAGGAAAGTCACAGCTTCTGCAAAGCAGGATAGAAAAACTAATCTAAGTTATTGGATAAATGTATTTCTGAAGTGCTACTCAATACCGCACTCTCAAATAGCCTTCCCCCAACCCAATACTCTTCAGATTTGATGGGACTTCAACTTCCAGGACATCCAGCTTTGCATGACTTTGGGGAGTTGTCTCAGGGTATTGAAGAGCTACAAGCTAGTGAGAGAAGTCTGCTTTAATTTATTAAGTGCAAAATGCAAAACACCTGTAAGATGGAGTCAGAATCTGAACCTGGGGCTTCCTTCACAGCTCAGTTTTTTAGCCACGGCATGATTTCACTCATTATTGGACACTTGCCATAGTCAACTGCATGGGGAAAATTAGTTGTGACCAGTGCCTCCTTGAGGTCAGCGCTGGGTGTCAGGCGGCATATAAATTTAATAAAATTGTTGTTGTTGTTGTTGTTGTTATCGGTCTGATCCCAAGCACCAGATTAACATCCATCTCCAGATGATTTTGTTGAGTCTCACTGAAAATAATGGGTCCTCCTTGAAACTACTGTAAGCTGCTTGCATTGGCCAAAAACATACCCATCTAATGACAGGTATACCATTTCCCAGATGTAGCATTAACATGCAGATCAGTTGCTGTCTGTTAGTTGAATCAGCTTCAGCTCAGATTGGGCAGCTTGAAATCCTAAAATTAAGCAACCAGTTGTGTTCCAACTTTGGGTAGTGTGCCATTTTTTTCCTCTGACAACACCTACAGCATCACATGCAGTCAGGCATCTTGTGCGTGTCTAGAGATGTCCATAAGCAGTCTTTGGATTTTTTACAGCTCAGGACCATTTTGCATTCCAAGTAGTGATATATACAGATGTAGTTAAGAAGTAGTGGGTTGTTTGTAGAAAAGTAGGATGTTATTTGTGCGAAGTGGGTCCTTGACTGGAAGGAATAATGCATGAACCTCTTATACGCTAGTCTTTGTACACAGCAAATGTGTGTGTACACAATCCACACCCATATGCAGAGCAGAAGCACTTCCAGTGTGTGCTCCAGCACACATCGCCACTCATACAGCGCCGCCCCCTCACGCCTCCCCCTCCTCTCCCTCTCTCTGTGCCCCTCCCTGCACTCTATTTCTTTGCTTCTCTCTTCCCCCCTCCATTGCAGTTCTCCTTTCTTCTTCCCAAGGAAAGGCTCCTCACGCACCCCCACACCTCCACTCCTGCTCCAGTGGGGCTGAGAAGTAGCTTCAGCAGCAGACAGCCCTCCCAGACTCACCACTATGGCCCCCCCGGGGGATGATGTCTGAGTCCTTGTGGACAGCGCTCTCCAATTTCTCTCTGCCCGATTTCCTTGACAGCAGCATGTTTCGCCGCACAAAAAGGTAAAAAATGCACCAAGGGAGTGCTTGCCTCCATCCCTCCATCTTCTTTCCTTCTCCATCCATTGATGGCCCCTCCCCATTCTCCCCTCTGCTTCTGCTCTTCCATCCTTATGCCTCTGTCGCTTCCTTCCCCACCCCGCCTCCTGCTCTCCATCTCTCTCTTTTCCTTTATTTTCCCCTCCTTGCTCCTGCTGCATCCTACTCATTTTTTCTTCCTTGAAACTCACAGGCTCTAAGGCTATTTTTGTCTGTGGGGGTGGTGGGGTGTGATTCCCCCCCCCCCCGCAAATCCTGGCCAGGCAGCTCAGGATCCCTGGGGAGGTGGCTCTTGGGGGTGGGGCTGCAGTGGCTGGCGGGGATGTGGCGCAGTTCATGGAGTGGGGGTTGGGAGAAGGACTTGTGAAGATTAGGATGCCATGGCAACAGCCAGCCAATGTATATGAATGGCAACCCAGCCTATGGAGAAATGCTGTGTTCCTCCTCTTGGTTTGTCTTCCTCCCTACCTGTCTCCCAGATTTAAGCCCAGGGGTCCCCCAGCATCTGAATCATCTGCTCTGTGACCTGCTCAGGGCTGCTGGACAGCCAGATGGGTGCCTGAGTATGGTGGGGAGACCAGAGAAGGGGCTGGAGAGAGGAGGAGAGTATCTGGGATGCTACAAGGTGAGGGAGGGGCCGGATGGTAGTAGATGGGGAGATGCAGAGCCAAAGGCGTTTTACTCTTGATTCAGAAAGATAGGTGCCTGGAGGCTGAAAGGAAGGGGGTTAGGTGGAGCAAGGATTTGGGCTTCTGCTCTTCATCATGTTTGTGCTATCACAGCTGGCACCTAGGAATCTGAAATAGGTTCTGGTCTTGGAGATGACTGTATGAAAAACAAAGTGACATAAAAAACTCTTCCCTCTCCCATCTATCACAGCAACTGATAACTCACTGCACAGCAATAATACTGTTCCCACTGGGATGGGAGGGCAGTGGTGCGTAAAGCATAGCAATGGATGCAGATACTATGTTTCTAATATGCGCTATGCACCCAATACAACACAGTTGCAGGATTGCTAGGCTGCAGAACTGCGCTCTTATTTCTGCAGATCTCTAAGGGTTGTGGCACTGCTACTGTTTACCTTTAGTTCTCTCTGCTGTGCTAGCATACTAGGAATATACGTATTTCCACCGGACAGGCTCAGTTTGAGCTAGGTTAGCTGTGTGTCTCAGCGATCTCTATAGGGAGAGTGGGTCCTTTGTTTAAACATTGGTAATTAGAAGGAGAGATTTGGGATTGATAGCTCAATAGAAGGTGAGATGGGAAAGTGAACATATGCAAGAGGTACACATGTCCTGGAGAATGCAAGGGAATAATCAACATAGATGTACAGTACTGTGCAAAAGTTTTAGGCAGGTGTGAAAAAATGCTGTAAAGTAAGAATGCTTTCAAAAATATATATTGTAATTGTTTACGTTTATCAATTTACAAAATGCAAAGTGAGCGAACAGAAGAGAAATCCAAATCAATATTTGGTGTGACTACCCTTTACCTTCAAACCAGCATCAATTCTTACACATGCACACTTTGTACACTTGCACAAAGTCAGGGATCTTGTGGGATTAGAGTCAGGTATATGATTAACCAATTATACCAAGCAGGTGCTAATGATCATCAATTTCATATGTAGGTTGAAACACAGTCATTAACTGAAACAGAAACAGCTGTCTAGGAGGCTTAAAACTGGGTGAGGAACAGCTGAACTCTGCTACTAAGCTGAGGTTGTGGAAGACAGTTTCATGTCACAGGTCATACACCATGGCAAAACTGAGCACAGCAACAAGACACAAGGTAGTTATACTGCATCAGCAAGGTCTCTCCCAGACAAAAATTTCAAAGCAGGCTGCGGTTTCAAGATGTGCTGTTCAAGATGTTTTGAAGAAGCACAAAGAAATGGGCAATGCTGAGGACCATAGAGGCAGTGGTTGGCCAAGGAAACTTAATGCAGCAGATGGAAGACACATCATGCTTACTTCCCTTTGACATTGGAAGATGTCCAGCAGTGCCATCAGCACAGAACTGGTGGAAACCAGTGGGACCCAGGTACACCCATCTACTGTCCGGAGAAGTCTGGCCAGAAGTGGTCTTCCTGGAAGAATTGCAGCCAAAAAGCCATACCTCCGACATGGAAACAAGGCTAAGCGACTCAACTATGCATGAAAACATAGGAACTGGGGTGCAGAAAAATGGCAGCAGGTGCTTGGGACTGGTGAGTCAAAATTTGAAATATTTGGCTGTGGCTGGAGAGCAGGACAATAATGAGCGTCTGCAGGCAACAGTGAAGCATGGTGGAGGTTCCTTACAAGTTTGGGGCTGCATTTCTGCAAATGGAGTTGGACATTTGGTCAGGATCAATGGTGTCCTCATGCTGAGAAATACAGGCAGATACTTATCCATCATGCTATACCATCAGGGAGGTGTGTGATTGGCCCCAAATTTATTCTGCAGCAGGACAATGACCCCAAACATACAGCCAATGTCATTAAGAACTATCTTCAGCGTGAAAAAGAACAAGGAGTCCTGGAAGTGATGGTTTTGCCCCACAGAGCCCTGATCTCAACATCATCGAGTCTGTCTGGGATTAAGAGACAGAAGGATTTGAGGCAGCCTACATCTACAGGAGATCTGTGGTTAGTTCTCCAAGATGTTTGGAACAACCTACTTGCCGAGTTCCTTCAAAAACTGTGTGCAAGTGTACTTAGAAGAATTGGTGCTGTTTTGAAGGCAAAGGGTGGTCACACCAAATACTGATTTGATTTGGATTTCTCTTCTGTTTACTCGCTTTGCATTTCGTAAATTGATAAACATAAACAATTACAATATATATTTTTGAAAGCATTCTTACTTTACAGCATTTTTTCACACCTGCCTAAAACTTTTGCACAGTACTGCATATGGTATAACTCAGCCTAATGGCTAGGTGGTCTACAATAATCCTTTGCATAGAACTACAAGAGTAGAAGACACTTAACAGAGCAAGTTTAGGCTCCGTATAAGCACAGAATTGCTGGGAGATTTAAACAGTACAGTATTTGTAGCAAAAGAAGGGTGATGAACCAGAGAGGAGACAGGGAAATATCTTCTGCCCTATTGCTCCATCTATAGGAAAGCTGTGTCCTAAGATCATCAAGAATAACCTTACGGAAGAATATTCCTAATTTGTAAATTGACTGAAATGGTTATTTATTTCTCACATTTTTATCTCTTTCTTTCTCTAAGGAATTCTGGGCAGCATATGTAAGGATTACCCCATGTTATTTCACAATAGGTTGACGAGGTGGGTTAGGCAGAAAACTGGAAAACTGCTCCAGTGGATTTAATATCCAAGCAGGAATCCTACTGTACTTTGGTACTGGACTTGGCAAAATGTTTTCAAAAAACAAATCCTGTTACTTTCCAAATCTTGGTTATGATTTCCTTAAGTGTTTGGAGAAATATCTGCAGATTAAAGGCTAGCCCAGATTTGATAATTGCAGCCACATTCCTTGTCCATTAGTCTGCTTCAACTTGGTGCCCTCCAGATATGTTGGATCTAGTGTGGCATACATCCAGAACAAATGCTTTCTACCTTGGGCACACAGCATCTCTCTGCTACTCACTAAAGCAGCCTGACTTTTTTCAACTTTCCATGCAAGTCTGAAAAGAAGTGCAGCTCCTTTAATGAGCATCATCATCTTTTTTTTAGGCCGAAAAGAATTGTGCTTGTTCTTGCAAGAGGTCTGAACCGCTTCTTCCTAATCATTTTCAAAGTTATCACAGCCCTGGTTGGATCACAGCCCCTATTCTCCCTAGCCAGCATGTCTACTGGGTACCATGACTGGAAGAATTGAAGATACAGTACTTGTATGCAGTCAGGTTTTACTCCCATGTGAAAGGGTGGGCATACCATAATTGGGCTGAAAAGGTCCAAAGTGTAGACGGCAGCAAAGAGATACAGAAAGCCACCTCCCTGTTGTTGTCTAGAGGTCATCTGGAATTTTACAGTCCAGATATGGCATACCTATAAATTATTTCCCAGTACAGTGGTACCTTGAGTTATGAATGCCCCTCCTTACGAATTTTTCGAGATACAACCAGCTCCGGCCCCAAAAATTTACCTCGACATGCGAACTCCGCCTTGAGCTACGAACCAGATCCGTGGCCATTTGCCCTGCTGCCACGCGGTCGCAGCTTCCTGTGGGCGAGATCGCGGTAGCAAGGAGACGTTCAGTGAGGCTTGTGGTGTGTTTTGTGGCATTTGGAAGGTTTTTGGTGTGCTTGTCAGCATGGCTCCAAAGAAAATGCAGAGCAGGCTTGGCAAGAATGTATTTACATTGAACCTTATGGGGAAATTTGCCTCGTGGTGCGACCAAATTCGGAGGGCGGATTAGCCGTATTTACATTGAGCCTTATGGGGAAATTTGCCTCGTGGTGCGACCAAATTCGGAGGGCGGAACGGATTAACCGTATTTACATCAAACCTTATGGGAAAATTTACCTCAAGTTGCAACCAACTCGAGTTGCGATCAGAGTCACGGAACGGATTAAGTTCGTAACTCGAGGTACCACTGTACTTCATTATCCTATATATTCTAGTCCTGTAAATGAGCATGAAACAGAAATCGGGAGTAAAAATCAGTTTGGGAGTAAAAGTTCTGGAAGCAGCAGTGTGAAGAAGGAGAAGGGACTTCCAATTCACAGGTCCCCTTTATTAAAAAACCATACTCTTTTGTATATGCATGGCCTGACACCAGAGTAAGTCAGCTGTACTCTTTTTAGAACACTTTGAAAATGCTGAATGTGAATTATAAACATGTAATCATATTTTACTTCTGGATATGCAAAGAAAAAAGTCCTCCCTTCAAAGAAAAGGGAATCACAGTTTTGTCTCACTTTATTCCTTTATACATATATATATGCCATATTTTTATGATAACTCTTCAGTGCAGCTTAGAAACTTCAACAAAAAATAAAATAATATAAAAGCCAACAATTTCATAATCCGTAAAAGTGATTTATGATATTCTCTTGCAATAAGGTTCTAGCACGGGACTTCTGGAGACAGGTTTTTTCTCTTCCATCACATTTAGCATTGTACGTGCCATTTCATTGTTTCTGCATTTGGTGGAATGTGTGAATGAGCCATTGCACTGAAGATGAACTTTTTATAATACTCCCAACTTAATTTGTCTTTCTCATTGGAGACAGCTATGAATCATAGAGTGAGGAGAAGTCACATAATGATTCACCAGATGATATGTAAATAAAGTCGTAAGAAATTATGTAAGGAATCACTTTAGTTCACCCAGCCTGACTAATGTTTCTTCTATGAAGTGTCTGGTAGCACCTTTTCAGACTAGGAAATTTATTAAAGGGCATAAGCTTTTGTGAGCTGCAACTCACTTAAGACGCATGGAGCGGCTCCTCCTGCAGTGTCTTTTATGAAGATGAATATTTGTATGAGAGTTTCTATAAGATGGATATTTCAGATAATCGGAAATTACATGTGAGTCTCCTATTTTTGAAAGCTCAGCTGAAATAAAATCCCAAGAGTTGTATGGAAATGGCTTTCATTCATTTTCTTCCAAATGCCACTTTTTAAAATTTCCCAATTTGGCCCACAGCCCTGGGATTTCTTAGTAGTCTAGAGCCACAGAATGTAATATCAGCACTTGAACTAGGCCCCCAAATACACATAATTCACAAACAAAACATTAAACAATTGATAGTAATGATTTTTGGTTAGACTATCAAGACTTGCTCTTTAAAAAGAAATTTCATTCCTGCATACTTAAAATAGCACCAGACCTAGCTCTTTTTCTGAGAGGATGGATTATTTCTGAGGTCCATAATCCCACCCCATTTTTGGAGGTTTCAGCAACCAGGATGAGTAATGATTCACAGTGTATATGGTAGTTATCAAGCTTTTGGATAGCTTGCCTGTAACCTCAGGTTGCAGAAGATGAAACAGGATAAGAGTGTCCAAGCTGCATTTCTTTTGGACACGAGATATCTACAGTATGCATATAAGCAGTTTTAACTATAGAATTTAGATTTGGAATTAGAAAGATTATCTGAAGAAACAAATATGTAGTTTGGGGTTTTTCTTGGAATCAGAAATGTTGGCAAAGGTCTAGCAGCTGTACTTTTTCCTCAACGAGATTAGCATAGTTTCAGTTATCAGTGCCTTAATAATCTCAGATAGATACCAGCTAACCACATGTTAGTATTGTACGAACCCAGCCAGGCTGTGGTGTGAATTGTTGCCTTATCACTGTCTCTGTGGATGGGTATGCACAAACTTAGGCTAAAGTGTGATCGGCCAGTTTATGGCTCACCCACTCAGTGCGGGGGGTTGAATGGATCCAGGCAATTTGAGGATCCCTTGAAGATGGTCTGAAAGCTGAACCAGGGCAGAATGCAGCTCTCAGATTGTTAAAGGGGCAGCTACGTGGTATTCTATAAGAGAAGTCCTCAAGGCAGGGGTTCTTAACCTTTTTGTACCGTACACCCATTTGAGAGTTTGATAAATGTACAGATCCCTTCTCAGAAAAATATATTTAAATGCATGAAATAAATAAAATAGCAAAAATAAAGTTGTAGTTTTTTTCCCATCCAAGTTCATAACCCCCCTGAGATCTATCCTCAGAGGGTCTCTGGACCCCAGATTAAGAACCCCTGCCTTAAAGCATTGCACTGGCTGTCAGTGAACAATCAGGTCAAATTCAAGTTGTTGATATTACTGTACAAATTCCTGAAGACTTTGACCCCACTTAATATCAAAGGATCTGGGTATTGATATTTACCAAGGAGCTCCTGGTTTTGGTTCTACCTGTTGGAATAGCCACAGTATGGTTGTTCAAAATAGGGCCTTCTCTGTGGTCACATCTTGATTATGATTATAGAATTTCCTCCTAGGAAAAGTCTGTTTGTCTTGCCATATTGCCAAGATTTTAGATGACACCCATTCACCAGGGTGTTTGGGAGGTAATATTACCCAAGGACCAAATTCTCTTTGAATTGATGCCAATTGCTTTATAGTCAACTAATGACAGGGCCATCACAACATCTCTATTATCCCCAAACACTCTGTCTAATCTAAAGGCAAACATACCCTGAGAAACTTGGAAAAAACCCATAGATAGCTTTAGTTTAGTAACAGTCAATGGGCATGAAGATCTTCATAGACAGGCAAAAATCCCTACAACTGCACTATAGATCCAATAATATATGTCATCTTATTGAAGAGAAATTTTCAGATTGAGAGATGCATAATCACAGATGATCTAAGGCATTTTATTGCTTGTGGTGGAATGAAGTCCAATCCACAGGAAAGTCTCCTACAATGCCTTGGCTGAGATGAATGTGGTTGAAAAAGCAAGAGTGGTCATGGGAATGCTCTGGCCCCAGGCATGTTTGTTTCTGCAAGGCTTGTTCAAGGGACCGTTGTATCGTTCTTTCTCCTTTGGTTACCACAATTTGCTACCTCAGATGGTTGGGGAAATTCAGGATAGGACAAAAAGCTATGAATAATGGAGTGTGTGTGTGTGTGTGTGTGTGTGTGTGCACCTGGTTTATCTGTGCCTTAACAATTTTCCTTTTGCTCAACTTCCTGTTATTCTCCAGCTGTCTGGGCTTTAACACCTATAATCAGAATCCAATATACTGTCTGGAAATCACAGGAGTTGACTTCTAATACTGTACCATTAAGTAATTTAAAGTGAAAACTTTGTATAGATCATACACCAGTACTGTTTACAGCTTCAGCTGATAAAACTGCTGTTGAGTAGGATTCCATAAATCTCCCATTAATCGTGACCATTGTTACAGACATTCATAACTGGTCACCTTCACTTTACCCCTGCAGAAATGTCCTTGCCTCTCCATTAACTGAGAAGGTTGGAAGGCAGGCTGAGCCTTTTCTCATTGGCAGCAAAGTTTGGAGAAGTTAAGAAAGAAAAAGGAAGGTTTGTCTTTTTGTCCTACCTCAGTGCAAATAAAATGTTTCTGCCTCCCCCCCCCCCGCCCCCAAACATTTCATGCTTGCCCAAGGACTCAAAAAAGGAAGAGGAAGTTGGTGGAAATTATGTCTGGCTAATAAGGGAAGTCAACATGGTTATAGTGGTGACTTGATTTTTCAGTAGTGTCATTTGATATAAAGCAACAGAGTTTGGATGCGCATCGGTTCTTCTTTCCAGAGTCCATTCCTCTGTTTGAAAGTCTGCCCAACCCAAGTCTGACTTAAAGGGGGAGAAAACATCAGGGGCTTTGGGGTTGCCCCGCAGTAGTGAACACCTGGGCAAGAGGCAGAGAACCTACTAAATTTGTATGGTCATTCTCCCCACTATGGGGAGAGGGATTACATTTCTGTTCTAATATATAAATTTGAACTTATACACATACATGGACATAGAGGACAATGGAAACCTCTCCCAATATGAATCTGTTGTTTTGTGTGGTGTATTCTAGTTCTCAAGTTAACTTTGAACATGTACCGTGTAGCAGATTTTTTTAAAAAACTGTCTTTTTGGCTTGCATCTTTGTTAACTATTTGAAAGGATTCACAGCTAGTAATAGACACCATTAATCTTCCCCAGTGGTGTCCTCAAAATGTATTAAACTAAAACTCTCAGAGAAATCTGAGAGTTGTAATTTGACAGATAGTCCCCGGGTTAAGAATGCCTGGTTTAAGGACGACCCATAGTTAAGAATGGAGCCTATTGTAGCAAAATTCGAGTTAAATGCACAATGATTCGAGTTAAATATGCAATGGTTTGAGTTCATTACACAATACTATTTATACAGTATTATACAATAATGCTGTTCTGGCTTACATACAAATTCAACTTAAGGACAGACCTTGGGAATGGAAGTCATTCTTAAACTGGGGACTACCTGTATCAGTGTTCCCAAATTCAGTTCTGAAAATGATTTCAAGTCGCAAAGTTAGACAAAGAGAGCAACTACAAAGTTGAAAACGCACATAAGAATCCTTGGGAAAGGTGTCTCACACTGATTTGAAACTTGGATTGATGAAATGTGTTCACTTTCCATCTATTAATTTGTTTTGTATCAGTTTAGAAGAAAGTCTGACCAATGCTTTTCACATAATCAAGGTTCAATTTGTTGTTTCATAACTGAGTTATTTTCTTATGCATATTTTTATGTTTCTTTTTGTTCTAGCTATGCTGTAAATTCTTTTTTATGTATAAAATTTCCCATATTGGCTAAATAGTTGTAGTGAGTGGGCAAAGTTGTAAATGATGAAACTGGGAGAAGTGGCATGCAAGAAGTCTAGGCTGACAGTTATGACAGACCTTAAATGTATGGAAAATATACTTAAATTACAGTCATTCACAAGGCATTATTTGCATAGCACCACATCCTGATATTGTTTAAGGAAATAGGAAAAGCATTTAGGAGACAAATGGAGGGGAGGGGGATATGAACAATTAAATGTGTCGTTTTTATTTCCTTGTGTTTGATCAGAATGTAGTTTTACGACATGTACCCCCTCCCCTCTCTCCCTTCACAGGACTGGCTTTCAGTAGAGTAGCAAACCGCATTGATGTTCCTGAAAGCAATTTGAGCAAGATCATCCCCCCCCTTTTTGATAGCATGTACTCATTTGCCCTTTTCCTGTTCAGGTTGTTCAGATTTTGTCAACATGGAATTGCAACGTGTAGTAGATATCAGGACTGCTACACATCAGCAAATAATAGTTCACAATAAATATCCAGGCAATCTCTGAGCTGCCATGCAGCCTGAGGATCTGACAGCAGTAGACTTGAGCAGAGATCCAGTCCTGCCTACAGCTAATAATCTATACCATAATGCTTATACAGTACTGAACAAGAGCCAGCAGAATAATGTCAAAATCCTTTGTCAAGGTACACATCTAAATGGTGTCAGCCCAAATTACCGATATGTTCAGCAGAAGATCTTTGTTTTTAATGCTTTGGTTATTGTATATTTTGCATAATACAGTATCCCAGCTACTCATAGTCTCATCGTGGCAAGGTGTAAAGAGAGCAGAATTGAGTCTTCTGTGCCACAGGTGGAAGGCACTGTTAAGTGACTTTAGGGAGCGAAAATAAGGCTGTTAATCACATACATGGGATTTATTGATTATTTAAAAATTATGTTCTGCTTTGCTCTACTACTGAGAACGGTTGCTTATTAAACAGCCAGTATCCTCCTGTTTGTCTTTCAAAGGAAAAAAAAGGCTGAAAATCTGGTGGTCATAATTGCCAAGAGTAGATCCAAAATTTCTAGATTTAAACATTATGTGTGTGTGAGAGAGAGAGTCCAGTATTTAGAGCTCCAGCTGGAAGTCTGATTGAAGTAGTAAGAGAACTCAGTAAATCCTTCCCCTTTTGCAACATCTGTTGATAGGCCCATCCCCATCTGTACATGTAGTGGTCTCCCATTGCCATAGGTTTGGATTATACGTCATGTTGGATCCATGACAGTATCCCGTCTTTCTATAGCTTCTCTTGAGAAGTAAAACTTGATGGACAAAATGGCCTGATCCCAAAAGGGGGCTGTACTTCACTTATACAGAGGAGAGGCCTCTGCTTCAATCCTCAGCTTTTCCTGTTAGTGGAGTTCCAGCAGCAGGGCTGGGGAAATTGTCAGCTTGAGACCTGGTAGTCAAAACAGGCAACGCTGTGTGAGACAGATCAGTGGCCTGACTCAGTGGAACAATTTAACTTCATATTTCATTGCTGAGCCAATAATTAAGTGGGAGATTGCAAAAGGTAACCATCTGCTATGCTATGGAGCAGTCCATCAAGCTGAGCAGGAGATAATTAATTGGCCAAATTTTCCATCTGTAGTCTTCTAAGGAGCTACTGCCTGGTTGGCATTCTTTATCCATGCGCACCCTGATTCAGGCCTTTCTTCTTTCCTGCTCTTTGTACAGCTGCCGAACCAGTAACAGAAAAAGCCTGATCCTGACAAGTACATCACCAACGCTGCCACGACCTCACTCTCCACTCCCAGGTCATATTGGTGAGTTAGGCCCTTGGCCTGTCTGTCCCCTCCTCCTTCCAAGAATTCCAGCCACAAGACAACCCTAGGCATTTTAAGTCCTGCTTTTCTGTTCTTGCCTAGGCAAGAGCCCATTCTTTAAATAAGCTGCCTGTTTGAGAAAGAACATCTTGTATCCCATTTGTTAATGTCCATACCCAGAATTCACTCAGTGTCCTTGGTTGTTGTTTTTTTTAATCAAGGGCATCTCTCTTTCCCTTTTAATCTTTGCTGTATCCCTTATTTTTAAATGTGCATTGCCAGAAGTGTCCAAAATGGTGGTGGTGGTGGGGAGGCTGTTCCATAGCTAGTTTTATGCTGTAGCTATTTGCCACAGTGAGGCAAAATGTCCACACAAATCCAGAGCAAATCTATGCTTATTCACATCTTATTCATCATTATGAGTTTATCTGAGTATTTAGCAACAAGCATGACATTCACTCCAAAGCAGTCCTATCAGATTGATTCAGAACCAATTTTGGTCGTAAGTGGTGCATCCATCTTCCTGTAGTTCTCTACATTCAACCCTGTGATTCCTCCTTTGTTTTTTCATTATTTTATGTATCCAGGGCATCTGCCTTTTTATTCAACATATATATTTATGGCTGAGAATACTGTATAACCATCTTGTCCATTCTTCTAACCCTCTGAAGCTGTTGTCTGTCCACTGGCCTGACTTTCCATCTTTCCTCTAATTAGTTTCTAATCAGCCATTTGACACTAGATCATCAATCCATTGCTATATGTTTGGTGCATTGGTTTGTGTATCCATCCATCCATCCATCCATCCATCCAATGTTCTGTTTCTTGGCTTCCTTCTGTCTTCTATTTCCATATTTAACATGCCTCTCTATGGCCGTTTCCATCTCACTAGCTGATTGTTAGAGTTGCTGTGACAGTCTTGATTGATTTTGCAGGCTCTCTCTAGAATATGCTGGCTCCTGGAAATAGATTTGATTTGGTCATAGTCCATTAGCGGTCTCCTAAAGCAACGTATTGATTTTATTTTGTATGTTCCTACCCTGTCCTGTCTGCAGGTAGCAGCCCTCTTGACAGTCCTCGGAATTTCTCCCCCAACACACCAGCCCACTTTTCCTTCGCTTCTTCCCGCAGGTAAGAGGAGCCCTCCATCTCTGGGACTCAAATGTAACATGAATTGCATGAATTGGGCATCCAGACTCTTTTACCCATCAGCTGCCCACAAAACTGACTGTAATTCTAAATATTCCCTTTATAGGAAAGAGACTAATGCCAGAATTAAAGTGAGGAGGAATCTAGCTGCTGGCCTACCTCTAGAAGAGAACAAGAAAAGCTAATAATTTTATGTAAAACAACCCACAAAACTCCTGTACTCTTTTTATTTGCAGTCTTGGATATTTGCCTCTTTCCCTCTAATGACCACCACTTCTTTTGGTGATGCCTGGTCTTTATGAGGCACAGTTCAGGCCTGCCATTGATAATACAGGAATTAGATGGTTCTTATCCACAATCTTTCCATATCTGATTCTAAATGTGGGTCATCTGAGTGAGGTCCAGTGTCTGTAGAGGGAAAGAGTATCCATGGCCTTAGTATCCACTTGGGGTTGAGATCAGTTATTCGAGAAAGCTAACATACTAATAGCAAGTTGTTGGGTTTTGTTCTTGATTTACTCAGCTTCCTGGCTTACCCCAACAAGCCCTCTTGTAGGCTTTGAAGGAAAATGCAGGATTTTGGCTATTATTCTAGTGTTTGATCTGTTAGGCCATGCTGTCAGGGACATTTGAGGTTATGGAAGAACTTCCCATCTGCTCCCTACTCCCCATCTGCTCTCTGCTCTTTTTATAGACAGGCACATACCACTTCTGCCCACCTCCACCCACAAAACCAAAGGAACAGACTGTGAGGTTCCATCATACCCTTAGCAAAATATTGAGTAAATCCATTCTGGATTGTTTACGTATTTTTGTTCTGCAATTTTTTGCATTGTACCTAAAGGCATGAGTGCGTTTATAACTTAAATTGCTTTATATTTGTAAAACCTATGCTTGATGAACTATATGTAATATGGAAGAGATTGTAATTATATAATTGCAATCTGGTACACTGTGAATTATTGACATGGTTAATTGATAGTAAAAAGGGGGAAGTATAACACAAATTACAGTCATTATTATATCACAAAGAATATTTCTGACGGAGAGTATTATGCATTTCTGGGTGCTCGCATAAAAATACTTGAGCCATATAAATGTCTTTCAGCAGGAAAGAACAAGTTGTATGTGCTTCTTACCTGCATAGATTGATTTTTGCATATATTATCTTAAATGGCCTTTTATGGAGTGCATGAGGATGATGTGTTCACACTGGACAACAGGCAACCAAAGCTGTTCAGTATACAGGACCTGTAGGATTGGAAACTAGCTTTGCAAGTGAATTCAAGAAGCTTTGGGGCAAACGTTCAAGTCATCGTGCAGAAAGATTGTCCACATAGAGCCATTCAGTACTAAAATAGTTTTTCAAGGAAACGTGGCATCACCATGTAAATATATTGCTGAAGAGTCAGTGACAGAGACACAGGGCTGGTCACAGAGTACAGCTCTGGTGGGTCATGTTGAGCAAACATACCTGGGGAGAGATATGTGAAGCCATGCTGGAGTATAAGAAGTATACTGAACCTTTTAGTCTAGTGCTTTTCAGTTGGGTGGGATTGCCATCCTATTTGATCAATATGGCCAATGCCAACTCATCTGGAAGCATCAGTTTAGGGAAGGCTGCTTTAACCACTGCTCTGCAATCTTGAAGACATGTAATCAGACTTACATTTCTTTTCCCAAGTGAGGATTTGTTATAGAATAACTGGGGCTCATTCAAATATTTTATGGCTAAAATGTGAGTGGCATCTGATATTGTCATCCGTTCTAACCCTCCCGTAGCTTCCATGTGCTGCATTTGTCTTCTTTCTTACTGCATAAAGTCTGTTTTTTTAAACAGGGTTTTTTTAAACATGCTCTACTTCTGTTAATGGCCTTAGCATAAGTCTTACACATTTTAAAACAGCAGCTAGTTTTGATTTGACCAAGATTCACTGGGCAAGTAAAACTTTATCATAGCTCAGCATTTACTCAGTTTAACATCTGTGGTGGGTGCTGCTTCTGCCTTTTTTTAAAATCTAGGATTTCCTAGATGAAAAGCAGTAAGGGTTGAACTAGCCTTTGTAACATACGTTTTCTTAAGAAACTCTTAAATGGCCCAGAATCTTCACAGAAGCTAGATTTGACTCCTCTTGTAGTTATTAGTTATTTACAGTAAGCAACATTTCCAGAAGAGCTGGCAAATAAGACACATCAGACTGAATTGTATTTATGACAGGATTGTTTTTTCTAATCGGAACTGATCCTGCTTTTCACTGTAAGTACTAGACCCACTTAACGTTTATATTCCATGACACGTGCAGCACCACAGTGACATTAAGATAATGATACATGTGATGAGGATATCTGCGTGAAAAGCTGCAGTTCTATACTTGCATCCCAGTGTCTGATGGGAGTACATAAATTGCAGTATTTACCCAATGATGTTGTCATGCACATTATGTGATTTGCCCCCACACCACCCCATCTCGAGGAGTCCCATTTTTATATTCATCCTATTATTTTCAGGGCAGATGGCCGGCGTTGGTCTTTGGCTTCCCTACCATCATCTGGATATGGAACCAATACTCCAAGTTCTACAGTATCAGTAAGATGAAAAACTATTTGGATAAAAGAGCTGTTTTATAGGCCAGAATTTGAAATGCTGACAGACACGATGCCCAGAGAACTAGAAATGATGTATGTGTGCAGAAGAAATTGTTAAAACCAGCCCACCGATCACCAGAGGACAACTGCTCACACACACAACTCCCATCAAGAAAGTTTTTTATGCAAGCCATCAAAAAGGACAGGGAAAGAGAATGATTCAGTCTGTGTTGCTATGGCACATTAGTGCACTTCTAGGGAAAATGTTTACATAATGTTAAGCTCTCTGAGTTGATAGGTGAGATAATGGAACGTAGAGAACAGATTGGATCCATCTGTGAATGTTCCTCCTAATTCCATAGAGTTGGCTGCAGTCACATGGGTACTCCATAATGCTGCATATGCATGGTTCATTGTATGTAATGCCATGTGAGTTTCTTGGTTGCAGATCAACATGAGGAGCTGTGGCAGATCATGTGGGAGGCATGACAGTGGCCCCAGTTCAATCTGTTGTCATTGCTAAGGAGAAGTGGGCTTCCCACCAAAAATGTGAAGAAGAGTGCTGTTGGCTAGTATGCACAGTACTGAACTGCATAGGCCAGTGGTCTGACTTGATGTAAAGAGCTCTAGATTGACTGCAGCAATCCATATTTGTAATTAGCAGTTGGATTATATTTTGCTTTTTGCCATGTATTATGGGATGCATTGGAAAGCTGAGCACCCCATATAGAGGAGCTGGAGATATCCCAGAAACAGCTGTACTTCAGTGTCAGATTTGGAGTGACACACAGAAATAAATGATAGAGCTGCATTGGTGAATGGTCATGTGGCCAACTTTCCCTTCTGTTCCTCACAGTCGTCCTGCTCCTCCCAAGAGCGCCTTCACCAGCTGCCTTATCAGCCAACTGTGGATGAGCTGCATTTCCTGTCCAAGCATTTTGGTAGCACTGAGAGTATAACTGATGATGATGGGGGGCGGCGGTCTCCTGCAGTGCGGCCCCGGTCCCGGAGCCTCAGGTAAGGATGGGGCAGCCAAGACAGCCTTGAGTAGCAATGCTTTGTTTCATCACACATCTCACCTTTACTCAGTACTTTTCCTAGGAAGAGCAGCAGCAAATATCCTGGAATGGCCATTCTTGTTGACCTGGCTGGCTTAGAAAATTTAGATTAGAAGACTCTGGATTTGATTCTGCCTGTTGTTTTTTTTTAACATTAATATTATAAATGTAAAGTAAGTGACCACTATCTGTATACTTTATGACATACAAAGAGGATCTGCTTTTTAACTTGTTTCCTCTGCATGAAAAATCATTTTCTTTTTCTGTATGACGTGCCTTCTTTTTTCTGTCCCTTCTCAACCCTGCATGACTCCAGGCCAAAGTGTTTGAAACAGCCTACTTCTGGAATCCTATAACAACGTTATGTATTTAAGAGAGTTAGCTGATGTCTATCACAGTTTTACAAATTGAAACAGTTGGAGGTGCTTCTTTGCTACCAAACCTGAGATCTATAGGACCGTTATGAAGTCTGTGTGTATTTCTCTTAAGCAATTTAGGGTATTTTTAGCTGTGCTGTCCTCAGCCCTAAAATAGTATCATCCAAAGCATGTATGATCTACTTTTGAAAAGGCAAAATGATAGTTTTAAGGAATGAACGCAGTTTTCGGAAAGAGAAAATGGAATGGAATATAATAGAACGTGCCATTCCTTTTATCACAAAATAATTACAAAAATATCACTTGTATCAATAAATATGAAATATGTTGCAGCTCAGATTTTATAAAGACACAACCTTATGTACACTTAACTGAGATGAAGTCCCATTGGCTCTTACTTCTGAGAAGATATGCATAGGATTGCACTGTCAGTTTGCCATTCAGATAAGAGCCAAACTGGAGCCTGAAGGAAAAGTTAAATTGACTGTATTCAAAGGTTCCTGCAGTGTAATTAATGAAATAAACCTGTAATCAAAGGGTTCTGTTGCAGTCCCTTTTTACTAGCCTTCCCCAACTTATTGCCCTCCAGATGTGTTGGACTACAATTTCCAGAATTCCATGCTGGCTGGGAATCCTGGAAGTTGTCGTCTCATACATCTGAAGAACAATAGGTTGGGGAAGGATGCCATATTGTTTCCAAAGTGGTGGCAATATTTTTATATTGCTTCCTATATTACCAGGCACAGCCTTAATCAAAGGTTAAACTTTCAGAACAGAAGAGGGGTCTCATTTTGCAGGTTTCACCTTTTATTACAGCCATACATAAGATGAGGTTACCATTGCATACTTTTCCATCCCAGCTGACACTTCATTATCCCAGCTTGTTGCTTATTGTCAGGCCTTGATTTTGTGCACAGTTTTGTTGGTGTGTAATGAATGCTGGTTGTGGAAGTGCAGAACACTAAGAGTAAGGTGTTGTGGGATCTACTTTGCTTTTTTTTTCAAGATTGAGTAGATGACTCCAGATGCAAAACACTGGCTCATTAGGGTGGATATACCCTTAGGATAAGCACATGCTTAGCCAGAAATTTGTTTTCAGCCCTCACAACAGGGTTGCACAAAAAGGCATTCCTTGGGTCATCCTCCCATCCCACATACAGAGTTTCCTTTTTTCCAACCACCTAATGTCAGAAGGCAGAGCCTTCTTATTGTACTGCTATTATTAAATAATTCAGAGTGAGAAACCCTCATCACCTGTTGCAATTTATATAGATATCTTTAAGTACACACCTAGTAGCCTTCTGCCAACCTCTGCTATACAGTATTTACCACCCCACTGAATAAAGTAAACAAAAAACAAAAAAAATGAGATTTTCAAATAGAATTGAGGAAATGGAAAGTATAAAGAAATGGAGAAGATTATCACCAAGGACTGATTCATGATTTTTCTTTTGCAGCCCGGGCCGGTCTCCATCCTCCTATGACAATGAGATAGTAATGATGAATCATGTTTATAAGGAACGATTCCCCAAGGTAAGGGTTGAGTAGGAAAGAGAGCCTAACCCTTGTCTGAGGCTGGAACTGTTTTACATGGGAAAAAAGCAATGGCCAAGCTGGAGGCAGAAAGATTGGGTCCATCCCCACCTTCTTGTTTTGACACTTAAATGAATTTGACAATGAACAGAATCACTTTATCTTGTCTCTTTTTCTCCTGAATATTTCAATACTCCAAGCAAACATATTGAAGAATTGAGGAGAGAGACAAGGATACCAGAGACAACAGGTTCATTGATATTAGAATAAAGTGAGCACTTGTTTATTTAAGGAAACAGTTCTAATATCCTGAGTAATTCCCTGAAAGAGGACAGTAATAAAGGAATGGCTTGTGTGACCCAGATCTCTCTCTCTCTCTCTTTCTTTCTCTTTCTCTCTTTGATAATCTGGACAGTATGGTTAATGTAATGCAAAGTTTGGGAATAAAAATTCCCAGATTCTTTGCTGTGCTTCGAAAAAGAATGGGGCTTAGTCTGAGTTTCTGGGTCTGTGCTTTTTTACCTTATGCAAGAACCTCAGTTTCTTACCCCAACAGGCCACAGCGCAGATGGAAGAGAAGCTGCAAGATTTCATTAAGTCCTATGAGCCAGACAGTGTGTTGCCCTTGGCTGATGGGGCACTCAGTTTCATCCACCACCAGGTCATTGAACTGGCACGAGACTGTTTAGCCAAGTCCCAGGAGGGTCTCATCACTACCGTCTACTTCTATGAGTTGCAAGAGAATATGGAGAAGCTGTTGAAAGATGTGAGTCCCTATCCAGGGAATAGGCAGGATATGCATAAAAATATCAGAAATATGAATAAAAGTTATAAGCAGCTTCATTCAAAAGGGTTCTGAGAAATCAAGTTAGCTTGGAGTAGCTTTTGTAAGGAAAACTAGATTTAAGTGGTGGAAGTTGAAAAGGCAGCTTACATGATGTGCCTAGTGAGTTGGTGGAATTAGAGGCTTCGAGTAACAATGAGATCATGGAGAGCTACATTTGGTGGGTGCTGCGGTCTTTTATAGTAGCAATTTCAGGCTAATTCCTCCACTAATGAGCCATCTCTTCTGTTGCTCGCAGGCTTACGAACGCTCCGAGAGTGAAGAGGTGACCTTTGTCACTCAGTTGGTGAAGAAGTTACTCATTATCATCTCCCGTCCAGCTCGCCTGCTAGAATGCCTGGTGAGGCATAGAAGGGTGGAGTGTATGCATATGTGTGGGTGTGCTTAGGAATTGGCAGAAGGACCCAAAATGCATACCCCTGTTGTCTATAGATCTTTCTTTACGAGCACACCATAAGCAGATCTTAGTGATTATGTAACATTCCACACAGGGAAGATCAGCACATAATTAACAGGTATGAAAATGGCAGCATTGCTTAGATTGGGGAGAAGATTGCTATGATTTTGTTCCTTTCTCTTTGTTTATATTTATTTCCTTAGGCCTTAAAGATTGCTTGTCATATTGTGGTAGTTGCTGAGGGCTGCACTTGCACACACCCAGTTCTCCTGTGCACAGACACAAAGGTAGATAGAGAGACAGACATGTACACAAAGCTTCTGCCTCCTGCCGTTATCTTGGCTGCACTGAATTCACAGGAGAGAGGTGGGTGAAGAGTTCCCCTTCTCCTAGCAACTGAGATGGTAAGGGAGGTAGATTGTAGCTCACCCAGTTCAGCTGTCTTCCATTCCATTCATGCGCATGCATGAATTCTCTTGGTCTTTATTTGGAACAGGTGTAGATCAAAATATGGTTCTGGGCAGAAGTGGTTTGTGGGGGATAAGAGCAGGAAAAAACCAAGGCCTCAGTCCCAGCATGTATGGACATCAGCAGCAGCATTAGCAGTTGAGGGAAAGAACAGAAGGAAGGGATGGTAAAACATTAGGAGCATTGGGTGAGGCTGGTGAAATATGACCTTTAGAAAGCCTTTACTACTGACACCATTACAGTAAAGAACAGATACACAAGCTAGTATTTCAGCACCAGTTGAGGGGAGGATGAGAGCAAAAGGTGCTGGGAAGATGATGAAGGAGGTATGCTGGCATGCAGGCCATGAGGAAGAAGAAGAAACGGGCAACATCACTAGCCTTGATCTGTTTGCTGTGTAATGTTGTTTCAAAGATCCCTCCAGATTTTTTTTTTCAGTCAAAACCAGAACAACCAAAATGTTCTGGCTTTTGTTTCTGCTGAACTTTGGCTGACCAGAAATGGTTGATAGAACTTACAGAATGCATTGATTTGTTTTCGTTGAAACAAAACATATTTTCTGTTTCACCCCCCCCCCCTTTTCTGGCTCCTGTATTCGAAGAATCCTTTGATTGCTGGACCTTGTTGGAACAGGGTCTTTCAGATAATTGGCAGCAGCTACAACAGAAATAAATAGGAAAAGTTAGGCAGATGAGGTGGAGGACAGGGGTACTACTACCAAAGAAGTACAGAAATGCAGCAAAGGTATCAAGCAAGGAGCCACGAATGGCATATGTTTGAAATGTTCCCAAAGTGATAGGTGGGGAACTGTCCAGCTGGAGATCACCATCATTCTGCAGCCAAATTTTGCTTAATATCACAACAGTGGTAAATTTACAGTTTGAAAGAACTCTTACCACTTATAAAACATTGCACTTTCAAGTACTTAGAAGATATTTGGAAATAAAAGAAACTGGGCTCCTGCAAAATTGGAATACAATTTTGAATTCATTCTTATAGATTTTGTTGTCAGACAGAAGGGCATTCCTTTCTTTTCTTATTAAAAAAGAAGAAAAAAATGGAATGTGCCAAAAAGGAGTTAAAATACAACAACCAAATAAACCAGGCAGGATGGATATAATTCAGTAATTCAGTTGACTGGAAAGGTTTTTCTTATTTAGGGCCATTTTTCATTCCAGTGAATCCCAGGACATGCTAGTCTTCTTTGCTCCTAGCATGTACATGATCCATACTGGTAGAACTTAAAGGCTTACACATTAGAAGGCACCAAGTTGGAGAGAGCTGTTCTCAGAAACTATTTTTGTGACAGAAAATGAAAGAGACAGCATTAAGAATGACAAAGCAGTTAAATCAGTCAAAGAATCTGGAAATAATTAAAGGTGGTAAGTGGAAGGACACATGTCTAATGCAGATGTTGGTGTATTTGGGTCTTCGTTACACCTAAGCTGTAGCAACCTGCTTTCAGTACTCTTGAAGAACAGGTCTTGTAATTTCATTTTGCAAAATGCGAGAGCTAGGTTTCTAACCAGTATATGACATTTTAACTATATTACTCCAAAGTTAAAAGATGTGCAGTGGATACTAATTGTCTTCCAAGACCAATCTTAGGCCTTAACCATTAAACCTTTGAACAAATTGGGGACTAGCTGTTTGAGGAACCCACCCTGTCTGTTTATTGCTTCTAGAGGCTCATTCATTTGGTCTGCATGAAAAGCGTCTTTTTATCTCCAAATGTGGAATGTCTTTCTTTAGAGAGGAGATTGGTCCCCACTCTCTTGGTTTACTAAAGGTATATTTTTTTAATCTGGCCCTTGAAATTACTAGCAGTTAGTTTAATATGGAAGATTGGGGAGTATTGCTTTAAACTTTCAGTATGATCGTGTTTATAAAAAGTGACTGTAAATAATGTTGGCGATATTTGTTGAAGGACAGTATTACCTTCAATAAATCAATACATTGATAAATGAACAGCTTATGGAGCATTCCCCATTTTAAAGAAGTGGCTTTGCTGTTTGCCTCAGCAGGACTTTCAGCAGAGACCTTTTTGGATAGTGCACCATGCTATTCAATGATGGGACTTTGGGATTTAATTATTGGTGAGAGTTTGGATTTTTCCCTAGGTACCAAAATTTTCACCCAAGCCCTCCTGGAGGCAGCGCTGGAATTAAGCTTCTTCTAGTTCAGTTCCCATGCGGAGAATGTGCAAGTGCCCTGTTGTTGCTTCACATACTCCTTTAAGTCTGGCATTGAAAACTGGTTCTGAGCTGAACATGAGGGAGCCGCCACCTAACTCAAGAATTCCTTCTATCTCCCATCTGGGCTTTGCCCTTCATCATTGGAGGGCACAGAACATCAACTGGCCTTCATCTGTTTGGACTAGCTTTGAAGGTGCCTGAGTGTTACCCTGACAACACAACAGCCAATCACAGGACACATTTCCTCAACCGGCCAGTTGCTGTACTGCATTGGCCAGGCTGACGCAGTATCTGTTGCCCTGCTCAGAAGCACAGAAGCATCAGGAGGAGGAGAATGGCCGAAGAGGGGTCCTGTTTATGCCGCCCTTTCCTCCAGTCTGGAATGGAGAAAAGCAAAGCTTGGTTTTCAAAGATGGGTTTCAAAAGAGTGGCGATAGGGAATATGGTTTCCTTTTAAACAACATTAAAATGCTTAGCTGTGTTTATTTAGCTTCTCTACCTTTTTTTTTCCTTTTTATCCAAGTCAGATTATAAATGGAGCTGTAAAAAGGCTGTTTTCAAAGCAGTCTTCCCCAATGTAATCCCTTCTAGACACATCAGCTACAAATCCAGTCAGCCACAGCATGACGTCAGGATATGATGGGAGTTGTAGTCTAGCTCATCCAAAGAGGGCCAGGTTGGGGGAGGCTGCTGTAAAGAGCCACATGTTGGGATAGACAGTCTTAACCATCTATTCAGTGCAGGGGGTTAACTGATAGCTCACTAGGAAAGGGACTCACTATCTTGTATCCATCAATGACCAGGCAAATGTTTTTGGAAGTCCCACAGGCAAGGCCTTCTCTCACTGTTTCTTTTCAGCAGCCAGCATTTTGAGGAATATTCCTTCTAAAATGGAGACTCCATTTAGTAATTTTGTAGATTTTCTCCACATGAGATGACATGATATGGATGACATGAGATCACAATCTTGCTCACAAGTCCTTGTAACTCATCTACTGTGATTCAGCTACACAAATATTTCAACAAGTGAAATCAAAACTTCAGTATCAGCAACTCTTTATTAACATTAAATTTCACTGATTGCCTTTGATACAAAAGTTCCCTAATGATCAACAGTGTAAACACATTGGCATCTCAGCTGGAATATACTTGGTATCAAAGAACAGAACTAGTGGATCCTTTAGCATTTAGCTACCTTGTTGGCTATATATTACCTACAGTACTGAAGGCAGTAACCATCTTCATGCCAGTTACTGAGACATGTGGCATCTAGTTGTTTGGATTCCATACAAACGATGTGTTTTCTGAAAATGCATATCACATCAGCCAAGCTCTGTGGTCTGCAAAGCCCCATTTTTTCCCAGACCTCTGTTCCCAAACAGGTATCCTGCCAATTCCCTTGCTTCATATAGATAATGTGAGGGTGAGAGGTGGTGCAGCGGGAAACGCAGAGACTGGAAGTTATGAAAATGCAGCACCACCGCCATCAGTAGCCAGATGGACTGCAAGTAACCTGATACATCAAAACACCAGGAGAAAAACCTCAGGTTTAAACTTGTGCATGTGTGTAAACACATACACACCCAGAGAGAGGCAGATCTGTATACTCTATGGATGCTGATCTTTATCACAATTAGGGCTGCTTAATATCTGAATAAAGTTATTTATTTATCCAAGCCTCATCCTTGATTTGGCTGTTAAGCTTGTTGGTGTACATTTGCATTCCTGGAGAGGGATTTACAATCAGGCTCAAGGAATAGCCATGAGAAATGCTGTCATGCTTGTATTCTACCAAGGACCTCAGGACCTAGCAGTTCTAGCAACTATTCCACTCGATTCTCACTTTTTTCCCCTGTGGGGGCTTCCATTTAGATTTTACTGTGAAATTGCTCAATCTCATTCATCTTTAAAATGCTCTGAATCAGTGTATTTATTTGAATCCAGAATGTTCTAGCTTTTTTACTCCACCAAATATGATAAAATGTCCCTTCTTGTTCACATTTCCAACATAAATTTGAGGTGGTACATCATTTTATAAAAATCCTCTTTAAGATTGTAACATAGTGTAAATTTCAATCCTTTCAGCCACATATTTTCCCTTTGTTCCATCTGTATATTATAACCAAAAATTTTAGCCCACATTATCATACATTCTTTCACTTATTCTGTTTCAAATTATAAACTTTTATTGAAATTTGAAACAGAAGAACAAGTGAAAGAATTTTCATTTTAGCAATTACATGTTCATCATTTGTACACAATTTTATTTCAAATTCAGTCGTACAGTGTTCAAAACCATAAATTATTTTGTCTACTTTAAATCTTTCTAATAATTGTAAATAAGAGAACCATTGACAACTATATTCCTCTGCCACCAGTTCTTCTCTTGATTTGATTTTACATTATCCTTGACAAAATTCTAATATCTCGCAATAAGTTAACCAATGACGTTTTTGTTTCAGACAATACTTGTTTTGACAACCGATGCACCATTTAAACAGTGGCAAAAGGATATATCTGAATTTGTATGTCAGGGAAATAAACCACAAATTAAATACAAGGTGTTACAAGATGCAAAGGAAAGAGGAGGATTGGGTCTACCTGTTTTGAAATTGTATTTTGCAGCTTGCTGCTTGATTTGGATGAAAGAGTGGGGGGTGCTAAGAAATAGAAGACTTTTGAAGTTAGAAGGATATGACCTGAGATTTGGGTGGCATGGATATTTGTGGTACGATAAAGTCAAGGATAATGTGGATTTTAAAAATCATGCCATATTGAGAATATGGGATAAATACAAACCCAGATTGTGTCCAAAAATACCTTTGTGGATCTCAGCACAAGAAGCACAAGAAATAATAGAAATTGCCCGACCTCATTCATAAAATTTCACAAGCAATTCAGACAACCTCCACATATAATTGTATTTTCCCATATTTTCCCATTCCTATTTTCATCTTGTTTTCTTTCCAGGAAAAAAATCCTTAAGGAGAAAAAAAAAAGGTAGAATGCCTTTTTGTCTGGTAGTACTGAGAGCCTTCCATCTAAAAACACTCTGAGGGTAATGTTAGCCTGAGGAACAATGGCTGTTTCAGTCCCCGGATCCTGTGAGTCCAGTCACTCTTGTCCAAGCCCAGTGCTTTTAATGTTCTACCGCCCTAGCTCTCTCTTTTGTGGTTCCCTGAAACCAATTCTTCTTTGCTAATCTCCATCCTAACTCTGACTTGCTCTGCTTCCTATCTTTAGGAGTTTAATCCTGAGGAGTTTTACCACTTGCTGGAAGCAGCTGAGGACCATGCCAAAGAGGGACATCTGGTGAAGACAGATATTCCTCGTTACATCATTAGCCAGCTGGGACTCACTCGAGACCCATTTCCAGGTAATGCAACCAAAACTATCTGCCATCCAGGCAGCCTCATCCCTGTGTATGTACCTAAGTCACAATATCTGTTAAATGTCAAGTGACTATATTTGTGTGTCATTTCTTGCATGTATTAGCATGGTCATCTCATAATGCCTTTGGATATGTGGCAATTTGTGATGCTGACTATTCAATTTAATATTACATGGATTCCACACAGCACAAACTTGTTCTTTTTCCTCAGTAAGATTCTTTATTCTTGAGCCACTTTTGTTCCTTCTGCAGTTTTCAGGGAAATCTGTCTGATGCTGGACTGCCTATTCTATTTAGTGGGTAGGATATAAATAAATCAACATAGAATTTAGTTTCACTTAAGAGAGTTGGAAAAAGATATTGCCCAGGATAACCTCTAGCCATATTTCTAAGACTGAACAAAGAAGTCAAACTTATTAAGGGGTTATTAAGAATTTATTAACAAAGTGTCCCATAGAAAGGAGAAGAAGGTAAATTGTGGTCTACTAGCAAGTCTCTGGATCACCATCCTGTATTTGGTGATTGTTGGAATTCTTCTAATGCTGGAATAGGTGAACTTATGGTAGAAACATTTTTTGAAGATGAAGAACCAGAGAAGCTGATAGTGAAGCCTTAATTATTAAGAAATCCTAAGCATGCATACTTCTTTTTTAAAATTTAAAGTTCATATGTGCACCATCAGGAATGGTCCAAAAGGAAAATCAGACTACCCAGTTGTAGAAGTTTGGTTATAATAGAGGATTGGAATCTTTGACATGGCAAAAAGACTTTTCAGAAGACTCTAGGCTGATGCTGGATGAACAGCAAATCTTTTCTCATCTTGACTCCAAACCTCAGTTTTCACTATTATGGCAAACCTTATCTTGCAGCATCGACTCTTCCTCTAGTGCTTCTACATAAAACAGGGTGGCTTATTCAGAACCCCTTTGTCTTTCTCTCCTCAATTGTAGCTAAATATAGACAATGTAGCCATTAAAAATTGTATGGAAAGACACTGTCATAAAATTTCCCAATTTCACTCCTTTCAGACTTTACCAAGTTGAATTACTTTCTAGTTTTTGTGTGTTGAATTGGGCTGAACTATCTAAATGTTGATACCTCGATTGCATGACATCCAGGAATGTGAAACTACTACAGGTGGCAGATTCCAAAGGCCAGGTTATGTTGCTTGCTTCATCTGAGTAAACCAAAGAACAAACTGCCCACAATGTGAAGGACTTTTGGAGTGGCTTCTGTTTTTATTTTTAGGACCTTTGCTGCAGGCATCTGGGCTCTGGATTTGATCAGACTGATGTGCAAAAAGGTTTTTTTAACTTCTTTCCTTCAAGTTGGCCTCCCATTCAAAACTGGCCCTCCATTTTTGCTTTTCTCTCAATGGGGGAAACATTGCATGGATTCATCATGCGTGGTAGATCCTGAAATAGGATTGATAATTGTTCAGAGTAATCTAACTAGGAATCATGCTCTGGATTTCCAGAGAAGTAATAATGGAATCCACATGCAAATTCTGGAAAGTGGTAGATCAAAGGCCCCAGGTGCTAGAAGGTCTGTTGTGTGTTTCTTTATTAGGATAATTTATTTGTTACTGCTTCAGCTTGTCAACATACATTTTCACACTGGCAAGGTAGCATATACTTGTCTGCATCCGGTGTTAAATGTGTGCATATACACGTGTGTATTTGCAGGATTTAATTGTGTGTTTATATTGCATTGTGAGTGTGAGTAAAATTGCCAATATGTGCACATCTGCATAAAGAGGTTTTTGCGTATCTGCTGTGTGTTGAGCTGCATGCAGATGTGCTTGCAAGTGCATGGTCGAATCTTCTGATTTGCCATTATAGCACATGGAGCTTTCATATATACCCATTGATACCACATGCATGTCCCTTTGTGTATATGCATGGCTCTGTGTGTGTCTCGGTTTCACCCTTTCTGTGCTTTCATAAATGACAATGGGGTTGCTAAAGCCTTGTTCCCTTGGCTCTCCCTCTGGCTCTCCCCAAACCTTGTTGTCGTCAGATGTGCTGTATGTGGAGGAGCACGATAGTGGAGGATCCAACACACCTGAGACAGAGGAGTTCACCGAGGTCAGTATATGGGTCAGCTCTGCCAACCCCATCCTAGCTCTGTGCCACGGGGCTAGTTTTCCTCCACACGGGGACTCCCACAGACACACCTTTACAGCATTTTGTTCACCGTGCTATGCGAATGCCCCCCTGGTTGATATTGGAGCAGAGGGGAACGCGCGTCTGTTGTTGCTACTAGGCCTCAGATGAACATCCCGTTTGTGCAAGAAGAAAGAGAAACTTTCATAATAGGCTGAGATTATGTCAAAATGTGGGGTGATGTAATATGCAAAACCTGTATTGATGCAAGAAGTTATGGCATTTACCACGCACATGTCCTCATTTGCCTCTCCTTGTCCCCCACAGATGCCCATGTTCAGAACTACCAGCTTTGGAAATTCAGGATTGTATCTAAAGCTGTGCACTGTTTCTACTGGCAGCAACTAGAAATAAATTTGACATTAGTTATATAGATGCTATTAGTTTGCTTTTGGGGGGTTGTTGTTACTTAAATAGCAGCACCTCTTCTGGGATCCCATAGTACTTTGTTGGTTTTGGTAGTGGGGAAGTGGTAGTAGCATTGTTAAATGACTATGTACTGTATTTTTCATACATTCATTTATTATTGTATTTAGCTTTCCAAGGTAGGATTTTTTTTTCACAATATATTTGCATATTTTTGTAAATTAATATTTATTTGTATGAGAGAGCCAAGATAGATTGCATTTCTATGCAGAAGTAAATCCTCCTACGTTTCATGCAAAGAATGCCCTAGATAGATTAATGAATTAACTAAGGTTCAATTAATATTATTTCTAAATCAGAGGCCTAATAGGCTAGGCTTGGCTTGTGGAAGAGGTTCGTGCTAACCCATTACCTTTTCCTACTTTTTCCCCTTGGACAACTATTGTGCTGTCTGACATTATAGTAAATTACTATATTGCAGGTTTCCCTCAGTTTCAACAGCTATTTTTACATGTGTTGTTTGGGATGAGGGGTGCTTGTTAACCGGAATACATGCATCCAAACCCCTCATGGATTTGTTGAATTTTATTTCAAGCTCTTTAAACCTTAGCTTGAGGTTTTTGTTTTGTTTTGAGATGCTGAAGAATGTTTGAAATTACGTGCAATGTAGCAAACAAATGCCAACTTTCCTTGTTACAAGGCAAGACCATCTTTAATATTTTTTAATAAAAAGTGAAATAAATGTACCCTTAACTTGGATTCCCACTGGTTAATCAACTAAGAATTAAGTTGATTAATCTACCAGCTAAATACAGTAAAACTTGCAGGCCCATTTATGGTTTTCATATCTCACATTTTAAAGTTTAAAGTTTGTGGAAACTGCTGAAACTTTATAACTTTTGTTCAATGATGATGAAAGCAGATCCAATGATGGCAACCCAAGTAGCGATTTAAGGTGGCAGCAATGTAAAACAGATGTGGGCTGCCTGCATGCAGCTGTCTAGCCCCATTGTTGTGGACTCCCCCCCCCCCCCAAGTTTGCATTTATGCAATTTTATGGCTAATTCTCTTGTCTAAAGTAGAAGTTCTGCCTCTCTGGAGGCGTTACTATATCTGTTGTTTTACTTTAATAACAATTTGAACCTTTTATCTCAGTCATGTTCCCTATAGCTCTTGGGGGGGGGAGGAGCTAAGAAATAAAGAATTTAAAATAATGACCCTCGCCCTCAAAAAAGGTGTCCATTTCTGCTTTCAAGGGTGTCAGTGAGGCTGTATGCTATTGGTAAGATGTACTTTTTGATTCTTTATGGTGCAGGCTGAAGATGATGGAAAGATATTCTTGGTCCTTATGGCAAATTGGCTTGAGGCTAGCTAGATATCTGGGCTAGCTCTGTGCAGTGGCAACAGCAGCAGCAATTGTTAGGAACGAGTGAGAAAAAGGGAAGAGAAGGAGAATCCACTTAGGGAAGAGAGGAGGACTGTGAAAGGGAGGAGTGGCACGGGTGGCTGAGGGACAAAAGGAGGGAGGCTCAGGCACTGTTGGACGAACGGGAGCTGGAGTGTGACTGATGGAAGACAGGGGAAGGTAAGAAGGAGAAATGACTATAGGGGGATTGGACAAGAAACAAAATGGACAATTAGGAGAGAAACCGATTGCGTATGGGTCCTACATACGTGAGGGAAAAGGAATAGGCTGAAAGTGGAATAAAAGTGGTAGAAGTTCCAGGATGTTAATCTTAGTAGTTGTTTAGTGCAGGGGTTGCACTGCTCCTGAATCTCACTGGTTCCCAGGCTAGAACTGCTTTCCTTGCTCGATCTCTCCCATACCGCAGTCTGTTAATAATTCAGTGATGGCATATTTGTTTTGGACAGAAAAGGCTGAATAGAGAGACATTGAGGGAACCTCTTCCACCTCCTCTTCCCTCTTGGAAATTCATCAAATGCATGATTCTTTCAGAAGCACTGGAAAGCTAATCAGCTGCTCTTTGGAAATGGAGTTAAATTGGCAGATGGCATGAGGTTTTCAGTGTAGTTCAGTTTATTAAATTTGAATGGCATATTTATACTTGACTTTTAAACCACAGTGAATCAACTGAAGTCTTCAACATGCAAACAGAATGTAAATAAATGGTACAGTAGCATAGATCATAAATAATAATCAACAATAAAAACTAGCAATCCAAAAATACAGTTCCAGAAATAATAGAAGAATACTTAAGTCTTCACAATTTTCCTGAAGACTTGCAAAGATGAACTCTCAGTAGAAGATCAAAACTTTATGTAGAATCAAGAATAATTTTTGTCTTTGTCCCTCCCACCTTGTCTTAGCCCTACAGTACTTTTTTGGAGTGAGGTCTCTACTCATCGTTAGGCCACTGAAAGATCTATTGTGGTTTGCAGCCTAGAAAAGGTTGTGCAGCTTTTTTCTAAGTACTTTATTGGTGAGGCTGTGATCAACATACCTGTGGCTTGCAGCTCTTTATTAGAAATTTTGCCTGAATAGAAGTTTTTACATTATTAGGACTTGCATGCTGTTGCTTAACTATGAATTTCATTTGTGCACTTGACTCTTCTTTAGTTTTGATTTCTGCATTTATAAATGAAATGACCACTATTTCTGAATGATAGAATTCAGATTCAAATATAAGAAGCCTTCCTAAAAGGGTAAAGTTCTGTTAGAACTAAATTCATGTCTCCATATGGACTATTTATGGCCTCACACACAGAATGCTTAATATTGCAGAGTCGTGGGACTACTCCAAAGCCCAAGAAGCCACCAGGAGAAGGAGACTTTGAAACTATTAAACTGATAAGCAATGGGGCATATGGGTGAGTGTACTTACTTAGCCTCAGGCTCCTTGGGTCCATCAGCTGCAGGAAAGGATCTCTGCTTCTGGGTCAGCATTGTAGCTCCAAATCAAGTCTGCTTCAAATGCTTACTTGGACCAGTCATTCTGTTCCCACACTGGCGATGTAGCTCAGGGTGCTCTTGTCCACATTCACAGCAAATGGGAATATAAATTAGGACAGCAGTTCAAAGAGGCTATAAAAGTAAATTATGAGTTTTAAAAAAGTTTAGTGTTTGGATTATTTTAGCCTGAGGCTGAAGAGTCATGTAGATACCAGACAAGCCTGTCTGAGGAAGACATTCCTCAAGAAGGCGCTAACATCACTGGGACTATATGGGCAGTTGGAGGAGAACCTCTGAAGACAATGTCAGTGAGCATGTGGGAGGAAGCATAGTGGTACCTCGGTTCATGAACTTAATTCGTTCCGCGACTCTGGTCGTGAACTGAATTGGTCGTGAACCAAATCAAATTTTCCCATAAGGTTCAATGTAAATACGGTTAATCCGTTCTGACCCCTACGAATTTGGTCGCCAACCGATTTTTGATCGTGTCCCGAATCAAATTTCCCTATAAGGTTCAATGTAATTACGGTTAATCTGTTCTGAACCATATGTTGTTGTTTTTTTTAAACCACAAAAATATGACACAAAGTACAGTACGAAGAGAGAGAAAGCTAACCTTGCTCGACGCGACTTCTGGCGTGGAGGACAGGAAGGCGGGTGGGGAGGCAGTTACTGCCTGGAGGGAGAGTCCCCTCCCTACAGGAAGCCGCGACCATGTGTCACGGCAGGGAAAATGGCCGCAGATCCTGTTCGTAACCCGATGCGGAGTTCATGAACGGAGGCAAAATTTTGCGACCGGAGCTGTTCGTGAACCGAATTGTTCGTGAACAGAAGCGTTCGTGAACCGAGGTACCACTGTATTCTTTCAGATACCAAGATCTCAAATCCAGGATAATTGTGGACTCTGACTTCCCACTGAGAAATAGCCCAAAATGATTTTTCTATCTTAAAATGTGCTACAGTGAGGTGTGTGTGTGTTTGTTTGTTTGTTTTTTTAAATGTGTATGCCGCCCATCTCCCCCAGAGGATATACTGGACATATGAGCACATTTAAGTTCCTCCTGTACAAAACAGCGTAAATGTTAGTTTTCTAGCCAACTTGAAAAAAGAAGTAAATTCTAATAAATATGAAGTATCTAGCAACCCTTCTTTAAAGAATATGAAAATTAAGATAGTTTAGGGAAGGGTTGCAGCACGTTGACTCCAAGATTTTGCATTTCCTATTTGTGGCAGGGAAACCTAAAAATGCCTCTTGCTGACCTCTGCTTCTGTCTTCTCTCTCAGAGCCGTATACTTGGTGCGGCACAAAGAGACCCGCCAGCGCTTTGCCATGAAGAAGATTAATAAGCAGAACCTCATCCTGCGCAATCAGATCCAACAAGCCTTTGTGGAACGTGACATTCTGACTTTTGCAGAGAACCCCTTTGTGGTCAGCATGTTCTGCTCTTTTGAAACTAAGCGGTACCTCTGCATGGTCATGGAATATGTTGAAGGTATGCAGCCTCAGGATTTGGAAGGGTTGGTACTTGTGAAATGCGCAGTCTTTATGACAGTCTTCATCCAAACTCATGCAAGAGTTATGTCATATTAACAGTAGTCCATGGGGATCAGTTGTATTGATATGCCCTAGATTCAGGTCATTTGCAGCTTTATCCAAACTGGACCCTCCAAATATATTAGACTTCAATTTCTGTAACCTCTGTCTGATTTGGACATAGGCAGTACTGATTGGAAAAAGCTGCATTAGGACGCTGGATTTTATAAAGAAAATATGTTTAACAGCACATTATTTGTAAGAATTCCTAAAGAATATAATAAATATCTTACTAAATATAATAGCGAATGTGTCAATAAATAGATTACCTACAAGAATGATAGCTGGGAGGAGGGCATAATTCAATAATTAAGCACATGTCTTATATGCAGAAGAATTCATGTTCAATCCCTGAAATACCCGGGTACGGTAAGGGAAGATTTTTGCCTGGAATTCTGAAGAGCTGCTGCCCGTCTGGGTAGACATTCTTGACCCAACTTCTCTAATGTATTGACTTAATATAACTTTCCAGATTGGAAGTTATGGCCATTGCAGTTGTCTGCAAGACATCCAAGTGTGTAATTCTTACATTGTGCAGAGTTATCAGGATTATCGTTGAATGTCCTCTTGAAACTGTCAGATTGATGCAATCTCCCAAAGAGGTTGGAAGGACTCAGCTCTGACTTCACGTGTCACGTTAGAGAATACTTGAAGAATTTTAAGAGCTGAGATGAAATAATATGAAGAGAAAACGATGCCTGTCATCCCCAATAAGCCTGGGACATTGACAAATTCATTTTCTTCTGACCATCCTTTTTGGTTGGACTTGAAAGTCAAGTGAAGTATATGCAGATGCTACAGTACAAAACCTTATGCGGACTTGGCATGAGTTTTCTATATCTGACTGAATTGGTCAGCTAGCAGCCAGGGAGATAGGACTGATGCTGTGCTGCAGCCACGCCCAAAGGCCTCCCTCTCTAGGGCATTGCCGATTCCCTCATTCTCATGTTATCCATGTTCTCGCTTGCTCACCTTTGGTCCCTTTGGATCTCTTTTAACCCAGGGCACGTCTGGAAAACATCTGAACTTGCATATTGCTGTTACTTTTAAATAAGCAGGTTTATTAGTTGAAAAGTCGGTTATTAACTCTTAGTTAACTCAGTTAACTCTTAACTCAGTTAAGAGAGCCAGTTTGGTCTAGGGGTTAAGGTACCAGGCTAGAAACCAGGAGACTCTGAGTTCTTGTCCCGCCTTAGGCAGGAAAGCCGGCTGGGTGACTTTGGGCCGGTCCCTCTCTCTCAGCCCAACTCACCTCACAGGGTGGTGGTTGTGGGGAAAATAGGAGGAGGAAGGAGTGTTAGGTATGTTCATCTCCTTGAGTTATTTTTAAAATAATAAACTCGGGATAAAAAATCTAAAAAAACCCTTCCGTTATAATCCACCAGGAGTTATATAATGGTACTAAACTTGCTACTGCCTTATAACTAACAAATTTAAGGCAATAAAATGTTTTACAGGAATACACAACTTCTGCAAACAAAAAGGGTGTGCCAGGCTATTGTGCAGCATATCAGGAGAGGAGCTTTAGGAGTTTTAAAGACTGAAATATGTACAGGCAGTCCCCAGTTTAAGAACCAGTTCTGTTCCCAAGGTTTGTCCTTAAGTCAAATTTGTACAGGTGAAACTCGAAAAATTAGAATATCATGCAAATGTTCATTTATGTCAGTATAGCAACTCAAAAGGTGAAACCAATATATGAGATAGACGCATTACATGCAAAGCGAGATATGTCAAGCCTTACTTTGGTATAATTGTGATGATTATGGCATACAGCTTATGAAAACCCCAAATTCACAAGCTCAGAAAATTAGAATAGTGTGAAAAGGTTCAATATTCTAGGCTCAAAGTGTCCCCCTCTAATCAGCTAATGAATCCATGACACCTGCGAAGGGTTCCTGAGCCTTTCAATGGTCTCTCAGGCTGGTTCAGTAGGAATCACAAGCGTGGGAAAGACTGCTGACCTGACAGTTGTGCAGAAAACCATCATTGACACCCTCCATAAGGAGGGAAAGCCCCAAAAGGTAATTGCAAAAGAAGTTGGATGTTCCCAAAGTGCTGTATCAAAGCACATCAATAGAAGGTTATGTGGAAGGGAAAAGTATGGTAGAAAAAGGTGCACAAGCAGCAGGGATGACCGCAGCCTGGAGAGGTTTGTCAGGAAAAGGCCATTCAAAAGTGTTGGGGACTTTCACAAGGAGTGGACTGAGGCTGGAGTTAGTGCATCAAGAGCCACCACACACAGACGGATCCTGAACATGGGCTTCAAATGTCGTATTCCTCTTGTCAAGCCGCTCCTGAACAACAAACAACGTCAGAAGCGTCTTACCTGGGCTACAGCAAAAAAAGAACTGGTCTGTTGCCCAGTGATCCAAAGTCCTCTTTTCTGATGAGAGCAACTTTTGCATCTCATTTGGGAACCAAGGACCCAGAGTCTGGAGGAAGAATGGAGAGGCACACAATACACGATGCTTGAAGTCCAGTGTGAAGTTTCCACAGTCTGTGTTGATCTGGGGAGCCATGTCATCTGCTGGTGTTCGTCCACTGTGCTTCATTAAGTCCAGGGTCAACACAGCCATCTACCAGGAGATTTTGGAGCACTTCATGCTTCCTTCCGCAGACGAGCTTTATGGGGATGCTGACTTCATTTTCCAGCAGGACGTGGCACCTGCCCACACTGCCAAAAGTACCCAAACCTGGTTCAATGACCATGGGATTACTGTGCTTGATTGGCCAGCAAACTCGCCTGACCTGAACCCCATAGAGAATCTATGGGGCATTGCCAAGAGAAAGATGAGGGACATGAGACCGAACAATGCAGCGGAGCTGAAGGCCGCTATTGAAGCATCCTGGTCTTCCATAACACCTCAGCAGTGCCACAGGCTGATAGCATCCATGCCACGCCGCATTGCGGCAGTCATTGCTGCAAAAGGGGCCTAAACCAAGTACTGAGTACATATGCATGCTTATACTTTGCAGAGGTCCGATATTGTTCTATTTCCAATCCTTGTGTTATTGATGTCATGTAATATTCTAATTTTCTGAGCTTGTGAATTTGGGGTTTTCATAAGCTGTACGCCATAATCATCACAATTATACCAAAGTAAGGCTTGACATATCTCGCTTTGCATGTAATGCGTCTATCTCATATATTGGTTTCACCTTTTGAGTTGCCATACTGACATAAATGAACATTTGCACGATATTCTAATTTTTCGAGTTTCACCTGTATGTAAACCAGAACAGTATTATTGTATAATACTGTATAAGTAGTATTGTGTAATGAACTTTAATCTTTGTGTATTTAACTCGAATGTTGCTACAGTAGGCTCTGTTCTTAACTATGGGTCATCCTTAAACCAGACATTCTTAACCCAGGGAGGATTACCTGTACTTCAATCAACTGCAAAGCTTTAGTCAACTATTTTCCCTCTTAACCCATCCTCTGACCTCAGAAAAGGCAAAAAAGGCGTCACACTGGACAGGCTTTGAAGATCACAAAAGGGATGCTGGTGTGGCCACTGGACTACGCTTTTGCCATGCTGATTTATTGTTCACTTTAATACATTCAGGATGATTTTTAATTTGAAGAAACCCCAGCACACCACCCACCACTTTGTTTTCCCCTTGGCCAAATCAGTACTTTCCGCTAGGCAGGAAAAAAGTCATTGGAGCAAGAGGACCGATATAAATAGGCAAAGGAAGATAGGACAGAAGGCAGAGGATGGAGGGGAAAGAAGCAGTTTCCCCTCCCTATGAAAGGAGCAAACACGTAAACGGAGCAGATGGTACAGCTAATTTTGCTGCGTTTATTCTGATAATTTATTCTTTTCTTGAGGAGTCAGCATGACAGCAAATGCATTGCATAGTATCACTTTAAGTTCGGTATTAAAATTTACATATATGATTTGCAGGAAACACTCTGCCAAGAATGATGATTAGCAAATGATATTAAGCATAAAATATACGCATCCTCCATTAACCAAATAATCATAGGTCAAGCTTTGAGAAGGAAGAGCTTTCCTAATGGTTGCAGTTGTACAAATGGTATCACTTTCTAAGTCTGGTGTTTCAATTTCTCACTCAAAAAAAATCTACTGTTAGGATTCTTTTTTTTTTAATCAAATTACTTGTCCAGTTTGAAATTAAGATGGATTGTAGCAGACATTATGATTGTGAACTTCACAAGAGATTTCAGCATCCTGTACTCTTCTTGCAATGAAGAAATTATGGTTTGAGATCTGGAGATCATGTAGGCCATTAATGCTGAATATATGGCAAAGGATTTCAGTCCATGATCATTATCTTACAAACTATGTTTAAATAAGATAATACAAGAGGCCAGAGGACAAAAAGAAGAGATGATGAGAGATATAAAAGAGAAAATTGAGTTTAATTGTTAAAAACAACAATTAACAATAATTACATCTAAAACAGGAAAAACTAACTGGGCTATTACTTCACAAAGGAAGAAAAGAAATATAAAAGGAAGATAAGGACTGCAGAAAACTGAATGAATTATTTCCATCTGTCTTCCCTCTAGAAGATATAGGGCAGAAAACTACCTGAAGTGATACTTTCAGAAAGTAAGTCTGAGGCATGGACCTAAATAGGGTAGACAAAATAGGAAGCTCTGTACCTCTCTACTTAAATCTCAAAGAACTCAGATGTGAAATTGATAATCTTGTAGCAGAAAAGATGTAATATATTCCATAAAATCCCACAGGTTTTCATAGCAGAGGACTGAAAAATAGCCGTGGAAAAAATCTGGGTGGATGGTAATCTGAGGAATTTCAAGCCAATTAGGTTAATGTAAATCACAGATAAACTGCTAGAAAGCATGGTTAAATATATAATTGTCAAGCGTTTAGAAGGGCAAGTTTTACTAAAGAAGAATTAGCATGGCTGGAAAATATCACCAAGCAATGTTGTTGAGGTTATCAACTAGATATTGTTTACTTAGACTTTCAGAAAACTTTTGACAAAGATTCCTGAGCAAATTGAATAATAATGGAGTAAAGGTTGAATCCTCTTAAGATTTAGTAACTGGCTGAAGGACAGAAAAATAGTGTGTGTGCCAATGCATCTATATTTGGGATTGGTGCTTTTAACTTGTTCATAAATCAGCTGATGAAAGCAAAGTGGCAAGTTTGCTAATAATGTTGGATTATTTAGGTTGGCAAATTTGGAAAAGGAACATTCAAATGAAAAATGCAGAATATGAGCAAATATAAAATGATGCCTGTTGGTAGTAAAAACTTTAATTTCAATAATGGGGACCAAGTCAGAGTGCAGTTTTTAGCTCTATGACTCGGTTTGCAAAACCTGTATGTAAGTGGCTAATCGTATAGATCTTCATACAGATTGTTATTAAATTATGAGTTCTGTTCTGCAAAATAAAACGATGCCTATTAACCTTGATAGCTTAAAAAGCCTATTCAGGTGTGCACGGCCGTATATGGCATAGTCCTAAGTTATTTGGAGGCTACCTACTCCCATGCGGTTGGTCCTATGTTTTCACAGGGGCATCTTTTTCAGGTCTTGCCTCCAAAATATTTACAACTGAGAGTTTCTGTGGCAAGGCAATTGGAGTTGAGGTTGTTTTCCTCATATGACAGTTTAATAGAGGACACAAAACATATTTTTCATCCAAACCTGTTTGAGTTTTTGAAGTTCTTGACTCTGGAATTTTTGATATTTCTGCTTTTATAAGCCACCCAGAAGCATACAGGAGTGGACAGTATGTAAATTCGTAAAATTTTACAAATTTTGGTAGGTAGGTAGGAAGGTAAATGTGTAGGTAGGTTGTGATTGGACAAATTCATGGAGAATAAGGCTATAAGCTGCTACTTATCATGATGGTACAACCCCTAGAATTCTGATCTATTATAAGAAACCAGTATGCACCAGTAACCAAGGAGTCTCAGAAATTCTAGCTTAGCCTGCCTTCTGAATGAGGCTGTTATCTCCCATTTTTAGATAACATCAGACAGCATTCCGTTGAATATCAGATGCTGATAGACAGAGATGCCTGAAGAAGCTTTTATATACTCTTGTTTTGTTTGGGGGGTTCCTATAGGCATCTGACTGACCAGTGTAGATATAGAACGCTAACAACAGCCTCCAAGCATCATACTTCTTATATTCTAGAGCCTGCCAAGTTTCAGCTAAAGGACTGGAGAGAGTAGTAGAACAGCACCCTAGCCATCTCCCTAACCATTTCACCTTCCTCCTAGCAGGTGGGGATTGTGCAACGTTGTTGAAGAACATTGGGGCTTTGCCTGTAGAAATGGCCCGCATGTATTTTGCTGAGACTGTCCTGGCCCTGGAGTACCTGCATAACTATGGAATCGTCCATCGTGACCTCAAGCCTGACAAGTATGAAGTTAAAAGACAAGGCCTGTCTTTAGTTATATTTAGGAAGTGGCTATGGTTGGTTCTCTCTGATGTTTGTCCCTCTGGCTTTCTCCACAGCCTACTTATCACTTCCATGGGACATATCAAGTTGACAGATTTTGGTCTTTCCAAGATGGGGCTGATGAGCCTCACCACAAACCTGTATGAAGGTCACATTGAGAAGGATGCCAGGGAGTTTCTAGACAAACAGGTGGAACCCTGATGAAGTCTGTGTGTGATGGTGTGCTGCATATATATTAAGTGTGAAAAAGAGAAAGGCAGATACTCAAAATACACAGCTGAAGCTGTGGGAATATTGTATGGAAATAGTGCTGCACTATGTTGCAGTGAATCTAGTGGATTTTCCATTCTGATTTTTTTTCAGATTCCCACTCGTAGGTTATATATTTGCATACAAAATACAGAAATAGGGAAAATGTATAAAGTACTGCACAGTCATTATGCCACTTGAATGAGGTTTTGGGGGACAAGATATGAGATAATACAAAGTGATATTGCAACTGACAGCAACCTTTTCCATTTGTTTTTAATATCTGATGGGGACTTTAAATGAAACTAGTTGCCACACTGAGTGTTTAATGATAAATGAAAACCTTTGTTTATTGCTTCATGCTAACAAATCAGTGCCTCTATACTTACAAAAAAACCCAGTACAAAATTGTTGTGTTATATGTAAGAGAGAAAATTATAGTGCTTCCCATACTTAATTGAACCAAAAGGCAGTATGGTGAGATATCTGGCACTCAGTGGATCAGTATTTCTGATAGCTGAATGAAGGCAGGTGTCTTAACAGGTGTGTGGGACCCCTGAATACATCGCACCTGAAGTGATCCTTCGCCAAGGTTACGGGAAGCCGGTGGACTGGTGGGCCATGGGCATCATCCTCTACGAATTCCTGGTGGGCTGTGTGCCATTCTTTGGAGACACTCCTGAAGAGCTGTTTGGCCAGGTCATCACTGGTGCGTGGGGGCAAGTGTTGCTCCACTTAGGGGCTCATTTGCTACTTACTTTAGAATTTAATTTAGAATTTGCAGCATCTAGGCTACCTTGGTGGATGAAAAGTTAACCAGGGTCAGTGATGAGTACTTGAACAGGAGACCCCCCCCAGGGAATCCTTAGGTGGAGTGTAGACTAAGCTGACAAGTCAAAAAAAAAAAAAAAGGCAGAGGAAATACAAACTGCTACTTTGCTGCTGCCAAGAAGACCACGTGGACATTTGCATGAAGTCACAAGGCGTTGAGGTCATCTCGAAGAAGGTTTTATCTTTAGCTAAAGCAATGAAATGGGGGGAGGCAAATAGCATCATGAAACCAAGAGTGAAGCATTGTCTAGAACTGATGTTTTGGGGTGCAGCAACACTATGGTTTGCTCCTGCAATCCCATATATTTGAAATACAAATCAATCACGTCATTTAAGTTACAGCCACAGTAGGAGGAGCTATTTTAATAATCCCCATATTTTGGACTCCCTTTGACCTGACCTGCTTTCCCAAGCTGCCACTATCAGATTGCAACAGCCTGTCTTTACTTACTTGCTTTCAGATGACATCTTGTGGCCGGAAGGAGAGGAGGCACTCCCGTCAGATGCTCAGCATCTGATCTCCTGCCTCCTGCAAACCAATCCTCTTCTCCGCCTGGGGGCAGGTAAGGTCAGATGCGAAAGCGGGTGAGGTGTGGGTTCAGTATGTTCCAGTTTGTAAGGAGAGAGGTTGTTTTCCTTCTTCTGAAATGTTACAACCTTAGACGGCAAAGTGTTGACCAACTGTGGCCTTAGCAAGTATTTGGCCACACTGACTAGTTGTTCAGGATGAATCCCCAGCTCACCCATCTTTTTTCCCCATAAACCATCTCTGGCAACAGAATCCAAATTTCTAAGCTAAGCTTGGCCCTTCCTTTATTGTAAGAGTGATTTTTTTTTTATTTTGCCCAGTAGAGGACAGCAAAACCCTGTTTTTTCTTTTACACAGGTGGTGCCTATGAAGTGAAACAACATGCATTTTTCAAAGATCTAGATTGGAATGGGCTTCTGAGGCAGAAAGCAGAGTTCATCCCTCACCTGGAATCCGAGGAAGACACCAGCTATTTTGACAGCAAGTGTTAACCTTTCCTTCTCCCCCTCCCTGACCCTGAATATTTTGGTTAATAGTCAGCATGGCTGCAGCCAGTTCTCCAGCTATCCCTGGCCATACACATCTAAATCAGGACTGCTCACCTCCTTACTTTTATAGAAAGATCCCAAGTACTTCTGTGATTTTGTTTCGTCTCTTGATGTAAATAGCAGCTGTGAATGAGCAGTATTCATCAGGACCACAGCAAGGGAGGAAAGGGCTATGTAGCTTAGTGGGAGGAGCCTTGGTTGCCAAGCAGAATGCCTGCCTGATATTTCCAGGTAAAGTAGGAAAATGTCCTAGAGCAGTATTTCTCAACCTTGGCAACTTTAAGATGCCTGGACTTCAACTCTCAGAATTCCCCAGCCAGTATGCTGGCTGGGGAATTCTGGGAGTTGGAATCCAGGCATCTTAAAGTTGCTAAGGTTGAGAAACATTGTCCTAGAGAGCTACTGGCAGTCATTGTCACCAGTGCTGAACTAAGAGCCAGTGGTCTGGCACAGTGAAAGGACACTACCTTTGTTCCTAGAAAAGTTTTAAAGGATATCTATCTATCTATCATCCATCCATCTATCATCCGATATTTGATGCTGACTCTTGTAAAAACAAGATCTGTGAAATTTTGAGAGGAGAAATGTTACTTTTATTGTTCTTACAGCCCAACTGGTTACAAGGCATTAAAAGAGGACTATTTCTAGGCACGTGGGAAAGGACCCTTTATAAAGAGATTTTGTTTACCTGAGGCCGCCTCCCTGTTGGTTATAGTGGGATAGTCTCCTGGGCACAGGAATGCAAAAATATTGGGCAATGTCGCAGAAGTTAAATTACCTGGCTCTCTGTGAGCCTTATGAGTCCTTCTTTCCCTTTTTAGCCCGCTCTGATCGTTACCACCACATTAATTCCTATGATGATGAAGATACAACTGAAGATGAACCAGTGGAGATACGCCAGTTTTCATCTTGTTCTCCCAGATTCAGCAAGGTAAAGCCCTTACTTACTGCAATTCTTACTGAGAGCCAGTTTGGTGTTGAAGGTAAAGTGTTGGACTAGAAACCAGGAGACCATGAGTTCTAGTCCTTCCTTAGGCATGAAAGCTGGCTGGGTGAACTTTAGGCCAGTCACTCTCTCTCAGCACAACAAGGGGTGGTTGTTGTGGGGAAAATATGAGGAGGGAGCATTATATATGTCCCCTGGAGTTGTACAAAATAAAGATGGGATAAAAATATAATAAATAAGTTTGATTTGTAACATCTTTGTGCCAACACTATGGAGTACTTATAGAGAGCAGGGATAGGCATTCTGTCACCCTCCCAATGGTTTGGAGCACAACTTGGAGAGTGCCAGATTCATAGCATCACTGAGTTAGAAAAAGCATTAGGGCAACTAGAGTTTGCTATTTGCTTTGAATGAGCCACGAGATGCATGAAGAACTTACAAACAGTTCCCCGTAAATCCAAACCGGGAACTATAGTTAGCGGCTTCCAACAAGCCAAGATAGGGAAGCCAGTTTTGAACCATAATGCCATAGCCTCATATCCTGGACTGTTCACCTGGCATTAACCATCTTTTCTGATTTTAAAGAGCATATCTGCATATTTTAAGTTAATAAATAATGCCTCAACTTCTGAAGCCAAGATTGATTCATCCATAGGTCCAGTGCTAACATGTGCAGACACTTGAATAATTCTGTGAAATGGTTGATGCTTCTGCTGCTTTTATTATTAGCCTGCCCTGTCCAAAAGATCACTTGTCTTTGGGGGCATTGTACAAGGCTGAAACAGGACAGATTACGTCTGCAATTTGCATCACGAATACGCAGATATTTAATATTGCAGTGTTACAAAGAGGGCTAAGGAAGCATGGATTGGGGATAGTCCTCAGCAATCCCATGCAACACTGTTTCACTCATACATAAGTTGCCATGTGTCTGTGTTTCCCTACTTCCATGTTTGCCGAGATAATGTGTATCTGAGGGAAGTCCAGTTTTAGGAGATGAATAGCGGGGGAGGGGAGCTTAACTTCTCTGGTCCTGGCCAATTCTCTACATTGACCTCTTCCCGAGATGTTTTTTTCCCCTCCTTGTTAGATGGAAAAAGTGGTTTGGAATGGACTGGGAAGAAAGTGGGAGAACTGGCCAACAGGAGAGAGTGACGAAAAAAGGCTCATCATTAATTCTTGTGCTGGGGAGAGGGTTGTTGTTCCCATCTTGGGAATGGGGCAGAATTTGGATGAGATTGTGGCTGGATTGTGTCATACATCTTCCAGTAATATTTCTCATTAGACTGGTCCAGCCCATTTCTTCCCTCATTCTTCTTTGCCCTCCTGCTCCAGGTGTACAGCAGTATGGAGCACCTCTCACAGCACGAGCAAAAGACTCCAGGGGTCACCAAGCGGGACCAGAGCAACAAACACAAGGACGACAGGATTAGCAAACGGGAAAGCCTCGGCAGCTTCACCCTTCGAGACAAAAGCTGGCGCACCAACTCTCCAGAAATGTGAGTCTCACCTGGGCTGTTCTGCAGTGACCATGCCTTTCCCAGGCCGGGAGAAGGATAATTAGGGACTGGCTGGGGAGAGAGAAGACCGGTGTGGAATTGAGGGGCTCCTTGGGAGGACCGGGGAGCTGGCTGTCACTAGTCAGCAACAAGGAATGGGAGGTCTCTTTCTGAATATCCTGGTGATGATGTGGCAGTGGAAACTAGCACTATTGGTACTGAGAAAATGGATCGTATATCTAGCATAATCAGCAGCAGCTCAGTTTATATGTATGTGTGAGAGAGAGAGAAACATGAGAGGTCTGGAAAGTGCTGCTTTTCATTTGTAGTCTTCTCATGTTTTCTTATCTCAAAAAAATTTGATGGAGGAAGTAAAAAATTCAATCAAAATGCCTTTTGACTAGTAGAAATAGAAGCTATCTGTCTGGATGAAACCTAGATGGCTTTTCAAGAAAAAAAAACCCTGATAATCAAGTGTAACAGATACTACATTTTGTTTATTAAGAGGAGAGGTCATATTTAAAAAGCTCTCATTTATTCATACAGTGTTGACTCTAAAGATGCAAAGCAGCCAAAAAGGAGGAGGAGGAGGATTCATGGGCTGTTTCAGCCTCAGTGATTACAATTTGTTGTCATTGACTAAGGCAGTACCAAATTAAGTTTCAGCGAGCCAGTCCTGATGAAGCTTATGGACTTCAGTTAACCCTGGCAGAGTTTTTCATAACAACCCTTGGCCCAAACATATGAGGCTAAGCCCGTTTGCTTGCTTCTGTCCCGCAGGAAGCAACTTTCAGCCTCGGAGTCGTCATATACCGAGAGTGATTCAAGTCCCCCGCTGGGGGCACGCCGGCGCTTTTCAGCCCTGATGGACACCAACCGTTTTGCTGTGCCATTAGAAAGTGACAACGAGATTCTTGGCAAGGGACCGTTGAAGGCTCCTGCAGAAAATGGGTCCATAGGACCCACACCTCAGTCTGAAGGCAAGGAGTGCAAGGAGGGAGCAGGAGATGTTGGACAGGGTCCTGCTCCTGTGGAGGCTGAGGCAGGTGAGTACAGGCTAAGGCAAGGTAGGTAGCCTTTTGCAGATTCCAAAACTCCAGTAGGCTAAGAAAAGAAGCCACAGCCAAAGGTTTCCTACATTTGTTGCAAGATGTCTGCACTATGGCTTAAACCAGTTCTTGGTCCATCATCATTCTTTTCACCTCTCTTTCCCAGGACAAAAATCTCTCTCCCTTCCACTCTCTGGTGAGGAGTAGCATTCTTGGTCAAAGTGACCTCATTTCACTTGAAGTACTAGATAGAGCACCACCTGGGTAGTGTAGCGTGAGTCACCTTTGACTGTTTCCAAGCCCCTTGGGCTTCATTTCAGTAGCTACCTCAAATGTCTACAGAGTCTGGCAGTCTTTCCAGCAGATATTGCATCCCGAATGCCCAGATGTCAGCAGGTGTGGATATCCAACAATTTGTTCCCCAGCCTAGGCATCTGTTTGGAGGGAATGGTAATTTTCCAAAATGCCTGCCGCAGGGTTTGGCTTGAGAAAATGCATACTTTTGCCCTGCCTCCCACTCCCCTGGCAGCACAGCTGTTGCAACGAGTGCATGTTCAAGCAGTGTATCTGGATGGTGGCAATGGATATGAAATTTGGCTTTTTGCTGTGATGCTTAAGGCAGGAAGTGTGCTCACATGCGCACATGCACCCAGGGGTGGAGGGTTTTGAATGCCCTAAGACAGTGTTGTCCAAACTTGGCCACTTTAAGATGAGTGGACTTCAACTCCCAGAATTCCCCAGCCAGCCATGCTGGCTGGGGAATTCTGGGAGTTGAAGTCCACTCATCTTAAAGTGGCCAAGTTTGGACAACACTGCCCTAAGACCATTGCTTCACTTTCCTTCTGAGAGGGATGGCTGTGATTGGACAACGCCTTCAAACTTCAGTGGCACTGAGTGACACAACTTTTTTTTTTCCAACTGCAAATGTATGTATGTGTGAAAGCCTTCATGCTGCCTTTCTTCTGCAGAAGTAAGAGAGCACCCTTTCCATATTTGCAGGCCTAAAATGATGGTGTCCTTTCCTTACAGCAATGCTCCCACACCCATTTTATTTTATTTTTTTAAATTCCAGTCGTGTGTGTTTCCCTTTAGCAGACTACATTTTTGTGATGTAGTTTTAGGGACTCTGTACCCTTCCCAACCCATTTTATTTATAATAGAGTGGCAATTTATTATGCATAGTTGAGTTTCATACCATTGACAAAAGGTTGGAACTATGGGTTATGATCCAGTGCTGCTAAGAAAGATGTGTCTTGATGTGGAAAAGGAGATCCAGGAGACAGTGCTCAGTGAGAAACTGCACAGTACAAGGATGGTTTTGCCTTTTGTCGGTCATAATCCCCACAGAAGCCTACTCTCCATTGTGCTTGGCTTCTGGTGCCTCACCTGGTTCCTCCACAGCAGTAGACTGCTGAGTTGTAAGTGTTCAGTAGCTCCAAAGCATCATGTGATTTTTGGAAGCTGCCATTATTTCCTGTTCTGAATTTGGAGTCCCCCGAGAGGTAGACTGCAAGCTGGGCTTTTCCAGCCCATTAAACTCCAGCTCTGCTTTACAAATGCCCTGGGAACTGATGAATAGGTGGTTCTGCTGCTTTGTGGAACAGAGCCAGTTGCGAGGCACAACCGCTTCACAACATCCTTCAGTGATTTTATTGAGTCCCATGTGGAGAAGGGGGATATGCAGGACCCCGTCCCATCCCTTTGCATGCTGTCTAAGAGGCCAGCTGTTGTCGAATAGAAAGAAGACAAGGTTTCTTAAGAGTTTTGCAGCCCAAGAATCTAACTGCACGGCTTTGGCTCTGTGGCAACCTAGTTTGCGCAACAGCACCTTCATTCAGTCCATGAGACTGTACTGTCCATCATGAAGAGCATCCTTGGGAGTTTAGCAATAGCAGTACCAAGGTGGTGGAAGAACACATTTCAATGCTCAAAGGGCCAGCAACAATCATTTGCCATTCCTTTTTCATAACACTCCTATTACTATGTGGACCAGAAACCTAAACCTAAGCCTTTCAAGTTTCACGATGGTGCAGAGAAGGCCCCGGTGTACATGCACACATGCCCAGACACACACTTGTATCATAAGCTCACTTTTGTATTGCATCCTGCTACATGCTTTGTTATATTTCCCAGAATGCTTTGATGATGCTGGCTGGGAATTCTGAAACAACACATCTGGATGGCACCAGATTGATGAAGGCTGTTGTTGTGGGGAAGGGTTTGATGAGCAGGATTACCCTGGATGTTGGTTCATTTGCTAGTCATACAAAGAACAGAGGTGGATCTGCAGTCCTCACAATATCCTCTGTGGGGTGGTGGTGATGGTGGGCACTTCCTGTGGTGGTGCCCTCTGGCTCTTGTTTGGAGGTGGGGATCCCCTGAGTGTGGTCCTGTGATCTAGGGCTTGAGTCATCATCCCTCTCTCTCCCCTCCCCAATAGGCGATAAATCAAAAGCGGGTGAGCTACAGCCCCCCAAAGAGCTGGACCCATCTGCCCCCAGAGCTACCAATGACTTGGTGCTGCGTCGGGCCCGGCACCAACAGCTCTCAGGGGACACCGCCACGGCTGAGAAGCGCAGCTCCCGCACAGGGGGCAAGGTCATCAAATCTGCCTCAGCTACTGCATTGTCGGTCATAATCCCCACAGGTACGCCCCTCCTCCTCTTCACCCTCCCCCCGCACACACTACCCAGACCCCTAGAAATGGCATCCTCCTTTGAGCCTGACTCACCCACACATACACCCTCCAGTCACCTCCTGTCTCTGCAGCACCAGGCTGTTCACCACACAGACCACTGACTTGAGACCACCCTCTCTTGCGCTGTGTCCGTCATGTTCCCTTCACCCTCCTGAGCACTGAACTCATTTAGATTCCCAGTCCCTTGGTACAGAGATTCTGTCTCCCCATTCTGATAGGTATTGATACTGAATTTGTCTTCAGTAGAGTCCCCATAATGGCTGTCTTGTGGCTTTGCATGCTCTACTTTCCCCCTTTGGTTCTTCCAGCATAGTTGCGGGGCTGTGTGTATTCTGCAAAAAGCCTGTCACAATAGAAGTGGGATTCTGCAACTCTTTGTACAGTTTATGCAGATGAAGCAGATTTGCTTGATAGAATGTTGTTTGCATGGCTGATATTTCACCCTTCAAATCCTCTGCTTCTGTTCCTTATGAGAAGAGATAAATAAGCTAAGGGGAGGCACCCAAAACCCCCTCCCCTGACCAGGGACAAGAATCTGATTCAGTCATATCCACTGAAATCTCACTTGGCACGCATTCGGTTGTATCCTTCTAGTCGTCAAGGGCTAGAAATTTGAAAGCTGAATTTTGTGCCAGGTTAGCATCTGTGCAGCTTGAAATTGCACCATACACGCAGCCCTCGTAGTTGCCTGTATGTGTCAGTAGTTAATACTGTGTGCTTAAGAGGGACTGGAAATATCCCAATGATGCATCACTGGGGGGGAACATTTCCCTTTCCAGCTAGAAAAACACATACTGGATTTTGTTTACCTCTGGAGCCTGCAAAAACACTTAGACCTGTCTCACTACCCTGACCTGCCCTCAAGGTTACCTACCCTCAAGTAGCCCCTCAGGGTTCTAGATTCCGTACTGTTCCCTTGCCAATAAGTCCTGGGGGCTGGCAGAAAGTAATAGGAGGGTAAAGCTAGGCTGGTGCCGAGACCCGCAAGAAACGGGTCTCCAGTTACTACAGCAGGGAAGGCTGGGAGCAGGAATATTCTTGTTCTGCAAGAGCCCTATGGTGTGCTTGTCCTCTGTAACCAGGGAAAGCATCTTGCTTACCTTTTAATTCTCTGTTTCTCTCTCCTTGCAGTGGAGCAGCACAGCAGCTCACCACTGGCCAGCCCAATGTCTCCCCGGTCACTCTCCTCTAATCCTTCATCCCGAGATTCCTCCCCATCCCGAGACTACTCTCCCGCTGTCACCAGCTTGCGCTCACCTATCACTATCCAGCGGTCAGGGAAGAAGTATGGCTTCACACTGCGTGCCATCCGGGTGTATATGGGAGATAGTGATGTCTATAGCGTGCATCACATTGTCTGGGTAAGAGGACGTTCTGGATCGGCAAGATTGAAGAGTATGAACAAGCAACAGTCCTATACCTAAATGAGATAGATCTTAGCAACAAGGACTCTCCTTTCCCAGTGATGAACCCACTGTCCTATGAGTAAATGGGACATGGCAGTCTTGAGAGACGTTCTCTTGTTTTTTGCCTTTGCAGCATGTGGAGGAAGGGGGTCCAGCCCATGAGGCAGGTCTGTGTGCAGGGGACCTCATCACTCACGTCAATGGAGAGCCAGTGCATGGGCTGGTGCACACTGAGGTGGTGGAACTCATCCTGAAGGTAAGCAGAAGTGTGGCGGGAAATGTGGTAAGTCTCTGATGGAACTGAGACACTGTGCTTCTGTTACTGTCCCACAGCCAGCTTACCTTTCTCTCCCCTAGAGTGGAAACAAGGTGATGGTGACTACTACACCGTTTGAGAACACCTCCATCCGGATTGGACCAGCCCGCAAGAGCAGCTACAAGTCCAAGATGGCTAGAAGAAACAAAAGGAGCACCAGCAAAGAAGGGCAGGAGAGGTGAGATGCATAGAGAGAATGGAAGGGAAGTACAGGAACAAGCAGGGTGTATTAAGGATAGCCTGATCCCCTATATGTTCATAGGGATTTGGGAGTTCATCTAGGACAATTCCCTGCTCAGTGTAATTTCTTCCTTCTGGCAGTAAGAAGCGCAGCTCCCTGTTTCGCAAGATCACCAAGCAGTCAAATTTGCTGCACACCAGCCGTAGCTTATCATCCTTGAATCGCTCCCTATCCTCCAGTGATAGCTTGCCTGGCTCACCCACCCATGGTTTGGGTGCCCGTTCGCCCACCCAGAGCCTGCGCTCCACTCCTGACTCTGCATACCTAGGTAAGAGGTTAGGACAGCTATGGTTGGCGGTGGTGGGGTTGGGATGGGAAGGTAGGGTAATGAGAAATGTTTATGGCGGACTAACATCTTTACACGCTGGGAGTGTTTTTCTTGGCCTTTGAAGAAGACTTAAGACATAGCTGGAGTGACTGGCTTCCTTTCTCATCAAGCTTTATTTTCACAAAAAAGAGTGACATTCTCTAGTTCAAGGATGGGAAACCTGTAATCCAAAAATTGCTGAAATGTAACTTCTAGGATCTTTCCCATTGGCCATATTGGCTAGCATTTGCAAGTCAGCATTATCTGAACAGCCAGGGGTCCTCCTCTCTGCACCCCCCCCCCAACATTTTCTGATTTATGTAAAGCACTCTTTTCCATTGCCAAGTTGGAACCCCCATGGTGGTCCTTGTACCTAATCCCATGCATCTAGTGTCAGTAAGTTTGACAGAGATCACTAGGTTCTACTCTGCATTTTTCACTTAAAGAGATAATGAAAACTGGGGCTGTGCAATACTTTGGATTTGATTCTGAACAGTTGCTTCAGAGCCCCCACAAAAGCTATATAAGTTAATCACTCACCCAGCAATGTTTTTCCAGCAGTATCAAACAAATGTGCACAGGGAAAACTACAAGCAGGGTATGATGGCTGTCCTCAAGCCTGAGGGTTGGTAATGCTGCACCCATCAATCTCTAGCTTTTTTAAAGGTTAAAAATAAAAAATGACCAAAATCTTACAAGAATTGGTGCTCTCTCTCATTAAATCTTGTGTAATTTTGGCCATTTACTTGTTTTTTAAGATCTTTTTTTTTTAAAAAATGGGGGGAGGCACCTGCAAGATGACATGAAATCATCTTGTCGATCTTTGCCCTAGCCTCTGGTTGCAGGCTGCTAATGATCAGGCACAGGAAGCCACAGGAATGAATTGTCCTCTAGATCAGTGGTTCTTAAACTGTTGACCCAATTACAGGGAGTCCCTGGGTTAAGAGTGCCCGGGTTACAGGTGACCCATAGTTAAGAACACAGCCTATTATAGCAAAATTCAAGTTTTACTCAATGATTTGAGTTAAATACGCAGTGGTTCGAGTTCATTACACAATACTACTTATACAGTATTATACAATAATACTGTTCTGGCTGACATACAAATTCAACTTAATGGCAGACCTTGGGAACGGAAGTCAGTCTTAAACTGGGGACTACCTGTACCCTTTTTCCCAGTCTCAAGTAATGTCAATACCCACTCAAAAAAATCAGACTTTTGTTTTACACAAGTATCTCAGCAGCAGCAGTCCCAAACTGGATCCTCAACCCACAAAGAAGCAATTAGAAATTGCTCCATTTACCCACAGGATAGGCCCAAACTACCCCCAGTTTAAGAACCACTGATCTAGATCAGTGTAAAAATGTAAATGTGAGTAACTCCACAAAGGACATGCCCTGATCAATGTTCAGGGGGGTCTGTAAGATGAAGTCCTATGTCATTGCCTTGCAGGGGAACCCACAGCACCTCTTCCTGGTTCTCCAAACAGAGCGAGGATGCTGCATAGTACACCTCATCTTTCCTCTCTTTATCCCTTCATAGGTGCCTCTTCCCAGAGCAGTTCCCCAGCCTCCAGTACACCCAATTCACCAGCCACCACGTCCCACCACATGCGGCCCAGCACTCTGCATGGCCTGTCTCCCAAATTGCATCGCCAGTATCGTTCTGCCCGTTGCAAGTCAGCTGGAAACATTCCCCTCTCACCGTTGGCACATACGCCCTCACCTACACAGTCCTCACCACCACCACTCCCTGGCCATACTGTGGGCAGCTCCAACACCACCCAGAGCTTCCCTGCAAAGCTTCATTCTTCACCACCAGTGGTACGGCCCCGCCCCAAGAGCGCAGAGCCCCCTCGTTCACCACTTTTGAAGCGGGTGCAGTCGGCGGAAAAACTGGGCTCTCTCTTAAGCGCAGAGAAGAAGGTGGTCGTGCGAAAACATAGCCTGGAGGTGGTGCATTCTGAATACCGCAAAGACTTCTATGGGGAGCCTGGCCTCCACAGCCTCGCGGAGTCAGATGGGGAGAGCCCCAGTGAATCCGGCACTCCAAAGCCCCTGGCCACCCGCCGCCTGGGCCGGCAGGAGTCCCCCCTTAGCTTTGGGGTAGGAGATGGAGAGGCAGCTTTGGAGACCAGCACCAAAGCTAGGGGGCCAGAGGCTCTGCTTGGGGACTGCAGGAGGACCCAAGCTGTGCAGACCGAGGAAGCATTTGCGGGAGCCAACCGGGCGCTGACTAAAGCCCTGAGCCCTGTTCAGGAGCACGAGCAAGGCAGGAAAGGCAGCGTGGAGGCAGAGGTGACCCCACGGGGCCTTGTCCCGATTGTGCTGGAACCGAAGGAGAACCAAGACCTTGGCCCTCCTGGAAAGCCCACTGCACAGCCTGCCCAAGACAAGACTGGCTCGCCCAAGGAGAAGTGGATCTTGGAGGTAGTGGAGGAGCACACCACCTTGGGAACCTGTGCAAAAACCCCCAGTTGCCTCTGCCCAGAGGGAACCAAGAATGGACTGAAGCGAGGCTCAGCTGAAGCGAAGGGGAAACGAGGGAAGGAAGATCTACCGGTATTGGCATCGGGGAGCAAGTGTGCAGGAGATACCCCCCGGCCCCCACCGCCTGCTCTGGAGAAGAAAGGGGCGGCCCACTGAAGGAGAGAAGACTTGCTTTTCTCACCTCCTGGCCCCCAGGGCCACTCCACTGTCATCTTTGCCTTCCAGCTTTAAGGGTGATGGTAGCAAAGAGCTATTCCCATCAGAGCCGGAAGGAGGCAGTCCTTAAGCTCTCTGTGAATATGAAAGGCAGACGCAACAGTGCCTACCCTTTCCCTCAGCCATCCCCTTGTGAATGGCATGTTTACTCTTAAGCCTTGTAAAGTACCTATACATATCTCTCGCTATATATATTATATTATAATATTTATATAAATATAAATATATATATATATATACATATATATATATGAGCAAAACTATACATGAAATGGTTAATACTGTGATCACTCCCTTCCCCAACCCTACACCCATTGTACTGTGCTTCAGGCTATTCCTTGAAATCTGTGTAATTAAAAAAAAGAATGGTTGTTTAGGAAAAGATACTAGAACTGGAATACAGAACACCAGGCAATGTTTGAATGCAGAAAGTTTTGCTCCTTCACAAAATGCAAAAAGTCCAATTAAAATTCTTGCGGCATCTGAATCTTTGCAGGCAAGGTTGCATGCAAAGATGTGTCCAACGTTATGCAGATTTGTCACTGGCTGATTGGAATTGGGTTATGGTAGTCGAGGGAGTTGACAGCATAGGTTTTGGGGCATTGTCAGGGTAGCGATAAAGGAGCTGCAAGTAAGCAGCTCCAGTGTTCACATCCAGAGTTCTCCCACCTGCATAACACCTGCTCAAACAAGTCTCCTTTTCTGTCCGCTTTAGGTGAGGCTGATTCTTGCATCTATCATTTTGTTTTTCTAATTTCAGTGATAAATTATTGGATTTTATACGTTCCTCAAATGTGAGCAATTTAAATAACAACATGAATTATCAGGCAAAATAAGTGGCTCATCCTTCAGTTGTGGGGTTGTAAGTCTGTTTCACCCTAAACAAGAGCTGATTTTTATTTATGCCTGAATGAAAAAAAGCTTGTCTCAAGCTTTTGAAAAGGCAGAGGCTGCCTATCATGAAGACACAGTGAGGTAGTCCCCTGAAGCGGTGGGTTTGGAGCATCAAAAATATTGATGGAAAACAGTTCCGATCTGAGGGCATGATCTTTGGGAAGTTTCTCTATGCAAGTTCAATTGAAATGGGATTTGCTCTGGATAATTCTTCAGTAGTGGGGAGGGGGTGATGGACTGTGGAAGGGATATATCATCTGGAAGTTTTGTATTTGGCATCCAGAGTATCTTTGATTGTCCTTTTGTAGAGAAACCTCAAACTGCCCCAAGTGGTTTTTGGAAGAGAAATCATGTTTCCACGTTAATATTCTTGCCTCTGATGGCTACCAGGCACGACGTCCCAATCTACTAGTTCTTTGTGGACAGGCTTTGCTCTTCTCTCCCCTGGCCCTTAATGAGCTCGCTTAGTTTCAATCTCAGCTTGATAGACCCATTATGCAAGCGGATTCTCAGACTGTGATTTTTGGGGTTCTGACAAAAGCCTTAACAGACGTTGATTGAGGAAAATGCTGCAGTCTGAACTGGTAAATCTGGAAGTGCATTTTAAGCTCATTTCAAAGAAGTGCAGGAACAGTTCACAAAGTCCTGTTTTAGTTTCCCTCTCCCTGTTCTTTGGAAAAGGTTGAAATAGCTTACATTGGATACCTGCTGGCCTCCCAGGACTATCAGGAATAGGAAGAAAACAGGCATAGCTTCTGAATTGGCATATAGGACAGCCTCTGTGTGTGTCTGTTTAGGATATAGAACTACCATGGCGCTCCTAAAGTGACGGGAGTAAGCAGTAGGAGGTAGATACATGCATCATGTACACTACTAGGTTGCAATAAAGGGATCCTGTAAAATTAGGGTGGCTCTTTGACCACATTGGTCAAAATACATGACATTTGCCATCCTGCCTACTCATGAATTTGTGTCATTAGTATTTGGGCAAAGTTGTCATTATGCATGATGGTGCTGTAAATAGTGCACTCATGTTTAAGTGTACAGATATGATCTCAGATCAGATCTGCAGGTAACAGATTGTTTATCCATAAGCGGTTTGCAGATACCAGTTCTGATGGAATGCAATCTAGCAAATGGAGTCCAGTGAATGAGAAAATTAGCCTGTTCTCCTTGGCTTCTCTCTGTTCATCCTGAGACTTGGTTGCTTTGCCTTGAGAAAGAAGTTAAATTTGGCAACCCAGATTTGGCACTGGATGACCTAGGAGCACCATATCCATTAGGATTATATCCAAAGTGGTCTTAATGGTAATAGCACTGCTACACAGACGCAGCTCCTGCCTGGTGTAGCTACTAGTCTCCCTTTCCCCCAATGCTCTCTCAGTCCAGCAAACCCTGGAAGGAGGGGTACTCTCTATGCAAATATCAGCTAAACGATACAGGTCTGTTTTCCCCTCTCCTTTTGGCTCTCCTCAGTTCCTTTCCTGTTATCCTGCACCACCATCTCTTCATTCACCCTGATAGCACAATCATATATGAGTCCCTAAGAGGAGCCCTTCCCACCTCCATGCCCTTCAGTCATTTCACTAAGCCAAATGCAGTCCCACAGAGCTGCCTTGCCTGCCTGGAGCTACACAGCATGGTTTGTAAAGCACCTGGCAAGGTTCGTGACAAATTTTATTTGGCCCTAAATATCACAGCTGGCCCATACAAATCCTCTCCCAGACGTATGAGAGCTGGCCCAGTACTTACGCGTCAGGTTTGCTCCAAGTAAGTCTGCCATGCAGTGTATAGGCGTTGAAGTGGTGCAGAACGCCTGTGTGTGTGTGTGTGTGTGTGTGTGTGTGTGTGTGTCAGAAGGCAAATATGTGGGCAGGGAAAGGATTTTATTTGCAAAGTTTCCTCCCAAACCCAGAGCTATGGAGCTCTTCATTATAAGGGAGTAAAGCTATTAGAAAGACAGGAGGAAAGCTCCACCAGAATTGGAGCTCCTACCTTGCAGGGAAGGTGTATGGGAATGAATGTTCTCCCTCTCCGATTTAATGCATGAGTGCTTGGTGAAAGAATCCCACTATACTGGCATCTTTCTGTACTGTGAATAAAGCATATACCCTCCCACCCCAAGGAGCTAGGAAGCTGACTGCCACGTAATCTGCCTGCGAAATATTTCTTCTGGACCATCATAGCAGTCTCTGGGCTTACGCAGGCAGAAGCATTGTCATGTTAATAAACCAACCTGTACAGCATGTTTGGCTTTTACCTTCTCTATTTGGGTTCAGAAGGGGAATGTCTGGCAGAAAAGCAGATGCTTCAGATCAGTTTGCCTGCCCCACCCTTATTTTCCTAAAATCCAGGGACTGGGCAAAAGATTTTAGGGTGAGAAACCAGGGTGTGGAAGGAAGTAGGCTTGAAGGAAGAGCTGCCCCAGCTAGCCTTAACCAAAGGGGCATTCCTCCTTCCATGTGCTGCCCCAAGTCACGTGGCTCCAAAGCATTTTCTGTTCTGCCCTCGGGCTTCTTCCCTGCAGCAGCCTGAGCCTGGTGTTACATAAGAGCAAGGGCATTGTGCCAGGAGGTTACTGTTACAAACAAGGCTGCTATTGTGCACGTGAGACTCCTCTCACAAGCTGCTCTGTGCCAAGACAAGGAAACCAGGACAGAGCTGAACCTGCTGGGCCATTCTTTCACTGGGTCTGAGTGTCCGGCTGTGGCTGCTCTTTCAGCACAGCCAGCAAACTGACTCACTAAACAGTAAAGCAATTCTCTGACATGGTTATCTCAGGTCCCCAGTCCAGTAGAACGGCTTCACTGGTCACATTTGGGACTCTAGACCTGACTGATTGATGACGCCTTATTCTCAGCTTTAGATTTAATCAGAACAAATATTCAATGTATGCTAGCCTGAACCACACCATCACATGCTGTGGCATCTGAATGATCATGTCTCCTCTCCTAAGTCTGACCCATCTGAAGTTCACCCCTGTGCATCTTGGGGTGGAGCACTGGAATAAGGGAAGTTATTAAGGCCTATTCCCCAAACTCACAAAGCACTTCAGAAACAAAAAACCTAATTCAACTAATATCTGGCCCACTCCAGTACACACCTCTTGATAAATGCAAACACCCTGTCCAAGGAATGATGACTGCAGGCTACTATTCAGAATGTTATTGAGACATGGGGCACAATACACAAGGGATTTAATGGGCATAAGCCTTGATTAAAATGCTTGGGAATTGTGCAAAAGAAGGAAGCGGCAGCAGGGCTTGTGCAGGAGAACTTCCCAGTAGATGGTAATCCCATGTCAGTGAATGAGCAGCTGAAGAGCAATCTGAAATGCTGACAAGCATGCTCTGGAAAACTGATGCTGGAGATGGAAAACTGATGCTGGAGATGGTGGTATGTGTGGTAGCTATTCCAGCAAGAAGAACGTAGACTATCAGAGCATAATTTTATAGTTTTGATCAGCAAAGTAATTTGGAACTCTCAATCTCAAATTTAACAGGCCACCAAGACAGTTTCCTGAAAAGAAGGAGAGAGCGAGCTTCCTGTCTCCCTAATTGCAGGTGTCAGAAATTGGCAATACCCTCATTTTGTCAACTTTGTAGCTGCTCAATCTTCTACCACCACGCTGGTGGGGAGTTCTAAAAATTGATCCCAACAATCTGAAGAGTACCAGACTGGGAATGGTTGACCTACGAAGATGTCAGGAGCTCACAGGAGAAATGTTGGGGGAGTACATTGCACGCTAAGGTTGAGTAGAGCCAAAAATGACACCTTTTTCTCTCACATGTATTTGTTCTGACATCCTCTTGTCTTTCTCCCTGTCCTCACATAGCAGGTTACTAGGGAAGGGACAGATCACTGTTGCTAGAAATCTGAACTGATTATAAAGGGCTTTTGATATTAGGCAAAGGGACAGCTCTGACCCCTAGTTGTCTGCACCTGGCTTAGACCTGTTCTTAATTCCACAACTCTTAAGCCAGCCCTCAATCTCTTGCAGAACATGAAAGCCTGAGTAGAATGAGGCAATGCGTAATAACAATTTCCACAGAGTTGCTGGTTAAGCAAGGTTCACCAGCCATGATGCAGCTGCCTTTTTTGAGACACCCATTTACAAGAGATTGTGCTGTCACCACCCGACTTCTATAGTGACTCAGCAACATCTGGAAGGTCATGGCTTTGAAGGAGAAAAGGTGACCAGGCAGTCACCTGGATCCCAGCAGTCAGTGATAATGATCTCATCTAGGTTCCTTGTTTTCTCTTGGTTGAGGGAGATTCTAGCAGCTAACACCTCCTGCCCTAGTTTACCAACATACTTCTCCCAAGGGCAAAAAGGCACTGGAACAATAGTAATATTACCGTAATCACAAAATCTTTACCTTCACATGGCACATCCCCATGAAATGGTAGCAGAACCATTTTGTGCCCATCTTCCTGGTTTTGTGAGCTTCAGGGCTTACAGACAGAGGTGTGGATCTGTGTGGATCCCTCCCCTGCTTCAGCTTCAAGGCAAATGCTGCAATGGAGATGGGGTTGAAGCAATATTTTATCACATACTCGTTTTTTTTCCTGCCCCACAATCATCTCATGGGCCAGCTCACACTGCTGGATTGGTGCTGCGAGAAAGTGGGTCACATGCAATTGAACTGAATGGAGCTTGCATACTTTCTTGACTGGGGAGTGTGACACCAAACTTTCCCTGCATTACAAACAAGCTCCAGTGATATGCCAAGAATGCTGGCAGAGTGGACCACGCTCATCCAATTTAGCATTTCTAACAGTTTGCCCTTTGGATGTTCATGAACAGGACACAACGCAACAGCTATACACCACTCATTCCAAACAGCTGATCCTAAGAGACAGATATTAAGAGATACCACTAGAGAGAGAGATTATTCCAACTAGAGCTAGTAGTGTCTGATGCATCTACATATACTGAATTATCTAAAGGTACTTTCAAAGCCATCTAAGACAACGGTCATTAAGGAAAGCTTGGGAACTATCTGTGAACTGAAGAGTGCATTGTTACACGTGTGGATGTTATTTGACACTGTCTCATTCTGAACTGCAAGCTACCTTTAGAACTAGACCAGCATCATAATAATTTAATAAACACATTAGAGATAACCAGGATGGATCAATCCATCAAGCCAATGAGAAAGAACAAAAAAGACACCCTCATTTCAAAGATGGGAACCATTGCAACTGAAAGAGGTGATATGAGGATAGTTATATGACCTTTCCTTTTACTCCTGATTAAACACTGCATGTGGAAAAGCTGCACTTGGCGAAGACTTTTGTTGTGGAGGATTCCTAGGTCTTAAGAGTATTTCAAAAATATTTGCAGCTTGATAATGTTAAATGGAAATCTAAGGGAATAATGCTTGATGTATTTATTTAATCAAGAAAAGGAAGCTTTAAGTAGCTTCCCATTTTTAATTGGTAGTAGGATATTGTCCTTTTGAACTGTCCTTTTCCCAATTCTTACTCAACTGCTAACTACTATGGGAAGCTGTCTTACTCCAGGTCTGATTATCTATCCATCCAGCTTGTGTTGTTTGTTGACTAGTAGCAGTTCTTTGAGATTCATAACTTTCCTTTGGCACTGCTTCATTGCAGTCACTGGGAACTTAAACCAGCCTGACCCATCCTGCCTAGGAATTATGGAAGTTGAAAGGGGCATCTTGTTGGAGAAGGCTGGCTTAAGGCAATCTCATTCCTATTTGGCTGTATGTTTGAACATGGTTATTAAATCACTTTAATGTTCCCAAGATGGATGAAGGTTACTGGCCAATGCTATAGCTAACAATGGGTGTGTACTGTATACCACCACCGTTAAGAAATTCAGGATCTCAGCTACAAAAGGATGAAGAGGTTGCATTTTTAAAAGTCATATTAAATCCAGCCTTTAAATTTATGACCCGTCTGCTGAAGGGTTGTCTGAATGCCTTCTTTTTAAAGACTCATTCTGTCTTGAGCATTTTATAGGTTTACAAATTGAATGGATGAAACTTTTTATTTTTTTATTTAAAAGATTATATGACTGCCCATCTTAAGAAACACAACTCTGGGCAGCTCACAATAATAAAAACCATAGAATAATAAAAACAAAACCTCAGCCATTCTTCTCCAATGCATCCAGCAACCATCCCCAGGCTCCAATCTCACCCCATCCCAGTGCTTGGGGAAGAACTAATTAAAAGGCAGCATTTAAGGGAAGGGACCTGGAGTGTGACCACCCTATCCAATCTGGCGGGACTGGCAGTTACCCACTGCAAATAACCTGGCCCCGTGCCATGTACGGCTTTCAAGGTGATAACCAGCACGTTGAATTGCACCCAGAAAGAAAATGGGAGCCAGTGCAATTCATACAACAACATGATATGGGCAAACCGAGGGGCACCCAACACTGAATACACTGCGGCACTCTGGAGCAGTTGTAACTTCCGGGTGGTCTTCAAGGCCCCATGTACACTGCCCTGCCGTAGTCCAACCAGGAAATGACAAGCCGTGAGTGACCATACACTTTCATCCTTGCAAGAGGAACATTGCGACCTACCAAATGTCTGTGCAGTAGGCTGGTAATAAAAAGAACAAGTTGGCACCTCTGCTTGGCCTCCAATACATCGTCCTCCTTTGAACTCTCCGGATTCCTGCAATTTGATACTGCCAAAGCAGCATGCTCCCCTAGCAGTCAGGGCCGAGCGATATAAAAAAATCTGGGGCTCGCCACACCCCCTCTTGGTTCACCCATTCTCTGCTCTTTTCAGCCAGCTGCTGCTGCTGCTGTTACCATGGAAACACCAGCTAGGCTTTGTGCAGGGGCCGGATTCCTGATACAACACTGGCTCTCAGCCAGCCTCGAGCTTCATGTATGCGTGCGCAGGTGGAGGGGGGAGCTAGTGACCTACTTTTGATGACACACTTTTTCTTCCCCCAGGTAATCATGGATAATCCTACCCTCACCCAGAGATTCAACCAAATGAGGAAGTCCAGCTCTAGACAAGAGGCTAATAGAAAACTATTAAAGATAGGTGATGGGTAAAGATTCAAAATAAAGGACAGCGTCATTCCATCTATCGCTCAAGCCAGTCCTGTCCAAAGCGACTAGCAATCCACATGATGAAGAAATCAGAAACTTCAGTCCAGAGACAATCTTAACATTTTGTCCACATCCTATCTCCTTGGAACAGAATTAATACAAAAACGGTTTACTCCCCAGAGCTAAATCACAATGCCTTACACCATTCGCCCCTTGCAAATCATCATCACCATCATCTAGTAAACTCTTAGCAAGATTAAAGGGTGGTTGAATGTTTGATAAATGAGTAAGGCACTTTTTTGGATGTTTAAATAAGTAATAGGCTTTTCTGAGCCCCCAGACATAGTGGTACATGCGAAAGCCTCCTTTACTGATAACAATAAATATCCATTTTGTGGGCAAACATCATCTAGACATTTGCCAAAAACAGACATCATCTGTGTTTTAGGACATAGCTCAATGCTTGGATCCAGCAGATTTTGCCAGTTAACTCCAATATACACTAAGCAGAGGTCTATTAAATCAAGGGTTTACTGCATTAAATGACAATCATACTTTCTAGTGCTCTCTTACCAGAATCCTTTTTCTCAAATTAAGACATTCCCTCTAAGAAAATAAAATGCATATTATGAACCACACAAGTCGAACCACAGTTCTACCCTTGACTTAACCTCTCATCAGCCTATCAAACATCCAATACTTGTAGTCTTAAATATTTCACATCCACATAGGGAGAAAGATGCAATTCCCCCAATGTTAAGGAAATGATTAAAACTATACGTCAACTGAGCTTTACAACCAGAGGGAAGATTTGGAATCCTGAACTCAAACCAGTGCTATTGCTATTTACTGGCACAGGATGCACTAAAAATGATGAACTGGCATTGAGAGAATCACATTAGTAATCAATTTGTTACTGTACTAAAGCTTAACCTTTTAAACCCTACATAACCTGAAAGGGTAACTTCCTTGTACCCTGACTGCTTCAGATGCCACTTTCTGGTTGAGGTGAAGTCAAAATTTTCCAGGAGAAACTCAGTGAAAACAGCACATTGTTAGACCCTTCTTGGTTGGTTTCAAACCCAAGTTAAGATTTTTGTACATTTATGAAGAATAATTTGTAACCTGATGCTGATCTTACATATAACTTCTAGGAATGCCATTTCAAATAACTGCTATTTTATTAATTCAGTGGCTATTTTTAGTATAATTTCTGTGGATTTATTCCCCTTTGTGAAACTCTTGGATGGAAAGGTATAATGCAAATGTGCATTGATTGCCCTTGCAAAAGACAGATACCCACCTCTTCTCCTCTGTGTCAATCTTCCTCCACTCCCAAGTAGCAGTCAGCAACCTCTAAGCATTTCTCAACATTTTTCTGTAGATTTATTTTAGTAATTAAAAACACATACAGCTTGGTTTGGCCAAGCAATTTCTGACAGAGAAAATACAGTCACTGACAATCCATTTAGGCATCTCTGTTGTGGGTATCCAAGAACCTCAACATCAGTGCAGGATGGAGTAGACGCCAACTTTTGGGTGTTCTCTTATCGGTCACAATTCCAGAATTGTCAAGTTAGAATACCGCTAAGCATTTGCCCACCAAAACACATCTCATCTACACACTGAGTTCTGGAGCCTAGAAAGCAGAGGTCCCATCACCCACTATATCTTAGTAATTCCACAGTCTTTTTCTGAGGCAGCCCCACCCTACCCCCCATGTTCAACCAACTTATCCTCTTTTGCCATCTCATGATCCCTATTCCCCCAGATTCTGAGACCAGGGGGTCCAGGTCAGTTATGGCCGTCTTCTCCAATGCTCATCTGGCCATGCAGAATTCCTTTCTTGTACCAGTTCAGTGTCTTCTTCCTTCCCAAATCTTCATCCATGCCTAGGTCTTCTTCAAGTGGGCCTGGGGCCATCATCATGACAAGCATCCTCCCACCTGCTAACACGGTCTTTTGGGACTGAGTTATGTGAGGGGAGCCCTGAGCCATGACACAAAAGTCTTTCCAGGTTGCCACTGGAGGCAGCGGGCTCATTCAGAAACAAGGCTTGCCGCACTAGGGCTGACATCTCCTCATGTCGGTCACTGTCCCAGTCTGAGGCCGCTGGGGCTTCTTGGCAGCAGCCAGTTGGAGCAGTGCTAGAACCAGGGAACGGTTCATGAACTCCACTGCTATGCGCTCTGCATTTGAGTCGAAGCTTGTGTGGAAGAGCCGCGGTCTTCACATCAGGATGGGCATCCAGCGGCACAGGGAAGGGAGCAGAGGAACATGCCCAAGTGGGTTCTTCACTTTCCTCACTGGTATAGCCCTCAAAAGGGGATCTAGGCTCTTCAACTTTCCTTATGTGCTCCCCCTCCAGATAACTGGTGGGAGCCCTATAGCTCTGGGGCTTTGAGCAGTACCCTGAGTGCGTCTGGAGCTCCTCTTCTGGGCAGTGGGAATCACCCCCCCTGTAGCGGCTTTTAGGAGTCTCACTCACACAGTCTTCTCCCTGCTGTGCCTCTTCAGGAAGCAAGGGTTGGGGAGGGGCCACTGCAGTAAAGCCATTGGCACTGAAGAGGATAACACTGCGGGGAACTGAGTCCTTGGGTTCTGGGTAAGGCTGCAAGGGAGCATCCCCATAAACACGATGGATGGCCTGGGCCTCCTCAAGGGTCTGGGGTAGAGGGCTGTCCCGAGATGAGCCATCAGACAGGTCAGAGAGAGAGTCCCGGGGGGAATACTTGGCTACTGATACACTTACGCTGTCCCGACTTGACTGCTCAGTTTCAGACGAATCCTCTGAGTGGGGGGCTCGGGACAAGGGACTGGAGTACAAACCGTTGTTGCCGACACCATATAAGTGTGCTGAGGTGTTGGCACTGGCAGTGCTCAGCTGCTGGCTCTTCTCCATGAAGGCTGTTGTGCTGATGAGACCAAAACGCAACTTTAGCTGCAGTAGCTCTGTTTTTAGCCGTACATTCTCCTCGTTGAGTGCCAGCACCCTATTTTCCAGGACCAGGTCATTGAAGCGCCGTTTCTCCCGGGAGCGCTTAGCAGCCTCGTTGTTCTTCCGACGCTTCTCCCAGTAGCTGGCATCCTTCTTCTCGTCAGAGATGAACTCTCGCTTTCGCCTACAGTTGGCATTTGGCTTGCTTTTCAGTGTTCGGGCTCGCTGAATAATGCCGTTGTGATGGAATTCAGGAAAGTTCCCAGCCACACATAATGTGGGGGAGTTGAGACTCTCCATCATGGGGGGGGGGGGGGGCAAAATGTCCAGATGTGCTTTGTCTGTCACTGGAGTATTTCCTTTAGAATTGCGGCTGCTGTTGCCCCTGCTGCTCCACAGGATGCTTCTTCCCGGCTATGCACCCAAAACTGTTACCAAGCTGTATTGCCAGGGGAGCTACATCCAATATGGCCTTGAGCTGTCCTCCAGTTGCTACAGTCAAATGGGATCTGGGCTCCCATCAATGGAAAATGAATTGTCCAATACAAGGAGACCATCTTCCAAACCTCCACAGAAAAGGAACTGTCTCCAGATTCTTTGGGATGGTTTTGCCGTCCTCAACCTTCAGTTCAGTAAAGCGGAGTGGCTTTGCTGCCAAAATCCTGTAGACAACAGGAGCCGGGATGTGGCTGGACAGCCGGCACGGTGGGAAGGGAAGAGAGTCAACAGCAACTGCTGGGTCAGCCTAGAAGGCAGCAGAAACGCCTAGGGAGGAAGGATACAAAAAAGAGGGTGTTACATTTCTGCCTAGTGCTGTCACACACCTCAGGCTCTGTTTACATAATCCAGCAGGTTCAGACAGCATCACCAGGGCCCTTGGTTTACATGGGCCACACCCCACATTTCAGCTTCCCTCAGAAAGAAATGTGTGGTTGCCTCTAGTGGGGGGGGGGTACCCTGCCCCCAAAAGCAGAACTATATCCAGCTGTAATTTCTGCTTGGCAGCCAAAATATATGCCCCACATTGCCCCCCCCCGACCCAAAGCATGCCACACCCCAGAGATGCTGCACCCACATTGTGATCTCTGCCAAACACACAAGAGAAAAACTACTTTTCTAATTGGCATACACCAAAGAAAGACAAAGGAGACACATTTGACCTTTTCCAGAGGTCTCCCACAAAGAGTGACACTTATTATGTCCTCCTGAGGTCCAACTCTCCTCTTTTAAGCCCATCTTTCTCCATTGAGATGTCTGCACACAAACATACGGACAATGCCTCTCTAATACATCCAAAATGTGCCATTTACTCCCATTTCATTCATTCACAAATGTACTCTCTCGCTCTCCCCCTCACACACACACACACACACATACAGTCCCCCACTTCTCAAAACATGGAGAGGAAGGGAGGGAGGAAGAGTGGAGGGAGATTACAATAAGTGGATCCAGATCGGGATTTTTAACCTTGAAGCCGACAGATCCAAGCAGGCAATCTTCCAGCCCCCTTCTGACTGCTAAGGAATAGGCCAGCGAGCCAGACAGGTTGCACAAAGAACGCCAACCCAACCTTCTTGCCACCATGACACATGGATAGGAATGTTGAAGCTCTCCTTCCCAAGAAGGCAAGGCCATGTGTACAAAGTGGCACACTCCCCCATGATGATGGCAACCCCCCCCCTTTCTTTTCCTTGCATGTGATCTACGCGCACCAAGCACAGGCAGCAGGAATATAGGTCAGTAAACACTGAATATTTATCAAGCTAGGCAGTCAAAACAGGTCTGATGATTATGGATTGCACAACATTTCCAGAAAAGAGAGAGAGACACAGAGCCAACAACCTACTGGCCTACAAACTGTCTCTTCACAAAAAAATAATAGCAGCAGGGAGACAGAAAAGACAATATTGGGGACCAATGGGAGAAAATACTGCTAACAATTGGGGCCCCATCCACACTGCCTCCTTGTTGATAACTAGTCTGTTTCCTGATCAACCTTCACCCACCTAGCCATCCAAATGTGTTGGGGCTAAAATTGCTCCAATTTCCAGTCTCAGATTCAGCAGTCTCGGTATCTTGCCAGTGCCAGGATTTCTACAGAGTAAGCCATGAACATACTGTAGCTTGCAAGCTATAGAGCAAGTGTAAATATTTTGTGAGTTTTCATAAAAAATACAAATTTGCCACTTTTAATGACCTGGGTGGAATTAAAATGCATGTACCAAAGAACAGAGAGAAAATATTAACCTATGTTGATATTCATGTTTCATCTAAGCATCTTCATGTACCAAGCATTTCTTTTTTCAAACCTGGATATCTCTTCTACAAGCTCTCTCCCCGTCCTTGCTCCCTACCCTACAAAAGTTCTTCCATGAACAAAAGAATGCAGTACAAAGCCACAAGGCCCACTGTATGCATTCCAGACAGAAAACTACATTTACGCAGCAATTCCTACTACTGCCATACTAAACCTCCAACTAGACAGAGAAAATGCTGTCTTCAGAAAATGAACTGATCAAAAAGGATCAAACTGATATGATAGAACCCCTCACTAAAAGTGGGGAGCAAATCTAACACAGTCTGTCAGAGTGGGCAGCTATAACAATTTTAATTAATAATAACTACTACTACTAGAACTACTACTACTACTACTACTACTACTACTACTCTATGTATAGGAGAACCATAAGATTCTCAGTGTTATACTGGAAATTTATGGACCTCAGAAGATGTTGGTCAACTCTCGCAGTGATTTCCCTCCAAAGTGGGAGATAATACTGATTGTAGAATGTCACCATAAGAACCATTCTCACATATATATGCGCCAGGATGAAAAAAGGGATTCTGTTCTCATAACAGTCATTACATTCTTTACACCAAAAAGACGACCAGCAATGGGAGAGGAATCTGGATTTCCACTCAGTTTGGCCCTTTTTTTACTTTACCTTTTATTTTGTCTCTGCTCCCAACTCCATCACCTGGTGCTGAACTGAAAAGGTACAACTGCTATCGTTTTGTGCTGGGGTGCACCGAGTTTCCTGCCTGCCTAATTCTGTTTGATGTAATTGTCCTGGGCTCCTAATCTGGAAGAGACAACATCTTCCCTCCAGCTCCACATATTATTTTCTTGCCTTGACCCAGAACGAGAAAGGGTTTTCCAGCTAAGCCCAAATCCCACACCCTGATCTGCCTGCAGGGCCCGGCCTCGTGTCTTGGAAGGCACATGGAATCACTACTAAGCTGGATTGGGTGTGTACGACCAGGATCCTGCAAGCTTGGGCATGCAGAGGAAGCTGACCTACTTCTCAGTCTGCGTCACTGCCTTGGGGCAGGTCTGATAGCCTGCAAAAGAGGTCAGAGAGAAGGACTGCCACTCACTTTGAGTCCTTGGCTTAGGAAGAGCTGGATCTTACCAATTTGATGCAGCATAAGAACAAAAATACAGTTGTACTGTTACATAACAGCAGCAATCAAAAGCAAAGCAAAAGATAAGAGTGCCTCTGAACTGATGCCAAGTGCTTTGCATTCACTGAAATGTCACGGACAGTCTTTCAAATTAAAGAGGACAGTATAATCTTTGGGGAGGTTGCTGAATCTTGAACATTTTCACTTTAAAATTCAAGTTCTGTTTGGGGATTTCCTCTAATAAAGGCAGAATGGCCTGAAGTTGTTGAGCACAAAGGAAAGTAATGCAAGTGTACAGTAAACTTAACAGTGCAATAAAGTTCTGTAAATCAAATCTGACTATAAGCAGAAAAGCACACAGGACAGAAGGACTGATTATCAAAGCCACGTGCCCATACATCAAAAACTACATGTATGTTAGGTTTACAGAACACATTAGACCAGCTAACATAGGACAGGGTAGTTTGTGATTCAACATGTTGTAGGAATCTAGGGTTTATTATAGAAGCCAAGCTGTCACACTAAACCATATTATGATTTATTTCTTTGGGCACAGCATGATATGTGAACACAGCAGCTGTGCTTTGTTAGCCCAGATTTAGTTGAGTGTGTTGTGAGAATGCAGCCATAATGGGACAAGTTTACATATGCCTCTTGGAATCAGTCCCTTGAATTCCGAATTACAAGGTTCAGTAATTTAGGGTAATTGTGAACAATATCTTAAAGGATGAGGTCATGCCACCAAATGTACAGCAAGGGCTATAAAAGCCTCTGGGATTAATATGTGCTGGGGCATAGGAAGGAAGGCTCTGGTCATCTTTCTTGGATAGAGCCTGAGACCATCACAGGAAGTCAGAATTGATCTTTTAAATTTGCCCCTGTAATGCCATTTCCCAGCTAGATTTGTGCTGGGAAAAGCTATTGTTCAATTTCTGTGTATTAACCCCTCTCTTTTCAAGGCCCTGAAGCAAGGGAAACAAAAGAGGGCATTTTCTTTCCTGAACAACTGGTAACTCTAATCAGTGCTTTGGATATTGGGCTGCCCACACAGAGAACTGAGGATCTAACTTGGTCAAGAGTGATGCCATCCTCATTATTACAAGTAACTTCCAGAAGGAAGCTCTGTTTGTCTGCTGCAGGGGAAAAAAGCCTTTGGTGCTTCAGAAATAAACAGATTTATTATGACATAAGCTTTCCAAATTCAAATTCCACTTTATTAGCTGCCTGATGTATTATTCATGGATGGTATGCAGACACCCCCACACCCTCCTAAGATTCTTCAAATCCATCTAGAGAAGTTGCCCAGATACCTACAGTCAACTTCACTGCCTCTTCACTGTCCCGCTCACCAGCAACAACCTGGTACCCAGAACCTAATCGGGTAACGATTTTCTGGCCGGTTCCTCTACAAGATTCAGAACCAGTGCTGGGATGGCAGTGCTAATATTCCTACTGGTTTGTTTGGAATGAATTTCAGTGTACTCAGTTAACCCTGAAATTCCCTGAAGAGGGCAAGCCAATGCTTCCTCCTGGAGGGATGCTTGCTTTGGTTTGCTGTACAGATGCACCTTCCGAAACATCACCCCCTCCTCTAGGTTCCCTCCCTGCAGGGCTTCCCACACAACTGCTTCATGATGTCATAATTGTTGCAGATCGTGTCTCCATTTTCCAGGCAAGAATGTTCTGTTCCTGTCAGGTCTGGAGCTGAGCCACCACCGTTCAGCTGCCTCCTCCCCTTTGCTTTCCACATGTACTCTACGTTCTGCATAATCAATTCCATAATCCATAGTGTTGGGTTGCCATTCTTCCCAGGGCGGGGGGCACCTTCTGATAAACAGCTCAGCAGGCAGAAATTTAGCTAGTGCAGGTTAAAATGCTGTGATGAGAGGATGGCCCAGTCGAATGTTTGCCACTCTTGTAGTCTGTCCCTAGTCTCAATCAGGAAAAAAGGAGAAACCGTCCGTATGAGTGGGGAGCAAAGGAGACTCTCTCCAATCTGTGTTGAACAACAGAGGACTTCCAATGGTCCTATGGGCAATGGAAAAAGCCACAGGATGTCTCAGGACTAACCGAGGAAAAGCTAAGCAGAAATACCAAGATGCCAACCAGGAGATTTATTCTTAGAAAGTGGTGGAGACCCAATCTGGCATGCAGAAGTAAAGCAAGTGTACAACTTACTGGTAAAGGTCAAGTTACTCCAAAGGTAGCAATTGTTAGTGAAGCTCATCCCCAGTTAAACATTATATGAAGCACATTGCAAATATTAGAAATGGGTCAGAAAATCTAGGCAGAGATTGAATATGACTGATCTAAAGAGTCTGGGTGACAACTACATGGCAGCAAGAATTAGTTTTCTCTATCTCATTTCTGCCACCTAGTGATTGTCTACATTTTTACAACCCAGATCTAGTAGCCCTAAAGGAACTGCTGTTAAGACTTGGGCCTCTGTGTTTCAGTTGACCATAAAAACTATAGCCAGGCCATCTTGTTCTGACCTAAAGTTATGTTTTTCCCTTACATTTAGCAGCCAACGACCATAACAATAATACAGTGGTGTCAACCACCAAATGGGTGGTGCCCATTTCTTTTTTTTTAACAGAAGTGGTCTCTGAAGGGATTATGGTTCAAGCTATGTAAAATCTATCCAAATGCTTAATGCACCTCCTTTCTCTGATTCCTCTCTGTTATTCAGCAGTGCAACCCCGGGGAAATCCATGTCAGCAGAGCAGAGCTTTGTGGGCAACAGGCACCCTACAAGTCATGAAATCTCTCCCTCCCTCCCCCCGGCCCCGCCTGTGATATACACGAAATACATTTCACTCCTCAATGTCAAATTCCATCATTCCTGAGCCTCCTTTTGACAGTGGCCCTGCCCAACTTTCCAGAAAAGGCCTGAACAAATGAGGTATGACAATGAATGACCCAGAGCTAGCCTCTCCCAAATTTGGTAACACCTTTTTCATTTTGCACGCAGTAGAAAGTAACCACTCCCATTATGATTGTGACATTTTTTTCATTCCCCATTTAAGCACATCTTAATAGTAGAATTTCTAAGATCACAGCCTGACACATGGACATGAGCAGGGTAACCTTTCTGAAATGGAGATGAACCACTGCAGAACGCTTTCCCTGCTTATTCTCTATGCTTTCAGCTGTTGGTTAAAAATAAAAGAGTAGACAGGGCTGCCAACTAATCAGGGGGAAAAATAGCTTGGCTCACTCTTTTGCCTTTTAAAAAACAGTTTGCTCTGCACAAAATCATCAGGCAGAGTTTTGCATATATGGAGTGAACCCTTCTTGCTTGCTGTGGCTGGAACCCAAGCTGTTGTTAAATGCATATAAGTAGAGGGCTGATTTTATTTAAAAAATACCATATGAATAACCCAACTTGCTATCTAATGCCAACCAAGCTTCTAGAATTCAGATTTCACAACTGTTTTTACCACTACCACCTCCCACTGGATGTCTTCAACTCAACCCCTTGTTTTTCTGTTTGCAAAAACTTGGCCAGCTGAGCTAAGTGTCCTGGAGCAGGCAGAGTTTCTAAAGCAAAAATTGCTCAACCCTCTACAATCATTCTGTACTACACATTAACATGTATCTATACCCTTACACAGACCATGTGTGAAATATGCATCAGGCAGTGTGGTGTGGTGATGAAGGTACTGATTGGTCTAGGAGCAATGAGACCCAGGTTCTAGTCCATCCTCAGCCTTGTAAACTCACTTGGTGACTCTGGGTCAGGGTCATTCTCTCTCAGCCCAGCCTACCTCCCATGGTGCTTGTAGTGAGGTAAAATAAAATGAGGGAATGCTATGTACATTATCTTGTACTCCTGAATGAAAGGAGGGATAGAATAAATAAATGTCCCCATGGGTTTATTTACTGATTTCCCTAAGAACGTTTATGGGATCTCTTGAATGCAGTTAGAAGTTTTGCACAGCTATCGAAATGTCTTGAAACGCCACTTTCATGCTTGGCTCTATGGAACAACTAGAGCCAAGTGCACGGGATGAGAGATAAGGAACACCTACACAAGGAATGAAGAGGAGGGCCCAAGATCTTTTTTCTCCTGATTTTCATTTTGGAAGACAGCTAATGAAAGCTAATGAAAGAGAGCTAAAGATGGGCAGAATAAGAGTTTAATCTAGAGGTTTGATAGCCAAACACCTGCCTGATTCCTGAGTCTGCATGGAAAGCAGGTGAAAGGAAGCAAGTATTACCTATCAAATGGATTATAAAGAATCACACCCCCTTCTGTTCTATGTTTGGCCTCCAATCACAGCATCACAGGTTCCATTCAGCAACGTGGATGCTTCTTGCCAGCCCCACTTCTCCAGCAAGGCCTTCCATTCCACTTCACCCAGGATATGATCAAGAGACCTGATTAGCTGACTGACTGTGGGCATAGACTGGGAAGTCCTGGGATCAAATCCTGCTCATCCATAAAGCATACACATCCTTTAAAGCATAAAGCCAGGCATTCCCAAAGCTACCTTCAAAGGCTCTGGTGAAGATAAAATTGGTGGTGGGATGGGGGAAGTGCTGGAAACATTGCCCTGAGCATCTCGAAAAAAGGGTAGTATATACTGTAAATCCGATAAAATAATATTTCCATGTTTAAAAGTCAGATTGCCAAAAGCATGATTTGGGGGGGATGTTTGTGTCCTTGAAATATCTCCATCTGAAGATCAACTGGATGGGATCAGTAATGTGGATCTGAGAGATGCAGGTTATTCTACATTAATATGGTACCCACATCTACAAAGTGCAAAGTACCCTTGTATTTAGCCAACTGAATATATGAACTCTAGAGCACGTGTATGAGTCTGCAGATAGCAGTGTTCACAGCAGATGGTGATGACACCCAAACAATGACATATGCGTGATGATGTTATAATGCAAAGGCCTTTATGGATTTGCCTCCCTGGCCTGGTGTGGGTACATCAGGTGCAGCATCCTCACACAGACATGCCATCATTTGCGCTCACACACACTGGGGACTACCCTGTACAAAGACATTTAATTAATTTGTGACTTACTATATTGCGTGAATCCAGAAAATGAGTTAAGCCTTGTTGCAAGCCCAGCCACTCTTTAATTTTGTAGGGGAGGAAGATTTTATGTTTGATTTGCTCAGTGATTCTGTTCCTCCAAAATCAGTTAGTTGTACACTACATATTAGGCCTATCAAATATTTCTGAGTAACACATAATTTTTCTTCAGACTGGATGATAAAGATATGTTTTAAAAGGACATTTAAAAACATTTTAAATTTAGAAACATTAAGTGTTAAACAAAACATAAACATACTTTAAAGCATCCTTGAGTCCCTTTTAGAAAGGAAGAAATGTGTCACATTAGTAGTAGACTTAATTCTATACAATAGAATAGAAATAATTTGGTGTTTTTCGGTACTTAAAACCACCCTTCCCCAACCTGGCACCCCCTCTCCAATGATATTGGACTATAACTCTCATCCCTCCTGTCTGGCAGACACTAACTGGGAATAGGACAGCAGGAGACCCAGTGGGTGGCTAAAGTGTTGGAAGCCATGGAAGCCCACTGGGTGACTTTGGGCTAGTCACTGACTCTTAGCTGAGCCAGCCTCACAGGGTTGTTGTTGTAGGAATAAAAATGGAGGAAAGATGAGGCATTTAACTAACCAGCAGAACTGTAGTAGCATATCTGGAAAAGATCAGGTTGAACAAGAGTAGTTACCTCAAACACCAAATGTATTTTTTCCTGTATTGATAGATTTTGGATTTTTAAAAAAACTTTTGAAAAGTATACACAATGCACCTTAAATGGAATAGTTGAATTTACTCTCTTTATTTTTTACCATCTGAAAAGCAGAGTCCGGATTTCCTAACCGCTAAAATAGTAAGAAAGCTCTGTTAAGCAATCCTCCTCACTGTGCATTTCTAGATCTTAACAAATTGCACTTACTTCACTTAACTTTGCAAGAATTGTCGTAATCAGAAGGAACCAGGTGCCCACCAGAAAGTGGCCGTTGCCTACAGAGAGACCACTGGACCTTCTCTCCCCTTCCCAGCCTGGCGGAGGCTACAAGGTTTTGTTTACTTGCATGGCCACAGGCACCCATTATGGAGTGAGGGATTAAACCTTGCTGGGCCAACCAGTCACCGGATTACAAACTTCCTGTTCCTTATTTACTTTCCTGTGGTCAGGTGGAGAATTTCATTTAGAGAAGGGAGGAACCCTTTCTGGCCTTGTTCCTGCCTCTCTGCTCATATCTCATGCCAAGCTAAATGTGTGCATCCTTAATAATGTGGCAGAGGATCTCTGCACATGCTCAGAGGCAATCAGACATACTGAGGCTGCAAATCCCAAGGCCAACAGCAGGTTTAAGGGTCTCTGTCGATAAGCCCCTGAATCTCAGTATTCAGATTGCTTTCTCGAGGCAAGCCAAGCTACATGTCACTGTTCCCCCCGTGGCTCTTCCGAGCAAGTCGTTGGCTTCGTCTTGGAACCTCGAGGTCCTGAACCTCCTCAGCTTGGCTGCCTCGCACAATACCACGACGCACTCTCGCCCCATCCTAAAAATGTAGATCAGTCTGGAAGGGAGGGGAAGAGCTGGAGTGTTTATGTTGTTCTGTGCAACAAGAGATGGAGAGGGGGATTCGCACCACCGGCCCACCCAAAAAGGTCTGCTACACACGGCCCCTCGGCCCCTCCTCCTCCCTCCGCCGCGCAGCACCGCCGTCCTTTCCAAGCGCGGGGCTGCTGGCGCAGAACTTCCCCGACTCGGCCGGGCGCATTCAAGGGCTTGTCTGAACGGGGCTGGAGGGAGGTACCAGAAGCCCAGCAGAGGAACAGCGCCGCATGCCTGCTGCCCGCCATGTACCTTGCCCGCAAACAAAGCACGCCCGCGCCCGCCGACAACTCCAGCGCGCGAGAAACGAGCCGGCCTCTCCCGGGAGACCCCAAAGCCGGGGGGCTGCAGGTGGGGGAAGGGCAGGGGTAGAGGAGCCGCCGCAAGGCGTTCGCGTGAAATCACCTCTTCCAGGCGCGCCTCGGCCACCTCGCCAGAGGAGAAGCCGCCTCTCCAGCGGCAGGAAGGAGTCGCCGGGCTGGCCTCGCCTTGCCGCTGCGCGTCCTTCGCGAGCTTTGCTGCCGCTGCCGCTGCCGCCGCCACCGTCGCCGCCCTACTTCTCTCCCCAGGCGAATGTGTGTTAGTAGGTCAGCCGGTTGCATAAGCGCTTCTAAGCGCCTCCGTCACGCTCCCGAAGTCGCCGCACAAAACAAATCGAGGGGAGGAGCAGGGAGAGGCGAGGCGGGCGAGCGAGCGAGCGAGCGGGCGAACGAGAGAGGCTGGGCCGGAGCCAGGAGAGCGAGCGGAGAGCCACGCGGGAGGCGCTGTCGCGGCGGCGGCGGCGGCGGCGGCGGCTGCTGGGAAGGGACGGAGCCAGCCAGCCAGCCGCTCCCTCCTCTCGCGTTCAACTCTGGGAAAGGGGCTGCCTGTCGCTTTGGCCCCAAGCCGCGCGGAAAACGAGCGCGTCTGTACCGCGTCCGACCGACGGCTGCGCTGCTCACAGGGTCCACGCTCCGAGGAGCTTCCAAGTCACCCGTCTCCCTTCTGACCCGACCTGCTGACGTGTAGCGAGCGCTCTGGCTTGAGCGGAGGGGGACAGGCTCCCTGCTCGGCCGGGCGCTCGGGGGCTCCGTGGTGCCAGGGTTCGCCAGGGGCGGCCAGTGCTGAAGCTGGAGGCCGGACCTCGCCGCTTGCGCGAGAGGAACAATAGCGTGAATTAAGGCCTCCGGCACAAAGCGAGGCAACATTTCCTGCGAGTTAAAGAAGAAAAGGAGCGCAGGGCGAGCAAGGGCTGGCAGGGAGAGCGCTGAGCTGAGCCCGGAGCCCCGATACCCCATGCCTAGAAAGACCCCCTGAGTTCTTTCCTCTACTTTTAACAACCACAACTTTCAGGGTTTAGTCCTGATGTTGAAAAACAGATGTTGAAAAACTGAGGCACCCAGTCCAGCCACACCTGCTTTGGAAAAAGGCTGTGCTAGCCGAGGCAGGGGATCCCAATCAGTTTGAGAGCAGTGGGGAAGGGAAGAGAGACAACTGCATTAAGTTAAGAAAAGCATTTCTTTCTCTCTCCCCTGTTATAAACTCAAGAAGGGGGTCTCTGAACTTCCATGGCCTTCAGCCCCACTCAAGATGGGCACAGCACTGTACACCTGTATCAGGCACAACTAACCCCATCCTGGTATTGCAGGAGAACAAGAATAAAGGATCAGGCACTGTGTTGGAGAACCAGCGAAGCTGGAGGAGAAGAAGGTGATGTGACAGAAGCACCCATATGTTCCCTTCCTTCCTCTGCAGCTCTGGGGAGTTGCATCGTGAGTTTTAAATCTCAGCTGGTGGGTGGAAAGTGCCTCAGAGTCTGTCTGCTACAGAAGCCATATGCTTCCTCTAGGCGCCATGCACAATTTCAGAACCCCTGTTCTCTCTATCCTGAAAAATAAACATTGAGCTAGGCTCGCAGACATGTCCAAACAAGAAGAGGCTGTGATAACTTCTGTGTGCTGGCAAAGGTGCATTTAATTATATACGCAGACATGCACAGATACGAACTGGCTATGAAAACTTCTGTGTGACTACAGTTTGATGTTACAGGATATACACTGTGTAATAATAGAGAAATCCGCCCCCCCTTCCAAGGGTGGTGGTGGAAATCATGCAAAATCCCATACAAGGAGCATTTGTATCTCTCTGCTCCAAGGGCTTATAAGGGAAGGTGGACTGTATATACCAGTCTGATAGATACGTTTGATGGAAACTGAGATTGCTCATTAATGGGAATTCTAAAAGTTATTTCAGCTGAGCAGAGATTGTGATTCATGGGACATAGCGCTTACCAGTATCCAGCTGCCTTTAACAAATAGAGCATATTAAGAACATTTGTTGTGATTATCTTATAAAGCTCTACATTTTTCTCTCTAAAAGCCATCTTGTTTGATATTTAAAAAAAACACATTTCCATATAAATTATCCTTCCAAGATGGTTTACATGAATCTGTAAGATAACCTAAGAATTAACAGAATTATTAGTACTGTATTAAAAATTAAAACAGCATACAGATCAATATATGAGATAAGCCAATTAGCAAAACCTTGTGGTGGGTCAAAAGCTGCTGCTCCTCCATAGCCAACTTGGGAGGCGTCAGGAAGGAGGTGGGACAAAGGTTTCCCTTGACAACAAAGGTGTGGATCCAGTGGATTGGCAGCTTCCTCTCTCTTGCCCCTGAAACTTCCTGTTTGCTTAAGGGCACTATTTTAGTCCAGCTTTCCAGGGATGTAATTGGGGAAACGATGCAGCTGATGACCATTATGGGAGAAAAGTAAAAAATGGCACTTAGGAACAACCCCGTGAGTGGGTCAGAACTTCTCCCCCAGGGTTGTGGGTGAGCAGTAATATATTCCTGAACTCCAGAAATCCGGTTTTGCAGGAGAGGACTGGAGAACATTTTCTGTCTACTTCTTTGGGCCGAATATCGAGAGATGCGGGCAGAGAGGAGCAAAAAGGACGTCTAAAATCAGGCGTGGCTCTGCTGCTCTTCACTCTAGATGAGCAACGGCCCCTGCAATAGGTGAAACAACAGCAGGTCATGAAAATGAAGCTGGGGAGTGGCAGGAACTGGGTGTGCTTCCCCTGCCTTAAGCTCAGGCCACATGGTCACTCTTAAAAAAATCCTGGGGCATAAATACATTCTCACCAAGATCATTTAACGCTTTATAAACTAGTGACTTGCTCTTGGTGTGCCCTGAGGTATAATTGAATGTGATCTGAAACATGGAGGGGAGGCAGTTAGTGTCCCATTTTCTGCACCTAAATGATGCACCATACCCTATTTGCAGAGGATGGCCTTATGCTTCCCACAATTGTTACTCATTTATTGTAGAAAACCCAAGTCTTTCAGATGGACACATCAGTGGCCAAAATCTCACCACATTCTAACTTCTCCGCATTCTCTATTTGTGGGCCGTGGAATAGTGAGGCCAGAGCTGTGTGGAATAAGTTGTGTGCACATAACGGACACGTTTTGCATAATGTGTCTGTTGCATAATGCATGTGTTTCATCTCTACAGTGGTTGGAATTCAGAATTTTAACAGTGAGTAAGTTATGTTATTTAGAGGTGGGATAGTGTGCATTTATCAATGGGTATAACATAAATATGCATATGGGAAACAAAATAATTTGGAAATGTTGTGATGCAGAACTGCATTTTTGAGAAACCCTTTGTGAATTGGAAAAAAAAATGGCATTTTCAAGAGTCCTCGTGGTTCTTTGCAGAAATGTTGTGGACTGCTGGCAAAGACCAAGATCATAACTGAGAGCAGTATAAATTAACAACAAAATCCTAAATGGCAAAATCCTATGCAATTTAGGAATTTTTCTAAAATAAAGACCAAAGCACGTTGATGAAGATGCTATCTGTTCAATCGTGTCTGATTCTCAGCGATTCTAGGGACCAGCTCTCTCCACATTTTCTGATCTTGTATGGCTTTTTTCAGTTGTTTTATGCTCTGGTTGGTGTTGATGGTATCTAGCCACCATGTTTTTTGGCAGCCTCGTTTCCTTTTACTTCTGACCATTCCAAGTATAACTGCCTTTTCCAGTGAGTTTGATCGCATGACATGGCTAAAATAAGTAAGGTGAAATTTTGTGATTTTGTCTTCCAGTGATATGTCTGGGTTTATATGCTCCAGAACTTGCTTATTTGTCATCTTTGCTGTCCAAGGAATGCGCAGGAACCTTCTCCAACACCACAACTTGAACAAGTCGATTTTCCTCCTGTCTAGTTTTCTCATGGTCCATCTTTCGCAACTGTAGGTAGCTATGGGAAACACAATATTGCGGACTAATCTGCATTTAGTTGCCAGGCTGATGTCCTTGCTTTTCAATATTTGATTCATGTTCATCATTGCTGTGTGACCTAGTGCAATTCAGTGCTTTATTTCTGGACTGCATTCATTGCTTTGATCAATCTGTGATCCTAGGAAAGTGAATTCTTGCACGCATTCGATCTCTTCACCGTCAACTGCTATTTTGGCATTTCCATTCCTCGCAGTGGCCATGAGCTTGGTCTTGAAGTTCAAGAAGAGGCCAAATTTCTCACTTTCTTCTTTAATCCTTTTGATCACATGTTTCAGGCCTTCTTTGATTTCTGAGAGGAGAGTTGTGTCATCAGCATATCAAAAATTGTTGTTGTTCCTTCCTCCAATCTTTACTCCGATTGTTGATTCTTCAAGTTCCAGCTTCGTCATGATCACTTCTGCATACAGGTTGAGTAAGAAAGGTGAAAGAGTGCAACCTTGTTACACTCCTTTCTCTATCTTGAACCAATCAGGCTCTCCATATGGTGTTCGCACAGTGGCTTCCTGATTTGTATACAGTGACTGCACCAACTTGACCAGATGTGTTGGGCACCCCCAGAAACAGTAAAACAGGTGACATAAAAATTGCAGTAAATTTGATAAATGTCCAAAGACTTGTCAGCTAAAAATACGAAAGTGCTCTTCTCATCTAAATTCAAATGGAAAAGGATTAGGAGAGACGTTATTAAGTCAGGTCACTGGCCACACAGGGGAGGCAGTACAGAAGTGAAGCCCTTGGGATCCTGCTTCTGTTTCTTCCAGCAGAATCTCTCCCATGCAGGGATATTGTTAAATTTACTGTCTAGCAGCCAGACTGGCAAAATGTTGTAACAGGTCTTTCATGAGACAGGCAGAGAATATTTATTAAGTATTTAGCATGGGTGAATGGCATTCACTGCATATATGAAGAATCTTACATATATGATTTCCCAGTTACCATGCATGTATATGCATTTTGTGTATTAGGTTTTTCAATAAACAAATCATTATTTTAAGAAAAGACTCTTGAAATTGTTCTTGAGCCAGACAAAGAAATCAAAGTGTGCCCCAGGCAGGGTGTCCACAAGCTTGTCATCTGTCAAGAAAACCCATCTTTAACCCTCCATCCAAGGAAAAATAAGGAAGCTGCAGAACAGAATGGCTGCTAAAATGGAGCATACCTCCTCTTCTCTTTCATTAGTCATTCCTTGGTGCTAGGATTATCCAAATGATACCCCCCCCCAGTAGTAAAATACCATAATGGAAATAATTGGCCATTTGTGATCTTTAAATGGCATCCCAGAATCTGATGCCTCAGCCCAACTAACCATTATTCAGGCCATGGAGGAAACTGAGGCAGATCTTGCTCTTCTCATGCTTGTGAATCATAATAATCGGTGGGTAGAAGTGCAAAGACAGCAGCAGACCTAGAGTGCTTACTGAACAGTTGGGTAAAACTATTTCTGTAAGATTCTTGTTCCATTGTTCCATGGATTTTTACAGGGGTGGATTGCTATTTTCTATCAAAATGGACTCCATCCTTCCATGTAAAGAAGCAAAACTAAACAAACACTACTTGTGAGGGAGATTTGCATTGGAAAAACATACCCTTCTGCCTTTTGCCACACAGCCTCATCCAGTCCCACCTCTGCATGAGTGCTCACACCATCCTGCACCATGGGCACTCCTATTGTAGCACTTCCCCCCTCCCATTGTCCCTCTTCTGCCCCCATGGCCCCCCAGCTTTCTCATCTTCCCCCAAGGCCACCACCAACTCTCAACACCCCCACACTGGCTACATTTTGGCCTTAGCTACTGTTCAGGAATGACCTTCTTCCATTCTGGTTTTCAGTAAAACTGAAGATAAAATAACATCATCCCATCTCTACAGTCATATTATAATACTCTTCTTAGAGTTATCTGTTAATGAGCTTATGAAGGACTGTTCCAGTAATTCACCTCCTCCTAAGTACATACAACTCCTGAACTGGTAAACCAACCAGTTTCCCTTCCCTTTCTCCATTGTCTATTCTGTCCTGGGCAGATTATCTGACGACATTTCATGTAACGTGTTAATTGCTAAAGAAACTGTGTCAAGCGTAGAGGGTTGACAAACATGACCTCCATGGGATTAATTTGATTGGGGGGTCATATGGGAAAACATAGATTTACACCACAGATTTAACCTGTTAAAACAGTAAGGGTGGAGAATCAATGGACTTTTGACTAATGTCATGTGGCCCTTGGCTTAATCTTACCTTCCACCCTCACTATCATCATGCAAGAGATCAGTCCAGAACTACCTGTCTCTTTTCTGCAGCCTCAGCTTTGCTAAAAGTAGGGCTACCAGATCTAGGCTGCCAAAATATGGATGAGCACAGGATGGCCGCAAAGAGTCAAGAGTTTTCTGCATCTCTGTTCCTCTATGAAAGAGAAAAGAGAATGTCAATAAACAGGGATTCCAAGAGAGAACAGGCAGGTCTCCATCCACTTTTGGCTCTGGCTCTCTGCATGGCTTCTTTCGACCCCACCCACCATGCCCTTCATGGAAAAAACGCTTGCTCACTCTCCTTCGACGAGAACCGTAATGCAAAGTCAACAGAGAGGAGTCAGCAACCTCAGCAAACTGCAGTCTCAGGATTAGGGCTGGCTGGAAGATTTTTGCTCCCAGAGCTGTTGGATAAAATGGAGGACTTGGCAACATAGCATATGGCGGTGCGGGCTCCTTTGGAGGGCACAAGACAGCTGCGTCCTCCAGTGTCTCGCTGCTGCTCTCCCCGCCCCCTTATCCATTACCTTTCCACTTTTTCTGCCCAATGGTAAGGGCAGCTCTGTGATTCTGTGGGGCAGCGCTGACCTTGGCTCTAGTATAGCTGGGAGCAAAGAATGGAAGAGGAGTTCTGAAAGAGTTCAGAGGCAGTGTGTCTAACTGAGCGGGGAGCAGCCAATAGTTAAGAAAGAAGAGTCAAGTCAAGTCAAGTCAATCTGGTTCCTTCTGAATGATTCTGCAATGAGTGTGTCAGTGTTTCTCAGCTTTGGCAACTTTAAGATTTGTGAGTTTCAACTCCCAGAATTCCCCAGCCAGCATGCTGAAACATGAAACATGAGAAACACTGGAGTAAGTCATTTGCTTCCAGAAACAAAGTGCCCCTGAAATTTTAAACTCTGACTGCTTGGAGAGCACATTTATTGTCAGAAGCCATTACATAAAAGATTGCTGTGTAGTCTCTTGTTTTCTTCTTCCATATCAGCAGAATGTTTAACTTTATTTCTACTTTTTTTTGGCATGTCTTGACTTTTGTGTTGAAGGTGTAACTTAATGGCTTTGCTGCAATTGGTTAGAGCAGTGTTTCTCAACCTTGACAACTTTAAGGTGCATGGACTTCAACTCCCAGAATTCCTCAGCCAGCATGGCTGGCTGGGGAATTCTGGGAATTGAAGTCCACGCATCTTAAAGTTGTCAAGGTTGAGAAACACTGGGTTAGAGGAACAAGGATCATAGAAACAAGTGGCACCTGGCCTGAATAAGCCCCAGTACAAGTTGTTAGCTGTGGTTTTATCTATTATATTTGAAGCATGCTTTTTTTTTTTCTTATACTGAAGGCAAGCATTAGATCACTTTATTTTAGCAAAGATCTTGGAGGTCCAGGTCTCAGAAATTCACCATACTTTGATGGTCGCAGTGGACTAGACCGGTTGAGAAAGTGGGAACCTGAGAAATCAGAGAAAAGTGGGGAGGAATAAAGGAATTGATGGACAGATAGCCAGAGAAAAGGAATTTGCAGGGAAAGAGTGGGATGGGATGGGCAAAATAAAACCTAAGTGAGGAGCAGCTTTATCAGGGGTATCCACAGGGTAGGGTCAACAAAGTCAAAATGACAACCACAACAGTGGGTTCAAAACTCTCTCCCCTCATAAAAACCAGGCAGAACTTTGATCATGCTGTTGTGGCCACCTTCTTGACGTTTTTGACTCTGCCCTGCAGACACCCCTGTTTATTATGACTGTGTAATGCAGGGGATCTGATGTTTCACAGGATATAATAGGACAGGGTTTTGCCCTGATGAGATTGCAAAATAAACTTCAGTCAAGGGGACACAACTGAAGAAATGACGGAAGTGTGCACAGAGATAAGCAGAATAGCAAGCAGGCTTTTTGACCCTGAGATTTCCAGATGTGTCAGACTACAATGCCCGTTATCCTTGGCCTTGCATAGCTGGAGGGTATCACATCCTTGGAAGCATGTATGGCTGATTCTGTTCCCAGTAGGTGGGTAGAAGTCAGAGAAATATCCATGCTGGGTGGGCAGGATTCATGCGCCCCCTTCTGGAGCTTGTCAGCATGGCAACTTTACTGTAGTGAGTAAATAGTTTAGGCCACATCACTATTATGTCTATTATTAAAAAGCCATAAACCTTATCCTTCCAAAGAAATATTTTATTAAGTTTGTCTCTCTGTAGTAATTTCCCCCTTTCCTTGGAAAGCAAACATTTCTGGTTCTTTCATCTCTGCAAAAATTATACAATAAGAAAAGAGAGAGATGATTTCAGGTTACATGTCTGCACAAAGAGACAGAAGTCACATTTTAAGAGGTTTCACTAGCCTTCAGTCCAGAGATCCTGAGGAAGACTTCAATTCCCATAAAACCTAGCTAGCATGGGAACTGAACTCCAATACTTGCAGAAAACATCCAGTTGGAGAAGGCTTAGTTAGATTTTTGGACTGCACAAGAGTGGTGCACATTTCAGAAATGATGGGACCCACTTCACAGAGCAGGATGAGGGCACATAGCCTGATGGTCTGTTATAAACTGCATTATAGTACTGTTAGTGGACACTTTTAATGTGTCATTGTTCTCTGTGTCTGTGTGTGTAGAGCTATACTCTTTCCAGTATTAAAAGTCAGTTTTCTCATCCATTTCCAGTATTTAAGCATGTAATTGTATATGAGTGTGTGTGTATGCACGCACACATCATTAAATCTATTTTAATCCCTTTGCATGTTTTTTCACTCCTATAGCTGATACTAGCTTTAATGCCTATAATGTGCATTCATTCAGCTTCGCTGATTTGTGTTTATTTGGAATTTATATTTTTAACTGATTTATTGTGTAATATAACACAATGTATTGTTTTTTCTTCCTAGGAAGTTATTAAATATCAAAAAGAAAGTGTGTATTATGAATGGGTGTTTGTGTGTATGTGTGTGTCTGTCCATAAATGGATATTGATATGCAAATGAGATAGCATGGTATGGGCACACCCAGTTTTGCTTTGGCCCCTCTCATTACTGACATGTTGCTGAAAAGGGTTCACCACATCCGTCAAATATCATGGTTCCTTGAAAGACCACACATTCACTCATTCACTATGGCTGTCCTGAAGCATCTGATAGAGTCCCTTCCTTTCTTTCTTGTATCATTGGTTATCCTTTTGCCACAGTCCAGGAGTTTGCAGTCTTTTTTGAGCTGAAGACTATACTTATCATTTGAGTAGCCAGCTTGAAGTTTCCCTCCAAAAAATAGGAGTCATAAGAAGAACTGCATTTGATTTTAACAAATGCATTAAACATGATTACCTTCCAAGCAATTAATATATCTTCCCTTCTGTGACAGCATGATATGGCCCAGAGTGGTGATGCACTTACCCAAACATATATCCTATGCTGAGAGAGGTAGAGATAACATCCTTTTTCATAGAAGTGGCTTTCTCACAGGAAAAACAGGCAAGGCTGCTGCTGGTAAGGGGGAAGAGAGATCTGGAGAGACATGAAATAATTCGTTGGAATTCTGGGAAGAAGGAGAAAAAGTGGCTGGTGATTCTGAGATGGACTAGGTAGTGCTGAATTGCTAAACCCTGGTTTATTCCAGGGCAGAGTCCAGAAAAAACATCTGAAGTGATCCAGAGGGGCTCCAAAACCCCTGAACGTGCACACTGAGGGACACTTCATTCTGACACAGATGGCTTAATGGAAAGCAGAAGCAGGAAAATTACAATCTGCTACCCCAAGAGAGACTGTCAGCCAACCTACTTAATCCCCTTACTTAACTCTTAAGTAGGAAGATGTCAAGCCCCGCAGAAGGTAGTTGAGAAATAGCAATGCACACATTTAGTTAATACTGTAAGTTAAACATATATCCAGTAGAGTGATACATTACTTTAAAATGCTTGGAGGGGAATATATAAATTAAGCCTTTGCTTTATTGTTTTATTGGTACTTCACCACTGCTTATCAAGAAGGTTATAGAAAGGCAGAAACTGGGGGAAAGAAAACCTGCTTATTTAGGTGCTGTAATGAAATATTGTCTAAATTATTTTACGTGCCCGAGACTGAAACTAGTAATTTGCCTTATGTGGCTTACAAAGAGAAAAAAAAACACAAAAAGGTACTGTGTGCTGGCTATTGGATCAATTCCTGTGAATTCACAAAGACCTCTTGATATATACTATCACATTATACAAATTCCAATTCAGCAGCAATTGGGAGATGATGCTGTAGAGACATCCAAAGCTTTGGGAGATATAGTTGTACATTCCTGTCTTGAGACCTTGACCTGCCAGAGCAATTACCTAGAAAACTTTTGATCGGTGGGAGTTTGGTAGCCCCCAACTAACACATTTTATTAAAAGACATAAGCTTTCATGAGCTGTAGCTTACTTCACCATTAGTACCCTTTCTTTTCCTCACCCTGCCTCATCCCCTTTTCAAATCCTACATCAATTTAACCAGTCCATGCATCTAATGAAGTGCACTGTAGTTCATGAGAGCTTATGCTTTTTAATCAAATTTGTTAGCTGGAAAAGCTGCTCCCAGATTTTTTTCTGATGTTATGGCCACCATAGACTAATGCAGCTCCTTCTGTGACAGAAAACATGTATATACAACTTTCAATCTTTCCATTGCCCTCCAGTTCTCTTAGACTACAAGACCCATAACTTCCAGCCAGCACCTTTTTCCACACTAGGGAGCTGCCATTACCCTATGTGGATAAAATAGTTTCCCAAGTGAAAATGGAGTCAAGAATTTCTTGCTCTCAAATGAAGCTCATTTTTTAACCAGGTTAGATTGGAGATAAGAAAACATACCTCTGCTAGGCTATAGTAGGAAAAGGCAATGGAGGGGAGAGCAAGAAGCAGCGGCTTTGTACTGTTCACTCATGGGCTCTCCCTGCCTCCAAAGCAAATCCTCCCAAGCTCATTTTTAGTTGGTTTTAAGAAGACCAAAAGAAGATGGTGGGAGAAAAGACTTTTCAGTAGCTGAAATTGAGTGGAGGGGGAGACTTGCCCCTCTCCATCATGGTCAGATCCAAAATAGGATTTTAAACAGAGGCATAGAATAATAAATATGTTTAAAGCCATATTTTTCATTCTTCCAGATAGAAGATTCCTAGTACTATAGTCAGAAGCCATTAGATAGATATTCATCTTTTTACTCTTCAAAGTTATTCTCTAGGAGAAAAATGATGGAAGAAGTGGCGGGAAGGTTACAAAAGTGTTAGCCCTGTGCTGGCAACTGAAAATATTTACTGAAAGTACAGTGCTCATGTTTCAAAAAGGAATACATGTTGAGGATACAGTAATCCATGTGTTTATTAAATCACTGAAATAACAAACTTCAAAAACAGATGACTAATCAACTAACAGTTCTTCAGTTGAGTGTTTGCAATGCCACGTTTTCACACTGAAACAGATCAAATATGAATAAAGAAGAGTATGTTGGAACACGTGCAGAGTACCTTTAGCATTTGAGAAGGATGGTCAGAGGACTTGGTTTCCAGGCACATCTGAAGTACTGGGAAAGGCAATTCAAGACATGAGAAATCCAGTCTTGACTCTAGATCAGTTTGCTAACTAATTTCACTGTGTTTACCCATCTTGACAGTTGATGAGCCTAGCTAGAACATCTGTGTGCTCATCATAATCTACTTCAACTTTTCCACCTAGACACACCAAACAGGTGTGGGGAGAAGGAAGCTGTAAAAGGCAGCCTGGAATCTACTTGGGCTGAGGAAATACACAGGAACAATTTTCTAATGGTTGTTTCCCAGAAGCCCAGATCAGTTAGACACAATGGCCACTAATTTTTAAAGGGAATACATAGCTTCATGGAAGAGCAGGCTTAGGGTTACCAGATCTAGAATGCAAAAATCCAGGCCATTGCTAAATGGCTCTTTGCTGCCATCCAGTGGTCATTCAGAGTTTTGTAGTCCATTTAAGGTAGCCCTAATTGGACTGTCAATGGTTACTAGTCTTAAGGACTATGCAGAAGATGTGTATCTTGTGTAACAGCTGCTGGGGAGCAACAATGAAGAGCTTTTGCCCTCAGATCCATGTTTCTAGCTTCCAAAATGCATCTGGATGGCTGCTGAACTCAATGGTCTCTTGGCCTGATCCAGGAAATGCCTGTTTTTCAGGGAGGGAGGCATTTATCTAACCGAGGCTCATCTGGGTTAGCATCATCTTTCTTAGGCATGGAAAACAGGACAGTTCCCAAAGACTGACAGGCTGCAGAGCCCCATCAGTTTTTCCTTCCAGTATGCTAGCAGTAGCTGTGCCCTCCCATAATTACATTATGGGAAATTCATGTAGAAGAAGTTCCTTGAATGTAGAATGCTGGAAAACCACTGGAAAGAGCAAGAAAGGGCATAAAGTTAAGGAGGCGTTTTTCTTATTACAAACCTTTACAGCAAAAGTAAACTCACAGGGCTAAATGTATGCAAATATAGACATGTGAGGCACTGAAAGATGGGATAGGGAGAAAATAAGGATACTAGATTTGGGCTGCATAATTCTTGATGACCTCATATGGCAGCAAAGAAATGGATAAAAAATTAGCTCTAGATAGTATTCTAGTGGTATTTCAGATTTTTGCACCCAATATCTGGTAGCCCTAGGAAAGAAGAGAAGAAAAGCAACCAACTTCTATCCTTGCCTCCCCCCTTCAGTTCATCTTGATGAGGATCTGTTCAGAGAACAGTTTTTTCAGCTGGGCCACTTCAGCTGAAAGTGAGGCCAGCTGACTCTGCAGGGAGCTGTTCTCTGCCTGGTACCCAAGTTCTTGGGGGGCAGACACCTGGGCCCCAGGGAGTTCTGTTTCACAACCACTCTCAAATGCCAGGGTACCTGCAGAACCCCCTGTGCTTAGCTGCTCCTTCTGTGTCACCAGCCCCCTCCAAGTTCCTCCTGGTGGAGAAGGTAGGCAATGTCCAGGTTGTTCTCCAGCTATCTCCTCTGACCCTACTGCCATTTTGAAGCGCAGCTTGTGGGGAAGACCTTTGATGCTCTCCCCAGAGTCATAACGGCCAACACGGCCCAGATCAGCTCCATCAGCTGGAGCATCGGGTACTAGGCAGTGCCCCTCATACATAGTTCCTTCCTCTGTCCTGTCACGGTCCTCAAAAAAGACAGGGCTTCCCAGGTTGGAACTGCCTGGGGTGGAGAAGCCAGAGTCCTCAGAGCTGGTAGCTGACTCTGGACGAAAGGTGCAAGGGTAGCAGGGTGGCTCAGGAGCAACTGGGAAGTGCTGGGGTATGGTGGCTGACCGATGGAGTTCACTGGCAAGTGCAAGTGCTGGTTGTGAAGCTTCTGCTGGATCTCGGATTAAGCCAAAGCGGAACTTGAGGGCCAGGAGTTCTGCCTTAAGGTGGGCATTCTCCTCCAGCAGTGCCAAAACCCGTCCCTCCAGGGCTAAGTCACTGACCCGCCGTTTCTCTCGAGAGCGCTTGGCTGCTTCATTGTTCTTCTTCCTCTTGTCCCAGTAACCATCATCCTTCTTCTCATCTGGGGTGAATTCTCGCTTGCGTCGGGCCATGGTTGAGGGCACCCCTTGCTCTTTCTGCTGTGCCCCCAGGCTGCCAGCTGTCCTGAGCAGGGAGTGGTTTAACAAGTCATTGACCGAGAGCAATGACACAGTCTCCTCTGCAAAACAAGACACAGCAGTCCGGAGCTCACATATAGGAGCAGAATTTGGAGGTGGTGATAGAAGCTCTGATGGAGGCTCCTCTAAAGGAAGGTCCATCTTCCCAAAGTCTGCAGGATGAGAGGAAGGAAAGCAAATCAGGGCATGTTACAGCTGGATTTCCTCAGTGTACCCACTTGGGAATGCTAGCAAGGCCAAAGAGAAGGAAGGACATGCATAGCCTAGCCTGTTGTTTGGTGGCCAAGTTATTAGAGATCTCTGTAGCTCTGAATCTTGCGTATATGGATGCTCCCACAGCTTCAAGGTGCCAATCCATAAGACCACTCACTACAGGAGATTCAGAAAACCCTAACTATTTGTCGCTCTGGTAGCTGTTTTGTAGCCCAGATTTGATATTGCTACCCACTACAGAAAGATACAGTCCCACAACATTATACATTCCTATAGCTGCACTAAGTTAACTGAACCCAGAATCCTAACAAAATATAACATTTCTAAGGTATTGCTGTTTCCATATATCTGGAAGACAGAAAGACAGTTTAAAATGTTAATATTTATTAGTAATTCCTAAGCTGCTTTTAACTGCAGAGTCCATATTCATTTATCCTCAGAATAGTCATGTAATGAGATAACTTACTGTTTATGATTCATCTACAGATGGGCACCCCCCCAAGTCCTGCTGTGCTGTCTCATGGGGGGAGGTCTGGGAGGGATGAGAATGTCAGGAACGTATGCCCAGAGTATATATTCCCAGCAGGGTCACCCAAGGCGTGAAGGTCATCCCAGCTGCCTAGCTAAAGCAAACAGGCACCTATACTGAGCAGCAGCGATATAGAAAGATGCTGGAGGCAGATGATTACTTTAGTGACAACGGAGAAGGCATCAATTCATACTGTGTAGGAGAAGGCAATGGTAAACCACTCCTGTATTTTTACCAAGAAAACCACACGGATAGAAAATATTAAACAATTGATGACATAGTGCCGGATGATGGGCCCTTCAAGTCGGACGGTACTCAACATGTTACTGAGGAAGAGCTGAAGATCTTTTGGAGTACTAATGGTATTTATGAAGTGGCTAGATTAAAACCTTTGGGATATCTAGTTGCTGATGTTGCTATGCAGGAAAAGAAAATCCAAAGCTGCAAAGACAGAATTACAGTGGGAACATGGAATGTAAGAAGCATGAACACAGGGAAGCTGAAAGATGAAATGAAATTACTACAAATTAACATTTTAGGCATCAGTGAATTGAGATGGGCTGGGATTAGATATTTTAGTCAGAAGATCACACTGCTTATTACTTAGGACATGAAAAACAAAGAAGGAATGGAATTGCTTTTATAGTTAGGAAGAGCATAGCAAGAACAGTACTTGGCTACAATGCGTTCAATGACTGAATAATATCAAGTAGACTTTGCAGACAACCCTTTAGTACGACAGTCATCCAAATCTATGCTCCAACCACTGATGCAAAAGAAGAGGAGGTTGATAACTTTTATGATCAAGTTAAATTTGAAACTGACAGAATGTGCAAGCAAGATGTGCTGCTTGTGATTGGGGACTGGAATGCCAAGGTTGGAAATACTGAGGAAAATGTACTTTATGTTATAATTTGAAAGAAAATTTTTATAAAATGTTGTACCGATGGTACATGACACCCCAAAGACTATCAAAGATGTATGGGACAATTTCAAACGTTTGTTGGAAATGTAACCAACAAGAAGGGTTGTTTTACCATATGTGGTGGACATGTAAAATTGCAAAGAAATGCTGGACTCAAATACAAACCTTGATGCAGAGCATACTACAAATACAGATTCCATTTAAACCAGAATTATTCCTGCTGGGGATAATGGATTTTCAAATAAGAAAACATCTTATTAGAATTACTCAATACATGATTATCGCAGCAAGACTTCTTTATGCACAATTTTGGAAAACCCAGACACTACCAACAATACAAGAATGGTTGTTAAAACTGATGGAAATGGCAGAAAATGATAAACTGACTTGTTTATTAAAAGAAAATTCAAATAATTATTACCTTAAAGAATGGAAACCATTGATGGACTATTTGCAAAATGCAGGCGGGGCGAAGCTTACATGGGGATTTGAAGATTAGATTATAAATGTAATGGGATATGTTTTGACAAAGAATTAATCCCACTTAGTGCATTAAAAACTAGCACTTATGACACTCTTATTATTCCTAAGACCAGAGATAGATTGGAAGTTATCTATTTTTCATGTCTTTTTTCTTTTTCTTTTACTTTATCTCACTTTTTCTTTTCCTTTTCTTTATAATTTGTATTTTCAATTTTCTTTTTCATTTCTAATTTTTAACTTTGTAATATTAATATTTCAATAAAATACTATTAAAAAAAAAAGAAATATTGAGGAAAATGTAGTTGGATTGTATGGCTTAAGAAACCAAAATGAAGCAATAGGATGACTTATCCATTACTGCCGCTCCAATGATTTCTTCATACCTAATGCTGTCTTCAAGCTGGATTGAAAGAAGATGAGCATGGTCTGAAAATTGGAGGAAGAAACATCAATAATCTGTGCTATGCTTCTATCATCATCATCATCATCATCATCATCATCATCATCTATTAAATGTATATACTGCCCAACTCCCAGCAACTCTGGGTAGTTTACAAAACATTGAAAACAAAGAACAATAGGAAAACCCCCCCAACAAAAACAGCATAGGACAAAAAAACAATGATGGCAAAGAAAAGAAACCTAGAGGGGAACAGAAAGGAAGAAAGGGACATCAGTCATCCTTTCCAAAGGCCTGAGTGAAGAGCCAGGTCTGTAAGGCCCTTCAAAATGCCAGCAGGGTGGGAGCCATTTGAATCTCAGGGTGGGGTGGGGAACCTCATGATCCTGATAGCTGAAAATGCAAAGGAACTACAAGAAGACCAAACTAATGACAAGTACAACTAGCCTTAGAATTGATGACAATTAAGATATTGAAGTGGTAGATAGCTTCTGCCTTTTAGGATCAACCATCAACAGTAGGAACAAGCAGTCAAGAAATACACCACAGACTAGCACTTGGTAGAGAAGCCATGAAGCCCTTGGAAAAGATATTCAGCTGCTGTGATATGTCTATACCTACAAATATCAGAATAGTGCAAGCAATGGTGTTCCCTGTGACACTCTATGGAAGTGAAAGTTGGACTTTGAAGAAGCAAGATAGAAAGAGTATTGATGCTTTTGAACTGTTGCGTTGGAGAAGATCCTGAGAATACTATGGACAGCCAAGAAAACAAACAAATGGATCATCAAACAAATCAACCCAGAGTTCTCACTTGAGGCACAAATGACCAAGCTCAAATTATTCTACTTCGGACACATTATGCAAAGAACTAGCTCTCTGGAAAAGGCTCTAATGCTGGGAAAGATAGAAGGAAAGAGAAGAAGAGAATATCTGTAGCTCAGGGTTGGAGTTCTTTGTGCCCTCTGAGCTTGGTTATTTACTTGCAGATATTTCATTACCCAACTCATCAGAACTCCTGATAATGTTACCTACTTGGGTAATGAAACGTCTACAAACAAACAAACAAGCTCAGAGCACCAAGAACTCCACAAGAAGAGGATAACCAGAAGCAAGGTGGATGGACTCAGTTACAGTGGTGATGGGTGTATTGTTGGAAGACCTGAAGAGCCAAGTTAGGGACAGATCATCATGGAGAAAATCTATCTATCTAATCTATCTATGTTGCTAAGAGTTGATGCTGACTTGATGGTACATAATCAATTAACAGATGGGCAACAGAGATCCTAATCCTAACCCAAATCTATTAGTTCTACTAGAAGAAACACCTGAAAATAAGATTAGGAAGCTGACCATATGCAAAACAGGCCAATCCTGCATGGTAGTATCAGGGAAATAATCCTGTTTAAGTTATGTTGTAGTTTATTGATGATATGCTGAAATGATCACTTAGCTGGAAGTGATCACTCTGCCCTATACTTGATTATTCCTGGATATTAGTGACCTGATGAATCTGAAAAAAGCTACTAACTCAAGTAGATGACATTTTCTAATCATTTCTCAAAGTAGCGGACTAGTAATGCATACACTTGCCTTGCCTTAAATACTTACTACATTTTATTTTGTTGTAACTCCAAAATAATGTTATCTTCTACCAGATACACTGTGCAAAATACATTTGACTGGCCCAAGGCTACCTACTGACAGTGGGGATTTTTTTAAACTACCTACCACAGGGATTTTTTTTTAAAAGAAAGGATTCTTCAATAAGAAACAAAAAACAACATTCAAACAGTATTTGTAATACAGCTAATTAGCATCTCAATTAAAGCTGTGAGATGGAGCATATTACCTAAATAAAACTTAGTTCATGAACAAAGGATAGTGTCTTCAGCGCTGCACACCACAATAGCACTTGAAGCATACACACTAGAAGAATATGTGGCAAAACAGGGAGCAACTCCACTATAGATTCTACTGTGTACAATCAGCCCAGGTCCCAACAACAATTAGAAACTAAATTCATCTTCAGCCCTACCTCAGTTGAGGCCTATCTTCTCACTTTAAAAATGAGTCAGAGAACTCAAATGGCTTATTTCCTTGGTCTGCATTCCAGGCTCTGTCATAACTAAGACACACGCTACCACTTCTCCCACCCACACCTCTCCCATTATCCAGTTTATCCGGAACATTCTGGCCCAAGAACAGGACTAGACATGCTATCCTATCAAAGGAGGCAGGCTGGGCAAAAACCCAGTTCACTTAACAAAATCACTAGAAAAATCACAGCAACTTTGCCTTCCCACTGCCATCCATACTCTTATTTACTGCTATTATGGGCTGTTTCACATGGCAGAGCTGAAGTACTTATCCACAAGGCCTTGACCTGGCAGATCTGCAGAGCATAGCTGCAAGATGTTCCATGTACATGGAGGCGATCCATGCAAGTGATTTATAGCTTCATTCAATGATTGCTATGGTGATGCATTGCTAATGCGGACAAATGTGCAATGGCTAAATGATGCTATAAATCGTTAACAAATCACAGCTGAATTATAGTGATATTTACCAGTTCTTTTGCTGGAAGAAAACTATATCAGCATAAAAATCACTGCGGCCACTGGCTACCTCTAGCCTGCTTCAGGAACGATCCCATCAAATGTGTTGCCCTCATTTGCAGTATACAGGGAACATTTGAAATTCATGGATTCCCCAGCGTTGTTTCCATTCTGAGGGGATCAGTTTGGCGATCTGGTAAGTACTGGGAGAGAGCCATATATGAAAGAACTGGACTCTTCTATTGCCCAGAGCAGAATGGCCTTGGAAAACAGTGCCTGGGCCTCATGGCAGGAGTGCCTGCACCAGCTTAAAGAAGACAATACAGTAGCCTGATCCCATTTCCTCAGGTCAGGCTGATTGGAACACCAAGCAAATACTTGGAGAAGTAGTTTGCACCCACAGCAAAAATACATCTGGCCTGTTTAGAAAGGAAAATACTACTTTAACACAGAGCAGCTAAAAACAACTAACCTACCTTAAGTATGGGTTTGGAATGAGATAAAGGTGACATCATGAGGAAATGATAATTGGTGGGCACATTTGTGCCATGGTTGGGTGCAAGTGGGAAAAGGCCTGATGTGCACATAATACGAAGGAAAAATCCATATTCTTCTTGTGAACATCGATTCTTCTTTTTTCATGCCCTGCTTGTTGACTGCTGCTTACCCCAAGTCAGTGGAATCTGTATTATAGACAGCCATTTCTGCTGGGTATGGCTGAGATCAGTAACCCATCTAGATGGAAATCTGTTTGGCATTAGAGAAGAGAAAAAGAGAGGCATTTTCGAGCCTTCTAAAAAATGGGGGGAGTCTTGATTTTCAGGCTACCTGTGTTGCAACTCGTGAAGGAAAAGCACCATTGCAAGATGTTTTATTCTGAAAACAGACATTGCAGTGAACAATACCCTAATCAAGGAACTACCAGAGGAACAAAACAAAACCCCCACCCCCAACAACACTGGCAGGGCATGCCACTGCATATAAACAGAAAGCAAACCCCATCCCATTCTAGCACTGAAGTTGTTACCTAGCCGGGTAATGAAACATTTGCAAGAAAAGAACCAAGCTCAGAGAACCCCAAGGACTCCACAGACATTGCAGAGCCAACAAGTAACTACAGCTGTAAAAGGATGGCTTTTCTATCTTTTGGGAAAACAGGGAGAGTTAATCCACTTTCATTGGATTAACCAAAGATATTCTCCAACATCTGCTCTAACAACTATAACCACAGTAGCAGCATGGATTCTGCACATGCTCAAAGACATGCTCTGTACTTAAAGAATCAAATTCTGCACTGACTCCAGTGTTTCAGAACAATTTCAGAGCAAATACAACATATTTCTGTCTCTTCCAATGTAGGTCTTCCATAGAGAACAAATGGAGTAGCTACAGAGTGCTGGCTTCCTATGGAGGTCTGAGTATGCAGAACTGCATCTAGATAAGTGGAAAAGAACTCCACAAAAATAGGCATTCTTGATCAATCCAGGGTATTTATATGCATAACATTACAACATTAAATAATATACTGTTTCTTTAGCATTTCTTAAAATGTACAACCTTCCTATCACCACATGTAGACATCGTACAAGAAGAGCCGTGTTAGTCTATGGTGACAAAAAATCAGGAGTCTGGTAGCACCTTTTCTGACTTACCAAGTTTATTAAAAGCTGTAAGCTTTTATGAGCTGCAGCTCACTTCATCAGATGCTTAGAGTGGCTAGGCTGATGTAGGATTTAAAGGTGGATGTGAATTTAGCAACTTCTCACTGAGCACATCAAAAGATTTCAGGCAATCTCAGAAGGTCTCAACAGACACAATGGGTTTTTAACATATTACAATTATTAACTAATAAGGTACTGTTAATCTGTCTCACATGTAACCTGCAGATGCATAACCCATCTGTCTTCCCTCCCCCTCCCCCCCCCCCCACTTTATATCACCACTTGGACAGTTTGTGAAGTCACAACATTCCATGCACATCATATAAACATATTAAAATACTGTATAAGTATATGTTAGCCTTCCAAATTAATATTATTAAAATAATTGGATAATGTTTAACACATAACCTTCATCCCAAATTTTCCAAGCAAAGACTATTTTAAAAAAACCCTGCATGGTATAAAATAAAGAGCATGCGTTGCATTAATAAAGAGCATACATTATTGTATACCAGAATCATCAGTGTATAACTGCACTGACTCAGGACCTTCAAAACATCCTTAATTAAAAAAAAAAAATCAGCTGGGCTTAAACTTGTCTGACAGCCAGCTCATCTTCCAATTCTGCGAAATCCTTTCATCCCAAGTGGCAGATGGGAGAAAACTTTGCTCAGAGGTCGAAGGCAAGTGTGCTCTGCACATGCTCAAAGGCATGCTCTGTCCCTAATGAGATGGGAGACTCCAAGCTTTGAATGGAAAGAGATCCAGAAATGCATTTCCAGGTCGGGAGCTAGGGGGATGGCCTCTTCCGCAAGGCCAGCGCCTCCTCCGAGCCCGTTCTCTTTCTTCGTTCCCTCGGCAGATCGATGGGGAGAAACCCGAAGGAGCGGGCAGGCCCTGGGATGGAGGGGGGATCCCTTGCGTTCTCCTAGAGCTGTTAACGGGTTAACTGGGCGCTTCCTTATAAGGCAGGGAGGCAGCGAAGGGAAACCGGGAGGAAAAGAGAGGCGGTGGGTGGACAGAATGAAAAGGGGCAAAGATGAAGGAGATCACAAAGATACGAACAAAAGAGCAAAGCAATACCGCTCGCCCCTTGGGAAATTATTCTGTAATTAAGCGCAGGAAGTATTTTGCTGATCCACTTCCCAACAAACAACCTATATCCTGCGCTATCTCCTCATACAATGTTATTTTAACCAAAGTTGTACTGCTCGTAGCAACGGGACCTCTGAGTAACTGAGGGACAGAATATAACCCTACCCTCCCATGCCCGAGATCCTCTGGAATAGGAAGAATCAAACAGGAGAGAGATAGGCAATTCTAACGCATCACTGTGAGGTAACGGACGCGAGATTTGAAACTATATCCACCCCACCCCCCCATAAACTTATAAGAAAATAGAAATTATGCCACTGTTGACTCAATAAACCTGCTTTCGCCCCTGGCACAAGCCAACCCAAAGGCGTCTGCGCCCAGGCCTGCGTCCCTTCCGCCCCGGCGGCGCCACCTCACTCGGCTGGAGGACGTCCGCTCCGCAGTCTGGACAACAGCGGCCGCAGCGACAGCTCCGGTCTGCAATAGGCGCCTCCCCAGCGCATCAGAGACGCCCTCGCTGCACCCAGTTCAGCCGAGGACGACGTCTTACCCGAGTTAACTCCGGCGGCCGGCCAGCTAAGATCGGCGAAGAGGGAAGGAAGCCGCGAGTAGCAGGCAGAGGCGGCGAGCCAGGCCAGCGGCGCAGCTAATGTTTCATCCTGGGCTGTTTTACGGCCTCTGGCTGCTGCGAAGGAACCTTTTCCTCCGCCCCGACGGCCGACTTCAACCTTGGCGCGATCCGCTTCGTTTTTTGCTAGAACCCCGGGATGAAAACCGGCGCGCGCAGTCCAGAGACACAGCTAAGCAATAGGAAGCAGGTGCCTCCTCCAGTTCGGGAATCTGTGAGGAGTATCCTCTTTCAAACCATCCAGTTCGGGTTCTCCCCTCCCCTCCCCGTTCACAAGGGTCAAAGGATCTTTATGTAGATGTTATTTGATTTTTTTTTTTAACACACCACAATGGATCAGAAACCCTTGGGAATCTATAGGGAATCATCTGGTCATCCATCAATTCTGTACACCTTCTGCCTGCCTTGTTACTTAGGTTTGTATCTGCATTTATATTGGATTTTTTCCTCCTCTGATGCCAAAAAGTTTTATATGGCAATAGACACTACTTTGCTGCAGAAAAGGATAACATATTTTAAAAGTCAGTAGAAGTTTGTCAAAAATAAAAGATGCAGCCTAGATGGATGGATGGATGGATAGATGGATGGATAATGTGCCATCAAGTCATTTTCAACTCCTGGCGACCACATAGATAGATCTTCTCCAAGATGATCTATCCCTAACCTGTTCTTTCAAATCTCCCAATGGTGCACTCATCGCCACTGAAACTGAGACCATCCACCTTGTCGCTGGCCGCCCTCTTCTTCTCTTTTCTTCCACCTTTCCCAGCATTAGAGCCTTTTGCAGAGAGCTGGGTCTTTGCATAATGTGTGCAAAGTAAGATAATTTGAGCCGGTTTATTTATTTGCCATTCTGTGCTACTGTCTAGCTGATCATTTTGAACCCCCTGCTGTGAAATCTGGACCTTGCTGCACCATAAGGCAATATGACAGATGTTTCCAGATTATATTAAGCTGTCAGTGTGCATGGCTTTACAGTATACCGAGCATCCTCTCTGATCTAAAGAAGCTTACAATTTTGGTGCATGAAAAAAGAGGCTTTGTATTGGCCTTCAGGTTTTGGGAGGATGTTCTGGATGTAAAAGACAGCAAGGAAGAAAAGGAGGATGAAGAAAACAGTGTAGCACCAATGCTCAGTAAATGCTCCTCTGCCTTCTGTTCATGGCATCTGTGCTTTCTGGGTGGGGTCATGTGTTTCAATGTGTTGTGTAATCTCCTCGAAAAATCATATTCAACCTTTTTCATCCCATCCCATCCCATCCCATCCCATCCCATCCCATCCCATCCCATCCCATCCCATCCCATCCCATCCCTGAGTTGTAAGAACTCACAGAGAAGTGCTAAATGCTTTAGTTCTCTTTGGATGAGAAAACATTGGACATTTTGGGGCCCTTGTAAAAATATGCTTTATCTCCAAATATGCACAAGGACCTGGAACAGAAACCTTCATCTAGTCCTCAAGAACATCTGTATTGTACAATCTCAGGCAATTAAAAACTCTTTCCTCATTTTCTCAACTGCCAATTGGCCAAAAGCTAATTTCTAAGCTCTCTTCCAGTTCACAGAGGGTGTCATTTGCCCAACTTCTCTCATGTATTTCATTCCAACATCTGAAGAAATTAATTTCCCAGTTAGCAAGATAACAGCATCAGTCATTATTTCACAAACATTGTCCTGGACGAGGTCATCAGTATAGCAAAAGATAATTAGCTAGCAGCTGTAACATGGGCTAAACACAAAACTGCTATCATGCCTAGATTTGCTCTTACTATAATATAGTGTATTTTGTGAATGGCAATATTATGGCCTAGATGTTGGAAGGAGGCTTACCTTTGTTTCACTGACTATAATGAAGATCATGTGTAGAACATACCACAACGGGGAACATATTGCAAGAACACCCAATTATTCTTCTAAGAATCTTTATCAAGACAACACTGTAAGAACTAAATTTGGAAAAAAAGAGAAGGGCTTAGAATAGAAAAGAAGAGGGTATATTATCCTCGTATACAAGAGATACAAGATTGGAAAGGATGACAGCTAGAATAAAAAATTGGAGAGGAAAACAATTTGAAATATGCAGAAAGGGCCACTTTGTTGGCTGAAAGTAATAAAAACTTAAAAGCTAATTATGACATGGAAAGTAAAAAATCCAGGATAATATTAATTATGGAAAAAGCAAAACTAGTATCAAACTACAATTTGTTTTCCTAGGCTTACGTGGGGGTCCTGCAGGGGGGTCAAAACTGTCAAGATGGCAGCCACAGCATGTGATCAATTTTTTTTTTTTTTGTTTGCGCTCAGTCATTACTGACCCTGCAGTGACTGCCTGGACGAATCCTTGCAGTTTTCAAGGCAATTGTTTTTCGGAAGTGGTTTGCCAGAGCCTCCTTCCTAAAGCATAGCCCAGCTGGCGAGCGCAGGAGGCGGGATTTCCGTTGCTTCACGCCCTTTTCAGGCGAGCGCGGTTTCGCGCTTACCGGCAACTGGTCCCGTCTCATAAAAGGGGTGGGGCATGTTAAAAAAGGGTGGGGTGTTGGATGGTTGTGGCTGCCATCTTGACTTTTTTGACCCCCTCCCTGTGGTCACTCCTGGCCTCAAGAATAGATAGATGAACAGTATGCTGGAGAAATAAAGAGATTAGTGTTAGGGAGGAGGACAATGACAAATTTAGGCAAAAAGATGAATGATAAAAACATTTAAGTGATAATGAAAATCACAATAATTAAAGCAATGGTTTTTCTGCTGGCAACATATGGCTGTGAAACTTAGACCATGAAAAGAGTGAGAGAGAAAAAAGAACAGGCACTTCTGAATTTGGAGACTGTTATTGAGAATAATGTGGGTTACAAGAAGAATCAGTTGATCCGGACCAAATAAGGACAGTTCCCTTCAGGTCAAGACCAGCAAGCAGAAACTCACATACTTTGGGTACATAGTTATGCAGATAATGGACTAGAAAAATGACTATGTTTGAAAAGTAGAAGTAGAAAAAGGGGGAGTGGCACAAATAATGTGGATGAGGTGGATCAAAAATGTTCTGAGTTATTACATGTCAAGATGGCAAATCCTTGTTCATAGAGTCAGTAGGAGTTGGACCCAACTTGATAGCATTTAATTAAACAAAAACAAGAACAATAATATTGCATACCAATAGCATTTCAGAAAGAATATGCAGCATTAGAAGAATTATGGTCGATGTTATTTGAGAGAGAGGAATTATCACAGACATCAGTAAATTTGATGTAGGAGAGAGAAGGGTAAGAATTGCAGTGGATGCTCTCTTTTCCTTTCAGTGCTGAGCTGCTACGGCCAACTAAGAAGTCGTTTTAAGATCAGGGAACGGACATTTTATTTTAAAATATAAAATTGCCACTAAGTATGATTGTTTCTAAATATAGCAATATAAAGCAAACCTCTTATTTATAACTCAACAAAGTGAGTGTACATACAATAGATTCAAGATATGTCTTCCCCTATGCATACTTCAGCCCTGTAATGGAAATAGTTCCTATAAAATTAATGGGATTTATTTCCAAGTACACATGTATGTGTAAGATTTTACTGATAATGTATAGAACTAGTTTCTGAAATTCAATTAAGGGAGCTGAATAGCATCACGGGATGTATCGCTTAGCATCACTAAGCAATTTGCATTCGTCTTTTTGTGTAGGAATCAAGTGAGCCCAAATGAAACATAGGGACGAAATAGGGACAGTTATTTCTGAATAAAGCTGAACTGGTTTGGAGGAACCCACTTGGACTATAATCCTTGAGATACTTTCTGTGATTTTATTTTGCCTGTTGAATTGAATTAGCCACGGAGAGACCCTCATGTAAGTTAAAAATGCATTCCTATGTATATTTTAGTAAACCTAAGTAGAATTGCAGAGTAATGTTCCCAGTTGCCTTCCCTAATGGTGAGTAAAGAATGCATAATACTTGGGTCTTCAACTCAGTTCAATATTGGGATTAATTCAGAATCAATGAAAATCCATTTAAGCATTAAAAAAATATCCAGCATGATGACTACTGCTACTGCTACTATTTCTTCTGAAAAATTAAGTGTATCAACACTTGATCCTGTAGGCATGGATCTGATCAACCTTTTGACAAATCTGTTTTTTTCCACTAATTCTCTTCTGTGTATCTACCTTCCCGCTGCCAGTCTTTTTCCTGTATTCATCCATCCCCTCTTCTACTCTGTGAATTCTGGCAGCTTCCTATTAGGTAATAATTTACTCTCACCTTCTAGGAAACTAGTACTGAAAGGAGCAAAGTGAAATGGAAAAGGCAAACAAGATGGAACAAGTGTAGGGGGGTGTTAAAATCACAGTTATTTACAGAAGCTGGTCCACAATGCACTGCAAAAATCTTACATGCTGAATCTCTTTTTGTTTAATCTCTTTGTTGAAATATGCTGAGATAAGTAAATCCTCTCTGTTACACCCTTGCTCAGCTATTGCCTGGCAGGCTCCCTGCCTCACCTTACTTCATTTTATTTATTAAATTATTTTCCTTTAAAATATGGGAAGCTGGCCTGCTGCAAAGCAAAATATCACCTTACATTGTATTCAATAATACCTCTGGACTTTACATGGATCCCACAGACATTGTTAGCAATTACACATTGCTAACAGAATGCCTGCAGTCTGGAAATGCCTGTTTGGTCTGGAAATGTGTTCACCTACTAAAAGAGAGAGAGGTACCTTGAGGTAATGGACAGTATTGTCGATAGGTTAGGGGGTGTGATGTGATATAGTGTGGTGGGGATCCAGTTCTCCAGTTATGCTTTTTATTAAATCAATATTTTATAATACCTACCATAGCAGTCTTATAGTGAATATGCAACTCCATCTATGGCAGCCATTTTTAGAGAGCACCACAACAGGCTCTCAAAATGGCAAAGTTGGTCAGTGACTCAGAAAGCTTGCTTATCTTTGTTTTAGTCTACATATCCTGTCTGCTTGGGAAACGGTAGTAATCTATTTGCGGGGCAGTGGGTGGGGGGAGCTACTATTGTGAATTCATTCAACTCAGGTATGATATATCATTGTGTAGTCACATTGCCCTGTTCATAACATATTCAGTCCAGGCAATACCACCTTCCACGTGCAACCCTCGCTTTTTTTCCTGTTGCTTTTTTCATTGCAGTACATCTGTTAAGGAAGGGCTGGTGGGAAAGGTGGATTTATTTTTATTCCTGTTTTTATTGATTGTTATCAGCTGCATAGGATCATTATATGAGAAAGGCAGCCATATAAGCACAATCAATGGAGTAGCTAGTTTTACAATGCCTTTTAATTGTTAATGCTGGAAATTGTCTGAAAGCAGTTTCTGAAAGTGAAATACATGGGGACCTTGAAAAGATGTTTTCTATTATGCAGTATTACAGCATGAGTTCAACCTGTGGACACATATAATCCAAAGGAGAACACCATGAATGGAACTGCAGATATAAGGTGTGCAATAAATGCATAGGTATCCTCAAAACAACTGTCTACTTGCATGCCCAAGCTTATGTCTGTTTTGGCAGTGCTATTCCAGTGAAATCAAGATTTTGATTCTGCCTTAATCTTGTCCTAGTTACATAAACACCCCTGATCTAGGATGAGATAAGGACAAGCTTTCTTGCCAGATGAAAGGTACTTCAAACAGATGGGCAAAATGCCATAGCACTGTGCAGGTGCACTTGATGTAATCCACCTCTTTCCCAGCATCTTTCTGCAAACACACTCCATAGATTACACAAGCCCTTACTGCTGTTATGTAAGGGACTGGCATCAAACCAGGATACCTTGTACTATAGCCCAGATCATTTGATATCAGCTGGAAACATCAACAAACACAACAGGGATGGTGACGTAGGGAGAAAACAGAGCCAGTAGTGTGTAACTTGACATTATCCAGAAAGAACATATGCAAAGGTGTACATTTGCTTAAGAACTCTTGGTTCCCCTTACTCTCTTATCTGACTTGTGAATGGGTAGCTGAAATTCACTCTAAACAAATTTGGTGAATTTCCAGCTGTGTTGTCAGTGATGTCTCCATCCACAGAAAGAATTATGAATGTGAAACAAAGAACAATGTAATTCTGAAGATGTACTTGATATTAGTTAGGGAGAATCCTGCTTTTGAATTAGAGTATGGAGCCAAGCACGGAATGTTGTAGATAGCTGGTTGGGGCAAGAGCAGCCTTAAGGATAAGCAACAGCAACATAGTCAGTATGAGCAGATAAATCTGACTTCCTTTTTCTTTTTTATGGATGTTCCACACTCCACTGAAATGCACTAAAAGTGTCCACAAAGAGCAGTAGGAAAGCTTGTGTGTTCCTTTCCTCTCAAAATGTCTTATGCCACTCTAGGAAAGAGAAGAAGTAGAAAGGCAGAGGGAGGAAGAATGATGAGGTTTTAAAACATAAGAAAGAAAAGACAAGTAAGGAAGGTGAACATGTGTACATATATAGTGGGCTGGGGGTTACAGCAGTGCATTCATTGTATAACATGCATCAGCATAGAACTCAGTGTTCCCAGATGGCTATTTATAGTATTTGCCACTTCTTACAGCCTGTCCAGACTCCCTGCACTGGGATTAGCTGCTCATAGCCAATCCAACTGGGGAGGAGAGGGGAGATTGGATTGCTGGATTCTTCTGCAGGCCTGGAAAGGGGATAGAATGGAGTGCTGTGCAAGATGCTAAAGATGCAGGTGGCTCAGAGTTTTATAAACCTAGGCTCTACTTTTAACAGGTAACAGAATAATCATGCTTTCCCCAGTAATGCAGCTTCATATAAAGAGCATCTTAAAACAGTTTTAAAATCCACCTAGAATATATTTATTTTTATTTATTCATTTTTATTTATTTATATTTCAAATTCGTCACCACCCATCTCACTGTGGAGCGACTCTGGATGGTTATATTTATGGATACAGGAAGAAGTAGGGCTACCTTGAGGGAAGCAAGCTAAGCTAGATCTTCAGTAAGTAGGACATGGCCTAACAGTGATTCTAACGGTTGACTTTCTTTTGTATAACTGTGGTTTTCCCCTTGGTTTATGTATTGTAAAAAGAAAAGTGCTTAATTCTGAGAAATGTAAAAGCAGCAAAATGTGCACATTGGTTTGTCCTAGCTTCTTTCTGGCATCACACAATTTCTATTTGCAAAATCATATAATCCTAATGTCAGTGCTGTGTAATCATGTCCTCTAGAGGGCCTTCATTCAGCATTTCTGCCATAGAAATCAATTAAAAATGACCCCTGTATTATTACATATGGAATTTGAATTCTGAATTCTAATGTCAGCTTATTTACTTACCCTTTATAAACGGGAAAATGGGAAAGCTGTTGAGGAAGGGGCAAAGTTCTCCCAGTCCTAGAAAAAATGAAGTTTGAACACCACATAATCCAAGCCGAAAATGCAGTACTTTCTTTTCTGTTACAGAAGAGAAATAGCACAGATGTATCGTATTTAAGGAACCACAGAATATTGTAGGTTGAAAGACCCGCTTAGAGAATTTGCTTTAGAATCAAAGCTACAGTGTGTCAATGTATTATATACCCCAAGAGATCTCTTCAATATACAACCCTTTTCCTGCCCATTATTTCAACAAGCAATTTGCTAGTTAAGAGGTTTGTTCTTCTGTATCTTAGTGTGTACATGCTATTTTATATGGTGGTGGCAATTGTCAAGAGTATTTGTCAAAGCATATTATGAGATCACATAAAAGTAATTGGTTTAACCTGTTAATTTCATTACATAAATCTTTTATAATGTTAAATTGGAAATAAATCTTCTGCCATATTAGTGTAGGTTATGATTTATCAAGGACCACATAATTCCATTATATCCTACTTGTGAACTGAGTAGGAGTCATTTGCTAACTGTGAATTGCAGTAGTCTAAGTGGGTTCATAATATATAAACAATCAAAGCTCTATGGTTGAAATTTGTACATATGTTAATTTAAAGACATGTGTTAGATAAAAAATAAATAAAAAACAACAACTAAGTATGAACAGGTATAAATTAATACAAAATGTGATCAGGAGATTGGAATATATGTGTTTGTATCTCTGGGAGTAGCCATATGGAGGAGTTGGCTTACTTTATAGCCAGAGAGATAAAAATTAACATGGATATACTGTATCATGCTTTTTGTATTTTTCATAAATTGAAGCCTATATACAATATCTCTCTTTGTGTTGTTTGTGTATTTGTGTATTTGTTTCTTTCAATCATGCTTTGATACTCCCATGTTTTGTGTGCAGCAAGATGTTTTGCTACCTGAGCAGAAATATCAAATGCCACCCACTTTCTGAAAGTCACAATACATTACAAATTACAGTATTTTGACACCTAATACTTTTTCATCTATCTGGAAATAAAATATGATATGAACAAAATAACTAACAGTTTGAGTTTTCAAATACTCCCCACTTTGACAGCCTAATAATTTTGTCTGATGTTATTTAGTTATTTATTCAGAGCATTTAGACAGTCACCCAACTCAAATAGTGTGACTCTATTCATCAGAAACAAATATCATCAACCACAAGCACAAAACACAACGGAAAACAACATATCAGATTAGAAACTAACTAAAACAATAAAATGATGACCAAGACTAAAATATACTGTAACTCATCCTGACCCAAAGGCCTAGGGAAAGAGCCAGGTCATGGCTGCTTTTCTAAAGGCATACAGGGTCAGGACCAACCATATATTGGGGAAGAGTGTTCCAAAAAGCAGGTTCTGCCACTGAGAAGATACACTTCCAAGGTCCCGTAAGGTGACACTATGTGCCATAAGGTGACCTGGAGCGTGCCCTCCCTGTTGGGGAGCCTTTGGGACAGGAAGCTACCCTTGGAGCAGGCAGTCCCACAAATAACCCAATCCTATGCCATCTAGGGCTTTATAGGTGATAACCAGGAACTTGAATTGCACCCAGTATGGATCTAAAACACAGTAGCTGCACTCCACATATCAGACTGTCACACTTTCACTCACATATATTACATCCTTCCCCTTATTCTTAGTTTCAGAGACACAAAGATCCATCTTCCTTCCTTGTCCTTCACTATTTACTTATCTGGCATTCAAATCATAATCTTCCACATGACTTACTGGGGTCATCATCAGATGGGCTCACGGATATTGACTTGCACCACCCACCATGGTCAATCAAGGCTTTCACATAACACTTTTTAGTAAGAAAGAGAAGGTGTAGACTTGTATCCATACCATATGCTAAGGAGAACTGATCAGTTCTGGCATATTGGGGGGAATATGCCACAAGTGCAACAAATGCCCATTTTTGCCCTAAGCATGTTCATGCTATTCTGTAAAAGCCAGGATCTGAGACTACTTTGCAGGCAAATACATCCCACCAAGTAGGAAGCATGCGCAGAGTGCTGACACTCCCTCAGGATATGCTTTTAATATGCCATATGAATGTGGTGATTGACGGATTGTCTGGGAAATTTATTCTACCCTAAGGATACGGCATCAAAGTACCAAGGATACGGCATTAAAAGTACTAACTGTGTCATTTCCTCCGCGATTTATGGGGGGAGTAGCCTTGTACACGTGGCACTACTCTTCACTTACTTTCGCTCCGCTGGCTCTTGAGAAATACTCTCAATTCTGAGGAGAGACTGAAGCACCCATTTTGTAATGTTGCCATGGCAACAGGCACGGGAGTTGATAAAAATGAAGAGCAGCGTGACGCGAGGGTACGAGTTCTCACCCTACTAGAGGAACGTTGCTGTATCTGCTACCATATCTGTGAGGAAATCCCTGCATACTCTGCACTCATCGATAACGGGAATCCCGCTCAATTTTAGCTTGGGACTTCCTGGACAAGTTGAGCGTTATCATAAATCTATGCGAGGCACTCTCAGTCTGTTCAGTCCTATATCTACCTTGTACGGCAACAACCAATCCGGTCTTGTTTCGGTGGCAACGGAGGCTCAAATCCACGTGATCCGGAGGGGCGGGGACAAGCTGGTCCTGGTTGTGATTGGTTGTGCGCTGGCCCCTCCCACTTTCTCGCGGAGCCCCTCAGTGAGGAAAGAGACCGAAAGCAATCGAGCCCGCGTGGGTACCTGGGCTTGGCTCACAATGGCGCCTAACGGCGATTTAATGGGGGCCGCCGAAGATGTTGCTGATCAGGTGAGAATCTCCCCCTCCCGAGTTTGAATGGTGTGGCCTGATACTCTCCCGCGAATGAGCCTGTGAGGGGAACCGTACCACATTTCTTGAGGATAGGAGGGAGCGGTGCAGCACTCCCATTTCCCGTACCCCTCCCCATCGCTTCTTGCCCGCGGCGGGACTGACGGGCCGCGGTGTACCATGCTTGCCAGGAACGGGGGTGGAAGCGGTGCAGACCCTTTCTGCGTGTAGGGTAATATAACTGGCTCTGCCTCCAAGGAGAGCAAGCGCGATCTTGGCCATTAAGGCGTTGAGGGTCCTCCCTCTTGAGTCTCCTGCCTGCTTTTCGGGAGGAAGAAGGCTGAACTTTCTCTCCACACCTCTTCCCCGCCTCCCTGGAGTAACAGGTCGTAATTTCTTCCGATGAGGCAGATGTAGGTGTGGAGCTTCTGGATCACCTACCAGAAAGAGTGAGAAAAAGCTCACCCTGTCATGACTGAGTCCTACTAATGCTCTGCTGCGCGAGCTGCATTAACTCCCAGTTTCCTTCCGGATGCAATTCAGGGTGCTGGTTATCACCTTTTAAAGCCCAACATAGCACGGGGTCAGGTTATTTACTCGGAGAGTATCTGCCTGCCCTACTAGATCGGATAGGGTAGGCATGCTCCGGGTCCCTTTCCTGAAATCTTGCCACCTTGTGGGATCTCGGAAGCGTGGCTGCCCTTACCTTAGGGACCACCCTTCCCCCCCGTGATTCGTCAGCCCCCCTCCCCCTTTTAGCCTTCCAGGAGGCCATCAAGACCTGGCTTTTTACCCAGGCGCCAGGATAGAATAAGGCTATCTGGAGCTGATTATGGGGCATCCCAAGGGGGTGACTGAGGCGCCGGGTTTTTGTTTTTTGATTTTATGGTTTATGATTTTAAAGTTATTGGGTTTTATTGTTGTGAGCTGCCCAAAGTTGTGTTTAAGATGGGCAGCCATGCAAATCTTTTAAATAAATAAAATTATTCCATAATGAGCAAATTTCGAAGTGCGTTAAGCACATTATCTTGGTTCTTATAGCTACAGTGTAAGGTAGAGCATTGATACGGTATGGTGCAAAGGGGACCTGAAAAGAATTGCTGCCTGCCTAAAGCTACTCAGTGAATGCACAACAGAGGTGAGACTTTCCGGCTCACATCTCACACAACTCAGCTAGACAGCTGTTATGGTGACTTTTTGACAGCTCTTGTGGTGTAGCCTATGCATTTGTCCTAGAGCGAGAGTATGCTTTTAAGAGAGATGCTGAGATTTTGCAAGGCATGCAGCCCATGCCTTATTTAGGCAATCTGTTTCAGTTGGTTATGGAATTCAGTGCTGAAATTGATAATGTCAAAGGGTTGCAATCTTATGCTCAGGAGAAAGAAACTTGCCTCTGATTCTGTGCCACTTAGGAACTACAGGGCATCTTAAGTTAAAGTAAGATGTCCTTATATTGTTCATCCTGACATTTATCTTTTTCATGGCCTTTATGTTGTGAGTGAGAATCAATTTGCTGTAGTGGCTAAGGATAAGGCTAGAAACTGGGAGACTGAGTTCTAGTCCCACCTTAGGCACAAAGCCATCTGAGTGGTCTTGGGCCAGTCACTCTCTCTCAGCTCTAGGAAGGAGGCAATGGCAAACCACTTCTGAAATCTTGCCAAGAAAACTGCAGGGACTAGTCCAGGAGTCAACACTGACTCGAAGGCACACACACAAACATGTTATGAGTGTATCAAAGGAGCTGCTGCCACAAGGTTGGGTTCAAGCTGCCCCAGGGTCATTTATTCTTGTCTCCTGTAAGTGGACAGTACTGAACCCATCTGTGCAGAAGTCATTCCAGATACCACAATTGCAGGTAATTTCATAAATCTAATTTTCAGTGTGTGCTCAGAGACAAGCACCCACTGAACGTTTCCACACTTTAATGACAGTGGGCATAGGAGAGTAAATTGCATATGTAAGCATGGAGTGGGATGCTCATTTACATCAGTGATTATGAATATGTAGCCATGCAAAGTGGTTCAGTTCTTTCAGATGAATCTGGAACTAAAGATGGTGATTTTAATGTTTATATAAATGTGTGTATTTTAAATTAGATCTGTCAATCTACTGTCAGGTATATTTTTTAAAGATATCATTAAAGAACTTCTTTGTAGATATACATATAAGATATTTCCATAGTGGAAGAGTTGTTTTCCTAATCTTTGGGGTATGCTTAACCAAACATATGCTTAGAAGACAGACACATTTAGTCAGCAAGATGAACAAAACATGCTATGTCCTGCCTTTGTGTCTTTTGGCAATCAGCACATTTTGAATATGAAAGATTACAATTTTTCTTTATTATTTTCAAAGATATAATACAGGCCTCTCTTTAAAAAAAACAAGCATACATGTTATTAGTGCAAGACCAGTATATGAGTACAGTATGCACATGATCCATGTTGACACTCCATATTGAATTCACTGTGTCTGGATTGACTGATGCATAAATTGATATTCTTCCTAAAATAATGTTGCTAATCAGTCTTAGTTGTTGTTGCTGTTATTATTATTATATTTTTATCCCTTTTAAAAATACATTTTGGTCAGCTCAAGGCAGTGAACATACCTAACACTCCTGCCTCCTTTTTTTCCCACAACAACAATCTTATGAGGTAGGTTGGGCTGAGAGAGAGTGACTGGCCCAAAGTCACCCAGCCGGCTTTCATGCCTAAGCAAGGCCTAGAACTCACAGTCTCTGGTTTCTAGGCCAGCACCTTAACCACCACATCAAATTTGCTCTAGATAGGATATTAGCACAATAATTTCTAACTTAGAAGTCTGGAAATGTTGATTTGCACATTTAATTACATCTGACTGGAATGGTTAGTTTAAATGTCATGTAAAAAAAAGCCAAAACTGATAAATATCAGTTGCCTCTAATGAGGTAAATTATTCAGCAAGACCGGAAGGCAAGAGTGACTTACATTTCCTACCATATTTAGTATAACTTCTATACTAACTAGCAACTATAAGTTGCTTTAAGAGGATAATTTAGGGCTGTCACTTATCTTCATCATTGAATTATGACTTTGAATTAATTGATCAATTATATTTGTATTAGTTCTTTATATTAATACTTCCATAAGTAGTGTTTGGGGTCCATTTTGTTCAAAGCATTCATTCTTTTGTGAGAGAGAAACAGGTCTAAGACTATAATAAAATCTATATAGTGAAAAGCAGGAATGCTTTATCTAAAACTGCATTTACCACCCAAATTGGGTTAAAAATAATTTCAAATACAAGCCATTTAATCAGAAATATGTTTTAAATTAGTTCATCTAACTAAATGTTGCAGCCATTCTCCATATATTGCTATCAAATGCAGACATCCAAGAGATCTGAATAAAAATGTATGCTGAGAGAGGATAAGTAGGACCAGATTCCTAACAAGCTTACTTATTCTTACAGAAAGCCTGTATAGAGGGAGATAACAGAACATTTAATATTTTAGAAGATTTCATGGCTGCAAAGGAGGTGAGGCCACATCACAATAGCGAGTGGGGGAAATGGGGGGGATATATGTTTCTAAGTATAATGTACCTATTGTAGAGCTTATAATTTCCCATTTCAAGATGGCAGGAAACTGTGCTCAGTTTTGAACAATCATGGTCAGAAAAAGCTTGGAGGGCTGCAAATTGGGAACTTAAGGAGCTGCAGATTTCCCACCTCTGCCTTAAAATGGCAAATGCAGAGAGTTGTGTCTGTATGCCCACTCAGTGTTGGCCAGAGAATGTTATACCTTCACCCTGAAAGGGTGAAAGGGCAGCCCTCTTTGCTATTCAAACGGATCCAAGGGTACATTGGCTTTATAGGCTAGAACTGTGTAGGGTTTGTTCTCTGAGTTTAATCTTTGACCACCCAAGAACAACAATGCACATAGCTGTCACATCAGTACTAAAGAAGCAAGAGCAAAGGAATTGAGCGCATGCGCGCTCTCTCTCTCTCTCTCTCTCTCTCTCTCATGTGTATGCTGCACTCCTCACAAAGCTCTGAGCCCATTTCTCATTCCCACGTCAAATTTCATGAATCATAATTCTAAAGATAATTCTCTTAAAGAGCTCACTGTTTTCAAATATTATATACAGCAGTCAAAGAAACAAAATAGCAAGAGTGTATGGAGATATCCATTGAAATCTGAAGCTGAATAACAACATAGAGAGGAACATGTTGAGAAGAGCAATTCTCAGTAATCCAGAAGTAGAAATTGTCTTCTACCTTTTCAACTTTTTTAAAAGCAGTTATGGATGACCCAACTTTGAAACCTTGAATCTTAAAAAAAAAATCAGTGGTATCAGTGTAGAAATTGCATGATATGAAATGGAAACCCAAATGCATTCTTGTATCTGCTATGTGAGTTCAGCCTATCTATCTATCTATCTATCTATCTATCTATCTATCTATCTATCTATCTATCTATCTATCTGGCTTGTATGCCACCCATCTCCCCCAACGAGTGACCCTGGGCGGCACACAATAAAAAACACAGTTTTCTCCAAAGATGGTTAAAATCTATAAATAATCTATAATAATCTATAAATAATTTAAAACATATTAAAAATGCCCTAAAAAACCTCCTCTGATTTTTGGCCCTAAAAAACCTGTAAGATGCTGGGGGGGGGGACAACCCATCATCCCACCAGCCATCTCCACAGGTACGGGCCCCCTTCTGGCCCCCAGGCCTTCTGGCAGAGCCAGGATTTAATACCTTTCCTGAAGGCCATGAGGGAGGGGGCACACCGCACCTCAGGAGGCAGGATGTTCCATAGGGCGGGTGCTACAGCAGAAAAGGCTCTCTGCCTAGACCGCACCAATTGAAATTCCCTGACTGGTGGGGTCTGCAACCTGCCCCTTCTGCTGGACCGAGTGGGACGGGCTGAAGTGACCAGGGCGAGGCGGTTCCTCAGATAACCTGGTCCCATGCCATAAAGGGCTTTAAAGGTAATAACCAACACCTTGAATTGGACCCGGAAACAAACCGGTAATCAATGCAGCTCACGCAACAACGGTGTTATATGTGCCCTCCTAGGGGCATTAAGAACTGTCCGCGCCGCCGCATTCTGCACCAGCTGTAGCTTCTGGATACTCTTCAAGGGTAGCCCCATGTAGAGCGCATTACAGTAGTCCAACCCAGAGGTGACCAGGGCATGAGTGACCCTGCGGAGGTCCCCCTGATCCAGGAAGGGGCGTAACTGCCGCACCACACGAATATAATATAATATACACGAATATAATATAATATACAGTCATAAATGTTGACATTTCCCTTGCTTACCATGAAGATTAATTTATAGCCTGACCCAAAATCTGGGAAATTCAGTAAAAAGGTAAACCAAAAAATACAGTACATTACTAGCAATATAGTACTGCTGACTAATAACTGAACAAAAATAGGTTCTCTCTGGATTCTGGATAGGAGCCCACAGGTTGTATAACTGGTTTTAGAGGAATCATAGAGAAGTAAATATACTCAGTCCTTTAATCAGACACTGTAGGTCACTGTTTAAAGTAGATAAAATTGGTTTTTAGGGAAACAGATTTTTAAATAAAGCAATATATAGTAATCTCTTTGAAATCTGATTATTGACTAGCTCAATGTTGTATACTCATATAATTATAAATACTGGCTCTTTTGTCCACACAGTCTGTTTTTGCTGGGTAACAAATGTCAGAATAAACATCTTGAATCAGAAGTACAGCTAGATTAAAACAAAATTGTCTGACTTGAAATCACAGCTAAATAGATTATTTCTTGAGAAAGAAAGACTTTCTAAAGTAGAAGAACAAGCGGTTCATTTATTAGAGTGAGGAATTACAAGTAAGTATCCTTCATGATTTATGCTCACCAAGGCAGATGGCAAACACCCTGCACAAAGGTATTTACAGTACTATTAAAAACTATATTCTACACTGAGTTAAATCTCATATTATGGGTAATTACTGAAGAAAACTTGAGATTCTTGACGGAACAAAGCAGACCATGTTGATTAGTAACTGGAAGCAGCTCATCTAAAAGCACTGACCTTAGAAACTGATGAAAAAAATCAAGACTTAAATAGTCTGATTGTTATTTAGGCAGCCATCTATTCCAAAGGTCAACCTTGCAGGATCTACATTCTTTTTGATTTGGTATGTACATGTCTACCAACTGGATCTAAGAACAATATCATGCTCAGTAGTAGAGCCAATTATGTATTGCATCTTGTGACCTATATACTGAGGTAACCTGCATATTTATTTATTTATTTATATTTGTCTACAACTACATATCTATATCTGAGTTACTACACATTAGGGATACTAATTCAATATTCTAAACTAGCAGGCAGAATTGCATTTAGCTCTAATAAAGGCAGTAAGTTAGTGCTCATGTTTTGTAGGAGGGAAATACAGGTAGCCCTCAACTTATGACCATTTGTTTAACAGCCATTTGAAGTTACAAGAGCACTGAAAAAAGCGACTTACAGTCGGTCCTTGAACTTACGACCGTCACAGTATCCCCGTGGTCACATGATCAAAATTCAGGTGCTTGGCAACCGGCATGTATTTATGGCAGTTGCAGCATCCCAGGGTCACATCATCGCTATTTGCAACCTTCCCAGGGGGCTTCCAACAAGCAAAGTCAATGGGGGGAGCTGGACTTAAATAATGACCACGTGATTCACTTAACAACCACAGCAAAAAGGTTGTAAAATCAGGCGCGACACATTTAATAACCACATCACTTAGTGATGGAAGTTCCAGACCCAATTGTGGTTGTTAGTCAAGGACTACCTGTACTGAGACAGGATGAGAAGGAAATAGTAAAAATCAGCTATGGCAGAGAGTACTGCTTTTTAATTGGCAATTTTAGTTGTGATCATTAAATTCTATGGAGGTGAAACTCCATAGAGATGAGAGAATGCCTGATTCCCATAGTATCTGCCTGGCCAATCCAATCCAATCCAATCCGGCAGGGTTGGGGCACTTCAGGTTCCTTCAGTTAAACAATGTCATCTGTTGGCACCCCGGAAGTGTGCCTTATCTGTAGCAGCACCTGCCCTCTGGAATGAAATCCCCCCCCCAAGAATTGAATGGCCCCCACCTACTGAGGTTTCAAAGGGTCCTGAAGACCTGGCTCTTCACCAGGCTTTTGGTGAATCTTCTTTGTCTTTGTTCCCATCCAGATGTGTTATCTCTGCCACCTTTGCTCTTTTTTTGTGTGTGTTGTTTTGTTTTAAATGTTTATAAAAAATTTTAACCACCCATTGTCTCTGGGAGTCAGGCAGCATATAAATTTAATTAAAAAATATTATGATTATCATTATCGTCATCCATCATCTTGCTGATCGTGTGAAAATGAGCCAAAACACCATCAGTAGATCTTCATCTTGCTTCTATCCACTCCTACTTTATTACATTACCTTATTTTAAGTACACATTTTAGAAGGGGCAAATAAAAATATTCAGGTGGAATGAAAAGAATAAACAGAGTAGCTGGTAGATTAACTATAGTTTGTTTCATTCAATTCTGTCTGAAAGTTGAGGTGTAATGACCTTCTTCTGACCCTAATACTAAGTGATGACATTGCACCAAGAGTAAAACTATGTTTTGCATCTGTAAATTAGGTAAGTGTAACTGCTTTTTAATGCTCAAATATCCAAAGATCCCTTGGCCAACTTTGTTGTTAAAATTAACTTCTGTCCTTATGGCTCTCTAATGCTGTTTCCCTTCTCCTGTTTTTTTAGTTCTTGCGTGTGACAAAGCACTACCTACCTCATCTGGCTCACCTCTGCCTGATCAGCACATTTTTGGAAGATGGCATCAGGATGTGGTTCCAGTGGAATGAGCAACGGGACTACATCAACATGTCTTGGAGAAGCGGTGTACTTTTAGCCACACTTTTTGTGTTAATCAATATGTGTGGACAGCTGGGTAAGAATTCCTCTTTTGGGGGTTAGGAAGAGGACCGACAGTGATGTGGTATCCTCCATAAATTTAATGCAGAAATTGGAGCCATGTTTGAATTCCTTTTCTGGTTTTTTAGGATGTGATTTGCTGGTGCTTAAGAACATCACTCTGAATGTAAACAAGACTGTTCTCTCTTACTGTTGGTGAATGTTGGTATCTGTCTTGATGTGAGACAACAGGATGAAGCCACAAGGCCTGGGATAATTGTAACTGGAAACAACAGTTACTTAGAAGAGTGGGTTTATCCTCCCCCCACCTTCAGGCTGCATTCAGGAAAACTCAGTTTGCTAAAATGAATCAGGATTTTAATAGAATATTTACACAATTCATATAAATGTTTGAAAACTACTGGGATAGTGGATAGAGTGTTGGACATGAGAAAAAAACATGAGATAAATAACTTTTGTATTTCTGCAGTAACTGCAATAACTTCTGCCCCAGCTCAGCCCAGCAGCGTGGTGCAGAGCCACAGCCACCCCAGCCCAGCAGTGCAGCATGAAGCCCTAGCCACAGCCGCTCTTGCCACCCTGCCTTCTGAGGTCCCTGCCGCCCTGTGCTCTACCACCCCAGCTGACCTTTGCCATCTTTTTTGCTCCCGCTGCTGACAAGGCACACCTGGCCTGGCCTGGCCCCTCGTGAGGCAGCTGCTCTCCATGCCTTCCTCCCAAGATCTCATGAGGAAACCGCAATGCATGACCTTGGAAAGAAGGCCTCGCACAGCCAACAGCTACCTCGCAAAGGGCCAGGCTGGGTGCACTTCAGCAGCGGGAGCAAGAAGGTGGCGAAGGTCAGCTGGGGGCGGCAGAGCACCGGGCAGCAGAGATGGCGGAGTGCAGGTCAATCAAGAGGGCAGAGATGAGGGGGGAGACAGGTGGGTGGGGAGTGGTTGTAAGTGCAGGCAGGCTGCCAAGCGCCTGAATTTTGGTCACGTGAACGTGGGGGTGCTGCAACAGCTGTAACTGGACTGGGCATAAATAACTACCATTCGTTCAGCACGACCGTAACTTTGAATAGTCGCTGAATGACTGGTTGTTAAGCAAGGACTACCTGTATTGTTCACGCTCAGTACCACTGAGTGAATTAAAGCTTATTCCAAAATAGAACAAAACTGCAGTCTTTAATTAAACTCAGATCTGTACTCCAGTATGAAACTTATTGTAGAAAATTGGATTAACTTAAGCTGTCCTGAGTTTCTTGGAAGAAGAGTACGTTAAAAAATATTACAGGTTTGTTTCAAGTTTAATAAAATAAGGATAACTCCACATTTATTCTCTTGAACTGGAGAAAGAGTGAAATATTATTCGTTATGGCATAATTACAATCCAGAAAAAGCTGTTATTTACCTATTTTTTTCCAGAAATTTTTATGCAAAAAGACTCCTGGTGGTTTACACCAATAAAATACAAGAAAAAAAATCACAAATATCACTATATTCTTCACATACCTATTAAAATCCATATCACCTTATTAAAATATCTATCAACAATATAATGTTATATTCAATTCTGGATGAAAAAGCTAAATAATCTTACGCTCATTAACCTTGACCCTTTAAATCATAATTAATACTGATATAATATTTCTATCTATTTTTATCTTCAGTGGTCTGTTATCTAAATATTAGAGTGTTAATAATCTTTAATCAGTACTGTACAAATACCACTGTATTGAAATAATGTAATGTATTATGTATGTTTTGCAACAGTATAATAAAATATTATTATTTGCCAAAAAGGAAAAAAAAACAATGCAAATCCACCAACAAAAATTAAAAAGCAAAATTGAAAAAGGTGACCCAAACAGTACCTTAGCGCTTACCTGGAGCATGAGAAAACTTATTTATTGCAGTTTTAATACAAAGGCTTTCAGAGACAATTTCAGTTAAAAAAAATAAAAGTAAAATGCAGAACATAAAAGTTAAAATGCAGCTATGTCAGAAAAAGACCTTTATTGGGTAAGTTTTTTAGTAAAAAAAGAAAAACTATCTGGCGTTAAAAAGACAGTAAAAGAGGTGGAAATTCCCTTGAGTCAAATGGAACTCTAACTGGATCCATGCCCTTTTTGGACAAAAATGTAGGAGCCATTTACCACTGCCTTCTAGGATATTTTTCCTAGCGTAGCCAACATCTCTAATGCTCTCCTTTGAAGTGCTAATCAGAATCAGTCTGATTAGTGCTTAAGTACTGATCATGTAGCTTTCTAGATCTGGTAGGTGCTGCCCCGGTTTGTAATTGTTATCATCCAGAAGGTAGAAGTCATAAAAGGCCCCCTGATGATCTTAAGGTTTATGTGTGCCTGTGTGTACTTACTTCATGCAATAGATGGTCCCTGATCGATGTAGAAATAGAGTGAGAAGACATACAAATTATTTAGAGTTTTTAAAAACAAAAAATATTAATAAAGCTACTTATGGCTAAATATTGGAAACAACCACGAGAGAGATCGTTTCTGTATTTTATTTTCTTGGTGCATTTTTTTTCCTGTTACCAAAGTTACTCTTTTTTTCTGTTTTAGTTGGGTGTGTGCTTGTCCTAGCAAGAAAGTTTGTTCCTTATGCATGCTTTGGCCTATTTGGAATTATTTTTATGCAGGTAAGTTGGAGATTGTACAGAATCCCACAAACAGAATGTATGCTGCGATTCATTCAGAGGGTTTAGACCTTTGGGGGAAGAAGTCTACATTTCATAATCGTATTCAAGTTTAATATATACAGGAATCATACAGACTTCCATATGTGTTGCAAAAATATATCATGTTATGGCTATCAGTATACTTATTGCCTAGAAACATAAATAAGGTTACCAATTAGCATTGGTTAATACATATTAAATGATCCTCTGACAATGTTTGTTCCCTGTAGCTTCTGTTTTTTGGGGGGGGGGAGCGTATTCAGGATGTTTTTTTCATGAATCTTGTGATTATCACCACATTATCCCAAGTTGTTCTACTTTCATCACAGATTTATTATGTGAGGAATAATAAAATACTGTCAGATATATTGTGCAGAGCAGTATGCTGCTGTGGGCTGGAGATGACTTTGCTAGTCCTCATGAGTACACTGCTCAAAAAGAAGGGAAGAAAAGGATTTCTAAGCTGTGGAAATAAGAGCCATTGATTGCACAGGAGAGCACAGGGGGGCAGTGTTTGTACACTAAGTCCAAATGTATAAGGTAAAAACAGAAGGGCTCACTTGTACAATAGCAGGAGCTGGAAACAGCAGTCTCTAAAGATGGTACCACCTGCCTGTGATTGCTTTTGTAAATAGAGCATTCTGTTGTTACCCAGCACACCTTTGTTTGCTCTGCGCCTGGCATTAAGATGATTCTTGCTATCTCCTGTGTTTCATTATTCTTTGTCCCATGAAAATCTACCACAATACAGTAAATCTTTAGGACAGCATCAGGCTCTTTGTTATTAACAGTTTATCATAGCTGTCTTTTTGGAATTCCTCACACCTTGATACTACTGCAGTTTTTTGCACTGTAGTATTAAATTTCCCAGAAAAGCACTTCAAACATTTCAAATTCTGTCTTGTGAAAGCATTTGAATTCTTATATAAAATCAAGATCATGTACTGGGACGTAGTTATAAATTGCTGCTGAAATATGACAGACAGAACAAATTAAAAACTGTATCATAAAATGGATGCAAAGTTTAAGAGAAGAAATTGCAGTGGACCAGTAGGAAGAGCTATGGAAAAAATAATAAAATTTACTCCAAAAACTGGTTTTAAAATGTTCTACAGATGGTATGCTTTTATATTGTGTTTTAATTGATTTTATCTTCTCTGTAATCCGCCCAGGGTTGCTTTTTAACGAGTTGAGCGGTGACAGATTTGATATATAAATAAATAAAATGTTACACTGTCTATGATTGCCAAGATAGATAAAGCAACAAATGTTGGAAATGCCATAATAAAGAAGAACCTTTTATGACATGTGATGGCCATGCAAAAAAATCTCAAAAAGTATTGGAAAGAAATATGTGATTTTTTTTTTTAAATCACAGATGTTTCTGCTAGGCATAATCCCAGAAAACATAAATGAAAATTATTCATTAAGATACATGTTGACCACAGCAAGAATAAACCTGACCCAATATAGGAAAACAAATATCTTGCCTAAGATATTGGACTGGGAGACTAAAACTGGAGAATATGCTACAGTGGCAAAATTGACATTATATATCCATAATACAAGTTTAACTAAGTTCAAACAAGAATGGCTGCCTTACATACAGTATATCAGAGAGCAAGGCAGATTTAGATATCTGGAATACCTTTTTAGGACTTAATCAGAAACTAAACACAATTACTAATGCTTGATATATAAAGTTCATATGTCTAAACAATGGCTTATGGTTGGGGGTACAAAGGGGAGAGAAGGGGAGGATGTAATCCACTTTTTCTTTTTCATTATGATTTTTTTTTAAATTTAAATGTAATCTTTTTTGTATTATCTTCCTTTTTTCCCCCTTTTTTCTACTTTCTTTGCATTTCAATATTTGCTTTTTTCATACTCTGTTTCAACACTTTAATAATAAATACATTTAAAAATGGATTTCCTAGACAAGAAAGAAATGTAGTGTATGGTGAAGGTGTTGGACCAGCAGTTTGGGGACCCAGGTTCTACTGTCCCAAACCAGATGGAAGAATTAAACCAGGATTAGCTACTACTTCTCTTCTCCAGACTTAAGGAGGCTACAAATTGGAACTCTCCCACTCAGTTGCCTCCCCCTGCTGCAGATTATTTAAGGAGCAGTTCCCCTGACTGCTTTTGCTTGAGCTGCTGTGCTTCTGATCATTTAAAAAGAGGGGGGAACGCCACTTGATTTGTCATCCCAAGGATGACTGAGATTCCAGCTGAGGATGAAAGAGACAAGCCTAAATCACAGATATGTTGTATGAATGTGTCCAGATAACATGCATACTTTTCTTTAACAAAGAAAAATGGTTCCTATTCCAAAAGTGAATTCCAGAAACTTGCAGTAATTGTTAATGGCTATTCAGCCAAAATGATGATGGTGTCCTCATAGTTACTATCTCCCAGCATCTCTTTGTTTTTCAGACAATTGTCTACAGTATTTTATGGGACCTCAAGTTCTTAATGAGGTAAGTAAAGCCCTAAGGCACTATGTTTCTGTCTTCACAAGGAAAACCAGTTAGATATTTTGGCAAAGATTCCTTATCCCTGTATTCATATAAAGTAAGGGTGCTAATCTTAATTGAAAAGTCCATTGCTTTTTCATATGTATGCCCAAGAAGAGCCCTGTTGGCAGGCTGTTGATGGAAACAAATTACTATGAGTGGGAGGGGAAGCTGGATAGTCTAGCCCCAGGATGGCAGTTTAGGGATACACAGCTCGGTGACCAGGTACAGCTTGATAATACCACGTATCTATTTGCCCTGTGATTTCTGCTCTTCAAAGGATTTCCTCTAGAAGCTTCTAGCTGAATTCTGTTTTGGTCCCCTTCATTTAGCACTCTTGAATTAAATTTGTCTCTACATGAACCCTGCCTATTGAAAAAATGTCAACTAACACTGAGAAATAAAGCACACAAAGCATCTGCAACTGGACTCTTTTACCTTTAACTCTTTGAATACTCTTGACCAAACTTGTGAAAGGTTATATGTTATGCCTTCACTGGATCCCTGTTCTGCTTTCTGTTATGGTGACTGATCTAAATGAATCAGTCTGAATCAGTTGTAAGCCAGGATGGCAGGAGAGTTGCTAACCAGAGCAATCTGATGCTAGAGCCCTTTGCCATGACAGACTTGAGTGCCATCATAATAAATGGCCAGGGCAATTCAGAAACATTAGGATGCTAGCAGCATCCAAATAAGCCTCCTTCCTTCCTTGGATTTCTATAGTTTGGAAGTGGAAGATTCCCATAATGCTTCAGCACAGTTCAAAGTGAATGGGCATCTACCAGTCAAGCAGTAAGAAAAAGGAAGAGAGCTACACCTTGTCCTGCTTTCTTGAAATACTTACATATTAAATACGTGATAACTTTGCTAATTCCCAGAATGGAATTCTTAGTGGTAATATCACACAGGCCAGAATTATACATGTTAGAGATATACGCTATATGGAAAAAAACATCAAATGCATCCCAGTAAATATTATAGAGGTTGGAAAGTAACAGAAGGTTACTAAGGAAAGTCTGGGTGCCGGATATGACTCAGCTGCAACATATGCCATTTAATATTTCCATTCTGGCCTGCAGAATGATACTGGGTCTCCCTCCCCCCCCTCTTGTTTGTAGGAATTTGGCTCTTGGGGGTGGATTGCTTTTGTTACTTGCAGAATCTCGCTCTGAGGGGAAATCTATGTTTGCTGGAGTCCCTACTGTGGATGATGTCTCACCACGGCAGTACATGCAACTTGGTGGCCGGTTACTCCTTGTTCTCATGTTCATGACACTCCTGCATTTTGAACTCAGTGCTTTCACTGTGAGTGGCATGCCATTTTGTTTATTTTTTATCTAAGGGATTGTCAGGTATTCACTAATACTAAGTGCGAATTAACCTTTTCAGGGTTAGAGAGGATAATGAATTGGGTCTTTCAGTTTTAAAGAAGTCTCCCAGCCAGTGAATTGCAACTGCTGTTTGGGTTTGTAAGTCCAGGCTGCTGCGATTCCAGTAGTAATGAAGGTCAAGAATGGGACAATCTTCTAGAATTTAAATTCCATCTGAACTTTGGTCCTATCCTGTGACTCCTTTGCTAAAACATCATTAGCATTCATTATTTCCAAGGACCATGTGTATTTTATAGTCATCATCACACTTTGCTGCTGGTACGGAATTTTAGAATCTCATAAATAGAATGAAACAGATATTAATATTTATGTCTGTAACATGTATTTTAAAACATCTAAATTTCAAAATGAATAGGTTTAGAACCACTGCATAACATTTTGCTGTTCGTAACATTTGCAGCAAGACCATTGTAAATCATATTAAACGAATGCATGTCCATTTGCATAATGTAGAACTATAAGGAGTCACAAAATTTGTTTTATATTTAAATTTTATTTTGTTTTTTTAGTATACTTTGGGTAATCTGAAATCTTGGGGTTGTACCTATTTTTGGTCTGGAGAAAACTTGCCATTGAGGCAAGAAGCTGCAATGAGCTAATGTGCTGCATTTGTCCTTTCCCTCCAGATTTTCCAGGATATTTTTGGTATGGCCCTTACCATTTTGGTAGCCATTGGCTTCAAGACCAAGCTTGCTGCTCTTACTCTGGTCGTCTGGCTTTTCATAATCAACCTGATCCAGAATGCCTTCTGGCAGATCCCCAGCTACAGGCCCCTTCACGATTTCCTCAAATATGACTTTTTCCAGACCATGTCTGTCATAGGTGGCCTGCTGCTGGTTGTGGCATTGGGACCTGGGGGGGTTTCCATGGATGAGCACAAGAAGAAATGGTGAAGATGGACTGCGCAGGGTTCAGCGGGAGGAAGTGGGGGGAGGGTTGGGAGGAAAAAGGGAGGGGGGATAAACTACTGCTTTTACATCCTGTGTAATCTTCTTTGACTCTTGAAGTTTATCATAGTTCACAGTTGCCTTATCAGGGTAGGAAAGCTTTTGTTTTCCACCCTGTTTGAGACATGTAAATTAAAATCAGATTATATATGCATATATATTGATCTGGTGATTTTTAAAATTTCCCCCTTAAAAATCCCACAGCTTTCTGAAGCATTGCTTTTTTAATCATCTGATGTAAGAAAAAGTGAAGAGTAACAAAAAGCAAGATATCTAAAGAAGTGACTTCAATCTTCTTTGCAGCAGTTACAAATATAGCAATTACCATCTCCACCCTCCCATGATGCATATCATAGTTTCCTTCTTCCCATAAACAAGCCAACAACACTAAATAATCAAGTAATAAAGCAGAATAAGATGTAAATACCTATTTTAGGGGGGTAAGCAACTTTATGTGAAGCACAGAAACACAGTAAGAAATACAGGTAGTCCTTGGTTAATGACTGCCTTCTTCAACGACTGTTTGAACTTATGTGGCACTGAAAGAGTAGATTTATGACTGGTTCTTGAACATACCTGACCACGGGAATGCTGTGACAGCTGTGATCGCAATTCAGGTACTTGGCAACCAGTGCGCATTTACAACGGCCACAACATCCCGCAATCATGTGATTGCAATTTGCGACCTTCACGGCTGGTTTCCAACAAGCAAAGTCAATAGGGAAGCTGGCAGGAAGTTGCACGTCATGGTCACATGACCACACTTAATGACCACTGGTGATTTGCTTAACAATCACAACAGAACTGACATAAGTCAGTGCAGTCACGTTTCACTTAACGACTGCATCGCTTAGTGACAGTTGCCAGTCCGAACTGCAGTCATTAAGTGGGGAATATCTGTAGTAAGACCAAGAAACTAGGCATGAGATAAGATATAGCTAAATCTCATTTATACCAATGCCATTCCTCTCTGTACCTTTCTATCCTTGCTTCAACCATGTCCACACACCAATTCATTTATTGGTTTTGTTCCTTCAACTTTCCACCTTTTTTTCAAAATCTCATCAATTCCATCCAAACACAAATTTCTTAGTGTTCCCCGTACTCTCAAGTGATTCACTCTTTCTTCATATATTTGAATACCCTTAAAAAACTGCTGCTTGGGCCACAGTGATGGCCAGGTATTCTGTCTGGACCATAGTTAACGTGGCCCGATTGGTGGACTGGCACTCTTGATTCCTTTCTCCCACTGATGCCAGGAAAACAAAGGCCAATTTGAACAGTTTTGCTGTTCTTGTCACTTAGGCTAGAAGGGGAAACTTGGCAGAACTCTTCTCAATTTCACCCAATGAGAAGAAGAAAAAAAGAAATGGCCAGCATTTTCTACTGCTGACCCTGTTAAACAAAATAAGAAATCACAACCATTTCACCATTCCACCTGTTAAATTCCCCCCTCCCCAACCCTGGTCCATCCTTTCATGGCAGACAGCCCAACACCGTACAAAATGTCTTGAAAGCAGAGAATGGGAATTGGGGTAGAGATGGGGGTGGATCCAGGTCAGACAAACAGGATGGAGGCATTTGCGTAAGATGAAGTGCAGCAGGCAGACTGGACTATCCTGCTTGAGCCAGCGAAGTGAGAAAAACAGTGTTAGATGCAGAGCAAGAAAACTCAGGTGGAGGTCACTTTCCCAGCAGGCTAGGGCCATTCCTACCCTCCCATCCATGTGCTAAGGCAAGCTTGAAATATGGATCAGCTCTCACTCAAACACCACTCAAAAAAGCAATTTTTTCAAAAAGATTATACTGTATTATTCAAGTGTCTCTTCAACCAGGGAAAATAAGAAGTGGTACAAGTGATTTTTACTGTTTTTGAATTTGAGCCAAAAGTTAAAGCAATAATGGAATGATAAATTTTAAATTGCAGGACCCTCCTGAAACAGCCCCAGTACCACTTTAAATTGTGGGAATAGTTAAACATGAACGAATTCAAATGGAGGGACTGTACCATCTGTTATTTTAATTCTGTTTTCAGAATACAGATGGGAGACTGCATGACTGCCTGCGTTTGTTGCATTATGCTAACATGTAATCACATATTATTGAATAAATCACCATTGGCTGATTCACTTTAACTCAGAAAACATGGCTTATAAATGCTGTATCCATACACTATGGTAATCCAAATCAAGCCCCAGTCGTGGCTAGGAGTGATGTATCTGGGCTGCAAAACCTTGGAATACTACAAGATGGCCGCAAAGGGATATGGAAATCTCTTTGCTGCCGCCTGGTGGTCGTACAGACTTTTGCAAACCAGATAAGCTATGCCTGGTATTAACATAATGAACCCAGCTTGTGGATTGTGGACATCCATACAAATGAAAATCCCTACTTGTAGACATTGCCACACCCACAAAACCTATTTTGACGAGTCCTAAACCCACTTGCCTGACGCAGCCCAGGAACTTAGACGGCCTGAGTCGCAGTAAAGACCCCCTAAACTCAGTGGGAAAGCCAGTTTGGTGCAGTGGTTAAGGCACCAGGCTAGAAACTGGGAGACGGTGAGCTGTAGTTCCGCCTTAGGCACGACGTCAGCTCGGTGACTTTGGGCCAGTCACTCTCAGCCCTAGGAAGGCGGCGGCAAAGGCAAACCACTTCCAAAATCTTGCCAAGAAAACTGCAGGGACTAGTCCAGGCAGTCGCCAGGAGACAAAAGTTCAGTGAGGACTTATTCCCCAACAAAATGCACGCAGGAGGAGAGCTATAGACAGAGATAGCTGGATAATAAACGTCCTTCGACTAGAGCTTCGGGTTCGTGTGAAATTGGAATTCACAGAAGAGCAACGTTCCGAACCGCTCTACGGTGCTACTTCCAAGAGGTGCGCCTTTCCCAACTCCCCCCCGCCCCGGCGTGTTTGACTACAATTCCCATCGTCCCAGACAGGCTGTTCCAACCCGCTACTGCCTTCGCGTTGCCCAAAGCATTCAAAGGAACCACCTCCCTCCCTTCCTTCCTGGCCCAGCGCCCTGCCCGCCTTTGTCTGCAGAAGCGACCTACGACGGCGGCTCTTGCGGGGAGGAGCCACGCGGAAGCCGGCGCCGGAGCTGGATCGGGAGTCAAGCTGCTGGGGCAAGGCGCGACTTGATGATACAATCCGAAAGGGGCGGAGCGAAGGAGAGCAAGCGAAGCGAGGGGGAGGTTAGTGAGGCAACCTCGCGTAGCCCACCGAGCCGTTCCCTTTTGGGATTACCGCCTCGTCCCGGTAAGGGCATATTCGGCCAATAACCAGACAGATTCCTCTCCACTCCTTACCCCCCATCGCCCCACTCTTTCGGGACGGACGGAATAAAGATCCTGCCCTGGACAGTAGACGCCTTGGTATTTGCTGGGCGTGTAGACCCCGCATTTGGGTGCTACAAATAGGGTACGGTGTTGCTCACTCCCCCCCCAATGATTCTTGAAGAAGGGGGTTCCTTGCTTGTGTGTGAAGGGGACTGCTTGGTGGGTGCGCATATAGCAGCTTTTCCCAAACCGATGTCTTTCATCCTTTGAATTACAGTCCCCATCGTTACCAACCAACTGGAGGGAGATGTTGGGAGTTGTATTCTGACACTTCTGGAGTGCCTGAAGTGATGGATATACCGTATGGCAGGATTCGCAACCACACAGTGTGCTTCAGCAAGTCAGTTGAAGGTGTAGGGGCCACATTTGCATCACCAGCGAAACGTGTTTATTTTAACCTTAGTTGGCTTTTTGGTGATTGTGAAATTATTTACAAAACTTTCCCTAATAAAATACTAGTATTATGCTAATGTGTAAATCTATAATGGGTGACCACATTTTGTTAAGGAGCTGGAACAACCTTTCACAACCTGGTTCTTCTAAATTATGTTGGACATCGTCTTCTATTACTGCTCACACAATCATTGTTAATTGAGGATTATGGGGGTTGATGTCCAACACATCTGGAGGTCATGGATGTGAAATGGCTTTATGGTACACTGTCCTGAAGAACTGTGTGCTAGGAGTATTATATGGGTATTGTAAATAAATGCATGCAATAGAGCTCATATGCTTAATTTTGGTGTAGGATGATAGATAAAACATAAGGCTTCATAAAAGATGTAAGCTTTGAAAGGCTGTTCTGTTCAAAGTCATGGAGAATTGAACTGTTCTTGGAGGTTTGGGGTTTTTTTAACCTATGATAGCTTAATGGATAATTTAATGGAAAGTGTTATGTTCAGAAATGGTGTACATTTAAATATTAAATATTGGAGGCCAACAACAGGAGAGGGCAGTCAACTCCATTCCCTATTTTCAGCAGTTTAGAGGCATCTTGGTAACCATGGCTGTAAATGAGATGAATTAATTCAGATCCAGGAGGTTTCTTAAGTTTTTGTGATACCTCTATCAGATCAATTGTCAATTTTTTTAAAAAAAAGATTCATTGTTGCATAATTAGGCTGTCTGTTGTTAAGCAATAGTAAAGGAAAGACAGACCTTTCACAATGTTCAGAGTCATACTATTATTTTATGTATTCATTACTTTACATGCTCTATATTGAAATTATGGCATCAAAAGCAGGTGAGTTGAGACTAGCTGGCTGTGTCTTGGATGCTCCAAAAGGTGATGATTGTTTCCATTTCAAGGAAATCCTAGAAATAGCATTCTCTTGTTTTTCTCCTAGACTATCACTCTTGCCTGGCTAAATCACTGTCACCATGGTAAGTGGATGCAGGATTTTGTAACAAATCCACAACTGCAATTTCTCTCCCATCATTCTTGAACCTCATAGGGATAAATGCAGCTCCTTTTGCAACAGATGTAGTTACAGTCTACACTTAATAGCAGCATTTATCCAACCCCACTTGGAAATCTTATTTCTTACAATCAGAATCTCTGCAGGAGTTTGACTTTGCTACAAAAGCATTGGTAGCCATGGTGCTCTTGAGGCTGTTCTCTGTGCTGTCAAATATGAGCTAGTCCTTAACTTGCAAGAGTCCCTAGAAGCCTGTGGCCTCTTTCATCAAAGATTATGATGACTATAAATGAAATGCTTCCCATTAAAGGGCTACTTCCCATTTGGTGGTAATTCTGGGACTGAAACTGTGGTGGTACCATTTGTATAAACTAGCCTACCTCTGTTTGGAGAATGTTTATGCACTTCAAATTGCTCAGTTTGCTATTAAACAACATGACTCTGTCTTTGTTTTCTTACAGGGGGAAAGAAAAGGAGTCAATAAGTATTACCCACCTGATTTTGATCCAGCCAAGGTAAGAGGTCCATCTGGACTATTGGATTAGCTCACGATTTCCAGGTTGGGACAGATTAGGATGTTGGGTCACGACAAGGAATTTATACAGGTAGGGTTTACACAGGATAACTTCCTATTGGATGATATACTTACAAGTTAAAGTACAGAGTCAGTATTTGAATGGTGTTGGAAAACTTCAATAAGTTAAAATAGAATTAAATGTAAGAGTTAAACTTTCTGGATTCTGCTTTCATGTATAGGTTTCTTTGTATAATTGAAATACAGAAGTCATTTCAGGTTTGTTATCTTGAGATAACAAACCTCATCCATGGAGGTGGAAGAGTAATTTCGGGTGTTTTGGCCATGTTGTTTGTGAGATCATTCAGAGGCCATTGTGTGTCTCTTTGGAAGAGTGAGCACTGTCTCTTACAGGAAGTAGTTCCCTTATTTGCATTTAGACAGTCAACAAGGAGGTGGAAGGATAGGAAGAAGGGCTTTCTTCGTGCCAGGGACAGCTGACCTGCTTCTGCTTCAGCTTCTAATTTGTCCCTTAATCAGCCCAAGGGCAAGTTTTAATTTAATTTAAGTTTTAATAAGTTTTAAGTTTTAATTTTAATTTTTAAATTTTAATTTAATTTAAGTTTTAAAGAGGTTTTAATTCCAGGATAATTGAATATTCTATATCTGATTTATTTAATGGCCCCAAGCAAGTCCCCTGTCATATCAGTGCCTTTTTTTCCTAAATTCATACTAATATGTGAGAATCTGGGACAAATAACTCTTCTCTGCAGAAAGAACATGAACAAAGTTAGGTTCTTAGGGATTCTTTCACTGTGATTGTTGTTAGTTCAACTTATATTCCATTTTTCATAGAATTAAATCCCTATCCTAAAATTAGGTTTTCTGGTTGACCAGCAGTATCTCTGCCTTGTTTTGTTTTAATTTTTAGCCCATTACCAGTTGGACAGGGAATCAACTGTTCACTTAGGGTAGATAGCAAGGAGCAAAGCTGCTTGGTATTAGCATCAAATTAACGACACCCAATTCCATCTCTAGATGATTTCTCTTAGTATTTCATGAAGATATTAAACAATGTAGGGGACAAAAACGCCTAGCATCAAACATTAATTCTCTATCTGTATGGTATCTTCTGGACTGGACTGGACAGGAAGGCCCAAAAGCATTGCCGAACAGTGCCCCAAAGTCCAGTCTTGCCAATATTCCAGAAGGATGCCATAGTCAATTTTACTGAAAGCAGCTGAGAGGTCCAAGGGAACAAGGACAGCTGCATTCTCCCCATCAGGTTCCTGACACGGGTCCTCCACCAAAGTGATCTAAGAAGTCTCAGTGTCATATTCAGGCCACATGTTCAGCTGAAATAGTTCAAGTACTCAGTAACCTTCAGAAGTATCTGGAATTGCAACACTACCATCTTCTTGTTCACCTTAGCCAGAAAAAAACCAATGCTTTTTTTTATTTGTTTCATTTAAGTAGCAGAGGCAAAAGGAAAATATACAAATGCGTTCAGATCCATCAGAAACCTCGTGCGAATCTTTTGATTGTTCTGCAGTCTCTGCTAATACTTGTGCTGAGCCATGTAAACCTTCTGGGGTTATCCCAGCAGCTCCTGCTAAGAAAATCAGGAAGATAGCATTATTTATTTGTTTAAAACATTTGAAGACTTCTTTCCATTTAAAAAATCTCAAAGCAGTAGTAACGCTGTATTTCCAGAGAGTTTCCTGAGATGACCTTAAACTTTGTAGCCAAGCCATCAGTGAGCAGGAAGATAAAGTGGAATTATCATGTTACACAGATTTCCCAAATTGGCAGCTAGTTCAAATATTTGAGTACTAGCTAGAAGAAAACCTTTGGGAAATTTAGGAACAGTACATTTTTATAATCCAGGTATGTGGTTGGTTTCCAGCTGGAAGTTAAGCAAAATATTTTTGTTTCTTTTTGTTCTCATACCACGGCCAACAACACTGAGGCTTGTTAATTGTTACCAGATATAGGTGGAAAGAATCATGAAAGTAATATCTATGTACAAGAAGTTTAACAATCACCTTATCCCTCTTGCAGCATGGCTCCCTTAACAAATACCGCAACAGCCACCCACTGCGGGAAAGAGCCCGTAAACTCTCCCAGGGCATCCTCATCATCAGGTAAGGTCACCTAAACGCATCTGTACTTAGAGTAGGAACTCTTGGGTTGCTGGAGTCAAGAAATGCTGACTATGTGCTAGACATAGCAAGAGGACATTGGAAACTGCTTCTTTTCCATTCTCATAGGGCTTGTTCTCCCTCTAAGTGCAGTTTTGAATGCTTCTGCAACACGCACAGAAATTTCATTTCTTTCCTAGGTTTGAGATGCCCTATAATATCTGGTGTGATGGCTGTCAGAATCACATTGGGATGGGTAAGCATGGATACATCCTTCAAACAGTCTGGCATAATAAGTAGTGATTGGGAGTTATGTTCAGCAGGATTCAAAAAAGGAGCTGGAAAAAAAGGAGCAACCATTACAAGCAAGCAAGAAAGCTACTGCCTGTTTGGCCTCCATTTAGTTACTCTAATGCCTCCCTTTTTACCAGCTTTTCGGCTGATAGATTTTATTATTATTCAAATAAGTGCATATCCATTTCCTGATATTAATTCAGAAAGAAATCCAAAAAGAAAGTTTAGATATTAATATGGAGTGAATTGGGTAGCGTACAGGTTTATGTAATAGTCATAATACTGAATGTAACATGTTAGAACAAGAGGAGTAGAATTCAAGGGCTTGGAGTTTTGAACTCAGTTGTGGGTTGGTAGACTTAGCCTTCCTGAAGCTTGTTCTGGCTAAATGTGTTGGATTACAACTCCCTCTACCCTCTGGACAACATGGAATGGGGCATGCTTGCTCAGGATCTTGGGGGTTATAGTCTGACCTATCAGTACGTTTCCAAATTTAAGGAAGCTGGACTTGTTCCTGGGGTAAGACAGAGGTCTTAAAGCCCTCAGTTATGGTAAAATGTTTTAAAGGTTGGATATGGTCGTTTAAAACACATCCAATGATGAATTGTTAGTAACTGCGGGCTTCTGAGGTGAGTGTGTGATCAGGAAATACCTTGCAGGCATGTACAAAGGTGAGACGTCCTTTCTTCACTTTGTTGCTTCAGGTGTTCGCTACAATGCGGAGAAGAAGAAGGTCGGTAATTACTATACCACTCCTATCTTCAGGTGGGTGCTTTGAAGACAGAAGAGACAATTGTCATAAATCATTTGGTGGATAGTGACCTAGTGGGCAGCTGGGGAGAATCACTCCAGCAGGTGGAAAGCTACTGCTCAGGCTATATGTGTTCTTGTGCTCACATATCTCACCTACCTTTTCCAAGAAAAGCACATTCTTATGACCTAGCTAATTTACGCAGCTCTGCATGGCTTGCTTTGTGGTACATAAATCCACATCTACTAGCCGTGCAATAAGCACAAAGCCCCATCCCAGAGCCAAAGCTTGCTCCATCTCCATCTAGCAACCAAGATGTCACAAGGCCCTGCTGAAATGTACATTGAGGCCATTCCTAAAACCACAGTTTCTTAAATAGTTACGTTCTGGCTGCTGAATTCTGTCTTTAAGATTGTGTGGTCAGTAACCCAGGACAAAGACAGATCTCCTTGGGTAATTGGGCTTGCATGGGAAGAGGCAGAAGTTTGGTGTGAAGGTAGGAGGGTGGCTTTCTGGGTTCCTGGCATTCATCGCCTCAGGCCCTGGTGCCTCCTTCCCCTTCTTGCTGCATTGCATTTGGCTTTACAGGTTCCGTATGAAGTGCCACCTTTGCCCCAACCACATTGAGATGCAGACTGACCCTGCCAGTTGTGACTACGTCATTGTCAGTGGTGCCCGGCGCAAGGAAGAACGCTGGGATGCCGAAGCTAGTGAGCAGGTAGTGGCCACAGGTGAGCTTTGGGAACAGAAGCATCCTTGAGCATTCCCTTAGCTGGGCCTGGCTTGATGTGTGTGTCTGATTCTTAGCCCACGAGGAGAAGCAGAAGCTAGAGACAGACGCTATGTATCGGCTGGAACACGGCACGCAGGATCAGAGCAAGCTTCAGCGAGCTCTCCCTACCCTCCAGAATATTCAAGAGGCGCAGAGTGCCTGGAAGGATGATTTCTCACTCAACAGCCTTCTTCGACGGAAATTCAGGGTAAATGATGGGAAGTTACAGCAGAGGAGTGGGGAAGGATTCCTTTGAATCATCCTAGAATGATGTTTCTAAAGCTCAGTAAATGAGAACAGAATAGAAGAATTGCAGCTGCATTCCTAGTCATAATACATTTTTCTTTAAAAAAAACTTGATAAACTTTAACATTTTCATTTCCCATTATGAGTATACATCTCATTAAAAAAAAAAAGAAATTTCTTTCTGTATACTTATCTGCTTTCCTCTCTTTCTTCCATCTTACCTCTATCCTGTTTCTCCTTTTAAAATTCTTTTAAAAACTCCACATTTTTATTTTCTATGGATCTTAGGAGCCTTTTTTTTTTCTTCATTTGTAATAGAAGTATTTTCAATCTCAGGGTAAGAGGAGAGGAGAGGAGATTAGAGTAGATTGTTATATAAGCCACTTATGTAACAGAACCAACTTTTATACAGGAAGTAATAGTTTAGTAACCACAGGTAACCAAGCAAAAGATTGAAAAGGAAAAGCTTAGATTAAAGGTTGTGGGCTTGTTCTTATTTTAGTTTCTCTTAAGCTTCTTCAGGATAGCTGGGCTCTTTGGAGGTAATATTAAAAAAGGTGTTGCTTTCCTCCTGTGTTGTATTTTCCAACCCTGGTTTCTCTTTGGCTTATGCTTTGTTTCCCCCTGCTTAGTTTTTCCCAGTGTCACGGCAGTGGTGGGTGTGCATCATGCATTGTGCTTCTTCTTTCCTCTTTCCTGTCTGATAGGAAGAGAAGAAAGTTCTGCAAGAGGAAGAGAAGAAAGACCTCGCTTTGCAGACAAGAGCAAACCTGAGCATCCCGCTTGTGCAGGAAGCTGAAGAAGATCGGCATCTGGCAGCGCTCCTGAAGTACCAGAGCCTTGGCTGTGCGTGAGGGGGCTTTTGCAGGGGGGAAGGATGTGGGGCTCAAGGATGGGACTTCCTCACACAAGAACACGTCCTTGACAAAGTGTCCCATTTTGTTGGCTGCACTAAAGAAGTTTCTTTTGAGAGATGGCTTTGGGTTGCTGCCCCCACCTTTATCCCAAACAGATATGGATCCTCTTTCTCAGCCAAAAGGCCAGTTGCGCCCTGGGCCCACAGGGGATTGTACTTCTTGTCTTCTTAATCTCCTTTATTATATAAGGGTAAAATAAATGCTAATTTTAACAAGACGTGTAGAATATTTTGCTGGTGAACTGATTTCACGCCTTTGCTGCTGTGAATGTACATTTTTAGTAATTACAGAATTTCTGCCTTCTTCCTTCCCCCATGCAATGATTATTTTTAAGATTTCTCCCCATGGAGTCTTAAGTCTTCATCGTTCCACCAAAGTATTTTTGTGCTCACTGGCAAGATGCAGCCTTGGAGATAAACCATATGTTTGATATGCAGAAGGGCACATATTCAGTTCTGCAGGATTTCAGTTAAGAGAGTTTCAGGTAGAAGGGGATGTGAAAGATCTCTGTTGGGAACTGAAAAGTCACTACCAGTTTAGCACATAATTTGATTTTTACTATGTTGCCTGCAGTCCTGTTTTCTGTCTTTGTAGCATGCTTGCCTCTTCCTTTTCAGCCTACGAAGACAAACAGAAACAAAAACGCAGTGAGATTGTGGATCGCCCATGGTTCTCATCCACACAGCTCTCAAGCCCCAAAACCAGTGACACCCTGAAAAAGCTGGCGTCTGTTGGGAAATCTCCATCTGGCAAGTCCCTTGTACCTCTGAACAGCCTGGGTGTTGTGTGTCGGAAATCCAGGGATATGAAGCGAGCTTCCAGTGAAGGGGAGAGCAACACTTCTGACGCCGCAGCACAAGTCAACAGGCAGGACAGTGGAGCAAGTGAAGCGCTACTTGACTCTTCCACGAGGCCTTCAGGGGGCTCCCAAAAGGCTGAGGGAAGCCCCCCCTCCAGTTTTGCTGCTTCTCTGGTTGCAGATTATTCAGACTCTGCATCTGGTTCGGAAGCTGAACTATGAACCAAGTTTATGGGTAGGGAGAAACATGGCCGGAAATGGTGTGCAAATCAGTGTCTTTTTTTCCCCCCAAACAAACAAAAGTACTCTTTGCAATTGATACACCAAGCAATTGGGATGCCGGAAGAGAAGTGTACGTGAGCGTGTGTGTGTGTATGTGTGTGTGTGTGAGAGAGAGAGAGAGCATTATCTGGCAAATTACATTTTGCTGTCTTTTCTTACATTATCTGTACTTGTTCCCCGATTATTTAAACATGTCCCGTTGTTTTGTCCCAAATATCATAAAATAAACAGCACTATCTCCTGATCCTTTCTTCTTTGTTGTGCCCAGAATATAGCAGTTATATAATATTAATTATATGTACTGTGTGTGCCAGGAAGGGGAAAAGAAAGATAAAATAAAGGATCATCTAGATCAGTGTTTCTTAAACTATTTGCTCTCAGCTTTTTTTTGTAAATGAGTTATATTTATTGATATTTACTGTATTAAAAATTAAAATTGACACATTCATAGAATATTTACTGAATCATGTAAAAATAACAATATGAAACCCACTAGATATTAACATAAATAAAATATTTTTCATGAAAAAAACTATTTTTTAACAAATAAAAAGTAATAATGAGAAGAGTGATGCTGCTTTAAAGTTTTGCAAATATCTTCAATATCTGGCAAATAATTTTGAATTTGAAAACCCCTAAGAGGGTCTTGGGGGATCCCCAGGGGTCTTTGGAGCACACTTTAAGAAACACTGATCTAGATAATCTCAAAATCCATAAATCCATACATCTTATACTTCCTGGTCTGTAATGTGTAAGTTATAGCATGCTCTGTTTTTTTTAATAGGTTTCTGCTATATCCATGAAGTTGTGAGAGAGACTAGCTGCTGAGGGTACATGCTAAACCTTGTTGTGTAATCACCTGTCATTCTTAGAGTATATTCTCACAACTTACTAAGTTAAAAAAAAATTCACATTACAGCTTAATGTAATGATTGGGTTCACATAGCAAGCTTGTTTGGTTTTAGCATAGTCATTATTACGTGTTTGTAAAGAAAAGTCATGGCTCCCACAGTTGAGCTCCAATAGTAACTTCATGGATACATCCGTGTGGTTTTCCTAGTGGGAATGTGGAAGTGATTTCCCTTCTGGCAATTTTTTTTAAATTGTAGTTCTGATGATCTGGGATATGTTGGAAGTCTCCCATTCAAGTACTAATCAAGCTGGACCCTGTTTAGCTGCCCAGCCCAGCCAGCCAGGTGCTATCTTCAGCTGAGATGTTGTTTGTAAACTATGGTTGAAAACTTTATGTGCAGCACAGATAAAACCTTTCTGATCCAGACTGACTGCTATTTGGAAACAAGTCGAAAAGCACACTGAAGGTATAGCAGCTTTCTAAGAATGAAATAGTTACACTATCGAAAATTATTTTTATTTTTATTGTAAAATGTATCCTATTTTTCAATAAAAACCAAAGAAACTCTATTAGATTAAGCAAATTAAAAAAAAAAACTTGTAGACCTCTGAAGGCCACCCCCCAAAGGTTTTAAAGAAATTGTAAATTTATTTATTTATTTATTTATTTATTTATTTATTTATTTATTTATTAAACTTGTCCCCGCCCATCTCCCCCCAATGGGGGACTCTGGGCGGCTCACAACATATTAAAACAATAAATAAATATACAATTAAAATTTATAACAGGACACATTTACAAAAATAAAAGGAAAAACATCCAGGAGGCCAATGGTAGCATTAAATAAATAAGCATAAAATAAAATAGCATAAATAAGCACTTGCAGCTCATCTAAAGACATTTGCAATTCAGCCAGAGATTCAACAGTTTAGATCTGAAAGATGGTAGGAGGAGAGCCATGTTAGTCTATACGTCGCATCTGAAGAAGTGAACTGCAACTCATGAAAGTTTATGTTTTTTAATAAAATTTGTTAAGCCAGAAAAGGGGCTGCCAGGGCTGCAATTCTGATGGCCCTGTTAAGACTTCACAAGAGCCACATACTGCACATAACCAGCACTGCAATTCTGACTAGGTTGGTCTGATGGTCAGTCAGCATATTTCGTATGTTTGATAAGTGGATCCTGGCAGACACTGTGACAGCAGGAAGAGAAACTGTGTCTGTCAAAAAGCTCAGTCACTAGATTGTTATAGGCATAGGAGTCATTCATCAGGATTGGATCTTGAGGTCGGCAAAGGAGCCTCATTCACTGGGAAAAGGCACTTAAAGCTTTGAGAGACACCGATAGCATCTTTTTAAATGGAACTGCTGGTGCTTGCTCTGGTTCCCAATTAGCCTGAATTCTCATAAGGTCAGGGGAAAAAGTGTTTGGCCTTTTCATTATGCTCTGAACATTGGGAATGCCACACCTACACTCTCAGTGGCATTCTGCCTTTATTATAAGCCACTCAATCATTCTGCAGAAGGGGCATAAATCTAACTGACTTCGCCTGCTTGATTTGAGGGGATGCGTGTTCGTTTCTTTGATCAGCAAACAGTCCTGCACTGCGGGGAAAAGATGAGAGAACCGTTGCTGGAAGGGGATTAGGATAGTTAGTACAGATATGGAGGTCATCATGTCAGACCAGAAAACAAGCTCTTCCATAAATAGCAATGCTAATTCGAGTTGACCCTTTATTATTTCAGCCTTGCCAAAGGGCTTACATCCAGTGGTGCTGTGACAAGGCTTTCCAGCTAGAAAACAAGGAGGCTTCCCAGCAACTGAACTCAATTCATGTAAAAAACAAAACAACTTGCCATTTCTCCGGGAGAAGTGACAGGGCCAGGGAAACTAAAATAACTACTGTAGTCACGTGGCTACCAGCCACGGGGAAGATCTACTGCAACACTTCTGGGAATAGAGGCAAATCACGTCTCCCACAATCATACAGTATCCTCCTATCCTGCTTGTGGGTTCTATGAGCAAGGGGTTGATCGTTACGGCCCACCAGCGGTTGTTTTTGACGCCGCCGGCATCGACGCCCTGCCAAGTCGCCAATCAAAAAGCGTCGCTTTAGCTCCCAACTTCGTGGCTGCGCCTAGGCGGCTGAGCCCTTTGGCGCCGCCGCTTTCTATCCCAGCTGCTCCTGAGCAGTTCCGCTTCTGTTTCTCCGCTGCGTTCTCGGGGGCGGACGGGTCGCGTGGACGGCTGGCGGGGATCGATGGCTCAGGGCAAGCGGAAATTCAAGGCGCGCCAGACGGCCGCTGCGGGGAAGAAGGCGGCGACTGCCCGGGGACCTCGCAAGGGAGGTACAAGCTGGGAAAAGGCGTCGGGGGCTGGAGTAGTAGCGCTAGCCTTGCTTCGCCAAGTAAAAAGGAAGCAGGCTGCGACCCACCCATAAAAAGCGAGAGGGCTTTTTATAGATTCGGGTTAAACAGGAAAGTTCTACCTAGGACTTTGTTTCTCAACCTTAGCAACTTCCAGATGTGTGCACTTCAACTCCCAGAATTCCCCAGCCAGCAAGGATTCTTGGATTTATTTATTTATTGGATTCCCAAGAATTCTGGGAGTTGAAGTCCACACATCTGGAAGTTGCTAAGGTTGAGAAACACTGACTTAGGATAAGGGTGGCATGGAGCTTCAGTGTTTCACTTGTACGTATTTCAGTTTTACTGCAGCATCCTGTAGCCGTGGCTGTAGTGATATAAACCTCTGAGTTAGCAAGATTACCACCACAGCCCTAGTCGAATGACACTTTAGGTCATTGGGGTCATCTCAGTATTGATGGAGTGCCTGGCAGCTCGTTTTGGCTATAAGCTATGTGCTGATCTTCGGAAAGATTTTTTACTTCCTTGAGGCTTCAGTCTCTCAAGGGCTCCTTGGGAGTGAAGCTTATGCACAGAAGCTGCTGTTGGCAAAACAGAGGGGCTGATTGAAGTGGTTCAACCCTGCCTCATGGAGGAATCAAGGCAGATAGACCCAGCTTTGAGATATATGTTAGTGCAGCGTTTCTCAAACTTGGCAACTTTAAGATGTGTGGACTTCAACTCCCAGAATCCCCCAGCCAGCCATGCTGACGCTCTCATGTTTCATATTCCTACAGAGGTAGGACTGGGTTCAGATCCCTGCAGCTGTGAAGCTTCCTGGATGGGCTTCAGGCTGCTTGCTGTCTCTGAGCCTCATCTACCTTAGAGGTTGCTCTAAAAAGGGATGTGGGGTAGCATCACACACAGTGCTTGAAGCTGTTTAAGGGTAACACAATTAAAAGTAAAGTATTACCTGTGTGGAGAGGTAGTTTGCTTACTCAGCACTACCAGTTATTTAATATCTGACTAGGGATTTGAAACCAACTGTTTAGTGCAACTTTGCATGATCCTTAGGGCTATCATGGAAGACTTTTGAATGCAACCTTTGCAAACACGCTTTTCCAATTATGCATTTAGTTTAAAAAAATACTTTGAACAGCATCAGTGGTTGGGTAGCACACAGTGTACTCAAGAGCTTTTTCAGAGTGACAGTGAGAACATGTGTTGGACAGATTCTACCCTAGACACCAGCCACTCCCCCAATCTGGTGCCTTCCAGATGTGGTTGGATTCCTTCAGACTATCATGCAGGCTGCAAAATGTGGGAGATAGCCTACCTTATCTGGAGGGCAGCATGTTGGGGAAATGTAATAAATATAATAATAAAAATAAGTGTAATGTAGGTTTTTCATGAAGGATTAATGCAAGAACAAAGCATATTTTAACTGTTTGGTATTGGGTTCCTCTCACAGGTCGTGTAATTGCTCCCAAGAAAACTCGTGTGATCCAGCAGCAAAAACTGAAAAAGGTGTGCTGTCTCTCATTTTCCATGTTTAAACATGCACCAGTGGCCCCTTTCCCCCCAATAATTGCCTTCAGTGGCACAGGGTTTGTTTTTACTACAAGTCTATGTATATGGTGTAATTCATAGTTGTATCCTTTTCTGATCATGGCTAGTTTAGCCTGTTATCTATGGCCTGGTAACTACTGCACAAGTGTAGCCCATGGAAGATGGTTCAAAAATTGTGGTGCATACAAAATCTGGCTGCAGAGTTTCTAAGCAGATAGCTGACTGTGAAGATGTTTTGTCTGTACTGATAGAACTTCATTAACATTGCCTGTTCGTTTCTCAGTACAATTGGAAGTGCTGGCATAGACTTTTAAGGCCCTGTGCAGGTACTGAAAAGGAATACCTACTCCCACAGTAACTTGCATAGATGTTAAGAACATACGCTGATGCTCCTGTGGGCTCTCCTGGTAGGTGCAGACTAGGCTGTCGATATATTGGTGCTTGAGGCCAAATGGCACCTTCTAGCTGGCCCCTATTCAACATGCATACTTCCCAATCCCAGCAAATACAAATTTGTTGCTGTTGTTTAATACCCAAGGTCAGCTGTACGAAGCAGCTCTCTCACTCTGCATAATGGTGGAATTGGATTTGAGGATGGGTGAAGGGATTTTCCACTCAAGTACATCATCTACAAAACTTCCTTCCCATGGAATATAACCTGGGGCTTTCTCCTCTTAAATTTTGGATGCTAGGAAAACCTTTTCAAAAAACAAATCCCTGGATATGTAGGTCTTTTTGAATTCAGGTTGCTGTTTTTCTCTTTGCTTAATGCTACTTTATGCTGATTGGGGGGGTGTTCAAGCGTCTTGCTAGGATTTGTGTACAAAGGTACTTCTCAACTCCCTAAGAAACAGGATCTTTTTGTTATTTGGTTATGATGTTATCCTTCATACAAAACCAAAAAACACAGAAAGATCCTGTTTCTTACGGAGTTGAAAAGTACCTTTGTACACAAATCCTAGCAAGATGCTTGAACACACACCCAATCAGCATAAAGTAGCATTAAACAAAGAGAAAAATCCTAGCAAGACGCTTGAACACTTTTAGGATTAAGCAATTACTGCTTAGTTGTCATGAGTTGCACAACTGTCATTCTATAAACTCAGCCTCTCTCCTTCTTTCTCTGCAGACTCTGGAGGTTACCATCCGTAAGAAGATTGAGCATGAGGTGGTAATGAAGGCCAATGCTAAGTTACCCAAGAAACTTAGCGTGCTGAAGGCCCCCAAAGCAGAAACAAAGAAAAATCCAGGCCACTCCAGCAAGTCTTAGCAATGTTTCATGCACTGAAATTGGTGATTGTGGCCAATTTCACTTCGGTTTGACTGTTCCACAGCATCTGCCATTTTGTTGGGTAGTCATCTAGGGTGCTACGTGTTTCAGCTAGTGGAGGCAAGTTTTCTTCTACATGAGAAACCACCTGGCTTGCTGCTTGCCCGATGCTGTGTTTGTGGGCTAGTACAATAGGTATTAGGTCGTTTTCAAACCTGTCTTACTCTAGTTTAAGTCTCAACAATTTTTCTGCTTTGTCTTTGGATTTATGATTTCCATGAAAGCTACTTTGTTTTCAGTCTAGTATGACCTGGGCCAGATTTGCAACTGTGGCTTAATTGTGTTAGAACAGAAAGGAAGATCTCGTGTGAGTATCCACTGGGGGAGCATAATAACTCCTGGGTTCTTGCCTGATGAGTACCTGTTGATGTTCACATCTGTTTTAGTATAGGGATAGGCAACATGCTACTCTCCAGAGGTTTATGATTGGCCCTTGCTAGTGTGGCAAATAGGTATTAAGAGGAACAAAGTTCACACCAAAGAAAGGCCACTGGATTACCTTCCCCTACTAGAAATAAAACTCAGGTCTATCCATATGATCTAAATTCTGCAAAACTGAGGTTTAGTCAGATTGTTTTATACGTATTTAAAATTGACAAACAGGCTATTGTGGAACCACAGAATTCAGTGTGTTTACATCAAACATGGATCTGCATCTCTGTGTTCAGTTTTGAATCAAGAGGCAGAAATGGCACTCTTAGCTTACAGTTCTCAACTGTTTGAACGTTATCCCTTCTGGAAAGTAGCTTGACTTATTTGTATGCTGTGAACTCTCTTGCCCTTTGTCTTCACCCGCTGCCCTCTGATCAGTATAACACGCTAGTGATTCTTTTCTGCTTGCTGATTCTCGTCCTTTTTATCCGTATCTCATCCCTCATCTGCTTATTGCAGTTGAACCCTCCTGCCCATGCAAATCACACAGGTAGTTTTAATAAGAGAGAGTGAGGCTGAAATGATGATGCATGTGCCATGGCATCATCATGCAGTTGCCCACATTTTGTACTTGTGCCATGCTGTGATGCAAATTACTAAGATGTGCCTTTGACATGATGCTGGCATCACACACTTGTCATCATCTGTCCCTACCTGCAAATATCCATATTAGTTCAAGAGTGCAAGCTGTTGATCTTTCTATATATGTTACCCAACTTTAAAGTAGTCTGGGGAATAACCTTGAACTATGGTGTATTTTCTAATCAGCAGTCCAAAACGTATTTTTAAAAGAAGCTTAATTGCTGCAAATGTTTGCTTATAACTAAACTCTGCTACTCTTTGTGCTACATTTAAAAAAATAAATAATCCAGGAAGTACATTCTTAATTAGTGCATTTATTTGAACTATTCTATCAATTATTCTGTTCTTTGACTACATGCTTACCAAATTAAAAGATTACTTAAAGAATGTATAAATCTCCTAAAGTGATGTATATATATTCTGTTTGTACACTTTCTGGATATTGGCCATTACAGGCAATAGGTTGCTGGATCAAAAAAAGGGATTTTTTGTTTTTTGTTTCCTGAGCAAATAGGACATGAGCAAAACAGATTTTTTTTTTAGATTTTTTATCCCACCTTTATTATTTTTTATAAATAACTCAAGGTGGTGAATATACCTAATACTCCTCCCTCCTCCTATTTTCCCCACAACAACCACCCTGTGAGGTGAATTGGGCCGAGAGAGAGTGACTGGCCCAAAGTCACCCAGCTGGCTTTTATGCCTAAAGTGGGACTAGAACTCACTGCTTTCTAGCCTGGTACCTTAACCACTAGACCAAATTGGCTACATTTAAATACTTTAAAGCCTACTGGAGAACAATGATTCAACGTGTAGGACTGTTTTTGCACTGTGCTTGAAGGCAGAATTACTCCAAGAACAATTCCCCCAGTTTAGAATGGAGGAAAAGAGTAGGAGAATTTATCAATGTGCCTCTTAGTCCTTTGGAACTGCCACCTGATATCTTAGCAGCATCCATTGGAGTTCTAGTTTGGCCTTTGTCTCATGAAGATTTTCCTTGTTTTTTTTTTTTAATATAGTTGGGCTTGGGTATAAGTATGTCCCCCCCTTCTCATAAATAACACAGAGGAAAAAAACAAAAGGTTGAAGGAGTGGGGGATGTTCATTGAGCACAGGATGTTGGAAGGAGGGAGGGGAGGGTACAGAAAACCTGGAAGCGGTATGGGGACATGGAATGGCATGATTATATCTCTTCACACAAACACTTAGCACTCCAATTTTATTTGCCAAATCCCATCTGCATACTGTAAACAATACTGCAATACTGCAAGGATTGCTAAAAAAACTCCAGCAAAAATAGAATTTTGTGGATGATGGTTATAATGTCTGGTTTTTATATTCCTTTGCATTTAAGGCTTGTGTAATTATAATAATTACTATGAAAGGAGAGAGGAAATAAAAAGTGAAAACCCAATTTTGGTCTGGAGATAATCAAGATTTTGTCAATGAGGTAATAGTCAATATTTGTGCATTGTAGGGAAAGAAGGAGTTTATATGTGATGGTGAATGTAACACACTCAGTCTTCTCAAGGCATACAGCCTTCGTACTGACCTGACCCTCTGCTGTTGCCTGGTGACCAGTGGAACATGGGATAAGAAAATACACACATCAAAAAAGAGTGCACGTGCAAAAAAAGGAATGGAACTATTTTTCCCTGTTTTTGTTTAAGACGCTAAAACAAGAGGGTGTCAGAACCTTTCATCCAGGTGGGACTTCCAAAATTGCCCCACCAATTCCTGGGAAGTCTGATCAATCCCATCAAGAAGAAGGAAACTCTCAGAAGCAGAAATATGTGAAAGGCTCAGCAGAAGCCAGTTTCAAAGAGGTCTAGAGTAGGAAAGTGTGTATAAATTAGCCTTCCCCATCCTGCTGGCTGGAGAATTCTGGGAGTTGAAGTCCACACATCTTAAAGTTGCCTAGTTTGAAAAACACTGCTCTAAATCTTTTGGGTCATGCTGGCTGGGAATTTTGGAAGTTGAAGTCCAACATATTTGAAAAGCACTAGTTGGGGGAAAACTATCTCAATCAACCTTTCTGAACATAGTGCTCAAGATGTGTCTCTACCACCCTTAAATAGAAAAGAAGTTGCAGTTCTTTTCAACTGCATCAACAAGCCATTGGTTGAAGAGACTAGTGAGTGAAGTGGCAAATACACCCAAGATGAAATGGTTGCTTCAAGATTTGCTTCTGGCAGTGAAGATATATATTGAGTTCCTTCTGAACCTTCAATACAAGTTTTTACATAGAGCATGCTGTGTGTGCAACCCCAAAACTGGTAGGAGAATTGCTTTGGTAAGGAATCTTTTGGGATACATATCTTTAATATCCCATGACTTCAGCAGTAATAGTGAAAGTGGACCTGCTGATGCACCTTTGAAGGAAAAAAAATGCTCTTTTCACTTCTCTCTCCTACACCGGAAAACAAATGCCTGAAATACAAGCAAGTTCTTGCTGTAGTATGTTGGAATGAATGTTAGCCTATCCTGTGCAGACAGTTCTCAACTAGAATTCTAAAGAATTGTGAAATAAATAGCTGAAGACCAGCCAATTAAATTCAAAGCACATCCAAAGAAGTGTTTCCTAGCAGGTCACTTTATTTGTCTGCCCCAAGATTTTCTACTCCGCTTAGTAGCAACTGTCCAGGTTTTGGGGCAGTAGAGGTCTTTTTGAATGCCTAATCAAAATCTAGGATTAAATCTGGATCTTTCTGCAGGCAAAAGTATAGGTCTTCACTTTTACTTCCATAGGATATGTAGGAATAGAAATTACCCTTTTGCTAAGGAGTCACCTGATTGTACACCTGATTGGACAAGATACAGGTAGGGCAGAGGCTCAGGCAGGGATGCGACATAGAGCCTCCTGAAGAAATGGTTAATTCAAATGTGTTTCTGTGTTGGGAATGAGTCAATGCTCCCATTTGATGCAGAGATGGGCAGAACTAACCATTCTAAGCAGGCCCTAGAAAGAGACCAGACTTCAGCAAAACATCATGCAAAGATACATTGGGCATCTTCCTCTGCAAAAGATTCATTTGAGTTTACAAAATAATTTACTGTAGACTAGCAACACAATTTGGAAGTTATTGCCCTGGTCTCTGAGGGCTGAAAACTGCTAAGCTTTCCTCAGTAATGACCAGAAGAGGTCAGTGTTGGAGACAGAATACTGGGGTTTGGCAGAACATCATTCTGAAAGTTTGTAGGCATTTTTAATGAAATTAAAAGGAATTAAGAAATCGTGTTATGCATATTTGTCAGATGGGTTAACAGATTTATTTACTGAAGCATGGGAGAATCTGGCAGCGGACTCACCTTTCCCTAGGTCCTGCTGAAATAAAATCATTGGCAAGTTGGAAGAGGCTGTGCAGGCTATCAAGTTCAATTCTAGATGCAGTTGGTACCAACTTTCCTGTACCATAAATCAGTTCTTCTGTTCCTGCACCTTGGAACAATCAAGCCTCAGTCTTAACCTTCTTCTGCTTGACATCCGTTCAGTGCTCTTATGTCCCCCTCAGTCTCCTTTTCATGCTAACTTTCTGTTTTTTCAATCTGCCTTCAAAGGACTTTGTTTCTACTGTAGTCCCCTAATCAACCTTAATGTGTTTCTCTGAATCTGTACCAGGCAGGAGGGAATGAATTCAGTTTCATTTTTTAAATGAAAAATCTCATTAAAACCAATGGGAAGATAGAACCCAGTCCCATTTCCAGGGATAGTATAGTTTTTTCTTTATTGTTGGGGATGGTGATGAGATGGCCCTTCTCTTTTCTAAGTGGTCTTCAATGAAAATAAGTCTTCTCTGCCAATAGAGCAGCACTTTTTCAGTCTATTTGGAGCAGGCTGTCGTGTTGAAATCTTGCAAAGCAACACTATACATGTCCAATTAGAAGTATGTTCTGCTGAGTTAACTGGGATGAGTCTTGGGGAAATGTGCATAGCCTTACCATTCCTATTTTGACTACATCAGGGAATCCCTCCAGAGGTATCAGTTGTTTGAACCAAAGAAGATAGTTGGCAGTTTCCTCTCTTAGGCTGCTATCATGTTTTCCTTCCATTTGTGGAAGCTGGAAAGAAGCCTCTTTTCCATGCAGGCCTGGTCTATCACCTATTCATAGGTTAATAAGATGTGTGGGCCTTCCCAGTTGGAGAGAGAACAATGGCACAGCAGTAAGGTAGAATGGAAAATCCTTGGCTGACAAAGAGCTTCAAAAGGATTTCTTTGAATGGGGAAAGAGGCAATAACATGGCAAATAATATGCAGGGTGAGAAGTGCTTGTTTGGTAAGGCAATTGCTCTGTATCAGGAGAAAAAAAACTAAAATATTCTTTGCAATGTGCATGGCATCTATGGAAGACGTATGGGCAGAGTAACGTAGGTGAAAAAAGTTCTCTAAAGATGACATCTACATGCATCTACAACTTCAGCGTAGACACCTTCCTTATTTATGCCTTCTGGTTCTTATCACAGAACCAGAACAATTTCAACAAATACAATTCAACTTCTTACTCATAGCTATTAAAGTTTGCTCTTATACATTCATGCCCCGGCTATTTAATATTATTCTTAATTAGCACAATTTATGTTATTTTGTTTATGATTATTATATATGATATGCGGTTTAGGAATTGGATTAGGACCAGGGAGACCCAGGTTCAAATCTACTCTCAGCCACAGAAGGTCATAGGGTGAAAGGCAGGATATAAATGTAATAAAGAAGTAATAGAATATAAGAGATGGAAAGGATCTTGAAAATCACCTAGTTCAACTCATTGTCAAGTGCAGGAATCCACTGCTTCAGCAGCCCTAACAGATGACCTTTCAGCTCCTGTTAAACACTTCCAGTGAAAAACAGACACCACCTCCTGAGGCAGCCTGTTCCAGTGTTAAACAACTCTGCCAGAAAATCCTTCCTGATGTCCATCCAAAACCTCTCCCCTTATAATTTAACCAATTGGTTACATTTGTCTTATCTTCTGGAACAATGCTGCACAATCCTGCCTTATCATCTACCTGACAGCCCTTCAGAAGCTTCAAGACAAGCTATCGTGTCTTCCTGCAGTTTTCTATTCTCCAGACTAAACATATCCAAAACTTCCAAGCATTTCTAATTTTCTTTTCTTCCTAATCCCTCATAATCTTGGTTGTGCTCCTCTGGCTCCACTTTAGTTTGTCAATGTCCTCTCTAAAATTTAATATTCTAGACATGGTCTGACCAACGCCACGTGTAGAGGAACAATGATCTTGATCAATACTTTACCTCTGTAGATGCAACCTAGGATTTTTTTGGAGAGGGGCAGGTATTGCTGCCCAGTGTGGGTTGTTGCCTTTGAGGGTTCCTATGCAAATAATGGACTTTGTATTTGTCCCTGTTGAAATTCATCTTGCTGGCTTCTGTCTATTCTTCCAGCTATTCAAAACTGAATCTTGATAGTGTCCTCTCAGGTGCTTGCTATCCCCTATCCCCTTTATCTTTCTGTCATCTGGAAATCTGATAATCACATTTTCTAATCACTCATCCAAGTCATGGAATCATAGACATGGATGGGGCTACAATAACTATCTCACACCTGCGTGTTATCAGGAGGCATACCTGTAAGTTTCAAGCCTGGTTCACTTATGATTGTCAGAAGGCCAGGAAAGTTCTGAACCAATTTTTCAGACTGTATAAAAGAAACCATCCTTATTCCACCTCAAAGTTATTAAGACTGAAGCATTTGCTCCATTTAAAAAGAAGGAAGCCTCAAGAGAATCATGGCAGCAACTGATAGTAACTGTTCACTTAAAGCATCCTGCTATTTTCTGGAGGCTGGTAGCTCCACCTGTTCTAAATAATGTCTCATGCCCCTCGTCTCATATATCAGTTGTTATTTAGGAAGAAAATTTTGCTACCTTGTATACCCAGACAGGGGCCCCCTTTCTAGATTTTCAGTTAAACGTTACCTCTTTAACTGCATGGCCCCAGTTTCATGTTCCAGAAGCAAAGTTCTACTTAAAAAATCCGAAGGCTCCAGGTTTGAATAATATGACTTAAGAAATTATAAACAGTAATTTGAACTGGTGGACACCTGCACTGCCTTCCTTATTCATGGCCATAGATCAGTGTTTCTCAACCTTGGCAATTTTAAGATGTGTGGACTTCAACTCCTAGAATTCCCCAGCCAGCATGAGTTGAAGTCCACACATCTTAAAGTTGCTAAGGTTGAGAAACACTGCCATAGATAATTCCACCAAGATTCCAAAGAATTGAGGCTTGGCCCTTATGAATCTAATCTGTAAGCAAGGCAAAAAAGAGGACTCTGCCAATTTCTTGTTGAGCTAAACCAGTAATATGTATACTAAACATCTGCAGGTTGAATTCCTAGATTAGCCTGAATCTGACTCCATCCTGAGAGATGAACAGTCAGGGTTCAAGGCAGACAGATCTATACTACACACAATAGTATCTTCACACATCTGAAAGAAAAGTATTCCATCCAACATGGTTCATCCCTATTCATGGCTTTGACTTTAAGTTTGCATTTGATTCAATCTCCAGGATTAAACTGTAGCACAAGTTTAAAGATTCAAACATTAATTAACTAATATTTAAAATGCATGAGGATACAAGAGTGAAGGTCAGATGTAATGCTCAAGGACTTCTAAACTGGCCCAACAGCATGTTGTTGTTGTTGTTATTTTATCCTGCCTTTTATGTATATATTATCTATCTATCTATCTATCTATCTATCTATCTATCTATCTATCTATCTATCATCTTCTATCTATCATCTATCTCAAGGCAGCAAACATACCTAATACTCCTGCCTTCTATGTTCCCCACAAAAGCAACCCTGTGAGGTGGATTGGGCTGAAAGAGTGTGATATTGATTTTCTATTATACGCTGACAATGTGAGTTTTCTCCCTGTGTGCCTTTCTATCAGCCTTAAAAGAGCCTTGTATGCTCTTGTGCTTCACTGTAATAATAATGGGAACATAGTCATAAATAATTTGTCACATTTTCCAAACTTCCCAAGTCACAGAACTTGCAGAAGGGAGGGCATACCATCAAACAAGTCAAATATTTAAATACAGGGATGGTTTTCCAAGCCTCTGGAACCCAAAATGCCCATCGGGACTATGTATCCCAAGGCCACAGAGATCAGCCTCAGCTATACAAGCCTTCTATTTTAATTGAAGTTCATTCCAGTTGCTGTTATTTGCAGCTAAGACTTTTCCCCAGTCATTGTATGGGGTTCAGAGAGAACCATACAGCAAGATGGCAACATCAGAGAAAGTTCAGTTCAAATTCTTGAGAAATATTTTCCAGGTCCCTCGCTGTTGCCCCAGATACGGTGCTTTGTCAAAAAGTAGTAATCACTTCTTGACAAAGTCAGATCTGGCCTTTGCATTATCTTTAATAAATTTTAAATTTGGGTTGAAATTATCACATAGCCCAGCTGGATTGGCCACTTTAACTATGGTAGACAATTTTGACTCCACCTGGAAAAAAGCATTTCCAGGAAATTACATTTCTATGGCTTTTCCTGGGATGCTTTTTTGCCCCTGGGGTTAGAGCAAGCCAACTTGCAATGGAAAATAAGTCCACTGTGTAAAGCCCTTCAGACATCTCAAGACTGCTAGGATATGTTTTGTTACCTATTTTTTCTGTAAGTTAAATAAGTTCAGACCCTTTAACTGTTCCTCATACATCTTGGTTTCCAGACACCTCATTGCCTTGGTAGCTCTCCTCTGAACTCACTCCACTTTGTCCCTATCCTTTTTGAACTGTGGTTCCCAGAACTGAATGCAGCACTCCAAATGGAGTCTGACCAGGGCAGAGTAGAGGGGAAAAATTACTTCCCATGATCTGGATCCTGTATGCTTGTTAATGCACCCCAAGATAGTTATTTGCCTTTTTAGCAGCTGCATCATGCTGCTGACTCATGTTTAATATGTGATTGACAAGGACACCCAGATACGTTTCACTTGTGCTACTGCTTAAGCCATGTCTCTCCTGCCCTATACATTTTTGCTATCTAGATGCAGAACTTCCTGTTAAATTCCATCCTGTCCATTTCATCCCACTGCTCGAGCCTGTCTAGATCTTTCTGAATCTTCTCTCTTTCATCTAATATATTAGCCACCCCTCCCAACACTGTATCTTCTGCAGACTCTACAATGGTCTCCTTAACTCCCTCTTCTAAGTCATTGATTAAAAATGTTGAACAGCACAGGGCCCACAACAGAGCCCCATGACCATCCACCCAATACTTCCCTCCAAGCTGAAATGGAGCCATTTTAATTAGCATTCTTTGGATATGGTTATTCAGCCAACTGTGAGTCCATCTGACATAGTATAACCTAGCCCATATTTCACATTTTATGAAGGAAGAAATCATGGGACACTTTGTCAAAAGCTTTGCTGAGGTCCAAGTACACTATGACTATAGCATTCCCCCGATTGATTTATTAGCCTAGCAAATTGATTTACTAGCCTATCAAAGAGGGAGAGGGAGGTTAATCTGGCATGATTCATTTGGAACAACCCATACTGGCCCCTGTTAACTATAGCATCCCTATCCAAGTGCTCACAAACATGATGTTTGGTCAACTGTTCAAAGACCTTGCCTAGTATATAGATATCAAGCTGACAGGCTGTAGTTTCCCAGGTCCTCCTCCTCCTGCTTTTTGAATAGGGGGATGAATTGGTTCTTCACTGATGTTCTGGGTCCTCACCAGTCCTCCAGCAATTCTCAGAAATAATTCAGAGTGGTTCTGTGACCACCTTTACTTATTCCTTTATTGGATGTAATCCATCTGGATCTAGAGACCTGAATTCATTTAAATTAGTCCTTACTGTCTCCTTGTCAGTCCTAAGCTGCAGTTTCCTTCTTCCCCCAGTGGCATATCTATGACCAGCTAGGGATCCATTTCCCTTCTGTCAAAAGACACACACAAAATGAGTTAAGGAGCTCTGCCCTCTCACCATCACCCATCACCACTTTCTTCCCGAATGAGCCTATGCTATCTTTGGCTTTCTTTTTATTTCTGGCTTACCCAAATGACTGTTGTTTGTTATTTTTAGTATCACTTGTGATCCTCAACTCATTCTGAGTTGTAGATTTTCTTATAATTTGTACAGTTTCTGGAAACTACCTTGTATTCTTCTTTGATGATGTTCCCCTCCTTCCATTTCCTATAAATGTCCCATTTTCTCTTCAGCATTTTAGAGAGCTGTTCATGTATCATCACTGGCATCTTTAGGTTTCTGCCATTTTTCCTTCCTGTGGGAATTATTTGCAACTGCACCTTCAGTATCTCATTTCATAGAATTTCCCATCCTTCCTAGGCACTTTTCTCCTTAAGGATTTGAAGCCATCAGCTCTGACCTACCTTCTCTTGGAGTTCACCAAAACCTGCTCTTCTGAAGTCCAGTATGCAGGTCTGATTCACTTCAGTTCCTCCTCCTCTGGCTATCACAAATTCAAGGATAATATTATTAATTTTCCCCAAGGTGTCAGTCACCTTCAGTTCTTCATCAATTCATCCCTATTGGTGAGGATAGCGGACCTTCTTGTTCCTTCTTCCACCTTCTCATAAATGAAGTTGCCAGCAAAAGAGGACAAGAATTTGTTGGACATTTGACTCTTGGCAGAGTTAAATTCCCAGCAGATCTCTGATTATTACTATGGCATGCCTCTTCGAAAGATTGGTCATCTGATGCAGAAATACCTCATCTGTGTCTTCTGTTGTCCAGACAGTCTATAATTAACTCTCACAGTGGTATCACATTTGTTTCTCTCTCTTTTTTTTATTCTTACCCAAATTCTTTTTTTTTTAGATTTTTTAATCCCGCCTTTATAATTTTTTATAAATAACTCAAGGTGGCGAACAAACTTAGTACTCCTTCCTCCTCCTATTTTCCCCACAACAGCAACCCTGTGAGGTGAGCTGGGCTGAGAGAGAGGGACTGGCCCAAAGTCCCCCAGCCGGCTTTCATGCTTAAGGCGGGACTAGAACTCAAAGTCTCCTGCTTTCTAGCCTGGTGCCTTAACCACTAGACCAAGCTGGCTCTCAAATTCTTTCAACAGGATTTCCATGCTCCATTCCAGAAGTTCTGTGCAAGTATATATATTTTTTACTTATATTACAACACCATCCTTTTATTTGACCTACTCCTTTTGAATACAGTAAATCGTAGGCTTCTGTGCTGTGTCCCAATCTTATGTATCGTCCCACCAACTTCCATTGATGCCTGTCACATCCTCGTTGTCTTCCTGAGTTAGGATCTCTAGTTTCCCCTTTTTCTTTCCTATATTCTGTGCATATGTGTAGAAACATTTGAAATTTGGAGTATGATCTACTGGCATCTTTGCCGTAGCGTCCTGGGAAACTCTGAGTCCCCATCCTGGCTTCCTGCTTCTCCCTCTGTGTTTCACTTTCTTGGCTCAGTCCTTGGCCATGTATTTGGTTCTGGGCTTCTGCTAACTTCTTTTTTTCTAATCAGCATCACCATTTACACAGCCAATTGTTGACTTCTGTTTTCTCTTCCCATGCCATGATCCTCAACTGGAAGGATTGGTGAAAAAACTACCTGTGTCCCAGTTCCTTTACTTTCTTCCCCTAAGGCCTCATCATTTCCAGAGATTCTTTCAAGGTTTCGTCTGGCCATATTCTTTGTCTCCACATGGATCAAGAGAAAAATGACAGATCATGGTGAGTTTCAATAGTCTTAATAACTTCTCTGTCACATCCTATATATAGGCATCTGGTACATATACACAACACACTTCCTGCTAAGTCTGCACGCACTGCTTTGGGTCCCCTCAAGTGGGACTCACCCATCACCTTGACACACCTCTTCTTTCTCAGGGTGGCTCTTGGATTTCTTTGATGTGTGAGGGCCCAACTGATGTTCTGTGGCACTGTTTGCTCAGGTGGCTGTTGATCATCCTCTGGAAGGAAAGCCTGGCACTGATGTGTGAGTTCCACCTGCATCAGTTTGCCTCTGCCAAAGTGCTTTCCCCACTTTTCTCTGGAGTTCTCTTTACTTCTCTGCCCTTCCTAGAAAGTTTCAGCTGTCCTGTCCAATGATGCATTTCATTGTATCATCTCTCCTCTCAAGTTTCTTTACATTTTCTTCCAATAAGGGGGGAAGCTTGCACTTGCAGGGGGTGAAGTTTGGGTCCTCTCTGGGCAGGAAGACAAAGAATGCACACACGTTTGCAGGTCACAGCGATGCTACCCTTGCAATCCAGATTGTTTGGAGTCTTTCCTGCCAACTTCCCTAGCCAGTCCTTCTCTGCTTGCTTGCTTGCTTGCTTGCTTTGTGAGCTCCTAGAAACTGCCTCTCTGGGTGATGACCGGTCCAGACAGAAAGAAGATGGGAAAAAAGACAAAATGCAGAAAAAGCGCAAAAAAGGAAGTGCCTCCCCCTTGACTTCCCTTGCTGAACTCCTATCTGCTCCTCTATTGTTTAAAAATAAGTTGTTGACAAGCCCCTCAGAGTCTTATTAGTAGATTTTTTTTTTAAAGATAAAGGAATTAGGTTAGGACAGCCAAAGGCATCAGTCTAGAAACCAGAAGACCAGGAGTTCTAGTCCCAGCCTAGGCACAAAACTATCTGGGTGACCTTGGGCCAGTCCCTCTCTCTCAGCCCCAGGAAGCAGGCAATGGCAAACCACTTCTGAAATCTTGCCAAGAAAACTGCAGGGACTAGTCCAGGCAGTTGCCAGGAGTCAAGACTGACTCAAATGCACAACAACAACAAAGGGACGAGGTTATAGAATCTTGGAAATTGGGTATGTGTATTTTAGCACCCCGTTTATCAGTAAGCACATGAAGGTGGAGGCCCCTGATTCTTCTAATCCTCTAACTGCCTCTGGGTGCAAGGGGAGATGCTGCTCCCTGTCTGCCTAATGATAATGAAGGAATGCAGAGAAGTTCCTGACCTACAGTATTTTGCAAACCATCATTCCTGTTCCAGGCTCCAAAAGTCCAATTGCATACAGATGGACAGGACTGGGCCCAGAATGGTATGTCACTTGACTCTTCCTTCCAGCTTGACACAGAGCCATTGATATTCACTCACTGGGTACAATTATTTAATCAGCTCTGTATCCATTTAATGGTAACATTGCCCAGGCTACATTTTGCCATCTTCTCTTCTAGGATTGCATTATATTCCATTTCTTTTCCAAGGAATTTAAAGCTAACCATCTTGTTATGCAGAATGAGATAACTGCACCTCAGCTAAAAGAGTAGCTAATTGCGTCTTTTTAAATAAATAAATAAATCAGTGTGAGCGGTTGGCTCTGGGTGGGCATCATTTATTTGAATGTTGCTGCAGGTAAAATATTCTTTGATTGTAATAAACTGCACAGTAAGGAATCAACTTTTCCCTAATACAATAGTTTTCTGTTTAACATAGGACAGCATGTCCAAGTGCAATCTAGTGACCTCCATGAGTGATCTGAAATTATTGGAATTTGACACTTAATTCTTTCGGTAAGTAGATCAGCTTCCAGACGGATCTCTGTTTTTGGAATTATGCACCCAAATCCATTTAACAATAGAAATGAAGGATGTCCCTCTTTCCATCCCATGCCACTAATAAAATAATAATAAATTAGCTCTTTTTGTCCCAAAACGGGAGATTCCAGCCCCCGTGGCCCCCCCCCCCATCTCACACATGGGCAGTCCTGATGATTTCTGCAAGGCATTAACAGTTCATGAATTTATGGCACAATTGGGCAATGGGCACCCCCTGAAATAACACTAAACTCCTGCTCCTGTAAGCCCAGCTCTTCATGACCAGCCACCCAGTGGTGAAGCTTGATGTGAACCGCCCTTGAGGAATATGCAGAGCACACATTCCCCACCCCTGGTTAGCAGCAGCAGATTTGAATAAGGGCTCTCTAGTCTAGGGCAGTAATCAAATGAATCCTGAAGAGTGATCCTGCGACTGGGATGGAACAGTGTAATCATCTGACTGATTAACACACAATATTTGGAACCAGTCAGATGCTTGCTCACAGGAACTCTGACTGAAGCACTAAATTTTGCAGTTCTACTTATTAATTTGTACAAAACTGGGAACTCTAGATAGTTCAGTTTATGAGTCCTAGGGTCATCCATCCGAGTTGTGAAAAAGGCAATCTCTACTTGAGATTTCATCACTGCCATTAACTCAGAAGCATCCTGGGGTAAACCACACTCTCTTACAGGAGTCACACAATTTATTTGGCAGCACACAAAGCCAAACCCAAGCAAGCCACATTCTGTCTTAACATGCAATATGAATCCACCCTCTGCCTCAGTCTGTTTCATCTGCAGCAAAATACTGATCTACCTCACATGGTTGTTCTGACGAATGATAAGGTATGTGAGGTGTTATAAAAATGATAAGTATTTTCTAGTGGAGTAGCCATAATGGTGTGTTGCTGCAGAAACAAGAAAGATTTCCAGCACCTTAAAGATGAATGAATTAAATAGAAGCTTTCCTGGAGGGAAATCCAATTCATCAGATACATCAGGGTGTTAGTCTAAGTTAGCAGGTATGTGTCTGTACACACACATACAAAGAAAAGATAGTAAGCAGTGAAGTCAGAGGGAAATGAAATGCCAGAAAGATACTGTGACAATGATGCTAAAATGTGAATGTGTGTAAAATAAGTTCAGAGACGTTTGAAGATATTGTAAACATCCTGGCACTGGTAAGCTAATTAACACCTTTAACAGGATACCAGACCACACTGAACCTCTTGGTGTATTGAAATTCAGCAGTTTCATGTTGATGTCTCCTTTTGAAGTCCCTTTTCCAGGAATGGCCACTTTTAAGGTCAATTACAGCTTGAAAGGCTATAATGATTTCCCCGTTGGTGTCTGTATGTGTTTTTTGCTCTTCCCCATGTCAGGTTTGTGTCTTTTTTTCTTTTTTCTTTGCATAAAGACTGATTTATTCATCAGTCTTTATGTAAGTCAGCTAGGCCCTGCATAAGGCATTTTACAAAATAAAATTAAAAACAATTTTTGACAATACAAGAAAGTTCCCACATTAAATAAAACAATGACAAAGTATTTCCTTTCTTAAAAAAGATAATTTTCAAAAGCTTGGCAGATGAAACCTAGTGAACTGGAAGTTTGAGTCCACATGGAGTCTGACAGTTCCTGATAAATAAACGGAAATAAATGAATACATGAATAATACCTTGTGGAATTCTGATTGATATTGCTCAACTGTGGAGTTTTGATTTCCTTTTTTCATGGGCCCACATTGCGTGTTATACTTCAGCGTGTAGATCATTGCAGAAAAGGCATTGTGACTAATGCCAAATTCCCCTTTTGATATTACAGCCCAGCCTATTCACCTGGCTTATTAGAATCAAAGGGATATTTGAGCAAGCATTGACTGGATTAGGTCGAGAAGGAAGGGGATTGACAGCGGTGCTTCACTGAGCGTGCAGGCAGGAGGAGGGATCCCTGTATCCTACGCAAACTTTGTTCAAGAGGACTATTACCTTCAGCGGGGTTTGCTTCTGAGGAATGAATACATTTCCACTGCGCTCTTGTATTTTCTCGGTGTCAGGCTGTCAGCGTAATTTCACTCTCTGTAACAACCCAATTGACAAGTGTTTTTTTTCCTTACGTTTAGTATAAGTCTTCTTTATTTTGTTTTCACCTAAAAAAATGTTGAAATACAATAACCACATCAACTCAGCCCCACAGTCTCCTCTTCTGGATTTCGGCGAAGAAGACCGAAGAGGGCCCGGCGAAGACGAACCCTGGGGAAGGGACGGGCGGGGACGATTGGGCAGAGAGACAGCCTGAGCCGGAATGCGGCTCAACCCCCAGCTCGCTACATTGTTGCCATTCCCAGCCGGCATCAGAATGTTGTGAATGGAAGGATCGCGGCGTAGGCCACGCCCACGTAGAACCCTATCTGAAGGGCCTTGGTCTCCCGCCTTGCCTGATTGGCTGGGGGGCCTCCCGACCTTTGATTGACATCTTTTTTTCCAGACAGCTCCTATTCTCTTTTTTTTAAAGCCCCACAACATGGGGGCGTGCATTGTTCCTCCTTGATTGGCAACCGAGCTCGGCCAATCTACACAAGAATCTCTGTTGCACATTAGCCAATAGAAAGCGGGCGAAAAGAAAAGGGAGGTCCAGGGAACCAGCAGCCGTCGAGCTCATTGTTGTGGGAGCTCCTTAAAGGGGCCGTATCCGCCGCCCACAGAAAGAGAAACGACCAACTGACCGGGCTGGGCCCGGGCCGCCGCTGGTGGGTTTTCGGGAAGGTGCTCAGGAGAGGCCGGGGATCGGCCGGGCCTATGGAGCTTCCGCCCGCTAAGCGCAGGTGCGGCGCCCCTGGGGAACAGCCCGAGCCGGGACCGGGACCGGGGCCGGGGCCGGGCGCCGCCACCTCCTCCTCCCCCGCTTCTGCTTCCACCTCTTCTGCTGTCGAGACGCTTCTGGACCTGAGCGCCCGGCGAGTGGCCGAAACTTGGGCCTTCGAGCAGGTGAGAGGAAGGACAGATCCCCACGGGGCAGCGCACCACTCTCTGCTTCCCCTCCTGGCCACCCTTGACGTTCCGCGGCCGTGATGCCGGCTGGACCTCGGGAAGGAACGAGAGCCCCGGAGAGTCTCTTTAAATCGCGTCCTCGGTCGCCGCCTCCTTCAGAGGGAGCTGCTGGGGCGCAAAGCTACCTGCAAGTCTTTTCTTCCCCCGAAGTCCAAGTGGGGCTGCTGGAGGGTGAGGGAGAGGAGCCACTCTGCACACCCTCAGGAAAGCGTTCTCGTCCTGCGTTTGAACTCCTGTCGAAAGGCTTTTCTTTTCCTTTTTTTCATCAGCCGGGGGCTGGCGTTGGAAGATCGCTTCCTCCGAGGCTAAGCTAGAAATGCCAGCTTCTAAAATTGCTCCTGGAGCAGCCCCTCTGACAATAGGCCGACGTGCACACCGTTAGTACGGTGGAGAGAGTGGTGGCACACAATGTGGAAAGGCTTCACCTGCTGACTTGGGCACATCCAAGATGCTGTTAGAAACATGGGAGCAGGAAAAGCCAGGTTTCTTTCTTCCCCTGGTTGGTTGGTAACTTGAACAAAGCCTAGCCTAATCTCTCTCTTTCTCTCTAGTTTTCCTTCTATTCTTGGCCTCCCACCCTGCTAATTTCCTTCAAGGACTGTCCCCTTTCTTCTTAGCTGTGGACAGAAGAACCACCTTCTCGTTCTCTTTCTCTCCTCTTGCCCCATTCCTGTTGCCAAACTACTAGCTGTCTATTCATACTTCATGTTACCTTATCTGTAATCTTGTAGCATCCTCTCCTTGGGGTCAAGTTCTAATTGTGCCTGAGATCATTTCTTTCTTTCTAGGAGACTTCCTTCTAAAAGAGCCTTTGCAAGGGAAGGGGGCAGGTGGTTTATCCAGAATGTGATAGGTCGTGTATTTGTTAGGTGACAATTACTTGATTTCTCCATTTCTTTCCAGATTGATAACTTTTTTCCTTGGAACCCATCTTGTTTAATGGCTTGCTTGCTATTGGACAACTTGAGTGGGAGAAAATTACAGTGGGAGAAGATGCTTTAAATGAATATCTTTTGGTTTTCCTAACTTGTCTATATGTTCAGTTCAACTTTTATTTGTGTTCTCCCCCCCCCCCCCCCCCCCCCCCCCCCCCAGTTCTCCTCCACAAGTTTTCTTGGCTTTTCTTTCCTGTACCAGGCTGTCCCTTCACAAGCTGATGCCCTTACGCTGTTTGGTCTGGAGGAAGTGGTTATGATAACTAGGTTTTTGTTTTCCCCAGGGCTTTTTCTGGAACAAAGCATGAGAAGTAGGAGATAGTTGAAACTAAGTAGACATGGTATAGCTGAGAGATCTAGGGCTAGTCTGGACAAAACCCAAGTGAAAGTGAAATCTCGATATTCTTGCAGGTGGGTGGGGAGCAGTTTGGCTTGTTCCATGTGCGTTTCTCTCTTTATCCTCTCTGCCCCCTTCTTGAAATTGGACAGAGTCACGCTTACCCATTATTCTTGGATATCAAAACTTAGTTATTTCTTTCCATCAAGCAAAGCATTCCTTGTAAGCAGCTACAGTTCATGCAGGGAGACACCAGGGCATAATTTCCGTGTTGGGCTGGGAAACTAGTCAAACAAGAGTCGCTTGTCACTGACATCAGCAGATGAAACTTCCCAAGTCAAAGCATGTGCACACCTGAAATGGGAGAGAATGCAGATGATATCTGGTTTGGAAAGTGTTGTTGTTACTATTATTTAGCCTGGGAAAGATTCCATCACAGGATTTAAAAAGAAGTTTCACCGGGGCAAAGTTTCACTGCTTTGTTTTAAAAAGCCCTTGACAGTTCTGATAGTAAGGTAGATAGTTCAACAATTTTGAATTTTATTTATCTAAGGATCCAAGTTGCATGATGGTTTTTAAGCAGTTTGGTATAACTTTCCATCTGCAGCAATGTGTGTGTTTAGAGTAAGAATAGAAACATGACTTTTTTTTTCTTTTTGTCCCACACTCCCATTGCACCATCGGTTTCTCCACGAGGCAAGAGAACTTTATGACACATAATAAATTGGGCTGGGGATGAGAATTAGGAAGGTGACGAAAGCTGTGACTTCTGTATAATTTTCTCAATTTGGACATGCAGTTTTTGAGTAGAGTGGTTGAGTATATTACTGAATCAGAACCCCCTTAAATAAATTACCTTTTTAACCTGGTACCTCATCCTAAGCTGGTTATGAGGATTGTCATTATGACTGCAACACCTTTGACTTGAATCTAGCAAAGTAGTAGCCATTGCCTTTGTCTGGATCCTCACTCAAGTGGTATGCCTCTGTCTGGCTTTTTGTACTGCAAACATGGAGCTTATATGATGGAAGACACTTTCATTTAAGACCATTCTGTATGCAAAGAACATTACACATTTAGAAGCAAGCTTCTTGTAATACCCTCCCCTGACACTTCTAGGGAAAAAAATTATGAAGTGATGTTTTGTCCTAAGAGGACCTACTTGTGGTTTAAAGAGAGCTAGGTGAACTCATTTGCACCCTGGTTCAGTGAGAAGTCAGCCTTGGTATGTGCTTATTCGTGGCCATCTCTATAAAAACACAAAATCTCGGCAATTTTTTTTTATGGTATTCCCTCTTTTGAATCTATTCCTATGGTAGCAAAAGGGAAATTAATCTTACTGTAATAAGGGATGTAGTTATATTGGCTGTGGTGCAGTTTAGGGCACAGAATGTGACCTTGATAAATCATGAGTTGAAATCAACAGGGATGTTCTCTTGTTTAGACCCAATGAAAGACATGGCCACTGCTTTCATGACATTCTTGTTCATTTCATTGAGGTTTGTGCAGAAAATCTAATTTGGTAGCATTGATTATACCTCCAAATTAGTGAGATATGATTCCATTTCCCTTTTTCAACTGAGGCAAGAAAATGTAGTTGAAATTCAGATTTCCTATCCTCTTTTGTTCTTGTCATTAATATTAGATATGTGACACCATTAGTTCAATCTGACAGTGCTCTGTGTAGAAAGAATGTGCTCCCTTTCCTTCTCAGAAGACACAGAACTTGGGCATTGTATAATATCAGAATGTAATTAAAGGATAGCCTGAATGACAGAAGTATTGGTCAAATATTGGGAAATTTAAAGCTACTTCTAACTCTAATTTGTACATTATTCTTGGAGAGATTATGTAAAATATAGTTCTGCAGAAGCATTGAAAGAAAATTATTTTTCTTAGCTGTAGTGGGCAGGTTGTTTGCTTCCATTATTAGCACAGAGGATGCAGGTAGCACTGGGAGAATAGAGTGTTAGCTGAGGAAGTTACATGTAGAAGAATGAAAGAAGGCTGCTGGCAAAGCCTGACTCTAGAAGGATGGAGTCATAGCGGAATATTTCAGCACAAGGATAAGATGTGAGGGTTCACTTAAGACATCTGAGCTGATTGAAAAGGAAGGAACTTCAGTAAGAAGGTGATTGCATGGAGGAGACTGTTGAAAGGCAGTGACATATTGAGGCTGGATGTGTGCCTTATGGGTGACGTGATATTCCAGAGAATCCAGTTTTACACAGATTGAATTCGTCAAGTACAGCCTAAGAGACTTGGCCTCTAAGGGCATTTCTCTCTATCAAAGATTGACAGAAGCCTATAGAAAACTGTGTTTTGAAATTAGATGGAGAATTGTTGCTAGTAAGACAAATGGCCATCCTTCCTCTGTTAAGGGTGACAAGAACAGTGCCACTCATCCATGATCCCCATCCTCCTCTTGTGCTGAGCCTATACGCCTGCCAGAGCTTACACCTGAACAGGACTCAGATAAGAAAATCAAACAATCCATTTAGCATAATAGCATACAGAATCTGGTTTTCTTAATTGTTCTAAGTATTAGTGTAGTTTGAGTGTGATGTCAGCTGTATAAGGTAGACCAGACCAAGATGTTTTCTCAAACTAGTTTATTGGAATGGACTCAAGCCCCATTTGTCTGATCATTGTCTTGGTAGCAGCTCTTCCTCCTTTATTCAATGCCATTTCCTGTGCCCTCGTCATGTTTTGGTGTGTGGTGTGGTGTGGTGTGGTGTGACTCCTGCCATTGCAGTTTGTAAACTGGGGGCTATGGCCTACTCTGATATGTGAATCCAGCCAATCTGGTTTATTCAACAAACAGTGCTTAAGCAAATCATGACTTAGCAGAATGTATGGTCTGAACTAGTCTGTGATTGTCTAAATCATTCTTCTCCAACCTGGTCTGCAACTCCCACAATATATTCCAGCCAGCATGCTATCTAGGAACTAAGATGTCCTGGGTAAGTTCTTCTCCTTGTTGCTGTTACCACCTCGTAGCTGATATTTAGGCCCTGTGTGCATGGTTGTCCTTGGAGCAAAGCAAGCAAAGGCTGCAAATTCTTTTTTTTTTCCAACTTGCTTCAAGTGGGTAGAATCTTCCTTCAGGTTCTTATGAAGAAGGAGCAATGCCAGAGGCCTCCAGAGTTTGATGGTTGTCTGTTGGATTTGAGCTTGTTGCATATGAATGTGGCTGCATAAGAAGTAAAAACCTGAGGAAATGAGATGAGAATTGAGAAAAGTGTGATGGAGAGACAGTGGTCAAAGACTCTTACAAGCCTAAAGTGCAAAAATGAGTGATGTAATACAAAATGTAGTAACTTGAATCCAGTGTGGCAGAATGAAATTGTATGGGGAAGGAAAAGTAGGGAACTTGTAGGGAATAATGGAAAATGGAGGGGTAAAGCTGAGTATTCAAAAGTACCAGATCTATCTACAGTAAGACCATTTCCCTATCTTTGTGTTCTTAATTCTCTGTCCTTTTCTCAGTGCATGCTATTTCTCCCTCTGCCCCCCTTTCTGTTGCCCTTTTGTAAGTGTCTTTGCAACACCAATAACCCCTGTTATTTCTAAGGATTGTGTTCCTCCAGCAATTCATATCTTGGTTAGGTTGTGCAGCATCCTTGCTGGAAAAAGATGTCAGCTCTACACACTACTTGTAAATTCAGGGAACCATGTGGACATTTTTCTACCCCCAGGAGGATGGTATCACTTTCCAAAGGGTAGTGGCTGGGCCTAATGAGGGAAGCAGCTCAGGGGCCAAGGAGTGGAAGATCAGTTTCCAACTACAGTATTTAAGCTATTTGAAATATCAAAATGTCTAAACCAGCCAGAGCTATCAACAAAAGGAGAAGCTGAACCTAACAGGGAGCTTGGCTCCCCAGTCTGGGAGACTAGCACAGACAGGGAAAGTCACAGGCTTCATTTTTCTGTCCTCTCCCTTTTCTGTCCCCGCAGCTGCACTGCTTTGGAGAGGCCAGGGTGCTACTGCTGCTAAAGGAGACAGGCTTAGTCCAGACCTCAGCATGGCTCCCTTTTTACCTCCTGAGCAACCAGCTGTTCTCTAGCCACTGTGTGGGTTTTATGTTTCTTGCCTATAGTGGAGGACACCTAGCTGTTTGCATTCCTCTTTCAGCCCTGCGACAGGCTTGTGGTTTCCAGTATCCCTCCTCATTTCCCGTCATATTTTCTCCTCCTTCCCACACAACCTGAAGTAAAAGTAGCTCAGTATTTGGCCCTTCTCTGAAGAGCGGAAGGGAAGGAAGGGTTGAATTGCAAATCCTTGGCTACACACTTGATTGGATACTGAAGTCTAGCAATTCAGCGTGGTTTGTTAATCATATGCCAGAGTGGCAAAATATAGCATAATGCATAGAAGAAAGCCTGTTCTGGCCTTATCTTATGGAAATCTAATCTTTTAGCCACTTTGGAAGCTTCTGTGGAAAGGGAGTGCAAGTTTATCTTGGGGCTGAAGTATTTATCTCCAATCCTAGGGTGCCTTGCAAGACCACTGGCTGGCCTGTCCCCATAAGGACAAACCCGAGAAATGCTACCCTTTGTTCTTCCATCCCACGCTTGTGTTTTCTCCAAAGTATTCTTGATGATTATGACAGTCAAGGCAGTACTGATTGAAGTGAAAAAAAAAGTTAATATAACAAAGAAATCCATCATGAAAAGCCCTAGGATGGGAGAGCAGTGCTATAACTTGGAACCTGAAAGCAATTCTGAAGATCTGTTGAAGGAAATACCATAATTCAAGTAGAAAAGGTCTGATCCTAGTTGATGCATCTGGTGTGTGGCTGTGAACAGCTGACAGGTTCATCATGTAGGACAGGAGATGATAACCTGTCTACCACCGCACTTTACTTTTTAGGTCTCTAAAGGCATTACTGGAGTTGGAACCAGAGTTGGCAGGGACAAATATTTAAGCCTGTGTTTAATTGTTCTGTGATTTTTTAGTATTTGTTTTGCCCCTTAATTCTGTGAAACAGTGGTTTTGCTTTTAAATTTTGGTGAGGACATCTGGGAGCTGCTCTGTTGCTACTCAATATAGGGTTGAGGAATTGTATATGGCCCAAAGGTTGTTTACCTTGGGTTCAGGGCAAGACTGAGCCTCAGATCCCTGCTCAAAGCAGTTTAGAACTCCTAATAGCGTGTCTTCCTTCTTAACCCTCTTGTACAGGTTGAAGAACGTTTTTCCCGCGTCCCAGAACCTGTACAGAAGCGCATTGTGTTCTGGTCCTTCCCACGGAGTGAACGAGAAATATGCATGTATTCTTCCCTTGGATATCATCCCCCAGAGGGTGAGCGAGACTCACGTGTGCCCTTTAACCGTGGCTTGAATTTGCTACAGTCAGGTGCTGTTGACCGTGTCCTCCAAGTTGGTAAGTAACTTAATTTGGCTTTTTTAAAATCACATTTACACACTGAGTTATGAGTACACCTGTGGCTGTGCTAAAGCAATTGATGAGCTTCCAAGAATTTCAATAAGAGGACTTAGTCTAGTCTGAAATAATTTTTTTAAAAGATATATGTGTTTTTGTTGATTGTTTTGTAAACCATTATGCATCTGAATTGATTCTTTGGTATATAATTAGAATAAAGAAATACAGGTAAATGAAAATGTTTAGTAGTTCCAACTGCTATGCGTACTTAAATGAACTTGGTTAGATTTTTAATAGCATGTAGTCAGGTATAAAAATTGTACTTCTTTTATGAGAATTCAAGATGGAAGTTCATCATCACAGTTGATGTGTCCAAAATAACAGGGCAGCCAAACACCATATTTGCTTATGTGAGATCAAAAGAGCAGATTGCTGTACTTCTGTTGTACTGTCATTCTTGAAGTATATATAGGGGTAATGATTAAAGCTATAGAGATTTGAAATCCCAAACCCTTGAATCTTATGTTGAAACTAATCTTATTTATTTTATTGCACGTTCTTTTGGATATTCTTTAACTCAGTGAGGGGTCAGAGTGCTTTGTAATAAAGCCATGCAATTAAAAAAAATCCCCTACAACTTGTATGTTACTTGGCAGTTAGACAGAAGAGTCTTAAAAATCAAAAAGAAGCAATCAGAAAGGATCACTGAAAGTTTAGAACAGTGTTTCTCAACCTTGGGAACTTTAAGATGTGTGGACTTCAGCTCCTAGAATTCCCCAGCCAGTTTTGCTGGGAACTGAAGTCCACGCATCTTAAAGTTCCCAGGGTTGAGAAATACTGGTTTAGAAGAGCCAACTATCTTTTAAAGGCCACAGATTGGGAAGTTAATGTTATTGCACTGAGAAGGGAATCATTCAGCCTGGCTACTGCTACATAGGACCTGAATTTCTACTAACCTATAAGATGATGGTATACCTGCTGCTTTGTGTGCTAGTTGTACAAGGACAGCCCCTCGTAAGGCATCTGCCTTTGTAACAGTTTATTCCCCTAGATCAGAACTTCCACAGCCTCTTTGATGTCAATTACATGTATATACAGCCTATATAAATGCTGATTTATTATTCAGGCTGGGAGTACTTCTAACTTTGATCTTGAAAAGGCTAACCATAGTTGGCTTGGATGGGAGACCCCTAGGAAGTCTGATAGCTGTAGACTATTCTGGGAAGTCCCAGAGTGTCCTGGAAGAAGACAGTGGCAAACTACTTTTCATTCTGTGACCAAGTAAACAACTTGGATATGTCTGTTAAATTTGTATTTGAGAGAGATTAATTAAATCACAATGTATGAATACAGCCAGTTGCTACTTATTCAACAAATTCTGATTAAGCAAATCATGGCTTAATGCTGTCTGAATGTAGCACTTGAGTTTTCAGATGTGAAATGCCTCAGAACTGGAGAGTAGTGTGCACTTTCTCTATATAGCCATGTGCACTGAATAATGAAAGTGTTCTGGAAAATTATGATGAAACGCTGAACAGGTCTCGCTTGTGCCTCAGTTAATGTGCATAGTAGCTCATGGAAAGACTCAGCTCTGAAGCTGCGCATAGCTGTTGCTCCTGAACTTGGAAGACTAAACCTGGAAGATTGCCCTTTTCCCCGCCCCCCCAACATCTGCTGCCATGCAGCTTTGAGGAACCATCTAGGTCAGTCTTCTTTGAATAAGAACAGAATTCCTCATATTGCTGAATTCCAGATTTTATCCTTGTACAGTTAACATGTATGATTGCATACAGAGGTTCGATAAGGCAAGAACTCATTTTGTTTGGCAAATACATTTCTTTACTTTCATTATTGGCTGAAGATCCTTTAGGATTGCTGCTGTTTATTGGACCCTTTATGAAAGAGGTTACAGGACAAATGAGCTGTTTGGCTCAGCTAATTGGTCTTCTGCTGGAGGAGGAAAAGAGATCTCTGTCCATCAAGACAATGTTTTTCATTCTCTCACATTACAGAGGTTTCTATTAAGTAATTTCTAGTGTTTTAACTGCAGAAGACTAAAGCTCCACAGGTATTAACAATAAATAGAGCTTACTTCTGCATCTCTCTCAGCTGTGCTTTGTTTATGGACTTCTGTAAGTGAACTCTGTAGGATAGGCCCCTATAAACGGCCAAAATACCCACCTACACTGTAGAACAAAGAGCCTTTGCTCTCCTCCTCCTCATTCTTTTTGTATATTAAAGTAAGTTGGAGCCCAAATGTTGCTGAGTCTGCCTACTACCATAATGATGGAAATTCATCTGGGAATTTCTTATAACCCCCTCAGCTGACCTCTGCTTTTGGATCCAAGAATCTAAAGCAGAAATGTACAACCTGAGGGCTCCAGAGCCACAGCTCACAGAGCTGCCTGAGGTTCCCTAAAGTAGTTATTAAATTATAATTTGAATGTGAAGGAACATGATTAAATACTGTACATCATTGGAGAGTACTTATATTAACTACAACTTTAATTACATGTCAATGAAATCAAATCTAGTGCTTGTTGTGGCCCTTTCCATTACTTTTTGGAGTGCAGGTCCTGCCATGTCACTCAAAAACCAAATGTAGTCTTTATCCAGAAAAAGTTACACATTTTTAGTCCAGAGATGTCATGTCCCTCTCTGAAAAAACAGCTTGCTGGACAATTATATATTGTTTCAAATATCACAGTTGATTATAAAAAGGGTTGTAACTCACTCCTATGTATGCCTACTCAAAACTCCCGGAGAGTTCAAAAGAACTTACTCCCAAGTAAACAGATCTAAAAATGCAGTCTGATTTTTTTTTAAATGTCCTTGTGAAGCATATAGTAAATCAGGCTTGGTATACTGATGAGTGCTTTCCTTTTACAGCATGGTGGTGATTCTGGTATGTGGTATCTGGTATCCCCTCCAGCCCACATAGAATTCTTGGGAATATGTTATTCATCTGCTTTTCTGTGGCCCTTCTAAATGCTTACGGAGATAGAAACTGTGGGTCATGAGGTTTTCACTGAGACGCCTTTCCACCAAGACCTCATACTGCAAAGCAGCTGCCTGTTTTTGTCCGTATGTAAATTGCATGAATATAGGAGGAAATATGGAAGTAGAAATATGGAAGCTTTCTTAGCTGATTAACATGGGTTGTCTTAACAGCTATAGGCCACATAGAGCTGAGATTAATATTAATATCTACACTGATTTTTGTTCCTCTTGTGTCAGTTTGAACTTTTCCTGTCCTATAGTTCCTTGTTCTTGAGTACACACTTGAACTATTCCCTTGAATTCCCAGATTGTGTATGAACTACTCCCTGAAATTCTTCTTTGGAGATTAGATCTGTTCTATGTATCTTGCTCTGAGAGTATGAAAACCTCTGACATTTTCAAGTACTTATGTTTTCAGAAATGCTTGGAAGTGCTGCAGAAGTTTTGTTAGGAGATGCCTTGTATGGTGGGTGATGTGCTAGCTCTTTTGTTTATTTAATTTTTTGGTGCTTTCAACTCAGGCTTGGTTCCTGGTGACTGCCTGGACAAGTCCCTGCAGTTTTCTTGGCAAGTTTTCAGAAGTGGTGTGCCCTTGCCTGCTTCCTAGGGTTGAGAGAGAGTGACTGGCTCAAGGTCCCCCAGTTGGCTTTGTGTCTAAGGCGCGGGACTAGAACTCATGGTCTTCTGGTTTCTAGCCTGGTGCCTTAACCACTACACCAAACTGGCTCTCTTTGTTTATATCAATAACTATTAAAATTGCATGTGCTTTAATAGATGAATGTTGTGGTGTTCTGAAACAAAATGGGAGAGGACAATCCTTTAGATAATATAACATGTGGATTTGCTCAGTTTTTCCCATAAAACATGTTAACAGCAACTGTGCTCTCAGTGGATTTATAGCCGTTGCACGTTTCTGAATCTCTTTTCCTTTTTGCTTCAGTTTGAACTCATAATATCCTACCTGCCTAAGCTACAGTCACTTATCTCTATTTCCTGTATAAGCAAGCAAGCAGATTTTTAAGCATCCTATGGAGGGTTAGAGTCCCAAATTCTTCTTGGTAGGTAGCTCTGATTCTGTTAAGGCTAAGGAGTTTTTCCACAGCTTGGCGCTCTCCACTTTCTGTACATCCCAGTTGATATATGAGACGCAGACCCAATTGTAACCAACAGATTGCTCTGTGGGGCAAGGGCACAGGTTTCTGGTCTTAGATAGCTAGCACCTGATTGTAGAGTTGCATTCCCCTCTCTTTCTTGTCCCCTCCACGCTTTGAAGCTGACACCAAGTCATTTTCCACTAGTCAAAAGAAAGGCCAACATTGTATATCTTCTTCACTGCAACACTCCATAAATTGTTCAGAGCTTTGGGAAACTACTAGGGCCTAACAGATAGCATTGTGTCATGAAATCCAAGGTCATATTTTAGTACTGTTATAAATGTTAAAAACTTGTTCAACAAAGAGTATTTTGTGGAAAGCTGATGAAGTGGCTTAGAGTGGGAGCTGTATAGCAGGAAATGGTTCCTCTTGCATTGTAGCTGTAAACTTGCTTAGTGGCTTTAACCAATCCATTTTTCTCTTGTGCTCACCCACCTTCTTACAACATGAGGCTGATACTGCCTACTTTATAGTGATTGTAAGGATTACTGAGTTAATACATCCAGCACATTGAATACTTGAAATGTGCTTCATAAATATGATCATATAGAAATTAGCATGTAGATTGTTTAAAGACTCATCCTATGCGCTATGATCTTGGTGTTCTTTATGGTGCATTCTGTATGAGTTTACTCAGAAGTTAGCTTTATATGTCTCATGGGAAACTTTGGCAATTGAGTGTTTTAAGATAACTATTAGTTTACACAAGGAGGTTCTTGGTAGGTAGGCCTGGTTCTGTAAAGGCTAATGAGTTTTTCCACAGCTTGGTGCTCTCCACTTTCTGTACATCCCAGTTGATATAGTCAGAAGAAAAAAAGACTGGCTGTATTAGAAAAAAGGCCTATACAGTCCAGGATTTGATTCAAGACTAGTTGCTATTGATAGCTCTAACCTCCATCCATTTGTCTAGTTTGAGACCATATGATTGGCCAACACTGGTTCGGAATTATGAGAAGGGGAGGCCCAACATATCTGAAGAATGTGGAGTTATTGTAAGACTTGTCTAAAACATATTTGACCTTCTCTTCTACTTAGTACTGGTTATAGCCAAGCCATGAACTGACGAATTTGGTAAAATAAAGTAACTAGTTACACAAAGAGTTTATGCATTACCACTAATCCAGTTAAAAAATAAATTGCTAAATTCTCAAGCTAAATGTAATCCCAGTAAACTAAACACGATAGAGAACAACATCTGCTCAAATTAACTAACATCTACCTTGTCCGAGTAGGAAGGGAAAAACAGGGTGGTGGTGAGGAAATTCAGTATTTAAAACTCTGTTCATGCTGATTAGTAAGGAGAGAAGTTGAAGTCCAACCTGGAGACCACAAGGGTGGGACATTTGGTAAAGGTTTTAGTGTAACCCTCTACCAGAGTTTGGGGTCTTTTACTTTTGCTGACAGGAGACAGATTTCCACTTCTCCTGTGAAATTGGCTCAAAATAGTATCAAGGCAGGCAAAAGGAAACATGTCCTTATGTAGCAGAAATTCAGTGAGACGATAGAATTTGCCCGTAGTGATCCTCAACCTTCAAATTTCATGAAAGCCCATAGTAGAATTATGTATTAGCCACACCTCCTGAATGGAACCTTCATGGTCAGAGACCCATATGCAACTGAAGTTCGGGGGCTGCCTGATTCTGCAGTTGACACCAACGTTTGGTTGCTTTCTGGGTCTGGCTGTCCATTTAAAGCTAGCTCCTTGTCTGAGTGACAGTTCAGCTGCAACTGCTCACTGATTGCAAATCCTCTTCCATGCCTGTTTCATTTAATTGCACGTTACATCTACTCAAATTCTGCAAAGCTGTTGTAGTGCCTCAAAACAGTACTTTTAGGTGGACATGGTTTATACCTCTAGGTAAGAGTTGCTGCATGTTATATATGCTTGTATGAATAATTCTTAATCCTGGCCAAAAGATTATCTTGCAACAAAATAACAAAGGATGCACAGCATTTGAATTCACTGCAAGAACTCCTTTGAGAGATGCTCAGAAAGCTTTCTCATCTCTAGGCTAGCTTTAAGCCTTGCAGATTTAGTATTTCTGAAGTACAGGTAACAGCTTTGCAAAGTAATGAGAAAATGGCGGGATTCCTCTTAGATTGCACTATTCATTCTACAAGAGCAAGTCTGCATTTCTTATGGCATTTAACAGGACCTCAGCAGATGGTTTTTGTTCCCTGACCTGACTGCTTTAGGGCAATGATTGACAGTGCAGTAGCAGGCCAAAGTCCTGCTAAATTTGATGTGTTCTCTTTTGACTTTGATTGACATATGAGCCCTTTGGTTTGATCCCATCTATCTTAAAAGTTTGGAACCCTCATTCACTAGCCTTCAGTAGAAGACATGTTGGAGCCATTGCACAATCCCATTGTAAAAGCAAGTGCATTTTACAAAACATTTTGCAGTTGGGTTTCCAGATTACCTAAGCCAGGGCACCTAATGAAATTTGACTGAAGACAAAACACTTCCAAAATTTAAATCTAATTTGCAATAAATAGTTCCCTACCATAAATATAGTAGTCGAAGCAGTTGTTTCATAGCACCTCTCTTGTTAATTCTCAGATTCTGGATGGCTGCACTTTAGCTACCAGGTCTTTTACCCATCATAAGCTGTGATGTATGGTGGAAAAAGTGCCTAGTGGTGTAATCAGCAATTACCCTTCCAGTTCTCAGACTTTCATGCTGTTTTCAGTAGGATACATTTAAGAAGTCAGACCTAAAAGTGAGATTTTTTGTAACCAGTTGGTGGAAGAGTTGGAGTGTATGTGTGTATTCCCAATTTGGGCTTCAGAAAGTTCAGAATTCAAGAGAAATGCAGTGTAATGAATTCTATGAAGGGACCATTATGGATCTGATGCAAAATGTTTCAGAGTATGAAATCTTATTTTTCAGTCTTTACCTAAGGAAAGAGTAGCTTCTGCAGCTGACAAGATCTGGTGTTTCAATTGCAAATTGCATGCTAGTATTGTCTATATTTAGCCTGCCATTAAAAAAGCAAGAATCAAATAATATATTGTTAAAAGATAATTGATAGAGCAAAAGTAATTTGCTCTCCTTTCACTTCTCCCAGTGACAAATTCATGGCAGCTTATTCTATTGTACATATTCCATTTTTTTAATGCTAAACAGAATAAATTCTTTTAAGAAAGGTTGATTTGTGGCAATAGTAAAAAAAAGATTGTTGTTGTTCAGCTGTTCCTGGCTCTTTGAGTCCTGACAAACATAATTTCTCTGGGACAGTCTTTCAGTGTTTCTTTGACCTCTTCTAAGCTCAAATGTGTGTCATCAGTGATTTATCTAGCCACCTTGTTTTCTGTCAGTCTCTTTTTCGACTGCCATCCATTTTTTCAAGCATCAGGACCTTCTCCAGTGACTCTAGCCTTTGCATTATGCATTCAAATTATTCATGCTTTAGCTTCGTGATACCAGTACTCAAAATGAGGGAAAAGCTAGTTTTGCAGGGCTGCTTGCATGTTAAATGTTTTGAATACACTCTGCATTTGAAACCGATCAAAACACATTTTCTTTTTGGAAAAAAACCCTAAAAGTTAAAATGTTAAAGGCTGTTATTCTGAAGTTTTTAATTGGGCCTGTTTTGGCATAGCAGGACTTGCTTAAGGTTAGCTCCAAATATGCCCAAGGGCTCCTGAATGCAGTTCATTGAAACAAGCTGGAGCCGTGTCATCCAAACATGGTTACTGATGCTCCAATGACACAGAATAAAAATGGATCACATTAATATATTATAGCGCTGTACATGTTGCTGCTTGGAAGGGGAAAGGGAAGAAAAGGTAATATTTTGCTCTAGTACCAAACCCTAACAGTTGTAAGTATACTTGAGAAAATACTAGTTTCTAATATGAAATTGAAAATGGTGGTTTGATTTCTGGAGAGTTATATTTTCCTTGCCTCCAATTGTAGAAAGAATTATTTCATCTGTAGCATACACAGCCCACACAGTCCATTCCACATTTGTCCATTTTACACAGTGCTTCCACAAATTATTACAGTACATAGCGGATCTCTTTCTAAACTGAAATCCTGGAACATAAATATGCAAAAGTTGAAACAATGTGGTCCCAAACTCTTGTACTAAATGATTGCATAATCTGGTTTTAGATCCATTTTTTCGATTACTTTGTAGCTTCCCCATCTTCAAAGAATAACTATAGGAATATATACAGAGAGGTCCATGGGCTTATAGCACCCCCCCATGTGGCTATGGTATAAACCTGAATAATAAGCCTCTTGTCACAGCTTACTGCATCAGTTTTTCATGCTTAGAGATAATCTTGTTAAAGGCCCCTGGTGCCAGTGGGATGTGCCCTTTCGTCTTAAACATTCCACTGTCTTTAAAAGCAACAGTAAAACCCTGCAACTTTAAGGCAAAATGAACACTCGTTATTTGGACTTTCAGTTGTTGGTACAATTGTTAAGAATTTGAATTTGCACATTTAAATGCCTTTTTAAAAATATAACCGTTTTAAAAAGTATGAGCTCCAAGTAATTAAAATACGCAATTCTCCAAAGATCTCTATAATATGTTTCTCCTACACCAACTAATACAATCAGTCTCTTAATTAGAGCGAACTCTGCAATGCTCAGTTCCTATTTGTTTGGCAGCAGAGCTAGATCCTAATATTACAAAAACTTAAAATCTTGTTTTCCTTTAGCTTGGTAAATAATAATAAGAGCTGCATGATGAATATTGCACTATTTTATGAGCAGTTGAATGGTCATTATGTTTCTCCATTAACTTGAAAATCTATTTCCTGTTTCCAGTTCTGTGTCCCAGTGCTGGGTATGCAGACTTAGTCATCTTCTTGTTCGTTGTTTTTACTATATAATCCAAAATCCCCCAAACAGAGAGAAGTACAACATGATAGCTGAAGAGGTAGAGCCAGATGCAAAATAGTGGCCAAAAGATGGAAATAATTATTTGGTAAAATTGAACATCACTGCATGTTTACAACTCCAAGTTTCTGGTCTAAATTTATTAATTACATTTTAGTTAATACTGTTTTGCGGTATCATTATCTTAGCTTCCTTTGAATCATTATTCTTTAGCTTAATCCTTCCTATAAGTATACTAGTTGGCTCCTCTTTGCACCTGCTCTAGCTGAAATTCTTTTTCTTTGAAAATGAGGAACCAGAACTGCACTCCCGATGAGCTTTTGCAAGAGCCTGTACAGACATATGAATGCTTCCTGAAAGTACTCCACCTTGGGTGGCCAAGAATGACATATCCATACTTTGCAGCTACATGATACTGTTTGCTCATAGTCACTGTATGACTGAGCAAGATTCGGTTCTTTCTTCATCTATTATTTTCATATGACCAGTTCTGTGATAATCATTTAAAATGTGGTAGTTCCAGAATATGTGGGTTTCATTCTGTGTCTTTCATTCTGCTTGATGAAATCATCCATTCGTCCTAACTATAGAGGAAAAGAAAGGCCTATAACTTCCTGTCCTCTAGGTTTCATTACATAGTATATGTTTCACCAATAAAATATTAGTCAAATAGGCCCCAAGACTGGTCCTTCAGAAACTCCACTGGGGATATACCTCTTCAGCCCAGACATTTCTTGTCCTATACAGCTTCTCCGCTACTTTAAGTTGTTCCTTATTCATGTTGACCTGATGTTTTTCTGATGTGATAGGAAACAAATACAGGTGTGTTAGTTGAGAATGATGGACGTTGAAGTTCAGGACATATTTTGGGTCTTAAATTGGAGATACAGTGGTAGAAGACTATGTCTGTTGAGCAGGACAACATTTGGAATTGCAAACTAATACAAATGGTATTTTTATTGGTGCAAATGAGTCTATTCCTAAGCATATCAGTCTTGAAGGAAGTATTATTCAGGAGAACATATGTTAGGGTCCAGTCTTTTATATACTTAAGTAAGGTTAATAGAAATCGTGAGTAATGGCATTTAATTTTGCAGTTTCAGTGCAAGAACCTTTTGAGACTATGCTATCTTTGTATTTTAAAACAGAAGTAATATGTCCAAAGATCATTCACATAAAGATACCCAATACTCTTCATGTTGCTGCACCAAAGATGTACATATTTTTAGCACAGCATAGGCTGTTTTAGCAAGTGTTTTATAGACAAATTACCCAAACTGTTCATGTGATATATTCAGATCCATCAAGCCATATGCCTCAACTTACTTGAAACATTCATGTACACCCTAGATTTTGTTTTTTCCTCCCAGTGTGGTGTATTCTGTCATGCCTGGACTGTGCTAGCATAAAAGTAATTTTTTAAAGCCGTGGATCTGCGTTTTTCATTTCCATGATGAGGGGGTTGGTTACACTTGGCTACCTCAGATGTACGTTTTCCTCTGGAAGTTCCCTTTTCTATTTATAGTAACTCCAAATATAGCCAGTGACTCTCCTGCCCTAGAGGTAAGGGCAAGTCTCACCTGGGTGTAGGTCCCTATCAGGCAGTTAATGAGTCACCTGTATCAAGCTGGCAGTACTAGCAGAGGATCCTTTCTTTGGAGTGACACAGCAGAGTTGGGGGTGTGGCCTTGTGCCCAACTGGTTTAATGAGGGTGCCCACTTTCATCATATATGACTCATCTGCTTGGTCAGTACAATCCAGCAGCCTCTCCTATGGCCCTATTCTGAGGCCCCTGCCTCCACCCCTTTTATTTGGGTGTGTGCCACTTATCCAGTACCCCTTCCAGAAGTACTCAGTTGGAGATACATTGGAGAGCAGCTCTGAACAAGCTCCCAATTGGGAGGGATATGATTTCATCTTCTTTGGGGAGGGTTGATGTGCTTCACTTTAAAGCCCACATCTAGACAACCTGCTGGATTGGCAATACTACCTCAGTAAGACTTGCATTATGATTGAGCTGTTTATTTCCAAAACAGTCTGGTTCCCTTGTGGGTCAGATTCCTGGTTAGTCTTTCAGTTTCTGTTCATTGCAGAGTTGGTGTTAATGCTTCTGTAGATGACTCTCCCAGCATGGGCAGTGGGTCAGCTTTGTGGCATTACTTCAGGGTCCTAAGATTTGATCCCCTGACTACACCTCAGAATCCGATCCATCCGTGCCCGCTCTACTAGTAACAGTGATCATAGTTGCTGTTCCTTCATGTCAGTCTTCTAGATTTGTTTGGACTTTTGCTCCAGGCAGTTGAATTGTAAACTCACCGCTGGTGTTTGTCTTTCTTCCTGAATGCACAGGTTTCCACCTGAGTGGTATTGTGACAGAACCGCCAGGCCCCAGTGAGCCAGAGCACAGTTATCATGTCTCCATCAGTTTTGACCGCTGCAAAATCACGTCGGTGAGCTGTGCCTGTGACAATCGGGACATCTTCTACTGTGCCCACGTGGTGGCTCTGTCCCTGCATCGCATCCGGCATGCCCACCAGGTGGAGCTGCGCCTGCCTATCTCGGAGACATTGTCCCAAATGAACCGGGATCAGCTACAGAAGTTTGTGCAGTACCTGATCAGTGCCCACCACACAGAAGTGCTGCCGACAGCTCAAAGGCTTGCTGATGAGATTCTACTGCTTGGCTCTGAGATTAACCGAGTGCATGGTATGAAGCTGGGCTGGCCTTGGATCCTGGGGAGAGGTAGATAATGGCTGCAGTTTGAGGTTCTGGCAGCCAGCCTCCATTACTTGTCCCCAGCCCTGTTTTATCATACTGTGTGAAGTAAAATGGAGGGGGGAAACCCAGAACTCATTGCCTGGCTTCCTAACTGACTGCTGAATAAAACCCCCAAATCTCATTCATTATGACCACCTTGGGTACCCTCCAAGTGTGCTGCAACTTAACTCCAATCAATCCTAGCCAGAACTGGCTGCGAATTCCAGAATGTGTCTAGGCCCCAGTATACTAAGAGGCCACCAGGTTGGGGAAGCAATAAATAAATGGGCAAAGTGTCTTAGTTACAAACAGATAAACATGTATCATGGTATAACAATACCATACAGCCATTAGTAGAACAGTGTGATACAAGATCAGCATGCCATCACATTCTAGTACCATCAGATCATTATTCAGATGTCAGTTGCAAAAGGCATGCAGATGGCTTCTTACATGACTCCAGTTATTGTAGCTCTTACTGTTCCCTCTCTGAGCTTTTACAAGTTCCAACCTTTATGGTAAGCAAATTTCACTCAACTGCACAGGTTATGGATCTTTGATTGGTTCCCTTCCATCCTTAATAAACTTCTTAAAATGTATATAAGCTGTCCTTTGAGATTGTGTGCTGGTACTGCAAACATCCTCTCTTAATAATGAAAGTTTAAAGACTCATTACTATGCCCTCCTCTCTGTGCAGGCATAGTAATTATACATTATTATTATGGCATAGTAATATATACCTTAAAAATAATTTACTTTAAAAATAATTCAGAAGTTCATCAGGACTCATGTGAACACGGCACCTTTCTGTGATTTGTTAGAGCCTGACCTTTTTCAGGCTACCTTGCAAATGTAAAATGGTGCTTCTGCCTTAATGTTAATAAATTGATTCTGTAAAACAGTAGCAGTTTTCTCTTTGTCAGTCTCCCACAGAAGTCTGAAAAATGTGGGCTTAATGAATAACAGATGTCCGAAACACTTATTCTGAATCATTTTGAAAGTACTTGCAGAAGGTTAGGCCTAGTTAATTTCTACAACAATATAAATGTCCTCAAGGTTAGGATTAGGAGTATGTAGCATCTAATACTTTGACCATGTCCTCCCAGGTGCTCCAGATCCCACAGCTGGTGCTGGCATTGAGGATGCAAACTGTTGGCACCTGGATGAGGAGCAGATCCAAGAACAAGTGAAGCAGCTACTGTCCAATGGGGGTTATTATGGAGCAAGCAAGCAGCTTCAGTCCATGTTCAACAAGGTAATGGCTGACACTCATCTGTTAGTGGAGCTATGTCAGTGTTCTTCCCCATTACCATGGAGAACCACCCTGTCAGCAGGAAAATAATTCCACTAGAAGACCATTTTGTGTAAATTGGGGCTTTATCCTTCAAGGGTGGTGGGGAAGTCCCTCTTCTAGGTTTGTGTCATGGCAGAGCTGCCTGCAGATGCTGGGTTGAGGATACTTGCAGACTGCACTAGGAGATGATATGAAAGCTGTCCTATACATATGTAGGCAACGTTTACTAGTTGCTTTAAAATGCAAGGCTTTTAAGTACTAAAGTATCTTGCCTTCAGTGCAGTCAGAAGGGAAAGTTGAGCTCCATTTGTAGATGGAAGGGTCCCTCCAGGTGTGTCAGATTATGACTCCTATCACCTTTGGCAGCATGACCATGTTTTCTGGATATGCTAGGAGTTTCACATCTGGAAGGCAGTAGATTGGGGAAAGTTGATTTGCTCTTTTGACAGACAACAAAGTTTAGTTGTTGGGGATTTTGGGGGTGTATGTGTCCCTCTCCAGTTGTTACTTCTGTCTTTCCCCAGGTGCGGGAAATGTTACGAATGCGGGATTCCAATGGAGCACGGATGCTCATCTTGATGACAGAGCAGTTTCTGCAGGATCCACGTCTGGCGCTCTGGCGGCAGCAGGGAGCAGGCATGACCGACAAGTGCCGGCAGCTCTGGGATGAACTTGGTAGGTGAAGGGCTTGCCCAAAAGAGTGGATGGCTGAGGCTTTTCATGGGATTAGGTGAATTCTGGAAGCTGATGCAGAATTAAGCTTTCTTCTTTTAAAATGCAGGTTTGGAGAAGAAGTTTGAAAACATGAGGCCAGAGCCTGAAGAAAAGAAAAGCTGGTTGCCCCTAGATAGATGATGATTAACTTATCTGATGCCACATGTTTTTCTTTTCTTGTTCTTTTTTTAAAAGAACATTACCAATTCTACAATCTGTTTAAGCATTCCGGTTGAAAAAATCCTCCTCCTTCCTTCAGTCACTCACTGGAGAATATTTTTTTTTCTTAATTTTAGACTTGTGAGAAAGTTACAGGGAACGACTGTGTACTGTATGACCCTTGATGGGCTCTTAACCTGAGAAATTGCCTTAGCCTGGCAGGAACATTGGAGACAAATGTCAGAATGGATAATCTTCAGGACAGTACTACCATGAGGGAGATGGGAGAATGCAAGCTTTCCATTACACAATGATTAACGGTTGTCTGATCAGGTCTTAAAAACCGGTCCATAGTGAAATGCAAACTTTATAGCCAGATTTTTTTTTTTTTAACAAAGCCCTATTCCAGTTGTTCCTGTGCCATGAAACCCAAAGCCTATCTTTCTATATCACTATGTGGGATAGAGAGGATAAAACAAGTCTTTTCTTAGTTGCGTTAGATCTAAGCCACTATTCCGTGGACAGAATTTTGTCCTATCCAAGAGGCTGATTTCTACCTTGCCTTTATTTAGAGAGAGAAAATGTGTGTATGAGAGAGAGAGAGAGATCCTGCTTTTCCTCCAGGAATTAAAGGTGGCATATCTAATATTGCCTCCTCCTATTTACCCCACAACACTTCTGTAAGATAGGCTGGGCTGAGAGAGAGTGACTGGAGTCATCCAGTGAGCTGTTTTAGGGCTGAGGATGGATTTGAACCAGATTTCCCTGACCTGGTCCAGCAGCGTAACCATTACCCCACCCTGTTCTTTCCTTTCTTGTTGGCTTCCTGCGTCTTTGCTCTGATGACTAGCCTCCTGCTGCAACTCGTTTAGTAAATAGTATGCTATGATGCTATTTCTTGCATATATGCCTTTCTTCCATGCTGGAGCTTCCCCAGGACATTGGCCTGTCCATGGTCTGCTTAGCTTCCACACCACTGTCATTTCATCTGACTTCAGACTGTAACTTTGTCTCTCCATCTGACTTTGTGCCTGTATGCTCACCTGGATATTTGTTATTTCCTTTTTGTGCCTTAGGTGCATTGTGGGTCTGTGTGGTTCTGAGCCCACATTGTAAGCTGGAAGAGCGGGCTGTTTGGCTGCAGCTTCTTAAGAAGTGGAACAAGCTGGACATCTGTCCATTGGAGGAGGGCAACTACTCCTGTGATAGTGTTGGAACCAACAGCAGCTTGTCATCTAACCCAAATCGCAGCACAGGTAGGAAAGTCACACTGGAATTCCTTAGTGGGGAAAGCCTTCAGCACCATCTCCGTCACACTCAATAGGTGACCTCAGTCAGGGATGTTACATGCAATATGGAGATGAAGTGTGCAGTGGCCTACCTTATAAGAAAGTTGTCTGGATTCTTCTGAGATAATGTATGTAAAACTATATAGTTGTTACCTAACCAGTAATCTTGAAGGAAGAGGACAAAAAACTGATGTTCTTCTGCTGGCAAGATTCCATAATTTTTTAATATTAAAAGCTTAGCTTTAGTTTTTCTTTTAAAAGATATACAAAATCAGGTGAACTTGGGATATTGTTGTAATTATATAGCTTCCCAGAGTCGCAGGGAGTTGGGCAGCATATACCTTTCATAAATTATTATTATTATTAATTATAGTTTTTGCTTTCTTGTTTGTGTGTGGGTTTATGTATTTTCTTCTTGTTTAACTTTTTTTTCTTCGTGCATGGTAAAATGCTTATTTTCATTTTATATTATTCTATGTGTATCTGTTTGGAAACAGATCAATAAAAGTATTTGAGTTTTGGAGGAAAAAAAAGGATTCCATAGTTTTTCCAACCTCTGCTCTGACTGGTTCCTTTCTTGGCAGCCGCTGTTCGGCAGACAGTCTTTGGGCGTGCTATCAAGGCTGCTGAGCTTCGCTGGGGGGACTGCCACCTGCAGAAGATCTTGAGCAGCGACTGCTACGGTGTCTCTTTGAAGAGTGGCGGTGACAAGCTGGGCTTTGATCCCCAAGGCCATCCACTCTGGCTGGGGGACGCCTTCCCCATGGCCTGTGCTCGGGTGGATGCCTTGCGCTCCCACGGCTACCCCCGGGAGGCTTTGCGCCTGGCAGTGGCCGTTGTCAATGCCATGCGCTTGCAGCGACGTCATCAGCTGGACAGTTACAAGCAGCAGAAGAAAGGCAAGGCTGGCAGGCAAAGGGTGGGGTGGGGTGGGGTGGGGTGGGGTGGGCGGGCAGGGAGGCCAGTTTAAGTCGGGAAGCTTGGTAGCCCAACACTAAATCCCAGCATCTCCAGGAAAGGGTTTTTGGACAAAAGTCCCTGGAGCCTGGGGAAGCATAGAGTTATCCCTGGGCATGTGCAGGTATCCCACTCCAAGGCCAGGTTTCAAAGGAGAGCGCAGGGGGTGAGTGGGCATGACTTGTTTATGTAAAGAAGCAGAGGGCTTTAAACAGTGGGAAGAAAGAGTGGTGCCTAGTAGGTCTGAGTGGTGGGTGCTGGGGTTTTCCGCCTTCGTTTCATACTTTGTTCCTCTAGTGATCATAGGTACATTGGTGTGGTTTTTTTCATTGGCTTTTCAGTATATAGAATTGTTTCCAGAATAATTTGCCCCTTTTTTTCTCCTCAGAGCTCCTGCACAAAGGCACAACCAGCATTACCAACTTGGAAGGATGGGTTGGGCACCCGCTGGACCCCATTGGCTGTCTCTGTCGTACCTTTCTGGAGGCCTGTCGCATGGATGATGAGGGGCTGGTCCTGTTCCCAGGTATTGTGGGAGATGTTCATATGGGGCAGGGGGAAACCAGGAGAACAAGTTTGGGGGTGAAATAACCAGTCCTTCCCTTGAGTTGTGCTCTCCTGTATCGCAGTTCTTGCCTACACATCCCACCCAGATTTGCAAGGACCACAATGGTTTCCTTATTAGGGACTGCTTTCACCTGTGGGAAATGGTTCAGGGCTTGCTAGAGTGAGGAGGGGTGATTGTTGGATGAGAAAGGGTCCTTGTGCATATTGAGGTGCATCTCTGCAGGAGCTTCTCACTTGAGTAAGTTGTGGCTCCAGAGAAGAGAATTACCTTACACTTAAGGTAAGCTGGTGAGCTGTTGCTGTTTGTTTCCTGCCCTCTGCTCAGCTGTTCCCTCCCTGTTGTCCCTCTCCAGATTCTCCAGCAGAGCCCAAGAAGGCCCTCTATCAGCACATACCAGTGCCCTCAAGCCCTGGCGAGTCGTATTACATGCTGGCCCTGGAGGTGGCCCTGCTCGGGTTGGGGCAGCAGCGGTCCATGCCAGAGGGCCTTTACGCACAGGACAAGGTGGTGCGCAGTGAGGAGCAACTAATTGGGCTCCTGGATGAGATGGAGCTGGACGAGCGGCTGGTTCCGGTGCTCCGCAAGCAAGCGGCCTTGCTGCTGGATGGTTAGTGAAGTAGGCTCTGCTGCCCTTGTATCCTGGAGATGAAATGCCCATGGCCTTGTCTCTAAAGGCAGGAAAAGAGGCGCTGTGGGAAGAGAAGGAGGAGCTCGCTCTTGTTCAGAGGAGTTAGATAAAGCAACTCAGCAAATGAGTTTCTGGAGGAAAGGCAAAATGTGTTCCTTCTGCAGACAGCTTGAGAATGTTCTGAAATGGACCCACAAGTTACACCCGGAACACTGGAGGCAGCATGTTCCTGCTCTCTGTATGCAGTGCCAGCACAGTCTAAGCCATCTTGCTTCTGATTTAGTGTTAAAATGGCAAACTGTGTTTGTATTAAACTCCTGCCTGCAGGGCCTGAACCTGGACCTGGTTATAGCAGGGAGGTACGATTGATGTTAGTGGGCCAGGGCCAGATTTTGAAAAGCTGGCAGAAAGAGGAGTTTGATACTTAAGGATGCGTTGGCTTCTTCAAGAGCCTTGTGCACAAACAGGCTTTGGGGATGCTGTTTCTGTGGGGATGGGTGTATTCACAGAAGAATCTGGAATATCAACAAGTCAAAGCCACTGTCAACTGGTTCATCATCTGCTTAGGAATTATTAGTCATCTTGCTTGGTTCTTGTTCTGCTATGGAGCAGGCATCTGGTTGAATGCTTTGAGCTGGGTTGCAATACTGTCACTGTTAAATCAGCTACGAATCTATTCCTCCTAGGAGGGCCTTTCAGTGGATTTGGCGAGGTGGTGTTCCGAGAGAGTGTTCCCATGCACACTTTTGCCCGTTACCTCTTCACTGCCATGCTGCCCTATGACCCCGAGTTGGCTTACCGTTTGGCGTTGAGAGCCATGAGGTATTCATATCCCCTCCTCTCTTCTGTGCTTTCCTTTCCTCTGCCCTTCTTGCTGTATATTTACTGCTTTGCTATGCCCCACTATATGCCTTCCTTCTCCACGCTGCTATTTCCAGCTTCTGCTTAATGCTGCAGATCAGAGCTCTAAAAGTCACATGTGCTTAGCAAAGAGTTTCTTCTGTGGGGCCATCTCCTGCTTCTGCTTCCCCTTCCCTCCTCATTAACTATTTTGTCCATGGATCTGCTTGAAGCTAATCTTCCCTTATGGGGGCCTGCTCATTCCATCTGTTGGTTGATGTTTTTTTCTAGAACAGTGGCAGCATAACTTGTCTCCTTCCCATTCTCTCCAGGCTTCCTGTATTGGAGACAGTGTTACCAGCCAATGACATCCTGCACCAGAATCCCCTGGACTCCATGATGGCCAATCGCTTCCCCCGCTGGTTTACTCTTGGTCACCTAGAGACTCGGCAGTGCGAGCTAGCGTCAGCTATGCTTACAGCTGCTAAAGGTAGATCTGGTCCTGGAGTAGAGTAGAAGTCAAAGATCTGGGACTCACAACTACTTCTCCTCTGAAAGCAGAAAGGGGTTGTTACTCAGAATAGCGAGGTAGAAGATTGGGTCCTGCCTTCAGCTCCAAAGAAGGCATCTCATACTGTGGACTTTTATTATGAACTTTGCAGGTGACCCCAACTGGCTGCGCATGGTCCTGGGCTCCATCCAGCAGAACATTCATTCCCCAGCCTTGCTGTTCAAACTGGCCCAGGATGCCTGCAAGACTGCCACCCCAGCCAACACTCCTCCAGATACCACCTTACTTAATATCTCCCTGGAGCTTGGCCTGCAGGTGAGGGTACATCTGAGCAAATTAGGCCTCTGATTCTTTGGGAGGGTTTCCTTAGTGCTACTTTGGTGTTATCTGGGAAGCGTGGTAGCCCAAAACATCTGGAGGACACATTTGGGGAAGGCTGCAATAGAGGATCTGTAACAAAAAACTTAATCTGTATTCTTTTGTTAGAACCATTTTCGATTAAAGATCTGACACAGTCCTGTAATAGATTCCACATAATGTCGCAATATATCACTCTGGCTAGTGATATATTCATACCAACTATTTTATTTTTGCTCAGTTAAGGTGTTTTCCCCTTCCATGCCTGCTTGAAAACATGCTCCTACCAGGATGAACTAGAGCTTTCCATATTCTTAAATGGTGTTAGTGTTTATGGCTTTATAAATAATTATGTACAAAATTTTTAGAAATAGATGTCATGCTTTCTCTGATGCTTTGTTAACAGATGTTTCCTCCTCAAACTTGTTCTATGTATTCTTCATCTATTGATCTGATGGTCACTGTGCCCCCCAATGAAACATTTGGATAAATTGAACAGACTCCCTCATATTGAGAAGGAGGAGAGGGTTTGCCTGAGAGTGCTGGCTGGGGTTTTTCTGACGTCGTCTTTTCAGGGGAAGAAGAGAATAGGATGAGCCAAGGGATTGTAACTGGACTGCCTTACTTTTCCGGATGTGCCAAGCTTGGGTGTTCAGTGTTCGTCTTCTGGGCTCTGCTATAAATTTTTAACTGTTTCAGCTGGGCACGTATTGGCAGATGGTGAGAAATCCAGATATGAGTATCTGCTCCTCCCAAACACACACAATAAGCTAGGGTACGATATTCTAGCTAGCTTTCCTGTTCATGCCTTTTTGAAACAAACAGGAAGAGAATTTCTGTGCCTCTTAAGGCCTTCGTTCTTAATGGCTTCTGGCTTTTGCCTTATAATAAGTAGTGGTTATTGAAATGAATCCCTAGCAGTTTGGTTTTTGCTGTGTCTTTCCTGGGACTTTCCAGTTCTCCTGTGCTTGGCACTCAGATGGAACACAGTGTTTCAGTGTTTCTGTGCTCATCTTTCTCTTGGGAGCAGACGTACCATTTCTTAGCAGGCAAGGCATAATACAGCAATTCATTCATTCATTGCTCCTTCCAGATTACACCTTAGAGCAAGGAAGTTGTTTTACCTGAGGGCCACCCGTGGACACAGATGCTGGGTTGCAAGAGCGGCAAACTGTTTGGACCCTGTGCAGAAGGGACTGTATGGTGTGTGGCTCCCAGTATGCCTTATTTTTTCCTTGCCACTTTACCCATTTTCCACTGCTTCTCCCATAGGTGATGCGCATGACGCTAAACACCATGACCTGGCGCCGTAGGGAAATGGTTCGCTGGTTGGTCAGCTGTGCCACTGAGATAGGTGAGCAAATGGGAATACTGGGCATGCGCTCCTTCTAGGGTCTTTTAAGGGTTCTCAGAATTTTAGGATGGGTTTTCTGCTCTTTTCTGCTTTCCTCCACACTGGCCTTTGGTTTTCCCTTTGGAATGTGTGGAGTACTTGGTGATCTTGTGGCTAACCCCAGTTTTTTTTCCCCCCACTTTTCCTGCTCTTAGGAGTCCAGGCCCTGATGAATATTATGCAGAATTGGTACACACTCTTCACACCTATTGAGGCAACAACCATTGTGGCGGTGACCGGGACCACACATGCCACGCTGCTGAGGCTGAGCCTGAGTACAGGGCAACGGGATGAACTGTGCAGTTGTGCCCGGACACTGGCATTGCAGTGTGCCATGAAGGACCCACAAAACTGTGCCTTGCCAGCCCTGACGCTATGTGAGAAGAACCACGCAGCCTTCGAGGCAGCCTACCAGATTGTGCTAGATTCAGCAGCCTCGGCTGGCATGGGCCACTCCCACCTGTTCACCATTGCCCGGTATATGGAGCACCGTGGGCTGCCTGTTCGTGCCTACAAGCTGGCCACCCTGGCCTTCTCGCACCTCAACATTGCTTTCAACCAGGACACCCATCCTGCACTCAATGATGTCCTCTGGGCCTGCTCCCTTAGCCAGTCACTGGGGAAGAATGAGCTGGCCGCCATTGTTCCACTTGTCATCAAGAGCGTGCAGTGTGCCCCCATGCTCTCTGATATCTTGCATCGTTGGAGCCTTCCTCCCCCAGGCCTTGCTTCAATGGGTGGAGGGCGCCGTGGGGCAGGCAGTGCAGGTACTGGTGGGAAGCTGTTTGCCATGGACAAGGCCCCACTCTGCCAGCTGCTGGAGGCAGCCATGGCTGCCTACATCAGCACCACCCATTCACGCCTCACCCACATCAGTCCCCGGCACTATGGCGAATTCATTGAGTTCTTGGGGAAAGCCCGTGAGACTTTCCTGATGGCACACGAAGGGCACCTACGCTTTACCCAGTTCCTTGACAACCTCAAACAAACCTACAAGGGCAAGAAGAAACTTATGTTGCTTGTACGGGAACGCTTTGGCTAGGGGGCACTTTGGGGAGAACATGCTTTGACTAAGGGGGAGCAATCAGAGGGACATCTCTCCCCCTTGATCAGAAGCACTTTGGCTTGGAGGGTGGGGCAGGAAGATCAGTTTTCCTTGGGGCACGAGTGTTCTGGATATGTGGCTAGGCAGAGCCTGGATTTGCTGCCTGCGTTCAGAAACTCTTTGTCTGGGAGAGCTCTCCTCCCATCACCAGAAGTAAAATTGAGCAGATGGGGCTGGGCTTCAGGCTGGAGCCTCAGAAGTGAGGGGAGGGGGGGTCTGCAACTCTGGTGCTGGGCACAGACTCTTGTTAGAAGTCAAAGGTCTCTCTAGTTCTTTCACTGGTCCTGTCAGTAGTGCAGGAAGGATCTGAGCCTAAACTTGAGTTGTAAGATTTCCGATTTCAGTATTAACTTGTAGGATGATAGGAATAATTCCTCACCTTGGTTGAAGGCTCTGGGCCCAGTATGGCCTTGCGGACGGTGGGCATCAAAGACCTGTGAAATTTCACAGCTGCTGTTCTGATCTTATATTTCAAATGCAGTAATGGTGGAGGTTTGACTTAGGTGTGCAAGTTAGGGGGAGATCAGTAGGGTCATGCCTCCTCTTTCCTGGTTAAAACTCCAAAAGCTTTCTCTATTCTCTCTCTCCTTTCTCTATGGCCCCACACCTCTCTGCATCTTAAGTAAAAAATTCTGCTGGTTTAGAAGAAGCTGGGAGCCTAGAATACCTTTACAGGACTGGGATGTTACCTATGGCCCTGTTGCCTCTTTGCACCCTTAGCAGTCAAGCAGCTGGTACAAAATCCCTCATGCCAGACAAAACTAGTGAGCTGGGACTATTTCCTGCTGGGAGAATTGGCAGTGGAGTTAATATTAGACTGCTAGCACAGATGGGATACGTTCTAGGGTTTATCTGGTTGGATTCTACAAAGGGGGTAGACAGACTAGAAGTGCTCAGCCAGGCACTTCTTACTTTTCATGGAATGGTACCTTTGGAAGAGACCAGAAGAGCACCAGTCCTCAGCATGGACTCAGTTGCACATTACATTACTCCCCTTCCCCAAATGGCCATGTTAATCCACATAATGGCAACCGTAATCCATCACTCCAAACAAAGGGACTCAGTCTTCTGTTCTGACTGTACAGACGGAGACCATTCTCCTCTCCAAATTATCCCAGGCACATCTGACCACCCATACGACCTCTCACAAATCTGTCAGTATTTCAGCTTTCTCTCAACTGTGCTCAGGGGTCACAGACTGGCTCCAGGCCCTGGCTTGCATTGGGCAGGGGGGGGACCAAGGACATTCAAAGGGGCTAGTGTCCTATTCTGTAGCTGTCCCTCTTTAGCTTTGTTTCCAGTTAACGCCCCTCAGACTCCTACAACTGAAGGATTCCTATTCTCTGTCTTCTCCAGCATAGACCTCCAGAGTTGCTGGTAGATAGGCAGTTCGTACCTCAAAACCTCTCCCCGTTTTTGGGCCAGGACAATGGGATATGAGACATTTTGCCACTCTGAGTAATTCTGCCAGGCAATCCAAGAAGTGCATCTTCCATATTCCTTGGAAGTTCCGAGATCTTGAGGTTGCATCTTTTGGATCGCTGTCTGCGTGGTTGGCATCCCTGAAAAGTTGTCGCGTTAGGCAACTGGTTGGGCTGCCAGTGCAGCTGGCCTGCCTCTTCAAAAGTGACTGATGTTCCCCGTGGAGTGGGCGGGGGGGAAGAGTTCTAAGTGGCCACTAGCAGGGTGCTCCGTACTTCCACAAACATCCTGCTCCAAAATCCCACTTTTTTTCTGCTGGATAAAACCTACTCAGGAACAAACCACAACAAGCTCATGCTACTAATTAGATTATTGTGAAGACAATATTATGTTTAAAAAGTTAATATATATATATCTATATATATGAAGAGGCAAGGGGTCCAGGAGGCTCTCCTTTCTGTGCGCATGGGACCGGGGCTGTGTCCTGTGCTCAGCACCTCTCAGTCCTTAGTGTTGGTGGAGATGTTGGTGTGTTGCACAGCTCCACTTTGGAGCCAGCTAGTCAGTTAGTTGAAAAAGGGGGTGGGGGGTGGAGTGGGGGAAGGTTATTTCTTTGTTTTCCTGTATTAAAAAAAATCCTGTAATTTTGTAATTTTTTTCTATTTATTGAATCATTTATTGTATTATTTTGTAAAAGTTTAACATAAACAGCAACATTTGGTTTTTTTGGCTTCTCTTTTGGACATACTGTGTGGGCTTTGTTTCTGTTTCTTTCTTTGCAGGGAGCACAGGAAGAGTCTGCTCACCTAGGTCAGCCCAATGTGAAATTTGTTCAGCTCAGCCCAGCAAATGGGCAGTGAAAACATGGGCTGGATATCCTCACTGGGTTATGCAGTAACTCTTGGTTGAAAATCCATGATTGCACGGTTGTTAAAATTGTGTTATTTGGGATAAAGTGCCCTTTTTCCCCAGAGAAATATGTATAGTATCTAAATGCCATGCAGCCTTTTCTTCTTAATGGTACTGTAGATTTAATGTGGAACTCCTGGAACAAAGTCGTTTTTGATGACTCCTACCGCACTGGGACCTTGGACTACTGCTACAGCACACCCTGGTCACAAGAAAACTCTTGTGGTGCAGGGACAAAGGGCAAGGCAATCTATGCTGAGAAGGAGAGGGATTCTACCACCTGTGTCAAGGTGCTCATGTAGTAGAAAGTCCAGGTGAAATCCATCCGGGTTCATGCAGTCTACTTCTCAGGGAATTTCTTCTCCATGGGCCACCTTCAATTGAATCGGACCTGCTGAAGAGTTCTCTGCTTTGGTTCCTTTCTGTGGAGCTTTTCCAGGAGAGAACAACACCCTTTGATTCTGCCTTTTTTTCAGATTAGTTACAGATTAGTTGCCTTCCTTTCTGCTGAGTTTCCCCTGAACACACACACTTCTATCTGGCAGAAATATTAATCATTTCACTAAGGGCATGTGCCAAAAGTGACAATGTTATCATTACAGCACATGGAAGCAGTAAGGTTGTAGGGTGCTAAAAGCAGCCGCAGCAGCAGCTCTTTTAGGACGATTTGCAGAAATGTAGCATCAGTATAATGAGGTATCCCAGAAGAGAGATTTTTAAAAGGTCCATCTCCTTCCAGAACATACTGAGTCAGATGGACATCTCGTAGGAAGATGTTCCATAACCTCAGCAGAAAAGATCCTGTCTGCTTTCCATCCGCTGGGTTTGTGATAGTGAGATTTTTTTATTACTTGTTTAAAGCTTAGTTTTCCCACCACACCGGGTAAGACAATCAAGAAAAAGTTTATTAGGGAGGAGGTTAAAATGATAAGTCTTGAGTGAAGGTAAACGGATCTTATAATTTATACTTTGGATCCCACAATTTTGGGTGTCTACCTTTGCATCATAGGCAGCTTAAACCTACAGTGGTCAAGTCTTGTGTTCTGAAGAGATGCTTTGGGTTCCAAGTGAAGAGCCAGATTTATGGCTGAGAAGCTATTTTCTGCTGGGCTGGAGAGCTCTGCCATGTTAAGTTGAATGGGATTCCCTCATCTGAGGTTGCAATATGACAGTTCTCACAATTTGCCCCCTCGTTTGACCTGTCAGGCCACACCCAGCTCTCAAACTTGTATCTTGAGGTCTTTGTCCTTGAAGGACCTGGCAACCATGAATCGCCCTCTAAAAGCAAAATAGGTGGTGGTAGGAGCTTCCCTTAAGAAAATAATTGTAACTGCTACCAATGGACCACTGTCATGATCACAGAAGGGGAACCTGCATTTGAGGCTCTTGGGCAGCCACAAGGGCACCAGCGCCTCTTTAAAGGCAGTCCTCCAACAGAGGGCTAATGCCATTTTTGTTTTCCACAATGCCCCTGATAACATTGTTTCAGGATGTTGAATGCTGAAAAAATGATTATAAACCTTACTGCAAAGCTAGGCAGCAGAGATACCAGGTTTATAGGTTTAGGGTGTTGATTTTACTGTGACCGTGAATACAATATCCTATTGCATATTGACTTCATTGCTTTCATCTAATTTTAACTGTTACTAGTTTTTGCTCATTTTTATTGTGTTTGGATCTTACTCTGGGGGGATGTGATTAATTTTTTGTTTGATTTAAAGTAGTAGATTGTTTTTTTCAATTGATAGTGTATGGGGCATCGCAGCTGGATGCTGAAAAAATTGGAACGTCCATCAGATTGCTTCCAAACACCATCCAGGAAGCCCACCTGGCTCAAGCCAGTGTAGGCAAGGCCAAGCAGAAGCCACTTTGCCAAGGGCTCCTCAGAACCTGCCTCTGGGGGTCCTTTTTCAGTGTGGTTGATGTCTTCTCTGTTAAGTCTCCCCACCAGAGCTTCTTGTGGCACAGATTGGTTTCATCAGTTAAGTAACTGCCTACCTCAGAAGATTTTTGGCTCCTTTTTGAAATGGGTTGGGGTGAAGTCTCTGTCAATTCTGCAATGGTGTCCTAACACTACAAACTCTTTGTTCCTAATAATACTCTTGAGTGAAACTCAACAATACAAGTTTGGGTATTTATTTCCAAGTTACATGGTCCTTAGTCACAGTGGTATAGCAGGTAATGATTAGCACCCCGGTTTAATTATTAGGTGGACCGGGAGCTGTTTGGGCAGAGAAAGCAAGCAGTTGGACAAGAATGAATCACCTATTTTAAATGTATTAAAATATGACTTTAAATTCATTTTTAAATGGCTTTTTGGATACTACAAGCAAATGCTGACTGATTAAATGCATTGGTGATATGTAATAGCCATAATTTCCTAAACAGTAATGTACATCAGCTTTTATGGGCTGGCTGCGATGCCCCATACACTATCAATTGAAAAAAACAATCTACTATTTTAAATCAAACAAAAAATTAATCACTGGTCTGAGTGTTCAGCCACATAAGTCTTTGGAATGAAATCAACACTAGCTGTGTGTGTGTAAGCTAAGCTGGGATGGTCATTTTGGTGGATAAATCCAAGAAAAAGAATGAGAAACTTAGGCAAATCTAAACATCCCAATTTTACAGGTTGCCCTTTTGCTACTATTCCATTTCCCCCACATTAGCATTCTGTGCATGGTAAGAAGAGATGGGAGAAGCCATGTGAAAAAGGTGACCGGAGTCTTAGCCAAAAGGCTGAGAAGCAATGAAAATGATGATAAATGGGAGGAAAATGGTCCGGACTTCTAATAACACCATGAAGGAGATAAGGTTATTACGTAAGTAAGCCTTGACAGAAAGTAATCCAAGTCATCTTCCATTTACAACCCTTCTACTCTTTCGGTCTTTTTCAAAAGCTAAAAAAACCTGTTGGGAGAAAAAGGAAGACCTGCAGAATAGATAGAAAAGTTTGGAGTTCTCCGTCTGGAAGCAGCTAAAGGGAATGCTTTAGGGATGGATCCAGTGGAGCTTAATCCAGTGTCAGTGTATCTTTTTCAGCAGCCCAACTGAAAAAAAACAAAAAACAGTACAGTACAGTAAACTTTTGTATTTTGAAGTTTAAAACAGAAAATAAGAACGGCACAGTTGACAAAACTCACACTGAGGATGCCATATTGCGCTATCTCTATAACACAGAATATGCAGTTTTGAGTGATGCCCATCTGTGTAGGAAAGGTTATTGATGGTAGAAGAGCAAAGGCAACAATGAACGCCTAGTGAACAGAAACTGACACACCCTCTACATGGTGCAAATTAAATGCAACATTTTCCTGCAAATTTGAATGCATGCTTAACTATTTTTGTGCTGTTTACAGCAGTGACGGTGAGCCTTTTGGGCTCAGCATGTCAAAAATTCAGAGACTGCCTAATTTGACTCTGCTGGCGTGTCACCCCCCAGCCCCCGAACCAAAGAGAAACAATTCTTTATGTATCCATTTATTAAAAAAAAATACAGTCCAATCAGGTGTGGCGCTATGTATTATATAAAGAAACGTCAAATAATTACAGAAATGAAACATGAGTAACATGTCACCCAAAACGCCGTGGCCTGTCACTTTTGCCATCACTAGTTTACAGGTTCAAAATATGAAAACAATGAATATGGCAGGTGTGGATGTTAGGACACCGTTTCGCTCAGTACTTTGCAACACCTCCTTTGGCAAAAGTAAGAGTTTCCAACATTTCCTGTAGGCCTGCTAAAAATCTGTTTTGCTTTTGGATATCTTTCTCCATTCTTCCTTTCAGAACTCTTTTGGCTCAGAAATATTCTTAGGTCTCCTTGCACTGCGTGTTTGAGATCTCCCCACAGATTTTCTATAACATTCAACTCTGGAGACTCTGAAGGCCATTCCAAAACCTTCTTCCTTATTTCCTATCAAATGTTATGGTTGATTTGGAAATACAGTTTGGATTGTTAGGGTACTGGAATATTCAACCTCTTTCCAGCTGAATTTTTGTCATATTCAGTTTTCTTATTCTGAATCTGCAACCAACTGCATATAGAGTAAGTAGCTGTTCAAATTCGATGAAAAGTAATGGGTTTCAGGCTGAATTGTGGTCAGGTGGGGCCAGCTTCTGTTCATTTAGGGATTCACTGAAAAGTTTTGACCAGAGGGGGAGGGATAAACTTTTGCACACAATTATACATTTGAGAAGTAGAAAAGCTGATTTAAATCCCAAGTTAGTTAGTTCATCTTCCCCTCCATAGTACAGTGGTGCCTCGGGTCACGAACGCTTCTGTTCACGACCAATTCGGTTCACGAACAGCACCGTTTGCAAAATTTTGCTTCCGTTCGCGAACTCCGCATCGGGTGACGAACAGGATCCGCGGCCATTTTCCCTCCCGTGACACATGGTCGTGGCTTCCTGTAGGGAGGGGGACTCTCCCTCCAAACAATAACCGCCTCCCCACCCGCCTTCCTGTCCTCCACGCCAGAAGTCGCCTCGAGCAAGGTTAGCGTTCTCTCTCTTCGTACTGTACTGTACTGTACTTTGTGTCATATTTTTGTGGTTTAAAAAAAAAAAACATATGGTTCAGAACGGATTAACCGTATTTACATTGAACCTTATGGGAAAATTTGATTCGGGTCGCAACCAATTCGGGTCGTGACCAGAGTCGCGGAATGAATTAAGTTCGTGACCCGAGGTACCACTGTATTTGCATGTCTATTCCAAATCATTTCTAAAAATTTTAAACAAAGATATGTGCATTTTAGAGAGCCAGTTTGGTGTAGTGGCTAAGGCAACAGGCTAGAAACTGGGAGACCCTGAGTTCTAGTCCTGCCTAGGCACAAAACGAGCTGGGTGACTTTGGGCCAGTCACTCTCTCTCAGCCATAGGAAGGAGGCAAGGGCAACCCACTTCCGAAAAACCTTGCAGGGATTTGTCCAGGCAGTCTCCGAGAATCAGACATGATTGAGCAGATTAAAAAAAAATGCAGACCTTTTGTTCTCCCATAAATATATACTGCTTTCTTCTGAGCTTCCTGGCATGGGTGCTCCTTAAGCTCTACGTGAGGCCAGATGGTCAGTCTGGATGCCAAATGCTCCTCTGGTTGCTGCATGACACCACACGTGGCTCATGCCCTGATTGGCCAACTCGGCCTTGACTGTAGCTTACGGTTCCATTGGGAAATGTTTGCATGGCCATATCTTCCCTGAAGGCAGCTCTCTGGATGACACAAGGATTCACTGAACTTGGGAGGAAAAAATGGAGGGAAGAAGATACATGCTTGACTGGAGAGAGGATTGTCCTGGCAGGACCAGGCCCCGTAGAAAGGAAATGCTGCGATTTCCTGTCAGGGCAGAAGAGAGGTGGTATTCCTGCGGTCCTATTCCAATGAAAACCTCACAATTGTGGGCTGATGATAACTTCGCTAGATCTTCCCACAGTAAGCAAGACTGAGATCCCCACTCCGACTACCAGATGACGTGGCTGTGAGGATCCTCTACAGACCAGCCTAAATGCAGACGCATGAGGCCACTTGGGGAACGGACTGCTAAATTCCTTGCAACACCACTGAAGAATGATGACCATGTTGTTAGCAGCTGTGGGGAGGAAAATGTCTCGGGCTCAAGATTTCTGCTGGGGCTGGAAATGCAATTCAACCTGCAGTGCCCATTTTGAAGACTGTGCAGCCAGGTTCCCTATTAGTCCCCTGAAGGCATATGAAAGTTGGATTGTGCCAAGCCCTTGAGGGCTGGGCGAGCGCAAGGGAACACAGATGATGGGGCACGGGCATCTCACAGCGTCTTCACTTTTGTGCCTTATGCAATCAGGCAGAACGTGCACACTGCTCGAAACCCTCTAAAGGGCTTGAGACTGCCGTGGCACAAAGCCTTGCTTTCCACCACGTTCTCCCTGAGAATAGCCTCCTCGGCTGCCCTGACCACCTCATTTAGTGGGAGAAGCTGAAAGTGAAAGCAAAGCCA